>OX463246.1:39982828-41182828 GCA_949820135.1 Sylvilagus floridanus
AACACAGTAAGAAATAATGGGAGAAACGTTTTCTTCTCTTTTTTCCCTTTACTTTTATTAACATAAAGAGAACAGATTTCATGCATTTCATAAGTGCAATTTTAAGAAGATAACCATAGCTCCCTCACTCCCTGTCTCACTCCCTCTGTCCCCTGGCTTCCTTCCTTCCTTTTATTCCCTTAATCTTTGCAAAAACATAATTTTTTGCAGAGTAATAAGGTTTATTGGAGACAGGATATTTATCAGAATGGAAAGGATAGATGGCTAGTTGCTCAGACTTGGGAAAACAAGTTACATGGTTGAATGGAGGGAATATACCTGGGCAGGCCAGGTCGGCAGCTCAGCAGAGAGCAGAGAGCTGAGCATTATGTTTTTACATAATTTCAATCCACTCTATAATCATAGGCCTAATGAACCACTAACCATAAAATTCAACAAGCAAAAAGTAGAAAGACCACAGTTCCACAGGAGAACATAGTATTCCTAGATATCACACCAAAGGCATAATCCATAAAAGAAAAAAAAAGTAAAAAGCCAGTCCCAAAGGCACAAATATCATATGTTCTCCCTGATCTGTGGCAACTAACTGAGCACCTGAAAGGACACCTGTAGAAGTGAAACGGACACCATGAGAAGCAACGACTTGATCAGCCCTTGTCCTGACTGTCGAGGAACATCTTACTACTTTATTCTTTTTAGTATTTTCTTTTTCTACTTATAACCATTGGTTGAACTCTTTACTTAACACAGAATTATTCTTAGGTGTTTAAATCCAATTGAAAATTGATCCATGTTAAAAATAAAGTGTGAATAAGTGAGAGAGGAGATGTACAGTTCAGCACACATTCCCTCAGACTTACCCCTAAGGGTAGAGCTAAAAACTTGCCATGAGACTCCAAATCCCATTAGGTTGGCAGGTACTAATGCCATCTTACTAGTTAAAGTGATCAGTTTAAGTTCATAACTGATCATAAAGATAGGATTAAGAGTCAAAGAGATCACATAAATAAGACCAACTGTCTGCTAATAATAACTGATAGAATTAAAATGGAGAGAACAACCCAACATGAGAAGCGGGATACACAGCAGACTCATAGAATGGCGGATGCCCTAAACAGCACTCTGGCCTCAGAATCAGCCCTTAAGGCATTTGGATCTGGCTAAAAAGCCCATGAGAGTTTCTCAGGCATGGAAAGCCAAGACACTGTGGCAAAAAAATGACCTAAATCAAAGATTTCTGTGAGTGAGATCCCAGTGGAAAGAATGAGCCATCAAAGAAGGAGGTACCTGTCTCTGAAGGGAGGAGAGAACTTCCACTTTGATTATGGCCCTTTATAAATAATGGTGGAGTTCATGGACTCCAAAGGCTTCCACGGCCTTGGCAGCTCATGACAAGAGCCTTGGGTGATCACTGACATCATAAATAAGAGTGTCAATTGTTAAATCAACAACAGAAGTCACTGTGCACTTGCTCCCCAGGTAGGATCTCTGTCCTTAATGTGTTATACTATGTGAATTAATGGTAAAATTAGTCTTCAAACAGTACATTATACTTTGTGTGTCTGTGTGGGTGAAAACTGTTGGAATCTTTACTTAGTATAGAGTTATTTTCTGTATATAAAGATCATTAAAATGAATTTTAATGAAGAATGGGATGGGAGAAGTGTAGGAGGTGGGACGGTTTGGGGGTGGGAGGATGGGTGTGGGGGAATGAACTGCTATAATCCAAAAGTTGTACTAATGAAATTTGTATTTATTAAATAAAAGCTTTCTACTAAAAAAAGCACAAAGGCACGTAAAGCTCAACCCAGCATGTTCTATAAAACGTGGTCTGCCTTTTACCGTGGAGAGAAATGCAGAGAACCACGGTTGTCTCCCCCACCTCCCAGTCTTCACATCACATCAAGGGCAAGTCCGCACACCTGTCTTCTCACGTGTTTACAAACCTTTGCTTCTTTATTCTCTGTGTCTTCCTGGACTTCTGTCTCCTAAAGCTGTCCTCTGCCCAGCCACAGCCAGCCCTCTCCTGTGCAGCTGTCTGTTCCGCTGCTCACTTCCTGTCCCCGAGGCCTCGACTATCGGCCTTGACTCTTGTGCTCATGTCATTCTCGCCGTACAGGCGCCTTCCCATCTCTACAACACGGTCCAGGAAACTCAGGGACCACACTCCTACTACAGCTGATCCTCTCTGCTTTCACGTCTCCAAGTCTCCCCTCCCGTTAAGTTCTGATATTGTGGAACCTGAAGGTTCTTTATCAAAAGTCACCAGGGGTGAGACAAGCAGAATTTTCTTTTTTTAAAATATTTATTTATTTATTTTAAAGTCAGAGTTATACAGAGAGGAGAGGCAGAGGTAGAGAGAGAGGTCTTCCAACCGATGGTTCACTCCCCAGATGGTCACAATGGCCGAAGAGCTGTGCCGATCTGAAGCCAGGAGCCAGGAGCTTCTTCCAGGTCTCCCACGCGGGTGCAGGGACTCAAGGACTTGGGCCATCTTCTGCTGCTTTCCCAGGCCACAGCAGAGAGATGTACAGGAAGTAGAGCATCCGGGTCTCCAACTGGCGCCCTTATGGGATGCCGGCGCTTCAGGGCACTGCGCTCCAGCACCGGCCCCAGCACAACCTTCGGGAACCTACCTCTGGCCTCTGCATTCAGCTGGGTGGTGCTGTTTTCCTTCCTGTTATCCAAGTGGCCGTCAGCGTCTATGTCCGTCAGGGCTCACTTCTGTGACTTTCTGCCTTCCCCGAATTCCCGCTCTTTCTGATCTGCAGATCCTTCTTGTATTCACTTTTTCAGAATCTTCCTCCAAATCTCCATCTCTGAGGACAGGTACCCCACACACAACTGATTGATGTTCAGATGTGAAGCCAGCTTTGTCACTGTGATGCACCCACACTTAGTTGCAGTCTGAGGGAGTAACTTGCACCTATTTTATCAGAGAGTCTGGCTTGCAATTTTTCTTTCTTAAAATACTTTTTGCCAGATTTTATGAATAAATAGGAAAAGTTTCCATGATTTTTCTGTTTTCTGTAATATTGTGTGTAAGAGTACTTTCTCCCTTTGGGAGGAAGTTACTGATGAAGCTTTGTGGCCTGGGATTTTTTTATGGAGGTGTTTTTAATTCCTAGTTAGAGTATTTACTAACTATAGAACTGTATAGATAATGTACTCTGTGTTGGGAAAGTGTGTGTGTGTGTGTGTTAGATGGTTTTCAGTTTCATCTAATGTTCAAGTTCACAGGCAGTGGTGGGCAGACATTGTGTCACAATGGGTTAAGGTGCTGCCTGGGACACGTGCGCCCTGGATTGAAATGCATCGTTGTAATTTTGGTACTTGGCTTCTGATCCAGCTTCCTGCTAATGCACCTGGAAAACAGGGACGATGGCCCAAGAAATTGACTTCTGGCCACCCGTGTGGGAGACCTGGATGTCGATCTTGGTTCCTGACTGCAACCTGGCCTAACCCAAGCTGTTGTGGGGACTGGGGGATGAATCCATGGATGGAAGTGCATGCACTTGCGCTCTCTCCCCCCACCCTTTCCCTTCCCTCCCCTCCTCCCCCCTCTTTCTTTCTCCATTTCTATGACTCTGTATTTCAAATAAATAAATCTTAATACTCATAGGTAAGATTATCATCCATTATAAACTCCAATCTTTCTTTCCACGTCTCTAACGTTAGTAGTGCTCCATTTTGCTTCTGACATTGGTCACTTCTTCTTCTCCTGCCTCACCGCTTCATTAGCCAGTCAATAAATCTATCAGTTTTGTGGATCCTTTCAATGGTGCTGACATCCTTCCCATTCTCAAGTAATCACTCATTTTCTACTTCATTAATTTCTGTAGGAAGAAGCAAGTGCATTGAGGGGGAGGCATAAAAGAACACCGTGACTTCATTTTCCTATGGATTTTAGTTTCTGAACTGATGACTACATTTTTTTTTTTTGCTCCCAGTCACCATGTGCTTCCCCCTCAGTTTATCATATAGCAGTTTAGATGCAACACAAATGTTTCCTTTCAAGCAGATTGCTGCAGTGGTTGTCAAATGCTAACCTATGTGAGTTCTAAAACAATAGTTGGAGACTTCAATCCACAACCTTGGATAATGGACAGAATGTCTAAACAGATCAATAAAGAGACAGATGGATTGAGCAACATCACAAAGCAATGTAGAACACATGTAGAACATAGAACACAACACCCAACTTCAACAATACACACATTCTTCTCAAGAGTACATGGGGACCAGGGCTGTGGCGCAACAGGTTAATAGCCTGGCCTGAAGTGCCAGCATCCCATGTAGATGCTGGTTCGAGACTTGGATACTCCACTTCCGATCCAGTTCTCTGCTGTGGCCTAGGAAAGCAGTAGAAGATGGCCCAAGTCCTTGGGCCCCTGCACCCATGTGGGAGGCCCAGAGGAAGCTCCTGGCTCCCAGCTTTGGATCTGCATAGCGCTGGCCATTGTGGCCAACTGGGGAGTAAACCATGAGACGGAAGACCTCTCTCTCTCTCTCTTTCTCTGTAACTCTGACTTGCAACTAAAATAAATAAATCTTTTTTTAAAAGAAGAGTACATGGAGCATTCTCCAGGGTAGACTATATGTTAGGATATGAAACAAATACCAATACAATTATGAACGTTGGCATGATAGAATGGATCTTCTATGACCATAATTAAAGCTAGAAATTAGTGATGGGAAGAAAACAAAAAAATCAACATATATGGCAGTTAATATAACATCATTAAACAACTAACAGCTTAAAGAGGAAATCACAAGACAAATTGGAAACTATTGAGACAAATGAAAACAGAAATACCTACATTAGAAAAGAAGAAAGATCTCAAACCAGCAAACTCCCACGTTAAGGAACTTGACAGGGAAGATCAAAGCATACTGGCAAATAGCAGAAGAGATTAAATAATAGGAATTAGAGTGCAGATCCATGACATAGAGAACAGAAAACACCAGAGGTTGGGACAACTGTTGTGTTTGGATGGAGTGTGGGGTGTCACTTGGTTTGCTGCTTTGGCCTTGGTTCTAGGTGAGCCCGGGCATCCTCACAGTGGTTTCTGGTGTTGTGCTCAAGTGCCACAGCTGTGTGGAGCAGCACAACCGTGAAGAGGACACACACTTCCAAGGGTGAACATCTTTCGTCTCCAGAGAACTGGAGATGCGTCACACCAGGGCTTTGATAGCTGTAGCCATGTTTCTGATGCTGTGGGACACGGGGGCAGGGAGAGGCACATTTGAGGTCTGCGGGGGTTTGTGGTACCACTAGCCATGGTTCTCAGACTGCATGGTATGAATAAACCCTTGCTCTGGTCGTGCTCTGTGGAAGTGACTAAGCTTGGGCTCATATCCCAGAAAGCCCAAGTCCCAGCACTGGGAGATGCTGAGGGACCCGGCCAGGCTCACAGTGTGAATACAGGTTGCACAGAGGAGTTCTCAATGGCGCAGTGGGTCTGCGGCACTGGAACACAGGGAGGCTCTGCCCTAGGTCCCATAAAGTCCCAAGGACTCTGCATGAATCAGCAAAGCAAAAGTTGGATCCTTGAAAATGAAACAAAAAGGAAAAACTCTAACTGGACTGAGAAAGGACAAAAAGGGCCACAAATAACTAAAACTGAAGAATAATGTGAGACCTCACTAGTGACTTTACATGAATAAAAATACTTTAAGGGAATCCTATAAATAACTGTATGTCAATAAACTCAGTAATCTAGATGAAATAGGAAAACTCAAATAAATTCTCAAATCAACTAAAAATGATTCAAGAAGAATGAGAACTCTCAGACTTGCAACAGGTAAAGAGATTGAATCAGCAACAAAATCATCCCAGCAAAGAAAAGTCCAGATGGTTTCTCTAGTATTTCCTTCCAAACATTTAAAAAAGAATGAATACCAATCCTTCTCAAATTCTTCCAAAATATAGAAGAACGAATGCTTTCAATTGCACTCTATAAAGAGAGCATTATTCTGCTAACATAGCCAAGTAAAGATACCACAAGCAAAGAAAGTTGCAGACCAATATTCCCTTATGACTCTGGTTATAAAAATTATAAGCAAAGGAATCTCCAAGCAAATCAACAGCTCATGGAAAGGATCACGGAAAACGGTCAGGAGAGTTTTACCTCAGTAATGCAAGGATGGTTGCACAAAAGAAAATCAATGAATATATCACATTAGAACAAAAATAATAGAAAAGAAGCACAAACACATCAAGTGACACACAAAAATCTAATATCTTTTATAAAATCTGACAAAATCTAATCGTATCATAATAAAAAAACTCAGAAAACCAGGAACAGAAAGGAACTTCTATACAATTGCAAGAGACATTGGTAAAGTAAGCACAGATAATATCACAGTTGATAATGAGTGACTGACAACTTCTCCCTAAAAGGAACAGGATAGGGATATAGGCTTTCAGCATAACTATTCAAGATGATACTGGGAATTTCAATCAGAGCAATAACTAAAGGAATGCGAATTAGAAAAGAAGTAAAATTATCTGTATGAGTGTAAATTTAGAAAACTCTGAAGACTTGAGAAGAAAGCAGCTACAGCTCATTAATGTATACAAGAAACTTTCATTGCACAAGATAAACATGTGTTATCAAGTAACAATTTGAGAAGGAAATTAAGAAAACAATTCCATTTATAATTGCATCTGATGGAATAAAATACCTAAAAAAACTTTAACCAAGGAGATGAAAAAATTATCCATTGAAAACTACAAAACATTGCTGAATAAAATTAAATGAGTTTTAAATAATGGAAATACACTTATGCTCATGGACTGAAAGACTTAATATCATGATGTCAATACTACTCAACATGACCTAAGAGGCAAAATAATTCCTACCGAAATTCTGAGTCTGCTTCATAGAAGTGGGAAAACTAATCCTCAAAGTTGTATGGAATCTCAAGAAAACACCCATAGTCAAGAAGTCTTTGAGGAGAGCAATGCCACTGGACACATACTTCTTGATTTCAAGACATACTATGTAGATGTAACAATCAAAACCTAATACTGGCATAATGATAGACATACAGACAAACAAAATAGAACTGAGAGTCCATAAATAAAGCCACACATCTGTAGCCAATTAATTTTTGATAAGGAAGCCAAGTCTATTCAATAGGAAAGAATAGTGCTTTCAGCAAATAATGCTGGAACAACTGGAACAACTCACATCATGTGCAAAATTAACTCAAAATGGATTGGTGATGTAATAAAGGAGCTAAAACCATAAAACTCTTGGAGGAAAATGTAGGGTAAATATTCATGACATTGGATTTCATAATGAATTCTTAGATAGAATACCAGAAGCGTGACCAACAAAAGAAAATACAGATAACTTGGATATCACAAAAAATAAAAAGCTTTTGTGCAGCAAATGATATTATGAAAAAAGCTGAGACTACGGTGGCAGTAAAGCTGTGAAAAGGCATCAGAGACCTTGCATACGCATCACTGAATGAAAGCAGTCAGTGTGAACACTGCATGGTTCCGAATGAAGGACATGGAAAGGCAGGCTAGGAGTAGTAAGAGCAGATCAGGACACTAGCAGACGAGGAGGAGGAGGTGGACGGCAGCACAGGTGTGGTACTGGGAGACATGCCGTGTGCTGCCATGCTGGTGAATATACCACAACACGCCATTTGCCAGACACAGAATCCATAACACAGAGAGGGAACTCTGCTGTAAACCATGGGCTTTAATGTGCTTCTGTTGGTTCATCCAGTGCAACCAATGTAACACACCACTCAAGAGTTAATGATGAGGAGACGGTGCTCAGGGGAAGGAGAGCAGTGTGTGGGCACTCTATTCCTCTGAACCCCAAGTAGGAGCTAATGCCTATTAATGGAAACCAAAACCTAGCAAACAAAAACAGGGGAGTGACTTGAGGGACTATTAACTGGAACTAACCCTTCTTTGCTTGAGGTTTTTCAAAGTGCTGCTTGGCAGTCTGTGGGCTGGCGAGGTCGAGGTGGCCTCTGCCATCCTCACTTGTCAGGAAAGTGTAATAATGCAAGGCTTATCTTTCTTAAAATCTTTGGCATTGATTAATTATGATCTCTGTTGTTTGTACAGTGCCTTTTTGTTTCTTCCAAGTACAACTCTACCATGATTGTTATGAATGTCAAAATGGCATAAAAACGATTACACACAGAGCCAGTCAAGTAAGAACTGTTTTCATCCACACCCTATCTACATCTCTGTCTCTCGGATTTAATCATACTATTGACTGGTATACTGCACATGCCTTACTATAAAACTGATTTTGATCAAATATTTTGTTTTGTTGCTTTTTGATGTTATGCTTTGATCCCTGACTCTTTCCACTCCTTCCACTGAAATGATCCAAAACTCTGCTTCTTATTAAATTATGTAATTGTAGCCCACAAAGTTATTTTGTCAATATGGTATTTTTACTTCAATGAAAATTTATATGTTTTTCTAGTAAAAAATAATTATAATAGAAAAGCTATGTTGCTCTTGGGTATCCGTGTAGATCTGTAGGATTGAGGACGGTTATGAAATGATACTTCCTTCAGTGAATGAGTTGGATGCAACTGTTTAAAACTTTAATGTTAGAAAAATGCTCCATATTTCAGCTAAGCTTTCTTTAATAAAGCCGGCTCCTTCTGTAGCAAGTTAAATGTTACTGAATACAAATATGGAAATATCTGCAGCAGAAGATGTTTATCTGTCTGATAGACTTCTTGTATGATTCAGCCATACAAAAAGGGAGAGTATTCATAATCTTTGTCTTCTAAATTCCTGTGATTCTCTAAAGAAAGCTCAGCAACTTCAACAAATATTTATTGAATGTCTGCTTGATGCCAGACTCTATCACAGGCACTGGAAACAAAATGGACAGATTGATTTCATAATCATTGGTCTCTCAATGCATTACTTCTTTGAAGGAAGTTGAAAAATAAATGCATAACTTAAGTACTAATATAGGAAAAATGAAAAGGCTACAAAGACCAGAAGAGACATTCATCATCTAGAGGGTAGCTGCAGGAAGTCACTATTTCTTTTCTCAAGAGGCAACATTTAGGTAGAGGATTGAAAGGTGAAGAGCTACTGTTGAAGTCTGGAAACAAACTCACTTGCTTACCACAATTTTACTGGGCTAGAAGGAGGCACAGACACAAGGGCAGAGATGCAGGACAGTTTGTTAATCACAGTAGCAGCAGTATCAGAACACCAACATTGTTTGAGGCAGATCTGCAAGCCACAGTTCACACAAGGTGATGTAAGGAAGGCTAGAGGCCTATCAGTCAGCACCAGGTTGCATTGGAGGAAAGACACCGGGCTTGGAGGAGGACAGACACCAGGCTTGGAGAACCTGAGTCGTTTATAGTAGGCAGTGAACCCGCCTGACCCTCCGATCTGTATTCTGCAAGTGTTCACTAGGCAGATATGCTTAAGAGCATATTCTGGGACAATGTCCCAGAGTTCCTCCATACCAAGATGTGTGGGAATGAGAGAACCCCAGAGAGCTGGCTCCCACCAGTCCTCACCCTTCACTTCCGCACAGTTTTGAATTGTGGCCAGTTTTCTCATGGTTTGACACTCTTCCAGCCACCCTGACACACCTGCCTGGCAGAGTCTGGGACCAAGTCCATTCAATTTGTCTTATATATCATATACTTAAGGTTTATGTCAACAGAATTTCCAGGAGGGCAATGAGGCAAACCTGGAATAAGAATTCAGAATCTTACAGCCTTCAATCAAACTTCTACCCACTGCCAATTAAAAAAAGAAAGAAAGAAATCTATAAACTGTTAAGCTTTCTCTTAAAAATCTAGATATTTTTAAATTTCCTTTTTAATGTTTTGTTTATTTATTTGATAGAGTGATGTGGGAGAGAGGGGAGGGAGAAAGAGAGAGAGAGAGGGAGAGAATCATCCATGTGCTAGCTCATTCCACTAATGACTATAATGGCCAGGGCTGTATCAGGTCTCCCGCATGGTGGAAGAGACCCAAGTACTTGGGCCATTTTCTGCCTCTTTCCTAGGCACATTAGCAGGAAACTAGATTGGAAGCAGTGTAGCCAGGACTCTGCGGGCACTCTAATATGGGAGGCCATGTCAGAGACATGCAATGTCAGTCCCCAGGTGACTCTTCTGTGCTGAGCCTTATCCTGGACCTGAGGCAGGAACACAGAGCAGAATGCATTACTGGGCTTTGTCCTGGTCTACGACAAAAGAAAGGCATGGGCACTTTGTTTTATCTAACAATACTCAGGGGGGTTGAGGCCAATCTGAATGTCTTCCAGAGATCCAGTAATGTCATTGGGCACTTCAAGCTAAGCGCGGAATACATTTTTACGTTGTTTTGATTGAATGTTCCCTGCACAGAATGACCATCTGCAGGTTCTACATACACGGTGGGGGAGCTATGCCTCTAGCAGTTCCTGGAGTCATCTGAGGAATACTAACCTATGGCAGGGCTTCCGTAAGCACCTGGATGTCATGACCAGCCGGAGCTATGACATCATTCCCATGAGGGAGGCAAGTTAACAGCGAGTCCCACACAGGTGTAACCCAGGAGTGCATATGGCAACTCTGGAGATAAGGTAGCTTATCTGTTAGATAAAACTGTTAGAAAGCCCATGTGGACCTTCATCAAGGATGAAAGTGATCCCGCATGTCCTCCTCCTCATCTCCCTGGGACGGACCAGTTCAGCTTGGCCACTGAGAGTAATGCTGGTTTACAGGGAGATGTTTACAGGGGTCTGTGGTTTCTGATAGATTTCTCAGGAGAGCTTGAGGGAAATGGCTACCCGAACATAGTCAGAGTCATTTAAATTAAAAGCACAGGCAACAGTTGGGAAAGCTGAATCTAGGCGTTTAAGGTGGCAGGAAGTTTCCAAGGCCAAGTACGGATGCCCCAAGTCATTGATTCCCTTCTCTCCTCATTCCTCTTGGAGTTCAGATGTTTCTGCCTCAGGGGCTGGGATTGCAGCTTTTACTGGGCAACAAAAACCAGCATGACCCATCTCATTCCCACCAGAGTACGGGACTGGCCTGGAGCCTTCCGTATGATAGTGGGGAATAAGACTTCCCATAGGCAGGAGCTGCTGTTCTACAGTGACCCTGGGCTAGGGTCACTGCTATGTCCTCCAGTGACCAGCAAGGCCTGTCGGACTGCCCTTCCTCTCCTGTAAAGTCATACTTGTGTCAGCATCCCCCAACACTGTTGAGGTCCATGAAGGATCTGAGATGCTCCCCCACCTGCTAAGCAGCTTGTGTGCTTGATAGTTTCATGGATCCTGTAAGGGAACATGATGTTCCTGGTGAAGAAGGAAGGGCAGTTCCACCCAGTGGTTATCCCAGAGCTTCAGCATGGAGGCCCCAGTTGTCATGAATCAACGCAGAGAGGGCTGGGGTGTGCCTCCCAGCAGCGCAGCTCCCATTACTGAAGAGGTCTTGGGAGCTTAGGGAAACCGAATCTTTTATAATAGGCAGAAACGGTGCCTCCTCTCTGTCCAGAGAGACACCACTCTGTCTCCCCAGGTCACTGGCTATATAAAAACCCTTGAATTAATGGTCTGAAATGAGAGCCGATGTCTCATTCACAGAATATGCAGAAATACACAAGACTCACAGAGTTGTCCCCCACCAAGCTTTCTGTCAGGAGGCATAGTAAATACGAACATTTGGAGGCTAAAATTGACAAGCTAAAATTGACAAACTAATAATTAACAAGCTTCCAATGTTAGAAAGAAGCCATTTTTTTCTAGACTTAAATGGGACGTGAGTAGGAAAATGAGGCAGGGGCCATGTCCTAAAATATCTTCTAAGGTCCTATGGTTAATCATAAAGAACACACATGATCTGAATTTTGTTCTGTTTGTTTCAGGAGGTGTAGGAACTGCAAACAAGGATTTATTCTGACATGCAAAATGCCATTAACAAAACCGTAGGTTGAACTCATGTTTTATTCATTCTACTCAAGTCAGAACTAGGGCATTCTACCTAGTTTTAAATATTAATTTATTTATTTGAAAGGCAAAGTAAGAGTAAAAGAGACATGGAGACACACACAGGGAGGGAGGGAGGGAGGGAGGGAGGGAGGGAGGGAGAGAGGGGGAGAGAGAGAGAGAGAGAGAGAGAGAGAGAGAGAGAGAGAGACCTTCATCTGCTGCTTCACTCCCCAAAGGATTCAAACACCAAGTCTTGGCAAGGCTGAGGTCAGCAGCCAGGGACTCTGTCTTGCTCGTCCACACGGGTGTCAGGACCCAAGCACTCGACACCTTTCTGATGCTTCCCCAGGCACACTAGCAGGACCCTGAACTGGAAGCGGGGGACAGGTGCTCAGAAATGGGATGCTGGCAACACAAATGGCCACTTAACCTGGTGTCAAAGTGCTTGTCCCCCTTCCACTTACTACATGACAAAACTAATGGTAGAGCAAAAATTAAAAAAAAAAAAAATAGACATTCTAGGAGTTGAGTTCAGTGACATGCTGATGGGATCGCTTTTCATTCAAGAAGGAAAGAGGCTGTGAGGGAGGAACTGTATCTACCAGCCTTGGCCACAAGTTAAATTGCCCACCCCACCCCACCCCGTCCCTACTTAAAGATGGAAGCAATTTAAATAAAAGCATAACTATTCTCGATTTCGGCATTTTTAAAAATAATACTTATCATAGTCATCTTTGGGGGCAATAATTATATGGTGACAAAACCCTGCATGACTTATATTGCAATTGACTCAATCTCACCCATATTTTTCGACTTTCTAGTCATCTTCTGCCTCTCTTTTTAAAAAAAATTCACATACGTATTTGAGATTGAAGATACAAACTCCTATATGTGTGCACAGTTCCAGATAGAAAATCGGTCTGATTTAGACGTGGCTGTGTGCCTGGGCTACCGATGCAGGCCCAGTCCTGATGAGGATTTAGAAGGGCAACCAACCTTTAGAGCAGAAGTGAGCACTATTTCTGTACTGAACAAGCCTTGGTTTTATGTTTATTTGTAAAATGCTGGCAGCTATTTTGAGATGTTTCTGAGTTGCAATGAGAAACATTATGTCCATGAATTTGAAAAAAGAGGGAAAATTAAAAATAAAAATGATTTTAGCGTATGGGTTTTTTTTTTAAATTTAAATTCATTATCAAACAGATTTTGATATTCTTGTGTGGGTTTTGTGTAGGGGATGTGTCTCTTCTAGCTGGCT
This sequence comes from Sylvilagus floridanus, assembly GCA_949820135.1. Taxonomy (NCBI): domain Eukaryota; kingdom Metazoa; phylum Chordata; class Mammalia; order Lagomorpha; family Leporidae; genus Sylvilagus; species Sylvilagus floridanus. The sequence continues at coordinate 39,996,032 of OX463246.1, forward strand.
GTTTCGGGAAGATGCTGGAGGGGGGAAATAAAGATCTTTTTAAAAGATTCTATGTTCTAGTTTTCCAAAGTACATTTTTAAACTTGTAAAAAAGTTGATTTCTGCAGGGATGATGGCTTCACAAGGAATGGAGAGAGCCGAGCAGATTTTCTGGACTGCCCTAGCCCCCGATGGGGACCCAGTTGCCCCTAGCAGGCTTGGCACAAACTCCTCTGCTTCTAAGTGCAGATGGATTGCTTATCTGCGGCTTTGAGCCAGTCACTCTGTCTCCTCAAGCCTCAGTTGGACTCTTGGTGGAGAACTCAGTGGTGGCTAATGGATTTGCATTTGAAGAATAGTAGTTTTCCTCCCTTCATGCATTGGAATATGCTAACCCAAAACAGACCTAGACTTTATCCCATTTAAAAGTATTGTTGCCTTTAGAGTTTATACAAGCTTTTAAAAATCATTTCTGTATGGTGCCGCGGCTCACTAGGCTAATCCTCCACCTTGCGGCGCCGGCACACCGGGTTCTAGTCCCGGTCAGGGTGCTGGATTCTGTCCCGGTTGCCCCTCTTCCAGTCCAGCTCTCTGCTGTGGCCCGGGAGTGCAGTGGAGGATGGCCCAAGTGCTTGGGCCCTGCACCCCATGGGAGACCAGGAGAAGCACCTGGCTCCTGGCTTCCAATCAGCATGGTGCGCTGGCCGCAGCGGCCATTGCAGGGTGAACCAACGGCAAAGGAAGACCTTTCTCTCTGTCTCTCTCTCTCACTGTCTAACTCTGCCTGTCAAAAAAAAAATGAATAAATAAAAAAAAATAATTTCTTATTTATTTAGGAGGCAGAGAGACAGAGGGAGAGTGACAGGCAGACATCTGCTGGTTTACTTCTCAGAGGATCTCAGTGGCTAGGAATGGCCAGGACTACTGCAGGAGCAAGGGGCTCAGTCCCCCCTCCTCAGTGAGGTCTGGAATCTAATTACTAGAGCCATCACTGCTCCTCTTAGGGTCAGCATTAACTGGAGTCAGGAGCAAGAGCTGGGAATCAAATCAGGCTCTCCAATATGGCACATGGGTATCTTAATCCTTGGGCTAAATGTCTCTTACCTCAGCTATTATTTATCAAAAACATCTCAGGCCGGCGCCGCAATTCAATAGGCTAATCCTCCACCTAGCAGCGCTGGCACACTGGGTTCTACTCCCAGTTAGGGCACCGGATTCTGTCCCGGTTGCCCCTCTTCCAGTCCAGCTCTCTGCTGTGGCCCAGGAGTGCAGTGGAGGATGGCCCAAATGCTTGGGCCCTGCACCCCATGGGATACCAGGAGAAGCACCTGGCTCCTGGCTTCCAATCAGCGCAGTGCGCTGGCCGCAGCAGCCATTGGGGTGTGAACCAACGGAAAAGGAAGACCTTTCTCTCTCTCTCTCTCTCTCTCTCTCTCACTGTCCACTCTGCCTGTCAAAAATAAATAAATAAATAAATCGCTATTTCACCTAACACCTCTAAGCTTGCGACACCATATCTACTTCATGCAACAGGACTGAGGACAGGTGTTAGGGGCCACCTTTCTCATGTGAAGAAACAGACTAAGAAATGTCACTTCCAAGTGAAAGAGATAGGATCCAAAATCAACTCAGTCTGGAGCCAAAAATCTACGTTTGATTTTATTACATGTTGCTGAATTTCTGAATTTTTTATTTACCCTTACTATAAAGTCCTTTGTTTTGTAAAGGTTTATTTAATTGAAAGACAGAATTGTAGAGAGAGGGAAAAGAGACACACACACACACACAGAAATTGATTTTCCATCTGATGGTTTACTCCCCAAATTGCCGCAATGGCCAGGGCTGGGCTGGGACAAAGCTAGAAGCATGGAACTCGATCCCCATCTCCCACATGAGTGCCAGGGGCCCAAGCACTTGGGTGTCTTCCACAGTGTTCCCAGGTGCATTAGCAGGGAGCTGGATTGGAAGTGGAGCAGCCAGGACTTGCACTGGCTCTCATATGGGATGCTGGCATCGCAGGCAGAGGTGTAGCCAGCCGTGCCACAATGCCAGTGCCTACTTGCCCTAAATTCTTGAAAGACAGAGGTGAGAATTCGAAGCCAAGTGATGTCTTCTGCAATAATTCATTTAAAATCATGGTATTCATAAATTATTTAAGTTCACATTTGATATCATCAGCGTGTGAGAAACTGTAAGAATTAAGAGGGCAGAAAAGCAGGATTCTGAATGCAAATTCATTACTAAAGCAGAACACTGTATGTGCATGATGACCCCCTGTCCAAAGATTTGCCATGAATCTGATGGGCGTCCCACAGGCCACGTCACCTAGTGACATCACAGCCATCCCAGTTTACACAGGGCACTCTACGATTTGTGATGGGCGTCCCACAGGCCACGTCACCTAGTGACATCACAGCCATCCCAGCTTACACAGGGCACTCTACGATTTGTGATGGGCGTCCCACAGGCCACGTCACCTAGTGACATCACAGCCATCCCAGTTTACACAGGGCACTCTACGATTTGTGATGGGCGTCACACAGGCCACGTCACCTAGTGACATCACAGCCATCCCAGCTTACACAGGGCACTCTACGATTTGTGATGGGCGTCCCACAGGCCACGTCACCTAGTGACATCACAGCCATCCCAGTTTACACAGGGCACTCTACGATTTGTGATGGGCGTCCCACAGGCCACGTCACCTAGTGACATCACAGCCATCCCAGCTTACACAGGGCACTCTACGATTTGTGATGGGCGTCCCACAGGCCACGTCACCTAGTGACATCACAGCCATCCCAGTTTACACAGGGCACTCTACGATTTGTGATGGGCGTCCCACAGGCCACGTCACCTAGTGACATCACAGCCATCCCAGCTTACACAGGGCACTCTACGATTTGTGATGGGCGTCCCACAGGCCACGTCACCTAGTGACATCACAGCCATCCCAGTTTACACAGGGCACTCTACGATTTGTGATGGGCGTCCCACAGGCACGTCACCTAGTGACATCACAGCCATCCCAGCTTACACAGGGCACTCTACGATTTGTGATGGGCGTCCCACAGGCCACGTCACCTAGTGACATCACAGCCATCCTAGCTTACACAGGGCACTCTACGATTTGTGCGAAGGGACAAAGCTGCCTATGGACACATTTCTCAGAAACTGTCCTTGTGCCTGTACGTGTATCGTGTCCACTAACTGTTGCCAGAGAAATGCTAGCTGCTGGGATTTTTGCTAACGTACTGGGTAAAACAAAAAACACTGCATATAACTAATACACACTTTATTTCTGTACTTCAAGTTAAGAATTTGGTGTCTATTTACATTTCTTAGTACATCCATATATTACACTGAGTCCCTTGTGAAATTTTTTAAAAATCACAGATAAAACGTGTTGTCTGTTCTTCTCATATTTCCTAAGTACTTGCCTTAATCTGGTAATTTCAGATAAGGGGAATAGCCGGGCTGATCTGCCAGCAACGATTCCAGAGGAAATGCAAGATACATAAACGTTGCTTGCCATGCGGAAGAATTTTAAAAATGAGATGCAAAGAGAAACACGTGGCTAAGAAAAGGCACTTTGCAGCAGCAGGGTGTTCTACTTGCTCTCTCCTACTTGGAACTCCCGATGCCTTCGAGGTTCGCTGCTCTTCCCGCCCTCCTGGCACCTGGAACGCCCGATGGCTTCGAGGTTCGCTGCTCTTGCCGCCCTCCTGGCACCACTTCGAAGGCGTGAGTGGCAGAAAGCAGGCAGCTGGGGGTCAGAGAGCACTTTAGGTCAAGTTCTCAGAGCGAGGGAGTACCAGGGACTTAACACCAACTGCACTTGGCAGAGTGCCCATCTTTCCCACCACGCTGTGAAACCACAGACTGGGAGCAGGTGGACTCTTGCTTCCACGACGAGGTTACTGGGCATGGCACCGACGACCTTGAGATGGAGTGAGCGCGGTGAGTTTGAACTAAGCCTGTGAGTTCACTAGAGGAAAACAGCTTCTTCTGCCCGATTCCAGAACAGGAGAGCTGGGCACTCAAAGCACCGTTCAGAAGACACTGCACACTCCTTTCCTGTCTGCTGAGCACATGACATAACACGCTCCACTCTCAACACTGGAAGCAGTGGGGTTCAGTCCATCAACCTGCCTACTGTCGACCATTTCAGGGTTCCAGGAAAAACGACAGATCTGTAAATGTGTTTGCGATGCAATGGAACTGTATCTACAAATCATATTAAATCTGTTAGAAATGAATTAAAAACTAAATTAAAAAAAAAGATAATAAATAAATAAATAAGGATTTAAAAAAAAAACACTACAAAGAGGAGTGTGGAAGAAAGAGAAACATCAGAAAAGAGTTCTGATACATGCTGCTGGCCTGGAGATGGACTGGGCCCAAGGGCCACGCATGCAGGTGGCTTCTACGAACTGGGAATGAACTTGAGCAGACATCCAGCAAAACAGCAGAGACCCCTCCCCAGTATCTGAAAGACACTGAACTGCCAACCAGAATGACCTTGCCCCAAGACCTCCAAATGGGCGCCCAGCCGCAGAGACCCCTAAGCTCCTCCCTGTGACAGCCTGAGCTCCAGCCTCGCCCCACTGGGCCTGTGGCCTCGGAACTGTAGCTCATACATGAGTGCTATTTCAAGCCACTGAGTGTGTGGTGCTTTGCAAGCAGGAAGAGAAAGGGAACACAACCCACCCAGGTCTCTCAACACTGAGGAGTAAGAGAACCAGCGTGTGCTGGGCGTGCAGCTAGGGCCAGGCGTCCTTCCAAACACCTCCCACACTGGTAACTCACTGCAGTGTTCAGGTCCCAGCAGTGATACGAGACACGCATGGTGGTCAAGACCCATTTCTAGACGCTCACTGTCTAGAGGCGGGTTCTAGCCTAGAGTTCCAATCACTCTGCTGGGATCGTTATCCCAGGCCCTCCGCGAGTCCTCTTGGTCTTCCCCAAGGCCATGGCCATGTGCTCTGATGAGGATGTGCTACCTAGATGGGAAAACAATGCTCTCACCTCTGCCCGAGGCAGCCCCCCAGAGACCAGGCTCTTGGAAGACGCTTCCCTGGGCAGCTGTCAGCTGATGCCTCTCACGCTAAGGACTCATGGGTAGAATGCATTTGCTGTTGGTTTCCCTCCTCCACATGCATTTCGGGAGGAGCCACACACGGGGTCCTGGTCCAAGGACAGAAGGCACCTGAAAACCCATCCTGTGGCAATCGTGTGTGGTGGGAACAGAACGCAAATGCGCCTCTGTGTGTCCCTAGAAGGTTCTCAATCCAGTATTGCCTGCCAGGTTTAGTTCTTGAGCTGGTTTGCAAGAGAGAGAGAGAGAAGCGGAGTGGAAGGCTGGTCGGAGCATCCGTGCCTACCAAGGCTGCAGGAGCTTCCCGGGGGGGATCCTCTGCACCAGGAGGAACAGCCATATCGCTGCTGCTGATCCCGCACTGCTTTATGACCACTGCTGCTGATCCCACACTGCTTTATGACCACTGCTGCTGATCCCGCACTGCTTTATGACCACTGCTGCTGATCCCGCACTGCTTTATGACCACTGCTGCTGATCCCGCACTGCTTTATGACCACTGCTGCTGATCCCATACTGCTTTATGACCTGCAGTGCGCAGGAATGGGAAATGCAGCCCCACAGTGTGCAGCCAGGCAGCTCCTCCTCTGCTTCCATGGCGACACTGGCTGTGCTCTCGAGGGTCCCCTGTGCCCAGGTCAGTTTGCCGTTCTCCTGGCTGTGCCAAAGGAGCTGCTGGCCAGTCATCTGCTCCCTGGGAGTCCTCCCACCCCGGCCAGTGACTGCCACTGCCCTCTCCACCTGCCTGCACAACGGAGATCAGTCCCCATTCCCCTCTCTTGATCACGAGTGCTTCTCCATCTAGGAGTGGCCTGTGGTTGGTTTCTGCACTGGCAGCAGCAACAGCAAAGCTCTCCTTGTGTAGGGAAGTCTTCACCCACCCCCCATCGTCCTCTCTCACTGGGCCCCCACTCTCAGCAAGCTCTCTGGGTGAGAATGGAGGACCCTCGTGGCTTCTTTCTCCAACCAAAGCGAGTCACTGACGCTGCTTAGCAGCAGAGTCCCGTCAGCTTCCCGGGCCAGTGATCCTCTTGCCTGGGGTCCCGCTTCCTTCAGGTTTGAGGGGACAGGGTCTCTGGAGACAGAGGGGGGAGCAGCTCGGATGTTGTGATGCTGCTGCTGCTGCTACTGTGATGGGACGGGGCGGCGTGATTCCCACACTCTGACCATCTACTCCCTTCCGAAGAGAGGCCAGAGACAATCACTGGGGGACTTGTGAATTCTGATCTTCCAAGAAAACACTACTGCGCCTTCTGCTTCGGCCCTGCTGAAGGGAAGTGGAAGTGGCTGCAGTGGCAAATACCGGTTTCTGGTTTTCTAATTCGGGTTAGTTTCATGGTGATGAGTTTTCCACTGAGACATTGGCAACCCTAGGGAGGGTCAGAAAGGAAATAAAGACACTTCACATCTCGCAGGGAGTCTTTCTAAATCCTAATCTTAAAAAAAATAAAATGACACTGGATGCAATTTAGATGTTGGACACTAATTAGGGTGGCTAAATTTAGCAGATTTCAGGTATATAGTACATGTATTGTACTGAAAGCATCTCATGTGCTATCCTGAATGTCCTTATACTGAAAAGATTCCTCTCTGCTGACGTGAAATTCAGACTGAGCAGGCACCCTGCACTGCACTGTATCCCTGCCACCACCTTCATCATTAGCCCTGCCGCCAAGATTAAGACAGGGATGGAAACAAGGCCATCCCCCCTTTAGGAAATACACTAATGAACACGGCAAGAGACTTGTGAAACAGACACAATAATACGGCATTATGCTGGAATCCTACACATAAGGAGCAATGCTGACTTCTGTTTGTCAGGAAATTAGTGCCAGGCATGAACTGAGTGTTTTGCATGTAGCATGTCAGTGAGTTCTCAGAGTTATCACAGGTTGTGCATCCTTGATCCATCATTCAAAATCCAAACTGCCCCCAGCCACAAAGACAAAGATTGTGAGCATCCATAAGATGCCCCAAGTGGAAAATTCTGCACAAAATTATCAAAAATATTGTATAAAATTGTCTTCAGCTTATGTGTATAAGGGCATATGCGAGTCATATAAGAATTTCACTTTTAGACTTGGGACCCACCCCAAGGTATCTTTTGCATATACACATATTCCAAAGTTTTAAAATGCACCTAACGAGACCCAACTTGTCTACCTCTTTGTAGCTGAGGAAACTGATTTGAGGACATGGTAAATCAATTTCTAGGATAACCTACTCGGCCCAAGCAAGACGGACCTCTGACACAGATCCGTCGGGTGCCAGTAGGTCCTTTAACCTCCATATACATCCCTTGCTTCAGAAAGACGGTTGACAGACTAAGAGGGCACAATCTGTCACAGGAAGACAGAAGGGACAATGAGTCTTGAGGTATAAATAATGACTTACTACTGGATCAAAGTCCCTAGGTGCAGGGCAAGAAGCAAACAGGAAATGTAATGAAAGCAAAGGCATAAAGGGTGCAACTTGCCATGGGACTCCTACTGTAATGCACCCTGGGGGGAAGCAAGTCGTTGGGTCCCTGTAGGTCCCTCTAATGTGCGAGACCTGGGTGGAGTTCCTGGTTTCTGTCTTAGGCTTGGCCCAGACCCAGAGCTGTGGGCATCTGGGGAAGAAGCCAGCAGTGAAAGATCTATCTCCCTTTCAAATTAATTAATTAATTATAAAATATGCATCTTTCGACCCTTATATTTTCTAGGAAACCTGACTGAATGAGGGCACAGATGACAAAGTCTCAATTCTGGAGAATTTCGATTCTGTGTGAGTCTTTTGTTTTCAATTACTGAAAGCAAAAATATGACAACTCATATTGTCACTGTAATAAATTACAAATCATTGAAACAGAAACACAATGGATGTATTCCAAAGGAATACATCAAGTTAAGTTACCCACAAAGCACTCCCAGAGTGCCACATTCCTCACCGACTGGTACCACAGGCGGCCCAAGCCCCTCCCTCCGTGCCACGCCAGTGAGGTCATGTGCTCCTGGGAGGCCAGAGGCGTGCACTGACGACTTGTCTTGGCGTCGACAGGCACTTCTCCAAGTTAGGGAAAACCATGCTGCACATCATTTGCGTGCTTTTTAATAACTACTATATGAGTTAAAAATACACACTCGTGGCCCACTCTTCGCTTCTCAGAAAAGTCCTGGCAGCAAGATGTTGCTTTTGCACAGAGTTTCTCGTTCTTGCTTTTTTTTATTCCTGCAGAAAAGGCATTTGAAATAACGTATTCTTAATGTGCCTGCCTGGTATCTGAGAGCAGAGATAAGCTTGACTGCATACCTCCAATGAGACTGCCTAAGCACGGACGCAACGGCTGGTGCGTGTCTGGGATTACAATACCTCCATGCGTTTCCCTTTGTGTTTCCACAAAGTTGGGCTGAATCCCCACCTTCACCTCAGTGTGAACCTTCACAGTCACTCAGTGACACACTGGAGAAAGGCAGAGGGGTGGTAACTGTCTCGCTATGCAGTCAACTACTCAGGGTGTGTGTTTTTCAACCTCAAATGTAATGTCCTGAGACCCGGGTGAGCAGAATCTTGCTTCAGGCTCAGAGGTTGAAGCTCCTTGTACCCTACCCCTACCAACCTTAATAAGTGGGGACCCTTCCTTCATTTACAACTGAACTCACCTCTCACTGACTCACTGACTCGGCTACCAAGACTCGGGAAGACACAGAGCACAGGGGATGGAGTAGGAATTAGGGTCAGTGTCCAGGAGCAGGGTCTGGGCGTTAGTCACAGGTGTCTTTAGAAGAAGACTCTTCGGACAGGCATTTGAGCTAGAGGTTAAGATACCAGGATCCCATACTGACAGTGTCCAGCTTCTAGTACCAGCTGTAGCTCCCAATTCCAGCTTCCTGTTAATGCAAACCCTGGGAGGCATTGATAATAGCACAAGTAGTAATTCCCTGCCATCCATGTGGGAGACCTGGATTGAGTTCTTGGCTCCTGGCTTATTGCAGATATTTGGGGAATGAATCAGTAGATGGGATCTCTCCCTATTTCTCTCTCATTCTCTCTCTCTCTCTCATCCTCTCTCTCTCTCACTACTCTCTCTCTCAAATAATTAAAACAAACAGTCTATCCTCTCTTTGATTCTCACATCTATGTGGTTAAATATCTGGAACAGAGGCCAGCTTTACATTCCTCATTGACACATGAATGTTATGTTCCATCGTGTGTGTTGTTCTACCAGGATTGTTTCTGGCCCAAAGAGAGATTCCCATTTTCACCTCCAGGCAGCTGGAAGTTGGTGTAGGTGTCTAGTTTATGTAGATGTCTAGTTTACATAGGTGTCTAGTTTACATAGATGTCTAGTTGATGTAGGTGTCTACTGTTTGCTTTGAGATTTGTTTGAGGAGGGGCAGGTGCTGTACAGAGTGTCTGTGGGTCTGTGTGGTGCCTTCCCCAGTCTTCACGGACACCTTCTGAGAGGCAGTGACCCCGGACAGCTGCAGTTTTCCTAGTGGCCTGGTGATGCAAAGAAAACCTCCTGCAGTCCATGGCCACTCCCCGGACAGCAGGACAACCGAGAGGTCCCAGAGGTCACTGCGATCTTGAAGCAGATGGTCACCCATCTACTGATTCATTCCCCCTTGGAATTCACTGCGCTTGGACACTGGATCTTCTGTGATACACGGAAGCTGGGAAGGATCACAAATGCCAGACTTCAATAGGGGCAACCAGCAACCCAGTGAACGGTGTCACCCTGCACAGGGTGTGCAGCAGACCCATGTTTCCAAACAAAGCCAAGACATAGATTTTTTTCCCCAATAAAGGCAATGGGAGCAGCCTTCCCATACCCACTGTGTGGGCAGAACAGGGGAGCAAGAGGTCAAGGAACCCTAACACCAACCTCAGAGTGAAGTGGTTGGAAGCATTCACCTTACAGGTATGGAAAGAAATACTATACATCTTACCGAACTTTGCCTTGGAGTTCTAAGGCTTCATCAGAAAGCCTGGGAATCCACACAAAGCTGCGCCTTGGATAGCCAAAACGGATGATTTGAAGCAATCATGAGGGCAGCGACGCACGACTGATGCAGGCAGTGAGATTAGGGACCACAATCAAAAGGCCAGAGCTCAGATTCGCATACTTAATCTCAGCACAATGCAATCTTTTGCTACTGTCCTGCCAGATTTCCTAAACCACAGAGCCAGGAATATCAAATTGTCAATGTTAAAAAAGGTCATATAATCCTCTAAAATGAGCCTTACAATTTGTCCCCACCTTTCCGCCCAACGGCAGCAGAGGGTGCATGGCTTCAGCCTATATTTCTGTCTTCCTTGGTTCCAGGGAGTGAACCCAGGAGTTGTCTACTGCGCTTTACTTATGGTCCTGACCACCAGACGCCTCCTTCCTGTGCTACAAACCATGGACTCTCTGCATTTTTGCTGTTTTACTCCCCTGCCAAGATACTTTTCAAACACCAGAAGAGATTCCTAATTCTCCAGCCAAATCTAATGCTTTTGTCCTTTTAGAGCCCTACAGCGAGTGACAGATGCTTTCTAGAACCTTCTTGCCACCTCATCTCTGCCTTCCACTATCATTCAGTGACCCTCCTCTGACGGCTGGACTACAAACTCTTGCAAGAGAGGTTCTGTGGATTCCTTGCTTTGCTGCTCTCTGTATCCCGCAGTCCAGCTTCTTGTTCCCAGCAGCAGTGAATACAGATTTATCAGTGAAAATAAATATGTGGCAGCAGATTGGACGAGATTCGATTCCGTGAGCCCAGGAGGCCACATGGTGCAGTGGCAGGGGGCCCAGCTCCCATCACTCCAGACCCGCCCCACGCTGTCTCTGTCTGCACACGGAGCTGGGAACCCTGAAGAGCATGGCAAGGGGTCTTCTCACCCTTGCATGCCCAGCGCCTTGTCCAGGACTTGCTGCTGGATGGGGTTCAAACGTGTGTGGTGCCAAACTGCCACTCGCTGGCGTGTCTCTCCGGGAAAAGTCCCCGATCCTCTGGGCTTCCCTTTCTTCCTGGTAAGATGCGGGTCTTTGATTGATGACTCACTTCCCAAATGTTTTCAAGTTTTACTTGTATAGGCTTTTTCCCTATGCATACAGTTACTAAGTGTTTCTACAGTAATCACTTCATTAAGGATGCCGTCGGATGGATTTGAGCGTTTTCTTTGTTTTGTTTAACAAAATCTTCAGAAGTAAGCATATTTCATATTTAGTTGATACTTGGTTTTGGAAGTCACAGAGACAGAGACAGAGAGAGAACACTTTCATCCGCTGACCCACTCTCCAAATGCCCACCACAGCCCACCAAGGCCGGGAGCCTGGGACTCACCCCAGGTCACCCGCTGAGTAGCAGGGGCCCAGGTTCCTGCACTCACCAGCTGCCTCCCCCAACGTGCCCATTAGTAGGAAGCTGGAATAGGAAGCAGAGCAGGGATTTCAGTCACTCCTGCATGAGCTTGAGGTCCTGCTGGGCAGAACACCTGCCCGGGGCAGGCGTGCTTAAACCATATTAATTATTATAGTTTCAGAAAAAAATCAGGGCCATTGGGGAACAGACCACCGCAGTGCAATAAGCACCGGAGAATCACACCCTCACTCTCGACCTGTTGTAACACATTCGAGACACTGAACAAGACCAGCACTTGAGACCTCGCCTTGGGATGCAGGACTCAGCGTCTGAAATCAGACTCCAGCAAAGTAACAACCATGATGCCTTTGTAAAAGAAAAACCTATAATTCTTGGTGAAGTGTCTTTGAACTGTCAGACCCAATATCCTTTCTCTGATGATGATCAGGTGGAAAATGTATTGTCCAGGTGCTGGATCTGGGCACTGCTTTAAAAAACGTTAAATGGCAAGTCACTAAGCTACGGCTGCTATTGTGGTGTAATCACTGGTTTTCTGCAGTAATGACAAGCCAGCGTCCCCAGCAGCCGCCGCCGCAGCAGTGGTCTCCCTGCTTTCTTTGCTCTTGTACTGAGCTAATTGCTTTCTGCACTTGGAAAAGTCCAGGCAGCCGCTTGCAGCATCATCAATTCTGCCTTAATGCTCTTTGCTACAAAATGAAGTCGTGTGATGTTCTCCAGGTGGCTCGGAACTCAGACTTAGAAATGACTGGTCTGTGCTACAGAAGGCCCAGAGCTCTCGAGGGGACGTTTGGAGAGCCTGGGCTGGGCTGGGCTGCTGCCTCCAGACTTGGAATAAGGAGAGGGCTGGCTCTTCCAGACTATTTGTCACAGAACGAGTTTTTTGTCACGCCTTTCCCGTGGCCCTGCCATATTGACTGCAACTGCCCTTACACTTGGAGCCTGCTCCCTGCTACAATGAAATGACAGAGAAGAATTAAAAAAAGACAGAGGGAGAAATTATGTCTCCCATGAATGATATTTAATCCACATCCATTTTACTAAAAATCAAACCAACAAAAAAAATTTAATGAACTTCTTCTTAACCACTTCCAATTGATTAAAATTGTAAACACTCTAAGATATGAAATATTATTTGGGAACAATAGTTCTTGGGCCTTTGGTGAGAGATTTGAGGAAGAAAATCATTATGTAATAAAAAGAAATACTCAAAACATTTAGATTGCTGTCTAATAATATGTCACCATTAATTATGAAGAAGTGGTGACTGCAAATTCACTTGTGATATTGTAAAAATGATTATTTACATAACCCTTCCCACTCCCATCCCAAGAAACCCCTGCTAAACATGCACTCGTAGGTAATGGTGAACCCAGTGCTCCCAGCTCCACCCACAGCCCTGCATGCTCCCTCCCATTATCCTGGCTCTATTCAAATAGTCTCTGCATACTCTCACTGTTTTTAACACCTCCACTCTTCACTTCCCTTTTAAAAGAATCCAAACCCAGTGTGGCTATCCACCACTATTTCCCATCATGCCTCCATACAACCCCCATATCTGGTCCTCAAGAGCAAGGGCTGCGCTAACAGGAAACCCCTCCTCCATACCCTGTTCTTGGTGAGTCCCCAGAGGACTGCAGGTCTCTCCCATCTCCCCTCCACCCCAGCAAAAAGAGGTGAAAGACCTAGCCCAGCATCAGTTGACACCAGTGGTCCCAGCTTTGATGTGATCAATGGGTCCCTTCTTGCCCGTCCTGAAATCCAGGACCATCCATGCCCAGCTTCGGCTCCTGGTTTTACTGTTCCTCTGCCTGATGAGAGAGTTTTGCACTCTTCAATCCCACTAAACTTGTCTCACAGTACTGAGTGATGCTTCGAATCCAAAATACAGAGGCTGGGGCTTCCACCCTTGGCACCAGCTGACCCCTCCCTTGGGCTGAAGGACTGTTGGGCTGCCACATCCGTACGTCACCTGTGCTCCTCGGTTTATCACCCTCCTGGTGTCCCCCTGCTCTGTCCACCTGACTGCTTCGAGAAGCCTCATTATTGCTCATCACAGCCTCCCCCAGAGAGTCTCACTTCTCGTAAATTCTCCCCATGGACCACTCTTTGCAAAGACAGACCAAGTACCTCAGTCACGTTCTGGGATTTTAAACATTGCTTTTGGAATAAGAGTCATTTGTCTCTACCTCTCTCTGTAACTCCATCTTTCAAGTAAAATACATCTTTAAAAAAAGTCATCATGTGTCATGTCAAAGCAGCTGGAGTCATGTGTAAGGACTATGCTCTGTGCACTTAACAGAAACTCAGCCTTGGAGGTTATACGCTCCTGTCCCACATTGGAGCACCTGGGTCTGATGTCAGGCCCTGCTCCCGAGTCCAGTTTTCTGCTAATGCAGACCCTGGGAGACGCTGGGGATGATACAAGTCACTGATTCCTGTAACCGCATGGGAGCCCTGGGTTGGGTTCCCAGCTCCAGGCTCCACCCGGCCCAGCCCTGACCACTGCAGGCATCCGAGTGGCAGAATAGTGGAAGGGAATGTGTTCTCTCTCTCTCTCTCCTCTCTCTGTCTCTGTCTCTCTCTCTCTCTCTAATAAATATATAGTTTTTAAAAAAGAAATCACAATCATCATTCGATTATGGCAGAGAAGACTGTTTACTTGCTCTGCAGCATATATAAATGTGAATCTTGTGAAACCAGAGACCAGAATCTACTATGGAAAATCAGTTGCACATTCTAGTTGTAGGACAGAAATTAGTCAAATGAGGCTGATGTGAGTTGTCACTATGACACACGGGGCATTCAGGCTAAGGCTTGTTTTGCAATCATTTGTTGTCTTCTTCAAATGCTTTTATTATGAGTTTAGCTATTACAGGACATGAGTTTGTCAAATACTTAATAGAAATGAAACAAAAACTCTATCTAACTTGTTGATGGTCCCTTAAGATGACTAATTCTGAACATATTAATATTTTATGAGAGAAAGAATCTTGAGTGTGCTGGTGGAAGCTGTACTTAACTGGGGAGTACAATAAGGAATCTGAAGCTTTGCTTTTTTCTATGATGCAATATGTTTAATGTCAAATTTCAAGAAAACAAACAAGTGTCAAGCAACAGAGTAGCAGTGAGTGCTGTAAATGGGATGCAGTGAGAGAACTCGGGATCCATGGCAAGATAATCAGGTAGACCAAATCTATGCTTGGGCCTTTGGGAGTCCTGAGCCCTCACATTTTGCTGGGTTGAGCACAACATGGAATATGTAATACATAATTAATTGGTTAAAATTCTGTTTCCTAATAATTATCCATCATTGTCTACTGATTATTTAAAACAGCCTCTGCAGGGCAGGCACTGTGGTGCAGCAGGTTAGGAACACCATGGAACACCTGCGTGTCTTATCTGAGTGCTACCTCACGTCTGGGCCCCTCCGCTTCCTATCCAGCTTCCTGCAAATGCATTCTGGGAGACAGTGGGCACTGACTCAAGCACTGAGTTCCTACCACCCACGTGGGAGACCCAGACGGAGGTCCAGGCGCCCAACTTTGGCTAGGCACAGCCCTAGCAGGTGGAAGATCTCTCTCTCTCTCTCTCTCTCTCTCTCTCTCTCTCTGTGTGTGTGTGTGTGTGTGAGGGAGAGACAGAGAGAGAGAGAGAGAGAGAGAGAGAGAGAATATGAGAGAGAGAGATTCTGCCTTCTGGGTAAATAAAAATGAATAAACCAACATTTAATATACGAGAGAGAGAAAATCCTCCACAAATAGCTGGAGCCCGTGTCTCACATGCTTTTGTGAAGTGTGAATAGCTTCGCACTTGTTTTGGAAACCTTAAGTCAGCTTCTCCTTCATTGCCAATCGGTTCATCTGAGTTAGGAAAAGCTGCTGAGGAGGCCCAGGTCACAGGTTCAACTGCCCATTCTCTCGGCATGTGACGGTGAACTTGGAAAATTCTGGTGCCTTCTAATGCTGAGGTTGAGGCTTTCCCACTTCCAGAGCCTCAAGCCAACGACCTGTGTGTGTCTCAGCCTCACAGAGCAGCCACTCCTGGAAACTGCAGTTAGACAGAAAAGCAAGCTGTGCAGGCAGACACACGCCTCGCGGGATGCCCCGCTCACAGCTGTGAAACTGGCCACAGACCTGGGCATGGTGGCCTCTTCTTTATTATTTTTCTTTTCATGTATCCTAAATTTAGCCTTTCTTTCCTTATGAATCAAATTCATCAGACTGTCACTTTTTCTATTTGAACTGACACATGAAAGTTGTACATATTTATGGGCACCATTGAGTTGTGCCCTACTGAAAGCATTTCTGAAAAAACACATGGTGGAATATAGTCCAGATTCAATAGGCTAAATTTGAAGGAAAAAAAAACCTAGAGACCTAGGCAAGCTAAGTGACATTGAAAAAAATAAATAAAATTGGGTGATCTGAACTTAGACTAGCACTGGGAAGGTGAAGCTGGCTGGGAAGGGTGGGTGGAGGGGGCAGAGGGAGGATAAAGGCCCCAAAACACAGAAGTTCCACCGTGCCACAGCGTGGTACAGTGAGTGTCATTTATTGTACTGTTTAATATATGATGGAAAGAGCTGGAGTAGTTGGTTTCAAACACAGGTAAAGATAAGGAGAATGGGAGACAAGTCCCCAGGCTTAATTGTTTTTATTCTGTGCATGTTGTATTGAAGTATTGCATTCTCCCCCATAAAATATACACATATTACACATGAATCAACAATTTCCAATAAGAAGAATTCAATCTAAAACATCATGCAATGGATCTTCAAAAATTCGTAGAACATATCTATTAAGGAAAAATATGCCTGAATTTCTCTATCTTTGTTGCACCATGATAAACTTATCTTTTAATTCCATTTTCTGCAGACTTTCTGAAGCATCCCTCATACCTCTCTCCTCTTATTCCTCTAAACTTCTTTAAGCCTGTGCTGTCCTGGAACTAGTTTCTATCTACCCTCCTTGTTTTAAAGTCCTCCCTTAACCTTTGCCTGTTGCTGAAGTTCTTCAGTGCTCGCACCTGAAAGGCTTTACTGACAGCTGCTTGCAACCCAGAAAACCAAACTAGACCCAGAAATAGAAGTCAGCAGTAAGTGGTTTCTACACGTGAGGGGCCCACAGCCCAATAAAGACAGGGAACAAAAGGTCAACAAAACTCCAAATCTACAGTGATGCAAGTTCCCACAGAGGTTTTCAATACAGTGAGAACATCAGTGAAAGGGGAATTAACCAGGCCTTTGGAAACAGGAGAACAAGGAAGAGCTTCACCGAGCAGCGCAGGACTGAGAAGGAGAGGAGAGGCTGACTTCTCCAAAGCACAACCTCTCGTCAAGCAAGACATCTCCAGCTGCCATTGGTTGTCATGAAATCCGTTCTTACATGTATTGTGTGAGCAGACATCATCGAGGCACTGATTTAATTGCTAAGTAATAATTCTAATGTTTGGTTGTAGGAGAAATTGGCATTTCAATATCATGTAGATATTTATAAGAAACAATGGTGCTTGATGTAATAGACTCCAAATTGTTCTCAATTGTCCTATTGTGTGAATTATTTATGAACTTTTACACATCTGTAACTCAGAATAAACCCCTCTTAACTATTCCATACAAAGGCACAAAAAATGATCAAATATATTTCCACATGATTTATTTACTGTTCATTGATTGGCCAACATAGTATTTCACATGTACAAATTGTAATATTTTACTTGTCCAGATGCTTAACTCTTGGAGATTGTAGTTGCTGATGTTTTTAGCGTCTACAAGTGAATTCAAAAACTTTGGGATTACTGGAAGGAACTGCATAGCAGAAAATAATATTATATATATATATCATAATATATATTTCTATTACTTAAAATCTCATCTCACAAAAGTAAATACCTATGAGATCATTGTACCAATACTGGATTGATAGAATAGGATACTAGAAGGGACTGAGTCTGCTTAGCATGCACTACCTACAGGTGTTCCTATGTGAATTATCCTATGTCATCATCATAATAAGTCAGTGAACGACATCTCTCCCCTGAGAGGATTGCCTGTTGAGTTTTATTATCCCAAGTAATATGGAAAGTTAGAAAATAAGTGAGGCTATATTCCAATAAAATTTGATTTACCAAAGCAAGCAGAGATCAGAGGCCCCTAGTTTCCTGGCCCATGCTCTAGGGCAATACATAAAAAAAGCAAATGCTCAACTCAACAGGATATGGTATTGCTGGAAAAGCATACTCCATGATATCATGATGTGATAATTCCTTAAAAGGTGTGACTCAATGTGGAATTTTATCAGATAAACTTATTTTAGTAGTAAGTTGGAACAGTTTTCATTATGAAAAAATAATATATGAAAGGTAGACATAAAGGTAATTTGGTCATTAACAGCTTTAAGCCACTAAGCAGACACTGAGTTTCCTCTGCTTTGTGTAGGTCATGGGACTACTGGATCCCCGATACGTGGTCCATCTTACCAACCTGAATTTCTGCATAAAAAGCATTTGATAAAATACAACACCCTTTCTTGATGAAAACCTTAAGCAAATGTGGTATAGAAGGAACATTCTTCAACACGATCAAGGCAATTTATGACAGACTCAGGGCCAGCATTCCCTATTGAATGGGGAGAAGCTGGAAGCATTCCCCCTAAGATCCAGAACCAGACAAGGATGCCCACTCTCACCACTGCTATTTAATATAGTCCCGGAAGTCCTGGAAGTTGTAGCCAGAGCCATCAGGCAAAAAAAAAAAAAAAAAAAAAAAAAAAAGAAGAAGTCAAAAGGAAACAAATTGGGGAGGAGAAAGTCAAACTATTCCTATTTGCAGATGACATGATTCTAAACATAAGGTATCCAAAAGACTCCACTGATAAACTATTGGAACTCATAAAAGAATTTGGTAAAGTGGCAGGATATGAAATCATTCAGAAAAATCAACAGTGTTTGTATATACAGACGATGCCATGGCTGAGAAAGAACTTTTAAGATCAATCCCACTCACTATAGCTACAAGAAGAATTAAATACCTTAGAACAAATTTAACTAAGAATGTCAAAGATTTCAATGATGAAAATTATAGAATATTGAAAAAAAGAAATATAAGAAGTCATTAAAAATGGAAAAATCTTCTACGTTAATGGATTAGAAGAATCAACATCATCAAAATGTCCATACTACCAAAAGCAATTTACAGATTCAATGCAATCCCAATCTAAATGCCATGACATTCTTCACAGATCTAGACGCTAAAATTCATATAGAAATACAAGATACCCTGAATAGTCAAAGCAATCTTATAGAATAAAAAAACAAAGCCCAGAGGCATCACAATAACAGATTTCAAGACACACTACAAGGCAGTTATGGTCAAAACAGCCTAGTACTGGCATAAAAACAGATGTGTAGACAAGTGGAACAGAACAGAAACTCCAGAAATCAACCCACACATCTACAACCAATTTATTTTTGATAAAGGAGCTAAAAACAACCCCTGGAACAAGGACAGTCTCTTCAACAAATGGTACTGGTGAAAATCCACATGCAGAAATATAAAACTAGACCCCTACCTCACACCTTACATAAAAACCCACTCAAAATGTATCAAAGACCTAACTCTACAGATACCATCAAATTACTAGAGAACATTGGGAAACTCTGCAAGACATTGGCATAGCCAAAGATTTCTTGGGAAAGACCCCAGACACATAGGCAATCAAAGCCAAAATTGATAAATGAGATTACATCAAGCTGAGAAGTTTCTGCATCTCAAAAGAAACACTCAGCAAAGTGAAGAGGCAAAGGACAGAATGGGAGAAAATATTTACAAACTATGCAACTGATAAAGGATTAACATCCAGAATCTATCAAGAGTTCAAAAAATTCAACAACAACAAAACAAACAATCAGTTAAGAAATGGGCAAAGGATCTGAACAGGCATTTTTCAAGAGAGGAAATTCAAATGGCCAACACACACTTGAAAAAATGCTCAGGATCACTAGCCATCAGGGAAATGCAAATCAAAACCATGATGAGGTTTTTCCTCATCCTAGTTAGGACATCTCTCATACAGAAATCAACAAACAACAAATGCTGGCGAGGATGTGGGGAAAAAAAGTACCCTAATCCACTGTTGGTGGGTGCAGCCACTGTGGAGACAGTATGGAGATACCTTAGAAATACAAATACAGATCTATCATATGACCCAGTCATCCTACTCCTGGGAATTTATCCCAACCAAAATAAATCAGAATATGAAAGAGTTGTCTATACCCCCATGTTCATTGCAGCACAATTCACAATAGCTAAGATATGGAATCAATCCATGAACTGCTGACTGGATAAAGAAGTTATGGTGGCCGGCACCGTGGCTCAATAGGCTAATCCTCCTCCTGCAGCGCCAGCACCCCCGAGTTCTAGTCCTGGTCAGGGCACCGGTTTTGTCCGGGATGCTCCTCTTCCTGTCCAGCTCTCTGCTGTGGCCCGGGAAGGCAGTAGAGGATGGCCCAAGTCTTTGGGCTCTGCACCCACATGGGAGACCAGAAGAAGCACCTGGCACCTGGCTTCGGATCAGTGCAGCAGCCATTTGGGGGTGAACCAATGGAAAAAGAAGACCTTTCTCTCTGTCTCTCTCTCTCTCATCGTCCACTCTGCCTGTCAAAAAAAAAAAAAAAAGAAGAAGAAGAAGTTATGGTATACATACACTATGGAGTACCACACAGCTGTTAAAAAAAAATTGAAATTTTGTCTTCTTCAACAAGCTGGACACAACTGGAAATGATTACACTTATTGAAATAAGCCAATCTCATGGCCAGTGCTGCGGCTCACTTGGCTAATCCTCTGCCTGCAGTGCTGGCACCCCAGGTTCTAGTTCCGGTTGGGGCACCAGATTCTGTCCTGGTTGCTCCTCTTCCAGTTCAGCTCTCTGCTGTGGTCTGAGAAGACAGTGGAGGATGGCCCAAAGTCCTTGGGCCCTGCACCCCATGGGAGACCAGGAGGAAGCACCCTGCTACTGGCTTTGAATCAGCGCAGCATGCTGGCCACAGCGGCCATTTGGGGGGTGAACCAATGGAAAGGAAGACCTTTCCCTCTGTCTCTCTCTCTCACTGTCTAACTCTGTCTGTCAAAAAAAAAAAAAGAAAAAGAAAAAGAGAGAAATAAAGAGAGAAAGAAAGAAAGAAGCAAGTCAATCTCAAAAAGACAGATATATGTTTTCTCTGATCCAAGGTAACTAACAGAGTTCCTGAAATGTAATGTGTTGGAATGAATTGGACATTTTGAGAGTCGATGATTGCTTGTCTCCTCCATTGAGAAACGGTGGGGTTTTTTTTGTTGTTGTTTTTCCTTCATAATATTTACTTATTGTAAGGTTACCTTTAGGATCACTATGTAAACTGAAAATAGATATTTATAAAAATTAAGAATGGGACTGGGAGAGGGAGGAGGAAGGAGGGTTGAAGAAGGGTAGGGTTGGAAGTATCACTGTGTTCCTAAGACTGCATATATGAAATACGTGAAACTTGCAAAAATTAAATAAGAATTCTTTTAAAAAAATCCCACTTCAAAGACCTGGCATTTTAGTTTCAAGTGCTAAAGAGACAGCATATTGCCTTATTTGGTGGTAGAGTTTTGTAAAATTTGTATCATTGCTGCAAGGGTTTCAAAAATGGCCTGTTATATTTTTAGTTAATATGAAGGTTACGTTGCCACACACCACCTCTGAAGATTTAGTAATGTTGCCAGGTGGCCTTCTCAGTAGAGTCTGAAGCTCATCCCAAATCTGCACTTGCTAGCAAATGCTTCAGCATCTGCCTAAAAGCTCATATTGAATTGATAAGTAGTGACTGGAAGTCATGGAAGGGGGATGTAGGCTTACAGGCTTCAGTCTTTTATCCCTAAAAGCTTTTGTCACCATGATCAATGGAGGACAAGCTTAAATTACTTTTAACATGAAAGAGGGCGGAAAGGCTACAGACAAGATTCACTTTGCTCTCTTCAGATATCTATGCTGAATGGCATAATTAATCACTTGAACATTTCAGAAATAAACATTTTTGGCATGCATACTATGTGGATTGAAATGTTTGAATAGCTGGGATCTATAAATCATGCTATGTAATGTAAGCTACTGGCCTTCCTTGTACCTACCCTTTTAAAGGATTAGCAAGGAACTGGCAAGAAACACACAACTGCTGATAAAGGCTTCCAACTGGGATTGATTGGTTATAGCCTAATGCTATAATGTTTCCCGCTAGTACAACTTAACTAGCAGCAGTTCACCTATTGCCTCCTGAGGCTTGCCAGGGAAAAACAATTTAATACACTTTTTGGTGTTAATCTTTGAACACATACATTCCCAAATGACTTTCCTTAGCAAAATACTGTCCTCCGCTACACTGCCTTGAAAAATACGGCTTACATCTGTTTAAAAGCTTTTATCCATGCACTTGTTCACAAAGACTTAGTGAGTACCAGTGTATGCCAGAATACGAGAATGCAACAAAGAAAAGTGTCCCACCCGTGCTGTCCAAGCACTATGGCAGAGACACCTACAATGACCACACAGCAAAAACCAACATACAATCTTCAGTTCAGTCTTCCATGGCTGCCTGGCAAACTGACAAGACTCAGGCGTAAAGACTCACCACCCGAGAAGTCAGTGGAACATTGATGAAGGTTTTCAAAAGTGGTCTCTTCAAAGTATTTTTCTCATTGAGCATTGCATAAAGTCTTATAGGGTTAAAATTGAAAGAACTAATTTTTACTGAACAATGTGTTTTTAACCTACAATGGCTTCTAATTGCAAATAAGGGCCAGAAGAAAATATATCATCTTGTAGAGACTCCATATATGGATTAGGAAAGACGGGATTTATAGGGGGATGATGGGAAAGAGATAAAATGCATTTCCATGTCTGGGAGGACCCAACCAACATTTTCTAGTCATTGTTCTACTGTCTTCCAGAGAGCATCTGTATTAGTCAACTCCATTACTTCAAGACACCTGAAAGGAGTTTTGAGGAAGGCAGTTTGTTTCAACTTGAAGGTTACAGTTCAAGGTCAGGTGTTCCCATTCCTTTGGTGTCTGACGGTGGAACTTGTGCGAGGATGAGAGCATGGTTGGCTGGGATGCAGAGAGAGAGGCACAGGCAGCATGTGCTGCTTGTACAACCAACTCCTCTGTGGGCGCACCCCCATGGACCTAAAATCTCCTGCGAGGCCCACCTCCCAGACCCCTAGTTAGATCAGATCTCCATCAACTATTAATGTCAGTCCCTTAGCTGCTGGCATAAGACCTCAAGGTTTAAATATTTATGACAGTTTGCAGAACCAGATTCTGTTCAAACCATGACAGGATCTGATCCATTCCTTATCACAAACTTCTTCTGACAGCAATGTGAGGTGTGTATTGTCATTATGCCCGTCTTAGTGCATATAAGGAAACTGAAACACTGGCCTTTTCTATCAAACCTGAGGTCGTGCAACCAACCCGGACTCAGGTACAGATCCTGGACTTGACCTCAGAGAAGTCGACTCCCGAGATCTGATCGACCAGCTGGAGATGCATCACAAAGAGCCACCCAAGAGGAGGCCTGGGGCAGCGGCGACCTTGCTGGAGAGTTGTGTGTGAACCCACTGTCCATACAAGACTTGGAAGAGAACCTGGGCATGCTTGAGACCCCTCGGAAGTGCTGACGCTTCCAGGGCCGATCATTCACGAGTGTTCTCACCATAAACAGCCCCGAAGAGCTCTTCGGGTTGCAAGCTGGCTCTTGAACTCTGAGTTCCTCTTCTCCAGGGAGAGAGGTATAGCCAGAATCACAGCCACAAAGCTGGAGCTTACACATCTGATGGCCTCCCTTGATCTAACTAAGGCAGGGTGATGAATTGACATCAAAAGAATGTGAATAAAATCATGTGTGCATTTTCTGCATCCCTTGCTTGAAAGGAAATTCCTTGCCTCCTACTTCACTCTTTTCATTCCAGGAACTGGGGTGTGAATGGAGCAATAACCAGGCTGCAGCAATATCTTAGAAGAAATTGGAGCAAAAACATGAAAAGAATCAAGGTCCATGTATAATCTAATTTTTCATCCATATCACCAGACTATTCATTCATATAAGAGACAAATAAATCTCCATCTTATTTAAGCCCCTGAAGCATGGGTCTCTTGATAAAAAAAAAAAAAGAAACAGCCTGTACCCTCAACTCCTAGAACTCCTAAAGGGAGTCTCCTGAGGGACACATAAGGGTTATCAAAATGTCAACCTGAGAATCCTAATTTGAAAACACTAGGATGAGTACCCATCAGAACTGCAGTGAGGTCATGTAAGTCCTCCCTGTAAAAAAGCATACCTAGCAAGGAAAATGGAAACTAGACTTCCAAGATTTCAGGAATAAAATAAGTGAATTCAAAAGCAAAAAAGAAAAAAAAAGACTTCAGAAGTAATTAATTTGCAGTTAAGAAAAGTAATCAACTAGATTGTACAAAGAAATGTGTACTGGAAAAATAAACTACAAACAAAGCTGAGTCCACGGAACGAACGAAGAGATAATTACTGAACACGGCGATGTGATAAGAAGAACGTAGAACAGTATGGCCAAAGGAAGAAAGCAATGAGAAATGCATCGACAATAGAGTGAGGTGCTGCCACATCCTTCAAAAGCCAGCAGAGGCCTAGTTCCGCTGACTCTAAGGGATAGACCAAACTGAGATGTTTGCCATCGATGGGCACGGAAGTCTGGAATGATAAGGGCATAGGCAACCTGAGATCACAAACGCGGAGAAATTTAACATGACCCAGTGCTTCGGGTCGTCCTTACATTCAACCCAGGACTGGGCACTGGGCGCCAGCATTCGCTTCTGTGAATTCACCTCTGTAAGTTCTTGCTGCTAAAGCAAGTTCAGAAAGTGACCACTGCGATGGAGTCACTGTCGTGGCATCCAGACGCCCTGCCTTTTCTCCTTCAAGGTTTCTCAGCTGATACTAAAGGAACTGACTTCTGAGTCAGAGCAGCCCAGAGCTGCAGTTACCACAGTGGTTCACCAAACGAGCAAGGTGATAACACTTCCGTGGGGAGCAGAGGGGCATCAGCAGGGGCAGGCCCTGTTACTCACGGTTTTCCACACACATCATTGCTCTCAAACTCACTTCAGTCTCCTTGCCAACATCTCTCCATTCAGTGTAGACCCACGGAGCAGCATCTGTGATACCTTCTGCCACATGGGGCCAGTAACAGCCAACGGACCCTGGAGCAGAAACCCCAATGTGTCCATGTAGTGCTGCTTTATTGCACGGCCACTGTTCACTCCAGGGGCTCTCCAAGGAAGACTTAGCGTGGTTTGTGATTTGTGTTGATATGGTAGAGTTAGATTCATTTCCATGTATTAATTATGGCCATAAAATGGCGGCTATACTGGCAACACTGAGCTTAAACAGAACCATCTTTTCTCAAATAAAAAGAGAGAAAACATAAGTGCAGAAGCAGAAAACTTCATTCATCCTTTGCATGCATGCCCTGGTGGATGAAGCTCCAGAATTGGCCTCTGCCCTTAAATCCCTGCATTTCCCTCGATGCAAGTTAATTTTGTGTTTTTAGAGTCCATCATTCTTGATTTAAATGAAGGGTGTCTATTCAACAACACGCGCAGGGTGGGAACTCTATCATGTAAGCCCATGGTGGAGGAAGGATTCCAACACAGAAGACAAAACAGAAGCCTCCTGTTTTCCTTCTGACAAAGAGCAGAGCAGCTGAGGGACCTAAGGGCTGGCCTACAGCACGTGCTCAACACACCCCACTGCAGTTATTAAGGTTAACTGGAATCATGTTCAGATTGTTCTGTGCTTTTGGTAAATGCTGATGCCTTTAACATCTAGCAGCCTCTGAAATTATCTCTTGGATCCAAGCACATTTATTCTCTTCAGGTTACATGTGTATGTCAAGACAGAAAATGAGTTATCACACTTGATATTAGCCAAAAGACCGAGAAGCGATGAAAATGACTATCTACCAACTTTACAGATGTTTGAAATGTACTGTGCTAGATGAAATTTTGAGATACCAATTACTTTAGTTATAATATTTACAAAAATATCACCATCTACCAAAGCTGAAATTTATATGTGTAACAGTGAGGCAATGTTATTTTTACACACTGATATTTTAAGTGTTTTAGATTAATTTATTGATTTGAAAGGCAGGATGACAGAGAGAGAGAGAAGGATTTTCTATCTACTGGTTAACCACCTAAATGCCCAAAACATCTGGAGTGGGACTAGGACGAAGCCTAGTAGCCAGGAACGCCATCCAGGCCTCCCATGTGGGTGACAGGAGCCCAAGTACTTGGGCCATTATCTGCTACCTCCCAGGCGCATTAGCAGGAAGTTGGATTGGAAACGGGTGGAACTCAATCCCAGGTACTTGTATATGGGATGCAGGCATGCCAAGTAGTGGCTTAACCTGCTGTACAACTGCCATACCAAGTCTTCCCACCCATGCTACTTTTTAAACTTTTAAAAATTAAGCAGCATAAATATGAAGAATTAAAGCTAAGATGATGCATACTAATATTGGTACAAATGCTACACTGTCCTAGATTGCTTGAGTTCCTTCTTCCCTGCCTCCCACCTCCCTCCCATCCTTCCCCTCCTTCCTCCTCCATTTTCCTTCCTTCCCTGCCTGATCCCCTTCTTTCTCCTGACTGCCTCCTCTCTTTCCCTCCATCTTTCTTTCTTATGTCTTTTTTCTTGATAGAAATTTCAGCTATACATTGCAACATCACAGAAGGGCAGACATTCAGAAATTCAACTTTTTTTTAAAAACCTAAGCATGCCTTCCTTTTAGGGCCCTGGGAAGACTCTTCTGGGGAGTATAATTAATGATATGAAAAGTAGTGCACTGCTAGACTTTCCTATTTGGAAGTGTACTCCTCAGAACATCGTGTAACAAATGCACTCATTCAGGCATCCATCCTGCATCCCAGCACTGCTCCTTTCACTGACATCTTCAGAGCGGTTTTCTCCATCACAAGACTATTGCCAGGCATCAGTTAAAAGCTGAGGATACAGGAGAAATGGGCTGGCGTGAGTCCCACACAGAACCTGCCGTCCAAGTGAGATCTTGGAAACGCATCCTCCTGCGAAATCCATGAAATCGTTGCATCGGACTGCAGGATTTTGGAAAGTGCTTCCCACCATTAATTATCATTCGAGTAGCCCCAGATCCTTGAACTACCTATGTGCAGATGACTCCAAGGAACACCCAAGAAAGCTGCGGGTAGGGGGAGGAAGATCCCTGGCGGCAGAGTTTTGCAGGAGCTGCTACGGGAAGTCTGTGATGACATTTCCTAGAACTTAATGACCCAAGGTGCCTTACAACCACACAGTTCTAACAAGAATCTTAAAGCGAGTTAGCCTTGAGCAAGGCCAAAGGCCCAGCACATCTGCCCTGCAAACCAGCTCAATGTCTGACAGGTGCAGCCATCACGAGAGGTTTCTCACACAGGAGTGCAGGCTTTGTGCTAAATATATCGATGCTAACTTGTCACGCGGCCACCTTCACAATCAGACTGCAAGATGTTCCCAGGGAGCATATGTCCAGCGACTTCTTTAGCTTGAGAAACAGTTTGTGTTTTCTCTTCTTTCTCCCCCCTTTTCTTCTCTGCTGTCCCCCCCCCCCCTTATGACAGTGAGTAACTACAATAAGGCCGGGGGATAGCGTATCTATTTCTGAGCTCCCGCACTATCAACCCAGCAGCCTACTGATCATTACAAGGTGCACCCAGTAATTATGGAATGCTGGAATGCCTGCCACTCTGACCGGGGAAGCAATGTTGTGAGACGCAGAATGGAGAGAGTTGGAGAAAAGGGAAGGCTGTGGGTTCACTGATGAAATGGATGGACAAGAAAGGGGAGATTCCTATTGTTCTCTAGTCTGGGGGGAAGCCTCCAAAAGACTACAATTCAGTCAACTTCAGAAGCGTGACCACTGCTTTTCTATATTGCAGGAGCAGGGAGAGGATGGGAAGTCTGGTTAGAGGCTGAGCTGGTTCAGGAGGAGCGGGAGGAGGCCCTCTCTCTGCAGTAGGAGCTGTGTGGTTGCCTTGCCTGTCCTCAGATTCCTGTGAGGTCTGAGCTCCCTGGCCCTAGACAGTGGCCTTCATGGGGCTTGCTCGTTGCAGATGTGGTTAGTTGAGCTGAGGTCATACTACATTCGGATGCACAGTAAAAGCAAGGTGACCAGTGTCTTCAGGAAAAGGGGAGATGGGGACACAGACTTGCTCACACAGAGAACACCTGATGGAGATGAAGGCAGACACTGCAGATACGCTTCCACAGGCCATGGAGCCCCAAAGATGGCCAAGGCACCCCCAGCAACTGGGACCCATTTGTCCTCACAGTTTCAGAAGGCACCAGCCCTACTGATCTCTTGATCTTGAACTCCTACTCTCCAGGACCATGGGACAATTACTTTCTGTTGTTTAAATGGGGCTGTCTGTGGTCTTTGCTCGCACAGCCCTAGGAAACTTGTACAAGGGTGGTCTGAGTACCCCGACTCCTGATATGGGATGCTTCTGTTCAGAGGCTAGGCTAGAGAGAGGCTAGCCAGAGGAGTCACTGGTGCAGACTGGTGGGGGTTCACGTTTTCTAAAACTGGGAGCAATGGCACATTCCACAGGGCTCTGAAAAATGTTGTTTGTTACCAGGGTGCCAAAAAAAGCCAGCCCAGCAATCTCTGTACCTCCTTCACAGGCTCTGAAAAACAGTATCAATTAAATCCTGGGAACTCCAGGGTTTGGAGCAGCTGGCATTCATGCTTTAAACTAGGCATCACCGTTTCCTCCCGGTTGTGACCCACTCATCACCTGCTGGTTCTTATGCTCCCTTGGATCTTTCTGGAATTCTTAGGGTGCATCAAGAACACATTTGTCTGCTGGGCACAAGCTCCAGTGGGCATTACTGTGAAGGATATAATAAAATGCAAGGAGCACGTGCCCCACCTCCCAAATATGGATCCCATCCTACTAGCCCCTGCACTTAGAGAGGAGGCTGGTCCTTTCTAAATGATTCCTTTAAAACACACACACACACTTTCTAAATTTTGGTGCCTAAGAATTGTGAATTATTTTAAACAGATCATGAAGAAGTGGCATGGTCCAGACAGGCTGCAGCATCCTGTTAATGCCAGAACCGGCTCCCCGTGCATCTGTGTCAACAGCCACTGGGAAGCGGCTTTGTGCCCATTCCTCCTCTAATGGCGGTCTCAGTGCAGACCATGCTCGTCTCCACCCACCCCCTGCATCCCTCCTACCTTGTCACCCTCCACATCACAGAATTAGAAAGCTTACCAGCCCAGCACAGAATCTGCATTAGGAAACACGAATCAAGTCAGATGCATCATCCAAGCCCTGGAGCTTGAACCTGATTTTGCTTTGAATTAGAATGGTCCTTTCTGTTTTTTTTTTTTTTTCTTCTTTGCTACATAATTATTTGCCGTATCTTGCAAATTGACAGTAACCTGCTGTTTTGTGTTTTTCTAATTATTGTCTTCCCGTTGCTGAATAAACTTTATGTTTTCTAATAGCACTTGGCAAA
The DNA here is from genome assembly GCA_949820135.1 of Sylvilagus floridanus. NCBI lineage: Eukaryota > Metazoa > Chordata > Mammalia > Lagomorpha > Leporidae > Sylvilagus > Sylvilagus floridanus. The sequence goes on from OX463246.1 coordinate 40,025,054, forward strand.
CAGTGAGTACTGGAAGAGTGACTGAGACAAGGTAAATGTCTCTCTGAGCCTGAGTCTCTTCACACTTGGCCAGTCTTACAGTATGGCCGCAAAGTCAGCGATGGATGCGACAGTGCCACACTGGTACCTCTCCATCCCCGCCAAGCAGACTCAAACAAAACAAACGACTTGCAGAATGGTTAAGCAGCAATTTTAGTTTCCTGTTGGCTTCTCATTTTTAACTCTTCTATGTTTAATTGGTCTACTTTTTATATTTAAATATTCTACATATATGTCTTTAATGCTTAAAAGCCAGCAGACAACTGTCTTTATCTTTGGCACACTTTTTGTCCCCTGGACTGAAGATAAGATAGGGTGACCATAGCATTTTCTACACAGTGTTCCATTCTTTGAAACAATATAATCTCCTGTAAAGATATTTTCTGACATGAAGTCTACACGAAATACCTAGTAGTTTAGATGTAGAGAAGATACCATGTACAGAGATGGAGCCATCTCACAGACTGAACTAAAATGAATTGGGGGTAGAAGTTGTGAGAAACACTTTCCTCAAAATTCTACCACATCTGTCTCAACAGATTTGCATCAACCTTGAGAACACATTGGACGATTTCTCTCTTTACAAATTTAGTAGTATAGGTAAATAGTCAAGGGACACTTCTTTCATAATCCACATGAAAACCTAAAGGAATCCACAAAACAGACCACAATAAGCACTTTATTATAGGAATTTTGGCAAGCTCAGTGATGTGATGGTCATCATTATTACATGATTTCTGAACAAAATACAATAACCAAATATTTGAGGATTGTCTGTAAAAATAGCCTTAGCTGTTTACATTTATCAAAAACTCATGTGAGTACATCAACAGCGAAGGACTGCCCAGTTTAAAGTATATCCCACATCTGCATAACTAGCAGGCCCATCCTGCCCTCACCCTGTCTCCTTTACTGTTCTCGGATGCCTGGTGCGGACCTGCCCTTTCCCATTCCCATCCTCTCCATGAGCCCCTGGGTTGGCCTGACGGGCAAGAGCTCTCCCACACCCCAGCGAAGCCAGTCAGGACACTCCATTTGCCACCAACTGTTGCTTTAGGAGTCGTGTGGTTTCGGAAGAAAAGACCCCATTTTTTCTGGACATTAGAAATATGCCTGCCATTTCCGCCACCACAAGACAAGACAGCCTGGGGGAGGAGCCCCACAAAAAGGGGGGAGCACTGGAACAATCTGCAGACAGGACCAATGTCCCACTCACAGCACACCTGGAGGACTTCCTCCCTCCACAGCTTTCCGCAAATGATACAAACACGTGCCCTTTATTGTTCCAGCAACTTTCCCGTGGATCTCTGTGACTCACACTGAGGCGAGGGGTTTGAGTCCTGTTCTATAGTTTTACAGGTGGATGTGCAAACCCTGGGGGAGCTGTGTGCAACTCCCTATTTCTCAGCAGATAATTTAAGCATTCATCGGCTTCTAAAGGAGACAGGTGATCCCAGAAAGATGGAAAAGCCATTGATTCTGGATCATCAGGGATGATTTCATGAGGCAAATTACTAGCTACCCAAGGCTTCCAGGAAGGAAAAGTTTCACAAGACTTAAAAAACAATTTCACATCTTTGAAAAGCATACTTACAATTTTACACAGAAGTCCTATTTTAGAATATAACTTGAAGAAAATAAGAGAAAACACTGAATTATTTTATTCATCTAAGTACATATTTCAGTACTACTTATAAAAATCGATTTGGATATACAGCAACTTGAGAATAGTAAATTATATAACATTAAAATTTTAGAATAGCGTACAGCAATCAACCTGCTGCTCGTGTTGTTTTAATAGCACTGGAAGACATGATGCTAAATTAAAGAGAGATTAAAAGCTATCAATATAGCATGAACAAGACTGTACTATATATGCAACAAAGAGAACTAGAAATACATATGCTAACACTTTGTAGTTCTTGTGTTTGAATTATAGCATAGTTCTTTTCACTTTTTCCCTTTTATGAGCGAGAACTGGTTATTTTATAATCTCAAATTAAATTTTTAAAACTTGTAATTAAGTATTATATTTAAGTAGAAAAAGATTTAAGTTGACACCTAAAATATCAGTTGATAAAATGCCTAAAGCTGAAAATATTCACAGAAAATACTTTCTAGAATTTGAAGGACCACATTTTACTTTAAAGCATTGCATTTATTATAATGATAACCTCTTTGGGCTCAGCCCTCATGGGACAGACAGAAGGTATAAATTAACCTATGTAAATGAATTAAGCAGCTTTGTTGAATTCCCACAATTATAAACTCAGGAGAGTCTTAGATAATCCATTTAGCGTTGATGTCAATCTCTTTAAGATCTTTTTTTTTTTAATTTATTTGAAAGGCAGAGTTATAGAGAGAGGTAGAGACAGAGAGAGCGAGGTCTTCCATCCTCTGGCTCACTCCCCAGATGGCCACAATGACCGCGGCTGGGCCAGTCCTAAGCCAGGAGCCAGGAGCTTCTTCCAGGTCTCCCTCATGGGTCCAGGGGCCCAAGCACTTACTTGGACCATCCTTCACTGCTTTCCCAGGCACATTAGCAGGGAGCTGGACTGGAAGTGGAGCAGTGGAGACTCCTATATGGAATGCCAGCCCAGCAGGAAGAGGCTTTAACCTGCTGTGCCACAGCGCCGGCCCCCTCAAACTCTCCTCAAGTTCCCAGATCTACTTTTTCCAAGAGCAAAAGTAACTTCTTCGGATTCTATTTCTTCCTTCCATTCACGAGGCCTGCAGTAGGACACAGGTGCGTGGTGCAGCGCGCAGTAGGACACAGGTGCGTGGTGCAGCGCGCAGTAGGACACGGGTGTGTGGTGCAGCGCACCTGCCACTGTCCGTGGCTGCAGTATTGCACCGTGCTGTGTGGTGCAGAGCATGAAGGGAAACAAGTGGAAGCCCCTGCACTCCCGAGCTTCCTTCAGGGCAGCTGGTGGCTCATGATCTACAAGTTGTGGCAACTTGGCAGTGCTACGTGGCCTGGATGAAAACAAGGGAGGCCACGTGGAAGGACTGCTGGGGAGACAGCTTTTTCTCTGGGTCAGGAAAAACTTCTCTGACAAGGCGCCACTTCAGGTGGGAATAGAATCACCTGTGGGGTGAATCATAGGACCAGAGGAAGTGCATTTAGGTCAAGAGAAGAATAAAGGCCACGGTTCTGCTGTCGGACTTCTGGATAAAGCTGCCAGACCTCCAGTCCTGCTTCCTGCAGAAACCCCTCTGAATGGGGCTAAGTTGGGTATTGTGGCTGAGCAGGTAAGGCCATTGCCTGGCATCCCATATGAATGTCCACTGCTGATCCAGCTCCCTGCTAATGGCCAGGGGAAAAAACAATGACCCAAGTACTTGGACTCCTGCTACTCATGTGTGAGGCCCGCAAGGAGCTCCTGGCTTCAGCCTGAACCAGCCCCGTTGCCCATCTCTCTGCGTCTTTCCCTCTGTCTCCATAATTGTGACTTTCAAATGATAAATAAGTCTTAAAAAAATGAAACCCCAGTAAGTGCAGAAAATTTACTTATAAAGACATAAATGCATAAGAAGAAAGATATAGAGAAAGAAGATAGATAAACTTTTGGAAACCTAAAACTGGTGGAAAAAAGGATTTAAAAAAAGTATATCTAAGACTGCAAAGGGATGCCAAAGATGCCAGCTGAAAGAACTAAGAACTTCACGGACATTTCAAGGCCGAATCAAAGGCTCCGAATTTGTTCCACAAAGACGACTATGTTCAAAGCGTTCTTTGCCAGTCAGTCCCTAGCTGTGGATGACTGACCATGCCTCACTGTCTGTCCCACTCCTGTGGTCAACCTGGGCATCTCACATGGTGACTGTGCAGGATTCCCAAAGGAATCAATCCAAAAGCTAGACCAGCTTTGGACTTTCAAGTGGCCTGACTTAAGAGTCAACGGTTGGGCTCTTCAAAGTTCTGAAGCAATGTGATGTCCAAGGCAGGGTTTTTGTTCCCATGCCCCAGCAAGACTGTGGTAAGGAGCTCTCGAGAATCTCGTTTTCAGAATGTGCCCCAACCTTGCAACCTTTATGCAGACAGCCACTGAAGGATGTTTTCCACTAGAATGCGTGACAAGAAGGAAAGGAAACAGACCTGATCAATATGGGAGCGCACAGCTTTCCAAGGATTTTGTTTGCGGAGGCTCTGGGGATGCAGGGCAGAGAAATAGAGGATGACTGAAGGCGTTGGTGACAGGATGTGAAGGCAAGGGAAATCAGAGATAACAATACAGTCTTCAGTTGCTGCCCGTAGGCAAGGAAACACGTGGTAACAGGGGGTGCTTGGGTTTAAGTACAGGCACTCTCCATGCATGGTACATAGAAGGAGAGGATTCCTGCCTGGCTACCTCTGCTTACTCTACATGGGGCCATCAGCTGGTATGATGCGTGTGTGTTGAAGGTAACTCTTTTCTTTGCAGAATAGCAAAGCAAATAACCCAGGATAACATAATCAGGCTGCTAAACCAGCAGCGTAAGGATGACTTTCATGAGAACGTTGAAAGTGGGTCAACAGAGTAACAACGATGGTGGGTGTGGACTCCAAGAAAGAGAGTGAGATATAAGGCTGAGGAACTGGTGTAATCTGCTGGAGAAAGGTACTGAAGTTGGTGTGCCAGAGTGATGGGGTGGAGGGAACAGAGAGCGAGAGAGAGAGGGAGAGAGAAAGAGGCAGAGGCAGAGGGAGATGGAAGGGAAGGAGGAGGGAGGGAGAAGGGAGATTCTGTATCAATCTCCCATCACCTTCACCACAGCCTGAATGGCCTGATCTGCCTGATACTGGACTGTGAACACAAAACTGTGAGACAATATGAACGTCTTCTATTGATAAAGTTAGCTGCTGGGTATTCACTATAAACAAACAGAACTCACTAAATAAATCAACTTTTTCGATTTCTTTCCTTGTCAATTGTCTTTCCATATATTTTCAACATATTCCCAATTATATTTGTGTGTTTAAAGTGAATTTTAGAAACTTACATACATACCCAAAATATTCCATTAAGAGACTATCAAAACTTATAGAATTTAGCAAAGTAGCAGGATATAAAATCAACACACAAAAACCAGTAACATTCTTATACGCTAAAAATGTTCTGTGGAGAAAGAACTTATCAATAAGATCAGTACCATTAACAATAGTTATAAAAAACAAATATCTTGGAATAAATTTAACCAAAGCCATGAAAGATCTCTACAATGAAAATTACAAAATATTAATGGAAGAAGTAGAAGGGAACACACAGTAACACACACACGTAGAAACAGAAAAATCATCCATGTTCATGGATTGGAAGAATTAATATAAAAATGTTCATACATTCAATACAATCCAAAACAAAATTCCAAGGACATTCTTCAAAGAACTAGAAAAAGGAAACCTAAAAGTCATACAGAAGCACAAAATATCCCAAATAGCCAAAGCAATCTTGTATAATACAAATAAAGCTGGAGGCATCACAAATGTCAAGACATATTACAGGGCTGTTATGATCAAAGCTGCCAGGTACAGGGATAAACATAGACATGTAAACCAACGGAACAGTTTAGAAACCCAAGAAAGTAATCCATACACATACAGTCAACTAATCTTTGCAAAAAAGCTAAAATCACCCCTGGAGGAAGTAGTCTCTTCAACAAATGATGTTGGCTAAATTGTATTTCCACATGCAGAAGTCTGAAACAAGACCCCAACCTTATAACTTTATCAAAAAATCAACTCAAAATGGATCAAAGAGCTAACCCTAAGACCTGAAACCATCAAACTACTAGAGGAAAATATATAGGAAACACTATAAGACATTGGCCTAGGCGGAAACTTCTTGGAGAAGACCCCAGAAGCACGAGCAATGAAAGTAAAAATAGATAAATGGGATTTCACCAAGCTAAGAAACTTCAGCACAACAAAGGAAACAAAGTGAAGATGGAAACTGAAAGGACAGAAACAAATATTTACAAACTGAGCATCTGATAAAGGATTAATGTCCAGAATACATAAGGAACTCAAGAAATTCAGTAACAACAAAACAAACATTATTTTCGGAATGACAACGGATATGAACAGACATTTTTCAAGGATGAAATACAAACTGCACAGACACATGAGGAGCACTAGTCATCAGGAAAATGCAAACAGGTATCAACTCATTCCAGTCTAATGAATATCATCCAAAAATCCAAAAATAACAAATGCTTGCAAGGTTGTGGGGAAAAGGGCACCTTAATACACTGTTGTTAGGAATGCAAATTGGTACAATCATTATGGAAGAGATTATGTACAGAGATCCATGAGAAAACTAAAAATAGATCTACCATATGACCCAGCCATCCCACGCTGGGAATATATCCAAAGGAAATGAAATCAGCGTATGAAAGAGTTACCTGCACTCTCACGTTTATAGCAGTTCAATTCACAATATCAAAGATAGGGAACCAACCTAGTTGTCCATCAACTGATAAATGCATAAAGAAAATGGAGTGTATATGTACGATATAGAATATTATCCAACCATAAAAAAGAATTAAATCCCAACATCGGCAATAGGACAAGGGGAGGTGGGTAACATTATGCTGAGTGAGGTAAAGGCAGAAGCAGAAAACAAGCCCCACATACTTTGCCCCTTGTTTGGCACTTACTCCTCGTACACACCTATTGGTGACAGAGAATCATGCAGTGTCTTTAGAAAACAGCATGGCATTTACTCAAAATAATTTCTATAATTTCTATATCATCCAGCCATTTCATTTCTTGATATATATGTAAAAACATTAAAATCAGGGTTTCAGGGAGATATCTGTACACCCATTTTCATAGCAACATTGCTCACAGCAGCTAAAATATGGAAGCAACTCATATGTCCATCAAGAGATAAATGGAAAAGCAAAGTAGCATGTATTCATCAATATAATATTATTTTGCCTCATAAGAGAAGGGAATTTTGACATGTACTACAGTGTAAATTTTGAAGATATGCTAAATGAAATAAGTCAACCTCAAAGACAGTGGATAATACCACTTCTATGAGATACATGGACCAGCAAAAATATAGAGACAGGAAGTAGAGCAGTGGTTTCCAGAGGCTGGGAAGAGAGGAATGAAGAGTTATTGTTGAATGGATTTAAAGTTTCAGTTATGTGAGGTGGAGAGTTCTGGAAGTAGATGCACAAGCACACTGTGAATGCACAGAATTGTGAAGTGCACACTTCACGTGGGTCAGAGAGTAGAGCTTATGAAAAAACATAATGGAAAACGGAGAACTACTCATCATGCATGTTATAAACTTTCTCTAGGTGGCTCAAGTTTCTATTATGTTTGATTTATATAAGTTTTAAATCTTTAAACAGTACTGTGGTTACATTGTCCACATAGCCTGACTGAAGCCATTCTGGGTCACTGGTATCCTTATCTTTTCGCTTTTTTTTAATGGCTTTCTTTAAAAACTCTAAATAAATATTCTTGCCAGGAGTTTGCTTATATTTGTAAAATCTAGACTTTTTGTTTAAAAAAAAAGTCCTTTCTGGTTTTACTCACTGTTGCATAGGCTTTTGGTTTGCCTGGTTTCCTAGCTGAATGGTTTCAGTGTTAGTTTGCATTGACTGTGTGTACTTTCTTCTGCTGCCCTTCGCTCCTCTTGAACAGCCTGCACTGTCAGTGCTTCCTGCGTGCCCTCCCCATCCTTGTGTGCACACTGCTGGGGTAGGTACTCTCATATCTGCTCCGAGGAAAACTGACGAAACAGGAAGTTTCAGCTCAGCCGTCTCCACCGATCTGAGGATATCTTCCACGCAGTCAGACACTGTGTCAGTGTCTTTCCTTCTCCAGACAGCTCGGGTTGCCTTCTCCGAGCTTGGAAAAGAATGTTGATCTTCTGTCAGTAACAGAAAACACTTGCTCCGGGTCATCCCTAATCATGGCCATTTTGAGTAGCCTTCCCTGCTGCTCCAGTCACAACCCATGTGAGACAACTGGTACCCCAAAGGAGTAAGTCGAGAATGATGTGAAGTAAGCGCTTTTCAAGACTCTCTAGACGTTTTGCATTCCTTAAGTTAGAAGACTGCCACACACCTGGGACAAGTGTTCCAGTTCTGTCCTTGGTGCCAGATTGTCTCACAGACCACCGTGAGCAGGGACTCTGCACCAGCTCCTGCTGGAAGCCCCCGTAAATCACAGAGCACCGAATTTCTCTGCACTTCTAGGAACGACTAGGGAAGACTTATCCAGACATGCTGGAAGGTCACATACATAGAGGTTTTACACGAGATATGTATCTGTGAATGTTGGGGGCAGAAGTGGCTTTGCTCCCCATGAGCCAGGTGAATTCTTTTTAAGTGATGAATATCGTGTGATGCCGACACTTCATCGAAGCTCTGGTGCATCGGAAGCTTGCTACCCTGCTTCTCTCTTTATCATCCTCTCCTCACTCCTCACTCTGCTTCTCTCTCCTCCTCTCATTGTGCACGGTGGTGATTTGTGTATTGTAAGCTGCCTTTGTAGAAAGTCATCTGTAATCAAGTCAGGACACGTGTAAATAAGGAAAAGCAACTTTATAAAGCAAGGAAAGAGAACCAGTGTGTGCTGTGAAAGAATCCTGTCCTGAAACTGCCTGGGGGCTCTGCAGAGGGGCAGCAGGTTGATAGCAGCTCTTGAATCCTGGAGTGAGAGGCCTGAGAGGAGGCTAGAAGAGGACTTTTCCTGTGTCTACAGTGAACTTTTTCTCTGTCTACAGTGATACAGAGATGAGGACAGATTCAAGAACAAAACCCCCAGCAGCATTTCACTTGTACCTGTCACTAATAACCTTCCAGGCTTCTACACATGGCTTTACAGTTTCCTCTCATAAAAATAATGAAAGCCTTCAAAATCTCCTCTTCCACACTTGCCACTGTATTCTCTTGGGGAAGAGGGTGGAGTCCTGAGCCCGGGCTGCTCCTGAGACATTCACGCAGCCCAGAGCTCTGCCCTGCAACACCGTGGGGCTGCAGGTTTTAATGCAGGCTCCTTTCTTGGCGGTTCACTCACAAGAGAGGGAGGTGGGGAGCAGGCCAAGAACCTGGCACCTGTCTGTGGGCCCCCTCTGGGTCCCTTGCTAGGGGTGGGCCTGCCATGCCAGGGCTCAGGTACAGCTGCAGGTTGCCTAAAGGTGAACAGATTGTTCAACTTCATTCCCTTCCCACGTGCCCAGAACAGCCAAGGGTGGCCACGTCAAAGCCAAGAGCCTGGGAGGCGATCCAGGTCTCCCACATGGGTGGCAGGAACTCACCTGCTTGAGCATCACCTGCTGCCTCCCGGTGTGTGCAGTAACAAAGATGGATTTGGAAGCGAAGCCAGGACCCGAAACCAAGCACGCTGATATGGGATGTGAGTACTCTAGGTGACGCCATCAGCACTTCTTTATTCCTCTAAATCTGTCCTGGCCTGTGGGTCACAGCTCCTTGTGTTCACCAATTTAGGAGAGCGAGGGGGCAGCTTAAAACAACAGGTTCTTCGGGGGAAGGGCTTTGTCACAGAAAATAAATAAATAAATAAATAAATAAATAAATAAATAGCTGAGGAGTGGGGAGAAGGAGTCGGTCTAAGTTCCAGAACCTTAGTATGTCCCTGGTAGAGCTTCAAAGGATGAGCAGGGACACTTATTCCCATCAAATGCAGAGAAGTGAATATGTGTGCAGTGCGTGAAGATGTGGCGGTACACGTGTGCAATGCGTGAGAATGAGGTGGTGACAGCGCAGCAGAGGCAGGAAGAATGGCTCCGAGGAAGCAGGCCTGAGCTGAGACCCTGCACCGACCTCAGGGCTGAAAGGACTAGAGGCCAGCACGTGAGCAGCCTCCTTCTGTGGGGGAGGGAAGCCGGCGTGTCACAGGCATAGATGGAAACAGGAAATATGACAAAGGAGGGTAAAGGTGACTCTTGGATACATGAGAGCACGCTGACACCTTGGAGAACACACGGGATGACATTGATGCTGGCGACAAAAAAAAAAAAATTGGAGGCCCGTGCATGCTTTTTCATAGGATGCACTCTGAACCCTCATTGGAGGCCCTGGTCTGTGTCCTTACCTGCCTCGCTCTGCCTCTGGCTGGCCCCACAGTGGAGAAAGGACACTTCCAGAAGCTTAGTGTTCACCTGCTACTCAACACCAGGGTCAGAGAACGCTCACCTTCCCTCCTGAGCCATTCTGCCTCCCCTGTCCTGTGAGATGCAGCCAGGCATGTGTGACAGCTCGGGGACTCCGTGGTCCCATGGCTCTCCCCAGTCCTTGTGAGGTCACTGTGTGTGATCCCTTGGTTTTTCCAGGGTGTTTGGCTGGTTTGTTTTCTAAATTAAGCCATTGGGTGAACTACAAGAACAGTAGGAGCTGTGCTGGGCACCCAGGGCCGCAGTGACACAGTGCCTTGCACTGGGTGGCTTCAAACAACAGAGCTCCATCATGACAGTTCTGGAGGCTGGGAGTCCAAAATCACCAGGCAGGTGTGGGCAGGACTGCTCTGTGAAGGCTATGAGGGAAGCTGGTCCAGTCTCGCCCCAGCTGTGGCGGCTCCTGGCCACCTGCAGAGGCCCTCGGCTGGCAGTGGCAGCCCCTTGCCCCCGTCTTACCCATCATGGTCCCTGAGCAGGGGTCCTGCTGGTCTGGAGGTCTCTGGCTCCAGTGAGGACCCATTGGTCAGAGGTGGCTGCAGTAATTTTAACTTCAATGCTGACTGCAAGGAAATACAAGAGAGAGTTATTTTGGGCCCTGATCTGAAAGGATCATTGGAAAACCTGCACAATGTACGAATCTCTTTGGTTGGTAGCCTGTCTGGAAGAAGAAGACTCTGCATTGAAAGTCAGCCTGCCCAGTGAGATCCCTGCTTGGATCTGCTCACACCCCCAGCCTGTGCCAGCTCCAAAGAAACTCTGTTCCTCCTGGTTTCCATCCTGGTTTCTCCTGCTTGTTTCTGGAGTTCTGTTTTCCCCCTGCAGATGCAAGGACACAGGGGAGCACACGTAGCCTAAGTCTGAAGATGTATTTTGTATGGTTGAGAAATCAATTGAAGCACATCTTGGAAAAAAATTAATGGTATATTGTCATCTTTTCCCCCACACTGGAAACTGATCATGGAAGTCATATTACTGCTATTTACATGGAAAATTAATAAGAAACTTTATTTAAAGCACGGGTAGTGTTACTGCCTGAGTTCTCCAGAGTTGAAGTAATGGCACTAAAAATTCAGGAAACTCAATTTGTGAGATGTGATGGCCTCCAAGGCAAGGCCTCCTGGAGAAACTTTAACAGACTGATGGCTTCCCTAGGTTCTGCATTCTGAGAAGTGCCTTTTCCAATGAGTCTTGGGGGCAAATCCCCTTTATCATCCGGGCATCCTTTGTGTGCCCATTTGAGGAAACTCACACATCTGCTGCACGTGTCCCTGTGGGAGGCAGAATCTGGACAAAATAAGGGAACATTCTCTGCCTGATGGGAAGGGATATTTTACATGTGCCCAAAACACAACAGCCAGACTGTAAGTAGGGGCTTAAGCCACAGACGGGCTGCTGAGAACTCTTACTGTGATCAAAGCAAGCTTTAAGGATCCCCTCGACTGTGCCACAACCATAAACAAGGAACCCTCGGGTGGTGATTACTGGGTCTGGGCAAAGAAGGAAGGTATTTGGGGCCCAGGAGACAGTGTTGGCTCCGGCTTCTGTGGCTGCAGCTGGTGCATCAGGTGCTGCGTGTTCTCTGCCCCGAGCCCATTCTTCAGAGGAGAGAACCACACAGTTCTAAGTAACCGGCTCAGGTTGTTTCAGGGTGACAGGGACGCGCAGGGTAAGATGGGCTCTAGCTTTGAACTCTGGTCCCGTTAGCAGCACAGCGTCTTCTGGTATTTTCCAGATTGTGGACCATAACTTTGCTATAATGCAGATTCCACTGATTCCGGCTTAGCCAACTCAGTTCACAGGGACAGAACAGGGAGATGGTTAGCAAGTGCACACCAGGGCTCACCAGGAAAGGCATCCTCCATGTGAACTTCCAAGGTCATCTGGCTCCCACCTGCGTAAAGGGTGGTTTAGGTGGTTACTGAACCCTGGGGTCAGCAAAGTTCACCTCAGGGCACAATGCCTCAAGACGCCATTGCTGTAAACCTCCCACAAAGGAGATCCCAACACCAGGCAAAAGCAATAGGTCCAAGAGGTGCTGCGATTACGCCAAATTCTCAGGTCAGCAGCACTTCCATCTCCATCTCGGTCAGCTGGAATCACACGCTGGCAATGAATTCATCTCAATGCTCCAAAACAGGTAGCTCTGAAATGGTTTCCTCCACATGTAGTACCTGAATGGGTAACTCTTCCAAGTTCATGTCCAGACAGGAATTATTAGCACTTGGCTTGCTGCTTGCATGCCTTGTTACTGATTTAAAGATAGGAGAATCTGGAAGAGGAAGAGATTTAGAAATGCAGACCTTGAAGAATCATGGGGGTGGGGTGGTCATTCCAGCTGGGAGTGGGAAAGTGGCAGCTGTGGCCCCTTCATCACCAGCTGAGCCACCTCAGGAAGAGGGGCGGTGTTTGGGGGAGAAGCTACCCTCACAGCCAACTCCTCAACGGGGCTGTGAGATCCAAAATCAGCATTGCTGGAGTATTTCTACCTCTCCCCCGAATGTGACAGCCTTCAATTTACAATCTATAGTAGGTTCTACAAAGATGGATGCAGGGCAGGGTGAATGAAAAATGTACACAAGGAATTAATCGGTTGAACCCATCTCTGGGCTTGATTTTGAGTAATTTTGCAACAGCATGTGAAAGAAAATGCATTGAAAACCTTCTTGAAATCAATTACACTTGTAAGACATGAAAGCCCTGGAGAGCGCCAGGGAAGCTGGGCCACCCCCAGGAGCCCATTTGTCTTCCACCCACTTTGTCCTGGAGATGAAATGCGGAATAAGGAATCCACCAATGTTCCCCAGCCCTCTGCAGGTGCCTGGTTTCACCTTCAAATGAGCCCCCACAGCTGCATTCTGATGCACGTTTTCCTTGGTAAAGCACGGGCCCTCTTCACTCCACTCCCTGACGGCCTGTAGTTGATCAGTCAGAGGGCAGTACTCACACGTGTCCCTCCACGTACTGCTGACTTTGCACTGAGCCTTTTTGGCAGGATATGGCCTACATTAAGGAAAAGAAAACAGATCCACAGTGAGCAGAGGGTGGGGAGCAGAACACCCCTGCAGACACCCAGTGTGACTAGCGTTCACCGAGCCCGGCATCCGACACGCCGCCTGTCGTTGGGAGCCATGCACGAAGCAGCTGCAGCCTTCCCTTGTAAAGTGTAGTGTGTGGCAGATGCATTTAACACAAAACCTGGGGTCCAGGGTAAGAAAGTTGACCTTCTGTTTGTCTTGCACAGGGACAGGTGTCATATCTTCAAAAATATATATATTTATTTATTTATTTGAAAGTCAGAGTTACACAGAGAGAGGAGAGACAGAGAGAGAGGTCTTCCATCCACTGGTTCACTAACCAGATGGCCGCAATGGCCAGAGCTGCACTGATCTGAAGCGAGGGGCTTCTTCCGGGTCTCTCACATGGGTGCAGGAGCCCAAGGACTTGAGCCTTCTTCTACTGCTTTCCCAGGCCATAGCAGAGAGCTGGATTGGAGGAGGAGCAGCCTGGACTAGAACCGGCACCCATACGGATGACATCACTTCAGGCCAGGGCGTTAACCCGCTGTGCCACAGCGCCGGTCCCAAGCTGTCATATCTTATCTTTTTATCCACGCTCACCTGCCAGGATTCAAGCAACTGCAGATTCAAGATATTAAGAAGAAAACTGTGTGCTAAACGTACAGACTTGTTTTCTTGTTCTGATTCCCTTTGTGTCAACTACATCAGTGGCGTTTATTCTGTATTAGGGATGATAAGCAATCTACAGGTGATTTATAGCACGGGGATGATGTACATTTGCTACACGCAAACACCACACCACGTTCTAGAAGAGACTCAAGCATCCATGGAGTTTTGCATCCGTGGGGATCCTGGAACCAAATGTCCATCCATAGCTACAGGTACTGGATGGCAACAGTGGTGAGGACAGTTGAGGATTCTTTTTAAAGTCCACTTTAAACAAGACATAGTTGGTTCAGAGGAGGGAACTCGTGTAGGGATCCGCACTCTGGAGGTCTGTTACTCTCTTACTAGATTTGAATTCTTCATCCTGGCCAAGTAGTCCAGTTCGGAGGCGCAGGGCAGTACAGCTGGGAAGCAGTGAACTCAAATCCAGCTGTGGGGCTATGTATTAGCAGCAGGGCTTTGGAAATGAAGGGAGTGTCCCTGAGCCACACTCGTGCCCCCTGTGAAGTCTGAAGTAAGGATCCCATGTCCTGGCAGGCTTCAGCGAGGATTAAGTAAACCCATGATTCAAAGCACCTGGGTGGGCAGTCAAGTACTAGGTGAAAGTTGGCTGCTGACTGAGAAAGGACAGTGTCCACTAGCTGACAAAGCACCTGGCTTCATGCGAGAGTTCTGCATTTCCTGTTCAGGCCAGCAGGGTTTGGTATGGAGGTGAGAGTGGGATGCCTCTGTCTGGGTCAGTCTTCAGCTATCGCAGTAGAGGGAAGGAAAATGAGAATTGCATGGGAGATTTTTATTCTCTCAGCCCAGAAATGACGCACATCACCTTTGTTCACAGTTTAGAGGTAAGAAACAGTTTATGGGCCCTTGCCTATCAGTCATGGGGTCTGGACCTGTCAGGCAGAGGATGGAATATCTGGTGCACATCCTCCTTCAGCCAGTGTGGACTTTCTCCCACCAAGAAGTCTTCTTCAATGAAATTTTAATTAGCATTTGTCATAATTTAAGTGTCACTGCAACACCCCCATCTCCCCAATTTGTTAAATAACAAATTTAAGAACATTATGTAGCTGCTACTTCAGCAAAAAGTAAAAACAAAAAAAAAAAACCAAAACTCTCTCTCACCTACAAAGTTACTTTTAGCTATTTTAGCAGCTCAATGGACAATAAAAATATAATTTGTTTCATTTTTTTTGAAAAAATATGAAAGTAGCCATTACAATACTTTTCCCAGTGTTGGGCATTTGGAGGTGTGAGGAGACCCTGGGTTGGGTGCATAGCATGAAACCACATGGTGACCTGTCCACCTCATTTGGGTGAGTTGGGTTTCAGCTGCATATCCATGAAATACACCTGCTGTTCTGCCAGTTCTCAAGGACATCAAACATCTTTAGTCATTCCTCAAGGACGTGTTCCGTCTGAAATGCCCAGTGCTGTGGATTCCCTCTGCTTTCCTGCACACGTGTTCTGTTCCCGAGAGACCCAAGAGACAATTCTCTGCTTCATGCCAGATCAACCAAGCCCCACCCCCAACATGTCCCACTTGGCATCTGCAATGGGCCAAACTGAGAGCCTGGAGGTAAAACACTGTCTACAAAGTCCTCCAAAAGCAATGCTCGAAGCTGCCGATAGCCACTCTTTTTTTTTTAAGATTTATTTATTTATTTATTTGAAAGTCAGAATTACACACAGAGAGAGGGGAGGCGGGGGGGGGGGTCTTCCATCCAATGGTCCACTCCCCAATTGGCCGCAACAGCCGGAGCTGAGCTGATCCGAAGCCAGGAGCCAGCAGCTTCTTCCAGGTCTCCCACGTGGGTGCAAGGGCCCAAGGACTTGGACCATCTTCTACTGCTATCCCAGGCCACAGCAGAGAGCTGGATCGGAGGAGGAGTAGCTGGGACTAGAACCGGCACCCATAAGGGATGCCAGCACTTCAGGCCAAGGCATTAACCCACTGCGCCGCAGCGCCGGCCCCTGATAGCCACTCCTACTGGCCTCCCGTGCGATTGGCTTCTCCTTAGCACTCTATTCTCAGCATTCAGCACAGATCCATGGTGTTAATGTTTCTGACCACCACAGGACAGATCCACACAGCAGGCCATGGGACACTGGAGCCTGTATTTCATCAGTGCCGTCTCCACACTTTTCATTTTTCTGGCTTCCCACCAAGGCCAAGGTGTGTGGAGGTAAGAAAGAGAAATCTTTTCGCACTCCCAGGAAGACAGATGGGTCAAAGCAAAGTTAGGGTGCAGCATGCTGAGTATTAAGCTGGTGGGGGGGCAGGGAATGTGTCCTCTGGAGATAGAAGATTTGATAATGCAAGGGCACAGGGCAGAGCTTTGGGAGCATTCGAACAAGGATGTCAGGTGGCCATCACCCCCAATCCCCCGCCCCCACCATGTCACTCACACCAGGACTCATTTCAGGATGTAGACAGGAACCTCCCGGCAATTTCCACAGGCCCCGTGAAATCACTTCTCAAGAAGGGGTATGGGGTCTTCAGAGCAGAACAGGGTCACACTTCTAACCGCCCCACGAGTAAATGAGGGTTCTTGAAGGGTTGTCTTGGCTTCCTGTACTCAGCTGGTCTTCCTATCTTCCTGTGCTCAACTGTGCGATTCTTCTTCCAAACCTCACACCTCCAGGTCTGCCGGATCCCCTCTTCCTCTGTGGCTCTGGCCACCCCTGCTGTTTTGTGCCCCCTCTCTGATTCCCAGTGTGAGTTTCCTGTTACAGCCTTTCCTTCCCTCCTTAGCTTTTCCTGCATTCTGTCAATAGGCTGAGTGAGAATCCTGAGTGAAAAGCAGAGGCATTTCTCTGCTTGCGTGGAGCTTTCTAAAACACACATTCAGTTGTCAGGGGCTGAGACTATGGCACCCTACAGAATGTGCATCCCTGGAATGTCCATCCAGGTGCCAGAAAATTGCAGGCCAGCAGGAAAATGGTGTAATCTGGGATTCCATCTGGCCCATGAATTTCCAGTGGCCTTGCTTATAGATTGTCAGAACTGTTCATTAAGTTTGTTGTGAAACCAAAGGCTTAATATCTGTAATTTAGAGGGTTCAATAGGCAGTTAAATTGAGTGAAACTATTTTTGAATGACTACTCCAGCTTCCGAGAAATAGCCGACATTGCAGCTCACAAGAGCTACATTTCGAGGCAGCACCAGGAATTCAAAATTATTTATAGGCCCTTTAGAAAAGGGCTTTGCCAGGCTGAGTTGAGAAACTTTTTCTTCTTTAAAAAATTTTCACCAAAGCTACAGTGTGACAAAAGGAAACATTTCTAAGTGCAGGCAGGTTATCAGCCACAGCCACAAAGCTTAGTGAAGGTAGACTGTGCTTTCTGGTGTTTGCGTCTGATCTACAGTTACTGTGAAATGCAGACGCTCTACCAAGCAGGTGCTGAAGGCAGACCTTACATGCTGAATGAGTGGTGAGCAGAATTCCTTGCAGACAGGCCTGGGGGGCTAGTCATTTGTCAGTTTTTCCTTAGACATCCATCTGTAGTGATAATGGAGATTGTTATCAACACTTGAATTCAAAGAGCAGCTTCCTGAACTCAAAATGTGGCCTCAAACCTCAGGTGGAAATTATGACGCTTGTCCTGGAGTCCTTTTAGTCAACACTCACAGGCGACAAGGATGTCAGTGATGCCCAAGAACAAGTGGGTGACACTGACATGACAAGAGCTGCTCACATGGTGGGCGGTCCTGGTCCCTGGGGTCCAGGAGTGCTCAGAGCCGCTCAGTGAAGTGTTTCCACGTTATGCACAGGACACTGCAGACTTACTGTAGGCCGACAAGACAGGTTTTATCTGCTGATTCCAAGTGATCTGTCTCTTGCTGTGGCAAACACTGTGCGTTGCTCATCCAAAAGCCAACCTCCTCTTCTTCATAGACCTAACACTGATCTTTTTCAGGGTGGCAGTGTGCTAGGAGGAAGGAATAAAAAATGACACTTATCACCTTCTCTTTACAGCTCAGGTACCACTCAGCCAAGGAGATGGAAGCCTGAGTCAGCTAGGAGTTTCTGGGGAAATCTACTTCCCTGGAATAGGTGCCACCCCTTACTTGCTGTCCCTGGCCTGGAGTGAACACTTCAGGGTGAGAAAGTACACTGCTTTGTCACCAAGGAGAGCAGGAGGAGCAGAGCCACCTGCTTAGATTGACAGAGCAGAGAGGTGGACCTCTGACCTTGATGATGTAACTGACTTTATACCGGGAAAGGAAAACACGAAGTTCTCACAGGGATTTCAGATGCAAAGACCTTCTGAGGAACTGAAAGAACACGCACTTCTTGTGGGACATTTTCAGCACACAACACAAATAAGCAATCAAATGGATAAACTGAGAACAGCACACAAGCCCCACCCAAACTCAGCAATACGTCAAAGTGTGAGGAATTCTTTTGATAAGTGAAGGCTATAAATTAATGCTTAAGATACAATGGCAAAGAAATGCTGTGATTTTCTGTCTTTTGCTGCATTACATTTTGGGCAGACAATGATGTTTGATAAATAATAATGGGAATGATGAAATGAAAATAAATGCTGTCCTACAGCGAACAACTCCTTCATACAACAAGAAAATGGACTCGGGGGTATTTATATATTTTCTAAGTGCTTGTACAATTTTTGTTTTGCATTCTTCTCATTGATGACTATGACTACAGTTTTAGAAATAATTTTGTGTAATTATCTGATCATCCAATTTTATTGTGTCCCCAACGATCACCTCCTAATTTGGCTTTCTTCTATCCCTCTCCATCATTCAAATGATTGACCCTAGGGAACTAGGAGCAATCATTTAAAAGACAGTGCACTCTGTCCATAGATCCGTGAGGGCTTTAAAAGATAGTCTGGGTATCAGGACCCAAGCACATTAAAAAAGTTGGCAATGTATCATGGGACTTGTTATCATGCCAATAATAACACTGGATTTTAAAGCAGTGACAGCCTTCTGCAACTGAGCAGGGCTTTTCACTGAAGGGGCATTCCAACAAGCTTTGCTGGGGTGAGAAGAGTAATTTAACAGAAAAACTTTCTAGACAGAATGAATCAATGAAAAGGAACAACAGGCATATTTTGGATGTGAGTGTATCTCACACACCTGCTGATTAGTCTGGAATAGAGTGTGTGAATAAAGGGGACCGGTGGGTTGGGAAAATCACATTGGATATAGGGCATCATTCTAATGGAACATACATTTAGGAAAATAGATTCTACACAACTTGTATGTCCTGAGTGTCTTATAAATAATGAGGAACCATACATCACTTGACTTTCTTTGTTTTTTAAGATTTATTTATTTGTTTGAGAGGTAGAGTTACAGACAGCAAGAGGGAGAGACAGAGACAGAGGGGTCTTCAATCCGTTGGTTCAATCCCCAAATGGCCACAACGGCCAGAGCCAGGCCCATTCAAAGCCAGGAGCCAAGAGCTTCTTCCAGATCTCCCATGAGGGTACAAGGGACCAAACACTTGGGCCACCTTATACTGCTTTCCCATGCCAAAAGCATGGAGCTAGATCAGAAGAGGAGCAGTCAGGTATAGACCCGGCACCCATGTGGGATGCCAGCACCACAAGGAGAGGCTGCACTATAGCGCTAGACCCAGTCTGACTTTCTTTTAATAGATATTTCACTTTCTTTTCATTCTTTAAAGAAGTAATTAATTATTATGTAAATGAGCAGTCCTCTGACCGGACTGTGGCCCAGAAGGTTAAAGCCCTGGCCTTAAGCGCCTGCATACCATATGCATGTTGGTTCTAATCCCTTCTGCTCCACTTCTGATCCATCTGTCTGCTGTGGCCTGGGAAAGCAGCAGAAGACGGCCCAAGTCCTTGGGCCCCTGCACCTACATGGGAGACCTGGAAGAAGCTGCTGGCTCCTGGCTTCAGATCAGCACAGCTCCGGCCATTGCGGCCATCTGGGGAGTGAACCAGCGGATGGATGACCTCTCTTTCTGTCTCTACATCTCTAATTCTTTCAAATAAATAAAAAATAAATCTTTTTTTAAAAATGAGCACAGCCATAATGGATGAGTGTTGTGTAGACATTGAGGGTCAGAGTGGAATTTCTCCCGGAGCAGCAGTGAAGTATCATTTCTTCTTTCTTTTTTTTAACTTTTATTTAGTAAATATAAATTTCCAAAGTACAGTTTATGGATTTCAATGGCTTCCCCCCATAACTTCCCTCCCACCCTCCCATCTCCCGCTCCCTCTCCATTCCATTCACATCAAGATTCATTTTCAATTACCTTTATATACAGAAGATCAATTTAGTATAAGTTAAGATTTCAACAGTTTGCACCCACACAGAAACACAAAGTATAAAATACTGTTTGAGTACTAGTTACAGTGTTAATTCACATTGTACAACATATTAAGGACAGAGATCCTACATGAGGTATAAGTGCACAGTGACTCCTGTTGTTGACTTAGCAAGTTGACACTCTTGTTTATGGCATCAGTAATCACCCTAGCCTCTTGTAATGAGTTGCCAAGGCTATGGAAGCATTTTGAGTTTGCCGCCTCTGATCATATTTAAACAAAACCCTGCAAGATATAGGCACCAGCAAAGATTTCTTGGAAAGGATCCTGGAAGCACAGGCAGTCAAAGCCAAAATTAACAATTGGGATTGCATCAAATTGAGAAGTTTCTTTACAGCAAAAGAAACAGTCAGGAAAGTGAAAAGGCAACCGACAGAATGGGAAAAAAATTTACAAATTATGCAACAGATAAAGGTTTAATAAACAGAATCTACAAAGAGATCAAGAAACTCCACAACAACAAAACAAACAACCCACTTAAGAGATGGCCCAAGGATCTCAATAGACATTTTTCTAAAGAGGAAATCCAAATGGCCAACAGACACATGAAAAAATGTTCAGGATCACTAGCAATCAGGGAAATGCAAATCAAAACCACAACGAGGTTTCATCTCACCCCGGTAAGAATAGCTCACATTCAGAAATCTACCAACAACAGATGCTGATGAGGATGTGGGGGAAAAGGGACACTAACTCACTGTTGGTGGGAATGCAAACTGGTTAAGCCACTATGGAAGTCAGTCTGGAGATTCCTCAGAAACCTGAATATAACCCTATAACCCTGAATATAACCCTATCATATAACCCAGCCATCCCACTCCTTGGAATTTACCCAAAGTAAATTAAATTGGCAAATTTCTGGGATGCATCTTAAGCAATAATGAAAGAGAATTTGATATTCTAAGATTTATATGAGAAAACAGAACATCTTAAAGTCAATCAAGAAAACAGAAGAAAAACACAACATGCCCAAAGCAAAAAAGACAAGATGAGAAATCAATGAAATTGAAAAGAGAACAATACAGAAAGTAGATAGACAAGACTGAGTAATAGAAATGTATGAATGAAAAGCTAAAATTTTTAAAACATCAATAGGATTGATACACCCCTAGCAAAGCTGACAAAGCAAACAGGAGAGATGACACAGACTGTAAATCTCATTAATAAAGCAAGAAAAATCACTACAGACCCTGGGAGCACCAAAAAGGATGAGGGGATACATCGCACAGCTCTGCACATATCCATCTAATATGTAAAGCTCTGCAACTCTTGTGGTATGAAATCAGTCATTTAAGCTGCCTTTATAACTCAGGAAATTTTAATACGTAATTAAAACTTTACAAAAATTAAATCTCAGTGTCCAGAGAGCTTAATCAGAAAATTCTACTGAGGCCGGCGCCACGGCTCACTAGGCTAATCCTCCACCTTGCGGCACCAGCACACCGAGTTCTAGTCCTGGTTGGGGAGCAAGATTCTGTCCTGGTTGCCCCTCTTCCAGTCCAGCTCTCTGCTGTGGCCCGGAAGTGCAGTGGAGGATGGCCCAAGTGCTTGGGCCCTGCATCCCATGGAAGACCAGGAGAGGCACCTGGCTCCTGCCATCAGATCAGCGTGGTGTGCTGGCCACAACATGCTAGGTGCAGCGGCCATTGGAGGGTGAACCAACGGCAAAGGAAGACCTTTCTCTCTGTCTCTCTCACTGTCCACTCTGCCTGTCAAAAAAAAAAAAAAAAGAAAGAAAGAAAGAAAGAAAGAAAGAAAGAAAGAAAGAAAGAAAGAAAATTCCACTGAAAGCTTACAAAATTAATATCAATTTTTTACAAAGTAGAAGTGATCATACTCTCCACTCACAAAGCCAGGATTACCCTGGTAACAACAACAAGAAGGAGGAGGAGGAGAAGCAGGAAGAGGAAGACGAGGGAGAGATCAATATCCTCATGAACATGGACTCAAAATTCTTAACAAAATATCAGCAAATAGAAGTCTACAATACATAAAAACAACTAAGCACTATTGCCACAAAAGTGATTTCAGGAACAGAAAGCCTACTAACATTTGAAAATCAGTCAATGTAGTTAATATACACAAAAACAGAAATCAAATAAAGTTGTTATATCACATGATATAGAAAACATTTGGCAAAACAAAACAACCATTCATGACTTTTAAGGAAACCTTCCAGAAACTGGGAATCAGGAGGAACATTACTTGTTAGAGAAATCAATAAAATCTCACACCCAATACCATACTTAAATGACAGAAAACTGAATGTCTTTTCCGTAAAACTAAGAAGGAAAGGTTGTTCACTATCACCACTGCCATTTAACATATTACTAGAAATAACTTGTTACTGAAATAAGACAGTAAAAATGAAATAAAAGGCATACCTATCATAAGAGATGAAAAAAAGTTTATTTTATTTGCAGTTGATATTAGGATCAGCATTGAAAACTTCAAGCAACCTATAAAATCTAATAAGATGTCTAGATTATTCAACCAACCAACATCACATGACATAATATCCACATGTAGAGAAATCAACTGTATACTAGCAAAGAATTTATGAAAATTTAAATTATAATATTGCTTACAACTAATTACTCAAAAGAAAATCACTCAGGTGTCAATCCAATAAAATATGAACAAAATTATATGCTGAAACTACAAATTGCAAATGAAATAAATTTTTAAAAGTATAAATAATGAGATATACCATCTTCATGGATTGGAAAACTTACTATAGTGAAGTTCTCAAATCTCTCCAAATTGATATTAAAAATTTACAACATAATCCTAGCAACATTTCTAGTAGATATTATTATTCTAAAATTTATATGGAAATTCGAAGGCATTAGAGTACTTAAAGTGCTCCAATGAGAGGAGAACAAAATTGAAGAAAATGCTTCACAGAATCTTAAGTTAAAAAGCTCCACTAATTGCCGGTGCCATGGCTCAACAGGCTAATCTTCCGCCTTGCGGCACCAGCACACCGGGTTCTAGTCCCAGTCGGGGCACCGGATTCTGTCCCGCTTGCCCCTCTTCCAGGCCAGCTCTCTGTTGTGGCCCACGAGTGCAGTGGAGAATGGCCCAAGCGTTGGGGCCCTGCACCACATGGGAGACCAGGAGAAGCACCTGGCTCCTGCCTTTGGATCAGCGCAGTGCGCTGGCCGCAGCGTGCCAGCCACGGCGGCCATTGGAGGGTGAACCAACGGCAAAGGAAGACCTTTCTCTCTGTCTCTCTCTCTCTCACTGTCCACTCTGCCTGTCAAAAATAAAAAATAAAAATTTAAAAAAATTTAAAAAAAAGAAAAAAAGAAAAAAAAAAGCTCCACTAATTAACATAGTATAGAGTTTGTGGAGGACAATACTCCAAAGATCAATGGAAAACACAGAGACCCTAAAAACGTACCTACACAAGAATGGCCAACTAATTTTTTACAAAATCTAAAAGTAATACAAAAAGAAGAGTTTTTTTTTCAAAAAAAAAGGTGCTAGAACAATTGGATATATACTAGCAACAAAAAATGAATCTCGATTTAAATCTCATAGCACAGAAGAATGAATTGAAAGCAGATCATAGATTTCAATGTTAAAAGTAAAACTGTAATGTTTTTAGAAGATAATATAAGAAAACATGTCCAATATCTAGTATTTGGTATTTTTAGTATTTTTAGACATGACACCAAAATCATAACCCATAAAAAAACACAAACATAGGATGATATTATTAAAATTAAAAATTTCTGTTCCAGGAAAGGCACTGTAGAGAAGATGAAAAGGAAAGACAGATTGACTGAAAATATTTATGAACCAACTATTTGACACAGCCATCACATCTAAAATATGCTAGTAACTCTCGGAAGTCAGTAGCAAAATAAACAAAACAAACAAATTCAAGCAATGCAATTAGAGAATGGGTAAAAAATGCAAAGACTTCTGCCACAGAGGAGCACACTCTGACAACAAAAGATGCTCAATATCTTTGAGAATCTTTCGAACAACAGTCGTTAGAAAAGTGCAAACAAAGATCCTGATGAGATATCACTACAAGCCTCTGAGAGGCATGAAATAAAAAAGGGGTGAAAATACCAAATGCTGGCACAGATGTGGAGAAACTAAATTTCTTATACATTGCTCATGGGGTGTAAAATGATGCAGTATCTCCAGAAAAAAAATAATTAAACTAAACATGGAATTACAACTACACAAACATGTATGAATATTTCTTGTTGAGAAATGAAAACTCATGTTGGCACACATACCCGAACAAGACTGTACACAGAAGCTTTGGTTGTAATAGCCAAAACCAACCAGAACTGGGAAACAGCTCAAAGGTGCATGGGTAGAAAACATAAGCTATCCCATTTTACTTATCACAATATGCTACATAGGACATATAAAGGAGTTGCACTGAGATCCCTGTAGTGATTGGATAGTTCTGTATCCTGTTTGCCTTGGCAGGTGCACAAATCTACACGTGTGATATAATAACATGAACTACATACACACACACACACACACACACACACACACAAGCATGTCAAACCCTCTGACTGACATTGGACTGTGATGGTGCAAAATTTAACACATGAGAAGTCATTAGGTGAAGAGTACGTTGGATCACTCTGCACTATCTCTAACTTACTGAGAATCTATAATTGTGTTAAGTATTTTAGAACAGAAAGCTTTCAGAAATGAGGGGGATCTGCTGGAGAGTAGCAGTGACACACTGGGACCTTCCAGCACGGGAACGTATTTCCCCTCTGTCTACTCCATCTCTCCTGGGTGCACAGGTTTGCGAGCTCAATGTGACTTGACCTGAACAGAATTGGGCCTTCATGCCCGGGGACATCAGAACCACAGCCAGATGCACTGGAGAGGTGCCCATCGGTCTGATACCACCTGGGCTACTGCAACATCACCACCTGCCTTGGTTCTAGTGGAAGCTGAGGTTTAACTCAGATTTCTCCTGCTTATCTCAACTGAATTTAATGCGCGGCCATCAACTGCCAACTGTTCTGGGCTAAGGACTCTGTGAGGTTCCTGGTGCCCACTGGTCACTTGAAGAGGCAATAAAAAAATCAATGGAGGACAGTGGCACTTGGTTCAGACTTGACACTGCCCTGGTCTACTGGGATGTGGCCAGGCACCAACCCTGCTACCCAAAACAACATAAAACAGATCAGCTCATTGGAGCTCTTGCAGGGTCTGAAATCAGCCCAGACTCACAACGTGTGTGTGCAGGCTGAGTTCTGACACGGATCAAATTTCTCATGAAAGAGAGGATTAAAACCACAGAAGGGTGTATCTTTAATAATTGTTCATAAAAATCTACCCTAAGGAAACTCTTCAAAATACAGAATCAAACAAAATATGATATTAATTATTAATATTAAAACATAAGACACAAAGTACCTCTAATGAGAACTGTTAGATAAACTACAGCCCATCATCTACAACTATAGCATATGCAACAATAACTAAAACACTGGGTGAGAAAAAATGAAGAGTTTCACATATACTCTAATTACTTCTATATGTACACGTATTTGTATGGATTTAAATAAGGAAAAGACTGAAAGAGATATATCAAATTTAACCAATTTTATATCACAATGATAGAAACATGAGATTTCCAATAACCTAATTTTACATCTCTCTTATCATCAATTATTCATTTAACACTAATGAATATACAAAATATTGTGATAACAATTTTTAAATATGCATGGTTCAGTTTATTGTCATTGCCACCCATAAATCCTACCAAATGCTTGACAAATGCATAAATACACACAAACATTGGGGAGGTAGTTTCTTTTTTCAATTTAATGGGATTACTCTTGAATTCCTTTTTCTATGCATTTATAACACCTATTGGTAAGTGTGCAGTTAGATAAATGTCATTATGCTGTGTAGTTTTGTTACCTAATGTTTGACTCAACACTTTGATATCTTTATGTCAATATGTGTCTATGTCATCCTTACTATGCTAATTTAGAAATAATTGAGATGCAGAGACAGAGAAAGAGACAAAGTGAGAACTCTCTTTCATTGATTCACTCCCCAAATGCCCAGAATGGCTAGAACTGGGCTGGACTGAAGCCAGCAGCCAGACACTCAATCCGGGACTCCCAAATTACTTGAACCAAATCCAGGAATCATTGTTTGCTACCAGGGTCTGCTGCAGGGACTGAGCTACTCTGACAGGAGACACAGGCATCTAAACGGATGTCTTAACCTCTAGGCTACAGATTTGCCCCACCTCATCGTTTTAACTGTTAGATCGTATTCCATGATAGATTATTTTTTTTTATTTGATGGACATTTAGTCGTTTCCACTGTTTTGTTGTTAGAAAACTCTGCAATAAAAATTAAATTTGAAATCTCCTTTTGCAGTTCACAGATTTTCTATAATACAGATTTCTTGATTTTATAGTGAAAAACACATTTCAAAGCCACATTATTTAATTATATCAACACAAAGAAAATCAATTGTGCGTTCCATAAAGCAATAAAAACAAAAATGACTTTGGACTGGAAATTCTAAATATTGTATATTAAATGCAAACTCAAATGACTGTCAAGTGTTTTCAATATTCTTTAAATATATTGTAAATTAAATTTTAGAGACAGTGTTTGTGCAAAGACAGCACATTATTCTTAGAAACTTTCAGTAGCAAAATTAACACAGACTTTTGGCTTTGCTAAAAAACTTATTTACTTGTTTTTATTTATTTGACAGCCAGAAAGACAGGCAAAGCTCCCATTCACTAGTTCACTCACCAAATGTTCACAGGAGCCAGGACCAGGTCAGGGCTGGAGCCTTGGCTAAGAAATGAAATATTTATCTTTCCTTTTTAGACCTTTTCAGACCATTATTGTTGGGCTGTCAGTTACTACATTATATTTACAGAGATATAAAACTGCAGCTCCTCATTGGAATTGAGAAGGGCAATATTTCAATCTTCTCAGTTCCAGATACTTCGAGTTTTCTAGAACTGAAGTGATTTAATAATTACTGACCACAGGCCGGCGCCACAGTTCACTGTCCCTCAATCCTACCTTTTTCTCACACTCCCCAGGCCCTGTCTGCACAGCAGCAATGGCCCTCCTCGCGTCTGCTCTTAGTCACTCAAGTGCAGCATCCACAGCGAATCCGTCCACCTGTCTTATGTCTGTGCCCTTCTGATCATATGCTCACATGGCAACAGCGTTGGGTCAGGGCTCTGGGCTCCAAGCCCAGGCTCCCTAACAGGCCCAAGAGGGCACTCAGCACCTTCAGAATCAGACTCCCCATCCCCAGCCATGTGTCTTGCTCCTACCTGACCCTGCCTGCACACTATGCCACGGCATGGCCCTGCCTGCAGCTTTCTTCACTCCTTATTTCACTGGAAGAATCTCCAGTAAGCATGTGCATCTTGCCTTGATAAATGCAAAATAAAAATAAGCTGATCCAATGAACATTCAGACTTACATGACTACAAAGGGTTAAACATTAGCAGGCTTCGCAGCAGCCACATGAAAAAAACTGAAATTTTTCACTTAGTTTTTATCAAATCCAATTGACTAGGGGCTTAATGTGCATTGACTCTGAAGCAAAGCACAGTACAAGTTAGTTAATTGCATGCATGCTGTCTTATGCAGTACTTTTCCTCTGTTTCTTCAACAACAGAGACTCCATTGTCATCTTCTGGCAGAATCCTTTGTCACAAGCATGTGCGCAGCTGGTCAGTGTGGAAGTGCCATGGACATGGGCACGTACACAGACTCAAGTGCCTCTGCGTCGTTTCTGCCAACCTTGGCCACCGTGATAACGGCCAGTACAGACAAAAGGGTCTTGATGACGTACAGACCGCTGGAGGGTGTAGAGGCTGTGATCTGCAGAGGTAGCTCAGGGGAGACCATTCACTGATGAGATCCTTGTGCTGCCCCTGAGCTTAACCCAAGAGCAAGACAGGGTTTTAGAGCTCTGGACATGTGTGTGTGTATAGGTCGCTCCTCTCATTAACCCCCTCACATTCAAAGTATCCAACTGAGCAACTGAGCTCTCAGCAGCTGAGTGAGTTCAAGGGTAAAGCCTCAATTGCACAACAAGGTTGGTCTGTGTGTTTAGGTTAAAAAACAACATCCAAGCAAAACAAATTAATGAGGTACGGGTCCAATCTATTCGCAGTGTGAGGGTTCCAGTGTGATGCGTAGTGGGAACACTCCAGGGCTTCCTTTGAATTTACCTTGAGCCTCCCACTGCATTTCTGGGTAACACAAACAGCAGGAAGACTCAAGCTCAGGGCTACACTTGTCCTAGAGAGGAACAGATGCATGTGTGAAGTAGGGTTCAACGGGACCAAGTCCCTCCTCCTGTCTGCTTGATTCCGTGCAAGATGCTGAGCTAACAAGAATCACCAGAGAGCGCGATTCACAGAATGACAGGCTGCGGGGTGGTAAGGGCGGTGGTAGAGATCCTGGCTCTGCATGGGGGCAGTGGGCCTGATTCCAGGCTGTGGGGAAGAGAGGAAGGGCAGGCTGTATGCAGACAGTGGAAGGTCTGGTGAAGAGAGGGAAAAACTAACTGGTGCTATTTGTCACTTTTCTGGATGTAACTATTTGTGTGTGTGTATGTGAGCCATGCAACCATTTGCATCATATATCTGATCTTTGCAACACAATAATGAGAAGTGCTGAGAGCCTTATAGAGGGCCAGGGTATGGGTGATCAGACATCTGTCTCCAGTTTGAATTCTGCAGGGGTCGGAGGGAGCTTCTGCAGAAGATGGTGCCTCAGCCAGGTCTGAAGAATTGCAAGGAACCAGTGACAGGGCACGCAAGAAACCCAGAGCCAGTGCAATGCTATATCCTTAAATAAACTGCAAAGAAGAATACAACCTGGAATAACACAGAGGTATGGAAGATAAAGGCATGGAAGAAAGGCTGGAGTGGAGGAGGGCACAGTACTCCCAAATCATCCATACCAAGGACAGCAGGGGACATCACTTAAAGTCATTAAGTCAGGTATTCCTGGTCATTCACGTTCATGGTTATCTACCCCAAATCTCCGGTCCTCACTTCAGTGGTGGAAATTCCTCACCCCCACAGCACCCCAGAAATCACCCAACTGTATCCACCCTGCTGTCTGGCCTGTGGCTGCTCCTTCTGAATGCTCAGCCGTCCTCAGAGCCACATAGTCTCTGGTGCACAACCAGTACGTGGCAGGCCTTGGGGTGTGAATGCCATGGAATGGACTGTACTGGCTCGTGTGAAAATTCAGTTACTGGAAGTGTGCATCCCCACATTTTGGTGTGGTCAGTGAACCATTAGCGATGGCAGGATGCGGCCAGAACTAGACAGGAAGGCACAGTGACCTGGATGAAGCAGGAGTGGACCAGCTGCCTCCTGACCACAGGTGCAAGCAATGCCCACAGCCCCCTGTGAGTGCCAAGACACTGCTCACCTTCCCTCCCCTGCAGGCACAGACACCTGATGGGTGGATCGATGTGACATCTGAGGCGGCAGAGCAGGGGCCCTGCCTCCCCAGTGTGCAGAAGTGGGGGGGCTGCCAGTGTGCTGGGGCGTCAAGCATCAAATTCCTCCTTGACTCAGAGCCTGGGGGCTCCGCCTTCCTGAGTCTCCATTCCTGTCACTCACACCTAGAGGTCCCTGAGCCCAGCCCCGCCCCCCACACACTTCTTCCAAGGTCCTAGAATCCGCCAGGGTGTGCTAGCAGCGGGCCTGCCTTCAGGCATCCTGAGTGGGGCGGCTAAAGCCGGAAATTAGCTGGGATGGGTCCATTTGACAATCACCCAGGCCAAACTGGCACCTGCGATCTGAGTCACTGCCTTTTAACTGTTTATTAAGTGCTGACAGTGACAGCTAAATCGTGGAGAGGAAGGGCCCCTTCTCTGTGTGTTCCGGCAATGTGATGTTTAGTGAAAAGGCACAGCGTCACTAACAGGGTGGTGGCGAGGGAGGAGGGGGCTGCTGTCACTGTGGACCACAGGGCACGCACACAGCTCCGTCTGTTCTCCGTCAGAGGTCACTGCAGGGGGAAGCTGTGTTCTTTGCAGGCCTGTCAGCCACTACGTTTCTGTTGGAAAGCCACAAGGAGGGTGGCCACAGAGACCTCCAGAACCCCGAGTATTCTGTATTCCCACAGCACACAAGTGGACACTCAGAGTTTTCAAGTGAGACACAGGGGACAGTGACAGGTAAGATCAACATCTTTGGCCAGGAAGTCACACCCAGCAGGTGGCCCCTTGAGGCGGCCATGTCATCAGGGGCCTCACTGACTCACATCAGAGGGTGTGGTCAGAAGAGGCCAACTCTGCCCTCCTAACAAGTCTGTGTGGGGCTCCTAGGCAGCATTTTCTAGAATCAGTGTGGGTGTCGGGACAATGTATGTTCACACACACACTTCCGTACAGTACATACCCTTGTCAGCCATACCGAGTGCAAATAGGGCTCATGGAAGAAAACCCCCAGGCAGGTGTGCAGAAATTTATACCTAAAGACCTGAGTTCAAGCCCCAAGTCCTCTACTTTGTCACACAATTTATCTTGGGTACATCTCTCGGCTCGTTTGCACCCAAGGTTTTTTAGTTTATACATAAAATGAGCACCTCCATTGGAGGATGGTTTTCAAGGTCACTGAGCAAACGCCTCACCCTGGACACTGCTGCTGTCTTGAGGTGCTGGAGGGAGGTCTATGTGCATCAAAGGTGTCCCCTGGCTATGCCCTCCGGCTAAGACTGCAAATGTCCCTGCTGGGGCAAAACTGCTCCCAGTTCAAAACCATGGAGCAAAGGGATCAGAAAGATGTGAACACACAGAGCTCTTCACTGCATGTCAGGCCTGGAGATGAGCATAAAGAAGAGGGGCTCAGGGCTAACAAGGAATCTGAGTAGGCAATGCTCTAAGTTAATAAGCCCACGCCGATTTTGGATGAATCCACGATGATCTATTTTGGCTGTGTGCTACTGTGTAAATGCCACATTAAATTAAACAAATTCTATTTCTCTTTTCCTGGTAAAGGGGAGGGAGGAAGAAGAAAATGAGTAACACATTAAATTGCAGGATATTAATTATACAGTGCTCCATATTAAATGTTACACATCTAAGGAGCTAATTTTCTTCACAATGTTATTATTGTTACTCGTATAGCACCGTTGCTGCAAACATACAGTTTTAAAAATACTCCCATACAGTTTATTGCTCTTATATGAGTGTATCATGTAATTATGCATTTACCTTCTAATAAGCAACGTGAGAGTCAGAACTCATTCACGGCAAAAGCCCACGGCAGGCGCATCTCTCTGACTTTCTAAAAATCTCTGAGTAGCAACTGTGCTGTGTCGTGCTGGAAACAGAATCGCTATCATCCGAACAAACAACAGTCTGAAGAAACAAAAACCTATTTTTGTTCACTTTTTTTGTGCTTTAAGGAAATAGGCCAGCCTTTCTCAGAAAGAGTTTCACACCCAGGGGTACTTTTGGAGGAGGGGTATTTTGGGGTTTTGTTTTCTCCTCTTTTGGGGCTGATCCACCCCTGTCAGCTTGCGAAGTGTGTCGTGCGTGGGAGGCAAGACAAACCACACAGAACATTCTCACTGCCACAGGCAGGTCACCTTCAACACCGCAGGGCGAGCTTCTTGGGGGGAGGGGGTGCAACAGACAGCAAGCTCGCGGGCCAAGGACTGCAAGGCCGCTGTGCACCGCGCTCCGGGAAGCAGCCGCCCTCCCCGCCTTCGTGCCCGGTCAGCCTCGGCGGGCGGCAGGTGCAGGGGCAAGGCGACCCCGGGACCCTCCGGGGTCACTGCTGGCCCTCGGCCCTTGGGCACAGCCCTCTGGGGAGTGCCATCCAGGTGGTTGCCAGCCAGGCCCACCAGCACCGCCGTGGCTCCTTCCCTTGACAACCTCTGCCCCGATGATGCACTGGACAGAATATGCTAGAAACACCTCCTTCCAATGCCTGCTGGCCTGTGCGGAGGGGCGGGCCTGAGTGGGAGCACAGGACGTGGCCTCTGCCCGAGGGCTAACCTCTCCCGCGTGACCACCCGGGTGCCCCGGGGTCCCGGCCCGGGCAGGGGGCGGACAGGCCGCGCGGCCCCTCCTCGTCCGCCCCGGGAGCACACCCTCACGGCGGGCAGGGAGGAAGGGAACCCATCCGAAGACCAGCACGCCCCGTCTCGCCCGGCTTTTAAAAAGCACCCGAGTCTTGTCCTCATCCCCGAAGTCCACACATGGATTTTAGACTAGAGAATGGCTTAAGAATAAATAAATAAATAAAACTCTGTCCGTGTAGCACAATTCATCCGATACTGCATCTCAGTCCCTCTGAGCCGTGCGGGTCGCCCCTAATCGCCGTCTAAGGAGCCGGATCCCGGGCACCACCGGATGAGGCGACCCCGAGGAGACACCCGAGGCGACCCCCGAGGAGACCCTGAGGTGACCCCCAGGAAACCCCCGAGACGACCCCTGATAAGACCCCGAGGAGACCCCTGAGGAGACCCTGAGGAGACCCTCTAAGGAGACCCCTGAGGAGACCCCGAGGAGACCCTCTAAGGAGACCCCGAGGAGACCCTCTAAGGAGACCCCTGAGGAGACCCCGAGGAGACCCTCTAAGGAGACCCCTGAGGAGACCCCCGAGGAGACCCCTGAGGAGACCCCGAGGAGACCCTCTAAGGAGACCCCAAGGAGACCCCCGAGACGACCCCTGATAAGACCCCGAGGAGACCCCTGAGGAGACCCTCTAAGGAGACCCCTGAGGAGACCCCGAGGAGACCCCTGAGGAGACCCTCTAAGGAGACCCCTGAGGAGACCCCCGAGGAGAACCCTGAAGAGACGCCTTAGGAAACCCCCGAGGAGACCCTCTAAGGAGACCCCCGAGGAGACCCCGAGGAGACCCCGAGGAGACCCTCTAAGGAGACCCCTGAGGAGACCCCCGAGGAGACCCCTGAGGAGACCCCTGAGGAGACCCTGAGGAGACCCCTGAGGAGACCCCGAGGAGACCCCTGAGGAGACCCCTGAGGAGACACCCGAGGCGACCCCCGAGGAGACCCCTGATAAGACCCCTGAGGAGACCCCGAGGAGACCCCTGAGGAGACACCAGAGGCGACCCCCGAGGAGACCCCTGATAAGACCCCTGATAAGACCCCTGAGGAGACCCCGAGGAGACCCCTGAGGAGACACCCGAGGCGACCCCTGAGGAGACCCCGAAGAGACCCCCGAGGAGACCCCGAGGAGACCCTCTAAGGAGACCCCCGAGGAGACCCCGAGGAAACCCCGAAGAGACCCCCGAGGAGACCCCGAGGAGGCCGCGGGCGCGGAGGGCCTGCGGGCGCAGGTGTGCAATGGCGTCCTCTAACACCAGCATGTTCGGTAAAGAAAGGCGATAGCTTACCAGAGCCGAGGACACGGGTCAGAGCGAAGCCGCGCGGCCCGCGCAGGGAGCCTCCGGCCTCGGCGCTCACGCTGCTTCCGGACCTGGGCCTGCACGGTGCCACAAACCAGCCGACGCTGGGTCCACACCGGCAGGCCCCCGGGGTTAGGCACTGTCGGCTCGCTTAAATTTGACCTAAAGCGGCCGCCTTACGTCCATCAAAGTGGATCTCCAGGTTCCTGGGCACGTCGTGAAGTGCAACCTAACGTGATGTGACGACGGAGGCCAACCTACTCCGCTGACAACTAGGGGAGTCTCAGCCAATCACAACTGTTCCAGCCACGCCCAACGAAAACAGGCGTGAGCTGTAACCAATGAAGCAGTGTCTGCCTTGTTTCCGGTTTCTTTACGTCACTTCCTTTCTCTGGTCATAGATAAAACCTGCCCACTGGTGGGGTGGCTTTTTCTGAACCGGTATTGATTGCTGGTCGCTGCTGGTGCCGCTTCTAGAATGCAGTGCAAGTGAAGCCGGCTAGGACTTGAGGAAGCAGATTTCCTGTAATCTTGTCGGCTAGCACCATCCCCGCCGCAGTCTCCTGGCCCACGACGGCGCCCAGGGCCCTGTGCTGTGATGGTGGCAGGTGCTAGGGCCGGCCGCCCACGGAGCAGGAGACGACCTCGGGGACAGTGATTTACCAGGAGGAGGGCTCGGTTGGCGAGGCAAAGGGCTGAGGCACCTGGAACAGCAAGGGCTCGACGCTGGAGCCGCAGAGCCGAACGTTCTAGGCTTAGACAGCTTCCGTGTGGGTCCGAGGGCAGGTGCTGTTGGCCGGACTCTGCTCGGAGTGGGCGCAGAGGGTGAAGAAGCCCGGACTGAGTCCCAGCGCCTGGCGGTGCTGGCCGGAATCTGCATTTCTTCCCGGTGGGGGTGTCCAGTGGGTGCAGGGGGGCCCGTGAAGCCGCTGTGCCCCGTCGCTGACCTCGGGGAGCCCAGGTGGAGCCAGACCCTCCTTCGCATGCCTGGGTGCCCTTTCATGGCTGACAAACAGCTTCCATAGAGAGGTTTTTTTTTAAATTAATGCTTGTATATTAAGATAAAGATAGCAGATTTCACAGGTACTGTTCCGAGTACATAATGGCAATTTCCTGCCTCCCTCCTCCTCCTTTTCTTTTTAATGTTTGCGATAATATACTTTTTTTTTTTTTTTGACAGAGTGGACAGTGAGAGAGAGACAGAGAGAAAGGTCTTCCTTTGCCATTGGTTCACCCTCCAATGGCCGCTGCGGCCGGCGCACCGTGCTGATCCGAAGCCAGGAGCCAGGTGCTTATCCTGGTCTCCCATGGGGTGCAGGGCCCAAGGACCTGGACCACCCTCCGCTGCACTCCCGGGCCACAGCAGAGAGCTGGCCTGGAAGAGGGGCAACCGGGACAGAATCCAGCACCCCAACCGGGACTAGAACCTGGGTGACGGCGCCGCAGGCAGAGGATTAGCCTAGTGAGCCGCGGCGTTTGCCGCGATAATATACTTTCAATTTACATTATAATCATAGACTTGGTGTGTCACCAAAGACTTCAGCAAGCAAATGGACATATTTTAATTAATGAACAAATGAAAGGACGTTATGTTAAGAAGAAAAACACTCGATAGTTTTGATGCAGTGCTAGAGATGGCATTAATACAGCACCATACACACACACACACACACATGCACAGTTATTTCTTGCCTTCTCCATATTTTGAATTTTAAAATCTAACCATGTTCCCCAATTTTTCAGGGACTTGTAAAGAGAAGGAAACCAATGCCACTCTCCATCCTGAAGTTAACGGCTCCATGTTCAGCAGTATTTGGTGAACTTCCCGTGGGTTTTTATCCTCATGACTGGGTGCTGTGCCACACACTAGATGCACGATTTTAATCTATTTTTTCACATAGCTTTATGTCATAGGTACGGTTTTACTATCAGAAAGTTTCCATTGCTATCATCCTAAGGAAAGCAATGTTTCTTCAGAGGTGCACCATGATTTATCCACTGTTCTTTCTGTCATGGTCACCATTGTGACTGTGCCATTATAAATAATCTAGATGTGTGGATTTCTCTCTTCAGTGCTTTTGGAATATGGCTTTGGAGTAGGTTCCTAGACCTGCGGTTTTTATGAATGTTTATCAATACGCTTAATCTTCTTGGTTAATGTTGCCGGGATATTCTCCAAGTGGATTCTGTGAGTCGGCACTCAGACCAGTTGCCCCAGGGAATCAGCCTGTTAGAGGCCGTGGGGCACGGCTCTGTTTCACCTTGCACCGTGCTTCCCAGCTGTGCAGTGTGAACTTTGTGGATGCTGTGGTGGTCCCACGTGTGGACACGCTCTGCCCCATTGTGCTCAGGACACACTTTCCTGGTTAAAGAGCATTTACTTATTTCAAAGGCAGAGTGACGCAGAGAGACGTGAGACAGACAGGCACTTCCCAAGATGGCCACAACTCTACCAGGCCTAAACCAGGGGCCAAAAACTCCATCCCGGTCACCCATAGGTGTGACAGGAGCAAGGACGTGGGCCATCTGCTGCCTCACAGGAGAATTCACAGGACGCTGGATCATAGGCGACATGGCATGCTGGCTTCTCAGGACACATTGTCACCACCAGGCAGTGTCAAGATGCAGTTTTCTATGCTATTTCTGGATCTGTAGCCCTGTTTTCAAGAGTTTTTAACTAGCAACCTTGGAAGCAGGTGTCTCCCTCCAGGGCAAGGGACTGAATTGGTTTCTGAGTAGGATGATAGGCATAGTGTGTCCCCCAAAGGCGAGGTTGGGGCAGCCCCATCAGCAGTGACCCCCAGCACTGGTGCAGACCCCGGTGTACACGGCGTTCACCAGGGCCCACGTTGCTGACAAGTGGACTTCAGCAGACAGTGCCTTGTGCCTCCTGCTGTGCTGTGAATGATGAGCTTTCTCCTCTGGCAGAGGGATCCACAGAAGGTTGGTCAGCCGGCCCAGCAGCTGCCTGCAGCCCCTGGTGCAGAGGAGCTGCTTGGCCCCTGGGCAGGAGCTGCAAGGACAGAGCTCCAGCATCTGTGGGAAAGAGGCTCCAGGAAAGTGGAGGAAGATGGCCAGGCTTCCGATACTAACAGCATCTATTAGTCATCGTATTAACTTGCTGAAGGCCTCTGTGCAGTCGTCACACTCGCCAACAGTGGAATGCCCGGCCAAGGGCTCCAGCTCACTCATCAGACACACTTAGATCCAGCTGCCCATGTCTTTGCTTACTGTTGCAAAAGACACGTTGTGAACACGTTGCTCTTGCCCTGAGCCTCAGTTCTCCATGTGTGCAGTGTGAATAATAAGAAAACCTCACCAATCTGCGTGCCGTGATACACTGGTGGAGGGTGAATGCTGAATACATGATCACTAGTACTTTTGTGCTGTTTGCTGTAAGATTAGACGGTTCATGTTAATTACAACCAGATAATCTGGTGTATGGGAACACCTTAACTGGCAATCAGCTGTAGTCCTGTACGTTTACTGAAGTGAAGAATGAAAAGCAGACAGTGAGCTGCCTTCTGCTACACTGGACTTCAGATGAGCACCAGGTAGGACCAGGATGCTGATGTGCAAATCAACTCAACCGGTTCCCTGTTGGAATTTTATCCCCACCCTGGTGAACAAGGGTGAATCTCTGTGGTTTAGGTAGGAAGCAAGGAATGGAAAGACCAGACTAAGTAAAAGAAAAACAAGCTCTAAAGATTATTATGGAACTACTATTTATTTATTTATTTATTTGAGCGGTAGAGTTACAGAGAGAGGGAGAGACAGAAAAGTCTTCCACCCACTGTTCACTCCCCAAACGGCCACAATGACTGGAGCTGGGCTGATCCTAAGCCAGGAATGAGAGCTTCTGGGTCTCCCTTACAGGTGCAGGGGTCCAAGGACTGGAGCCATCTTCCATGGCTTTCCCAGGCCATTACAGACAGCTGTATCAGAATAGGAGCAGCCAGGACACGAATGGTGCCCACATGGGATGACGGCACCACAGGCGGAGGCTTAGTCCGCTATGCTACAGAGCCAGCTCCATTGAACTACTCTTAACACTGGGCAGACAGTAAGCAATTTCAAGTGTCATTAAAAGATTAGAGTTTCTGGTGGAAAATAAAAGCTTCAATTTCTATGCATTAAGACTTGAGTAGCACACTCAGAAGGGCAGTTTACTAAATGATGGCCTCAAAGCACAGAGCAGTGAGGCCGAGGAGGCCCCAGGCACAGAAACCTGGACAGAGAGAAAGACTCTGGACACTTATGGCAATGCTGTGGCGCATGTAGGAAGACCATGAGGCGTGTGTGGGTTCCAGCCACTCCTTGGGGTCCTCGTATGCGTCTCATGCAGAGAAGGTAGGGCACATTTGCAATTTCCAAATGTGGCCCACGAAAACCTACACCAGCCCTCCTCCGTGTGTTTACCTCCTACGTGGGCTTCTGCCTCCATATGTGAAAGGCTGGGCCCAGAAGCCCTGCGGGGAAGAAGGACAAACGCCACAGGGGAACACCTGATTTGCACTTCACATGAGCAAGAAATTAACCTCGATCACATGGCAGCCCTTTTGCACATTACGCTTTAATGTTATACGACTATCTTCCTCTGGCTGGAAGACACTGATGCCTGTGGTTGTACCACCAGGGAGTGGGGCTGACGGTAATGGGGGAAGAAAGTCCTACCTGTGTAGTACTTGGTGCCTTCTCATATCACTCTAGAGTTGCAATTAAAATCTTTAAAAAGAAGATTTAAAAACGTATAAGATATGCTTGCCTTTTACTTAAGCTCTTGGCACCGCACCCTCTTGGTCAAGGTCATTTAGCATGGCAATCGCCATGGTCTCCTCACATTTTGGGTTTTGCATGAGCCCATAGGGGTCTGGTCATCGAATTTATGCCCCAGACATCTTGAGAATGGAGAAGTTCTGCACTGAGGATTACTTGAAAGGAGAGGGAAAACTACAGCTCCTTTTAACTTAGAGGGACAGGGCGTGAAGTAAATGTGTGTTGGGGGAGGGGTGAAAACGTGAAACTGTGTGTGTGTTTGTAAACCACAGAAACAGAGACCCTGGGGATTAAAAAACATGAAGGAAAACCAGCAGGCATAAAAACAATGCATGTGGGATGTTTCTAAAAACTGCCAATAAGTACAAGAGAGGCACCTTCCCAGCACAGTATAATAGTGGGCTCACACGCAAGCGTTTGTACAATCCAGTCCTTGTATTCATTCTGTACGATGAAACTCTTATCTGATGTGGGGCTCCAGAATTATTATTCTTGTAGTGATCTCCTTTGTTTAGCATTGCTAGTTGGGAAAACTCAACTCATATTTAGTGGGTTCCATTGCTGCTGATGACCTATAGTCGAGAACATGCCTCTGGGTCTGTGCCGGGGTGCAGGCTGCAGCCTCTGTTCCCACCTGCTTTCCAGATGCGGCCCCCCCAAGAGCCCCCAAATCCAGCAGTGCATTTCAGAGACCCCTGGGCACACCTGTGTGCTGTGTTTCGGTCAGGATGCTCTCTGACACTGGCTCCGGGTGGTTCTGCTTCACTGGCTCACTAACCTTTGGTTAACATGAAAGTGAGTGGTTATTTTAGTAAACCGTCAAGCTACAGCAGAATCTCATAGTAGGAGTTCAAGGCTGTCATATCCTACCCCTAAAGAGCCCCGTGTAGCCCTGAAATGCTTTCAGAATTTCAACAGAGGCTGTAGGAGCATCAATGTTACAGGCACCTCCTTTCCTTCCGAACACTTGCACCTGTGATCAGAACGCACCAAGAATTTTTTTTTTTCATTCTAGCAATTACTTTTCTTAGTGTGCTCAAAGACCTAAATGAACCAAGGCTGTCTTTCCCAAAGTAGTAGGAGTTTGGGCTGAAACTGAAAACTGTGGTTCAAATGATGCAACTATTGTGAAAGTTTTCTGTATGTGTGTTCTGTAATGAAGCAATCATAAACTTGAAATTATGAAATGACTACTGCTCATTGCCTTTCCATTTTCCAAGTAATTGTTTGACTGCTTCCGGAGTTTAGCAGCCTATTTCTGCTAATTTGTTTTTATTAAGATGAAAAAGTGAAGCATTTGTAAATTGCACCAATTTCAAATGTACTAAAAAGATAACAGCAGTCTCAAAGGATGCAATAAAACCATTGTTTTTATTTCTTTTAATGTTTATTTATTTGCATCTTCTTGAAAGGCAGAGCAACAGGAATAACTATGGAGAGAGAGAGAGAGAGAGAGAGAGAGATTTTCCATTTGCTGGTTTGCTCCCCAAATGCCCACAACAGCGAGGCTGAAGCCAGGAGTCAGGAACTCCATCCTGGTCTCCCCCATGGGTGGCAGGGGCCCCAGCACCTGGGCCATCTTCTGCCTCCCAGGTGCATCAGCAGGGAGTCAGGACAGAAGCAGAGCAGCCAGGACTCAGGCTGGCGCTCCAAAATGGGATGCTGGTGTTACAAGCAGTGGCATCACCCACTGTGCCCCAGTGCTGGCTCCCATCTATTGCCTTTGAATTTTTCTTGTGTTTTTTTTTTTTTTATTTGAAAGGCACTGAGTCAAAAACAAACAACCAGAGAGCTCCCACGTAACTGGTTCCCTCTCCAAATGCCTGCAATGGTTACAGCTGGGCCTGGGCAGACACTGGTAGCCAAGAACTCAAGCCAGTTCTCCCAAGTGGGTGGCCAGAACCCATTTACTTGAGCCTTCCAGGGTCTGCATTGGCAGGAAGCTTGAATCAGGATCCAGACCTGGGATTAGACCTGGATACTCCAGTGTGGGATGGAGGCATCTTCACCACTAGGCCGAACGCCTGCTCCCATCATGGCTTTAAACAAAATAGGCATTGTGTTAACTGGAGTCAGTCTTCTACAGATTTTTGAAATAGGACCAAATCCAATGCTTAACATTCTGAATTGCCATTACTCCAAAATATATTCCATTTGTAGCCGCTAAAAACAATGCCTTCAAATTTCCATTACCTCTTAAAACATGCAATGAGGAAAATTAAAAAAAAAAAAAACTTGGCATATCGGAAGATCTGTGCTTGGAAGAGTATAGGAGAGAATCTCCTAGAAATCTCACAAGGTTTTTTGAAGCACAAACACTACCCAACCTGTTCCAAATCCATCCTGTTTCTTTTGGCATAAAGAGAAGCATGGCTCCAGCCTCAACTCTACAGGAACAAGCAGGTTGAGGATGGACTTGGGAGAGCGTGCTGGGGGGAAAGACACAATATCAGAGGTTCTCAGCTGTGGCCGCGCAAGGGTGACACTGTGGAAACTAGAGGAGCTCCAAGGCCAAGTCCCACACCAAACCAATTAAACTGGAGCCGACGGAACTGTGACCAGGGCAGGGCAAATCCTGGAGGTGCCCCAGCTGATCGCACAGTGCAAACAGGATTAGGTTCAGCGCTGAGTCCCAGCCGTGAAGGAAGACGTCTGCAGCCTGTGCCTCTTTGACCTCTGCCTTTCAGTCTGTAGAGTGAGAGAGCTGGAGTGGGTGCCCTGTGGCCATCCCCATCTGCGAGTTTAAGTTCCGTTCCATTGAATTAAATGAATGTGCCCACTAAGGCAGCCGAGGCATCGTGATGCCTCCTGTTAAGAAGAGATGTGCAGAAAGGAAAGTGTCAAGGGCAGAAACGGATTCATTGCCTGGCGACTCAGGGAGAAGGCTGGGCGACACGTGTGTCACTTTCCGCTTTTGCACGTCCGACAGAAAGGAAGCCAGGCCTCCCAAGGCATCACGGTGGATGCGCACTGCCGCTCCTCCTGGCCTCGCCACACAGCACCTGTTCTTAGGGTGGCTTGTCCCCACTGAATCGACCGTTACTAACCATATCCTCCAAGTCTCATCGTGCAGGAAGAAGGCAGTAGCTCTGTAAATGAGAATACAGTGGAATAAACTCTGGTTCTGCCACTTCTTGGCTGTGAGGGATGGGATTTTCTCATTCCCTCTGTGTCCTCATCTGCAAAATCCAGACAGCAATCATCTCTCTCTTCCAGGATAAAATCAAACGATGCGTCAGGAAGTCTGGGCGAAGCGCTGGTCTCAGTGGCTGAATCAGTGACACTATGGCACAGTCAGGTTCCCCATCATGACTGCCGTTAACAGTAGCATGTTTTGCCAATACACAAAGTCCAATGTACTAGTTATCAGCCGGCGCCATAGCTCACTAGGCTAATCCTCCTCCTTCAGCGCCAGTACCCCGGGTTCTAGTCCCAGTTGGGGTGCTGGTTCTGTCCTGGTTGCTCCTCTTCCAGTCCAGCTCTCTGCTGTGGCCCAGGAAGGCAGTGGAGGAAGGCCCAAGTGCTTGGGCCCTGCACCCGCTTGGGAGACCAGCAGGAAGCACCTGGCTCCTGGCTTCAGATTGGCGCAATGTGCTGGCCATAGCAGCCATTTAGGGGGTGAACCAATGGAAGGAAGACCTTTCTCTGTGTCACTCTCTCTCACTGTCTAACTCTGCCTGTCAAAAAAAAAAGTATCAGTTATCGATTGTAGGTCATGCTTCTGAAAGCAGCTAAAAGGGC
Organism: Sylvilagus floridanus; assembly: GCA_949820135.1. Lineage (NCBI taxonomy): Eukaryota > Metazoa > Chordata > Mammalia > Lagomorpha > Leporidae > Sylvilagus > Sylvilagus floridanus. Next base: position 40,067,168 of record OX463246.1, read on the forward strand.
TGATTCTGTTAGTACTTCTAGTTCCTTGTAACAGTAAGATGGGAAGACATCACTGACACATCATGACGCTGGCGATCGTAAGAACAGCCGAGAGCAGCACATATCATGGGCAGGTTGCACCCTCAGCGCCTTGTGGCCCCACTGCAGAACACGCGGCATCCCAAGCATGGTCATGTGCTCACACAGGGACATGTCCACAACCAGTGCTCATATGTGAGACTGTTTAGAATGTCTAAACTTCCTACAAATGCTGTCATATTGTATGTTACTACAGTGAAACCTGTAGTTTTTTTTCTCAGCCTCGCATTCTTGAGAATTACTAGAGTTAACACATGTGATTCAAGGCCGTCCATTCTAACTGCTATATTCCCAATCGTTTCTCCATTCTCCTACTGCTAGTTACTTGGCTGATGTGCCTTATACTTCATTACAAAAAACAAACCTCTGCAGTGTCTGTACACACGTCTCCTTGTATACCAGTGTGACAGACATGGGGCATTCACTTAGGAGCTGTAAATGCGGACGTGGTGTCTTTAACTTCTCCATCTCCTTCTCTGAATTTTCTCACCTCCTGCGTTTCTGGACATTGGTGTAGCCATCATCACACAGTGCTCACATCTTTCCTCTTCACCAGCTGCCCTCAGGGGATTCTATTTGGTACCTTGTCTCTAAATCTCATGGATTGCTATCTTCTCTGTACATAACCCCTGAAATCTAGATTCACATAGCCCCTTGGTCATTTAACAAGATGTCAAAAGGGTTAGGTAGTATGATGGACATTCTAAGTGTTCACCAATGGAGTTTCTCTTCCAGGCGCATGGTCTGTATTTCTCATTAAACTTTTTTTTTTTGACAGGCAGAGTGGACAGTGAGAGAGAGAGACAGAGAGAAAGGTCTTCCTTTTGCCATTGGTTCACCCTCCAGTGGCCACCGCAGCTGGCGCACCACGCTGATCCAAAGCCAGGAGCCATGTGCTTCTGGTCTCCCACGGGGTGCAGGGCCCAAGCACTTGGGCCATCCTCCACTGCACTCCCGGGCCACAGCAGAGAGCTGGCCTGGAAGAGGAGCAACCGAGACAGAATCTGGTGCCCCAACTGGGACTAGAACCTGGGTTGCCAGTGCCGCAGGCGGAGGATTAGCTTATTGAGCCACAGCGCAGGCCTCTCATTAAACTTTGAGTGAAATGGGAGAGTATGACTACATTTGTGGGGAGAATAAGGAATGAGTCTCTTGTCCAAGGTTTCTTTGGCTGAGTCACAGATTTGGTACAGGAGTTTATCAGACCAGACCTCCATGGGCTCACTGACTGGGAGTGAGGGGAGAACTGGACAGAAAGCAGACCTGAACTGGCTGCATGCTGTTACAACGCAACCTCAGCGGATCCATGATTCCTGGAGCTGGGACAGCCCTTCAGAGTTCCCCATGTGGCACTCGGGGCTGCATCCTTGCTCTCCCAGCTCAGCTGTCATTGGAAGCGTGCTGCTTCTGGGAGAAGTTTCCTTGGGAAAGATGGTTCCCTATGCCTTAGAGGATCCATGAGGAAGGACTTGGCAGTGAGCCATTAGCACTCAACACTCCAACAGCAGGGCTGTCAAATACTTCGGGCCTCGGGGGAGTCCTGGGCAACACCACCACATCCCCTTGGTACTCCCAAGCTGAGGGTGGGAAAAAGACCCTGCTTTGTTTCTGATCCGATGCTTCCATCAGCAGTGAGTGCAAAGGTCATGAACACATGGTGCAGCTGCATCACTAAGTCATCACGTTGTAAGAACTCTCCAACCCCAAAGGGACCTGACATTGGTGAAAAATAAATTTAACATTTAAGTGGCTGCCTCTGTGGCATAGTGGGATAAGCCTCCACCTGCTTGGCGCCAGCATCCCATATGGGCACCAGTTCATGCTCTGTCTGCTCCTCTTCCAATCCAGCTCCCTGCTTATGGCTTGGGGAGGCAGTAGAAGATGGCTCAAATGCTTGGGTCCCTGAATCCATGTGGGAGATCTGGAAGAAGCTTCTGTCTCCTGGCTTTGGATTGACCCAGCTCCATTCATTGTGGCCAATTTGGCGAGTGAACCAGCAGATGGAAGATCTTTCTGTCTCTCCCTCTCTCTGTGACTCTGCCTCTCAAATAAAATATTTTTTTTGATAGGCAGAGTGGACAGTGAGAGAGAGAGAGACAGAGAGAAAGGTCTTCCTTTGCCATTGGTTCACTCTCCAATGGCCGCCGTGGCCGGTGTGCTGCGGCCGGCGCACCGCGCTCATCCGATGGCAGGAGCCAGGTGCCAGGTGCTTTTCCTGGTCTCCCATGGGGTGCAGGGCCCAAGCACTTGGGCCATCCTCCACTGCACTCCTGGGCCACAGCAGAGAGCTGGCCTGGAAGAGGGGCAACCAGGACAGAATCCGGCGCCCCAACCGGGACTAGAACCCGGTGTGCCGGCGCCGCAAGGCGGAGGATTAGCCTGTTGAGCCATGGCGCCGGCCCAAATAAAATATTTTTTAAGATTTATTTATTTATTTGAAAACCCAGAGTTACACAGAGAGGAGAGGCGGAGACAGAGAGTCTTCCATCCACTGATTCACTCCCTAAATGGCTGCAACAGCCAGAGCTGTGCCGATCAAAGCCAGGAACCAGGAGCTTCTTCCAGGTCTCCCATGTGGGTTCAGGTTCCCATCTTCTACTGCTTTCCCAGGCCATCACAGAGGGCTGGGTCGGAAGTGGAGCATCTTGGACTCAAACAGGCGCCTATAGGGGATGCTTACGCCACAGCACCAGTCCCTCAAAATCTTTTTTTTCTTAAATTATGATTTAAATCTTTAAGATTTGTTTCTGTTGCAGCATAAATGATGCTCAGACTATTTCAATGTCTCAAAATTAATATTTACAAATGCAAGTTCCTGATTCCCTACCTCTCCCAAACTACCCCTCTCCACAGACTTCAGGATCTTAGTAACAGAAACTCCGTTCTTCCAGCTTAGTCACATGCCGCACTGAGTCTTCACACAAGCAATGGACTCCTCCTTCAGATTAAAGTTGGAAGCTCATCGTGTCTCACACAGCCCATCTCTCCTTGATTGTTGCAGAAGCCCCTAAATGACTCCCAGCACATGCGCACCCACGGCGTGCCTCCGCACAGAAGACGGGTGGTGGTATTTGATAGGCAACTCTCCACTCGAAAGCCCCCAGAAGCCCTGTCTCACTTGCTCAAAGTAAAAGCCACGTCCTTCCAGGAGCGACCCGGCCTCCTGTGACCCACCACACTGCTTCTCCAGTCTCCCCCTGCACCTTCCTCCTGCTCTCACACCCAGTGGGCGGGCTTCTCACCCAGAATTCATGCTCAGTGCTCTCCCAGCCTCCAGGGCTCTGCCCTGGCCATTCCTGCCTCCTCTCACTTCCTTCAAGACACCACTCAGAATTATCTTAACAACAAGCCCTTCTCTGATCATCATCTATTTAAAAAAAAAAAAATACTACCAAGTAAAATTATGGTGTTTTGTTGTTCTCCAGAGTTCATGTCACATAATTTTTTAAAACATTTTATTCATTTGAAAGCATTACAGAGAATCTTTCATCCGCTGGTTCACTCCACAAATGGCTGCAATGGCCAAGGCTGGGCCAAATGGAAGCCAAGAGCCAGGAGCCAGGAGCCTGGAACCTCTTCTGGGTCTCCCACAAGAGTGCAGGGGCCGCAGCATCTAGGTCATCTTCCCCTTGCTGTCCCAGGCCATTAGCTGGGAGCTGGAATGGAAGTGGAGCAGCTGGGACTCGAACTGGCATCCATATGGGATGCTGGCACTGGAGGTGGCGGCTTTACCAGCTACATCACAGCACCAGCCCAGTAACTTTATTTTTAAGTAAATACAGTAGTAGCCCCTTGTGGACAGAATGTTCCGTGTTCCTCACTGCTGTTTCTGCTACACCCAGAACAGCCACTGAGCTCAGTGAATTTATTGAATAAATGAATTGAACACAAGATACATTAGTACTAGTGGCTTGTAGACTGTCTTGAAGTTCCTATAAAATGTTTTATAGGTATAATGACAACTTTACCTATTAAATCTTAATAGCTTTCCTTTTTTTCTTCTCATATTGCAATGGTTATGATCTTCAGTACTAATCTGAAGATTTTTAAGCATAAAAGAAAGCTGAATTTTCTTGTTATGTGTCTGCATCTATGGAAATGATGACTTTTCTTTAATTCATGGAGTTTCTGCTGTTTCACCATCCTGAGAGCCTGGGAAGCCCAAGGATCTCTGACCCGCTCCGGGGTATGGGGCACGTCAGACACAGAGCAGCCTCAGGTTGAATTGAGGCCTGGGCTCACCCCACAGAGATCAGAGCTTTCCCACCGCACAGGCTCCCCCGACGGTGGTGGTGTATCTGGGTCACCAGGAAGTCCACGCCCTTAGGAGCCCGACATTGGAGCTTGGAAGCAGGCTGGAGGTGGCGCTGAGCCCACAGCAGGTGTCGCCTCGGTGCATGGAGCCAGGGAGACCTGGGAGCCACACCCATAGTATCAGATACCTGTCCAGAGGAGATGCAAACCAGCGATTTTAAGTGCCCCCGATTAATCCAAATGTGTAAAAGAAAACATGTGGGCCGGCGCCGTGGCTCAACAAGGCTAATCCTCCGCCTTGCGGCGCCGGCACACCGGGTTCTAGTCCCGGTCGGGGCACCGATTCTGTCCCGGTTGCCCCTCTTCCAGGCCAGCCCTCTGCTGTGGCCCAGGAGTGCAGTGGAGGATGGCCCAGGTGCTTGGGCCCTGCACCCCATGGGGAGACCAGGAAAAGCACCTGGCTCCTGGCTCCTGCCATCGGACGAGCGCAGTGTGCCGGCCGCAGCGCGCCGACCGCGGCGGCCATTGGAGGGTGAACCAACGGCAAAGGAAGACCTTTCTCTCTGTCTCTCTCTCACTGTCCACTCTGCCTGTCAAAAAAAAAAAAAAAAAAAAAAAAAAAAAAAAATGTGAGGTCCAAATGACACAGCTGTGTAGGCCAGGTGAGGAGCAGGAGCGAGACCTTGGGTGCTAGACTGCTTCCCGTTTTTATCAGGCAAGGTCAATTTCTTTCCCTCAGCTTTCTTGGTTGTAAATTATGGGTGAAAATCCTTTTCCTGGATTGTGGGGAGCAGACAAGTCTCCTAAGCATTAAAGCAATACGGAAATCAAAGGAATTCACTGTGATTCCCAACCGGGACTGTGTTAGACCAGACCAGAGGGAACATGGGGGGCTGGGGGAGGGGGCAACTCAGCACATGTTGAGCGGCCATTGTGAAAGCCACCCCTGAACCACCCCCAAACAAGTAGCCCTGCAAGTATAGGAACTTCAGTGTGCTCTCCTCTCCCTGTTGACCACTAAGGCCAGACTCTATTAGGGGAGGGGCAACTTAGCACATTACCCCTTAAAGGAAGCAACTGTAAGAGTAGTTCAGGAACCAGCCCCAAACAAGTAGCGAGCCTGCATCTATGGCACCTTCAGCGCGGGTATCCCTCCCTGATGCCAGTTTGCCAGAATCTCTTAGGGACCATTACAAGATGGAGGTGTTAACCACCCCCCTGGCCCTTAGTGCTGGGTAGGGGGCAGTTCATTTCCTTTCAGCCCCGGTGCCTTAAGCCCCAAGGATGTAGGGTGCCTGGTCCCGTCCTCTGGGGGTTTCTGGTCTCAGGCTGGCAATGGGACATCTAAGAAGCCGCCTATAGGCAGCAGTCAGGACCCTCCCAGGACCCTGCACATGGGCAGGACTGAGTGGGAGTGAGGCCCCGCGGCACCTGGAGAAGCCCCACGAAGTGTCAATCATCCACATCCTCCAGCAGACACACAGGGCTCACGGTGAAACACCAGGACTCTCCTGCAAGGCTGGGCCATGGGCTGGGCCTGCCTGGCCATGCACCCCTTGGCGGGCAGAGAGAGGGACAGGGGCAGCAGGCGGTGCCCTGCGAGGTGCAATACGGAAGGGGCCCAGGTGAGCGAAGGCACCCACTGTTAGTGCCCCGGAGGGTGAGCAGGGGGAAGACGGGTCCCTACAAAGTCATCCGGGCAAGGCTGGACAGAACTGGACCCGCCGGGGACATCCAGGAGGAGGTGTCACCATCCTCTGGGCCAGCGACCAGCCTCACTGTCCGGCCAGACTGCTTCTCCAGGCTTCGGGCCCTCTGCACCCCTTAGGGCACGCTCAGGGGACGCCATGGGCAGGGGCGCACGAGGACGCCCGCCCAGCCCCCGCCGCCCCTGCAGAGACAGGAGCCCGGGCGGCCCACACCTGCGGTGACGTCAGCCGGCCTCACCTGCGCGCCAGCGGAAGCGCCGGGGGCGGCGCGGGGGGCGCATCTGCGCGCGCCACAAACGAGCCCTTCTCCGGCGGCGCGCGGGCCCTGATTAGCATGCAGGGCTGCGCGGGAGGGCGCGGCGCGCAGCTGGACGGCGGCTCGGCGCGGGCCTCGCAAGGGGCCGCTCGCACAGCTGGAGGGATGCGCGCCCCGCGGCCCCGGCCCGGGCGGAAGCGGCCGCTCGCCCAGCTGTCGGGCGCTTGCAATGCACAAAGCCCCGGCCCCGCGCAGGAAACGCAGGCGGGGCGGCCGGGTCTGGGGGAGCTTTCAATAAGTCTTTCAGAGGCCCGCAAAAAAAAAAAAAAAAAAAAAACGGTTCCGGAGAGAGCCGCAGCCCGGGAGGCTGGAAGCTGGCCGGGCAGGACCGCGGAGAGCCCGCACCCTGGAGCCGGGACTGAGCCCACCGGCCCAGCGCCCCACCCCGTCTTTGGGGGCAGCCTCCCTCGCCCCCCACTGCACGTGTCAGTCTCTCTGCTCCCGGAAGGCAGCCCAGGGCCCCACGCAGAATTAGGGGTCCTACTGCTCTTTCAGGTGGCCTTTGACAAACCTGGGTTCAGGTCCCATCGCTGGACACCTGTGCGTCAGTGACCTGGCACTGTTCATGGGATGGTGGTTCCCAGGCCCCCCTGTAGACAGCAGGTGAATGGCAAGAGCAGGGTGAAGGGGAGTTCTGGACTCGGGATTCCTGGTGCCTGAGAGCCCGGGACTCCGTGCAGGATGGACTCGCAGCCCTCCTGGAGGCAAGAGCCAGGTGCCGGCGCTGGAGCAGGGCCTGCCGGGGCTCCTGTGGGCGGCCGGCCTGCGTGCACTGAATTGCCCAGGTGCAGTTCATGGCCCTCTCTGCCTGCACCAGGGGGCCGCGTCCGAGCCTGCCATTTCTGATGGCACACTCCCTTTGGACCTGCTTGCTGTGTTATTCTCCCTTCTGTTTCTAGATGGCGTCTTCAGTAGCCCTCAGGACATTGGGGGAGGGGGGCATTTTAAAATAAATAGCGATCAATAATAGCAGTTTTCTTAATCAGAACATCAGCATAGCGGAACTCATGTCCAGTCCTGTGTGGACCACACCCGGGCAGCAGGCTCCCCTTGCCTGGACTGGACACTCTGGTTGGCTCCTTGATGCCTTCTCTCTCCCATGCTGCTGCCTGCAAAACCTGCCACGTTTGTGATCAAGGGTTGGGACAGAAGGGAAGTGAGGAGAGTTCCAGTCGGTCACCTGTCATCCCGGGCTTTTGTCCATGCACTGTGGCCCAGCAGGGGCGTGGGGCTGACCCTCCTGCTCCTGGGGCCCTCATTCTCTCTGCTCGCTTCCGAGCCCGGCAGCTGCAGCTCTCTTGATGCAGGATCACGGCAGAGTGCAGGCAGGACAAGGACCCTGGTGGTGAGTTCCACAGAGAGGCTCCTTTAAGGAGTGGGTGAGATTTCAAGGCACAAAGGGCAGCTGGAGTCCACCAGAGGGAGTCTGTGGGAGGAAGGGAGCTGCCTGGGGGCTGGAGGAATGGAGGCAGAGGTGGAGGAGCTTCCTGGAGCTGCTGTCCCTGAGCCTGGCTCCAGAGGCCTGGAGGAAGGAACCAGGGACCGAAATGATGCTCAACAGTACTGCAGAAAGAGCATGGCTCGGCTGCTGTCTGCACAGACTGTGCAGAGAGCAAGGAGCAGGCCCTTCTCCCCTCTCGGCTTGCAGTCTCTCTGCAGCCCTGGCAACGGGGGAAGGCGGCGTGGGGGCCACACACTTCCCTGCTCCTCGGGCTCCTCCTGTGAGGATGGGCTTGGAGCTGAGTGACGGCCGCTTGGTGCTCAGTGCCCATTCCTGATGGTCTCCGAGATTTCCTTCTTCCGAACCCGGGCATCAGACTTCTTCCTCCAGGACACAAGTCCCCCAGACCGGAGTTAGCCTGACCCGTCTCGCGCCCTGTCCACTGCCTGTGCCTGGTCCCTGCAGGGCAAACACACAGGTCTGCCCTAGGATCAGCGCCCTCTTCACTCCCCTGCTGCTGGCTGCTTCCTGCCTCCCACCCTCAGGGGTTCACCAAAAGACAAACGCCAACACGCCGCCTTCCGAGGGAGCTCCTTGAGGGGTCGCGGCAGCGGCAGGGAGGGCGGGAGCACCCTCCCTCCTCGTGGTGGAAACCCTGGCGCTGGTGGGGTCTTCCTCCCAGCAGCCCACAGGTGAGGGGCGGCTCTTCCTCTTCTGAAGTTCAGCCTGGATGTTCTGTACCTCGTTCTGGCCTGTGGCATCTGTCTGTCTCTTAGGGTTGTAACTGAAATTTCCATTTTGCCCATCAGTGACATGTTAACTAATTAACTCAAAATTAGAGGAAAGCATTGTGTGTCATAGAAACAGGTCACTTGGCCGGCGCCGTGGCTCAACAGGCTAATCCTCCGCCTTGCGACGCCGGCACACCGGGTTCTAGTCCCGGTCGGGGCACCGATTCTGTCCCGGTTGCCCCTCGTCCAGGCCAGCCCTCTGCTGTGGCCCAGGAGTGCAGTGGAGGATGGCCCAGGTGCTTGGGCCCTGCACCCCAGGGGGAGACCAGGAAAAGCACCTAGCTCCTGGCTCCTGCCATCGGACGAGCACGGTGCGCCGGCCGCAGCGCGCCGGCTGCGGCGGCCATTGGAGGGTGAACCAACGGCAAAAGGAAGACCTTTCTCTCTGTCTCTCTCTCTCTCTCACTGTCCACTCTGCCTGTAAAAAAAAAAAAAAAAAGAAAAGAAACAGGTCACTTAGGCATTCGATCTCAAGAAAATGTAGAGACAAAGACATCACCGTACCCCATGATGCCTGGTAACCTGAAGGGAAGCTAGAAGTGTGAAGAGTGAGCCTGTAGGGCAAGAGTGGGGATGGAGGACGCCCACGGGCATCGAGTTACAGGCAACAAAGTGACCACCTAGAAAAAGGACCAAGGAGCTCTCTGGGCAGTGACGTCACAATCTACGAAGACTTGGGGACGTTAAACGAAAGCCTGTCTCGAGGACAGACAGCAAACAGGACCGTGACTGGCATACCAGGTTACCTACAACAGGAAGCCTCCATCTAGTGCCGGAGCCAAGCGAGAGGCCACCGAGATCCCAATCCAGGCTGTTGCTGCCTTATTTTTTCTACCTTTTTAATATGTCCACAGAGCAACTTGAATCTGAGAAGCTTCTAGTGGGTTAGTGTTAGAAAAACACACCTTTTGCAAGGTACGCATTTGTGAACCAAGGCAGAGAGATTATCTTAGATCCCGGCCAGGTTTTAGAGATCACAGGTCTTGGTGACTCATTAGATATGACCATGAGAGGGCAGAAGAGGAAGATGTGGCCCAGATGGTTTGCGTCATGAGCCTGTGTCAACAGCAATGCCATGGATTAGCAGACAAGAACGCTGCTAGAGATGACATTGCAGATAACAGGTCTGTGGTGCCCGCACTCCCAGGACTGATGTCCAGCGTAGAGTGGTCGGTTTGAGAGCCCAGGCCGAGAGAAGGGCCTGGCATGCATCGCCTTAAAGCTTCCTCCCACTGCTCGCACTCTCAAGTGCAGACCCATGAAAAAAGATGGAAACCACTGATGGACAAAACGTACTCCTATCTTCTGTGTGTCTATTTGGAAGCAGATTTCATAGATGAGAAATAAACTTGCAACACTCGGCCCAAATGAACACTTAGGAGGCCGCTGAGAAGATTCTTCCTTTCTGAAGCCATCTCACCTTTTTCTTCCTCTCTGCACCTTATTTACAGCCACACAAAATGCATTCGAAAGCCAAATTTTGTTGCGACACAGTGACATCTAGCGTCCAGTCTGGCTAACACCAGGAGGCAATTCCCCAGGGAAGCCTGGGAGTGCATTAAACCTAGACTGGGACCTAGATAGGAAAGAAAGGTCACAGAGGAAGTCCCGGGCTCTGGCTGTAGGAGGCACGGCTCTCTGTGCACACAGACACTCAAAAGCTTGGGTGTGGGTCCAGCTCACCTCAGAGGTGTGTCCTCCCTAGCACATCAGCTGCCTGCTAAGATTTTTAGTTAACTCTACTGTAATTATTACAGCCCGGGCTATGGTCTGCTTTAATTATAGTCATTACACTTTCATTTACATATAACTATGTCAAAATATTATGCTTGGCCTAAAATGGTGAGCGTGGTTTAGCAGATGTGTTTGAAGTGCTGGATTCCAAGGACAGGGACGAGCCAGGTGCCTGCCGGTCATCACGTGAAGACCAGCTTGCCCAGAGCTGTGCGTTTGGTGGCACGAGCTCACTCAGCTGGAAGTTCTTGGCGGGGTCTTGCCATTAGCCTGCGATGGGACCTAGAGCTGGAGCCCGAGCCTGGGAGCTGTGTTTCACTCAGCCGGCCGCCGTCCTCACACGCTCAGCATGAGACCCAGTGAGGCGCTGTCTTTCCCTTGTCAACCTTCACAACTCCACTTTGAGTGCGTGCGATTTCCCTCAGTGTATAAATGGGGAAAGGCAAGCCCGGAGAGGTGAAAGCAAGTGTTCAGGGCGGGCCCTTGCACACATCACCACCACCATGATATCGGATATCAGTGAAACAGAGGCCCAGCAAAGCCCCAGGAGCCAGATGCTAAAGAGTCTTTATGGGAAGAACAAGTTAATATTGTATCTATCTCCACATGAGGCTCTGTAACCCCATTGATCTATCAACCATATCTACATTTCACTAGCTGCCTATTGTTTAGCCAGCTAGTTAGCTGTCAACTGTATTACTCATCTGTCGTCTATCAACTGCCTTATCTCTTACCTATCATCTCCCTATCTGCCTGTGTCTACCATTAATCATATATCTATCAGTCTGTGAATCTATCTGTATTTCTCTACCTATCATCTATGGATCCATTTATCTCTTTTTTTTCAAGATGTCATTGGTGCAATTTTGAAATTTCTGTTAGGAAACAGATACCAGCGTCGTGAGTGCCAACACTAAGATGACTGGGTTCCGTGTTCTTCAGAATGAAACACCAGTCCTAAGAACTGGATTCAAGTTCTCCGTTGCATGTTCCAGCTCACGGCAACCTCACGGGTCAGACATTGTTTTATTCCCACTGTCCAGATAAAAAACAGATATGCATAATCCCCTCTCTGATTTTTCTTTTTTTTTAAGATTTTATTTTTTTGGCCGGCGCCGTGGCTCAACAGGCTAATCCTCCGCCTTGCGGCGCCAGCACACCAGGTTCTAGTCCTGGTCGGGGCGCCGGATTCTGTCCTGGTTGCCCCTCTTCCAGGCCAGGCCTCTGCTGTGGACCAGGAGTGCAGTGGAGGATGGCCCAGGTGCTTGGGCCCTGCACCCCATGGGAGACCAGGAAAAGCACCTAGCACCTGGCTCCTGCCATCGGACGAGCGCGGTGCGCCGGCCTCAGCGCGCCGGCCGCGGCAGCCATTGGAGGGTGAACCAACGGCAAACGAAGACCTTTCTCTCTGTCTCTCTCTCTCACTGTCCACTCTGCCTGTCAAAAAAAAAAAAAAAAAGATTTTATTTTTTTGAGAGTCGGAGTTACAGACAGTGAGAAGGAGAGACAGAGAAAAAGGTCTGCTGGTTCACTCCCCAAATGGCCGCAACAGCCGGAGCTGCGCCGATCCGAAGCCAGGAGTCAGGTGCTTCCTCTGGTCTCCAAATGGGTGCAGGGGCCCAACCACTTGGGCCATATTACACTGCTTTCCCAGGCCACAGCAGAGAGCTGGTTTGCAAGAGGAGCAGCCAGGACTAGAACCAGTGCCCATATGGGATGCTTGCGCCACAGGCGGAGGATTAACCTACTGCACCACAGCGCCGGCCCCTCTCTGATTTTTCTGTATATTTGAAATAAAAAAAAACACATGAGCTATAATCCTTTACCACTTTACATTAGTAACAATCAAAGACGTTTGCAGGACGCAGCATGTGTCACTGTGAGGGAGAACGAGCCTTCCTAGAATGCTGCTGCCTTCCTAGAATGTGGTACAAAGGGAGTGGCATTTCAGTAGCCATCTTCCTCTCTCTCCATCTCTGCCCCTCAGGCCGTATGCAAAGATGTCTGTAAGGTAGGAAACCCCCAGTAAACTATCTGGCTAACTTAGGACAGTGAGAACAGCCAGGGTAGTGGAAGGAGCCACTTACCCTCCACGTACTTGGAAAGTCTGTTTTTAACAAGTGTATTCCATGTAGTACTTGGATAATAAAGATCTATTTTAAGGCTATTTACTTATTTATTCACTTATTTGAAAAGCAGAGAGAAAGAGAGAGATCGATCTTCCATCACTGGTTCACTCCCCAAATGACCGCAATGGCCATGGATTGACCTAAGCCAGGACCTAGAAACTCCATCCTAGTCTCCCACTTGGATGGCAGGAGCCCGAGTACGTGGTCCATCTTGAGCTGCTTTCCTGGGGCTGTTAGCAGGGAGCTGGATCAGAAGTTGGGCAGCCAAGACTCAAACTTGTGCTTCTACATGGCTTGCTGGTGTTACAAGTGTAGCTTAGCCCACTGTGCCCGAACACCAACCCCAAAGATCTATTTTTAAATGAACGTCCTTTTCCTGTATGGGATGGGACGCTGGATTTCAGCGAAGGAGCTTCCTGGCCCTTCTGAGGGCTGAGATAGCTTTCAGAGATGGAGACTGTGAGCCCTTCTCAAATCTGGACTAGAAACCAGCTCATTGTGAAACTCTCAAAACAGCCAACTTTGCCACCTGCTCCCCTTGCTGCAAGTATTAGATCAGTACCATGAGCTCTCCAGAGCTTCCCTCAAGCTGTCTTACTTCCTGTCTGTACCAGAAGCTCGGCTCAGGCAAGAGAAGTTTAGGGAGCAAAACCCCAGTCACTGGTCTCCCAATCACTGGAGTGGGAAGAATCACTTGCAAAGTTTTTCTTAAAAAAAAATAAATAAAAAGCTCTTCTACTTAGTCTTTCATTTGAATTCAGCAAAACTAAGATGATGTAATTGAACCTGTAATTTTGAAAAGTCTCCCCGGTGGTGTTGAGGGCCAGGCAGCTTTAGGAAACAATGGCAGAGTGGGAAGGTTGTAGCCTGCAGAGTAGACGGTGTTGAGAAGACATAGGTGGGGACAGGGTCAGGCCTGTGAGGTCAGTCTTCAGGAAGGGAAACAAGTGTGATGTGGGATTGCACAGGGCAATTCTCAGGGTGCAAAGGGTGGCCTGGCAACAGGGAGCAAAGCATATGGGAAGAAAAGAGTGGCTAGGGGCAGGGAGAGTGAGCCAGGACTTAAGGCCACGCCTAGCTCCAGGTAAAAATAATGTGTCTTCAGAGCCCAGGCTATGCCCTACCCCAGAAATCAGCACCAGGGCAGAACCCCCAACTCAGTGTGAGCACGTGCTATTGAGGGTCTCTTTCTTTAGAATTTGGGAAGATGAAGTAGGAGCTGGGGGAAGGGGGACAGAAGCAAAAATTTGAGTGTTCAAAACACACCTGCACTGAATCTGAGGATTCTTCTTGCTGTCAGCTGTTGGATTTCATGTTCTGCCAATGTCTGCTACCTCACCAGGCCATCAAGCGGATGGTCATGCAGTGGGCAAGGAAGCCAGGCAGACATACAAATACCAACTCAACAATTCTCGTCTGTCTCGCAGTCGATCTAGTGTCCTGTCCCTTCCGTGGCTTGATTTGGCATTATTCCCACCCTTCTTCTCTCTGATCCTTAATACTTGGAAAGGAGCCAGGTGCTCAAGAAGCAAATAACTCAAGTCCAAGACAAACATCACCACAAGAGACAGTTTCTGCACCCGAATTAGGTGGTTGAGACACCAACTGTCCAGATCGAAGTCCCTAGCTCCACCCTGCCCCATGCTTGTTTCTGTAACTTCATTTATTCATCAGATGAGCCCTTCATTCATGCCAAATCATGGTTATCACCTGCATTCCTGTCGCTGCCTTATTCTGCAATTTAGTTGATCATTAAGCCCTGCCAACATCCTCTCTTCTCTGCCTGTCTCCTGGGCTTTTTACCTCCAAGTCCTCTTTCTCCCAGCTCAGCCCTGTTACAGTGAGTAGGTCTAAGATGCACACACTTTCTTGTGTATGCCCTGCTTGAAAACCCTTCGGAATGGCTCGGCTTCCTCCACAGCAGGGTTCAGAGTGTGTGCTGCAGTTGTAGGAGCCCCTGAAGCAGGTTAGCTAAGAATCTCTGCTTGCTTCTGTGTTCTGCACTTGGATTCAAAGATCTTTAAAAAGGTTCGGGTTTCAAATTTCTCTACTTTGGCTCCCAAAATTCTGCATGGGTTTCTATCTAGCATTTCAAATTTTGTTTTTACTTATTTGAAAAGGAGAGAGAGAGTGAGAACCACAGACAGGCAGACAGAGACCTGCTGTCTGCTGGTTCACTCCCCAAAGGCCTGCAGTTGCTGCAAGTGGACCAGATCAAAGCTAGGAGCCAAGAAATGAATCCAGGTATCCGTGTGGATGACAGAGACACAACTGGGCCATCACTGGCTGCCAATCAGGGTGCTCGGAGGCAGAAGCAAGAAGTGTATCTAAAGAGGCATCTTAACCACGGCCCAACACTTGCCCCACACCCAGCTCGTTCACCTGCTTTGTTCACTATTTTTGCTCGCATTTCCATGTCCCTTTAAATGCACTCACACTTCAGTTTCTTGTTTTAGTCTCGTTTGTAATAATCTGGCCCCTCTCGGCTTCCATCCAGCTAATGTAATGGGTGTGTCTTCATCCTTGTTCTCTGAAGGCCTCCGTGGCCTCCACCCCACCTGCTCACTACAGCTGTCAGTTCATTCACTTCTCCCGTGCCAGTGCTGGTCTGTACACTGTCCTTGGTTGCATGCTTACCTGTGTCCCACACTGGCCTAGAAACCCTCTGGAGCAGGGGCCCGACCTCGCTCTGTTTGGAGGCTGAGCTCCCAGGAAGCAGACACCGAGGTGGGCTTTAGGTGTGGGTTGCTTGCTGGGGAGGACCTTCGGGGCCCACACCTATGAAGAAGGCAGAGGAGAGGGGGCAGAAGTGGAAAGAGGGAGAAGTCACATGTTGCAGACATGAGGACGGCTTCCCACCACAGGGGACTCTGGGGCTAGCACGGCCATTGGGAGCTAGCCATGCCTCTGTACCCCTAGCATGTAGGGACACGGAGTATCCATGTGTGGGGAGCCTTCTGATGGTGCCATCTGCCCCTGGGGCATGCTCTCCCTCCCTGAACAAGGATCTCAGCAGCACATCTGTGTCCATTGCACTCTACCTAGTGCCTGTCCACGCTGGTGTCCTGGCGATGGTTGGGAGGCAGGAGTGCACCCCGACAGGGCCTTTATGAACAGGGCTCCTGTCTGAACGGAAACACCAACTAAAATGGTAAAAGCATGGTGGGGGCATTGCAGAGAGGCAGCCGCAAAGCTGCTGGCACACATGAAGCAGATGGCAATGGGAGAGACACCCGGCCCTGCCTCTCCTGTTCCCTCAGGGCAGTGCATTTGTCCCTGGGGCGCCTTGGAAATAGAATGGGAATGGGTGCTACCCAAGCGTCTGAGTATGCATGGGTACCAGCAGGTGACCTGGTTTCTCAGGCCAGATGCGCTGGGTTTTGCTGTCAATCTGTTTATCTCCCGGATCTTTCAGGAGGGTGAAGGATGAGAGACTTGGGAATCCAGTCCAGTGGAAAACAGGGGTGCGTGAGCAGTGACCTTGATCCTCACAGGCATTGCAGTAGGGTCCCATGCGCCAAGTGTCTGTGCACTTGAGCATCTGTTAAAACCCTGCCACTGAGCAGGGCAGCTGTAGTCTTCCCAGGATTCCTGGTGTGGGGAATGGGCTGCTCTGTGAGGATCTGATGGCTTGGAGGGTTCTCCTAGACCACTACCGAGACTGCAATGCTGATGTGCAAAGTGCTTAGCCTGGAGTTGCAGGCACACCAGCCTTCTGAGTGTACAGCTGCAGTCTCTGTGCTGATTGCTAAACAGGAGCCATTTCCTTCCCTCGCGTTGAAATGGATCAGATAAATCACATTAGCTCGGTTTACAGAGGCAGCAGTGACAGAGCTAAATAACCTACTGGGGTCTGACTTCCTTTCATCCAGAGTGCTATCTTCTAACTGGAGACCTATTTAAAGCCGTTGATAACACCCCACAGAATGCTCCTAGCTCTTGTCCTCAGACACAATGCACGGTTCCAGCAATGCCACGGAGTTTAAACATTTTTGATACAGTCTATTAAAAAGCGGGACTGCGGTTAATTCAAATGCGGCAACTTCTAAAGAAAAAAAGGAAAAAAGTCCATGAAATCCCATGCTGCATTGCAAAGGCAGCTAAGTAGGAATCACGCAAGCCGGCTCTCAGTTCTGTCACTAAATTATCTCTAGCGGGCAGGCAGAGCTGATAAGAGAATTCATTCTACACATACCTCAGCTCTGGAACAGGGAGATCTCAGGATCTCCCAAAATAGAAAGGAAGTTCAAATACCAAGAGAACGCAGAGAATGCAGACATCTGAGGTTCTCCTAGGCGACCCGCAGCACCTGGGGTGCAGGTCACCACCTGGGTGTAAAGAGCCTCCTTCTGTTGAGAGAAACTGAGAGAGTCAGACCAGAAGCAGGCCAGACCGGCCCCATCCAGCAGCACCGGGCACACTAAACCAATCAGAACAACACTCCAGGAAGGACTGCAAGATTTAGGCTTCCACACAGACAGGTTAGCAAAGGCTCCCTTGAGACGGCCCTGTCTCCACGTAGCTAGTGTGTGGCTGCTGCATTTGCTCTTGGGAGACGATGTGTGAAGAGCGTACAGATACCCCTAGACTGCCAGACCTCGGTGGCTTGGCCTCTTTTTCCACCACCCCTCCTTTTTGGGGGGACATCTCCTTTTCTTACCCAAGTAAGACTTCGTCTCTTCTACTCTCGCCATTGTGTGCGGTCTCACGGAGCGTCATCACTACCTGGACCCAGTTTTCCTGCAACACAACCTCAGCACACTCGCCCTGAGCTCTGTCCCTTCCCCAGATGAATGAAGGTAAAATTTGCAAGAAAGCAAAATGCGCATGGGTGTATTTCGCACAGTGTGGCATTTTACAACACTAACTCCGGATATCTTACCTTACACTTGATTAAATAGTTTACAGCTCTCACTTATGCACTTCAGTAAATTGAGGTCAAATTTGATAGCAAGCAAATTAAAAGGCTGTTACTTTTTATGTTGAGTTTCCATAATTCATTATCTGATCAGACTTGAAAATAGGGAAGTAGGAAGAAGAAGCGACTAGAGAGAATTCTTCGAGAACTGTGATAAACAAGAAAGTGAAAATGTGCAAAAGTAAGAGATTAAGGGGACAGTGTCACCGTGTGTAGGCTATAAAAAGCAACAAATAAAAGTCAGCATCTGTTGATAGATGGAGAAAATTCACTGGCAGCAGGAAGAAGCCATGTAGAAAGTTCCGGTAAAATAACCCAGCGTCTACATAACAAAGGGCCTGGAGAAAGGCACATCTGAGTCTTGAGTTTGCTGCTCACTAGCTCTGTAGCCTGCAAAACATGGGTTCGACCCTCTGAATCTAGCTGTTCTCCTTTATACAATGGCAGCTGTAGTAGTACCTGCTTTATGGCTCATCATGCGGCATCCAGGCAGCCGCTTGCCCCGTGTCTCAGATGCTGCAGTGAGTGAAATGGACGTTTTGAGATTCGATGAGTGTTTACAGCCCTTGTCTCTACTGTTGAGGATCAGTGTGTGTGTGTGTGTGTGTGTGTGTGTGTGTGTTTTCTTCTTACTATTTGTTGTAGGGTTAATTTTACGAGCATGAAGTAAACTGAAAGTGGATCATTGTAAAAATTACGACAGGGAATAGAGGAGGGAGGAGGAGGAAGGGTGGGAGTGTGGGCGGGAGGGAGGATAAGGTGGGAAATATCACTATGTTCATAAATCCTTAATTGGAAATACATGAAATTCGTATACCTGAAATAAAAAGAATAAAGATAAGTTTTAAAAATCTGAAAATGGGCCGGCGCCATGGCTCAACAGGCTAATCCTCCGCCTTGCGGCGCCGGCACACCGGGTTCTAGTCCCGGTCAGGGCGCCGGATTCTGTCCCGGTTGCCCCTCTTCCAGGCCAGCTCTCTGCTGTGGCCCAGGAGTGCAGTGGAGGATGGCCCAAGTGCTTGGGCCCTGCACCCCATGGGAGACCAGGAGAAGCACCTAGCACCTGGCTCCTGCCATCAGATGCGCGCGGTGCGCCGGCCGCAGAGCGCCGACCGTGGTAGCCATTGGAGGGTGAACCAATGGCAAAGGAAGACCTTTCTCTCTGTCTCTCTCTCTCTCACTGTCCACTCTGCCTGTAAAAAAAAAAAAAAAAAAAAAAATCTGAAAATGAAAAAAAAGAAGAAAACTGCTGCTCATAAAATCAGAGTGGAAGTAAGTGAGGCCGTGATGACACTGGTTGTAACTGTGACGTAATATTTAATGACTGTTAAGTGAGTTTGATATGGGAAGGCAGATAGGAGATTCATGAGCTAGAGATCACGCCCTCCCCCGCCCTCCCCCGCCCTCCCCCACCCTCCCCCGCCCTACATGATCTCACCTGAATACGCCCAACTGCCAAACAGACTAGGTAACCACTACCCCCCAAACCCTCCACCCCACTCTATTTGGAGCCACTCCTCTCCATGCGGTTTCTCCGAGCTGCTCTGGCCTGTGGACTCCCGCACGTGACCTCTGATCTGCTCTCTGCCAGTGTGGAACTCCCAGCTCACCTTTCTGACCACTGTCTCCCTAAATAAAGCCCTCACATTCCTGTGCATTTCTTTCACTTCCCCAAATACACTCTGAGCTTTACCACATTGCCTGTTTGGTCTACGTCTAAGTTTAGGATGCTTCTCTAAGCTTGAGATAAGAGCTCAAAATCTTAATCTGGCTCATAGTTAGACAATACCAAGTTGACTAACACTTTAGTTACACTGGCCCTGTAATTATGAAATATCATGATGATAAAGTTATTAAAGGAGAAATAGCAACACTGGTTCCATTAAAGAGGACAATTACAGGACCCAATTTTAAACTCACAGAGCAGGTTTTGAAAACAAAAATGCAACCTTCTTTATGTTCAACTGCACATTCTCCCACCTGTTCATTGAAAGGACTTGGGTGGAGCCACTCCACTGTCAAGCACACAGCCTAGAGAGAGGAACAGCAAGTGCATTTCCCACGCCCTAGGCAGATGCTACAAGATACTGGGGCAGAAGCCGTTAATTCCAGCTGAGGTTGTAGGAGAGAAAGGAGGTGACTTGTGAGCGAAGTCTTTGGGGAAGTGTAGATGATTCATGGGGAAGAGGAGAAAATGGACCACTGAGACCCAGGACATGGCATCTATGAAGTCATAGCCTGGGGACAGGGGACCTCACGTTCATGGAGAGTGTAGAAGACGGTGTGGTTGTGCTGTGAACAGGGGCATTGCACGGTTGGGGTGAGGGTGTCCTGCTCAGGAGCCTGGAACCCATCCTGGCGACCGTGACAACCTGGGAAGAGGGAAGCTGTCCTGCTTTGCATTGCTGCCCAGGAGCTTGGGGGTCGCCATGGTGCCCTAACAACGGGTAAAGACCAGAGCAATCTGAAAACCCAAGTCTTCTCACATCCACAAGGCGGTGAGGTTCCGGGGTGAGCTACCCCCTCCCAAACTGGAGACGCAGCCTGGTGAACAGGAAATCCCAACACAATGGAGCAAGGCTCCCCCAGCAGAAACTTCCGCAGGGACTGCTGACGGAGTAGGGAACCTGCGTGTTAACTGACGACCTGTGGAGCGTCGAGCACTGTAGGGAGCCCCCACCCTAGGGCTCTACCTCTCGGTCCTCAGGGTGCTCAACTCCTATGGGTTTCGCTCCCCAGGGGTTTTCCAGCTTCCCACAGCTTTCCCCATATCATGAATAATCCCTTTGTGCTTCCATCGGGGGAGGGGGAAAGCAGCCATTTGTTTGTTCTTATTAATTTTATCATTATTAACATTATTTGCTTATTTTTGTTCTTTATATAAAAGGCAGAGAGATATTCTATTCTCTGGCCCCCAATGGGCCAGGCTAAATTTAGTGACCTGGACCTTAACTCAGGACTCCCACATGGGTGGCAGGGACCCAAGTCATTGAGCCACCCTTGTTGTCTCCCAAGGTATGTATTAGCAGCAAGCAGAATCAGAAGTGGAGGAGGCGGGGCTTGAACCAGGCACTCCAACCTGGGATGTGGGAATCCCAGGGGCAGCTTATCCACTGAGCCCAGCACCAGCCCCGAGGCCACCATTTAGCAATAAGCCAGAGCATTCTGTCCCTTGTTACGGGGGTCTTCCCTCAAGAGACACTGCATATCCAAGACTCAGCTTGTTGGAGCTTGGTGACCTGGGGGAAGGGAAATATTCTAGCCACACTGGTCATCCTGAACCACCTAAGGAGTGAGACCAAGGGACAAAATACAGAAGCTGAAATGCACTTGTAAAGTTCAAGGTCCAGAAGCATAGACCCCTTAAAGGGCCCAGGCCTCTTATAATCATGAGATTATAAGAGACTCTGTCTTCACATACCCAACCCAACTACCCCACAACGTGACTGTAGGCCGTGTCCCCTCCCCTGCAGCCAACCACCTCATCATGAGATTATAAGAGATTCTGTCTTCACATACCCAACCCAACTACCCCACAACGTGACTGTAGGCCGTGTCCCCTCCCCTGCAGCCAACCACCGAATCATGAGATTATAAGAGACTCTGTCTTCACATACCCAACCCAACTACCCCACAATATGACTACTGGAGGCGCCCCCCCTCCCCTTCAGCCAACCACCACGTTCCTACAGAACTATTTACAGCAATTTTTTTTTACTCAATCATGTATGGCTAACTAGAAAAAGTTACAAGGAATTCTAGAAACAAAAGGGCTATTAACAGCAGATTCAGGGGCCAGTACTAGTCTAGCAGTTAAGACATCAGTCCTCTGTTAGGATGCCTGAATCTGATTTCCAGATTTGGTACCTGACTCCAGCTTCCTGATGACGTACATCCTTACAGGTAGAAGTAATGGCAAAAAACATCTGGGTGCCCGACATTCGAGAGAACTTAATTGAGTCCTTGGCTCCCAGATTTGACTTGGCCCAGTCTCAACCATTGGAGGCATTTGGGGAGTGAACCATTGCATGGGAGTGCTCTCTCTCCTCTCCTCTCCTCTCCCCTCCTCCCTCCCTCCCTCCCTCTCTCTCTCTCTCTTTCTCTCTCTCTCTCTCCTTTCCCTCTTCCCCTCTGTCTCACATCCATCTGTCTTCCTCTGTGTGTACGTGTCTTTCTGCCTCTCAACTAAAAAAATTTAAAAAAGGAAACAGAATGATACCTAGCAGGAAAGTTGGAATTAACAGACCAGTAATTTAAAACTATTATTAATATGCCAGGGATTGTAATCAATAAAGTTGCTAGCGCAGAACAGCAGGCGCACAATGGAGACAGAGAGATAGGGATTCTGAAAAAGAATGAACAAGAAATGTTAGAGATCAACAACACTGTGACAGAAAGGAAGAATGCCTTTGATAAGCTGATTAGCAGTCCGGTCTGGACACACTGGGAAGAATCTCAGTCTGAGGACATCTCACTGGAAGCAAAGTTGAAAGGCAAAGAGGAAAAAGACACTGAATAAAAAACATTTTATCCACATCTGTGAGACAAATATAAAAGGTGTCAGGCGTGCATAATGAGACCACCATAGAGAGAAGGGAGGAAGAAAAGGATAGAAGATTATTTGAAGCAGCAACGCCTGAGAATTTTCCCCCACATTAATGTCAGACATGAAACCCCAGATCCAGAAGCTCAGACAACATGAAGCAGGATAAATGTGAAAGTCTCCACAAAGCACCTCGGCTGTCATAGTTAAACTGCACAGAGCCAACCGTAAAGGAAACGGCTGATCGATAATGTGTTCATCAGCTCTTTGTCACTCTAGCACCGACCTGAGAGAAACTGCTATGAAGGAAAGAGATTTCTTTTTGACTTGTGGTTTTGGAGGTTCACTGAGATTGGGAGGTGAGGCTGGAGGGTGTCAACAGCACAGGGTGCGTGGAGGAAGGATTCCACGCTGAGCCAAGAGAATCGAGGTGGTTGGGCCAGCACAGCCTTCACAACCAACCCCCTGGTGATCTAGGGCACATCCCCAGTGAACTCAGGACCTCCCACTAGGCCTGCTCAACTGAAATAAGATTCGACCCCCTGATACCACCAACTGATGACTTTGGAATGTCACCAGCTGTGTGAGCTTGAGAGAGTATTCAAACTATAGCATTCCACTCTTGGTTCCCCAAAACCCAGATCCTTCTCACAAGCAGGAATGCAATCATTCAACCCTCAACAGTTAACTCTGTCCACAATTCATTCAGAAGTCCAAAATCCAAAATATCAGCTAAGGCTCAAAGCCAGTTCCCTTAGCTGAGGGTTCCTGTAGAATCAAATTCAAGTTACACACTTCCAAGATATAGCAGTGAGGCTGTAAGGGGGTATACATTTCCATTCCAGAGATAGGTTTCAAATATAAAAGACTAAATAGACAAAAGCAAGGCCAGAAACTGGCAGGACAAACATTAAATCATAAAGTTCCATGGCTGGCATCCTGGGTCTGGTGGGGTTAATATCCAGGAACTTGGGTACTTGGATACCCCCCCCCCCCCGCCCCAGAGCTTCCTGGTCACAGCCCATGCATTGGTCTCCCAGTTGGGAGTCTCAGTTCTTCAGCTCTGCTAGGCATTGCCCAGTGAGGGCTCTGTGCGGTGGACCCCCCCCCCCCCCAGTCCTGCAACAGGTCCTTGCTGTAGCCTCCAGATTGTTTGGGACACCTCCCTGCCTCCTCATGTCTCTGCCTACAGAGCTGTTCTCTGTGGCTGTGTTGTAGGCAGGCATACAGGTTCAAACTGACTAGGTTTGTGAGGTGGAAGACCACACCTTCACCACGCCCCGTGTGACCTCATGGCCCTACCTGACCACACCTGAGTGCCCACTGACCAATCAGGTTGATTAACCACTCCCCTTTGAAAGCGGATTAAAGCCTAGGACCCGGTGTGCTTGGTCTCTTCTTTTGGCTTTTTGGCCTTTTGCCAGTGTAGGCCTGTGCTGGCCTGTGCCTCCAGGGGGTGTGGCCTTTGGGCCACCTGCCCCATGCTTCCCGGCCTGGATGCTCCTCCACGTGCCTGGCTCCTGGTACTCCCGGTATGAACACAGATTTATCTCTCTTTTAGATATGGCCCTCACTTGCCTATACATTTCTCTCACTGAATAAAAGCTTAAAGCATACCACGCTGCCTTGTTCACTTATGCCAGTATTCATAATTCTTTCTGGATATTAGTCAAGAACCCACATGAGCTTCTTAATATTGGGAATGTATTAATAAGCACATGTTGATATCTATGGCACCCCATATTATAACTTTAGGGGGCCATATTCCAATTTCAGCAATATCACCTGGGTGCCAGTTGTAGGTAATGGGGGAAAGGGTTCATCGCAGGTTATGATGAAAGTGGGGTTAGATGAAGGACTGGTTTAGGGAGTGGCTGGATAAAAAATGGCGAGGATGGTGGTGGAATGGAAGATGGCAGTGGGGCAGCAGAGGGCAGGACAGCAGATGACGGGATGGAACATGGTGGCAGGGCGGAACAATGTGTGTATGGGGGCAGGAGGTTCCTGGCTAGTGGTGGGGTCCCAGGAACTCAGAAGGGTCTGAAAAGGTGGAGGGTGGAGAGTTTGGCAGTAACACAGAAGAGGTGTCCTGGCCAGCAAGACCTGGGCCGTGGAACAGGAGGAGAGGAGAATAGGGCGGAAGTGGAGGTCCCAGAAAGCCTGGACATATGGGACCTCTGACCATTTTCTCTCCCTGCGGCAGAAATTCTCAAGGTTGGTGAGGACATTGGGATCAAAGGTTCCCTCGGGGGCCAGTTAGATCCGTTGTCAAGTACATAATTAGGCCATGCCTAGGTGGTATAGAAGATTAGGTGTTTATGCCATAGGTCCTGGGCCAGTCCCAGTCGATTCAAGTTCTTTAGGAGGCAGGCCAGGGGGCATTTTTAGTCCCATCCTCAGGATTGGCCAGATCCCATGGTCTCCCTGGCAGAGCGGGATCTACTGGAATTTGAGCAAGGTGTCCCCTGTCCCAAACTTCAGTGGATGGATATGAGGTCAGTCCTCAACAGGGCCAAGCCAGCAGCCAGGATGTCTCCACAGCTGCTAGGAGGCTAAGCAGAGACAGGGCCTGCATGCACACAACGCGGAAAAACAGGTTCCTGTCTGGACAGTGAGGCTGGCCAGAGATCGCAGAGACTGGGCCAATCCAGAGCAGGGAGGGATAGCAGGGGAAGAGTTACTTACAGTTGGTCGAATGTGGTCCATAGTCAGCCTGGGGCACCAGACAGGTTCAGGGAGTGAGGGGGCCTTGAACCTGGAGAGCGGAGGTGCGCACCCTCAGCTCAGCTCCCAGGTTTCTGCACCATCTGCAAGGTGTCTAGCACCTAACACATCTTTCCAGCTAGATTAATCAATTAATTTGCAGGTTTTTATTGGAATTCTGCTTCCGGGCGAGGTTCACCCATCCCAACAGAGCAGGGACTGGGGAAGTTGAGCATCAGAGGTTGGGAGGGCTGCTTTGTAGATACAGGGCGTGGAAGTTAAAGGTTGAGGCAGCTCTGATCCTCATTTATTGACCTTTAGGCACCCGCGGGGACCTTGACAAGGACTTTTTGTTCCCAGAAGTGCAGGTAGGGACCCTCCATTCTTGGAAGTGTGGGCCTTCTCTCCTTGCGGATCCCAAAGCTACTACTGCCCGGAATCTCCTCTGCTACACACGCCAGTCCACTGTTTTCAAGTTCAGCCTCCCACAGAGAGTCAGGACATGGGCACACCAAACCCAGGTGCCCTGCCATAAACAGGCATGTAGTCCAGCTCCTACTAGAATCCTCATTTCTATCTGAAAGCGTAGCAGCATAGAGTTACTGTAGACAATGATCAGTAGTATGGTCTTCCAAGCGCCCATCAGGATTGCCCCTAATGTTCAGGCTAAAGTGTTATAGGATTTCTTTAAACTCTTGAAAGCTTTCACAGTAAAACAATTACAAGAGTTCCCTCACGTCTTCAGATATGGTTATCAGTCATGAGCCTTCTCCTTAGAACCAATTTTCTGTATCACTCAGCTTCTGCTCACTGGAACAAGCACATGAGTAGCTACTAACGAAGGCAAGAAGTTGGTTCTGGCTCATAGTTTTGGAGTTCCTCGTTCAAGGTCAGCTGGGCATCATTGTTTCAGGGGTCTGAGGAGGCTGGATCCAGGCTGGCAATGACAAAAAGTTTGCAGGGAGCAGTCACTTAGTGAGCCAGGAAGCAGACAGAAAACTGGGCCCAACTTTTATCGCCAGCACTGTCACAAGAGCCGCCCTTAGAGGCCTCCTGATGACCTCCCGCTAGGCCCACCTCCCAAACACTGTCGCTGGAGGGAGTCCCACATCTTAGCACCACCAGCTTAAGTCTTTGAGATTTAACTGACTTCAGGAGCTGTATTCTTTTCAAACTGTAGCAGATGTCAAAGAGGAAAAAAAAAACACACAGCTTACTTATAGAGGAGCAAGATAAATATTACATCCAAGTTCTCCTCAGAAACCATGCAAATAAGAAAAGAATGGACTGAAATCTTTAAGGCATTCAGAGAAAAAATGCAAAGCTGGAAATAGAAATAAAGAGTTTCTAAGACAAAAATTGAATGAGAGTTTTCTGTAGACCTCTCTTGCAAGAAACACTGAAAGAACTTCCTAAGAATGAAGGGAGAGAAAGAGGGTCAAAACACTCAGATTTGAATTGTCACTTAGCAGTTTATTCAAAATAAGGACAGCAACATCATATCTGACTATGTAATCTATGCACATGTGTGTGTGATAATGTATAACACAATGGACCAGAGCAGGGGAATTAGGCTTATGTGCTTACTAAATGGTACCCTCCCTAGCTGTGACCTGATGCAGTGTTATTTGAGAATGGGCTTGGATTTGTTGTAAGTGCATATTGTAAACTCTAGAGCAACCACTAAAAATTGGTTTTGCCTTTTAACGTACAACTGAAATTATAAGAAAGGAAAGAAAAGAGAGTATAAAATGCCTAATTAAAACTAGAGAGTGAAAAATCAAAGCAGGAAAAAAAAGCTAGGGCAATAGGTAGAACTAAATAAACAAATAAAATCAGCACAAATATGATAGATATTAATTCAGTTATATGAGTAATTGCTTTAAATATCAGTGATTTAAATACATCAATTAAATTGGCAGAGTGGATCAGAAAACAAGATCACAGTGCATATTGTTTATGAGAAACCTACTTTAAACACATTGACATATACAGGTGAAAAGCAAGTGCGTGAAGAAAGATATACCACGCTAACAATAAAAAAGCAGGCGTAGTTATAGTAATTTCAGATAGAGTAGATTCAGAACAAGAAGTTAATCAGAATAAAGAAGTATTATATAATAAAAATGAGTCAATTAGCCATACAGACATAATCATCCTCAACATTTGGGTCTAAAAAGCATTGAAATATGAAGCAAACCCTGAAAAAGCTGAAGGAAGAACCAGATGAACCCACATTACATTTGTGATATTATTCCTGTGCTAATATTCCTGCACCAGAAATGGACAAATCCATTTAGGATGGTTGAACTCAGCAACACCATAAATCAGATGGATTTAGTTGATATCTTTAGTGCTTCTATAACAGGAAAATTAGACTCTTTTTGAGCTCACATAGACTACTGCCAGGACACACCATATTCTGAGCTATGAAGCCTTTACAAATTTAAAGTAGTAGAAACCATGTATGGGGTTGGCTCTGTGGTGGAGTGGGATAACACTCTGGCCTGAAACACCGGCATCCCATATGGGCACCGGTTCTAGTCCCGGCTGCTCCACTTCCGATCCAGCTCTCTGCTGTGGCCTGGGAAAGAAGTAGAAGATGGCCCAAGTCCTTGGCCCCTGCACCTGTGTGGAGGGCCTGGAAGAAGCTCCTGGCTCCTGGCTTCAGATCAATGCAGCTCTGGCTGTTGTGGCCATCTGGGGAGTGAACCAGCAGATGGAAGACCTCTCTCTCTGTCTCTACCTCTCTCTGTAACTATGTCTTTTAAATAAATAAAATAAATCTTTTTTTAAAAAAAGAAAACATGTATTGCCTGTTTTCAGAATACAATGACAATAAACTGAAAGTTAATAATAACAACATATCTGGGAAAATCCCCAAGTACTTAGAGATTAAACAACACACTTCTAAATAAAATGGATCAGAGGATAAAGCTCAAGTGAAATTTTTAAATCCTTTGAACTGAATGAAAATGAAAACGTGACCCATCAAAATTTATGAGCTACAGTAGAAGAAGTACTTAGAAGGAGATTTGTAGCATTGAATGTATACATTAGTATAAGTAATAATCTAATCTTCTATCATAGGAAACTAGAAAAAAGAAGAACACATTAAATCCAACGTAAGCAGAGAAAATAGGTAAAAATCAAAGTATAAATCAAAGAAACTGGAAACATGAAATCAACAGAGAAGATTGATGAAGTCAAAAGCTGATTCTTTAGAGAGATCAATAAAATTCAATAAGCCTCTTCTCCAGCTAAGTAAGCGAAATGAAGAGGAAGCGAATGGTTAATATCAGGAATGAAAGAGGAGGCATCATTACAGACTCCAACTACATAGAAAGGATAATGAAGAATGCTACCATGAACAACTCTAAATTCACAGCTTTGATAACCAAAATGAAATAGACCAATGACCAATGAATGACAGACCCTCCCAAAACTCACACAAGAAGAAACTGACCGTCTGGATAGGACACATCTACTACAGGAACCAAATCGACAACTAATAAACTTCCAAAACAGAAAGCACAAAAAATTAAGGAAACAGAATTCTTCACGACACCTTTCAGGAGAGAAGCCAAAGGAACACGTCCTGCTGTGAGGTGAAGGGCAGGCAGAGCTCAGAGCCTGGCAGGGATGGCACCAGGCCGGTAGTGGCTCCCTCTGGGTATGGTGTCCAGGAGCTGGGCCTCCTGGGAGGTCCTTCACTTGCAGGAGTGGTCACACGAGAGGGCTGGTCGTTAAAGCCACTCTGTGCCTTTCACTTGCCGTGAGGCTCATCTTCTGCACATGCCCCACATTTGGCCCCTTCCACTCATCAGAAGATGGCCAAGTGGATGGGCCTGCCCAATCCTGGACCACAGACTTCCAGAACTGAGTCACAAGTAAGGTTCTTCCCGTCACACTCGGCCTGGGTCAGGCATTTGGTTATTATAGTGACAAAAGCTGACCAGTGCACTTCCTAACTGAAATACCCCAATACCGAAACCAGATAAATACACTACAAAAGACAAAAACTACAGCCCAATATACCTTAAGAACATACATTCAAAACAAACAAAAAACCCAATATTGTATAAAAATAATAAAACCACAACCAAGTGGGAGTTTTTCCCCAGGTATGCAAGCCTGGTTAAATATTCAAAGATCAGTTGATGCAATCCATCACATTGACAGGCTAAAGAACAATAATCACATAATCTTGTCAATAGGTGCAGGAAAAACATTTGACAAAATCTAACAACCATTCATGACTAAAAAAAAAAATGCTTTCACTAAACTAGGAATAGAGAAGAAGTTTACTGAGGTGATGAAGAATATATACAAAAAAACCTATGCCTAGCATCATGCTTAATGGTGAGAATCTGCGATTTCTCCCCATGATCACACAATATGTCCATTCTCACCAATCCTTTTTGACACTGCAGTGGATGGTCTATCTAATAACATAAGCCAACAAATGGAAATAAAAGATGTACATATAGGAAAGGTATCTACTGATGACATGATTGTCAAGTAAATCTGAAAACATCAGCATGAAACAGTTGAAACTAGTAAGGGGTTATGGCCTATTTACAAGGTACTAGGTAAATATGTAGAAGTCATGACTTACCCAAATTCCAGCAACAAACATGAGAGATTTTAAATTACAGGCACATTAACATTTGTATCAGTATTTCTCAAAACTGAATATTGCTGCATAAATTTAACAAGATATATACAAGATCTTTATCATGGAAATCCACAAAATTTTGGTGAAAGTAATCAGGAACTACATAAATAGAGACATATTCATGCTGATGGTCAGGAGAACCCAATATTTTCAAGATATCAATTTTTCACACCTTGGTTTATAGATTCAACGCAATGCTAGTTGAAGTTTCAGCAAGTTACGTGGTGGATAGTGACAAACCTATCCTGAAGCTTATATAACATTGCAGAAAACCAGAATATTCAATAAGCTGTTGAAGGAGCAGACCTACATTGCAAAATTGGCATTACTCAATTTCAAGACCCCCTGGAAAGATACAGTAATCAAGGTCTTTTAAAATCGATCACCCACAAAACAGGGAGGGCATATTTCCTGTCCAGTTATTCCATGGGGTGCAGGTCTTGAACCTCGTACACATTAAAGCAATAAAGCATGCAGGGGTCCTGCTCTGGAAGCAGAACTTTGCCTCTGCCTCTTCCTGGCCACTCTGTCTCCCATCCAAGTACTAACCAGGCCTGACCCTGCTTAGCTTCCGAGATCAGACGAGATCAGGCGTGTTCAGGGTGGTATGGCCGTAGACAACTGGCCACTCTTTCTACAAAGGTCATCTTATGTTAGATGAAACATTTCAGAAAGCCTTCTGTGACGCCAGCACTAAAACACTCACTGCTCAGCCCATGACTGCTTGATGGAGCGCTGCATTGGTAACTGCCAAATGCCAACTGCCCGGGAAGAAAACTGTTCCTTTACTTAAAGTACCAAGCAACAAGTGAATTTCACTTTAGCTCCACTTCATAGAGCTCCATATCCCTGTGGGCATCAGCCCCTGCACTGGTGTCCTAAGTCACGCTGTCAAGTGCTAGGGAACGCATTGCTTCCCCATGCCATGAAGGGACGTGGTGAAAATGGACAATAGCAACACAGAATCTCTGTGCCCATTGTAAAAACAGGTCCCCAAACCCGATTCTGAGCACAGTATTTAAACAGCAATGTTCATGGTGTCTTGTTGGCAGCAGCTGAGTGTATGACCACTCTTAGTAGACATTTGACAAACACGGTGCAGACTGGTCTATGTACGTGCATGACC
Organism: Sylvilagus floridanus; assembly: GCA_949820135.1. Taxonomy (NCBI): domain Eukaryota; kingdom Metazoa; phylum Chordata; class Mammalia; order Lagomorpha; family Leporidae; genus Sylvilagus; species Sylvilagus floridanus. The sequence continues at coordinate 40,097,588 of OX463246.1, forward strand.
CTCTTTTGGTTAAGGTACCGTCATATTGTACTCTGGTGTGGAAAGCACCAACCATCGCCAGCTCTGTTCTTGTGAGCATCCTTGTTTTTATAGCTGCAGCTATTCTGCAGAAAGGGAGACTTTTGGAGTCACTCACTATTTTCTATCCTGGTTCTGGGGAAACCAGGTTGTGGAGAGTTATCGTGTCCATGAACTAATGCCTCTGGAGTTACCCTAGGGAGGGTGCATCTCCTGGTGAGGAATACGCAAGAGAATTACCTGCTACAGAGTTTAGGACTCACAAGTCATGGGTGAAATTTACAGAGCTATCTGAAGAACTCTGAGACATTAACAGAATTTCTCAAACAGAAATGGAGTTGCAACTTGGGGTGCTAGAGAGCTCTCCAACCAAGAGGGAGAAACGAGACAAAAGTCCCCAAATCAGTTGACATTTGTTTACACGGCAAGGTCGTATTACTCAGTTCTGTACTTACATGTTTCTAGCTACAATGATCAAAATCACATCTATTTTAGTGGTATAGCATTTGCAGACGCTACCACACACGTGATCTGGTAAATGACTCGCACCTCGTGTGATACAATGAATGCTATCAGAGGTCTAGGAATTCATGTTTCCTGAATCCATCAGGGATTCCACTCTACTGTGAGCACCCAAGGATGGATGACGGACAGAGTTCAGACGTCTCCTGCTCAGACCCCACCTATTGTCAGAAGTGTTGACTTGGGCAGGTGTCGAGCCTCTGCGGGATGTGGTTTGCTCGCTGTAGCCCAGGAAGGCATTTGTGCAGGCCGATGCAGAAAGCCTTGCGATGACTCGGTAGGTCTGCTATGTGATGAATCTCAGTGACCAGACGACGTGACACGCTGCTGTGTGCAGGGTGGTCTCTGTCCTGGGGAAAGCAAGTGTGAAGGCATTTGTCCCCCAAGACCCACAGTCTGCATCAAAGTCGACATCTCCAAGGTCGGCAGCCGGCTGTGACTCTCAGCTGTGTCCCTGGGCCGGTCAAGTCCACGGAGCTTCCACTTCCCATCTGCCTGGTGGAGATAAGAACGCCTCCCAGAGCTGCCTCCTGTGTGGAGTAAGTGAGATAAAGTGTGGCAACCCGGGGCAGGGAGCTGGCCTCTAGCACAGGCTTAGAAAATGGAAATTCTCCATTCAGGGTCCCAGGGGGTAGAAAGCAAGAAAAAAAATAACAATAAAGGCAAAGAGGGGTGGGGGGAAGATGGATTGCCATTCTTTAAATAAAACCAGGGAGCGAGGTGTGAGGAAAATAGAAAAGTGCAGAAAGTGTGAGCGAGAGGAGTAGCTGGAGGCACTTGGAATAGAGCTGCAAGATTCTCATAAGTAAAAGCTTCTTTTAAAATATTGGAGTTCCTCCATATGGGAAGCTTGGGGAGAGAAGAGAAAAAAATTAAATTAAAGCATTTGAAAGTATATTATAGTTTTATCTCTTTGGCTCTGTGATTGCAGAAATAATATAATCCAATGACAAGCTTGCTGCCAGAGGATTCGTATAGTGGCGCCTGGACAGAATGGGACCGAATGATGTCAAAAAAGCTTATATAACAGTTTTGTTTTATTCATTTACATAAATCACATTTACCGTAGGTGTTTTATTCAAAATAAAGTTTGGGAAAAATAAATTGAACAGATGAACCTAGGCAAACCTGGTGATTTTTTCATGAGTAGTGTTTGATGATAAAGGCATAAAAGCATAATGTGGTATCATTTCACCGAGGCACAATATGGATCACCCATATGGAGCAGAAGCTGATAATACTGCAAAGAAGCAAAAATAAACAGAACAGATGCACTTGTAAAATCAAGTCTGCACCCACCCTTGAGTACCTGCCTTGTGCTGGAGAACTTTCTACAAAGACTCCAAACTGGCTTCAAGTCACCTTCCCACACGGACTCTCGGGAGCCGGAGATGAAAGCTTAGAGCACCAAACAGCCAGCCAAAGATTGAGGAGCGGCGAGTGTTCCTCAGGGGAGACTGAACCACACGCACTGGCTCTTCACGGTAAAAGTCGCCAGCAGATGAGTCAGGTGTTGGGGTCAGAAAGCGTGGGTTCCATCCCGGGTTCCTCCCGTGGCTGGAGGCGTCCCTGTCTGCACCGGTGCCACACAGGTGGAACCGCAGCCATGTCGCCGGCTGCAAAGCCCTCTTGTGCGGCTGAGCCAAGGACACACAAGGCACAAGGAAAGCATGAAGGTGTTTGCATGAGGCACCGGAGAGGTGGAGCTCTGGCTCCCCTTTCCTGGGGGACACGCGGCAGGAGGCGGCCACACCCTGCCTTCCCACAGAGGTAGGACCATTGGCAAGCCCAGGCAGGAGCAGTGTTTGACAGGTCCCGTATAGAATCACCCACTGCCCGAGACGGTGTCTGCTGAGATCCACTGCTCCTACTGAGATCCCCGAAAGTAGGTTCTTCTGATGCAACCAACTCTGAGGGGTAGAGAAGGAAGAGCAACACCCTCACTTAACAGCTGAGTAGACCGTTGCTCCAGTGGGCTCCCGGGAGGGGATCTTCCATTTTTCTGCCATGAACCCCTGAGCCCACGTCTGAGACCTGGTTGCAGCTGAGAGTACAAGGAGTCACCTGTCTGTGGTGTGTGACATGCACAGCTCCCTGCAAACCATAAGGGCGAATACGCATCTCCCCTGCTGCTGTTCCAGCCCCGTCCAGTCCCACAGCAGGTGGGTCTCAGACCTCCCATTCCCGAGGACTGGAGCATCGCCCGTCCGCCGCTGCCACGGGCCGAGCTCCCCAGAGACCTCTGCTTTGTCCTCTGGACTCTTCTTGTGAGAAGGGGCCTGTCTCACTTCGCAAAAAAAGCCCATGGCCTGCTCAGCTTGCTCGGCTGTTGCAAAAGGCCCTTTGCACCGTTTATGCGAGTGGTTGGAATTTCTTTCGCTATAGGGGACCCACAACTGCCTGTGCCACGGAACAGGAGGCAGATTTGATTTCGGCAGCTCAGGAGGAAAGCTGAGGACGAAAGAGAAAACAGAGCAGAAGGAAATTCTCCGCTTTGCCCATAGTAAATGCAGGTCACATGGCCAACAGCTGGAAGGCACCACCCATGCAGCCCGAAGTCATCAAGTAGCCACCCATCTGCTTCGTTCCCAAAGCAGCGAGGAAAAAATAGCGTCCCACGTCCCACACACTCCAGCTGTCCTCGGCATCCAGTGCTCAGTGAGTTTTTTCTAAAAATAAAGTGAAACAAAATCATCACTTTTCCAATCAAGACAGCACTTGTGTGACGGACAGTTATGTGAGACAGGAGCCGTTGTTCCAAGTCTACCTGCAGGGCCATGAAAGCCAGCGTGAACTCACCCCTTTCTTTTTATTTATTTATTCATTTATTTTGACAGGCAGAGTGGACAGTGAGAGAGAGAGACAGAGAGAAAGGTCTTCCTTTTCCGTTGGTTCACCCCTCAATGGTTGCTGCGGGCGGCACACCGCGCTGATCCGAAGCCAGGAGCCAGGTGCTTCTCCTGGTGTCCCATGTGGGTGCAGGGCCATCTTCCACTGCACTTCCGGGCCACAGCAGAGAGCTGGACTGGAAGAGGAGCGACCAGGACAGAATCCGGCATCCCAACTGGGACTAGAACCCAGTGTGCCGCTGCCACAGGTGGAGGATTAGCCTATTGGGCCGTGGTACCAGCCTCACTCCTTTCTTAGACCCAGGCACCTTTGGCCCAGAAGCTGCCTCCCCCACCAGCCTTGAGAAGACCTGCTCAGCAGTGTTCACCTGGAGGAAGAGTTTCCCTTGGATTCCAAGCTCTACTGGGCCACAGGGCTTTGCGTTGGGCACAGTTAGCACCTGGAATGAAGACATCTTGGTCCCTGTGGGAGCACGGTGCTCTCATCAGATTCCAAGGGCGTCTCTGCAGAAAGTGGACATATGTCAATTTTCCGGAATAGAACTGGCAGCTATGTGCAGGCATGCAGGCTTCGGGTACGCCAGCATCGTCTTCTGTCAGAGTCGAGTTACAAGGAGACACAAGTCAATCAGAATGTTCCCCTTGGACTTCAACTTTTAGGGCAGAAATTCCAAAGAAGAGTCTGCCGTGGAGGGAGGAAGAAAGAATTGGGGTGGCCATCGCATCAACAGGAGGCCGTCCTGGCTTCGGGCTCCTGTGCACTGGGTGCGTGCATTGCAGGCCGCCTGTGGGCCCCACTGTGCTGTGACGTCCCAGGGACTCGTGAGCTAGACTGTTCGTCCTCAGTCTCTCCTCCCAATCCTCCCTCGATTCTGCAGCTTTAGGATCACCTCCCCTGGCAATTGTGTGACAACGCTGCAGCCAGGTGGAATCCATCCGTGGCCTCTACTGGGGTTCCTGAGTTCCATTTACGTGAGAATCACTTGGGCAGCACACGCCCAGGTGTGCCTGCCACTCCTCCACGTGGCCTACCCGAAGGAGTTCATGACTCTTTCTAGCAGGCCTGCCACCTGCTGACGACTTGCTGTGCTCATTCCACAGGTGTGGAAGCCGCGGAAGCCACTGTCCAGGAACACCTACTAAGGGAGTGGCAGTCTACACCTGGGCACAGGGGTCTGGCTCCGGGAATCTGACCCTCCACTGTTGTACCACAAGCATTTTTAAAAAAGATGTATGTGTTTATTTGAAAAGTAGAAGTACAGAGAAAAAGAGAGAGAGAGAGAGGGAGCGACCGAGTGAGCTGGTTCACTCCCCAGATGGCCACAATGGCCTGGGTTGGGCCAGTCCAAAGCTGGGAGCCGGGAGCTTCTTTCAGGTCTCCAACGTAGGTGCAGAAGCCCAAGCACTGGGGCCATCTTCTGCTATTTTCCCAGATGCATTAGCAGGGAGCTGGATTGGAAGTGGAGCTGCTAGGATTTGAACATACATGGGATGCTGGCATGGCAGGCAGTGGCTTAACCCGCTGTGTCACAGTGTCAGGCCCACTGCAAGCACCTTGAGGCAGGGAATGATCCTGCACCTTCTGGGTTTCCACCTCCTATCCCTTACCAACTCAGCAACTTGATGCGGATCAAAGAAGAGGCCCAAGAAAGCTGTGCGGGCTCAGGGAAATGTGGATTTGCAGGCTGCCAGCAGGAGGCTAGTCCCAGAGAGGCCACCGCAAGCCAGTCCACCATTAGCTGTGATAAAGGGGCCGTGGAGTAAGTCGGTCAACTCCACAGAGCCCCTTTCACAGATGAAGAATCTGAGGTCCGTGAATTAGGCGTCTGGAAGAATCTGACCACAGAATGGTTGCACCAAATTGTATTTTAGGAAGATTAAAGTTTCACATGGAATCCTTTGGTTCAAAATGGAACAAGTGGTTATAAGAGCAGTAACTATGGAGCAAGGACATGAGCCTCAGCCATTTGAGGTTCCTGTTACCCCTGCCTTCTTCCTTTTCTTTCTTTCTTTTTTTAATATTTATTTATTTGAAAGTCAGAGTTTCACAAAGAGAAGAGATGCGGGGGGGGGGGGGGTGTCTTCCATCCACTGGTTCACTCCCCAGTTGGCTGCAATGGCCAGAGCTGGGCTGATCTGAAGCCAGGGGCCAGGAGCTTCTTCCAGGTCTCCCATGTGGGTGCAGAGCCCCAAGCACTTGGGCCATCCTCTACTGCTTTCCCAGACCACAGCAGAGAGCTGGATTGGAAGTGGAGCAGCTGGGTCTCAGCCTGTGCCCATATAGGGTGCCGGCACTGCAGGCAGCAACCTTACTCACTATGCTACAGTGCCAGCCCCACCCCTGCCTTCTTTCAAGAGGTCAGTACAGTCTCACACCCTCTTGTTCTGTACCCTACCCCCTGCACTCTCCCCCAGGTTTGGAAAGCAGGGGCCCAAACCTGAAGAACCAGTATGGAGAAGCTCATCTCCACCTACTGCCCCCCCCACCTCAGCCCACCTAAAATATGACAAGACCCAGCCTGCTGGGTGGGGCCTCTGCCCTGTGTTCAGTCTATGAGCATGATGGCAGTTGGCGACCTCTGCGGATTTATTTTCTCTGAATAAGTTCGGTCTGGCTGCGAGTTTTCATCCTGTCTCCTCTCTGTTCTGCTCCTTTTTCCTTATATTTTGGTGCCCTGTGTGAGGACAGGAGAGGAGAGGAAAGGTCTCTGGGTAAGAGCTGTGACCCCCCCACCCTTCCCCCAAACTCTCTCCTTCCTGAACTCCTTCCCCTTTCGCTGTCTCTACCCACTCCTACCTTCTCTTTCCTGCAATCTCCTTTTTCCCTCCTGACCCAGATGGCGCTGAGAGACGCCTCCCCCCAACACCTTCTCACTCCCGCTTGCATTTCTCATTTCCCAACCAATTCCCAGCCCGAGCCTTTGCCAGATCTCATCCCTGTGTGCCCACATCAGACCTAATTCTCAACCCATCAGATTGGTAGGAGAGGTCTCTGTGGCCTCAAGCACACTGGGGAGATGCTCATGACTGGTTCACCCCCCTTGTAGGGCCTGGGGTGTTCGATTGGTTTCCCTTGCTTGGGGGGAAATGCTTGTCCACCACAGATTGAACTGGGGCGCTGGTCTAAACACGGGCATTCTCACTCTCTCCTCTTACAGAACCTAGGTTCTCCATTGCAATGACTCTTTCCCCAGGGACGCCCCTCTTCCCTCGGACGGCAGTTTGCTTAATCCATGGGTTCCAAATTATGACTTCCCTCTGGCCTGCCTCTTAAGGGACTGTGCAACCTGAGCCTGAAGCGGGGGTAAATCTGAGGCTATTAATCCATCTCCACACTAAAATGTGGCCTCAATATAAATTGGACACTGATTCCAATTGGGCATTTTCATCTCAAGATCCTCTAAGATTTTAGTAACTTTAACATAGAAATGGCAAATGAGCAGAGGTCTCGTATTCCAAGTTCACCTAGCTGGGAAGGCCAGCCCCTGTCTGGGGGAAGGCTTTTGACCAGTCTTATATTAGTAAAAATTGTACCGTTTTCTGACAAGTCTTCAGTGAGCTTGCTCTGATTGGATATGACAGTTTTGATGGGCTTAGTAAGTGATGAAGTCTGTGCACTAAAAAAACTAACAGGAGCAATTTCTTTCAAACTTTTCCATCTGGAAAGTGATAAAATGTGGATCAGACACTACAGTACTGATGGATCTAGACAAGTCTTCCTGGGCTCTAAGCTGGGAATATGTTGACCACAGAGAGGTGTAAGGAAGACTTGGTAGGGAACAATCTGTTTATAAACTACCAGAGTCAACCAAATAAAGACATTTCCACCATCCCCAAGGACGGAGCCATGTGCACGCCCTCCTGCACACTGCACACTGCACACTGCACCTTAGACTGATAAAGACCAAAGGCTGCAAACACCGAAGCTCCATCAATAGTACCTGGAACAGAAACACATCACACACCGGGAGGCTGCGAGCTGCTGGCTTTGGAGCCGGCCGTGCCGTTCCCAGACTCTACAAGGCCCTAAGATACCTGTAAACCACTGAATAGCAGGGTGTCCAGGGACGGCAGCAACCGTGGTGGCTCCCACTGCACCCACTCGTGATGTCCACTTCCCTGCCTTTTTGTTGAGGGACTTCCCCAGAATCAGGAGTTGCCGGGAGCAAGGGGTTGTCCCCACAGGTGAGCCTGGCACCTTCCGAGACACCCACGGTGCCTCGAATGTCTTTGCTCAATGGTGTGGCTCTGTATGGGCATGGGGAGGGTTTTTCTCCAGGAAGCCTGGAGAACTCCGGAACTCCAGTGCCATCACTGCTTCTCCTTGCGGTAGTCCGGTTTCCCCAGCTGGGTGAGGAGTCGAGGTTAACAGGTGCAAAACCCAATTTCTGCAGCCAGGTGCAGCGTGGGACAGCTGATGCCTGGTGAGCCCTGGGAGCAGCCACAGCCCTGCAGGAAATGCAAAGAGAGTTTCGACCCCGACCCCACCCTCTGTGCTCCAGCCCCAGAACACAGACTGCATGGGCGCTCCCTCACTGCCGCCATCAGAGGGCTGGCCTTCCTCTCTGTCCCCTTTTCTCTGGGGTTATGTCGCTCTCTCTGTGTCTCCTTCCCTCCAGCTCTCTCACATTTTCTCTTTCGCTGTCTCCCTGACACAGCTTTTTAAATCTCGGAGTGTGTTGGCAAAGTGTTCATCTCCTAGGCTCTGATGACACATTCAGGTAAGATGTTTTGTCACTCTGTGATTTTACTTTTTCTTTGAGAGTCTTAACATATCTGCAAATCTAAAAGGATTCAAATCTCAGTTATCATGAGATTGCTTTAAAAAAAAAAAAAGGAAACACCCACCATGAACAATAAAAGCAAATTGTTTCAAGGAGGTTTCAGGACAAAAGCACTTTATGGAGCACCCATCACAGAGAGTCTCACTTTTCATTTCCCTGTTAATCCGGAAGAAGGGGTGCACCCTGTCATTTTCAAGTTGCAGACAATGCTAAAAATGCCCCGGAAAAGAGAGACGTCAGGTGATAGGGACAGAAGGCAGCCCAAAGATGGCTCCAGGCAGGCTGAGGAGGTGGGAGGTGGCAGATGAGCCGCTGAGTGGGCAAGCGCTAGGAGTGCAGCCTGGGGAAGGCGGTTATCTGAGGGCTCACTGCTGGCCTGCAGGCTCTCAGACACCAGGAACTATGATCTGGATTCAGAAGTCCGAGGGTCCCACTAGCATGCTTGGTAACTTACGAAGGAGCTGTGTGTTTGTGCATACATTAAGAATCAAAGATCTCTACAATGAAAATTATAACAACATTGATGAAAGGACACAAAATATGGAAAAATATCCCTTGCTCATGGATTGGAAGAATCAATAGCACTAAAATGTCTATACAACCTAAAGTAATCTATAGAGTCAATGCAGCTCCTATAGAAATACTGATGGCATTCTTTACAAAATTAGAAAAAAAAAATCCTAAAATTCATATGGAATCATGGAAGACCCAGAAGAGCCAAAGAAATCCTGAATAAAACAAATCAAGCAAAAGGTATCACAACGCCTGACTTCAAAGCATACTTCAAAGCTATAGTAAATTGAAAAGCATGGCACTGACATAAAATTGATACATAGATCAATGGAACAGAATAGAGAGCCCAGAATTCAATCCACATATAGCCAACTGATTATTGACAAAAGTGCCCTGTCCATACATTGGAATAGGATAATCTCTTCAATAAAAGGTACTGGAAAAACTGCACACACACATGCACACACACACACACACACGTGTGTGTGTATATACAGTGAAGGAGCTAAGTGTGTTTGTAGAAGAATGAAATTAGATCCATACCTCTCAACATATACAAAAATCAACTCAAGATGGATCAATGGCCTAAATTTAATATCTGAGAAGTTTCTGGAATAAAACCTAGGGAAACACTCTAAGACACTGGTAAGAGAATGACTTCTTGGGTAAGACCCCCAAAGCACAGGCAACAAAAGGCAAACTGAACAAATGGGATTCTATCAAACGCAGACGCTTCCCCATGGCCGAGGAAATGGTCAACAGAGTGGTGGTACACCCACAAGAGTGGGAAAGAATATTTGTGAGTTACCTGACAGAGGATTGATAACCAGAATATATCAGCAACCTAAAAAACTCAACAACAAAACACCAACAAATTAAAGGGGCAAAGTTCCTCAATAGACAATTCTCAAAAGAAGAAATACAATGGCCAGCAAATATATGAAAAAACACTCAACATCACCAGCCATCAGCGAAATGCTAATCAAAATTCACAATGAGCTATCATCTCACCCCTAAAAAGGGCTAAAATCCCACAACGCAGAGAGGAACACGCAGCGAGGAAGTGGACACAGGGGAACTCCTACAGTCTGTTGGTGGGAAGTAAGTTAGTGCAGCCACTGTGGAAGATTTCTTTAAAAATTCTAGAAATAGCAATCCCACTCCGGTATATATACCCAGAAGACTTGACCACAGTGTATCAAAGCTCCATGCACTGTCCACCATAACCAAGACATGGAATCAACCAAGATGTCCATCATCAGATGAATGGCTAAAGAAAACGTGACATAGTGTTCAGCTATAAAAAAAGAATGAAATCTGCCATTTACAGCAGCATGGATGCAACTATAGGACATCACATGGGGTGAAATAAGCCAGACACGGACAGAGGCACGCTGCATGCTCTCCCTTCTATGTGGGAGCTCAAATTAAAAAGGGAAAGAAATCCTCAAACAAATGGAAGAAAGAAATGCCTGTGTGATTAGTATTGCTGTAAAATACTTTTGAAAAGGAATCTTGATGTGAATGGAAGGGGAGAGGGAGAGGGAAAGGGGAGGGTTGCAAGTGGGAGGGAAGTTATGGGGGGGAAGCCATTGTAATACATAAGCTGTACTTTGGAAATTTATATTCTTTAAATAAAAGCTTTATAAAAAAACATACTTTTGTCAACCTTTGTTTTATATCTTTGTTAAGCTAATGGCTAAGAATGGTATACTGCCGTAGTTTTACTGATCTGCAAATATTTTTTAAAGTTTTTATTTAATGAATATAAATTTCCAAAGTACAGCTTATGGATTGCAATGGCTTCCCCCCCCATAATTTCCTTCCCACCCACAACCCTCCCCTTTCCCACTCCCTCTCCCCTTCCATTCACATCAAGATTCATTGTCAATTCTCTTTATATACAGAAGATCAGTTTAGTATATATTAAGTAAAGATTTCAACAATTTGCCCCCACATAGCAACACAAAGTGAAAAATACTGTTGGAGTACTAGTTATAGCATTAAATCACAATGTACAGCACATTAAGGACAGAGATCCTAGATGATATATTTTTTAAATTGATTAATTTTCTATGCAATTTCCAATTTAACAGCAAGTTTTTTTTCTCATTTTCAATTATCTTTATATACAGAATAGCGATTCAGTATATATAAGTAAAGATTTCATCAGTTTGCACCCACACAGAAACACAAAGTGTAAAAATACTGTTTCAGTACTAGTTATAGCATTACTTCACATTGGAAAACACATTAAGCACATATCCCACATGAGAAATAAGTACACAGTGACACCTGTTGTTGACTTACCAATTTGACACTCTCGTTTATGACGTCAGTAATCTCCCTAGGCTCTAGTCATGAGTTGCCAAGGTGATGGAAGCCTTTAGGGTTCGCCAACTTCGGTCTTATTCCGACAGGGTCATAGTCAAAGTGGAGGTTCTCTCCTCCCTTAAGAGAAAGGTACCTCCTTCTTTGATGGCCCCATTCTTTCCACTGGGATCTCACTGGCAGAGATCTTTCATTTAAGTCTTCTTTTTTTTTTTTTCAGGATGTCTTGGCTTTCCATGCCTACAATACTCTCATGGGCTCTTGAGCCAGATCTGAATGCCTTAAGGGCTGATTCTGAGGCCAGAGTGCTATTTAGAACATCTGCCATTCTATGATCTGCAATTATTTTAAAATGCACTGTATATGAGTGAAACAGGCATCTTCCCATTTGAGTATTGTTTATGACCCTTGCCTGTATTACCACTGGATGAGGATATTTTTGTTTTTTATTTGTTGAACTCTTTATCAAGCCCTTGATTGCCATGTTAATTAAAGTATGTCATCTCATGAACTAAAAAAGAAAGAAAAGGAAGATAGGCAGAGTGAAAAGGGGTGGGGAAAAGGAAGGAATTATTTGTAGGGGCCAGCACTGTGGTGTAGTGGGTAAAGTCATTGCCTGCGAAGCCAACATCCTATATGGACACTGGTTCATGTCCCAGCTGCTCCACTTTGATCCAACTCCCTGCTAATGGCCTGGGAAAAGCACTGGAAGATGGCTCAAGTGCTTGGACCCCTTCATGCATGTGGGAGACCAAGATGAAGTCCCCGGCTCCAGGCTTCAACTTGGCCCAGCCCCGGCCATTTTGGTCATCTGGGAAGTGAACCAGTGGATAGAGGATTTCTCTCTCCCTGTCTCTCCCTCTCTCTCTAAAACTCTGTCTTTCAAAAAAAATGAATAAATATTTAAAAAAAGAATTGCATTCATGAGCTACATTGAATCTGTTCTCTTTGTATTGATATTAGATTAACATGAAAAAACCCGGTGTGACGGCACCGCAGGTGGAGGATTAGCCTATTGAGCCTCGGCACCGGCAGTATTTTCGCTTTTAAACACACCTGCAGATGATCTCATGGAGGTCCATCTGCAGAGGACCACAGCCCAGGCTATGCCGACTGCTCATGGGTGAATTTGCACCTTCCTCTCCCTGTGCTGTTTTCTCAGCACAAAAGTGCTAATGTTTGGTGAAACATCAATAAAATGGAGGATTTTTAAGATAAAAAAGTGAGATTGTTCTGTCCTAAAATATTCTAGCAATAGTTATAAAAACACAGGCCACCGCATGTTTGAGTTAGGCAAACCTAATTCCCTGCATTTTTGTTTATATGTTACATGTTTTACAGAATAACTAAACTGAAGTATATTTATCTTGGTGATAAACTATGTTTCAATAAGCTCCTACAAAGATAGTAATTTAATTTCTGGTATATTTACTCTCAGGGTGAGCAATGAAAATGAGAGTTGTTTTTTTTTTTTTATAATGCCAACAATCAATCATTCACTACACTAACAAGTACAAAATCAAGGATTAGAAAGCCCTGGTCCCTGCTTTGTGTACTTTGCAGGTGACTTTGGAAAAATCTGTTGGAGAAATGTGGGCCACCAGCAACCTGCTCTTAGCAGCGGAGACCCCAGCGCTGGCCCAGAGGAACCAGAATTCAGAAGTCAAGAGCATCAGCTGTGAGTGTTCTACAGAAGTAGAATCAGAACTCCTGGTCTTGAAAACTGAATGAAATATGGACTTTTTTTTTCAAATACTAGCACATGGCATTCTCAGATGTCTCCCATGATCTGTCCCCACCACTGTCTGCAGCCTGTGAACCCTCCTGACCCTGAGTGTGGAGAGAGCAGCTTCCTTTTCCATTGGTTTACCCCCCAATGGCCGCTGCGGGTGGCATACCATGCTGATCTGAAACCAGGGGCTGCCGTTGTGGTGCAGTGGGTTAAACTGCCACCCGCAACACTGGCATCCCTTATGGGTGCCACCGGTTCAAGTACCAGCTGCTCTACTTCTCATCCAGCTTGTGGCTAATGACTTGGGAAAGCAGTGAAAATTGGCCCAAGGGGTTGGGCCCGGGCTCCCACATGGGAGGCCTAGATGAAGCTCCTGGCTCCTGGCTTTGTCCTGGCTCGGCCTTGTCTGTTGTGTCTGTCTGGTGGAGTGAACCAAAAGATGGAAGATCTCCCCTCTCCTTTCTCTCTCTTTGCCTTTGAAATAAATAAATGAATCTGTTTAAAAAATGGTTCTTCATTCTCATGAACACATTCTCTTACAAGGCACAAGTGTAGAGATTTTGGGAATGAGCAAATCTTTTCCCATCAAGCCTCAAAGCAGAAATCATCTCGACCATCATTTTGAACATGGACCAGCTAAGCAATGCCTTTACTCCTGACCCATACAAACCATGAAGAGTTCATAAATACAGATTACCAAGGGTTTCTACACAGCAATAGGGATCTAAAGCAGTCGGCATGTCACAGGCCTCCCTGTCCTGGAGCCATCACCCGGGGTGTCTGTGAAATAACCGTGCTGGCTGATCTGTTCAGATGCAGGTAGATGTGGAGGAGCTCCCGTGAGCCATGAGAAGTCTCTGCTGGGAGGAGAGCGGGCTGCTGACCTGGATGAGAAGCTACAGAACTCAGCACGGCCAACATGCCTGAGGACCACAGCTTCCTCTCTGGAAGGAAGCCACACGTTCTCTGTTTACTGCTGGGTCCCACCTTGGCTCTTAGAAGAGCTATGAGTAGAATCCAGGGCTTCTGCTCCCGAGGCCTGCATTCTCTCAGCACCCACCAAGGCGTGGTGAGACGCAGGCTGCAGAGCCCACCCTGGCAGTCTCAATGCCGCGGCATCTTATTAAGGTTCAGATGAGCATGATGAGGAATTACTCCATTTGCTTAGCTTATATCACACTTGTGGTTGTTCCTTCATGATAAATTAGCAGTAACTCTCAGGCACATTTGGCAAGGGAAAGAAAAATGGATCTTTGACAATGCATTGAATAAATATGCCTGCTTGAATATCTCCTATCCTCCACTGCCTTCAGTGTGGTGAGGGTTCACTGACGTGTGTACTGCAAGCTACGTTTGAATGATGGCTTCATATATTATGCTGTGCTACGTTTCATCATCTTCCTGCTCTACTTCCATAGCCCAGAGACTTATTGGAATCCGTTGTTTCAGACTCATAAAATATGCATGACTTAGAAAAAAAAGATCATTGTACCAAGAATTCCACTAGTCTTTTGAAGCTGCATGCTTGATTATTTGTTAAAATTCATTTCATTTTTCTATCATTATCCCAGTGCACGTTAAGTCCTACCGTGGAGTATAAATGTATAATCTGCTCCGCGAGGCAGTTTGCAACAAGCTAGCGTGAAACGTTGTCTTCAGAGTTATGGTTTGTTGACTTTTTTTTTTAAGAAACTAGCACCCATAAAGCGAAAAGTTTGTTTGAAAGTGTGAAATCTAAAATGAGCTTTTTTATTTTTTGGTTCTAAAGCCATTCCCTCTAAAATGTAATTAAGCTGTCCTGTCTTTATCAATAAACCGTCTACCTTCCACATAGTAGACATTTTCAGCAGGCATGTTTAGGAGACTGGTGAAGCTGTGGGGTTCAGGAGGAAACACCCAGGAATCAGAGGCTGGGATCGATGTCTGAGAGGTTTTTCCCCTGCCCTTACAGAGCGGCCCCCAACCTCACACCCTGCTGTGTGCTGGAGGCCTGGGTGGGTGTGAGAACCCGTGCATGAGAACCCGTGCATGGGAACCCGTACATGGGAATTCGTGCATGAGAATCTGTGCATGAGAATCCAGGCATGGGAACCTGTGCATAGGAAGCCAGGCATGAGAACCCAGGCACGAGAACCCATGCATGAGAACCCCATTCATGAGAACCCAGGCACAAGAACCTGTGCATGAGAACCCGTGCATGGGAGCCTGTGCATGAGAACCCATTCATGGAAACCCATGCATGAGAACCCGTGCATGGGCTCCTGGGCCTTTAGGAGAGGTCAGGGTGGTGGAGGGTGTCTACACCTTCAGCTCCCCTCCTGGGAGGCCACCACAGTGCTGACTTCCTTCTGGAAGGGCCCTGTCTCTGTCCATAGGGCGCTCTCTGCAGGGTCCCTGCGGAGCAGCGATGGCTCCTCACCCTGAGTCCTGCTTCGTCCCTGGTGTTTTCCCTTCATGCTGCCCATGTTCTCGTGAACACTCGGTTGTTAGACGCCCATTAATATCACGTTCGAGCTGCCAGCTGTGTCTCTCGGGGACTGGTGACTGCACCGCTGTGATTCTTGCTGTCCCGTTGGCATTCCTTGGGCATGCCTCCTCTTCTCCTTCCCTAAAACTAAGGGGAAAATACCCCTGCTCAATGTGCCTCTCGAGCCTATGTACCATCTAAAAATATAAAAATAGATGGCAAGTTCTTTTCAAAATGTAGCATTTGCATCCAGCATACGTAATTGCAGGCTGAGTTTGTGCAAGACATGGGAAAGTGGCCATGTGACAATACAGAGCTGGATTGGACGTCAGCTCCGTAAACTCATGGCCTTATTAGGGAGGCAGTGGTGAAGTCCACAGCTGAGGTTAACAAGATGACGTGCACACTCAGTGTTGCTCAGACGGGGGAGAAGCTGGACAGTGGGTTTCCAGCGGAAGGTGCCGTTTCCACTGCATCTAAAGGATTCCCTGGGGTGTGAGGCACAAGCTCCCCTAAGACATGAGTTCTGTGTGAGAGCAGCATGTTGACCAAGACTGCCGGTCCCCTGACAGCTCCTGGTGTGCAGGGTGCTGTCCTTTTCCCACAGGACAGGTCTTAAAGTGACAGCACTCTCCTAGGGGCTGCTACTGCAGCTCGGGTTCAGCTTGTAAGAAGCATGGGTCCTCGGCCGTACTCCAGGCCTGCAGGAGAGACTCACGGTCTGTTTGCCCATTGCCCTCTGTGGGATCCCTAAGCAGGCTGCAGCCGGAACCTGCTGCTGTGGCTGTAGGGGGACAAGCTGTGGGTTAGGGTCTGCAGAGACTCTGGGCTGTGCTCCACCGTGGTGGACACGGACATGGAGCCAGCCTGCTTTGGCTCTGGTATCCCTGTGCTCGAAGTCAACTCATGCAGGATCCCTATTCTGGAATTTCCACACAAAACATGAGGAACACAGATTATCTTTCCACTAAGAGCCCTTCCACATTGGACACCAATGGCCCTCAGTATTTCTGCAACGTGTACCACGTGGTGAGGCTCGGCCGGCAGAGGGAGCTGGGCCCCCAGAGGCCCCGGGTGCATGTGTAGTGTGCTGCCTCCCCGTCCTGCAATCCGCTCAGCTTCCACGTCCTCCTAGAGTGAGCGTGACACTGTGCAGCAGCTTTCCGTGGACACAATGACGTTGTGTCGTGTGAATCAAAGACTGCTTCTCTCTGGTGGAGCCCTATTCACTGCTGAGACCTTAGGATGTCTCCCACACTCACACTTTCCAACTACCCTGTTGGGTGAGATTTCTCTACAACACCGTTAGAGTAAGTCCCACCTACAGCTGTCCTCCCCTGTAGGGATGGCCTATCACCTATTTGGGGGATGGTCAGTGTCTATCTCCCCTGTAGGCCACAGGTCCCATGATGAGGGACAAAATGCCTTTCTAAGGCCATGGATATTCACTGAAACATAGCAAACATGGCAAATATTTCTTGGTAGAGTGCATGGACAACCATTCTAGAGCTTTCTACCCATACAAACAGGAACGGAAGGACTGTAACATAAGAGCGCCTAAGTCCTTAAAAACAGTTCCAAGCACCGAGAAAGAATGAAAGAAAGAAAATAGCAGGCCATTTTCCTCACCCTAAAACACGCAGGTGAGAGGCTCGGCCTTCTGTTTCTGCCACAGCCAGCCATGCTCTCAGCCAGCTCATCCCCACATCAGCCTGAGCTGCCTCCAGTCTCCATCTCCATGCTGGCCGGGGCACCTGAACTCACGTCATGGCAGCTGCTCTGCCACCCGCACCACTGCTGGTTTCCTGCTTCTTTCTTCCTAAATCCTGAGATGTCTGTTTCTTTTTAAAATACATAATTAATCCATTTATTTATTTGAGAAAGAGACACAGAGAGAAAGAGAACACACAAGTGCATACTGCCATCCATTAGTTCACTCCCCAGATGCCTGCAACGGCCAGGTCGGGACCACGTTGAAGCCAGGAGCCAGGAACTTAGTCTTTGCAGGGCGGGAACACAATTACTTGAATCGTTACCTGCTGCCTCCCAGGCTGCACGTTAGCAGTAAGTTGGAATCAGGAGCAGAGCTGGGACTCAAACCCTAGCTTCAACAATGGGATGCAGGCAACCCATCTCATGTCTTAACCACTATGCCCAAAACTTGCCCCCTGTATCTTCCCACTTTACTCTCAGCTGCTATGAACTGTTCTCTCTGTCCATCTGTCTGTCTCTCTATAGAGAGATGGATAGATAGAACATAGACAGATAGAGGATAGATTAGAGAGATGCTCGCATATGTGTGTGAAAGTGTGTGTGTGTGTATATATATATATGTACATATATATGAGGGGTCTTCAAAACATTCATTGAAAATGCATATTGTAAAAATTATGCATAGATTTCAACAAATTGTACAAAAATAAGCTCATGTAAAATTATTCTATCATGTCTGAATAGAATCTAGTTTTAGGCACTAAGAAGCGTAAGACACCAGTTTGAAAAAAGCCCCTCTCTAAGCAAAGAGAACTCTGCAAAAAAAACTTGAAGCAAGAACAACCGTCAGATTTGGTAAATCTTGGGTGAAAGAATGATGAAATCATTGATCCTCAGGAGAGTTGTGGAGACAGCATTCCAAAGAAATCAGCAGTTTACAAGTGGCTGACTCGTTTTACACAGGGTTGAGATGATGTTGAAGACAAATGCTAGGGGCAGACCAGCCACATCTCTTTGCCAGGAAAACATCACTCTTGTTCATGCCCTAATCAAAAAGGATTGACAACTAGTAGCAGAAACCACAGGCAATACCATAGACATCTCAATTAGTCCAGCTTACATAATTATGATGGAAAAATTAAAACCAAGCACACTCTATACTCAATGTGTGCCAAACTGTCGCAACACATCAGCACATCAGGAGTGGACAGGATTGCAGCTTTCAGTGGAACTTTTGAAAAGATTTATTTATTTATTTGAACGGCAGAATTACAGAGAGAGAGAGGAAGAGAGAGAGAGATATCTTCTATTTTCTGGCTCACTCCCCAAGTGACCACAACAGCCAGACCTGGGCCAATCCGAATCCAGGAGTCAGGAGCTTCTTCCAGGTCTCTCACATGGGTGCAGGAGCCCAAGCCCTTGGACCAGATCTTCTGCTGCTTTTCTGAGCACATTAACAGAGAGCTGGACTGGAAGTGGGGCAGCTGGGACACGAATGAGCACCCATATGGGAGGCCAGCACTGCAGACGGCAGCTTTCCCCACTATGCCAGAGCTCTGGCCTCTTAGTGCAATTCTTCACAGATGAGATGCAGATTCTAAAGTGTTTATTTGAAGAAATATAATACAGTATATGAATTACAGTGCAGTATATGAACTGCAGTCTCATCCTTAAGACAAAGCACAATCAAAGCAATGGCTACCAAGAAGCAAGAGTCAAGGCCGAATGAACTGGTCAAAAGCTGAGACCATGGCGATGTTGACGCTCACTGACTGTCTGGAGGTTGAACAGCAGACATCTCTGTGAAGAGTGCTAAAGCTTTATCCAACAAGTGTCCAGAAGTCTCCCCAGACAGCCCTTCTCCAGCTCAGTGAGGATCCTGCCCAGGGCACCCATCAAACTAGAGCAGCTGTGGGACTTCATTAGCTGTCACCTTACAGTCCCAACTGGGCTCCTTCTCACTAGTTTTTTTTTTTTTATAAAGATTTACTTATTTATTTGAAAAGTGGAGTTACAGAGAGGCAGAGGCAGAGGAAGAGAGAGAGATAGAGAAAGCAAAATCTTCCATCCGCTAGTTCACTCCCCAAATACCAGAGCTGGGCCAAGCCAAAGCTAGGAGCTTCGTCCTGGTCTCCACGTGGGTGCAGGGGCCCAAGCACTTGGGCCATCTTCTACTGCTTGCTCAGGCCCTTAGCGGGGAGTTGGATCAGAAGTGGAGCTGCTGGAACTTGGAGCTGGCACCCATGTGGGATGCCAGAGCTGCAGGTGGTGGCTTACCCACTAAGCCACAGGCCCAGCCCTATTCTCACTTCTTTTTCCTTGTTTATCTCAAAAATTCTTTAAAGGACACCTATTTTTCTTCAGTTACTAATGCCCAAAGACTGCACAGAAACAGTTAAGTTATCAGGATCCTCAGTGCTAGAGGCGTGGGCTCCATGACTGGTGTCAGCATTCACACAAGCGTCTCAAATGTAACGGAATTGAGGTTCAGAATGAAGTTTTATTTTTATTTATATTCATTTTAAAAATTTAATTTAACTCTTTTAATTTTATATTTTGATTCAATTTTTCTACAAACTTTTGAAGTTCCCTTGTATAATTTTACCTTTTCTTTAGGTCCAAAGTGTTTAATTTTCCTTAAAAACATGCAAATAAAAAAAAAGGAGCCGACGCTGTGACCTAGCAGGTAAAGCTGCCGCCTGCAGTGCCAGCATCCCATATGGAGGCCATTTCTAGTCCCAACTGTTCCACTTCCCATCCAGCTCTCTGCTATGGCCTGGGAAAGCAGTAAAAGATGGCCCAAGCCCTTGGGCCTCTTGGGCCTCTGCGCCCTTGTGGGAGACCAAAAAGAAGCTCCTGGCTCCTGGCTGTGGATTGGCTCAGCCCCATCTATTGCGGCCATTTGGGGAGTGAACCAGTGGATGGAAGACTTCTCTCTGTGTTTCTCTCTCTATTTGTAACTCTACCTCTCCAGTAAATAAATAAAATATTTCAAAAAATAAACTAAATGCGTAGTGTTGGGTCCAGAGTCACAACAATTATTTATGATATTAAATTGTAAACTTAGAGCAGTTTCCAGGAGCCCCAAATAATTGTAGTTTCTTCTTTCATCTGTGTTTTTTTTTTTTTAAGATTTATTTTATTTTTTTGAAAATCAGAGACGGAGAAAGAAGAGAGAGAGAGAGAGAGAGAGAGAGAGAGAGAGAGAGAGAGAGAGAGACATACTTTGGTTTCTCTTCAGATCGTATAAATCTTTCGCCTTTTACGAGAGAGAGAGGGAAAGAGAAAGAGAGAGAGGTCTTCCTTCCACTGGTTCACTCCCCAACTGGCCTCAACGGCCAGAGCTGTTCTGATCTGAAGCCAGGAGCCAGGAGCCAGGAGCTTCTTCTGGGTCTCCCACAAGGACTTGGGCCATCTTCCATGTGGCTTTCCCACTCCATAGCAGAGAGCTGGATTGGAAGAGGAGCAGCCGAACTAGAACCGGCGCCCATATGGGATGCCGGCGCTTCAGGCCAGGGCGTGAACCCGCTGCGCCACAGCGCCAGCCCCGCATCCGTGTTCCCTGGAGTCCTGAAATGCAGTGCTCATCAGCTTGGGGCTTCCATAAGAGCTTCACCAGCCAGGAAGTGCAAGCTCAATCCTAACAGATGCTTTGGGGAGCACTGGGTTTTATTTACTTGAAACTAAATATTAACCTTTCATGATGTGGAAATGCAATAAACTCTGTGCCTTTTGGGACAGAATATGTGATGGGAAATTTCCCCAGGGAAAGTACTCGAGGAGGAGTCCTGTCTTTGTATGCTGTAAGCAATTACCTGCTGTTCATGAGGCTCAGGACAGCAGATGCCGCGTAAATCAAGACGAACCCCACACTCTGCACCCCTTACTCCTACCCGGTACACCAGCCCAGTCGGATTCTGTGCAGTTTCTGAATATCACCAAGAACTTGCACATATGGTTGTGACGTCCTAAAATATTTTTATCTCCTCTATCTGACTGTCTCTTGCTTGGTCTTTAAGAAACTTTGGAGGGGCTCTCCCTTGCAGGCAGCCGCGGGCTCCCACCCTCCCACCCCTGCCCGTGCTCGGCCTCCCTCGGATCTTGGAGAGCTATCCTCAGACCCACAGTGCTGATGTTCAAACTCACGGCCACCCAAATGGACGGGGAACTCCACGAAGCCAGAGTAAGTGACCCTGGTCATAGTGTCACTGGCCAATGCTTGTTTATTTATTTAAAGGAAGGGAGACACACACACACACACACACACACACACACACACACACGGCAGAGAGAGAGAGACAGAGAGAGAGAGAGAGAGAGACAGAGAGAGAGAGAGAGCTTCCATCTGCTCGTTCACCTCCCACCCCACCCCTAGTTTCCTGCAACAGACGGGGCTAGGTAGGGCAAAGCCGAAAGAACTCCACACAGGTCTCCGACATGGGTGTCAGGAAATGACAATCATCTGTCGCCTCCCAGACACATAAGCAGAAAGTTGGATTGGAAGTGGAGGTCAGACATGACACTAGCACTCTGACATGGGATGGAGGATGTGGTGCCAACACTGTGACGTGGGATGGAGGACGTGATCCCAGTACTCTGACGTGGATGGAGGAGGTGACACCAGCACTCTGACATGGGATGGAGGACGTGACACCAGCACTCTGATGTGGATGGAGGACATGACACCAGCACTCTGACGTGGGATGGAGGACGTGACACCAGCACTCTGACGTGGATGGAGGACGTGACACCAGCACTCTGACATGGGATGGAGGATGTGACACCAGCACTCGGACATGGGATGGAGGATGTGGTGCCAACACTGTGACGTGGGATGGAGGACGTGATCCCAGTACTCTGACATGGATGGAGGAGGTGACACCAGCACTCTGACATGGGATGGAGGACGTGACACCAGCACTCTGACGTGGATGGAGGACATGACACCAGCACTCTGACGTGGGATGGAGGACGTGACACCAGCACTCTGACGTGGATGGAGGACATGACACCAGCACTCTGATGTGGATGGAGGACGTGACACCAGCACTCTGACGTGGGATGGAGGACGTGACACCAGCACTCTGACGTGGGATGGAGGACTTGACACCAGCACTCTGACGTGGGATGGAGGACGTGACACCAGCACTCTGACGTGGGATGGAGGACGTGACACCAGCACTCTGACGTGGGATGGAGGACTTGACACCAGCACTCTGACGTGGGATGGAGGACGTGACACCAGCACTCTGACGTGGGATGGAGGACGTGACACCAGCACTCTGACGTGGGATGGAGGATGTGACACCAGCACTCTGACGTGGATGGAGGACGTGACACCAGCACTCTGACGTGGATGGAGGATGTGACACCAGCACACTGACATGGATGAAGGACGTGACACCAGCACTCTGACGTGGATGGAGGACATTACACCAGCACTCTGACGTGGGATGGAAGATGTGATCCCAGTACTCTGATGTGGATGGAGGACGTGACACCAGCACTCTGACGTGGGATGGAGGACATGACACCAGCACTCTGACGTGGGATGGAGGACATGACACCAGCACTCTGACGTGGGATGGAGGACATGACACCAGCACTCTGACGTGGGATGGAGGACATGACACCAGCACTCTGACGTGGATGGAGGACTTGACACCAGCACTCTGACGTGGGATGGAGGACATGACACCAGCACTCTGACGTGGGATGGAGGACATGACACCAGCACTCTGACGTGGATGGAGGACTTGACACCAGCACTCTGACGTGGGATGGAGGACATGACACCAGCACTCTGACGTGGGATGGAGGACATGACACCAGCACTCTGACGTGGATGGAGGACTTGACACCAGCACTCTGACGTGGATGGAGGACTTGACACCAGCACTCTGACGTGGATGGAGGACGTGACACCAGCACTCTGACGTGGATGGAGGACATTACACCAGCACTCTGACGTGGGATGGAGGACATGACACCAGCACTCTGACGTGGGATGGAGGACGTGACACCAGCACTCTGACGTGGGATGGAGGACATGACACCAGCACTCTGACGTGGATGGAGGACTTGACACCAGCACTCTGACGTGGATGGAGGACTTGACACCAGCACTCTGACGTGGATGGAGGACGTGACACCAGCACTCTGACGTGGGATGGAGGACTTGACACCAGCACTCTGACGTGGGATGGAGGACGTGACACCAGCACTCTGACGTGGGATGGAGGACTTGACACCAGCACTCTGACGTGGGATGGAGGACATGACACCAGCACTCTGACGTGGATGGAGGGGTCCCAAGTGGCGGCTGAACCCATTGCACCAAAACACATGCTCCCTCCTTCCTCACTTCTCACACTTTCTGTGTTGGGAACTCAAGTTTGCTGATCCACTAGAATTCTGAAGTCTGACGCTCACAGCTATGGTTTATTACAGGGAAAGCATACGGATTAAAATCAGCCAAAGAAGAGCTGCTTAGGGTAGAACTTTTTTCAAACCCCGAGCTCGCGATGCCCCTTTTCCTCAGAGTCCAGTCCGTGTTACCTGCACATGCTGACAAAGGAGGTGATATACAGGAAATACTGTCAGCCAGGACAATGACCTGGAGCCGTGTTGCTCTGGTTTATTGGAACTTTCTTACATAAGATTGATCTATTGGTTCCCGTATGGTTGATTTTTGGCCTTCGGGTGGACAAAGCTCCACTCTAAGTCATGTGATTGTCTGTTCTTTGTCCCCAGCTCCCTCCCTATAACTACTGTGTGTAGCTGCTCCACCTGCAAAGCTAGAGGCCTCCCCCCTCTGCCTTGAAGACACTCCTAACCGGCGTGGCATAGATTCTCTCCAGTAAGCTAAGGACCATGGCCAGCGGCCTCTTTGGGGATGGACAAAGCCATCCATGTTCCATGGGGCGTGTAGTGGGACCACATAGTGATAGGGTTCAGGGTTGATCAGACACAGCCTGGAGAACACAGGGCAGTGGCTACAGCGTCACATTCAGGCGCAGGTGGACGGAGGCTAGGTTGCAGTTCAGCTCATTGCTGGCTGCAAAATTTAAGATGAGTCACTGCATTTCACTGGCTCTCAGTTTTTTGGGAAGTGGGAAAAATGATTATATGTCCAATTGGCTGCACTATAACTGCCCCAGCCCAAGCTGTGGCCAATAAATGGTGCTTTTTTTCTCACGTTTCTCTCTTTCCTCTGCTTCCTGTTTCTCAACAAGAACAGAAGCACTAGACAGGTAACCTTGACTGAATGGCTTCTGCTATTGCCAGCACAATGACTTCCATGGGACAGAGGCTTCTTTTTGTAAGATTTATTTATTTATTTGAAAGGCAGAGTTAGAGAGAATGAGAGAGAGGGGAGATCTTCCATTCGTTGGTTCACTCCTCAAATTGCTTCAATGACCAGGCTGGGCCAGGAGCCAACAGATTCCTCTGGGTCTCCCTCGTGGGTTCAGGGACCCACTGACTTGGTCCATACTCCGCTGCCTTCCCAGGTGCACTAACAGGAAGCTGGACCGTAAGTTGAGCAGCCAGCACTTGAATCGGCACCCATATGGGATGCTGGTTCTGCATGCTGTGGTTTTAAACCACTGAGCCACAATGCTGGCCCCAAACACACATTCACACATACATGAACACACACACATATGCACATGCACTACCGACTAAAACACAATCCATTCTTCAGTGTGAATGGTAAGAGGCCCAAATCCCACATCCAATCAGCCGAGTTCAACACTGGGCTCTGGCTCCTGACTCTACCTTCCTGCTACGAGCTCCCTGGGAAGCAGCAGTGATGGCTCAGGCAGTTGGGTCCCTGTCTCCCATGTGGGAGACCTGAAATGAGTTCCTGACTCCCAGCTTTGGCCTGGCCCAATCTTTGTCATTGTGTACTTTTGGGGAGTAAACCAGTGAATGAGATCTCTCTCCATCTCTCTTTCTGTCTCTTTCTTAAATGAATTAAGCTTCTTAAAAAAAATCCACCCTCCAATGCCATGTGAGTAATTTCAACAGCTGTGAATCAAAATGAACTATCACCAAGGAGTGATTTCCGTGGCAACTGCCATGGTTACAGAGGACCGAGGCAGGCAGGCAACAGACAACACAGCCTTCTTCACTCTCCTCCCCTGGTGTTCACCAAAGGCCATTCCACACCCCTGCACCTCCAGAAAGATCTGTTTGCTTAACTAAAATGATTCCTGAGTGACAGTGCTGCGGGAAGACTGGGAAGGCTACAGGCTCCTGTATCTGCTCACTCTAGAAAACTGGAGATACAGTGAGATGGCGCAGGTTTCTGCCCGAATCACTGGGGCTGGATGACATGCAGGGGAAGTGGGGCTAGAAGGATGAGGGGCCATCAGACCTGTAGGGGGGTAGGGAGCTGGGGGAGTTTCTTGGGTGAGATGGAAGGAAGATTAAAGTGCTTTTTAAGACTCTGTTCACTCTGAATCAAGAAAAATGACTCCCAGGTACGTCTGTGCCAGCAGTAGGGTAATGAAAGAGAAGCATGTACCTCCCTGAAGTCAAGATTCATGAAATGGGCACAGCACACAGCTGTTTAACCAAGAGTTTTGGCTACCTGGTGAAAAATGGACATGAAAGTATTGTAAATCTAGGCAGGAAGCCAGGGCATCTGTGCAGCTCAGAAGACCAGCTCCAGGAGACAACGACCATGTGAGCATCTAGTACGGAAAGGTTCATCCTCAGGTACACAAAGGTCCAGACTGTGAAGTGGCATCTGATGACCCTGCCCCATTCT
This sequence comes from Sylvilagus floridanus, assembly GCA_949820135.1. Taxonomy (NCBI): domain Eukaryota; kingdom Metazoa; phylum Chordata; class Mammalia; order Lagomorpha; family Leporidae; genus Sylvilagus; species Sylvilagus floridanus. The sequence goes on from OX463246.1 coordinate 40,123,293, forward strand.
CTGCCTATTGCCTGAATGCTTTCTTCCACCTCCTGCCCTTTGCACATAGTGTTCATTCTACACAAAGCAAAATGGCACCCAACAATGGCGCTACCCCAGTCTTTGCATTTCCCGCATGTGTCATGTCTTCTTAAGTGTTGTTCCGAGCATCTCTGCACATCAAAAGCCATCTCCTCACCCATCCAGGTGATCTTGAGACACCTGTCACTACAGGTGTTCTTCATCCACTTTCTCCAGCCTCCATGGAGCCAACCACCAGCACCACCAGTGGCTCCCATGTCATGTCTGCTGAAGCTGCCTCCTTGGTCCCCACAGACACTCCTGCTGCACTTGCTGTGTGCCTTTTTGGGGAGATAAATACACAGAGGCCTCAGCCCCACTCCCAGACTGATTTTGAGGCACATACAGATGCTTGAGTTATTGTTGTGTGCCCACAATGACTGGCACCTAATAGAAAATAACAATTCAGTGAAGGATAATGGAGCAGGACTCTGGAAAGACAAATGGTGGGTTTGCATTTGTTGTAAGACTGTACAACCACATGCAATAGGATATAGTGCACATTTATTTCTGCAGGGGATACTGTCCATTAGTTATTCTCTCATTGCTTCAATGTCCTGTGGTTCTGCTGACTGAGTGGCTGAGATTACCAGCAATTTCTCTCACAGTGCTGGAGGCCACAGGTCTGTGATCAGGGCCACAGGCCCTCAGCAGCCTGTACAGGGGTTAAATTCTCATCTCTTCCAGCTTCTGGTGTCTCCAGGCTTCCCTCGGCTTGTGGATGTCATAGTATCTGCCAGGTCACAGTGACGTCTACCCCCCAGCAATGCCCAGTACCTTGGAGACTTAGTCCATTAAGCTTACGACAATTTCATTTTGTCCCTTATTTTCACCCCCTCCTGTTGCCTTTGTCACTTGAAAGCATATTTTATAGTTGAGACCACAGCTAGCACTGGGACAGCACAGGATTCTGGACCTCCTGGCCCTTCAGGTGTTAGCTTCTCAGTGGTGGTGATAAGAACCACACACATGCACACAGGAGCACACACCCACCCACAGGGTTTCACAGCCATGGTGGCGGCAGGAAGATCTACAACGCAGGTGGGTGCAGACAGAGAGCTGAAGAGGTGTTCTGGGAGCCAGGATGTGAGGAAGATCTTCACGGGCCCCAGTGTAGCCCGGGAAGGGCACAAAGATAACCAGTGAGTCCCATGCAGCATCACATAGGGCAAGTGAAGGGAGCAAATGGGATACAGATTTGGGCTTGCAAACCAGGCAGGTTGTGGCTGCAGATGGCACCGAAAGAATGGGAGCCACAAACAACAGCACAGGTGCTGGTGCAGTTCCGTTTGAACATTGTTGGTGTTTGCTTTCATTTCTATTCCCTGCTGGGACTCCAGCTGTGCCAAGTTGAGGGGCAGACTCGGGGGAGGCGGCTGGGCCAGCAGCTGGTGACAGTGGACACACGATACGTGGCCGGGTGAGAGTGGACACACACTACATGGCCGGGTGACAGTGGACACATGCTACGTGGCCGGGTGACAGTGGACACACGCTACGTGGCCGGGCGACAGTGGACACATGCTACATGGCTGGGTGAGAGTAGACACACGCTATGTGGCCGGGTGAGAGTAGACACATGCTACGTGGCCGGGCCTGCATGAAACAGAGCAGGGTGCTCTCAGGGCTGCTGCGCAAGGGGCTCAGGGGACAGCCGTGAGGGCATGCAAGGGTTTCTTTCCCCCAAGGCCCCGGTGCTTTGAGCTGCGGGGAATGGACAGCTGGGCTGTGGGAGGTGCATCTCATCCCCTGGCCTGTGCTCACTCCAGAGCAGCTGTAGGAGGTCAGCCTGGCATGGTTTCCACACTACCAGCTAAGGGCCAGCCCGTGGGCTGTGTGCGGAGGACCAGATGCTGGGAGGAAGTACGGCTGCAGCAAGAACCCATGTTTTCAAAACATTCCTCTGCGAAGATGGAGACTCCCGGGGAAGTGCCAGCTCCCTCACCTGGAGTTCAGGAAGTGTGCCAGGCAGCAGGCACAGGGAGTGGAAGCTTTGGGGCCAAGCCTGAGCCTCCAAAGCCTGCTGGGATCCCAGGGCCCCACTGGGCTGTGGGGCTTTGCCGTCCTCATGGCCTGCAGACCCTCCTCCTCTGTTTGGGGCTCCACAGAAAGTATCTCCCCCCACGGAGATGCAGGGCCTCCACGGACAGCTTCAATGTCTTGTGTCTGGAGGACCAAGCTTGGTCTGGCTCACCAGCTGGGATGCCAACAAACCCGTGCTGGCCTTGGGCCCTTCCAGAAGTGCAGCCACCCGCACGCTGTCCAAAGGTGGGAAATAACCCTATCTGCGCCTGCGGATGAGGCTGTCGCTGGGCCGTGAGCTGAATTTCGCAGGGAGCCCATGCGTCCGTGGGTGGCTAGCACTTTCCTTCCGTGCTGTTTTCTGGATGCTCGCAGAATTCATCTGAACATAGAATGCCAGATTTTCCCAATCTACTTTCCTGTAAGTAACAGAGCAGTAGTTTCCCTCCAACTCAGAGGGGAACTGGGAGCTGTAGGCATGGTGGGCCCTAGGCAGGAACAAAGCCGAGCGTTGGGAAACGTAGCCACGAAATCCTGTCCTCCCCCTGGTGACCCTGGACCATCTCTGAGCCTCTGCCTTAGTACCTGCACCAACAGGAACAGGGATGCTGAAAGGGCAGACACACTGGTCGGGAAGCAGCGCCACGGCTGGAACGCGGGCTTGCTGGCTCCTAGCCTGGCAGCTGGGGCTCCAGACTACCGCAAGCACTGAGCGTGGAGGGCTTCCCGAGAAAGGTTTCCAGGCACCACGATTAATTGCAAGTTTGCATGAGGCTGGGGGTTAGCACTGAGCCGTTAATGCTTTTGACATTTTTCCAGATTAAAGACAATCCATCGTTCCGCGTCTCAGAGATCTTCCTGGGGCTCCCAGTTCTCTCTCTCTCTTTGGGTTGTGCTCTCCCTGTTGCTGGACACATGTTGTTTTGGCCCAAAGCAGAGCTCAGCAAATAGGACAGCGGGAGCACCTGGACGTGCCGGGCAGCTTCTCTCCGGGTCTTTCTCTTCCTTCTGCTCTTCCTCCTGTCTGCCCTTCCTTGCCTCTTTCATTCTTTCTCTCGCTTCGTCTGTTGCAATCTTCTGAAATTCAGAATACTGCCCAGCGGGGACCCAGGTGTGCACACAGCAGCCTCCCTTTGACTCCCCGGGCATTCAAACAGTCTCTGAGTCCCTCCTTCTCCCAGAAACCACTCCTGCATAACAGGCTACGCCTCTCTGAAGGCACTGAAGGGCTCTTAGGCCATCTCAGTTTGACTCAAATCTATTTATGAGACAAGCCTGTGGAAGGACAGTCTGTGACAGGAGAGTCCCCACGGCGAAGGGGCAGGTGACGCCACAGCACAACACCTGCAAAGTGCCAGGCCCTGCTGGGCGTGCTCAGCTGACCACACCCCATGCTGGCACCACCAGAGAGCTGGTACCACTCTTGTCATTTCCTAGGTGGGGACGCTGAGGCTCCCAGAACGGGTCACCTGCACAGCGACTGCACAGGTGCTGACCCCGAGCCATGGAGGCTGTCGGCCGTCGCAGTTCTGGGTTGTCAGAGGCCATTAAACACGGTGCTGGGTCCTAGATCTATCCCGATCGCAAGGTACAAGCAATGGTTGCTTTTTCCCAAAGCCAAAGACCTCCCGTGCCTTTTACAGCACCTCTATGCTTAGACTGAAGATGGCAGACACCCAACAGGTCTGTGTGGCATGAGTGTGAAGCCCCGTGTGGACCAGGGAAGGCCCAGGGGACCTCCAGACCCCCCGCCTGCATCCAGGACTCTGCACTGGTGGGAATGTGGATAGGGAGGCATGTTCAGGCTCTGTGCAGCTCACTTGCTTACATCTTGACCATCTTTGGATGGTCACCAGAGAGGAACTCTCACGAGTGGGGCTGCAGATCATGCAGGTCACAGGAGTGGGTCACAGTAGGGCTTCTTGTCTGACACACGCTGTGCCCATGACCAGTCCTCCACTGAGGAATCTGAGAGCTGGCCCGAGGTCACAGCTAGCACTTCTGAACCTCTGAGCAGAAATGGACATGGACAGGGAGGACCGAGAGCAGAGTGACAAGCGTGCAAGGACCAGACGCGCCCATGGGCACAGCCACAGCCCTGACTCTCCTCCTGGCTCCAGAGCCCGGGTCTCACTGTAAAGGCTGCAGAGGGCGCCAAAGAACCAAAGCCACCGTGGGGAGGGCATGGCCATTGGCTCAGCTGGTGGAGCTGAAGTGCAATCAGGCTGGTGGGTGGGGGGTAGATTAGAATGCTTTCCTATGGAGATGGAGGCTGGGGGTGGAATCTCCCAGCCTGCTCACAATCTGCAGGATTTATCTTGCCCCTGGGAACCTACAAATCTAGAGGCACCTCCTAAGGCACTGGGACAGCTGTCTGAGCTCCTCCTCCTTTACCCATCCCCGGGAGGCTCATCCCAGCTCCAGGGGCAGCTTGCAATGCATTCTCCTCCTCCTCTTCCTCAGAGCCTGCCCCATCAAAGCCCACAGTCCTCTGAGGCTGGAGCTGGGCCCCAAACTCCCACTTTCCAGCTTCAGTGTCCTGCTCTGGCCTTCAGCTGTTTATCTCCAAGGTCACCCTGAACTATGCAGAGTCAAGGGAAGCCTCACTCAACACCCCATCTTCTCGTCAATTCATCAATGCATTCCCACTTCCTCTGCTGTGGTTGTGCAAATATGCACCAAATCCAGGGTGCTGGGTGGTCATCCATTCCTTTCCTTCCCTGAGTCCTGTCTCCCCACTCACTCCTTTCCTTTCTTTCCCTAATCTTCTTTTATTATAAACATTGTATATAATACCTGTATACCTGATACATAGATAGATAGATAATAAATAATCGACACATGATACATACATAGATGATAGCTATAGACAGATGATACGTGATAGATGGTGGTGATGATGGATGATAGTATAAACGTCATTGTCACAACACAGTATTCCTGTGCGTTGAAATTACCTATGCCTCCATTCACTTAACTCTTCAATATCTTAATACTTTTGCACTTTTTTGACATCTATTTTGTTGTAGAATTTTTTCAAGGCATTTTTTTTCCCTGCCAATAAGTTTTTTACTGTAGTAGGCACATGCAGTTGACGCTTGGATGTTGATTTTAAAACCCTCAATCCTGCTAAACTTGCCTCCTAATGCTTACAGTTTCTTCATAAGCGATTCTGTGTGTTCATGGAGAACACAGCACCGCCCAATACTGGTAACTTGGTTTTTGACATTCCCAGCATGAATATTGTCCCTGTCTTAGTCCCTTAATGGGAATTTTTGGTCCACATGGCATTGGATAGAATGTCAATGGTGGCTGTGCCTACCTTTTTCCAAGCCCAGAGCACGTTGTTTGCTGCTTCCCCACTTAGTAAAACACTCCAACATATCGAGAAAATTTTTCTCATTCAGTTCTGATAATCATTTCAATCATATGTAAATGGCACATATTAAGCAAATTTTCTGCATATCTTTAGATTATTTTTCTTCTGAAATGTATTAATAGTGTACATTGTGTTCATGGAATTCTAAATGTAAAACTAAATTTTGCATATTTGGAAGAAGGCAAAGTTATTCATTGTATATGATTTTTTTCTGTTACTGCATTTGGTTTGTTAATATTCTGGTGAGAATTTTTCCATGAATATTGAAGAATAAAACTGACTTTTAATATTCTCTTTTGTACTGACTTTGTCTAGTTTTTGTTTTAAAATTATGAAGTCTTTAGGAAATGAGTTGGGAATGTTCCCTCAACTCTCGTTCTATGGGAAAGTACATCTATGAGTAGAACTATGTATTTCTAGGATGCTAGGAATTGCTTATGAAAGTCTATGCCTGGTGTTTCCCTTGTGGAAATATTTTTAGATACTAATTCATTTCCTTTAATGGTTATGAAACTGTTCATTTTTTCCCTTTCTTTTTCAGTTTTCTTTGCAAAGTCGTTTTAGGGAATTTTCCATTTTGTCGAATCAAAATATTACAATTTTTAAAAAAATTTCTTTGAGAGGCAATGAGAGAGAAACAGAAACAGAGACAGACAGAAAGAGCTCCCATCTACTGGGTCGTACCCCACATGCCCACAACAGCTGGGCCTGAGCCAGGCTGAAGCCAGTTTTCCCAGGCGGCTCCACTGCGGGAGGCATCAGCACTGCCCGTGAGGTCTGCCATCGCAGGACGTTGGGGTTAGGGGCAGGAGAAGGCCCCCAGTGCAGGCAGTCTGGTACGGGACGCAAGTTCAAACCAGCGGTTCGTGCCCTGAGCCAAACGCCTGTCCTTCTTCTCATGTTTGTAATCTCGACTACCTCTTTAGTGAAGTCTTTTTTATTCCTAACGTCTTGCTATACTTCTCTTTTTGCCTCTTAAGCCTTATAGAGATTGATCAGCTTTTTTACCATTATGTGGGATGACTTCATAAAACTATGGAGGCAACAGCTACATCTTCTTTTTCTTTCATCTCTGATCATTTGTTTTTTTCATTCTTTCTATTTCCTTATCTTTATTCTGTACTACTTTACCTACTTCATATATTTGATGCTGAATTTACTGATACTTGACCTTGTAAAATGTAGTTATGTAAATCTGTAACATTTTCTCTAAAAGTGCTCAGAAGAATCCTCCAAGTTCGATTCGTTTTATTTGCTCACTGAGCAGTTCATTATTTTTACTATAACTAACACTTTTACTTAATTTATGGGTTAGCATTATACCAGATAGCTTTTGCTACCTTCTCTCCCAAAGTGTGAGAGTTGTCTGGTGCAGTTAGAATTATAAAGATTTCCCAGGGCATCTCAGGACAGTGGGTCAAGCTGCCACTTGCGATGCCTGCAGCCCAAATCAGAATGCTGGTTCGAGCCCCAGCTGCTCTTCTTCTGATCCAGCATTCTTGTTAATGCACCTGGGAAGGCAACAGATGATACGGCCCCAGTTCTGAGCCCCTGCGACCTGTGTGAGAGACCTCGGGGGAGTTCTTGGCTCCTGGCTGCTTCCTGGCCCTGACCCCGCCTCAACTGGTGTGGTCATTTAGGGCACGAACCAGCAGCTGGCAATCTCTCATTCTCTCTCTCTCTCCCTCTCTCTCTCTCTCCCCATATGTGTCTCTGTCTCTCTGTCATTCTACCTTTCAAATAAATAGATCATTAAGAAAAAAAAAAGAATTATAAAGGTTTTTCCAATTCTTTTTCTTCAAAGCAGATAAACAATAATAAAATTCCTAGTGGCATTCCAGCATCTATTATACATTTTGTATCCTAAACGAAAGGACCATTAGAAGACAGATACGGTATTCACAGCAGTTCATCCAAAGTCTTGGAGAGTAGTCCTCAGCGTTCCCTGAGCTACTGTGCACGTGCCCGCTTTTGGGCATTTCAGCAATTCTGGGTCAGTGCCGGGCACACAGCACTGAAGCTCTGGGCTTCTGTGTGTTCATCTCAGGTCCTGTTCATTTCCAATGGCTGCTCCTCTCCTTATCCCATGCCTGGGGGCCTCTGATTGAAACATCTTCCTGAAACTTCTAATAACTTGCTGATTTTCCCTGGAGGAGAGCCAAGGTGGTGTGCGCTAGCATTGCATTAGACACAAGGACTTTAGTGGCACTTTGCAGGGATGCCTCGAGCCTCTGTTGACAACACAAATCATGGCCTTTTATCTCGTTGTGCTTAATGCTGTTTCCCACAGACATAGATTTCCGGCACCCTGGTATTTCTTATGCCATAGTGTATTTATAACACGAGAAAGACAATCTCTTCTTCCAAAACGAAATTTGTCTCCCCCATTTTCATATCACATGCCCAAACTGACCATTTTTCAATATTCCAACCTATTTCCATTGTTCAGTTTCACTAGCAGGATTAGAAGATGAAGCTTGCCAAAATTAGTATAAAAATGGAAATGGGGTTTTAGACCCTCCGTCCATTGTCCCAGTAACCAGAATTTCCTATGATGCATCAGCCACACATCCTCGGAACGGTCGAGTCTTCATCCCTTATGTTTCAGAGGAAGCCATTCTTCTGGTGTTTATGTTAGACACAGGTATCAATCTCATATTCTGGGCTATTTTTAGGTAGCTATATTTAAACTCTCTTTTTATGGTTATCATCTTAAATATCACAAATGAAAAATTGGATAAACTTTTGTTGGATTTGCACCTGTGATGTTTTAATCTATTTCTAACTTGTGAACCTGCATAAAATCCATTGTTCGAATTTACAGTTGAGAAGAGCTTTTCCCGCCAGTGGACAGTGGCATGGAGCTATTGCATTGTACTGCATTGTATTTCTTTTCATCTTACTGGAAGTAAACACTGCCAGCGTAAAGACCTCCTTAGCTGGAGATCAGGACCATCCTGACACTCTCCCAGACCACAAATCTCTCAAGGCCAAGTCAGCTTCCCAGCTGGTCAGACCCCGGTGCAGAATTTCTGGCTTCAATGTGACTGCAGTGCATTCGAAGGCAGTTAGCCGAGCTTCTGCAGCTGAATTACTCACATTTCTCCTGTCTGAAATGGGCGTGATGCTGGTATTATCAGATCATTGTGAGGATTAAACGAAATAAACCATGGAAAGTGGAGAACAGTTCACGGTGCCTAGTGACAGTCACCGGATGTTTATTAGACACGTGAACTAGGGCTGAGCCAATGACAAGCTTCCCCAAGAAGTCTCTCCTTCCTGACAATATTCTGATGTCGCCAGGAATCCACAGAGCCCTGGTACACGCATGGTTACTTTGGCTTTTGACAAAGTCAGGAGAACTTACAGAATGCATCATTGGTTAGAAAGACCTGTTTAATCTCCATTCTTCATGCGTAGAAGTTAAAAGGATCTAGTTTTGTGCTATATAAACTTGTCGCAATAACTTTATTGAGAAGTCTGGGGGTGGGAGATAGGAACTCTGAATGTTCCCAATACATAAGTGTATGTATTTTTAAATTATGTGTAAGGCCAACAGAGCTTTTGCTTATAATTATTTTCATAACGATACTTCTTGCACTATAGATGATGTTCTTTATAGATGGGTAATGTAAAAATCCAATTATCGCTCATATACATCAGAATAACACATTTGATACTTCTATTTATCGCAGATCTGCACTTACCACCTCCATGATGTGCCCTGCTTCCTTCCAAAACTCAGCCTACGGGCCAGTGTTTTTCCTTTGCCCACGGGTATGGTAACCATACTGGGGAATAGTGAGTTCCACAGAGCATCAGATTTCTGTACAGTACAGACGTGGCCCAGGACAGAAAAGGTGTTTGATGTATCTCCTCCCTGCGGTGATGGTTACTCTCATAAAACTAGCTACAGCACTCACTACTGAATAATCCGACAGTTGGTTCTCATACGCTGACTGCTGTAAATGAACTATCCTTTGGTCATCAATACCCCCAAGAAAACAGACAGAATAAGGACAAAAAGAGGAAGAGTAAGTCCTCCGTAACTGTCCACCCTGGCTTGTGAGCATCTTACGGTGAGACCAGAGGACCCCGTGAAATGGTGCTGCCTGCTGAACCCTAGTGGGGAGCAAGAGTTGCAGAAACAGCAGCTGTGGCTTCCCAGGGCTGACACATTTGTGGTCCTCTGCCTTTGGAAAATGTTGGCTCAGTTTCCTAACACGAGTCCCTGCCAGAAGTGCTGGGCATCTTGCACCAAAAGCTAAGAGTGGCACTGCTGTGCACTCTGCTGGTGGAGACAGTCCCATCATTTGGGGTCTCTGCATTTCAGATGCCATGCTGGTCCCTATGCAGCTGGGATGCCATGTTCAAGCTCAGATAGGTCCTTAACCTGGCCCTGGAGCCAGGAACCTGTGAGCTCAACCTGAGAGACATCCCAGGCGTGATTGCTTAGGTGCATACTTGGAAGTAACAGTCTTTATCAACACTGTGTAGAGTGGGCAGCTCCTGTTCAACCCACAAATCCTCAGTACGAGCTCACGTTCTCCCCTTTGGCTTTCCTTAAACGTGAAGTCTTCTCCTGTGAGCAGACTCCAACCACAAAGGATTAGTTGAAGAATCCAAGCGTACTTTTAGACCTGTCTATTTTTAGAGCAGGTTCTGGGCCTAGGGGCTGAAAAGTCCAATCCCATATCAAAGCACCTTGGTTCAACAGCCAGCCCCAGCTCATTGTCAGCTTCCTTCTAATGTAGTCCCTGGTTGCTGTCATCCACACGGGACATCAAGGTGGAGTTCCTGGCTCTCAGCTTTGGTCCAGCCTTGGCCATTGTGGGCATTTGGGGAGTGAACCAGCTTATGAGATAGAAGTAGTCTCTCTGTGTTTATTTCTCTTCCTGCCTCTCAGACTTAAAAATAAAATGTGTGACTTGCTCAGTGTCCAGGGCAGCTGAATAATGGCAGAGATGAGACAGAAAGAAACCTGAATGGAAATGACTGATCTCCCCTCCCCAGACTTGCCACGTGGAAGTCCCATCAAAAGGAGAAGAATGCTTGTGTAGATACCTGGGCGGTTTACCCGAGTATGAGTCTTTGTTCTACCTAGCCTGGCTCAGTGTGCACCTGGAAGGCCGTTTGTTGCCTGCCCCACCGTCCAGGTCGTCTGCCCCGCAGCTCTCTCTGCACAGACCCCATTGCTGGAGGACGGAAGGGCGCCTGCCTCCGGGAGCCTCCAGAGAATCTGCAGAGGCAGGGGTTGTTCTGAGGCCCAGGCCTCCGGGCTGCCCCTGCGTCTGGAAACAAAGCCAGTCCTCCCCCGGCCCGGCTCTGTCTTCTCACAGCTCCCTCATCGCAGACAAGCTGTGGAAGTCTCTGTTTCCTTTGTGGCCAAATGCAGAGAATGGCGTCTGTCGTGTGTGCTTGACAACTTTGAAATAGCTGCGCATTATGGGCAGAGACCCTTTTCTCTTCTCTTCGGTGCGTTCCACAAGAACGAGATTGCCAAGAGCCAGACACAGACACGCAGCGGGACGTGTGTGTGCGAGATGCGATGCGGCTTCTGCACTCTGCACACATATGTATAGGCAGACATAAACAAAGGCCTCAGAAATACTGTTTCCGAAATACCCCGTAACACCCTGCTCCGTGGCTTTATCTTCTCCTTCTGCGGGGAGACTGACCCTTCCCAGATGATCAGCCATCCGCCTTCGTGCGTCTCCCAGCACCTTCCTTCAGCTCACTCCCTCAGCCACAATAAGATGGGGATGTATGCCGATGCACATGGCGTCCCAAATTATAACCTCCCAAGTCTCTGGATTGTTTAGAAAGGACTAAAAATGGTCGTACTCAGAAAAACAAAACAAAACAAAAATGGCAACCTTGTTTGCCTTGCCAGTCTGTCAGAGCTTGAAAAACAAACTTCAACCCAGAAAGACAAACACACACACACACACACACACACACACACACAGCAAACAAGGAGATGGAGCTGCTCACCACAGTGACAGAACCCAGAATCTCTGGGCTGGTGAACAATGGGAGGGAACACAGCCAGGCAGGGAGGGGACAGGGCAGCCTGTGGCAGCAAAGAGCCTACCCCCAGAAACACACAGCATGGGAGTTGGGAGGAGCTTCTCCTTCGCACACACCCTCCCTTGAGGGGTCAGACGGCCCCAGGTCAACAGTGCTCTCCTGTGCAAAGCCACCTCTGGATTCAGTCCTGCTCACGTCCTCCTGTGTGTCTTTGAGAGTGGAAGGCCAGGTTGAATGGACGCGTGCCGTCCTCGCTCAGCTCCGACTGGCACATGGTACCCGCTGTATAAACACACACATCCAAAGACACCGACATCCTAATTTTGCTAATCATTGTTGGAATGAATGCATCTTTCCTGGAAGACTTCATTTTACAACCTCTGATGAGATACAAAATAAAAAGGCGACTTTGGCGGGTATCTGTAATAACAGTTTATATTAATATTCTACAGGAATTCTTTCTTCCAAGGAATCTAAAGTACTTGCAATGAGATTGGATTCTGCCCCAGCTCCTGTTCCAACAGGAATAAGTGGCAGTGCTTGGCAGCCGGAGTGCAAACCTTAGCTGTGCCTCCGGAGGATGAGAGCGCTAAGCTGCACAAATGACAAGCTGCAGTCTTTGTTCACACACGCTCTGGTCTCGCGGAGTCCAGCAGGTGCTGGCCCCCACAGGATCAGGGCAGCTCTCGACAGCTGGGGGGGTTATACTCTTCATGTGACCAAAGAACTTAGCCCTGCTCTAAGACACCGTTGCTGAACAATTTCTACTTACCGTGTGTTGTTCTTACCTCTTTCCCTGTGCCAGGGAGGTCTGCCTGAGACCCTCGGGTGGGTATTATTTTGCCCATTGCTCAGATGAGTAAAGAAAGACTCAGGGAGATCAAAAGCTTGTCCAAGGACATAGCCAGTATGACGTGGTGTAGAGTCAGGATTTGCACCAGTTCTTTCTGGTCCCAAAGTTCATGCCTTGTTACTCCAGTGCTTGGTGCACATTGGTCCTACTGACAGACAAGGTAGAATCCAGCCTGTTTGCTAACGGTTCAATGTTCTTTTCACTTCACTGGGGCTCAGAATTGCTCAAGTTCCTGCGTTCCAACATGCATACTTCAGAGTGCTCTGAAGCTGCTCCCAGCCCCACCTCTGCTCCTTATCAGTGCAGGTCCCAGGGTCCCACAAGTGGCGGATGGCTTCCTGTGCGAGGTCTCTCACAGCACCTGTACTCTCGACACTGTGCACTGGTTTTCTGGCCATCTGGAGGAGTCCCTGTCTATCTAGATTGTCTGGATGGGAAAAGAGCCCGGGCACAATTTCCTCCTTTGTTTCCCGACTTCTTTCTCTCGTTAAGCAAAAATGTATTGCAAGGCCAAGAAACAGACCGGGTCTACCAAGTGCTTCATTTTTAGTAGGTATAAAATGTAAAGGCTTGTCAGAAACCCAACAAGTATGAATGATATTTTAATGCAACCTTTTAAAAAATCAGTGCAAAGGGATCATGATGAGCAGATACCAAATTCCAAATCAAGATGAGCTCAGCACTGGTGTCTGTTCTTCCCTCCAGGTTCCCAGGGGGCTCAGCACAAGTCTGTGCTAGAACATGGGAAGACAGAGCGCACCTTGGAGCCTACAACTCTACCTTTAACATTTTGAGGACTGCGGGGAATCTCGTCATCTGGTTGTGGTTGAAGATGCTTATGGTATCAGGCTCCTCACCTCTGATGTGGGAAGTGCCAGGTCTATTTCAATAGAGAAGTCCTAACAAGCTATTGGACTGGTCTGAGTTACTCTATCGGGTTAAATTTAATTTTCCTACTATTTTTTTTTTCATTTTTAAGTATCTTTATTTACAGAAGATCGATTCAGTATATACTAAGTAAAGATTTCATCAGTTCGCACCCACACAGAAACACAAAGTGTAAAAATACTGTTTCAGTACTAGTTATAGCATTACTTCACATTGGACAACACATTAAGGACAGATCCCTCATGAGACGCAAGTACACAGTGACTCCTGATGTTGATTTAACAATTTGACACTCTTGTTTATGACGTCAGTAATCTCCCTAGGCTCTAGCCATGAGTTGCCAAGGCTATGGAAGCCTTTAGGGTTCGCTGACTTCGATCTTATTCCGACAGGGTCATAGTCAAAGTGGAGGTTCTCTCCTCCCTTCAGAGAAAGGTACCTCCTTCTTTGATGGCCCCATTCTTTCCACTGGGATCTCACTCGCAGAGATCTTTCATTTAGGTTCTTTTTTTCCCAGAGTGTCTTGGCTTTCCATGCCTAAAATACTCTCATGGGCTCTTGAGCCAGATTCAAATGCCTTAAGGGCTGATTCTGAGGCCAGAGTGCTATTTAGGACATCTGCCATTCTATGAGTCTGCTGTGTATCTCAATTTTCCTACCGTTGAGCAGGAACAGGGTTTGGGAAGGGAAGACTGTGTCACGTGGCTCCTCTACGTGTGGCATTTCGAGGACTGCCACTTGTAATATATGAATTAAAACAAAACAAATAACATTCAGAGGAAAGATAGCCTTCCTACTTCAGTGTGAAGCCGATCAAGATTGGTGTTTCCTGGGAAGTTGGTGTTCCTGGGTCTGCCACAGTGAGCCAGTGTGCAGAGGTGAGTTCCTTAGACGTCCTCCAGTGTCCCAGGTACGTGTCCAAAGCAAGAGAAAACACAGAACACACACAGCTGGATCTGAATGCCCAGCTGTTGAGGGATGAATAGGTGGAAGTGGGATGTCCTTGTTAGGATGCTGGTTCACAACAGACAGAAACAAAGCACAGACACCTGCTATGGACGGATGAGGCTTACATCACCAGGTGTGCTTCCTGCATTTCTGTGACCTGTCCAGATTGAGCCCCCAGGAGCTGGAGACAGGACCCGCCAGGGAGTGACTGTTAATGGGAAGGGTGATGAAACTTCTGGGATGAGATAGAGGTGATGGACGCACATCTTTAGGAAAATACCACAAACACCGAATTGCAGACTTTAGATGGTTGAGTTATTGTGTAGAATGTCACCTATATCTCCATGGAGATGTTTGAAAAATCTGCAAAATTGACCTTGGCAGAACCTGGCCACCACACTCTAGCAATATGGCCAAAGGTGAGGGCAGCTTCCAGGGAGCAGTGGAAGATCCTTGAGGTGAAAGAGGGGCTCAGATCCTGGAGCAGGTGGTGCAGGTGGCCAGGGAGTGAGTACCACACAAGAAAAGGACAGTGTCCTGGAGAGAAGGAGTGACAGCCACAGGGATTCAGCCATGCCACCCCCTGGAATGTCCTCATCCCCTTCACCAACAAGGAGGCCAACCTGAGCAGGTGGAGTCCAGGGCTGTGACGGAGAGACAGGGGGCAGCCCTGGGATGCCATCAGAGGCTCCTAGAAAGTGGTTGTGGCTCCCAGAATTTGGGCACAGTGATGGGAGGTATTTATCGGGGGAGAGAGCAAAGAGAGGCCATAAGGTGTGCCCCTGAGCCCCCTCCCCCTGGTGGTGCCATTGAGTACAGGAGCCACAGCTGTGAGAGTCGGGCTTGGATTTGGACTCGAGTTTACTTCACTTTCCTGTTTCTGTGGACCGTGGTGCTCCCGGCCAGCATCACCTGTGGGAGCACCTGCTTCCCGCACGCTGGGGCCAGGCTGTCTATCAGGTGCTCAGTTCACCCAGGGACCTAGGAGTGCAGAAGACAAAGTGCCTCTGCCAACCACTGAGCCAGTTGGCCCTGTTAGCTCCAGCTTGGGAGGGATCACAAACAGCACTCCCGTCTTCTACTACCTCTCCCAGTGCCCCTGGCTGAAAACACACAGAGCGGGCATCCGGCAAGGTTCCAGATCACCTGAGCTTGGCCAGAGTCAGCGGCAGAGAGTAGGCTCAGCCTGTGTAGACCTAAAAGGCTGCACACTCTCCGGCTGCTGAAACCTGTGGCTGAGGCTAGGGAGCGGCCCTGCGACCCTCTCCGGGTCACATGGAGGGCACAGGGCCCCTGCAGCAGAGGGGCCCCGTCTCTCAGCAAGGACTCCCCTACACCTGGGGAGGTGGAGCTGGGACCCAGGGGTGGGGCAGCTAAACCTGCAGCCCAGAAAGCCAGATACACTTCTAAAGGAGCCATGCATTGTGAATTAGCAGCTAAGGCAGACTGGGCCCCCAGAGGCCAGGGGCTGTTTCTTATTTGTGCTACGATGTCTTTACCTCAGTACCCAGCTGTTCCAGCCGGATTGTCTCTCTTAAACCCTAGCTCCTGGCATCTGAGAACATAACTATGGAGATGATGCCTTTGCGGAGGCCATGAGGTACAAGGGGCCCACATGGGTGATTCTGTCTCCAGGGGGCTGCGTCCTCATAGCAACAGGAGGCACGCACAGAGGACACAGCAGGAAGACAGCCACTGGACAAGCCAGACAGGCTGTGCAGGGAAAACGAAACCAGCTGGCACCTTGATCCTGGCCTTCCACTCCCCGGAGCTGAGACCCCAGCCCCTGGTGCTGTTAAGATGCCTGCCAACCCAGTGCACTGGCTCACAGCCCAACCCGCAGGGGCGCCTGCACCGTGTGTGCCTGTGCGTGACGGACTTCCAAACAGGCAGGGCTTTCGCTGGTGCCCCCTGTTCCCCATCCCCACACTCCTGTCATGCCCGGCCTCCTGCTGAGCTCTGGGAAGACAGGGCTGGGAGGAAGCCCGCCCTGCCTCTAGGGGGACAGCAGACCCAGGCCGCTCCATGGCTGGGTGCAGGCCCGGGGCAGAATTCTGGCTGCGACCAGGACCACGGTGTGCACAGTGAGGGAGGGGCTGGGTCCTGGCTGGGCCAGGGAGGTTTCTGAGGAGGAGGAGGTGACTGCTGGTTCTGACAAATGAAGAGGAGTTGCTGGTGAGTAAGAGGCCGAGGGAGCTCTGACTCTCCTCTCCGATACCACAGCAGCAGGAGGTCCAGGTCCCTGAAGGCCCCGGGGCTGGGCCCTGCCTCCCACTGCCTGCTCCTTCTCATCCTCACACCTCGGCCCCGCCCTGCTGCTTCCCTGGGCTCCCTGCGGCTTGTGGACGCCCTTGGCAGCCCCTTGGCTGGCCAGCTGCAACTCTCCTGAGCCAGACATTTCACTCAAGGCTCATGGCCTCATGGGATCTTCCCAGGAGCTCCTGCATGGAGCCAGCCTCTCTCCTTGCCCTGTCGTGGTGCACGCAACCATTTGGAGCCCACAAAATGCTTTTCTGTCTTAACTGACTCCTCCTACTGGATTTCAAGCTGCTTCATCATAGCAACGCTGAACCTGTTTTTTTTTTTTTTTTAAAGATTTGTTTATTTATTTGAAAGGCAGTTATGGGGGGGAGAGAGAGAAAGAGAGAGAGGGAGAGAGAAGTCTTCTATTCCACTGGTTCACTCCCCAAATGGCTGCAATGGTCAGAGCTGGGTCAATCTGAAGCCAGAAGCCAGGAGCTTCTTCCAGTTTTCTCACATAGGTGAAGGGGCCCAAGGACTTGGGCCATCTTTTACTGCTTTCCCAGGTCACAGCAGAGAGCGGATCAAACATGGAGCAGCCAGGACTCGAACTGGTGCCCATATGGGATGCGGGCACTATAGGCAGTGGCTTTACCCGCTAAGCCACAGAGCTGGCCCCATAAATGCTGAATCTTTTATGTTCAGGTCACCCACACCCTTAGATGCTCAGTGTTTTATAGGCTGAATGGAAACACAAAGATCTTAGAGTGGCAAAGAACACTACCTATGAAAGGCCTTTACCTGCTCGGTGTGGCAGACGTGTGCACTGTTTGGGATCAAGGCTTGGAAACTAGACTGGCATTGTTTGCAGGATTGCCAGGTTTCAGCAAAGAAAAGTATAAGAAACCAGTTAAATCCAAGTTTCAGATCAATTGCAGTTATCATTATTACTTTTAAAAGATGGAATAACCGGGGTGGCAACTGGGACATGTTTATATTTAAAATACATGTGTTTTCATATGAAACTCAGATTTCGCTTGGGACCCTGGGTTTCATCAGGCTCTCTGATCGCACGACACACAAAGGAGGGCTGTGTCACACACCAGCACCACATCGGCCAGCTCGGGCTCCACCCTCCAGCTCACTCCTCTTTCTCAGGTGACAGCTACGGGGAGACACAGCGGCCGCCCTCCCTCTGTTCTCTGTTCTGGGCTCCACACCAGAGGCAGGTATGCTAGGATTACCCGCAGAGACTAAGTGGAACCTCGCACAATGGCGTCTTACGTGCTGCACAACATGGAGAAAAGAGAGAAGAGGGTGGGAAGACTTTAAAAAAAGAGAAAAAAACAGCCAATATGGTCTTGGCCTTCATCAGAGATTCACACAGCTTGGAGGATTTATTTCCAAAGCTGAAACTTAAAGGGAAATCGCATGGATATTATGCCACCCGTCCCAGAATTTTAAGCAGAGGCCAAATGACTGTTTCCCCAGAATCCCCTATCGATTGCGACTGCTGACATTCACGCCGGTCCCGTGGCACCTGCTTCCACCAAATGTTAGTGTTTAGCGTTCCTCACAGTGTTTCTAAACTCGAATTTGCTCACTGCTACCAGCAAGGAACAGATGCACCAGAGAGAACCTATTTGAAAGTGGGTGGCTTATTATGAACAACTTAGGGTCTATAAAAAAATCCCAACAAGAGCTGGAAGAAAAAAAATAAAAACTGCCAGAAGCTCTGAAAAGTCTCTTCATAAGAAAACAGAATAGTTATCTGGAAATTCTGCAAATATGGAAAAGAATCTCATTTTAGCAATGTTCTGCACTTTGGTTTAATTTCCTCAAAGTTACCTCTAACTCAGGCAGAGTTGAGCTACCACGCCACTTAAAGGACTCCTTTGGCCAGGAAAGTGACCTCCAGCAAAAATCTGCAGGGGCTGTGCTGCCATATTGGATGGCACTCTGCCTCCCTCTCCGAGTTCCAACTATCTAAAGACACAACGATAGCTGGTTATGCAAGAACACGTCTCACATTGGTCCCACAGGCTGGAACTTCCAGTCTATGATGTCCAGCATGGTAGCCCACAGACCAGCAGGGCTACTGAACACTGAAAGGGGGCCGGCTTGCACTGAGGAGTGATATATTTGTCAACTGAAAACCAGTCTTTGAAGACTTAATTGAAAAGAGACATATAAAGAACATCAGTAACTTTTATATTGGTTATATCCTGAAATGATAAAATTTGGGATTCAGTTGGTTAAATAAAACACATTATTACAATTTTACTCTCACGTAGCTTGTTAACATTTTTTAAAAGTTTATTTCTTTGGAAGGCAGAATTACAGAGCAGCAGAGGCAGAGGGAGAGACAGAAAAAAAGGTCTTCCATTCACTGGTTCACTCCCCAAATAGCTGCAAAGACCAGAGCTGGGTCAATCCAAAGCCAGGAGCCAGGAGCTTCTTCCAGGTCTCCTACATGGGTACAGGGGCCAAGCACTTGGGCCATATTCCACTGTTTCCCCAGGCCATAGCAGAAAGCTGGATTGGAAGTGGAACAGCCAAGTCTTGAACCGGTGCCCATATGGGATGCCAGCACTGTGGAGGCCTTACCTGCTATGCAACAGTGCTGGCCCCACATAGCTTTTTTTGAATTATTATTATTTTTTTTTTACAGGCAGAGTTAGACAGTGAGAGAAAGAGAGAGACAGAGAGAAAGGTCTTCCATTGCCGTTGGTTCACCACCCAAATGGATGCTACAGCTGGAGCTACGCCGATCCAAAGCCAGGAGCCTGGTGCTTCCTCCTGGTCTCCCATGGGGTGCAGGGCTCAAGCACTTGGACCATCCTCCACTGCACTCCCGGGCCACAGCAGAGAGCTGGACTGGGAGAGGAGCAACCAGGACAGAACCAGCACTCTGACCGGGACTAGAACCCGGGGTGCCAGCACCTCAGGTGGAGGATTAGCCTAGTGAGCCATGGTGCCGGCCCCCACGTAGTTTTTTAACTATGATTATTAGAATGCTTGCAATCATATTTCTGGCTGAGCTGTGTGGCCTGAAAACCTTCTCCCTGTGCCGTGGGCTCCAGGAGTATTTGAAATTCTTTAGCATCACAGTGGAGGGAGCAGACGGGAGAGGGGTTTCCGTGAGACTGATCAGAAACCTGCTCGGCCAATGGGCAGAAAGGTCAGCGGGGTGTTGTATCACGCCTCGCCTGCCCTTGCCCTTCAGTCTGCAGTCCCCACATACATATACATTTCTTCAACGTTAACACAGTGATGCTCCTCTCAGTGAGGTTAGAAGATTTCAGTGAGTGCTGCAGCCGGTCTGTGCGGGCTCGGGGCTCTGATGCATACAAGGAGTGATCCTGGGGCCTTCCCTATGGGCAGGAACCTGGCACTAGTTACACAGCACAGGACATGGGGTTGTAGCCTGTGGAGGTGACGGCAGCCAGAGAGAGACAGACAGGTGCAATGAGCAGGATGGAGGTGCCGACGAAGACAGGTCCCTTGTCTGCATTGGACAATGGCACAGGTGGATTCCCTGAGACCATGGTGGCCACGTTCACCTACTAGGAAGGATCACGTGGATGGTGGATGGGTAACTGGTAGAAGCTGGAGCTGACAGCATGTCATCCACAGTAGGGCAGCTGGTATTATTTATTTGAAAGGCAACATTACAGAGAGGCAGAGGCAGAGAGAGAGAGGGGTCTTCCATCCACTGGTTCATTCCCCAGATGGCCCCAATGATAAGAGCTTGGCTTATCCCAAGTTAGGAGCCAGGAGCTTCTTCTGGGTCTCCCACACTGGTGCAGGGGCCCAAGCACTTGGGTCATCCTCCACTGCTTTCTCAGGCAGTGGGAAGTGGAGCAACCGGGACTTGAACCGGCATCCAAGTGGTATGCCGGCACTGCAGGCTACAGTTTTACCCACTATGCTACAACGCCGACTCCAGGAAGTGACTCTTAAGGACATTATCACATCATGTTAAATTGCAAGATGTGTTTTCAGCTATACTGTGAATAACATAATAGTTGTTGCCCTATCACCAGGCCACCTCACTAACTCCAGTGTTCACCAACAATGCACGTTGGCCAGAGGCTTCTTGGGTATCATTTTGTGGGACTTAAAGGAAGAGAAGGGAGATTTTGAGGCACCTTTGCCACATTCAGAGAAGAGCCAAAAAGGGAGGCAGGAGGTAGTCAGGACAATCAAGAAGTGGAAGTAGCAAAACAGAGACGTGCTGAGAAGAAATTCAGATTGTTAGAGAATGGTACAGATACAGAGCCGGGAGTTTGGCAAGTTGGCTTCTCACTATTTACAGGATGAAAACATCTCCCCCTTTTTACATGGTAAAGAAAATGCTAGAGTCAAATGATTGTCTACGCAAGTGCCAGGGTGATCATTGGACAGAGAGTGGTTTCTGCAACAGAGGCTGCTCTGACACCTGGAAATCCACCTGTGCAACAGAGAGGCCGACGTCTGGTTCCTTGCACAGACTAACTCAAAATGCATGAGAGACACAGCAGGAATCCCCGAGTTTATGAAGAATTAAGGTTTAGAATTCTTAGAAGAAGGTGTACGCAGAAGTATGCATAACCTGTGTTAGACAACGCTCTCTCCAACATGACACCAACAGGAAAATAAGGAAACGGGACCTCATTAAAGCATTTAGACTCCATGAAGGATATGAAAAGGCAACACAGGGAGGGAATACTTGCAAATCAAATGGAGAATAGATACTTCTCCCTCCCCTTCCCACACTTCCGGATGTCCACCCAGGCTCTCTCCAGGGTCTGAACGCACACAGGGCGATTGCTCTATGTGACTGCCTGGCTTCTGAGCCTCTCTACTGTGGGTCGTGCCCACAGGCCCCTCCTCTTGGGAGGCCGAGATCTGTCTGCCCTCCTGTCACCATGCGGCTGGGTCATCTCCAGGCTTTGGAACCCTCGGAACTGTGAGTAATCTAAGATGTGCAGTGCGAGAGGAGTCCCTACTCAGCGGCCAACTCACCTGTTTGTGCCTATTCCATTAATCTAGTGTTTCTCAGTTTAATATACAAAGGACCCTTCTGGACTTTTTATGAAATCTGGATTACCAGAGTGGAAACAGTAGACTCCACATTATATTGTTCAGACATAGCACAAAAGTGAGTGCTTTAAAGAGATTTGGCTCTGAATTTTTGCAATGCCAAGCAGCAGTCCATAGGGGCTTCTGAGAAGACTGGGGACTCTGCATGGCTCTCTGAGGCTCCACCCTCCCATGAGGTGGAGAAAGGAGTCAGAGTTGGGCTGGGCTGGGGCTGGGCAGAGCACAGGGCTCCCCAGCAAGGCAGTGGGGGAAGAACCCCAGTGTGTCAGTGAGAGTATGGAGGGGGTGCATTCTGAGAGGCACTGGGCCGCTGTAACAGTCCAGGCCAGTGAGTCCCCGGTCTGTCCTCTTTAGAGAGGAAAGGCAGGCATGGACTAATAAAAGCAAACTAAATAAAAGGTAAGATAAATGTGAACTACTCATTAAATGCCAATAAAGGCACAGAGATGGATGTTCCAGGAATTTTGTGAAGGAGACTTCATTAAAAGATGAGCAAGGAGGCCAAGAAAGTACCACAGAAATCTCAGAGATGAGGGCTTTCCCTTCAGTAAAGCCGATGCTGAAGGAGAGAAATTCAGAATCGGGGCCAGGGAGGCAGGGGAATAATCCCCAGTGGCCCAGGTGGTCACATCTGCAAAGGAAGCCTCCGGAAATGAGAGGGACACTTGTTGCTGTGGGTTTGTTCTGAGAGGAGGAGCGCGGTGGGGGCAAGAGGCATGGAGTCACCATACAGACCCCGGGAGTCAGGTGAAAGGGGCTAGAGCAAGCAGCCTGCAGACTCCTTTATTTCAGTTGGTGCAGAAGCTTATAGAGCCGAGGTAGCCAATCCGGTCAAGGGGTAGTCTATGCCCTAACCAATCACAGCCTGTTGCCAGGCAGGCTCCTTTGCCAGGTGGGTTCCACTGCCATTTCTTGAGTGACCGACGCTTGCCAGAGCCATCTTGGCATGGCCTTCTCATTCCACCACAGACACTGTTAATTAGAAGTTCTTAAAAATGGAAGGAATTGAAAGGGTCATCAGTCTGCTCGTCTTTCAGGGACGAGAGTGGGAGCAAAGAAAACTGTGATTGAGGGCAAGTTCTGTGCTCCATGCACAAGTCCCCACTGCCAGTGCCCCACACGGTGACACGCAGGAGCACGTGCACAGTGGTTCTGTGCCCATCCGCTCTGCCCGCTGGCTCCTGCAGTTGTAGGAACAACAAGGCTCACACGCCTGCTGCCTCTGCAAATGTGCACAGCATAAAGGCACACGGAACCCAGGAGACAGAAATTCACCAGAAGCTTGTATCACATGACGCTCAGGTGACACCTGGACACAGGGACACTCTGGAGGGCAGCTGTTGATTTCCAGGCACAGGAAGCCGGACCTGCAGAGTAGAAAAGGTGAATGGATCCAAGGTGCAACTATCACCCACCCTCTAAGTCTGCAGGCCCTGGAAAATGCCAGGAAGGGAAGGTAGGCGGGGGACAAGGCCCAGGCAAAGGATCCAAGGACCTGGGTTGGGTGCCCACTCTGTCATCCACCAGGACTGTGAGCGTCTTCCACATGTACCAGGAGCATCTGCTAAGAAGAGGGAATAAAGTTCAAGTTCACAAGGGACCACATTTCCCACAATGCCCTGCATGGAGCAGCTCTCGCCCACCCACTTCTCAGAAGAAAAGGCAAGACTGAAAGAGCTCAGGCAACTTGCCTACACCCCAAGGCTAGCCAAGCAAAGCTCCAGCGTGTTGCCCAGGCCGTGTGGACCGCAAAGCCCAGCTCAGAAGGCAGCAATTTCTTGCTTCTTTATGGGCCACTGCGTTGCCTCCCCCACACACCTCCCTGGACTTTCAATGAATGATTGGGAGTGACTGACATTTTACAGATGAGGCAACTGTGATTCAGCGGACTTACTGATCTCAGACAGCAGAGCTGGAAGGCACGGAAGCCAAGATGACACCGTGGGGCAGCGGTCCTGTCCTGTCTGCTCTTTCTTAGGTCTGGACTGAGACCTCGGCCATGCCAGAGCCTCTCCCAGGAGACAAGCCAGGTGCGTTTCTAGGGTTGCATTTAGGTAGGGAGAAAGCTGCAGTCTTTTATACGCTCTTCAGCCAAGAAATGTTGGGCTGAATGCTTCTCTTTGAATAAATAGGAATCTAAATTCCATGGCACAAGTTTTCTCCAAAGAAATAAAATAAAAATAAAAAAAGATGGAACAGCACGTGCTTAGGCTCGGTCCTATTTTAGCGACTGAATCTTCCTTTGTATCCCTAGGTGTGATCAACTTGAGGAAATGCAATTGCCAGATTGAGGCTGTCTAGGAAATCTTCAAAATCCTTCTCCGACTTTTCCCAATATGCTGGACACAAGGGCCTCCAGGTGTGTGTGAGGGAAGGTGGGAGGCCAGGTGCTCCTCTGGACTTGCTCCTGGCTGGTGATGCTGGGCAAGTCCTGGAAACCCTCGGTGTCCAGTGCCTGCACTTGAGGGAAGAGAATGGGGAGATGCCTGCTGCTCCCCCTGGGCTCATGTTCCGCACAGTGCACCTGGGACTATTCCAAAGCACAGGAACAACACAGTGGAAGAGTTGCCTCTCATTTAGCATGCCAAGAACTTGCAAATTTAACTCTCCAGAACTTTCAACAATGCTCCAAAATCAGCCACGTGTTCCACAGTGACCTACATAAAGTTTTCACTATGTATTTCACAGGCCCTTCGACTGAGTTGACAATGAAGTCAGCGGTTCCGGGGAAGAGCTGAGACTCACAGCCAGTCTGACCTTGTGTGAGTAATATCTCTACCGCGAACTAGCTGTAGACACTGGCAATTTTCCCACCTGTAACATGCAGGTGCCAATTTCAGCAGAGTAGCCCAAAGGATGGCTGTGAAAATGCAATGGATAATCTGTGTCAGCATTTGAATAGTCTGCAAATAATATCATTCAATTGTTACACACGCTCCTCAGGTTTTCTTATGATAGTCAGTGCTTCTCCTTCCTTCCTTCCTTCCTCCCATCCAACCATCCATCATCTTCCATCCATCCATCCATCCATCTACGCATTCATCATCCTTCTATTGTTATCCATTATCCATCCCTCTGTCATCCATTTATCACTACCTAGCATCCATCCATCCATCATCTTCCATTCATCCATCCTATCCATTCATCCATGCATCCATCATCCATTCATCCATCCATCCACCCATAATCCACCTACTCATCCATCTGTCACTATCCACTATCCACCCATCATCCATCTGTCATCATCTATCATCCATCCATCCATCCATCTGGCATCCATTTATCCATCCAGTTGCTTAAGATGGGGACAGGGATGTTATCCTAGCATCCTCATTCCAGCCTTGCCACCTTTGGACTTCTTATTCTTAATTTTTTCTTCACTTCTAATTCTTTCTTTATCACCCTTCCAGAACCTTTACCTAAGACAGCATTCCCTTCCAGTCCTGGCTTCAACCTCAATAGAGTAGTCACGATAATTTTTTGAGATAAGAATCAGATATTTCTCAAAGCTTTTATAATTAAACCTATCCTCCTTACAGAGTGGTCCCGCATAATTGAGCCCTTCCGAATTTCTCCACACTTTCTGTGATTCATTCCTGCACTCCTGGCTTGGGACACACTCATCCCTCCCAATTTCCTGACTGCACAAGGCTCTTTCCAATATTAGAATCTTCACAGATAACATCTGCTCTGCCCATAATGTTCTTCCCCTTCCCGTGCAGGCTGGCTCCTCACTCTTCAGATGACAGTCTTAATGTCACTTCTTAAAAAAGGTCTCTCTGAAAAACGTGTGCTTTTCCTCCATATCATATATCACAATGTAAGAATATATCTTAATAGTTACTAGAGGGTAACTAGAGCTTTGTCCAAGATGGTAGGCATGAGACACAATTGGGTGGGGGTTGGTTTAATACAAAGCACACACTGGGCTGCGAAGATTTAGTTTGAACAAAAGGAAAAATTGCACTGTTAATTTTAGATGGATTAGACATTGTGGCAATATGTCAGGTATGTTCAGTTAAGGTGTATTAATAACACTAATTTTTTCTTTCCTTTCCTTTTTTTTTTTTTTGAAAGGCAGAGTTAGACATGGCTACAAAGTAATTTGCAAAACTTACAGTTGCATATGTGGAGAGTAGTGGAGGTTTCTGATCTATAACATAGAGATCTTCAATAGATATCAGATGGCATGAATTAAGGGCAATCAAGGAAGTCCCAGCAGGTGAGAGGAAGACACTTAAAGCAGTAGAGGGCAAGGAACTGAAGCACATCTTCACTTGCAGAAGTGTGTGTGTCATGACATGGGATGCAACTTTGACTCGAAGGTTTTAGATGAACCATGAAACAAAATAGTCGGTTTCCACCAACATCTGCTCCAAGTCCCGCCCCTGGCAGCCTCTGCGGTGCGCTCACTCTTGAGGTGCTGGGTAGTCTTTGCAAATAAAGGCGTGGTTGGGCAGGGGGTTGGGCCAGTGGTTAAGACGCTGCTTGGGTCTCCTGGGTCTTCCATCGGAGCACCTGCTTAGGGTCTCGGCTGTGCTTCCAGGCCAGCATCCTGCTAATGCCCACCTCGGAGGCAGCGGGTCATGGCGCGGGTACCTGCCTTCCTGCCACCCACATGGAGGACCGGACTTCATCCTGGCCCAGCTCCAGGTGTTGCAGGATCTGTGTGTGTGAGTGTGAGTGTGCATATGTGAGTGTGTGTGGGGGGGTGGGTGAGTGTGTGTGTATGTGTGTGAGTGTGGGTATGTGAGTGTGTGTATATGAGTGTATGTGAGTGTGTGTAGGTGTGTGTATGCAAGTGTATGAGTGTGTGTGAATGTGAGTGTGTTTGAGTGTATGTATGTGAGTGTATGTGTATATGTGAGTGTGTGTATGTGTGTATGTGTGTGTGTGGGTGAGTGTGTGTATGTATGTGTGTGAGTGTGGGTATGTGAGTGTGTGTATGTGAGAGTGTGTGAGTGTGTGTAGGTGTGTGTATGTAAGTGTATGAATGTGTGTGAATGTGAGTGAGTGTGTTTGAGTGTATGTATGTGAGTGTGTGTGTATACGTGAGTATGTGTATGTGAGTGCGTGTGGGTGTGTGTGAGTGTTGCTTTGTCTTTCAGATAAAATGAAAAATAAATAAAATCTCATACACCTGCTCCTCCTCTGCCTGGTCACACGGGGGTTTCCAAAGCTGATGTGGTCCTCCGGCGTCTCTCAGCTCTGAGAGGCTGTGCTGGTGCTTAGCCTTGGTCCCTCTGCGTGACTCCACCCCATTTCTGACCACACACTGCCGTCTCCTTTCGTTCTCATCAGTTTGCCAAGACAGAGAGCGTGTGGCTGGGTCACGTGTCCCTGTACAGGTCAGCTCCCTTCTCTGTGTGTTCTAGCAGGCTCTGGAGGCACTTCTGCCCAGTGGCACACGCTGACGTGTGGCATGTCTTCTGATGCTGAACTTCACGTGCTGAGCCGTCTGCACCTGCTCTGGTTTCAGCCGGACTTGACTCCTGAGCTCAGGTGCATGTTTATATCCCAGCCCTAAGTCAATGGCACTAAGCGGGCAGAAACATAATCCAACTATGTTGTGTAGGAGACAGGCCTGTTGGGAGGTCCCAGGGTTGTTGAGGGCATGACCTTGGAAGACAGTTCTTGGAACCAGGTTGCTCTAAAGCCCTGGCAGTCCCAGAACTCTCCACTTTCCTTGATCCTTCCTGCACACACCCTGTGATGTCAGCATCTACCACCTGCACAAGGCCGAATCCAGGTGGCCGCCCAATCTTTAACCTGAACTTCAAGGTGAATAAACCTTCCTCCTTTACAAAGTTGGCTGTCTCGGGAACCCCGCCGCAGTCATGACTCGAGTCGTCTCACCTCTCTGGTTCTTCCCGGGTTTGTCCCGTCTCCTGTCAGCAGCTGCTGATTCTCTGGGCCTAACCCGAGTCCCGAGTTTGCTGCAGGCTCGGTCCTGGTGGTTCTCTGAGACTGTTCTGGGCACGGGCTTTGCTGGAATTGTCCCAGAGCCTGGGATGTCAGCATGCTGTATGTATCCCAGGCCGTATGTCTGCCAGTGATTAACGAGCACAGTGAGAGACCAGCATCCCCTACTGTGGGCCTCCACCCAGAAGGCAGTGAAGTGCTTCCCCTGCAGGGGGGTCTCCTTGTGCTCCCGCTACAATCTGGGACTCACAGGTTAAAATGCTTGATTCATAAAGCACGTAAAAGGGGGTGCCATGCTTCCATACATTTTCTCCTTTGATACCCACAACAGTTCTGGGAGGGAGGGACTGTGATGCCCATTTTACAGCTTTATGAACTGAGCCTCAGGTATCGTGAATGTGCTCAGGACCCTCCACTCACTCCTCCGTGTCTAATGCATACACAAGGACGCAGTGAGTACAGGGGCGAGCAGGGCAGATCCGGGCCCTGTGCTCTTTCTTCCCCACGCAGCACGGCCCCCTCCCACCTAGGGAGCCTTGGGGCGGTTGCTTCGTGAAGATGGAGTGACTTCCTGTGCTCCCACTTCCTTGTT
Organism: Sylvilagus floridanus; assembly: GCA_949820135.1. Classification (NCBI taxonomy): domain Eukaryota; kingdom Metazoa; phylum Chordata; class Mammalia; order Lagomorpha; family Leporidae; genus Sylvilagus; species Sylvilagus floridanus. The sequence goes on from OX463246.1 coordinate 40,151,313, forward strand.
CTTCTGGCCACAGAGGTCGTGGCTGCCATCTTTCTGGGGTCACAGCTCCACCTCTGCTGGTCACGCCCGGGGTTTCCAAAGCTGGTGCTGGTTCAAAGGAAATCGCAGAGACTGCAAAAGATATCATCACGTCAGGGAGGAAAAGGCATGCTTCAGTGCTGCAGTGGGGTGTAAATCAAGCGAAATAGGGGCTAGGACATGGGGAAACACCAAAGTAAAATAAAATAAAATACGCTGGGGATGGCAGTTGGTTCTTCAGTAATGCAAAAATGTGGAAGAATCTCACAGACACAGGGAAAGAGGTGGAGAGAAGAGAATGGGAAGGAATGGCCCCGAGCCACGTGTGCTGTGGCAGAGTCCCCACACGCGGGTCGCCGTGGTGGCTGTGGGGGAGAGGGAGGGTGTTTATTTAAGGAAAAAAAATGGTGGTGACTTCAAGTCCTGTGGCTGCTTGGGAGGGGCCCTCTGGCACCCTTGCTGGTCACTGGAAGTGGAGGGCTGGCCATCAGCAATGTCCGCTGGGCCCCTGAGTGTGGCCTCTCCAGTATCTGAGAGCAGTCTGTTCTATGTGCCGCACTGGGCAGCTCATTGTTGGCTTGACTAATTTTCATAGCTGCTGTCTCGTGTTTGTAATGTGGAGGCGAGCTGGGCTCAGCCTCTTAAGAATTAAACTTAATTCCGTAGTAGCAGTGCCCGCTGTGCCTCAGCCTCCAGGTTCAGAGCAGGGGGTACAGGGATGAGAGCACCTCCTTTGCCCCCATAGGAGATATTTCCTTGAAGGATATCCCACAAACAAATCGATGCAGGAAGAAAATCGCAAGTTAAAGGGTGGTCAGGAAAGGATGTGTGTGTTTGTGTGACCTCTGTACGTCATTTCCAATAATGAAACGCTACTGATGGCTGCATTTGTCACAGGGACATTTTTCAAAATCCAGCTGCTATTTCACATCCGTGTTTCATGTCTGTGCTTTATGGAATTCTCTACATTCGAAAATGAAGACTCTTCTCCGTGTGGACATCTGAAAATCGAAAACGGCCACCAAGACAGCGGGAACATTAGGACAGCCGCCCTTCTGAGAAGACGTCATCGATCCATTTCCACTGAGTCATTTACCAGCGCTATCAGAAAACACCGGGTGTCAGCGCGAAGGGAAAAACCGTCGGTGGAAATCGTCATGCGCCTTGCCCAGGATGCAAGCGCACAACTCGGGGACGGTGTTAAAATGATTGCTTCTGCCAATTTTACATAAAATGTGTATTTTTGTATTATATATAATCTAGATATGCATTTACCCATATTAAATAAAGCCCCAAAATCCACCTAGAAATGTGTGGATAGACCCTTACGTATATATATATAGCATGTGCTGTCGTTCTGGCTGCTGCCAAAAGGAATTAGAAGTCACGATTCCTGCACTGGAGGAGAGGGTGGTGAGTGTGGGGAGCCGCGGCCTCACGTGGAGGGGACACATGTCCTGCGGGGGCCAGGCCAGGCAAGCTTGGCTCCCCGAGCGCCTGACTATCGGAGGGCTCACCCAGTGAGCAGACAACTTCCCCACCTTGCTCCTCGCCGCGGTCCCGGCCCCTCCACTCACACGCCTGTGTGCTCGCTGTTTGCGCATTTGCTTTCTTATCTGTTATGATCGGAGAGGCGTCAGCTTCTAGGTTTGCTGGCAGAACCATGGCACATCTGAGTCTTAAGTTCTGGTCGCACCATCCCCTTCGAGTTGGCCATCAGCACCCCGAAGCCACCCCATGTCCCTGGTCACTCATTCAGCCTCCACCGTAGGTATCTGCCCTGCTACCCCTCAGCCTCAACCTCCTCCCTCTGACCAGCAGCGCCTCCCATCCCACCCTGGCGGGCTGGCCTACTTGATGAAGAAATGAAAATGACCAGGAAGTCCTTTGCAGTTCTAAATTAAGCAAACCAACAACTGCAATTGAACACTGCTGGCACTCCCCCCTCCCCCCTCCTCCTCCCCCTCACTGCTGGCACTCCCCCCTCCCCCCTCCTCCTCCCCCTCACTGCTGGCACTCACCCCTCCCCCTCTCCTCCTCCCCCTGGATACTGGCACTCACCCCTCCCCTCTCCTCCTCCCCCTCCCCTTTTTCCTCCTGCTCTCCTCCTCCCCTCCCCCTCCACCTCCCCCCCCCTACTTCCCCTCTCTTCTCCCTCCTCCCCTTCCCCAACTCCTCCTCCTTCCCCTCCTTTTCTTCCTCCTCTCCCCCCACTTCTCTTCTTGTCCCTTGTCCTTCCTCAAGTTGATGCCTACCAATGGTTTGGATTTATTTTGGCCTTTCTTTCTTTTTTTTTTTTTGACAGGCAGGGTTAGACAGTGAGAGAGAGAGACAGAGTGAAAGGTCTTCCTTCCGTTGGTTCATTCCCCAAATGCCAAATGGCCGCTACAGCTGGCGCACTGCACTGATCCCAAGCCAGGAGCCAGGTGCTTCTCCTGGTCTCCCATGGGGTGCAGGGCCCAAGGACCTAGACCATCCTCCACTGTACTCCCGGGCTACAGCAGAGAGCTGGACTGGAAGAGGAGGAACCGGGACAAAATCCGGCGCCCTAACCAGGACTAGAACCAGGGGTGCCAGCGCCACAGGTGGAGGATTAGCTTAGTGAGCCCTGGCGCAGGCTATTTTGGCCTTTCTAATGTGATATTTAGACCATCGTTTTTCTTCTATTTTATATTAAGCCTCACTCTCTGCTGGACTCGTGCCCCTGGGTTTTCTGCGTGTTTACCTAATAAGGCAGTGTTGGGCCCTGCATCAGCACAGCAGGCTAAGAGGCTGCCTGGGCTCCTGACAGTCCATATCCCACGGATTCGAGTCCGGGCCGCTCTCGGCTGGGGCACCTGGGGAAGCGGTGATTAGGCCTCTGCCAGCCACGTGGGGGACGTGGCTGGAGTTCCAGGCTTTTGGCTTCAGCCCGTCCTGGGCCTCGGGAGCCATCTGGGGGTGAACCAGCAAGTTTGTAAGTGCTCTTAACCACAGAAACCTGTGTGTTTGAAAAAATTAGTGGCAAAATCAGTCTTGCCCAAGGAAAACAGAGTTCAAGTCCACAGAAGGAAGCGATCAATAGGGTGGAAAATCATATAGGTTAGTAGGCCACAGAGACACGTCAAACACAGGAGTTAGAAAACCAGGGAAACCCAAGTGCTGTTCTGCCTTTTCTGTTCAATAGTCCTGCAGCATAGGGGATGGCGCTGTGGTGTACCTGGTAAAGCCTCTGCCTGCAGTGCCAGCATCCTATATGGGCGCCGGTTTCAGTCCCAGCTGCTCCACTTCCAATCCAGCTCTCTTTTATGGTCTGGGAAAGCAGTAGAAGATGGCCCAAGTCCTTGGGCCCTGCACCCATGTGGGAGACCTGGAGGAAGCTTCTGGCTCCTGCCTTCAGATCAGCCCAGCTCCTGCCTTTGCAGCCATTTGGGGAGTGAACCAGCAGATAGAAGACTCTCTCTCTCTCTCTCTCTCTTTCTCTCTCCCTCTGTCTTTCTGTAACTCTGCCTTTCAAATAAATAAATAAATCTTTCAAAAAAATCAGTCATGAAGCACACAAACTATTCCTTAACTTCCCCAAGGTTTCTTTTCTACCTCTCCATCCCTTCTCCTGTCTCTGATCAAAGCACGCAATACCTCCCACAGGGCTTGGGGAACCCACAGAGTGGAAACCCTGCAGGGCACCACGTGGGACACACGAGAGCTTTCAGCAGTCCTCACTCTCCCTGCTGTTCCTGTGACCTGCCTCGCCCACCTGTCCTGGCAGAATTCAGGGTTGTCTATTCCTCAGCACTTTGAACTTTTTAAAAAAGATTTTATTGATTTATTTGAGAGGCAGAGATACAGACAGAAAGACAGAGAAGCCGAGAGAGGTCTTCCGTCCTCTGGCTCACTCCTCAGATGGCCACAACAGCTGGAGCTGGGCCCATCTGAAGCCAGGAGTCAGGAGCTTCCTCCGGGTCTCCTGTGCAGGTGCAGGACCCCAAGCAGCTGGGCCATCCTCCACTGCCCTCCCAGGTCATAAGCAGAGAGCTGGACCAGAAGAGGGGCAGCTGGGACATGAACCTGCACCCATATAGGATGCCAGTGCCGCAGGAGGAGCCCAGCCCACTACACCACAGCACTGGCCCCAAAACTTCGAACTTCATCGATTTGAGCACCTGAGTCTATCATCAGCATACTTCCCTTCTCATGTGGAAGAAGAGGTTGTCTTTTATTTCTTGTTAATTTTCTCTTTGTCCAGCACATCATAACCACTCAATACATGATTACTAAAGGATTGTGGATGATACAAGGATTGCTAAGTGCCAGGGAACATCCTAATGGCTTCACATCTAACTCATCTTCTTTCACAGTCACGGGAGGTAGGCGGGACTGTCACCCCAGCCCTGCAGGAGGGACACCGAGGCACGGAGGATGAATTACACTTCTCAGGCTGCTCAGCCAAGCACTCACTCAGGAACTGACTGTAGAATCCAGGCTCCTAGCTCGCATAAAGACACAGTCTCGCAAATTATTGATTTTCTAACAAAGCTCTTTGAATGTTACAGGAATTGAGAACATTCTTTGCTGTTTCCTTGACCCACAGAGAAGGAATAATGATATCTGTAGACTTCAGTGTCTTCGGTGTTTGCATGCTTTAGCCTCACTGCCTCCTGGAGAGAAAGCAGGTCCTACGGCATCATCTCACCTTGGCCTTTGCAGATCTGCACTTGGCTGTGCTGGAGCTGTCAGATGGCTGTTGAGACTCTGCCACCGCTGGGGGTGCTCTGAAATGCAGCGACGCTGCGGTCGCCGTGGTGACCAGGAGCTCTGTTTGCCACACAGTCCATCAGACGCCCAGCGCCTGCGGTCAGCACACACTGACTGGGAGGCCTGGAGACGAAGGTTGGGATGATTTATGAAGTGTGAAGTGGGGTTTTGTTTTGGTGTCTGCAGGGTCTTCACTGAGCTGGAAGGGTGTGTCTCTGTGTTATTACACAACCACCCCAGCCTTTTTTGAGGGAGTAAGTTCTGTCAATCAAACATTCTCCTTTGATTTAATGCCCGTGTTTGTTGTGAAGGAACATTTACCCATATGTTTCTGCATCATTTATGTTCTGCATCAAAATGTTGTTTTTCAACAGCTGCTGAGCATTCGAAATTCCATGTAGAAGGCTGGAGGGGCTGGGCTGCGTAGTAGGAAGCCTAGAAGTAGGTGTGGGGGCTTGAGTCAGCAGATCAGCAGGGGCCTCGTTATTCCCAGGGAAAATGGGGGTTTGTGCAAATCCTGGATGGGAGTGACTGCCCCAGAGGCCTCCTGCAGCCTTTGTCTGCTGAGTCCCATCAGTGAATGCATGGCCACAAAGGCACAGTGCACACGCAGTGACCTTACCTGGAGTAGAAGCTGCAGACTCACACCCTCATTGGGCCGACACTGTGCCCTGGAAGGCCTCGGGGCTCCCACCATCCCCGTCTACACATCTCAACATCCTGGGACTGGAGAACCACTTCAGTGTCTTTCTAGCTCAAAACCCCACAACTCAGCCAGTCACAGCACTAGGAATTCAGTACTGAGAAGAGGCCAGCAAAGGGAGGGAACTCCAGCGCCCAGGCTCCTGGGCGGCAATGCCGAGCCCACCCTGCCCTGGTCTTGTCTCCTTCGTCTCATCTTCCTTCCAAGCCAGGCCCCCCGGCAAGACACTGAACCTGTGGTTCAGCGGTTGCTTTCCAGTAAATTCTCTCTCCCTTTTCCCTGTGATCGACGTCGCTCTCACCTCTCAGCTTCAGAGACAGTAAAGGAAGCACAGCCCGAGTCCTCTTCATCTGAAGCCCAATCCCCAGTCTTTCTCTTCCCTGAAGCCTCTGCCACAACAGGCCAGAGACATGATGCGTGTTCCCGTGGCAATGTCACATACATGTAATCACGTAGAATATGGAGTCTCTATATGCAAGGACACTTCAACAGTTTCTGGAAATGAGATTGTTTAAAAAATAAGCTTATTTTTGATGCAAAAAATTTTGGAATTGAAGCATCTTCAAAAAGTTTATGGAAAATGCATACTACGGAAAAATGGTGCATGGATTTCAATTTTTTGGTGCAAAAATCAACTTATCTTTTAATTCCACTCTTCCATGAAATCTCTGGAGTACCCTGGTGTACTATAGTTTTACCTATATTTGTCTTAGAAGAATCTCATTCATTTTATTAATGGACATAAAGTTGTCTCATCAACATATACTGTTCTCTGGAGGGAGGACATTTTCTCAGTCTGTACCACAGTGCGTTGCCTTTTATGGGCACTCAGTGATCCTTCTGGGGTAAATGACTGAGCCACAGAACGTGGTAGAAGCTGCTGGAAGTCTCGGGGCGGGGGGTTCCTGAGCAGTCAGGATTGACAGGTGCAGCATGGAGTACCACCTCACTCACAATCCAGCACCAACCTCCACCAGGAGCTGGGACTTTCTTCTGTGGCTTGGGGAGCCGGATCTGCAGGAGCCTGAGGCTCAGACGTCAGCGGGGAGGAAGCAGGCAGCCCCTGCGAGGACTGGTCTCATCCATGCCTGGTGAGTACTGATGCTCCAAAGCCTCACTGCCCAGAACAGCTCCTTCCCCTGATCTGGGAGCCCAGAAACGTGGGGAAGCATCTGAGCCTGGACTTGCCTCCTGGAGAGGTGAGCCGGCAAGCTGGCTTGGGTGGTGGTGTGGTCACCTGGACAGTCAGAGGCTGAGGAGATGAGGAGAGAAGAACAGGTCATATTACCTGAAGGAGGCGTTTGCAAAGGCTGTGGGGCTCAGGCTGTGTGTGGGTTGGGGACTGAGAGCAGTAGAGTGCAGCGCTGGGAGAGGCGGGTGGAGCCCTATGGAGATGCACACAGGGGGATAGTGAGAGATGCTGAAGATTCTTACTCAGGCTGGCGCCGAGGCTCAACAGGCTAATCCTCCACCTGTGACACTGGCACACCGGGTTCTACTCTCGGTTGGGGAGCCGGATTCTGTCCCGGTTGCCCCTCTTCCAGGCCAGCTCTCTGCTGTGGCCCGGGAGTGCAGTGGAGGATGGCCCAAGTGCTTGGGCCCTGCACCCCATGGGAGACCAGGAGAAGCACCTGTCTCCTGGCTTCGGATCAGTGTGGTGCGCTGTCTGCGGCGGCCATTGGGGGGGTGAACCAATGGCAGAGGAAGACCTTTCACTCTGTCTCTCTCTCTCTCTCACTGTCCACTCTGCCTGTCAAAAAAAAAAAAAAAAAGAAAGAAAGAAGATTCTTACACAAAGAGGGGATCAGGCCTCCCTGACTGTACCAAAATGGTCCCCAGTGTTCTACATCCCAGGATTCAGTTCAGGACACATCTGTCCCAGGTACCCAGCTGGATCCGTGAGTGAGAAGGCGTTTTCTGGGGTGGCTAACTCGGAGTGCACATGGGGGAACAGAAGACGGAGTGCATAGGGGTGCTTGGGAGAGTGAAACACACAGACAGGCCATGGGCCGGGTCATGTGTCTGGGCAGGTGGAACCGCAGGCAAAGCCAGTGAGCATGCACACCTCTCACCTCTGCTGTGCCCCCAAGCACGTGACCTTGTACAATCACACAGCTGAGTGTGGTGGCCAACCTGCCTGCCACCTGGGTCAGCCAAGACTCAGTCTCTCCCGTCCACTCCTCCCAGAGGCCATATGGCTGTCTTGATGGTGTCACAGCCATGACGTGGGCGCCCATGTGAAAAGGAACTGGGAGACCACGCTAGAAACTTCTCACAGCCTCCAGGTGCCGAGAGTGGTGGCCAAGGCACACTGAGCAAAATAAGAGCAAAACTGGAGCTGCGAACCCTACAACAAGAACCTGGCCTTCCCCAGCTGAGTTCCTGGATGAAGACGCCGCCCTGGCTGACTCCTTCATGGCAGCCACGTGAGAGCCTGCATGGAGGACCAGCCAAGACAAGCCTGTGCTAAGCCACAGCCCCGGGGCCGTTGTATCAGGCCGCGACAGCAAGCTTCTGGCTTGGGGTGCAGGTGGAACAGTGCTGCGTGCAGAGCCTGCTCATGACCTGGGCTCAGGCGTCTGCTGCAGAAGTCAGCAAGGCAGGGACGCTGAGGGTTTCCTCTCTCCTGCGTGGATCTGCACGGCAGTGTCGTCTCGGGCCTGCTGAACGCCGGCCTCAAGCAGACGCTTATGAAGAACAACAAAACTCACACCGATCGAATCCGCTAGAAGAGTTTACTCAGTTGCTCTGTACGGTCACCCTGAGGTAGATGCTATTATCATTGATCCTTACAAATTAGGAAGCAGTGACGCAGAAGATTAAAGCAATCAATCACGTCACTGGCGATCGGAGCTAATGATTTATCTGTACTGCGGTTTGGCTTGAGACAATGACCGTAGACACTCTGAAACGTCGGAGCCGGGCAGGCCGTGCCGGCCACACGCAGGCCCAGCTCCCTTTTGGAAGGAAGGATGCCCACTGCACCCAGCCACCAATAAGCCTGTGTGTGAGCGCAGATGTGGTCTTACATGTGTGTGCATGTGTGTGTGTGTGTGTGTGTGTGTGTGACTGTAGTAGTTCTTTCCACCAGGTCTATAGGCATAAAACCAGCAAAAGCACTGGGCTAGAGCCCCCAGGAATACCCAGGTCACTGTATCCAGCTGAGGGTCACAGATCCCGTGCTTGTGTTTCCTGAAGCCCCTCGCTCCTCCAGCGTCTGAGCTGAGGAGAGCAGGGTGGTGGTGACCTACAGCAAGACTATCAGTGTGGGGGGAGCCCCTTGTGAGGCATCTGAGGAGCCCTGGTGACCAGTGCTATACACCTGGCCATTTGCAGCCCTTCCAAGAAGCAAATCGTGTGTCGCTTGCCCCCATAGGAACGTACAAACCCGGAGACTTCTAGGGTTTCTCAGGGCGAGGTCACGCGTCATGGCTCCCAGGACGAGGGCGTACATTCAGGTCTCTCCCCAGATTTACATTGTGCATGCATGAGAGACACAGCTCTGCTCACTGCTGCTAGGGCCACATGGCAATGCTGAGTGCGGCACAGCAGGTGAGCCTGGCAAACCCTGGGCAGCTCTCCAGCAGTCACTCCCTAGCTGTTACCCAGGCTGACTCTCCATGGCTGGAGACAGACAGCAGGCAGCAGGGCTGCTCAGTGTGGACCATCAGTGCTTGTAGCCAGTGACCTGACAGATGCTCCCAGAAGGAAACTGAGGCAGCACTGCGATGGAGGGTGGAGGGCACAAAACACTGCGTCAATGCAAAGAGCAGGCACCACAGGCAATGGGCATCAGCCATGGTTCTTGCCAAGGAGATGTCTATAACCCTGTGGGGACACGTGGCTGACGTTGTGGGGACACGTGGCTGATGTCTGTCGGGAAACTTGGCTGATGTCCGTGGGGGCATGTGGCTGACATCCATGGGGACACGTGGTTGATGTCCACGGGAACACAGGGCTGACGTCCATGCTGCCACTGGAAACACAGGAGCTGCCACTCACCTTCATGTTTTTCTAGCTCTCAGAATGGGGATCGCACACAAAGCTACTCTGGCCTAATTCTCTTCGTGCCCCCAGCTTCCCACTCAGAGAAGGCCAACCTCAGCCCGTGGAATTTCTCCTTTGGCCCGTGAGCTAAGAGTGGTTCTTACATTTTCAAATAGCTGAGAAGATCCACAAGACCCTTGACGCTCCTTGTCTTGGAAGCTCTACAGAGCTCACAGGTGCACGTGCGTGACTGCAGGCCTGTTTCTCAGCCCTTTGCTGTGGGGAGGGGCCGTGCTGTGCACAGAGGCTGCTAGGCAGCACCCCAGGCCTCCCCCCAGCCCACGCCCGCAGCACCCCTCTTCCATCCGTGAGATCAGAGACATCTCCGCGTGTTACCAAGGGAGCCCCTCCTGCCGAGAGCGCTTTTTCCTGGAAACCCAGCGGTGCTCCTCCAGTCGCTTGTCCTTGGTGTGCAGCACCGCTGCTGGCGCCTGCCCTGCCAGGCTTCCACATCTCCTCTCTGCCCCTGCGCAGGTCACCTGTGCCCACTCGTGAGCTGTCTCCTCTCTGCCCCTTCGCAGGTCACCTGTGCCCACTCGTGAGCTGTCTCCTCTCTGCCCCTTCGCAGGTCACCTGTGCCCAATCGTGAGCTGTCTCCTCTCTGCCCCTTCGCAGGTCACCTGTGCCCACTCGTGAGCTGGCGCGTGAAGCAGCTGGTGTTGGAAAGGCAAACACGGAGGGAAGCAGGGGAGAGAATTGGAGAGCAGCCGCGTCGGGCAGAACACTTTCTGGGGGAGAAGAGTCCTTCCCCGCACGAAGACCCAAGCGCCGAGGTCAGGCTGCAGGCCGCCCTTTCCTGCAGACAGCCTGAGGCTCTCTGGACGCTAGCATCCGCCTCTTCGACCTATGCTCCGGAGGCTGCTGCCTCCTGGGGGGAGGCCAGGTCCATGCAGAGCACCAGGACCCAGGATAGAAGCAGAGGCTCCCCGAGTGCTCCAGCCACACGGCCAGGCTCCCCGAGAGCCACTCTCTTGGCTGCTCTAAGCAGCTCTGGGTCTGTTTGAATACGTGAGACACATATAACGGCCTGACAGATTCCAAGTCCATAGAAAGCCACAGTGTGAAGTCCACGGGACGGAAAGGAGTGGCTCAGCCACACTCAGCGTGGCTCAGGCACTCAGAATCCGTCCACATACGTAACCCCCCAAGAACTCTTTGAGCTGGGTTTGCTTCCTCGGATTTGACCTGAAAAAATAGGAAGACACAGCCATTGCAGAGCTGTGCAAACACCTTATGGAGAGAGCAGCAGAGCTGGACCCCAGAGCCTTGTTGTCTGTCACAGCCACAAGTCATACAAGGGCCTTCAAATAGTTCCTGGAAAATGGAATTAAAAAGTACCTTTATTTTGACGCAAAACACTTTTTGAAATCCACCTATAGTTTTTTCACAGTATGCATTTGTTGCGAACTTCTTAGAGATTTCAAAAATGCCTTGTACTAAAATACATTTATCTTTGAGTTCCATCTTCCACAAACTCTTTCCAGTCCCCTGGTATATGGCAACGTGTAGCTGAAGGAGCCTCAGCCACAGAGATGGCAGATTTGTCTGAGAGTGGAGCCGGCTTCTGTGGGCATTCTGAGCAGGAAGGGACGGGAAGCAGAGGCTCCCCGAGTCCTCCAGCCACACGGCCAGGCTCCCCGAGAGCAGCCGGCCCCCGGCTCCGTCGGCTGGTGTTTCGGTGCAGCCTGGGGAGCCCGTCAGGGAGGTGCACAGACAGCCTCGGGGAGGCAATGGACCGCGAAGTCACGTGTGCAGGAGCAGACAGAAGGAGATTTATCACTTGTGCTGATAAACTGACAGTGAAATTAAAAAGCTTAATTATTTCAGCATGAATTTTGAGAGCCTTCTTTTCCCAGTGAACATATTAAAAAGTTTCCGAGCATTGTGCAGCAATAAAACATCTGTGACCCAATTTACATAAAGCGGAGACTTGTTATGGGACCGGGAGCAGCGGGAGGACTGCAGGCCTGTGCTGCTTCTCCCTCGCCTGCAGGCAGCCTGGTGCCAGCTGTGGCGTCACACGTGTCCCGGGAAAGTGCGAAGGTGGAGAAATGGGGAGGGGGCTCCCGAGGACCCCAAACACCACGAGAAGGATGTGCACTTGGGCGCAGGTACAGGACAGAGCGGAGGCTCCCAGCAGGGGTGTCTTGAGAGCTCCTAGACAGGAAGCTGGCCACGGAGAAGGAATAGGATGGTTGCTTTCTAACGCAGACGCCCACTTGGAAAAAACGTGTGCAGCTTTTTGTTATCTGAAAGCTTTGGAGTCTAACATTGTGAGAAACTTTACCTTCTCTGGGTGCTGCTCATGGAGAAAGGTGGGAGAGACAGTCTATAGGGCTTACTCTTAGAGGGCTGGACTCTCTTTAAAGTTTTATTATAACAGACCGCACAATGCCTTTAAAACAATAAGCACCTTTTGGTGAAAACTCAGATCAGATCCAACACACTTGATACATAGTCCTAATTCTTGAATGATTTGATGTAGGTTTTTTTTTAACTGATATAAAACTTGACAAAAATCTGTTCTGAAGAATGTATAGGATATTGACATACGGTAATTTACTAATTAGAGAAAAAATATGCAACACTTATTTCAGTAAGATTTGAAACTTAAATTGTGCAAATAATGAACTAGATAGAATTGAGGGTGAAAATTTGTCGATATTGTGTCTTTATCATTCTTTGAATTTGAAAGTATTTTCAGAGAAAATTTTTTGGCTAGCCAATAGCATAATTGCTTCTAGATACCTTTTAACATCTTTTTTTATTTGACAGGTAGAGTTATAGACAGTGAGAGAGAGAGACAGAGAGAAAGGTCTTCCTTCTGTTGGTTCACCCACCAAATGGCTGCTGCGGCCGGAGCTATGCCGATCTGAAGCCAGGAGCCAAGTGCTTCCTCCTGGTCCCCCATGCAGATGCAGGGGCCCAAGCACTTGGGCCATCCTCCACTGTCCTCCTGGACCACAGCAGAGAGCTGGACTGGAAGAGGAGCAACCAGGACTAGAGCCCGGTGCAGCAAGGCGGAGGATTAACCAAGTGAGCCACGGCACCAACTTCACCTTTTAGCATCTTTACCTCAAAAATTAATTCATTATACACAACACCAGTGATTCTCAATGGAAGGCACAATTGCTTGGCTGGGGGATTAGGAGCATACCATATCAGAGACTTCAAAATCCAACACTTCTCCCACCTCCATACACACACAACTCACTCCAACGCTCGAAAGAAAACTCAACAGGCACATACCTGCCAACAGCCTCAAACTCCATTCTTACTAAAATCAGGGCCTGTTTGAATCCCTATCACTGGGGAGAATGGCTCTCTTTTCTCGTCTGTCAAGCATGGAGCAGCCATAAACCCAGCCATGGGGTGGCGCTCGGCTCAGCACCCTTCATTAAGGACTGGGTTTTGCCATCAGCCCAACGGATTGAGCTGCCAATGAGTACAAGAGTGGCCACAAGCATGATCAGTCTCCTGGTCATTCAGACCTTCACCCAGCGTGGCCAGGAAGAGGGAAGGTGATGGAGGGATGTGAAGACCAAGGTCCCCGTTGCTCTTCTGTTACATGAACTCCCTAGGTGGGCAGAGGAGAGCATCTGTTCTATGGTGGATACACAGTCCTGGGCTCAGGGCTAATGGGCCATGTCCATCGGCCAGCTGGGCAAGGGTGTGCTCCAACCAGGGGTTGCCTTGCAGGACTACAAATCCGGTGTTGCCAGGACCTCACCTCACAAGGACTGAGAGCAATGCAAAGTCACCTAGTTTCATAGGCTGGACAGCGTGGGCACTGTTACAGTATAGTAAGCACACGTCTGTGGTTGAGAGTGGGCTGGAAGTCGGCCAAGTGTGTTGAGACCTGGTGTGCTGTAGAGGCAGGCGCCAGCCACCTGCAGAGCAACGGGTCTCCATCAAACTCTGCCATCTGTTCTGCCCACCGCACCCTAACCCTGCCCTGTTACTTTCCTGTTCTTTCAGTGCCCACAAAGCGTCATGCTGAGTGAGTTCTCTCGGAGCAGAGGCAACGCACAGATAAGAGATTCTAGTGCGGCTGTTGGTGTCAGGATTAAAGTCACCTGTAGGTGGGAAGACAGAGGGACACTTCTGTAAGGTGTGATGCCGGGCAGATGCACCATTGCTGGACTCTTTGACTTAAAAAGTGCCCTTCACCAAGGGTGGAAGTGCCTGTGTAATCTCAGGTGAATCCCCATGCCTTAAACCAGTGCAAATCATTCCAGTGTCTGTTACATACATGCACTGTCATGTGGAGAGGAAAATAATCACTGGCATATATATAGTAACCACAATGATGTCGGTTTCTTAGAAATGGACTGTATTTTTTGGAGCTTACTTAAGTTCACAGAGAAGGTTGACATTAGTGCAGAGTGTCTACATACCTTGTGCCCCCAACCCCAAACACACACAATCTCCCCAACTGCTGAAGTCCCTTGCCACAGTGGCACATGTGTTGCAGTCAATGAGTGCATCCACCATCATCCCGTCCAAATCCCACAGCCATACATCCTATAGTGGCACTTCCCCAGCATCGTGGTGTCACTGAGGAAAGAGCCAGTGCCCCCAAACCCTCTGTGTTCAGCTGTTCATCCTTCTCCAGAAGCCCGGGAAACTTCCGGATCTTTTATTGTTGCCATGGTGTTGCCTCTTCCAGGATGTCATATATGGGAACTTGTAGTATGCAACAGTGTCATTTCTTGAAATATTTGCTTAGTTATTTGAAAGGCATTGTTACAGACAGAGAGAGAGAAAGGGAGAAAGAGAGAGGGAGAGAGGGAGAGGGAGAGGGAGAGAGGGAGAGAGGGAGAGGGAGAGAGGGAGAGAGGGAGAGGGAGAGAGGGAGAGGGAGAGAGGGAGAGGGAGAGAGGGAGAGGGAGAGGGAGAGGGAGAGAGAGAGGGAGAGGGAGAGGGAGAGGGAGAGGGAGAGGGAGAGGGAGAGGGAGAGGGAGAGGGAGAGGGAGAGGGAGAGGGAGAGGGAGAGGGAGAGGGAGAGGGAGAGGGAGAGGGAGAGGGAGAGGGAGAGGGAGATCTTCCATCTACTGGTTCACTCCCCAGATGGCCACCTTGGCCAGGGCTGGACCAGGCAGAAGCCAGGAGCAGCCAGGATGTGGACCAGCTCTCACATGAGATGCTGGCATCAAAGGCTGCAGTCTAGCCCACTGTGCCCTGGTCGGGCCCCTGGGTGTAGCATTTTCTCATTGACTTCTTTGATTTCTCGTGTGTTGTCAGGATTCCTCCATGTGCTTTCATGGCCACTTTTCCTTCCTGAGCTAAGGAAGTATGTGTGGAAACATTGCCACCACTGAGTTTTACGATCTGGTTAGATGACCATGACCAGATTTTTGTTTGTGGGTTTGTTTGTTTTGACTCTACGACTAGACTGATCTACTGGCAAGAAGCAACATACTGAGAAGAACCCTTCTGTGTGACACTGACACCCTCCTACTGCACACGATTCCACCAAGTAGCTGTTACTGGTCTCAGTCCTTCATGCCCTGCCCCTGGGTGTCAGCAGTACATAGTCTCACAGGGACAGCACCTAAACAAGGAGACTCGTAGAGGAGAACTTCCCCTAAGCAGCCACTCTCCGGAGCACAGAATCCTGAGCTTACGTGACGAGATGATGTGCTTGATGCCAGAGAGGAAAAAAACCATGGACACTTCTCAATTTCTCCATTTATGGTTTTGAACTTATGAAGCATTTGTACAACTTCATTTATGAGAGTGATCATCTCGGCAGTGGCATAAAAAATCCCGTGTCCTCGTCCATTCCAAAATTCATCTCATGTTTCCAAACATCGCGATGCAAGCCTTTTTTACTCTTTTTTTTTTTTTTTTGGATCATCTAACTGAATCTCTACAGCAACCCCACATAATTGGAACTATCCCCCTATTAATAATGATAAATTAGAGTTGAAAGAAGTTAGTTAATGGAAATCAAGAAAGCATTGCACAGAACCTGCCAGAATGGTAATATCGGCATTATCTTCAGCCTGAACTTCATGGTGTCTGCAAACTGACAGACATCCGGGACTACTGTTAGTCTTGGCAATGGCACATTCAGGGATCAAGAATGTGGCTGTACTGTAACACGAAAGCAACACTGTTTCAAATATTCCCTTCTGATCTGAAACAAGTGGACTGCAAAATCGCTTACTATCACGTTGGCCCCAATGTCAGTCAAATTGCCTTTATCTCACGTGAATTTGTGTGTGTGGGGGTTTATTTACATTTGATTTATTCCTTAAAAAACCAGTTTGGGAGAGGCACACATATATCTGAATATGTTTTGCATATTGATCTCGGAACAAGACAGGCACGTTCCAGGACCACTGTGGTGGCAGCAGGATGCCAGGTCACCCCTGCAGAACCACTTGACGGCAGACACAGCCACAGCAAGGCGTGACCTAGCCAGGGGGAGGGAGCCACTGTTTGCTGTTGTGTCTTGGAGAGCCTTGAGAAGGCACAGCTATGTTGCATGACTCCCAGCCAGCGTTGGAACTGGAGCTGGAGCTGCCTGGGAACCGTCTTTAACTCTACCCGGGATAGGCACCCTCCGACCTCTGACCGTTTGGGGCTCAGCCCACCCATCCACCGACATGTAGCCTTCCACGTATCACTGTCGACATGGAGGAAGTCTCCATTTCAGCTAAGTGAGCAGCGTGTCGTGGCCGCAAATCCAGCGACTGCAGTGACACGCACTGTGTTCTAATGTGCCATCCTTTATTGGCAGACTGATCTGCTTGGGAATATTATTCTTCTCTGGAATGTGGTGGAGAAAGAGAAACCCAAAGCAGGCATATTTATATACATCACGCACGCTTTGAGGTTAGAAAGAGAATTTTGATTGTCATAATAGAAATGTATCTTTCAGGAGCAATTTCAATTCACTCCAATCTTTATAGGTTTATTTTATTTGTATAAATTATAGGAACTGCAAAGATCTCACCATCGGCTACTTACCAAGGTTTGGTAATTCACATTTGGGGTATTTGAAAATATGCTTTGCTCTCCTGTCAAATACATTTAAAGAAGACACATTTGGCCAAGAAAGACAAACGAATCAGGCACATCTGATTGCCACACAAATCTGGCAGCCACGACGAGAATCACGCAAAACAGAAGGCACACAGGAGAACGTCAGAGCCACAGATGCAGAGTGAGCTCAGGACACTTGACCGGTGACATGGAATGGAGGTAGAAACGCAGGACCCCGCTCTGAGGTCACATGTCTCCGTTTATGTCCAGATAAGACTATGCACAATGAAAGCTTGGGCTAACGAGAGGGACTGTGCTCTTGACAGCACGGGGGCAAACAGCTGGGGGATGAACATTTCCTGGACGATGCACCTCCTTATCGACGAGGGGCCAAGCATGGCCTTCTTCTTCCTAGAGCAGATGAGATCAGGCCTGCTCAGGGTGCTGTGGCTGTGACAATGGCCTTGGTCTAAAAGCAGATGTCTCTGCAGTTTTAATCGCTTTAAAAAAAACAATTTGTTTATTTTATTTATTTGAAAGGCAAAAGGACAGAGAGAGAAAGAGAGGCAGAAAGATAGAGAGAGCGAGCTTCTATCTGCTGGTTCACTCACCAAATGGCACAATAGCTGGAGCTGGGCCAGGGTAAAGCCAGGAGCCTGGAACTCCATCTGGGTCTCCCCCCGGGATGGTAGAGGCCTAAGTACTTGGGGCATGTGCCCCAGGTGCATTAGCAGGGAGCTGGATCAGAAGCAGAGCTGCCGGGAGTCAAATCTTCCTCTGTGTGGGATGCCATCCCTGCAGGCAGAGGCTTAACCTGCTGCACCACAACAGCCACCTCTTCCTGCTCATCTTGCACCTCGGAATCCTCCATCACTCTTGACTGAAGATAAAGCTAACAGCGTAATTCATTCTCAGAGGTCTGTGATGGAGAGCCGTGGACTCAGGGAAACTGGGAGACTGGGGGAAAGTTGAATACATCCTAACAGGCCAGCTTTTCACATAGCTGTAGTCATCATTTTTTTTTTAAGATTTTTATTTATTTATTTGACAGGTAGAGTTACAGACAGTGAGAGAGGGAGACAGAGAGAAAGGTCTTCCTTTGCCGTTGGTTCACTCCCCAAATGGCTGCAACAGCTGGAGCTACGCTGATCTGAAGCCAGGAACCAGGTGCCTCCTCCTGGTCTCCCATGCTGGTGCAGGGGCCCAAGCACTTGGGCCATCCTCCACTGCACTCCTGGGCCACAGCAGAGAGCTGGACTGGAAGAGGAGCAACCGGGACCAGAACCTGGTGTTCATATGGGATGCCAGTGCCACAGGTGGAGGATTAACCTAGTGCACCTGGGCGACGGCCCCCATAGTCATAATGTTTAAATCCCTAATACTTTTCCAGCAATGAAAAGTTGCCAAAAATTATCTTATTAGTTAGAATATTAGAACTTCATTAGCATATTATAAGGTAGGAGAACATCAAAGAAATCACATTTGGTTTTAAAATAAAACCTTTGAACCTGTCATTCAGGGAGCTCCAAGCTGGAAGTCCCGATCACCACTGGACTCTGAGCTGCTCCAATGCTCACTTTCCTTAGGGACCCATGAGGTCCCTGAGTGATCCATCACCTATGCCTACCCCCTTCTGGGGCCACCCCTGCCCCACTATCGGCTGCAGCTCCTTAGTTACTGCTAGTGCTGCCTTTTCTGCTATTTTTCTACATACCCCTTTCTCGTCTCCTTTCTTCCTCATGATAATCCTATTCTTTAGCAACAGAACCCCATATTGGGAATTGTGGGTGTCCTTGTCACTAGGATATAATCCTGATTCTATCAGGTAGCACGCGTGGTGTTTGAGTCTACACAGCGCTCGCCTAGGCTACTTCCTGTTACGCCATCGCCACCTCCCAGATGTGGAGATGTCGCGCTCAGCTTGCGGGTGAAGGGTGTGAGAGCAGGGAGCTGCAGTGATTTGCTCACAGGGGCTACGGGAGAGTAATGCGATGAGGCATGGACCCAAGACCAGCGTCGCAGAAGGACTGTGTGAAGGTAGGAGAACATCTGCTGAGTCTTACTCATGTTTGAATTTGTTCTATCAAATGAACTGCCTTAAATTCATGTAAAAGACCGTGACGACAACTATACTGCACGCTATGAAAACTATCGTACAAGAAGACCAGACTACGTGCACGTCTACACCTACAGCCACACACAGGCACATCGTTACAGGGACTGAGCCACACCATGAATAGATTCTTTTGCAAAATGTTTAGGTCTCATTTTCATTTTATTTGAAAGGCAGAGAGATACACAAAGACAGAGAGATACGCTCTGCCTGCTTTTTACTCTCCAAATGGCTGAGGTCCAGGTCAAAGCCAGACCCGGCGCTTTACCACTCGCCTGCCTCCGCCTAGGACAAGCAGACAGCTGGATTGGGAGGGAAGGGCTGAGACCTGAGCCAGGTGCTCCAGCAGGGCGTGTGGATGTCCCAGGCAGTGACAGCGGCTGCACCAAGCAAGCACCCTCCAGAAGTGATTCCTGCGTCTCTTGAAGACGACATCCACAACAGAGCAAGGGAGGGAAGAGGGAGGGAACCAGAGAGAGCCTAACCACTGGAGCTGAGCTCTCAAGTGAGCTTTGGCTTTCTGGGGTTGGCTGGACAGAGTCGCAGAGACTCTGGGAAGCCCAGCTGGGCTGGCTGGGAGTTTTCTGAGCACAAATGATGACACTTTGAGGCAATTATCTAACAGATCTTCTTCAGAACCTGAAGAGTCAGACGTAGTACTTTTCCTAAAAATACAAATATAGGCTATTTCTAGAAGGCCAGTACAGCCAACAGGTGCAGCAAATATTACCTAATTCCTTCTCTGTGACTAACAAACCACACACTGGCCCCCCATTTCCTCAACCACACAAAAATCTTGATCTCATGAGTCTTATATAAAATGACAGTCATCATAGGTGGCAAATCAAGAAAATAAGCAAAAAAAAAACTGTGAAGAGATAAACGAGTCTTTGATCTATTTCAGTTACTTTAATTTTTCTATTGTGTCGATTTTTTTGTGTGGATAATAGAGCGAATTGAGAAACACAAGTAGGGGTTAATAGAAGCAACATGTAAATCTTACGTATATGCAGCCCCATCTATAATTCATATATCCCAAGTAAGGGTTCCATTAACTCATTCAATAATATTACCATTCATTACTATCATTGAAATACGGTTACACATAACATACAATTGCTTCCCTTGGATGCAAGGTATTGTGCAAGACAGTGTGGTGGGACCGTCTGGTAGCCTGCAACAGGGGAGGTGACACAGGATTGCAGATACACGTACTGCAATGCAGGCCTGAGCGCGCTGTGCGGATGCACACCCCCATACTCTGTGGCTCCAGGGGGCAAGTGTTTCGCTTTACCAAGAAGAATTGTTGCCACGAAGGAGGATTGGAAATCTGCATTCTTGTTTAGAATTCCCTATGGTAGGAAACAGAACTATGGATGTAGTATAACTTTGACAAAGGTGAAAAGAGTGAGATTGGGATCACGGGTGAATTTTGCCCCACTAAAGATAAATTGAGTCTGAGAGCAGCCATTTGCTTGATGAGGAACCCGGTGGCACCTCTTATAGTCTTCTCCCAGGGAAGCGCCGTTAGCAACCCTGCAAAGCGGCGTGTTCTAGCGAGGTAATTGCAAATTTCCTTCCCAAGCTGAATTTTAGAAATAACCAGGCAGGCCTGGAAATCAAAAGCAGCAGTTGGCTCCACGTCCCTTAGCAAATTTTTTTTCCAGAAGTAAATAATTGTTACTGGCTGCAATGACATTCAGCCGCAGCGAAAGGGTCCTTGTGCGACACAGCGGGGAGCTAATGGTCAGATGCTCAGTCCTTAACTCGCTGGGATGCGGAGCTGTGGATCTTGCCCATTCTATTTGAAACACTTAGCTTTTCAATAGGGAGTGCTCAGAGAAGATGAGAATTGTTCTGGCAACAGAATGAAAACAAAGAGGAGAAAATGGAAATGGAGTTGGTGGGCATGACTCTCAGACCCAGGCTTTTTTCTGCACCATTGTTAAATTTGCGAGGATTTCTTTTTGAAAATTTCTATAGCAAAATTCCAGGCTCAGTCAAGAACAATGGTGTGTTTAGTGACTATTAACCAACAGTGGCTTTGAGATTCCACGTGTTTTCAAAACGGAGAGCAAGGAGAGAGGAGAGAGAAGGAGGGCTGGAGGGAAGGGAGAGATAGAGGAGAGAAGAGCGAGGAGAGAGGAGAGAGAAGGAGGGCTGGAGGGAAGGGAGAGATAGAGGAGAGAAGAGTGAGGAGAGAGGAGAGAGAAGGAGGGCTGGAGGGAAGGGAGAGATAGAGGAGAGAAGAGTGAGGAGAGAGGAGAGAGAAGGAGGGCTGGAGGGAAGGGAGAGATAGAGGAGAGAAGAGCGAGGAGAGAGGAGAGAGAAGGAGGGCTGGAGGGAAGGGAGAGATAGAGGAGAGAAGAGTGAGGAGAGAGGAGAGAGAAGGAGGGCTGGAGGAAGGGAGAGATAGAGGAGAGAAGGCGAGGAGAGAGGAGAGAGAAGGAGGGCTGGAGGGAAGGGAGAGATAGAGAAGGGTGAGGAGAGAGGAGAGAGAAGGAGGGCTGGAGGAAGGGAGAGATAGAGGAGAGAGGGACGGAAGGGACGTAGCAAAGGAAAAGGCAGCCGTCAAAGCTCAGTCACAGAACTGGCTCCAAGTCACTTCCTCTGTTCACAAAGTCAGAATCAGTCCCTGCCCACCACTCAAGGCTGGGAACACTGGAGTCTCTCCAGGTTTCAGAGCTGAAAATCTACTCTCCAAGATTCCCTTAGCAGGAAACAGTGAGGGCAAAGGGTGCCCCTCAGCCTAAGAAAGAACCTGCTCCTCTCAGCCCTGTTCCTGGCGGCTGCAGTGCTGATTTCTGAATCCATAACCAAGGAGCTGCTGGCCGCCAGGGGCGCTGGTTCTTGTCTCTGTTTATTCTGAGTGGGAGCTCACCAAGGTCCAATCACAGCCCAGTGTAGTGGGTGCTGCGGGGCAGGGACAACCTAAGTCAGTGTCCAACGGGAAACTCTGCCCGTTTACAGAGGCTAGGTGCCATGTTGCTATATATTATTCTCAACAAACTCTCTGAGTTGCCTATGGCATTAACAGAGGCTGCAGGACCCGTCCTTAGGCACAGGTTGGTTACGCGGATGTTCCTAGATTTCACCTAGCCCAGAGCCTCTCTCTGCTCCCTGGGAAGTGGTGGAGGGTGCACGTGGGGGACTTCCTGGTTGTGCTTTTGGTTGCCAACACTCACCTGTTCACTGCCCACTTTCCTTGCCTGGCTCTCCATAAAGACAGCCTGTTGATGCTGTGAGTGACATTTCTTCCAACACATTCTTCCAATACATTCCCTTTTTTGCTTCAGGTAGGATGCTGTTTCTGTTTCAGGTGTCTCCTCAGGTTCCCACTGCTTGCACCCCACAACTCTGAATGATGGGACAGGCTGGGGAATGATTGCAGAGGCAGGGCAAAGGCCCATCCAGAGGAAGCTAAGAGGCAGAAGAGTTTCATGAAAGAAGACAGGGTCTGACATGACAGCAAGGTCAGGACAGGGGTGAATGGGACCAGTGACAGCCTGGAAGCAGAAACCAAGCTCCAGAGTCATTGTAACTGTCTGCACCAATTTCCTGCCATCTTTTCAGTTGAGCCACAGTGATAACTCCGCTATAACAAGTGACGTGTCCCCCATCTCTGTCTTCACGTTCCAGGGGTTTGACTTTGTCATTAACAATCTTTTGTCTCTTATGTCAGTTCCGAAATAACTGACTAAAAGGCCATGTGTGTGGCTGCACGGATGGAAGAAGACTGCTGTGCATATATTTTGTTGATGTGCTTAAAGACCCGTAAAATGGTAATTTTTAAAGCAGAAGTTATTTTTAAAATTCTGTTGCATGAGGTTGGTGGGGATCCAGCCAAATGCTAGCATGATGTATGATACTGAATAAGGAGATTGTTCTCAAGACAAAGAGGGAGAGAGAAGTAGAAGGGAAAACAAAAGAACAGTTGACACTGTTTTTATTTAGCAAAAGAATTGGTCACAGTGCGTGCCTCATTCTTTCAGACTGTGCACCTTGGTGTAGCAAGCAATTCTTATCAGAGGAGAAAGGCTTGTTAAGAAGGCAAAATGCATTGCTTAAGAACAGGTGCACCAAGCGACGGAAATGCTCTATCGGAACACACTTCACATGAAAACATGCATTTTTGTGGCATCTTTATTAATATTATTTATTTGAAAGGGAGATAGATGGATAGATAGATTGATAGATAGATATAAGGATGCATAAAAGGGCATGTATCAGGAGAATTGGCTCATGCAGTTACGGAACCTGACAAGGTTCATGACACACAGTCTGCAAGACGGAGAACCAGGACAGCTGGGGCATAAGTCAGTTCCAAGGCCAAAGGCTTGAGACCCAAGACAGCCAGGGATGTGACCCTCAGCCCAAGTCCAAATGCCTGTGTGCCCTGCGTCCAAAGACCCTGGAACCTGAGCTCTGATGTTCCAGAGGAAGATAATATGAATGTGCCAGCTCCAGAAGAGAGCAAAGTCAGTCTTCTTCCTCTGCTTCTGTCTGTCCAGGGCCTCGGTGGCCTAGATGGTGCCCACCTCCAAAGTCCTGGCAGACTCGACCAGCTCAGATACTTGTTTCTTTCAGAAGCATCCTCACAGATGCATCAGAATCATGCTGTACCGGCTACCTGGGCAGTCCTTCACCCTGCCAAGTTTACACCTAAAAATAACCATCATGGACCATGGATGGACAGACATAACACACACTCCCTCCCTTCAAAGTTGGTGTGCTGAATATGCAAAAATGCATACACCATAATGTGAGGGATAACCACTCTCATCCCTAATGCCTTTTAGATATGTGCAGAGTCCAGAAACACAGCGAAAGATAGTTTGTGCATTATCATTTCAATAAATTTACTCGGAAAGCTCCCATCTATTACCGTGCAGTTTGATCACTAATCAACTGTGATTCCTGAAACCTCAGCATCTGTTAAGAATGCATGTTCCAAAGCCTGGGGTGCCCATCTTGCTTCAGGAATCTTCATGTTTCTAAGGGCTCTGGTGATTCCACTGTGAGTGAGCTTCCTTCCTACCTCAGGAAACCCCACGGAGGAAGAATCTGTGGCCACCTTGGTAGACTCCAGGACCTCGCACAAAGCTTGCTAAGTGTATATGCTAAGTAGGCTTTGTTGAACGGATGAATGACTACAAATTGCTATAAATCAGGCTTCATGCAATTGGAATATAGTTCTTGGAATATAAAAGCCATCAGGTCACTAGGCTAGGTAAGTCTCAGTTTACGGTGTCTGACATAGTAGAAATTGGGAAGGGCTTATTGGACCAGTATTTAGTGATTACCTCTTAGCTACCAGGCACCATGCCTAAATATCTATCTATCTATCGGATATAGAATATATATATGTAGTATATAGGATATATATATGTAGGATATAGGATATATATATATATATATAGGATATAAGATATCTGTCTATATCTATCTATCTATCTATCAGATATAGAATATATATATGTAGTATATAGGATATATATATATATATAGGATATAGGATATTATATATATGTAGGATATAGGGTATATATATATATATAGGATATAGGATATCTATCTATCTCTATCTATCTATCAATCGGATATAGAATATATATATGTAGGATATAGCATATATATATAGGATATAGAATATATATATGTAGTATATAGGATATATATATATAGGATATAGGATATTATATATATGTAGGATATAGGATATATATATAGAGGATATAGGATATCTGTCTATATCTATCTATCTATCTATCAGATATAGAATATATATATGTAGTATATAGGATATATATGTAGGATATAGGATATATATATATAGGATATATATATATGTAGGATATAGGATATATATATATAGGATATAGGATATTATATATATGTAGGATATAGGGTATATATATATATATAGGATATAGGATATCTATCTATCTATATCTATCTATCTATCGGATATAGAATATATATATATATGTAGTATATAGGATCTATATATAGGATATAGGATATATATATGTAGGATATAGGATATCTATCTATATCTATCTATCTCTATCTCTATCTATCTATCTATCTATCTATGGCTAAAACTGTCACAATAGGGGTGAACACAGGGTGCTGCTGGAACACAGGGGAGAAATGGCTGCTATGCATTTGCCCAATCCCAGATCCGCTCTCCAAGATGCACCCTTGCTCATAGCCAGAACTACTGAGCCCCTCTCTTTGCCGGCAAGCTCATTCTATTTCAAGTTAAATGGCCCATGGGTAGGCACCTGATGCGAGGGATATCCACCCACAGACTACCAGAAACCTATTTGTTGTAGTGAAAATTTGAGAGGAGAGTCCCCTCTGGGGACTGGAGAATTGACACCCAAGAAAATGCATCCTGGACTCAGGGGTGCAGCAGTGATTGGGGGTCCCATGCAGAAGGGCTCAGCTAGGGCACGGGGAAGAGTGCGGCTAGGGGCCCCAGAGGAGGAGAAGAGGCCACACATTTCAGAGAGACGGAAGCCATGGCCAGTGCCAGGAGGAGACTTCTCAGTACCCCACAACTTCCCGGGAGACCTCCTAGCCCTTCCCCTCCCACGCTGGGACTCCCAAGGGCCTTCCCAGCACCTTTAACCACTCCAATCACCATTCCTTCTTAGAAACAGTCTCACTGGGCTTGTCTTTCTTGCAAGGATAATACCTCTCACCTACAAGAAGATGAATGACCCTAAACAAAAGGAGCAGAGAACATTTCACAGAAGAGGGGCATTCACCTGACTTTTCTAAGATGAGAGAGCCCGAGATCAGAAAAGAGTGAAACCCAGGTGGCAGTCTTCACCTGTGGGAGCAGCCGGCTTTGACAAGGGTGTCCTTACTCCAGTAACTGCAGACACTGGAGCAGCAGGTGATGGTTCAAGTAGTTGGGTCCCTGCCCCGTGGAGGAGAGGTCCAGATGAGTCCCCAGCTCCTGGATTTGGCCTTGGCCCAGTTCCACTTACTGTGGGCAGTTAACCTGACGCTCGGAGTTCTGATTAAATTTTTAAGAAATTGCTAAGTTTCCAAAGTGATTATACCAACTATATTCTCATCAATAGTATATAGTGGTCCATTGGCCCAAATCTCTGATAACACTTGAGCTATCAGTCTTACTTACACTTCAGCCATTCAACTGGGTATGTAACTATATTTTTTGTGGTTTTAATTTGAGGTATTTTCATGATTAATGATATCTAACAATTATTCATGTTTGATAATTTTTAAATTTTTGTTTCAAATTTAATAAATTTTTAAAGATGTTTAAATTTTTAAAATTAAATGTCTCAATATTGAGTTGTATTTTTTCAGATACAGTAGTCTTGATAAAAATATCATTTGTCAAATATGTATATCATTAATATTTTCTGTCAATATATGACTTGAATAGTAATTTTCTCAAGGTGACTTTTAAGAATCAGAAGGTGTTTTTTTTTTTTTTTTGACAGGTAGAGTTAGACAGTGAGAAAGAGAGACAGAGAGAAAGGTCTTCCTTCTGTTGGTTCACCCACCAAATGGCTGCTTTGGCCGACGTGCTGCACCGATCCGAAGCCAGAAGCCAGGTGCTTCTCCTGGTCTCCCATGCGAGTGCAGGGCCCAAAGACTTGGACCATCCTCCATTGCACTCCCGGGCCACAGCAGAGAGCTGGACTGAAAGAGGGGCAGCTGGGACTAGAACCTGGTGCCCACATGGGATGCTGGCACTGCAGGTGGAAGATTAACCAAGTAAGCCACAGTGCCGGCCCAAGAATCAGAAGTTTTAACCACTGAGGAGATATATTTAAGCACTGTTTATTGTGTCCTATCTGACAATCTTTGCCAACTCCAAAATCATGAAAGTGTTTCTTTTATTTTCTCTAGAAGTAGTGCTATAATTTTTATTTTACATTAGTTGAATGATCTATTTTGAGTTGATATTTTTGTGTACACCCGGGATAAGGGCTAAGGATTATTTATTTTCATATGCATACCTTTTAATTCAAGTCCATTTCTTTCTTTCTTTTTTTTGACAGGCAGAGTTAGACAGTGAGAGAGACAGAGAGAAAAGTCTTCCTTCTGTTGGTGCACCCCCAAATGGCTGCTACAGCCGGTGTGCTGCACCTATCCAAAGCCAGAAGCCAGGTGCTTCCTCTTGGTCTCCCATGCAGGTGCAGGGCCCAAGCACTTGGGCCATCCTCCACTGCACTCCCGGGCCACAGCAGAGAGCTGGACTGGAAGAGGAGCAACCAGGACAGAACCGGCGCCCCAACCTGGACTTGAACCCGGGTGCTGGCACCGCAGGTGGAGGATTAGCCAAGTGAGCTGAGGCGCCTGCCTCAAGTCCATTTCCTAAGAAGTTCACCCATTCTGTATTTACCTCCTTTACCCCATGGTGAAAGTCAATCAGCTGGATACAAGTGCTTTTGCTTGAGGTCTCCTCATTGCTCTGTCTGTCTGTTTTTACTCTAATATTGCCTTCAATATGGCAGCTTTCCAGTAAGTGTTGTCTTTAAGTAGTTGAAGTCTTCTATTTTGTTTGAGCTACAATAAGCTTCTTTGAATAAATTTGAGAATTTCTTTGTCTATTTCTGGAAGTCATCTGGAATTCTCACTGAGTTTGCCTTGGATCAGTGAATCGATTTGTTGAGCACTGACGTCTTGACACTACTGAATCTCCTAAGCTGTAAGTATGGTCCCTAGTCTACTAGGGCTGCTGCTGAGGTATGAACATTTGCACACACATCCCAACCTCTTGCAGGAATTAAGTCCTCATAGCTTTGTATCAGCGTTAACAAGAGAGTGGAACATTAATCCCAATGTGGTAACTAGCGTGGGACCTTGGGGGAGGGATCAGATGGGATGAGGTTGTTGGGGGAGTTTCAGTGCTTGAATCTTGATGGTGTTGGAAGAGAGGCAGCAGCCACACAACTGCAGACAGAAGCTCACACTCGCTGCCTCTGGCCATCCACTGCTTTGTCCCATCTCAGGACTCTGCCGGTGAGATGGCCTTGTAGACCAGGACCCCAGGTCCTGCACCTGTGGAACTGTGAGCTGTCACAAGGAAGTAACACAGGCACCGCAGCAGGTACAGTGGCTGACACTGCGGTGCCCACTTCCTTGTTGATCTGGGTCCTGGCAGATTGGCTTCCCCCCAGAGCTCTGCTTTTGGCCTGCAGATGGCCGCCTGTCCACAGTGTCCTGCACACCCTTTCCTCTGGAAGCCCATCCCAGGACCTCTTCCTCCTGTGAAGTCCTACTCACACTGTGTCAAGGTCCCTTTTAAAGGCCCCGTTCCCAAATACGGTCATGTCCCGAGGCCCTAGAGGGCCTGAGGCTTTGATATATGAATCTTAGGGGAGGCACAGTTCAGTCCATAACTGAATATAATGCCTGTATTTGCATTTTACTTACTTTATCTTAGCACTCTCGTATAGTTTTCAGGTCACAAATGTTATACCTTTTTGATTAAATTTGTAGACAAATTATTCATCTTTGAAATTATTAAGCAATTAAAAATTATAACGTATCCTTATACATTTTTAGTGTATAGAAATACAGCATTTTTATATTGTCCTGCCAGCCTATACCATTGCAAAACTTATATTTTAATTCCAGCAGCTTCTTTGGCAAGTTCCTTAGAATTTTCTACATAGACAACCATGCGACTGAAAACAGCAGTAGTTTTAATTTGTCCTTTCCAATCTGTGTGTATTTTACCTCAAAGACATTCTCTGCATCAGAAAGGTGCTCTCTCGTCATTTGTGTCTAAGGACAGTCGCCGCGGTTGAACTCTCACAGGCCATGGGGGGAGATTGCACCTGTGCAAGAAACCAGGGTGGCGCCGCAGCAGAGAGTCAGAGCTTCCACAGCGTGGCTGGGGCAGGCTGCCCTCCACCCTCCCAGAGAAACGTCTGTGCAGAGGCGGGGTGGGGGCGTGTGCTCCAGGAAGGGGCACAGCCTCACTCTGCTGTGCTGAGCAGGTGACCCAGGGCGTATAGACCTCCGCCTCTCTAGCTCCTGAGCCCTGTGTGCTCTTTGCTTGCCTTTTAGTCAAATGGTCCAGTGCTCTCGGCTCAGGAAGTCCAGCTGTATGGAAGCTCACCGAGTTCACAGATGGTGCTGTTCCAACAACTGGCTCCATGGTGCAATGTTGAATCCATGTGGCTAGGATAGACTTGTCGCCTTCCTCATCACCACAGGATCAGTCTGAAGTATATCAAAGTCTTACGAATGACACTCTTTTAGTGTATTTTGTTGCTCGTGTCCAATGCCCATCATCTGATTGAAGGGTTCCTTGTATGACTGATTTCCAACTCCGGCTGGCCATTCTCCTGCCCAGTCTTTAGAGAAAGGCTTTGCTAGGAGACTATCCTAACCTAGACTGGTGTCTTCACAGCTGGGAAAACCATGTGGCCAATGGCAGTGAAGAGTGTGGGTCACCTGGGAAGTTAAGTGCAGGAAGGACAGCTCCAGCTTTGTGGGGCATCTTCTGATTGGGTGCCCCGCACTCTGTGACCTTTGACCCGCAGTTGACTTGCATGCTGCTGGAAGCCACAGGTCACACATGCAGGGAAACAGAGTGATTTCAGACGGCAATTTTATGCCATGAAAGAAAGCCAAAGAATAGAAATAGCAATGAAAATTCCTACTGTCAATGCCGCGCAGCGCTGAGCAGAGCCGCTGGCCGCTGGGGGCTGGAACCAGCAGGGACGGCAACAAGGCATGTTCAAAGGGAACAGAAGAGGGTACAATGTCCATCAAAGGCCAGGCTAACAGGAGCAAACAAGAGAGAGGTGAATTCTGGGTTGGGCAGCATCCCAACCGATGCTCGGTCTTATAGCCCAAGTTTGATTTGAAGCATAACCTAACCTAACGTTTAACACAAAAGTATTATTTTTTATTTTAATTATTCAACTTATGTCCCTTATAGACAACTACATTGCCTCCTTGTAAGGACCTGTAAGTGAATACGGGCGTATGTTTTCATTACCGTAATACCGGGAGAGATGGCAGTCATATCGTGTATGTCACATTCCAGGTGCTACTGCATGCATTTTCTGTACGTCTCTAGATTGTAACTGCATGTCCACACGTAGAAGCATTTTTCCTCTACATAGATGTGTAACGACTTCCCTCTCCTTATGTATACTATGTGACTTTCCTGGCCTGGTATTCACAGTGTTTGTGTTGTGGAGTCATCATGTACTTTCTCTGCAGTGCATCGGGACTATTGTCACAGAAAACACTTATTAGACTCAGCTGTAACCATAAACAATCAAACAAGGGCACCTTCTCCTTGTACAGTGAGACTGCAGGGGGAACCGTGCCTGGTCCTCAAACAGGGTGAGGCTGCCTTATAGAGCCCTCACGGCCAGCCTGCTGGTGGTGCTAACCCGGGTCACCAAGAGATGCACAAAACAAGCTTTAGAAAAGTGGAAGGCATCTGAATATCTCTAAAACGCAGAGAGCAAACTGAAGTGCGTTTGCTACATCTTTGCATATGCAATGTTTCTGTACTCATTTGATTATGCATTGCAGACAAGGTAAAAATGAATATTCTGAGTAAGAGCTCGCTCTTGCCAAAGCCTAAGAACAGAATCTGCCATGCCACAAACCCACAGGTCTGATATTCTCTGGCAAAGTGAGATGCCGTTCTGAAGGGGCCTCTGTCTCTCCAGGAGCAATGTGGCGGATGAGTCACCGTGGCTGACTTTTCGCGTTATCTCACATTCTGCAGGTGTCCAAATAGACCTTGGGTAGAGCTGACGTATATGAGATTCTTCCTATAAAAATAAATACCATATCCTGCAGGAGCAGCCAAACGTACTCACTCACTTATTCATTCACATAACACGTATCTGGTGGTGGTCTCTCTGGACCAGATAGCTTGCTCTGCATTGGGAATACAAAGAAGGAGAGAGAATGTGCTTTTGTTCTGCTTCCTTGCGACATCTAATTGCAAAAGGAAAGCACGGTTAGGGAAGCAATGACAATGAAATACTACGATGCTACAGAAAATCAAGTACTAGGGGCTATCGTCACCCACATCCACTATCCCTAACCAGGTTTCTCTAGGCAGAGTTGAAGGAAGTTTCCAAGGAAAGAGACATTCCAGCCAAGTCCGGAAGAAGTAGCGCGATGCTGACTGACACACTGAGACACTGTCAAAAATAGTTTTGAATATTAGGGACAAATGCTATAATCTGGAAGTCAAGAGTTTGGGATTAAGGTTAAAGAGCGTGAATGGCTACAGCTTAACAATCAGGGCTTGTGAGGTAGGAGGAGAGATGGGGTTGGCCTGAAGGCAGGAATTAGCCTGAGCTCAGCTGTAATATGGGAGGAACCCATCAGTGTGGGAGCTCCTGGAAGAGAGGCAGCCCGGGAGGCTGCTGGAGAGGGCACAGTGCCTGGAACGGGGCACAGAGGGACGCAGGGTCTGACAGAGGCAGCAGCGACACAGGCGTGCGTCGGGTACAGTGGACAGGAAGGCAGGGGCGTCTACTCCAGTGGTCTCTGCAGGTGCAGAGCCCGTGCGGGACTGTGTGAGTTCGCACAGCTGACTTTCCTGTGTGATAAAAGAGACGAGGTCCTGTGGTGGCGTGAGGGAGGGAGAAGGGAGAGGAGAATGAGAAGGAGAGAGGAGAACGCTTGCCGCAGCCCAGACAGGCAATGCATGAGACTGGTCTGTGGATATGTAGGAGGTAGTTGGACTGCTGGCCTAGGGAGGGCTCTGCATGTGACACGTGAGGCCACTGGAACCATCACGGAGTACTCTCCAGCCATCCACAAAGCCCTCGTGCACACACAGAGAGCAGCCAGGGAGAAGTCTGCTGGTCTCACACTCTTCTGGGAACGTGCAACAGGATAAAGAGCCAAATGGACATTACGGAAGAACGAGCATTGTTGAGAAATAAACCTGGAACTCAGAGCCGAAGACAGAAAGGTAGAAGACTGGATGAAGCTGGTGAGTGGGGAGAAACACCTATATCTGTGGTACTGAAACTCTTGTGTTAAGGAGGATCAAATGGGAACAAGAAGGAGAGGAGTTTGTAGAAACAGAATGGGACAACTGATTCACAATTTCAGAGTCACAGCTCCAGGGGAAAATAAAGCCAAGAGTGGGTAACAGAACTTCAGTCCAAAGTGTGAGATTATTCAGTGGGAAAGAGTGTCAGATGGGTCATCATTGTAGACCCCAAAGGTGTCTAAGGAACTGAAAGGTGTGGAGTTGAGAGAGGATGGGTCATACACCCAAACGGCCGTGGGGTGGGTGGGTAGAGGAGCGGTACCCACTGACAACAAATCCGGGAGACAGGAATTTATATGGATAGCACCAGGAAGGGTCCTTGAACAGGATGAATACCTAATGAAGGCTGGGACAAGGCCAGAGTGACCCATTGAGGATTACACCATCCTTACATTGTTGGATAAACTTACGTGGTCATCGTGTGCTATATACATGGAACGAGATAACATGTTAATGCCTTATTTTGATTTTTAGCATGTGTCTTCATGATACAGGTCAGTGTGTCAATTTTTTCCTTATGGTGTCATTGTCAAAATCTGTATGAAGATTAACTCAGCCTCATGCATAAGTTGCAAAGTGTTTCCTTTTTCTAGTCTCTATAAAAATCTGAGCAAAATTGATGTTTTTCTTCCTAAATTAAGAATATTTGTCAACCAAGTGAGACCATTAGTGGAGTGACTGTGTATTCCATAGAATAGGAGGACACACACACACACACACACACTAAATAAAAGGGTCTTGTAATCAATGAATGGGGGCAATAGAAAACAGACAAAATTCCTGAAGAGATCATTCAAAAAACTGCACAATATCTTTTTGGGTTTGTAAATCTAAATGGACATTTGGAAAGACAATGAAGTTCACGGACCACCAGGAGACAGCAAACAAATACCTCTAGACAACCTGTTACCTGCACATACACGGGTTTGGCTGAAATGAAAATGTTAGCGAATACCAAGCACTAACTGAACTCTCGTTTCCCCTTTAAATGTAGACTGATGCCATCACTTTGGAAAACCATTTGTCAATACTTTTGAAGGCCGACTACACCACTTTATGTGGCTCAGCAAGTGCACTCCAGAGTGTAAACGCAGTAGACATAGTCACCTACACTCACCAGAAGGTGTGCACTGGAATGCTCACTGCTATTCAAACGCCCATCCATGACAGGCTGCAGAAGTAAACTGTGACGTATTCACACAGTGGAGTCTCAGCCGCTGTGAAAAGAAGCGACACACAGCAATGCGTAGCAAAGCAGTTGGATCACACAGTCTCATGCTGAGTGAAGGAACCAGCATGAAAGGGGTGCACGTTATGTGATGCAATTGACTTGCAACACACACCAGATAAACCAGGTACATCATTCATCACTGAGGCCATTGATAAGGGCGTACGGCCTAAAAGACAGCATGAGGGAGATTTTTGAGGTGTTATTCATTATCTGCTTTTCTCTTTTTTGACTGAATAAAGGTTATGTTTCCAAATGTAAGGAATGAAAATGTTTGGAAGCAATCCTGATGACGCTGTCTAGGCCTAGTGCTTTCTTTCTGGAGAATCAGTGAGAACAGATTCAATTTGTTGAACGATACAAATGCTGAGCATCTTCTACATCATCCATGATTCAGTTATGGTGTGTGGTCCCTTATGAGGGTGACCTTTACATCATAGTAGGAAAATCCATTCTTCTTTCAGATAGAATGTAATGTCTCCTATACTGCAGTATTTGTTTGCTATCTTGCAGTTTGTTTCCATGTAATCCAGATGATTTAGATCCTCTTGTGTCCCCCTCTTATGATATCTAATGGAATTAATGTTGGTATCTTGATTCGATTTTGTCTTAATTAATTTGCTAGTCATAGGCTAGTGTTATTTTTAATGGTCGTCTTAGAAGTGACTGCCTGCACCCATGCCCTGGTGCAATGCCATGTGAATTACTTTGTTCACTTCCTCAGTAATGCTGGGTGGTTATTACCTGTGATGTCATTTACCTATCTCCTGCCTTTTGGACCCTGGCCATGTGTTTTCTAAAACTACATGTATTTGAAGCTCTACAAGACATCCTAATGGAGTCCTCTTTCCTGAAATCTTGACCCTGTAGATATAATTTCTTCAGAATTCTCTAATTAGCTTAAATGTAATATATTTTATCTGCAATGGCCAATAAGTCAAGTTATTGACTCAAATAGAATG
Organism: Sylvilagus floridanus; assembly: GCA_949820135.1. NCBI lineage: Eukaryota > Metazoa > Chordata > Mammalia > Lagomorpha > Leporidae > Sylvilagus > Sylvilagus floridanus. Next base: position 40,185,153 of record OX463246.1, read on the forward strand.
GATAACCTCAGTAGTAGAACATGTTGATTTTTAATTTTATATCTTACATTATTGAGATTTTGTGCCTGCTATGGGTGTTTCATCATCAAATTTATGAATGTATTTCAGACTAAAAATATTTATTCTCTGTTCCACAGCATAGAAATTCCAGGAGCCAATTGTCCAGGTTGCTGCATGGTCAATGGGTCAAGAGAAGCTTTTCTCGGCTCACGTGTACCCAAACACCTTCCTGAGTAGCAGCCCATGGTTCCCTAGGGCGTTGCCAGTCCTGTTTGTAGGGTGTTACAGAACACACTGCCACTGCCTCAAAATCTTGTCTGAGAACACAGGCCCAGCCTCTGCCCTCCAAATCATACCACATTCCCACTTTTGAGAAACAACATTCATGGGTAATATTTGAAAGGTTTGCCGTTCCATGAATTTTTGTACAAATGCTTTTGAATTGTTTCCTTAAACCAAACCAAAGCAGCACTATTCTCACAGACACTGGGTCTTTGACATCTGATTCCTGACCCACATGGAAGGGGGTTATGAGAAGCACTCAGAAATTACCCTATAAAATCCCGCAGAGCAATCACAGCGGGGAATAGAGGCAGGAGGTCCAGTGTGCCAGGTTGTTTCAGGTATACAACTCATCCGGGAAATATTTTTCATGATTTAGCACCAGAATAAGAGGTAGTTCTTGTGAATAACCGGGTGATATTTGTTCAACATTCTCAAGCTTTGTAGGAGAGGAATATAGAAATTTACATTATATTTCTAGCAATTGAGAGCCAATGATGACTCACATATGCACTAAACCAAGTTTAGTTTTTATTTTTTTAAATGCTGCCTTGGCCTAATTCTTCCTGCATTGCTTCTTGATGCACATTGAAACCACATTAATCATGTGACTTTTGTATGTGTTTTGCAAATAACTTATAGAATTTCCTAATTATAATTATCCCTATAATCTGGAAAAAGCGACCTTTCTATACACCTATTGTAAGGACAGATAAACATTTGGCACTGATTAAAAGTTTTATCCAAGAATGGATCCAGCCATTCAGCTTACACTGTAATTGTCTGAAATGTTTTAAATGACTCTTGGCTGTCAAGGGGTAAATCAAGGAATCACCCAAGTGTACTTGTTCTGAAATATTCAGACTTGTGACATATTTATGAAATAATGTGCAATACACAGTGAAGCACACTGGGCAGCTTGTGGAAAATAGATGGAGTCAAAATTCTGAGTGAAATAGAGACCAGGAACAAAGATTTCAAGCAGGTTAACGGGTCATAAAAACAACTCAAGTATATACAATGAACTCAGAGATAGAATGTTATTTTTATTAACAATATGCAAGAAAGGACTCATGATTAGCCAGCTATCCAGATTATTTAATGAAGTGTTAGAGCATTTAAACACTGCTGAAAACTCTTCCTTTCAGGTAGATGTTTGGTGCTGTAGTCAGGATGCACCTTGGAGCACCTGTATCCCATACGAGTGCCAGGGTTTGAGTCCTGGCTCTGCTTCTGGCTCCAGCTTTTTGCTGATGTTCACCTGGGAGGCAGCAGGTGACGGCTCACGTAGTTGAGCCCAGGCCTCTCATGGGTGAGTCCAACCCAACTGCAGATGATTCTCTCTCTCTCTCTCTCTCGCTCTCGCTCTCGCTCTGGCTCTCACTCTCGCTCTCCCTCTAGTACATTTTTTTAAAAATCTTAGTTAGAAATATAAATGTGCAATAATTTGGACCAGCAACAGGAAGGACAAATATTTCCCTGTCAGCCAGGCAGAGCACGGCTGCCGGAGGCCTGGGAGACGTGAACATTAGTGGAGATTTGCCAAGTCTTCTTGGAGAACATGGGCTGTAGGATCCACTGGAATTTATGGAAAATTTTTGTGCATCACCAAGAAAGAGACATTCTACCAATGAAGCACTGATTCAATGCTTTCCAATAACATGATTGTACTGAGTGTTCCAATTTCAGAATTATTACAATGTGAGCAAAAAAGAACCCATCGGTAAATAGTGGAAGCATTGGCAAAAGAGCTCCCGAGAAGTTCCACCTCCCTCTCTCCAGCTGTGCAACCTGGTCACCTCAGGGCTGGTGCGACTGACAGGGCGAATGGCAGAGTCCAGCCCCGGCTCTCATGAAGACTGGGAGAGAGCCATGCCCGGCTTAGTCTGAATGCAGTTCTGTGGTTTCCTTTAAAGTGGTAACACTAATTTTAAAATTTGACTCGTGAGTGTTGGTCTGTAAATGCATAATCAATTCAATTTGTGTATTTTCTGCCCATGAACTTCACTTCCCATAGCGTTCTGTGAATCTCCTTTAATCCCCAGATACAATAGTCTTCCCCTTACCCAGTCCTAGTCCCCCCTTGGGTAGAAGCAAGGAACACAGCAGCTTCACTGGGCAAATCTAGGCCCTTTACTTTAACTACTTCCCACAAAAGAGCCCCACATGTAAATTTTCTGGAAGACTCAACTTTTTATCTGTGTTCATCTCTTCCCTTCTCAATGTGGAGCATTTAGACTCCAGTGTTGAATTCAGTTTAGTTTTTATTGGGAGTCCAAGAAGCAAAAGGGAATGACAATCTCCCTGTCGTGACACGTTTGGAGGACAGAACATAGGACACTGTGGCTGCGATTAAAACCCAAACAATTGTGCCACCCATCAGTACAGTATTTCCAAGAATGCGTCCCTCATGAATATGCACTCATTATAACCTCAAGGGCCCCGTGGGTCAACATTGCTGCAGGCCCTCGGTCCCCGGGGGAAGATGATGTCCTGACGAAGAACAAGTGCTTGGACGTCCTGCATGTGTTATGCTTACTCGGATTCGTTAGGTCCTAGCACACTGGACCAACATCAGCCATCGTCCAAGTGATCGTAGTGAATGGACCACATTGGCTACGGAGAACGTCAGGGTTGGAAGGGTCCCAAGAAACATCCAAGCAAGAACAACTCCCTCCCCACGTTTCAACTGCTCACTTCTGTTCTGTCTCTGACTTAATTTCACCACTACTCGAATACTTCCAGGAAAGAGGAATTCACTATTCCCAAGAGGGGCCCACTCTGTTATCGAGTAATTCTGAGCAAGAATCTGTTCTCGTCCTCCTGCGCTCATCTTCTAGTCCACAGAGCAGTTTAATCTCTGATGATCCAAGCGTGAGAAGTGCTTTGAGGAGTCTCCATAAAGATCCCCCTTTATTATTTTTATTTTCTTTTTACCCAAGTCTCCTCCTTGGAAACTCTGTTCTAGGATTTTTCTCATGAGTTACTTCTTCCCAGAGGCTGACCTCTGCAATACAAGGAAAGACCTGAGGCCTGGCCACTCGGTAGAGCAAGGCAGTGTGTTTTGGCTAACACTGGATGCGAGCCCAGCAGTGGTATCTCCTGAGAGCCTCAGGCCTGCGGGCCAGTAGCCATGGTGGGAGTGTGTGTGAGAACAGCAGGTGCAGAAGAGGCCAAACATGGAAGGTGGCTTGGCCTCCCAACCACACATCCTCCAGGTGACCAGTGCAGGCTCACAGGACCCGGCCCCTGCCTGCTGGGTGGTCAGGGGCCCCACCTGAGGTCTGCTCACCTACGACCTATCACCTCCCACTAGCCTCCACGCTCAATGCTCGGACACGAGGGACCAAGCTCCCAGCACATGAGCCTTTGGGCACCAACCTAGGGCTGTGGATCCTTGAATAGGTTTCCTTTGAGAAAGGCTGGGGATGCAGTAAGTAGGCCATGCAGAGATCTTTCGCATTTGTCCACACTGACGTTTATCTTGCTGTATGTTCCTCCAGAAGAAGAAGCCCTCTGTGGACTGAGATTAAGCTCTGGTCTTGTCTCCGATGATCCGTGCTATCTATTTAAGGGTCTGATGCTGTGTCTGAAATTGAGGGAATGTTTATCACAATAGCTAATGCGTTTGTCAGAATCCCACATCTGTTTCCTTTCTTGTAGAGTCTATCAAGCATTTTTTAAAAAATTTTTGCACATTATTTCTACTTGCCTTAGGGATATCTAGCAAAAGAAAGAGGTGCAAACTCAAACTAGCTTAAATTAAGTGTGAAGAAAATGGAGCTGGTATGCAGAATCAGAAGAAACCTGTGGGACACAATTCTGCAGGGGACTCGCCTCTCTGCAGGCTGACCTGGTCCCTCCCTGGTGCCCTGTGCCATCCTGCTACTCACTTTGGCCCCCGGCTTCTCCCCAGGGCCACTTGTCTTGCTCTCCATAGCAATAGCTCTTACACGTCTGTGGGTTGCCATGGCACTGGCTCTCTTTCATCTTCAGACTCCGTGCTCAACACCATCTGATTCAGTCGTGTTTGTTGCTTTGCTTTGCAGAGAAGCATCTCACTGGGTATATACCTGGCAATCAGCTGTCTCCAGGAGGGCGGGACACCCCTGTGCTCTTAGAGGTGCAGCCCACACAACGCTGCTCTGCTGTGTGGCGTGCCCTTGTCCGGTGGATGATTTCCTCTAAGAGACAGCGGATGGGAATGCTGGGGTTAAAAGTCAGGGCCATAAGTTTTTGGAAAGTCACCTCCTTTTATCAAATCCATGACCCAAAGTAAATATTTTCAATTATTTTTAATTAATTACATTTAATTAATATTAATATTAATTATTTTTAGTTAATTACAAATTATATTAAGGAAGCAGGTTAAGCGTCCACTGTGACCCCAGTATCCCACATCAGAGCACCAGTTTAAGCCTACTTCTGACCCAGTCTCCTGCTAATGCTACTTGGAAGGAAGGAAGAGATGGCCCAAGTCCTTGAGCCCCACCACCCATGTGGGAGACCTAGAAGGAGGACCTGGCTCCTGGCTTCAGCCTAACCCAGCCCTGGCTATGGTGACATTTGAGGAGTGAGCCAGAAGATGGAAATTTTTTCTCCATTTCTCTACCTCTCTCTCTGAGTTTGAAGGCAGAATTCACAGAGAGGGAGAGAGAGCGAGTGAGTGAGACACACACACACACACATACACACACACACACACACACACACAGATTCCATCCCCTGGTTCACTCTCCAAGGGTCTGCAATGGCTGAGCTGGTCCAGTCTGAAGCCAGGAGCTGTCTCCTACATGTGTGCAGGGGCCCAAGCCCTTGGGCCATCTTCTGCTGCTTTCCCAGGGAGCTGGAGCAGAAGTGGATAAACTGAGTCTTGAACCAGTGCCCATAGGGGATGTCATCATTGCAGGCAACAGGTTTTCCTGCTACACCAAAGGGCTAGCCCCATAAATAAATATATTCAAAAGTAAAATAACAGACAGCTGAGGAGCCTCTTAGTTTTGGTTGTACAATAGTGAGTGCTTTTCAATTTGTTCTTGTTGATTTGTATGAGACTCCCTGTTAGATTGTCCCAGTTATCTTTTTGGACAACTGTAAGTTACTTTGCAGCTTAATTAATATACAGGCCAAAGCAATATTTTCTGATTGTGGGAATCCCATCTCGAACTCATGAAACTCCGTTCTGAGTCAAGCATCCCATGGGCCATTGCAGACTGATGAAGACACGGAGCATACACGTCTATGCACGGAAGGGGGGTCTCAGCTATGTCTGATCCACCTGTAATTCTCTCTTTGTTGGCATCTTGGCTCCTGCCTTACAGAGCTATTGGCTGCAAGACCACAGTGGATTTCTGAAGTGTGTAGAGGTTGCTATGCCTGTTCTTTTCCCTGCTTGGGCTATGCAGTGGTTGGCAATCCGTGAGTTGCAGCTTGGAGCTGGCTTCTATATCGTTGGGTAAAGAAGCCGGGATTTCGTTGCTTGCTTGTGGACCCTATCTCCATTCACCATCCAAGAAGCTGAGCCTGCCCATTCATCCATTTCTGTCCCACACAATGACTGCCCCGTCCCCATTCCAAGACTCCCTCATGGTAAACTGATTTCTCCATAGTGATTTCTCAAATTTCTGGCAACTTTTGTAAGATTCATTTCATTTCCATTTGAAACCTCCAAATTTATTTTCCTCTAATATTTCAGGTTACACATTCTCCAGATCCCTTAGGAACAGGACAGCAAATTCACGACAGGGGGCCCCACATGACCCGCTGTGCTCACGGGAGGCGTTGCTCACTGAACCTGACACTGCGTCCAGAAGGGAGCGGAGTTCAGTTCCTCGCAACACAGCCCCTGCCCCACAGGCCCTCAGGAGTCAGCAGGGGAGGAGCAACCTGTTCCCAAGTCCTGTCTTGGTGCCTTTCTCGTCCACCAAGCCCTCCGTGTGGAGTAGCAGGAGTCCCCACGCATCCCACTCTGCTGCCTCTGAACTCTGGTCTGAGGGCAGCTAGCTGCAGCTGCTGTCACGGACACTTGTGCACCAGAGACCGAAAACGACGGAAGAAGAAAGGCACGTCTGGATGCTGTGATCAGGTGTCCCCTGGAGATGGCCCTTCTGTGCCTAAAACAACAGAATTTCATGCAAATGCTTCCCAGGCGGAGTTCTTGCTGAAATTACCCACTAAGGTGGCCCCACGTAAAGCTCCTTCATTCCACGGGGCGTTCAGAACAACAAGAACATCTGCACAAAGCCAGCCATGACACAAGCTGTTTCAGAGTTCTGGAAGTAAGGTAGGATATTCCCACATTTTCACAGAGTTGATGAACTGCAACTGGAGACTGGCAACATTTTAGGAATATGTGGACACTTTATGGAATCAGATACAAGAAGAAGGTAACACTGCAGGAGACCCAGACATGAGATTGCAGAGGCGGGACTGTGTCCTCCGTCAGCACTCTGCAGTGAGGGCCAGCAGGAACGAACCTGGGGTCCCCCCTGGAGTCGTCCTGTAACTGCACCACCAGCCAACACGGTTTTTAAAGATCTATTTATTTATTTGAAAGACAGAGTTTGGGCCTGCGCCGTGGCTCAATAGGCTAATCCTCTGCCTCGCGGCTCCGACACACCGGGTTCTAGTCCCGGTTGGATCGCTGGATTCTATCCCGGTTGCCCCTCTTCCAGGCCAGCTCTCTGCTGTGGCCCGGGAGTGCAGTGGAGGATGGCCCAAGTGCTTGGGCCCTGCACCCCATGGGAGACCAGGAGGAAGCACCTGGCTCCTGGCTCCTGCCATTGGATGAGCGCGGTGCGCCGGCCACAGCACGCCGACCGCAGAGGCCATTAGAGGGTGAACCAACGGCAAAGGAAGACCTTTCTCTCTCTCTCTCTCTCTCTCTCTCTCTCTCTCACTGTCCACTCTGCCTGTCAAAAATAAAAAAAAAATAGACAGAGTTTGGTGTGCAGACACACACATACACGCACACAGAGATTGAGATATATATATATATATATATATATAGAGAGAGAGAGAGAGAGAGAGAGAGAGAGAGAGAGAGATCTTCCATCCACTGGTTCATTCCCAAAATGGTTGCAGTGGCCAGGCTGTTCCAGGCTGAAACCCGAAGCCGCGCTCCATCCAGATCTCCCACGTGGGTGGCAGGGGCCCAGGTGGTTGGGCCACTACTTGCTGCTTCCCAGTTGCATTAGCAGGAAGTTGGATGGAAAGTCGAAGAGCTGGGACTCAGACCAGCGCTCCAGTACGGAATTCCAGCATTGCAGGTGGCAGCTTAGCCCACTGTGCCGCAATGTCAGTCCCCATCAGGCAACAATTTCTGAGCTTTATAGATACAAATTAATTTAATCTCATAATAACCTCATGACATTAGAACCATAATTATCCTAAACAAAGGCACAGTGAAACCACAGTAAGGCAGCCTTCTATATGTTGTTTATATGAATTTTTAATTTTTAATATTTCATGCATTATTTTATTCTTGGCAAATTGTAATTTATTTCATAAAGAAGACTTAATCTCTTGTTAGAGCTCTGAAACCACATCAAGGTATAGAAATCACTCTGGGGCTGGCGCTGTGTCATGGTGGGCTAATTCTCCACCTGCAGCGGTTAGCATCCAATATGGAGGCTCATTCAAGTCCCAGATGCGCGACTTCCAATACAGCTCCCTGCTAATGGTCTGGAAAAGCAGTAAAGATGACTCAAATGATTGGGCCCCTGCACCCATAGGGGAGACCTGGGGGAAGCTCAGCTGCTGGCTCCAGACTGGCTCACGCCTGGCCATGGCATCCATTTGGGGAGAGAATCAGTGGCTGGGAGATCTCTGTGTGTGTGTGTGTGTGTGTCTCCCTCTCTCTGTCTGTACTCTGCCTCTCACATAAATTAATAAATCTTTCAAAAAATCACTTTGAATTATATTTCAGAAGACCGCTCTGACGGAGCAAGGTGTCTCTTCTTGCAAATGCAGCCTGGGCAACACCCAGCTCGGGGAAAGACGATGTGGCATGAGCTGGAAGCAAACACCCAAAGCCAAGGTCAAGCAGCAGGTCATGTGGGTGCCAGGGGGTGAGCAGACACGGAGAGCCGGTGGCCCGGTTAGTGGCTCAGTATCAGGATGCATTTCAGGGACCCCGAGGTTTCCAGTTGTGAGTGGTTTGGGGCCCTTTTGACAGAATAATGCCAAGATTTTGAAAGAAGAGTTCTCCCTTTAGGAATCTCCTCTGTGCCGTCTCCAGACTCCGTTTGTGGTGGAAAGGAAGCCGATCTGGATCTGCTCAGGTTTCCCGCCATGTTCTGTCTTCACTTTCGCATCTGTGCAGCCGCTGAGATCCGCTCACCCTCCACTGCCCTCCGTGCCAAGCGTAATGCTGCACAGCCTGAAAGCACTTCACAACTATTGTTCTCCCAACGTAATAAGGCTTGGGGGGCAGCACTGAATTTGGGGGGAACACTAAGGAAATGTGTGTGTCCAACTGGGTGGAAGAAAAATCATCAGGGAATAAGGACAGTAGAAACCTCTCTTTCTTGGGCACAAGATGTCACGTACCAGTCTCTGACTTTAGACATTGCTTTCAATGTTAGAGCCTCTGTTTATGGACCTGTTACTTCCCCTAGTCTGTGGGATTTGGGAGGGCAGGGGCTCACCCCTCTTTGTCTTGTGTAAGATGTAAAATAAAGCCTAAGGAAGAACTGGGATGATTGGAATAGGAATGATACTAGCTGTGAATATCCCAAAATAAACTTGGATCTAATTTTAGACACAACATTTGTGAAATCTAATTTTTTTGTCAATATTAAGAGTCAGCCTCCTTTGAGAAAAGTTCCTCCTCTAGAATGTGTCCAGAACTAAGAGACACGGACTGTCCTGTCATTAGCCACTGGAGCGCAGGTCGCGACTTGAAGAAGCATTCCCCCTCTGGAAAGGGAACTCAGCAAACTCTTGGTGGGAAGAAGGCAGCTCAGAGAAGAAGCCTGCATAGCCCTCGTCTCTGAGGGTGCTCAGGTGCTGGCCCTCTCCTGCCACTGAGGCCAGCAAGGGTGCAAGGGAACCCCTTGGTAATTGTGGCTTCTTGAGCAGAGGCAGCGTGCATGGCATTCCAAGGTGTTCCCCAGAAGACTGCCTTGTTCATAGAAAGCCCTGCCCCCATCCACCATGGTGTTTGAACAAGATTCAGGCAGCCTGGTCCAGAGCATCCTCACAGAACCATGCACAAGATGGTGCCTGGGGAGCCGATGAGCTCCACCCCAGTCACAGTCACCTGTACGATGATGTTTAAACAATGGCCAGCAGGCTCACGGATGCGACGGCCTCTCACAGAAAGCTGCGGAACATACGGATCCTGTCACCTCGGGGAGAAGTGGCCTGGGCAGTGCAGGGAGGAGCAGTCAGCAATGTCTACATGAGAACAGAGACCACATCCACAGAGGACATGCGGCTGACCTTCTGCTTGGTAACAAACCCCCATGCAGAGCCCAGGCACCGTCTGGATCCTCTCAGAGGAAACGGCAGAGACCACAAGGACCTTGACTTTGTCTGAGTAGTGTCCGAAGAGGCAGCAGTTGAGTGATAAACTGAGCGCCTCAGCTCCTGGAACCAGTGGGCTTGAGACCTTCTGTTAGCAACAACCGGGCTCATAAATTCCATTTTTTGTAAGCTTCTCGCCTGGTTATAGAGAAATAAAATGAGCCATAGTTCACACACCTGAGTTTTGTGGACGCTCACTTCTGAGACTTCTTCACTGGGAGCATTTTTTTTAAGGTTAAGGTCAGGTAAGGGATTTTTTTGAACTTTTATTTAATAAATATAAATTTCCAAAGTACAGTTTATGGATTACAATGGCTTTTCCCCCCATAACTTTCCTCCCACCCACAACCCTCCCATCTCCCGCTCCCTTTCCTATCTCATTCACATCAAGATTCATTTTCAATTATCTTTATATACAGAAGATCGATTTAGTATCTATTAAGTAAAGATTTTAACAGTTTGCACCCACACAGAAACATAAAGTGTAAAATACTGTTTGAGTACTAGTTATATATATATATATATATATATATATATATATATACTAGTTATATATATATATATAGCGTTAATTCACATTGTACAACACATTAAAGACAGATATCCTACATGAGGAGTAAGTGCACAGTGACTCCTGTTGTTGACTTAACAAACTGACACTCTTGTTTATGGCGACAGTAATCACCCTAGGCTCCTGTCATGAGTTGCCAAGGGTATGGAAGCCTGTTGAGTTCCCACTGGGGGCATTTTATAATCAAGGAGCAGGGGCCCCAGGTGAAGCTGCTTTCTTGGGCATTCATGTGCTTTAGATCCCAGACCCGTTCTCCAAATCCAGGTGGTGAGTGCAGCAGACTCTGACTCTGGTTTTGGGGAGCCGAGAGCCTAGCAAGGACACACACGGGGAGCAATGGCTGGTGGAGAACAAGGAGAGGAGACCCTCCGTCTTTCCCGAGGGCTGACCCCTCAGAGAGATCTGAGTCAGGCTAAAGGAGAGAGAAGTGGAGCCCAGGCAAAGGGCCCCCTGAGCTCTCAGCGGCTCGTCTCCCCCAGGAGCCTGCGTTCTGATCTCAGCTAAAGGAGCGATGCCAGCAGTGCTGAAACTCAAGTGGAAGCTGAGCGAAGGGGTCGCTAAGCTTTCAATTCGAAGCAGTCCTAGGATCTGCACTAGAACCTGGAGCATGGCCCTTACTTAGCACCTAAAGTGGTTTCCCTTTAACAGCTTCCAGGAGACATGACCCTGAACCCCTCTACGCAAGCATTTCAGAAGTTTGGCCTGGAAAGGCAATGTATTTGAAGAATCGAAGACATCTGTGCAATGAGGGGAGAGAGCAAACACATTAGGGTTTCTGGGCCCTAACGTTCTCTGTCGCCACTGCACAGCTCTGCCATGGCAGCACAGAATCGTCTGTGGACTACGTGCAGGGAGTGGGCATGCTCCAGTTAAGCCTTATTTACAAAAATAGATGAAGAGAGGCCAGATCCGTCCCGCAGCCACTGTTTGCCGTTGCCTATTCCTCCACCAATCTGGGCAGCACAGGACTTTGTAGACAGAACACTTTTGCTGTGCAAACATCATTTAACCCTTAGACGGAGCGGCCATCACTGTCCTACATTCATGCATGCTGTAGGGAACATCGCAGCATGGGTGAGGCCTGGATGATACATTCACGCTTAGCTGCAAGACAGGCAAGACAATAGGCCACGGAGCGTTTCAGGTGCCCTGAGGGAGGTGGGCTCTGTGGGACAGGTAACTGGATGAGTCAGCACAGGCCTAAACAGCAAACGTGTGTCTCCTTCAAGTTCGCTGTCCATCATGCATTGGCAGGACTCTGATTTGCATCATGGACAGTCTCACCCCAGGCTCCCCAGTGATGGAAGAGTGACTGCTTGGAATAATGGTGATTACTATCCCTAAAGAATACAAGGTTCTAAAGATTTTCCCAAGGAGTGAAAGCCAGTATCTTGTATCACCTTTCATCAGCTACAGTTAGTCTCATGGCTATCCTACATTGTGATGGATTAATGCATTAGAATGCAAGTTTATAGTAAGTGCCCAGAGAACGTGAGATTCAATCCTTCTCAGCCACTCGGGTGTGTCTAGAGCATGCTGGGTTGCTGGCCTATGAGCTGCCTGGAAGAAAGGAGGTGAGGGCTGGGTGATGTGGACAGGAGGGCAGGGAAGGGCTCCTCCATCCCCCCAGGGAGAAGCATCCACAGTGCGGAGGCATCAGCCTGGGCACAGCCATTAGCTGGCAGGTGCGCACATGTCAATGTGGGAAAAGCCAACAGCACTGCTGTGAGCCCTCTGGAGCCGCAGCGGTGCCCTCAGCGGTGTGGCACAGACACCAGGGAACACGTGGCATCGCCCCAGAATTTCACTTCTCTTGGGAAAAAAAAAAGAACCGCAATTTCCTCTCGAAGCAAAGAAAAGTAAAACTGAAATGTTAACCACACACCTGCCAATGAGATTTTCACTTCCTTACACATTTTTTTCCAATACACCTAGAGTTCCATCATTTTCCGAGTTCTCTCCACAGGCATGGCCATGCACGCTCCCTGCCTTTCTTCCCGCTGACGGGCAGGGCTTCTGGCCCCCTCACCTGCACAGCTGGCTCCCCTCACCAGGCTGGGTACCTCTCAGATCTGCCTGCTTCATGCCTCAGTAACTAATCCAGAGTCAGCACCACTGTTAAAAACACCAGTTGTTAAAGATGAAGCAGAGACTGGAGCAGGTGGGCTGTGTGGGCTGAGAAGTTACACCTACGAAATCTGCAGGGAAAAGGAACTGCGCGCGGTTCGGTTCACTGCACTTTGAAACACACACTCGCACAGACCTGCGACTGCTCTGAGCCAAAAACAAAGAATGAGGAGCCAGAAAGGGAGAGCTGGGCGAGAACAAAGCCGCACCTGCCCCTGGGCTCTGCCTTGAGGAAGCCAAATGCAAAATCTGAAACGCAGATTTCGGGCTCTCTCTCTCTCTGGAGACCTTGACTTCTGCATCTCAGTGTTCTGAGCCCAGTAGGCTGGCTTCGGGAACGAAAAATCTATAGACAAAGAAAGGAAAGAGAAAGAGAGAGAGGGAGGAAAAAGAAGAAAATAAGAAAGGAAGGAAGAGTTCTTCCTTTTACGAAAGAATCCAGTGAGGCCCCCTTACACAGTCTGCTGATGGGGCCACCTGGATGGCTGATGACAGCCCGTTCATTGCATGACCTGGGGACAAAAATCAGAAGAGAAACAAGAGAAAGAATTCCTGTGGCTACAGCTTTTCACACCTGCCTTCTCCTTGGCTGTCAAGTCTCCCCAGACTCGAGCTGTGTGTGAAATGTTTTCTTTTGTCCTCTGTATTATCAGCAGCCGTTGATAACACAGGAATAGAGGATTGTATAGGTGGCACATTTTATATATATATATATATATATATATATATATATATACACATATATATGTATGTATTTCTGTACATATATTAGGGTTTGAAAGGGAGCAGTGGAAAGCAAGTCATAAATTGTTATCAACCTAAAAAGCAATTGGAGAGAGTGACACCAACACAGTCAGAATGAATTAGCAAGTTCCAGTGGCCCACGACACAGTGGGGCTACCAAAGCTCACACAAATGGATGACCTACTTATGAAGAACTGGAAGAGAAGAGCTGATAGGCTCCAAACAAAAAGGTAAGAAAATGAAAACTCTAATTGTGCGGATTCTATCAGTACACATTCTATTCATGTGTTGAAATATCATACTGTACACCACAAAATATATGGGTAGTATAAGTTTTATGTTTATCTGAAAGAGAGAGAGAGACTCTGAATCTCCATCTACTAAGCTCCTTGAATGCCCGCAACAGCTGGTGCAGAGCCAAGTCAAAGCCAAGAGCCAGAAACAGTCTGGGTCTCCCACATGGGCAGCAGGGATCCAACTACTGGAGTCACCACTTGCTGTCTCCCAAGAAGCACATGAGCAGGACACTGGGGTAGAGAGAGGAGCAAGAAGCAAACCCAGGCATCCAGACTCGGGACACCAGCTTTGCAAATAGTGCCTTCACAGCTTAGTCAAATGCCCACCCCGGAGCAGATGTTAGTCAAAGAAAAACTAAAACCTTCTGTCAGACAAAATCCGAGGCAATGCAGTGCCAGAGCTTTGAATATCCAAAAATGATACGGTAGCAGGCAGGAACTCAGATATAAAAATAGATGGTAATAGCAATGGCAAAGGAAATAATTGAAGTAAAAGATTAATATTAGACATAAGGATTATCATTTTAGTTGCTCTAGTGAGTGAGTTTTACAAAGCTATAGGATGCAAAGTGAATATACAAAAATCAATTTTGTCAACATGCTGACAGTGAATCATCAAAAGTTAAAATGTGTATAAAGAGAATTGAAAATGAATCTTAATGTGAATGCAAGGGGAGAGGGAGCGGGAAAGAGGAGGGTAGCGGGTGGGAGGGAAGTTGTGGGGGGGGGAGCCATTGTAATCCATAAGCTGTACTTTGGAAATTTATATTTTTAATAAAAGCTTTATATAAAAAAATAACAAAAAAAATAAGTACCAGAAATGGGACTCAAAATCCCATTAGGTTAGCAGTTACCAATGCCATCTTACTAGTTAAAATGATCAGTTTAAGTTCATAACTGATCATAAGGATAGGATTAAGTGTCAAAGGGATCACATAAATGAGACCAAGTGTCTGCTAATAATAATAGACAGAATTAAAAAGGAGAGAATGATCCTACATGGGAAGCGGGATACACAGCAGACTCAGAATGGCAAATGCCCTAAACAGCAGTAGGGCCTCAGAATCAGCCCTTAAAGTATTCAGATCTGGCTAAAAAGCCCATGAGAAAATTTCAGGCATGGAAAGCCAAGACACTGTGGCAGAAAATGACCTAAATGAAAGATCTCTGTGAGTGAGATCCCAGTGGAAAGAATGAGCCATCGAAGAAGGAGGTACCTGTCTCTGAAGGGAGGAGAGAACTTCTACTTTGACTATGGCCTTGTCTAAATAAGGTCGGAGTTTATGAACTCAAGAGGCTTCCATAGCCTTGGCAGCTGATGACAAGAGCCTTGGGTGATTACTGAAGTCATAAATAAGAGTGTCAATTGTTAAATCAACAACAGGAGTCACTGTGAACTGCTTCCCATGTAGGACCTCTGTCCTTAAGGTGCTGTATTATGAGAATTAATAGTAAAACTTGTCTTCAAACAGTACTTTATACTTTGTGTGTCTGTGGGTGCAATCCATTGAAATCTTTACTTAGCATAGAGTTGATCTTCTGATTATAAAGATAATTAAAAATGAATCTTAATGAAGAATGGGTTGGGAGACGGAGTAGAAGATGGGATGGTTTGCCAGGTGGGAGGGAGGATATGAGGGGAAGAACCACTATAATCCAAAAGTGCTACTTTCAAAATTTATATTTATTAAATAAAAGTTTTCTATTAAAAATTTTTAAAAAATAAAATAAGCACCAGAAAATGAAATTCTCAATGTATTTTTTAAAGATTTGTTTTCTTCTCTTTTTTTTAAACTTTTATTTAATGAATATAAATTACCAAAGTACAGCATAAGGATTACAATGGCTCCCCCCCTATAAATTCCCTCCCACCCACAACCCTCCCCTTTCCCGCTCCCTTTCCACTTCCATTCACATCAAGATTCATTTTCAATTCTCTTTATATACAGAAGATCAGTTTAGCATATATTAAGTAAAGATTTCAACAGTTTGCACCCACATAGAAACACACAGTGAAAAATACTGTTTGAGAACCAGTTACAACATTAAATCACAATGTACAGCACATTAAGGACAGAGATCCTACATGAGGAGTAAGTGCACAGTGACTCCTTTTGTTGACTTAACAAATTGACACTCTTGTTCATGGCATCAGTAATCACCCTAGGCTCTTGTCATGAGTTGCCAAGGCTGTGGAAGCCTTTTGAGTTCACGACTCTGATCATATTTAGAAAAGGTCATAGTCAAAGTGGAAGTTCTCTCCTCCCTTCAGAGAAAGGTACCTCCTTCTTTGATGACCTGTTCTTTCCACTGGGATCTCACTCACAGAGATCTTTCATTTAGGTCTTTCTTTTTTTTGCCAGAGTGTCTTGGCTTTCCATGCCTAAAATACTCTCATGGGCTCTTGAGCCAGATCCGAATGCCTTAAGGGCTGATTCTGAGGCCAGAGTGCTATTTAGGACATCTGCCATTCTATGAGTCTGCTGTGTATCTCACTTCCCATGATGGATCGTTCTCTCCCTTTTTTACTCTATCAGTTAGTATTAGCAGACACTAATCTTATTTATGTGACCCCTTTGACTTTTAGTCCTATCATCATGATCAATTGTGAACTGAAATTGATCACTTGGACTAGTGAGATGGCCTTGGTACATGCCACCTTGATTGGATTGAATTGGAATCCCCTGGTATGCAACCCATAAGTTTTGGTATGTTGTGCTGTTATCCTCATTTACTTCCAGAAGATTTTTTATTTCTCTTTTAATTTCTTCTATTACCTAGTGTTCATTCAGGAGCATGTTGTTCAATCTCCATGTGTTTGCATATACTCTAGGGATTCCTGAGTTGCTAATGTCCAACTTCATTCCTTTATGGTCTGAGAAGCTGCATTGTATAATTCTAATTATTTTGAATTTGCTGAGACTTGCTTTATGGCCTAGTATGTGATCAATCCTAGAGAAGGTTCCATGTAGTGCTGAGAAGTCCCCCAGTACTATTGTATTGGGGTCTAAGTCTCCCTTTAAGTCCCTTAACAAATATTTTAAATAAACCGGTGCCCTGTAATTAGTGCATACACACTGATAATCGTTATATCTTCCTGTTGAATTGATCCCTTAATCATTATATAGTACCCCTCTTTGTCTCTCCTAACAGTTTTTGTGGTAAAGTTTATGTTGTCCAATATTAAGATGGCTACACCCGCTCTTTTTTCATTTCTGTTGGCATGGTATATCTTTTTCCAGCCTTTCACTTTCAGTCTGTATGCATCTTTGTTGGAAAGATGTGTTTCTTATAAGCAGCAAATAGATGGGTTTGTTCCTTAACCCAATCAGCCAATCTGTGTCTTTTAACTGGACAGTTCAGGCCATTAACGTTCAATGTGACTATTGATAAGTAGTAACTTATCAATAGAGGAAGAGGAAATTAGAAATCTAAAAAATATTGTCGGGAATCTACAGGATACTATTAAAAAAGGGCAACTTTGCCCTGCCATTTGCCAAAGATATTTTCTAATATATGCTTTGAGTTTCCTGTGATCTTTTGCTGTGAGATTATCTTCCTTTACCTTCTTTCATACTGATGGCTGTGTTTCTGTGTTTCTGTGTGTAACACATCTTTAAGCATCTTTTGCAGGGCTGGACGAGTGGCAACAAATTCTTTCAATTTCTGTTTGCTGTGAAAGGTCTTTATTTCACCTTCATTCACAAATGAGAGCTTTGCAGGCTATAATATTCTGGGCTGGCAGTTTTTCTCTCTTATTACCTGGGCTATGTCTCGCCATTCCCTCCTAGCCTGTAGGGTTTCTGATGAGAAGTCTGCTGTGAGTCTAATTGGAGATCCTCTGAGAGTAATCTGACGTTTCTCTCTTGCGCATTTTAGGATCTTTTCTTTCTGTTTCACTGTGGTGAGTTTAATTACAACGTGTCGTGGTGAGGATCTCTTTTGGTCATGTTTATTAGGGGTTCTATGAGCTTCCTGTACTAGGATGTCTCTGTCCTTCTCCAAACTGGGAAATTTTCTGCTATTATCTCACTAAAAAGGCCTTCTAATCCTTTCTCCCTCTCCATGCCTTCAGGAACTCCTAGAACCTGAATGTCAGGTTTTTTAATAGTATCCTGTAGATTCCCGACAATATTTTTTAGATTTCTAATTTCCTTTTCTTTTCTTTGTTTGACTGTTTCCTTTCCTGTGCTCTGTCTTCTAAGTCCGATATTCTCTCTTCTGCCTCACCCATTCTGTTTTTAAGGCTCTCTAATGTGTTTTTCATTTGATCTATTGAATTTTTCATTTCATTATGATTTCTTGTCACTATAACAGTTTCATGTTCTACTAATTGTTTCATTTTATTTTGATACCTCCTTAATATTTCATTTTCACGCGAGAGATTTTCTATCTTGTCCATTAAGGATTTCTGTAGTTCAAGAATTTGCTTTTTGAAATGGAAAAGTTACAGAGCGAGAGAGATAAAGATTGAGAAAGAGAGAAAGATCTTCCATCTACGGTTTCACTTCTCAAATGGTTTCAACTGCCATGGCTTGTCCGTTCAAGCCAGGGGCCAGGAGCTTTTTCCAGGTTTCCAATGTGGGTGCAGGGGCCCAAGCACTTGGATCATCTTCCCCTGGTATCCCAAGTGCATTTGCAGGGAGCTGGATCAGAAATGGAGCTGCTGGGATTTGAACAAGCACCCATATGTGATATTGGCTTTGCAGGCCACAGACTTATCCAGTATTCCACAACACTGTCCCCGAGAATCTCATTTTTAAATACAGAAAAATAAACTAAAAATTGGCATGTTGAATGTCACGGCATCTGTATGAAAATTATCAAAGCACAAACTAAATGTAGAGATTATCTGTGCATTTGAAGGGTCATAGTATGTAACATCACTTTTCCTCAAATTATCTATAGAATCCCTGTGATTCTAACCCAAGTTCCAAGGAGGTTTAATGTAACATTTCTGGGAAAGACATAGAAACCAGAATAGTCAGAACATTTTTAAACTAAAAACAACATACTTGCAGAGCTCCCAAGATTTACTAAGAGTGAAACCAGCAAACGTTGCATGGTACTGGTGAATGGATAGAGGCTGGGGTCAGTGCAAAAGAACAGAAAGTTGAGGAAAATAACCCAAGCATACGGAGTCCATTGATTTTTAGCATCGGTGTTTCAATAGAGAGGGAGCAGAGCTTTTGACAAAAGGGTGCTGGAACGTGCATAAGCAAAAAGATGTACCTGGGCCCACACATTATACCTTTCATTAAAAAAGTTTTAAGATACATCAAAAGCTGAACTGTGAACATTCTAGGAAAAAAATGTGACCTTGGATTAGATATAGAATTCTCAGACAGTAAATATTGATAAATCATGCTTTATCAAATTTAAAATTTTATTTTTGTGAAGGCTAATATTAAGAGGATTAAAAGGCAAGCAGCAAACCCAGAGAAAACGTAGCCAAATCACATAGTTGATAAAGGACCTGCATCCAGAGTACATAGATCACTTTGGAAGCTTACCAAGAAGAAAACAAGTATCCCAAATGAAATGCAGCGAAGTGTTTGAGCACTTAGGCAAAGACACACAGATGGCGAGTGAACACAGGAGAAGACCTGCAGCACCATTCATCACTAGAAAAAGGCACAATAGGGGTCAACGTTCCAGAAAAGTGGGTTAAACCACTGCCTGTGTCCCAAGCATCCCATATGAGCAATGCTTCTTGTCCTGGCCACTCCGCTTCCAACCCAGCTTCCTGAGAATGGCCTGAGAAAAACAGTAGGGAATGGTCCAAGCATCTGAGTCCCTGCTACCCACGTGGGAGATCCTGATGAAGATCCTGGCTCCTGGCTTTGGCCTGGCTCAACACTGGCCATTCTGGCCATCTGAAGAGTGAACCAGCTGATGGAAATTTCTCTCTCTGTCTCTCCCTCTTTCTCTGTAACATTGACTTTTAAAATAAATAAATAAATCTTTTTATAAAAAGGGCAAAATAAATGAGACACCAAAATTCACGTATTTAAAATGATATTTCAAAAAACAATGCTACCAATGTTAGCAAAGATGTAGAAACATTGGAATTCCTATGCTTTATATCAGCTTGGTGTAGAACCACTTGGGGAAAAGATTTGGTGAGATTTTAAAAATAATATAAGTACTTGCTAAGTAATCTACCAACCCCAGTCTTACATATTTACTCCAAGATAAATGAAAGCTTATGCTCACTCGAAAACCTCTTAGGGCTATTCATGGTGGTCTTATCTCTAACTCATAAAGAGTGGGGAAGGGGGGCAAGTATATTCCTGCAGGCAAGTGGGCAAACAGCAAGCAGAATTCATCCACCTAACAGCTGATGACTTGGCTACGTAGCAGGTGGTCGTCAACGCCAGTTGCTAATGTGAAACAGGTGAAGTAGCCTTATTCCATCTAAATGACCTTCTACAAAAGGCCAAAGCTAGGGATGGGGAAAGCTGGCTCAGCTGCGGTGGGAGGAGCCGTCCACTGCAAAAGGCCAGCAGGGGGCTCCTGGAGGGAGGGACGATGGAGTTGCTGAGTGGCTTGATCTCCTCCATCACATCCATTGGTCTGCACTCACAGACCCGCCCACCACCGAGAGTGAATCTTACCGTGTGCAACTTTAAAAGCACACCGATACACAGGCCCGTCACAGTCAGGCTTTTGCTTCCGTTTCCTGTGTATTATACGCCAAGAGGCAAAGACAGGTAAGCGACAGCAATCTGCCAAGCAGTCATCCAGAGAGGCCCCGGTCCAGCTGCCTCGCCGAAACCCTGGAAGAGGCTCCTGTCAGGACCACGGGAGACTCCTGAGGACCTGGTCACCAAATCGATGCAACTGCTAAAAGCTGCCCCCCCACCCCAAGCTCCCGGCGTAGCATCCCCCAAATTGTAAACCACAGTTGAGGAGCAAGCACTGCCCTTAATCCACCTGGCATCTCTCAGTGAGGAGAGTGTGTCCTGGTTAGGATTTCAGAAGGGAAGAATGCTTGGTCCCAAAGGTGCTTGCTTTGTGCAGCTCCTGGCACCGCCTGGCGACGCCCAGCTTTGTGTGTATTTCCTTTTTATCTTTAAGATTTACTTATTTTTTTGAAAGGCAGAGTTACAGAGAGAGAAGGCAAGGCAGACAGAGAGAGATCTTCCATCCACTGGTTCAGTACCCAAATGATCACAACAGCCAGATCTGGGCCAGGCTAAAGCCAGGAGACAGGAGCTTCTCCCACGTGAGTGCAGGGGTCCAAGAGCTTGGACCATCCTCCACTGCTTTCCCAGGCCATTAGCAGGGAGCTGGAAGTGGAGCAGCTGGGACTCGAACAGGTGCCCACAGGAGTGTCAGCATTTCAGGCAGTGGCTTAACCTGCTACACAACAACCCCAGCCCCTACGAATAGTTTCACATTGAAGAAGACAGGATTTTGTTCTCCTGCACTTGAAACTACATCTTCTGTAATGAGGATTCCTTTTTTAATGCAACTCTTGCCTTTCTCATTCCACAGCTGGAATTAAATTACATATCCCATATATCTGTTTAAAATTCAAAGAATCACAACTTTATCTCGAGCAGCAGTTCTCCTGAGAATGTTAGAAATCATACTTGTTTATGTCCTCTGGGATTTGAACTCTTACAAGCTATTGCAAAACATGTAAGAAGTAGAAGGAGGCAGCACCGTGGCAAAGTGGGTTAAACCACTTCCTGTGACAAAGCACCTCCCATATATAAACATACATATATATACAGGCAGAGTGGACAGTGAGAGAGAGAAAGACAGAGAAAGGTCTTCCTTTGCCATTGATTCACCTCCAATGGCCGCTGTGGCCAGCGCACCACACTGATCCGAAGACAGGAACCAGGCGCTTCTCCTGGTCTCCCATGGGGTGCAGGGCCCAAGCACTTGGGCCATCCTCCACTGCACTCCCGGGCCACAGCAGAGAGCTGGCCTGGAAGAGGGGCAACCGGGACAGAATCCAGTGCCCCGACCGGGACTAGAACCCAGTGTGCCAGCGCTGCAGGCGAAGGATTAGCCTATTGAGCCACGGCACGGGCTAGGTTCCCCTGTATCTTATAAACTCTTATTAATAATTTTAGTTATCTTTATCTGCAATCAAATAACATTTTTATTATAATTTTCATGTGAATATTTTAATACATACATAAGAATCTACAACAGAATTATGGGAACAATTATGAGAACACATACAAGGGTTTAAAACAAATACAAGGGGTCGGCGCTATGGTGTAGCAGGTAAAGCCACCTCCATGGCTTGTTTGCTTGCTTGCTTGCTTGATTTATTTGACAGGTAGAGTTATAGACAGTGAGAGAGAGAGAGAGACGGAGAGAAAGGCCCTTCCTCTGCTGGTTCAACCCCAAAACAGCCGCCACAGCGGGAGCTATGCCAATCTGAAGCCAGGAGCCAGGCACTTCCTCCTGGTCTCCCACATGGGTGCAGGGCCCAGGCACCTGAGCCATCCTGCACTGCCATCCCAGGCCACAGCAGAGAGCTGGACTGGAAGAGGAGCAACCGGAACTAGAACCCAGTGCCCACACGGGATGCAGGCGCCGCAGGCAGAGGATTACCCAAGTGAGCCATGGTGCCGGCCCTACCATGGCTTTCAAGTCTCAGCTGCTCCACTTTGATTCAGCTCTCGGCTGTGGCCTGGGAAAGCAGTGGAAGATGACCCAAGTCCTTGAGCCCCTGTACCCACATGGGAGACCTGGAAGAATCTCCTGGCTCCTGGCTTTGGATCAGTGCAGCTCCAGCCATGGCAGCCATTTGGGGGGTGAACCAGCAGATGAAAGACCTCTCTCTCTCTCTCTCTCTCTCTCTGCCTCTTCTTTGCTCTCTGTATAACTCTAACTTTCAAATAAATAAATAAATATTTAAAAACAAATACAAGGCCAGATAAGCTTAAGAGTCGAAGAAAGGAGTGGGTACAAAAGTGACGAAGATAAGAAGAGTCAAAGAGACAAGAGAAGGAAGTCTCCAGACCGGCTGGGGACTCACTCCTCCCAGAATAGGTCATCCAGCACCCAGGAGAACAGAGAATGGCACCAAAGAGAACAGTCAGTTTTCTGAATGCTTGAAATTGCAGATGCCAGCATTGCTGTAGCAATGGGCAAGCGATTTCTGGAAACCTCAGACTCACCTCCTTTTCCCAGCAAAACAGTCGGCACTGGTGGTCCCCTGTCCCTGGCACCAACCCTGGACTAACCGCTTTTTCCAGAAAGATGGGCTGGGGAGGCAAGCTGGTCTATGTCTATCATTCATTTTAGTGAACACACGGGGTGGGCAGTGGAATGACAGGCAGCCCCTCCACTTCATGCGGGCTCCTCCCCACCAGGCAGTCCCCCGTGGTTATCCTAGCTCTGGGTGGGGCTCTGACCCAGCCGTACTTGTCCGGGCTCTTTGACTCACCTAGAGAGCAGGCCTGTCTTCCCTCCCCTTTGGTTTAATTCGTTCTTCAGGCTCAGGGCATGCTGGCCTTCTCCAGCTATCCAGACACCTCACTCCTTCTCTCCTGCCACTTCATGGACAGTCCATGTTCCCTTCATCCAGACCCCCTAGGGGCTAGGATTCCACACCCCTTCCATGACCCACTTCCTTGATTTTGCGTGTGCCGGAGCACATGTGTGTGTGTGTGTATGTAAGTATGTATGAGTGCGTATCCATGATCACTAGTTTTATTTTGCAACAAAACCATTTGCAAGCAATGATGGTGGGATTGTCTGTAGATTTTTAAAAATATATTTGCAGAGGCGGGGTGGGGGGGGCTTCCATCCACTGGTTCACTCCCCAAATGGCCACAATGGATGGAGCTGCTCCGATCTGAAGCCAGGAGCCAGGAGCCTCCTTCAGGTCTTCCATGTGGGTGCAGGGGGCCCAAGACTTGGGCAAATTCCACTGCTTTCTTGGGCCACAGCAGGGAGCTGGATAGGAAGTAGAGCAGCCAAGTCTCAAACCAGCACCCATATGGGATGCGAGGACTGCAGGTGGCGGCTTTACCCGCTATGCCACTGTGCTGGCCCCTGTCTATAGATATTTATCAAAAGAAATTAACTGATGCATACTAGGTATGCAATTGGGTTAATTATGCTTTAATTAACTTGTTGTTTATAAGTGAGTAGCACATGGAAGTTGCACTAATCCTAAGGAATAATTGAGTAACAGGAAGTGGGATGGGTAATAATCAGGGGCCACCTACAAAAGACAACACCAGAAAGTCACTCCTTGGCCAGTTTGTTACCAGGTGAGGTGTCGGTGATTTCATGACTCCTGAGGTATTTTGGACTTTAGATTACCATTTATTTTCAAAAAGAAATCATGAATAAATTTAAATAAAAGCCCCAGCTAGAGCAGAAAGGTGGCACCAGGCATAGAGCCGACTTAACACTTACAGCCCTCAGTGGGTGTCACAGATCATCAGCACCGTAGGGAACCAGCGTCGCAGGGCCACGGAGTCAGAACGACAAGGTGCAAACATCGCCTCCACCAAAGCGTGGTGACACAGCCCGGGACGAATCCTTTAACTCCTCCAGCCTCAGATCCACAGCTGGAAGCCGAGGAGCGGGCTGCTCACACCCCAGGGATCTCCCCTATCGCGGCCCTGCAGGTGTTAGAAATTCAGCAGGGTAGCCGCTCTCGTCCTTGAACTCTGCAGTGTGGTCATAGCACTGTATCCATCTAAAGAACGCTGCAGCTCTTCGGCTCAGATTTTCTCCTGCAAACAAAATAAAAATCCAAGTGGGGAATTATGGGATGGAAAGGGAAGGAGGCTGAGCGGCTGCCCAGGTCACGTGGCAGGTAAGGGGAAGTTCCCCTTCCCGGCATCTGTCATCTGAAGTAAGCCAGCGATGCCCCGACAGCTCGGGGTGGAGGACCACATCACTGTGTGCAGTGTCCCCTGGCTAGGGTGAGGTGGGAGGATGCTGCTGGAGGGGGCTGCGGGGAACGCAGGAGTCAGCCAGGCTGCAGCAGCAGCAGCAGCAGCAGAAGGATCTTGGGCCTGGGGGAGCTGGGTGGGTGCCGCAGGCTTTGGGACACAGCAGAGGGTGGAAAACACCCTCAGAGGGTTGCATTTATATTTTGCAGACTTTCCTGCCAGGTGGTTCTTATTCAATCACTCAGCGTCAAGTCTGCCATTTTATTTACGTAACATCTCCACCAAAATACTCCAAGGCGGGGCCGACCTCGTGTCCCAGCTGGCAAGGACACATGTGGCTGCCGGTCTGTGTCAATGTGGCTCCACTTCTGATCCAGCTCCCTGCTGATGTGCCTGGGAAGCAGTAGAACATGGCCCAAGTGCTTGGCCCCCTGTCACCCACGTGAGAGCCCCAGATGAAGCTCCTGACTCCTGCACCCACGTGAGAGCCCCAGATGAAGCTCCTGACTCCTGCACCCACGTGGGAGACCCAGATGGAGCTCCTGACTCCTGCACCCACGTGGGAGACCCGGATGGAGCTCCTGACCCTGTCACCCGCGTGGGAGACCCAGATGAAACTCCTGACTCCTGCAACCACGTGGGAGACCCAGATGAAGCTCCTGATCCCTGTCACCCATGTGGGAGACCCAGATGAAGCTCCTGACCCCTGTACCCACGTGGGAGACCCGGATGAAGCTCCTGACTCCTGCAACCACGTGGGAGACCCGGATGAAGCTCCGGACGCCTGCACCCACGTGAGAGACCCAGATGAAGCTCCTGACTCCTGCACCCACGTAGGAGACACGGATGAAGCTCCTGACCCCTGCACCCACGTGGGAGACCCGGATGAAGCTCCGGACGCCTGCACCCACGTGGGAGACCTGGATGAAGCTCCTGACCCCTGCACCCACGTGGGAGACCCGGATGAAGCTCCGGACGCCTGCACCCACGTGGGAGACCCAGATGAAGCTCCTGACTCCTGCACCCACGTGGGAGACCCGGATGAAGCTCCTGACTCCTGCACCCACGTGGGAGACCCGGATGAAGCTCCGGACGCCTGCACCCACGTGGGAGAACCGGATGAAGCTCCTGACTCCTGTCACCCACGTGGGAGACCCAGATGAAGCTCCTGACCCCTGCACCCACGTGGGAGACCCAGATGAAGCTCCTGACTCCTGCACCCACGTGGGAGACCCAGATGGAGCTCCTGACCCCTGTACCCACGTGGGAGACCCGGATGGAGCTCCTGACCCCTGCACCCACGTGGGAGACCCGGATGAAGCTCCTGACTCCTGCACCCACGTGGGAGACCCAGATGGAGCTCCTGACCCCTGCACCCACGTGGGAGACCCGGATGGAGCTCCTGACTCCTGCACCCACGTGGGAGACCCAGATGGAGCTCCTGACCCCTGCACCCACGTGGGAGACCCGGATGAAGCTCCTGACTCCTGCACCCACGTGGGAGACCCGGATGGAGCTCCTGACCCCTGCAACCACGTGGGAGACCCGGATGGAGCTCCTGACCCCTGCACCCACGTGGGAGACCCAGATGGAGCTCCTGACCCCTGCACCCACGTGGGAGACCCGGATGAAGCTCCTGACTCCTGCACCCACGTGGGAGACCCAGATGGAGCTCCTGACCCCTGTCACCCTGTGGGAGACCCGGATGAAGCTCCTGACCCCTGTCACCCACGTGGGAGACCCGGATGAAGCTCCTGACCCCTGTCACCCACGTGGGAGACCCGGATGAAGCTCCGGACGCCTGCACCCATGTGGGAGACCCGGATGAAGCTCCTGACCCCTGTCACCCACGTGGGAGACCCGGATGAAGCTCCTGACCCCTGAACCCACGTGGGAGACTCAGATGAAGCTCCTGACTCCTGCACCCACGTGGGAGACCCAGATGGAGCTCCTGACCCCTGTACCCACGTGGGAGACCCGGATGGAGCTCCTGACCCCTGCAACCACGTGGGAGACCCGGATGGAGCTCCTGACTCCTGCACCCACGTGGGAGACCCGGATGAAGCTCCTGACCCCTGTCACCCACGTGGGAGACCCGGATGAAGCTCCTGACCCCTGTCACCCACGTGGGAGACCCGGATGAAGCTCCGGACGCCTGCACCCATGTGGGAGACCCGGATGAAGCTCCTGACCCCTGTCACCCACGTGGGAGACCCGGATGAAGCTCCTGACTCCTGCACCCATGTGGGAGACCCGGATGAAGCTCCTGACCCCTGCACCCATGTGGGAGACCCGGATGAAGCTCCTGACCCCTGTCACCCACGTGGGAGACCCGGATGAAGCTCCGGACGCCTGCACCCATGTGGGAGACCCAGATGAAGCTCCTGACCCCTGTCACCCACGTGGGAGACCCGGATGAAGCTCCTGACCCCCCTGCACCCACGTGAGAGACCCAGATGAAGCTCCTGACCCCTGCACCCACGTGGGAGACCCGGATGAAGCTCCTGACTCCTGCACCCACGTGAGAGACCCGGATGAAGCTCCTGACTCCTGCACCCACGTGAGAGACCCAGATGAAGCTCTGGACGCCTGCACCCACGTGAGAGACCCGGATGAAGCTCCTGACCCCTGTCACCCGCGTGGGAGACCCAGATGAAGCTCCTGACTCCTGCACCCACGTGGGAGACTCGGATGAAGCTCCTGACCCCTGCACCCACGTGGGAGACCCAGATGAAGCTCCTGACTCCTGCACCCACGTGAGAGACCCGGATGAAGCTCCGGACGCCTGCCCCCGCGTGGGAGACCCGGATGAAGCTCCTGACCCCTGTCACCCGCGTGGGAGACCCAGATGAAGCTCCTGACCCCTGCCCCCGCGTGGGAGACCCGGATGAAGCTCCTGACCCCTGCACCCACGTGGGAGACCCAGATGAAGCTCCTGACTCCTGCCCCCGCGTGGGAGACCCGGATGAAGCTCCTGACCCCTGTCACCCGCGTGGGAGACCCAGATGAAGCTCCTGACCCCTGCCCCCGCGTGGGAGACCCGGATGAAGCTCCTGACCCCTGCACCCACGTGGGAGACCCAGATGAAGCTTCTGACTCCTGCCCCCGCGTGCGAGATCCGGATGAAGCTCCTGACTCCTGTCACCCACGTGGGAGACCCGGATGAAGCTCCTGACTCTGTCACCCACGTGGGAGACCCAGATGAAGCTCCTGACTCCTGTACCCGCGTGGGAGACCCGGATGAAGCTCCTGACCCCTGCACCCACGTGGGAGACCCAGATGAAGCTCCTGACTCCTGCACCCATGTGGGAGACCCGGATGAAGCTCCTGACTCCTGCACCCACGTGGGAGACCCGGATGAAGCTCCTGACTCCTGGCTTTGGCCCAGCCCCAGCTGTTGCGACCACTTGGGGCATGAACCAGTAGATGGTAGATCTCTCTCTCTCTCTCTCTCGAACTCTGACTTTCAAATAAATGAATAAATATTTTAAATAATAAATACACCAAGGAGTTTGTTAAAATTAAGGGTTGCAGGCCTACTTCCGGAGGAGTCCTTTTGAATGCTCTAGGACATTTTGCCTCTTTTTAGTGCAGTTGAGGGTCTGTCTCCAAATACCACAGGTATTAAACAGGCATATCTCGCCCTAAGAAAATCTGAAACTTGACTTAGAATGGGGCAGGTTAATCACAACACTAATGAGGTTTTATACAAGTTCATGGAAAGTGCATGCTACAAAAAACTTTTGAATAGATTTCAAAAAATGTTTGTGCCAAAATGAACTTACCATTTAATTCAGTTTCCAAGAACTTTTAAGAATTCCTTCAAGTGTGTGTGTATGCATGTTTTCCACGAAAAATTCATGGAAATGAGAAAACTATGTACGAATGTCAAAAAATTTTACACAAAAATATACTTTTTTTTTAATTTGAGAGATGGAGAGAAATGAGGGAGAGATGAGGAGAGAGAAAGAGTGTGTGTATGTGTTTCATCTGCTAGCTCACTCCCAATGCCTACAATAGCCAGGGCTGGGCCAGGGCAGCAACCTGGAGCCAGGAACTCCATCTACGCCTTGCACAGGGTGGCAGGGGCCTAACCGCTTAGGCCATCACCACGTCCTTTCAGGGTGTGCACTGGTGAGGAGCTGGACTCCTGAGCCAGTCAGGGAGAGAACTCTGATGTAGAATGCGGGCATCTTGATTGCCAGACTGAACGCTCATGCCTTTATCTTTATTTAAAGATATTATTTATTTATTTGAGAAACAGAGTTGCAGATAGGCAGAGAAAGAAACAGAGAGAGAGAGAGAGGTCTTCTATCTGCTGGTTCACTCCCCAGATGGCCACAATGGCTAGAGCTGGGCCTATCTGAAGCCAGGAGCCAGGAGCTTCTTCTAGGTCTCCCACACTGGTGCAGGGGCCCAGGCACTTGGGCCATCTTCCACTGCTCTCCCAGGCACATTAGCAGGGAGCTGGATCAGAAGTCGAGCTGCTGGGACTGAAACTGGAGCCCATATGGGACGCAAGTGGAGGCTTAGCCTACTATGGCACAGCGCCGGCCCCTCCTTTATGTTTTATTCCATTTTACCACACACTGCCCACATGCATGTGTGTGTGTGTGTGTGTGTGTGTGTGTGTGTTTGAAGTGTGTGTAGTTTTCAAAGAGTTCATGAAAATGTGTATTATGAAAAAACTGCACGGATTTCAAAACTTGCTATGCCAAAATAAATGTACTTTGTAGTTTAGTTTTCCATGTGCTTTGGGAAGTACCCTCATATTTTTTTTGACAGGCAGAGTTAGACAGTGAGAGAGACAGAGAGAAAGGTCTTCCCTCCATTGGTTCACCCCCAAAATGGCCACTACGGCTGGCACTGCACCGATCCGAAGCCAGGATCCAGGTGCTTCCTCCTGGTCTCCCATGGGGTGCAGGGCCCAAGGACTTGGGCCATCCTCCACTGCACTCCTGGGCCACAGCAGAGAGCTGGACTGGAAGAGGAGCAACTGGGACAGAATCCGGCGCCCCAACCGGGACTTGGAACCTGGAGTACCGGTGCCACAGGCAGAGGATTAGCCTAGTGAGCTGTGGCACTGGCCAGATACCCTCATTTTTGCAGATAGTCTCCACCAATTAATCTAAGCCTCACTCTGTGACTTTTAAAATGTACCTGTTTTGTCTCTACATAACTTGTGTATATATGTTCTTCTTAAAATGAAGAAATTCCACATTTAAGGTATGAAATAAAATTGTTTTCCAGCTTTCAAGGAATCTGAAGGGCCGAGCAATTGAATGACTTTTAATCATTTACATCGCCACCTTTAAATGCCCGACTGGCAGGCTATCGGCCAATCCAGGAACACGGCCGCCACTCCACACATCAGGACTCGACATTTGCTGGGACTGTGAAACGACTTCGTATGTAATGCATGCATTCATTCAGTAACTGTGTATTTCCTAAAATGCAATGAGTTCACACGAGTCTGAGCACCAATGGCCCGTCTCACAAGAGCCCCTGCTGAACCCAGGCCCAACCGGCCATCACTCCCTACTGCAGAAACAAGCTTTGGTCTTGAGAAGCAGCCCCCCTCCCTGCCCCGCCCCGCTGCCCTGGGACAACCCTGCAGGCAGCAACATTGCTGCTCCCCACGTGCTGATCCTCACAGCAGACGCTGCAGGACTGCTGGGAAGCAAAGCAGCTTTCCTCTGCAGAAAGGGACCAGTGTGTGCACTGTCGTCATCCATTGTCTGCCTCGTTCTCCCAGGATGAGTAAAACAAACATGGCTAAAACTATATATAACAGGGGCTGGCGCTGTGGCGCAGTGGGTTAACACCCTGCCTGAAGCACCAGCATCCCATATGGGCACCTCTCTTTCTCTCTCTCTCTCTCTCTCCCCCTCTCCTCTCTCTGTGTAACTCTGGCTTTCAAATAAATAAATAAACCTTTAAAAATTGTATATAATATTGCTTACATGTAATATCCGATTTACTTCTACAATTACCGGTAATTTCTGATATATTAAGGGTTATAGCATCACATAAATGAAAAGATCTTATCAACATATCAGAAAATTATAGTAGGAATTGTTTATTTTGCTATTTTTAAATTATTCTTATTTTTTTAAGTCAGTGTTACAGAGAGAGGGAGAGACAGCAATCTTTCTCCCATTGGTTCTCTCCCCCCAGCAAAAGCTAGAATTGAGCCAGGCTGAAGCCAGAAGCCAGAAGCTCCATCCAGATCCCCCAAGTGGGTGGCAGGAGCCCGATCACTTGACCCATCCTCCACTGCCCCCCCCGTCATTGGCAGGGAGCTGGATCAGAAGTGGAGCAGCCATTGGCGGGCGCAGTGCCTCAATAGGCTAATCCTCGGCCTGCGGCGCCTGCACACCAGGTTCTAGTCCCTGTCGGGTGCCGGATTCTGTCCCGGTTGCTTCTCTTCCAGGCCAGCTCTCTGCTGTGGCCCAGGAGTGCAGTGGAGGATGGCCCAAGTACTTGGGCCCTGCACCTGCATGGGAGACCAGGAGGAGGCACCTGGCTCCTGCCATCAGATCAGTGTGGTGCGCCAGCCACAGCGTGCTGGCCACAGCGGCCATTGAGGGGTGAACCAACGGAAAAGGAAGACCTTTCTGTCTCTCTCTCTCACTGTCCACTCTGCCTATCAAAAAAAGAAGAAGGAGAAGGAGAAGGAGAAGGAGAAGGAGAAGGAGAAGGAGACGGAGAAGGAGAAGGAGAAGGAGAAGGAGAAGGAGAAGGAGAAGGAGAAGGAGAAGGAAGGAGAAGGAGAAGGAGAAGGAGAAGGAGAAGGAGAAGGAGAAGGAGAAGGAGAAGGAGAAGGAGAAGGAGAAGGGGAGCAGCCGTAACACAGACCATCTCCCACATGGGACGCTCCCATTGCTGGCAGCAGCCCCACCCACTCTACCATATTTGTCAAGAATTCTAAACAGGTTTGTATTACAATGTGATGGTGATTATGAGTTTAGGTGTGGGTGTTGGGCACAGCTGTTAAGATGCCACCTGGGATGCCTGTCCATATCCCTACCAGAGTGCCTGGGTTCAAGTTGTCTCTCCTGATTCCAGCTTCCTGTTGCGGCACTCCCTGAGAGACAGCAGTTAGTGCTTCAAGTACTTGGGTGCCTGTCACCCAGCACTCACCTGGGAGACACAGGATGAGTTCCAGGCTCCTGCATTTGGCTTGAGTCAGGCCCAGCTGTTGTGGGTTCACTCAGGAGTGAACCAGCAGGTGGAAGCTCACTCGCTCTCTCCTCTCTCTCCCTCCTTCCTTTTCAAATAAACAAAAATTAATAAAAATTTTAAAATACAAGGTCATAAGGATAAAAAAAATGTGTAATTGGGCTTGCCTCTAAAAACACCCCAGTTTCAAGTCTTAACTTTTGATTCCCTCTTCCAAATAATCAGGCTCTAATTATGCGTTGCAAAAAATCCCCTTCACATCTGACTGTCAATTGCCAAGTCAACCATCTTCACTTTCCTGAAGAAAATGTGGACGCTTGGCAGTGTTCAGCCACAGCGAACCTTCACAGCTTCCTCCATTACTGGTTTCCCGTGACAAATTTCAGCAGATTGGACGCACGAGGTGTCGCTCTATTGAAAAGTCCATGCTGAACATTTTCTCGGTTGGAGACGATGAGGAGCCCTGAGGATGCAGCGCCTTCAGCATCTGCTCAGGTAAACGGGACATTAGTGACCCTGAAATGGGCTCCCTGCTGGCCAAGACAATCCCACACCTTTCCATCCTGCGAAAAAGAGGCCCCTTGCCTCTCTGAGCGCAATCTCTCTACATTGAGTTGTTTCTTTAGAATATCCCAAGCCCCCCACGCAAATAGAAGCCTATATTTCTTTTTCTGCAAAGGGAAATCTATTCTTCAAAACAACAGGACTTCCCAGGTAGATTATGTGTGAATGTGTACAGTTCGACGAAATGACTGAAACACACAGCACACCTTGGTAAGTCCACTGGTTGTTTTCTTCTTGCCTAACTCTTGATTCAATTGTGTTTTTCCATGGAGTTGACGGGACTGCATGGTGTTTTTTTGCGTGGTTCGAGAAGAAGGCTTTGTCTCCAAGCAGCCATTGCACAAGCTGATCTGTCTCCTCTCTGCTCCACCTGGTGAAATCCTGCAAGTCTTGCTGCTTTTGTTCATCAGCTGTTTCTTCCTGGAGCCTTCTGCAAGCGCTAAGTTAGTTCTTCAGTGCCTTTTCCTTCTGAAGTGTGCTTGCTGAACCTCCGATATGAAGACACGTCAAAAAGTTCATGGAAAATGGAGTTAAGATAAAATTTATTTTAACATCCATGCATAATTTGTCATAATGCACATTTTCATAAACCTTTTGGAGATCCCTTGTGTAGATGGATTTCAATTTTTTATACCAAAATAAACTTATCTTTTCATCTCATCATCCTGAGCTTTTAAAAGTTCAATGTCCAATACTTGATGTTCAATAATTGTTTGTTGCATTGTATTCCACAGGGCTACATAATGACTCAAAAGAGTTAATTTGCCTGTCTACAGAGAGGAAGTTGATCTGGCTCTACCCTAAAGGTGTCTGTCTTGTCCACCGGTCTGAGCATCATGGTCAGCAAATCTGGAGGAGCAGGGCCTCCAGCTGTTCTCGGGGAGTGGGAACATGTGGGAAGGGGTAGAAAGACTGCCTTCCACCTGGGAGGTGAGTGGCTGCCTGAGGATACGGAGACCTGAGTTCCGACCTGGGGCAGGCGTCACAGGAAGGCGCTCTGTAGAGGCAGGTGCAGCATCTTCAAGACGAGGATCAAAGCATGTGCAGAGGAGAGCTGTGCATGGCCACAGCACTATAAAGCCTCTGGGAACAACTTCCAGCCAGTCATGTAGGAGACGAGGATGTGTGTTTCCATAGCTCCGTACACCTGCGCCCTTTCGTAACCCAGCTGCCTTCCTTCTGGCCTTTGTACCACACGCGTCCAGTGGGAAGGCAAGGCTAGCCCTACTTCTGCCCTTTTGGGGACCACCTAAGGAAGTTTCTCTCCCAAGTCCATGAAGGAGATGAGCTGGGGTCTCCCGAGGAAGCATACAGATTTGCCAGCCAGCAGAGCAGTTTGCTCTCCATGCTGTGACCCGTTATTCTGAAACTCAGCAGTGCTACTGCATTACCTCCTCCTTCTCCCTCTCAGTGAAACAAGGGGACTGAACATCTTGCATTTGCATGTTAGAAACAAACCTACATGTGCTTCCCCAGAACAACACAACACATAGCGTCCCCTGCTCCACATAATCGGCCCTTCTGTTGACATCACCAAGATCACTAGCCAGATGGCTCCTGGTTTTCAGTCTCCCACATCTCTGTCTCTAACACTGCCATCGATCCTAATCTTCATGGGCGGCTGTAACAAAATGCCCAAGACTGGTGACTTAGACACTGGACACTTCCTTCTCACGGCCTGCGCATGAGTCCAAGGCTGGGCTCCCAGTGAGAGCTTCTCTTTGGGGTTTCAGCTTGCTGTCTCTCACTGCATTCTCACATCGGGGAGAGAGCGGGGAGTCATGGTGATGATGGAGATTGTAGAGATAGAGATGATGGACATAGGAGGGGAGAGAGATGAGATCTGAGCTCTTCTGTTGGGCACCAGTCCCCTCAGTGTCCCACCTCCTTGACCTCATCTAAACATTATTTCCCAAAGGTTCCAGCTCCAAATACATCGCGTTGGGTAAAAGGTTTTACCTTATGAATTTGGGGGGATGCAAAACCTCAGTCCATGACATCATTGTGAAGGCAATTTTAATTTCTTTAAAAAAAGTTAATGATTTATTTATTTATTTGAAAGTCAGAGTTACAAGGACAGAGAGAGAGAGAGAGAGAGACCTTCTGTCCACTGGTTCACTCCCCACAATGGCCAGGGTTGGGCCAGGCTGAAGCCAGAAATGTCTTCTAAGAGCCTGCACTGTGGCGTAGCCAGTAAAGACGCTGCCTGTAGTGCTAGCATCCCATATGAGCCCCAGTTCGAGTCCCGGCTGCTCCACTTCTGATCCAGCTCTCTGTTGTGGCCTGGGAAAGCAGTGGAAGATAGCCCAAGTCCTTGGGCCCCTCCACCCACATGGGAGACCCAGAAGAAGCTCCTGGTTCCTGGTTTCGGATGGGCTCAGCTCTGGTCATTGCAGCCAATTGGAGAGTGAACTAGTGGATGGAAGACCTCTCTCTCTCTCTCTCTCTCTCTCTCTCTCTCTCTGACTCTCCTTCTCTCTCAGTGTAACTCTGACTTTTATATAAATAAATAAATCTTTTTTTAAAAAAGTGTCTTCTAGGTCTCCCACATGGACACAGAGACCCAAGCACTTGGGCAGTTTTCCACTGCTTTTCCCGACAATTTACAGGGAGCTGGATTGGAAGTGGAACAGCTGGGTCATGAAACAGCACCCATATGAGATGCTGGCATGGTAGGCAGTGGCTTTACCTGCTACATCACAATGCTGGCCTCACAGATGTTTCTCCACTGAATTTTATTTTTACCATAGGGGAAGGTCAGGCAGACCAGGAACTGTTTGTTATATGGGAAATGAAAACTCAAAGACATTGGAGGATACTGTGGAACCAATATTTGAGTTCAGAAGGTGGCATTTTAACTTCAAAGGGATCAAATATGAACAACTGAAACTGGGGCCCTTTATCTGACGTAAGACCCTCATCCCTGAGTCCCACCCACTCATTCCTGCTTGGCTCCCATAGAGACCACTCAATGAGGGATGATCTACTTTTCAAAATTCTGAAAATAAAAGAAAAATGCTCCTATTTTAGTTTGGTGTTGTGTATTTGTGTCTTTAAAAATAATTTCAATAAAATAATAGGTATATTTTCTTAAATTATACCTTAACTAGCAGAACATTCCAGAACATTCCTACCTCAACAAGTACACTCAGTCTCATTGCACTACTACTCTCACTCTCCATCCTCATCCCCAGAGGAAATTTGTGTTGAAATCTGGTGTTTCTCTTTCCAGAGTTTTTTTTTTCTTTTTAAGTAGTTCTACATAAAATATCTTTTAAGAAGATGTGTTGGGGCCAGTACCGTGGCACAGCAGGTTAATCCCCCACCTGTGGCAACAGCATCCCATATGGGCACTGGTTCTAGTCCCGGCTGCCCCTCTTCCCATCCAGCTCTCTGTTGATGGCCTGGGAAAGCAGTAGAAGATGGCTCAGGTGCTTGGGCCCTGCTGTGTGGGAGACCTGGAAGAAACTCTTGGTTCCTGGCTTCAGATCAGCTCAGCTCCAGCCACTGCAGCCATTTGTGGAGTGAAGCAGTGGATGGAAGAGCTTTTTCTCCCTGTCTCTCTCTCTCTGTCTCTCTCTCTCTCTCTCTCCCTGTAACTCTACCTCTCAAATAAATAAATAAAATCTATTTTAAAAGAAGATATGTTGATTTGTCTTTCTCTAGCAGAAATATTATCATACAATAACAATCATTCTGTAACATGTTCTTTCTTCAGCCTTAATAGTTGGAGAGTGATGTGTGCTGTGGAACAAGCGTGTGCTGGAGTCTTTCACACTGGTCTGGAAAATCCGACTGCACCTTCGGTGATGTCACCTGGGCCAGCTGCAACCGGCCGGGATGAGACCTGCGCACCTCGGAAGCTGGCAAGGGCCACCGTCGGGGTTTCTGTGTTTCTGCGTTGCTGAGCCTTTACCATCACCCCACTGCGCTCCTGCCCACTGTGGGCGGCGTTCGTCCTGCTCACAGACATTGGTGCAAACTCCTCTTCACTGAGCACGGCCGTGATTTCCGTGTCTCCACCTCAACAGTGTTCCCAGGGCACTGTCTTATGTGCACCTCCCAGCACAAGTGAGTGTCTCTCCAGGGTAGGACGCCTAGACGAGACGTGCCTGGGTAACAGGTAGGCTCGTTTTCATCCTCGTTGAGAAGACCACTGCTTCTTCGTCAACCAGACTTGTGGTCACCACTCTGCTTGCTCCACAGCTTGCCAGGAGTCCCTGAGTAACACACCTGCAAGTTTTGAAACGACGTCTCTCTTCCCACGCTTTGCTTCTCCACCTCCAAGCTCTGCACCTTGCTGTTCCATGCGGATATCCACCTGGTCATGCGAAGGAGAAGCCGCCGTCCGCCCGGATCGTCTCTCCTGCTTCCAGCCCACTGCCTGTTGCTTCTACCATGCAGGTGACTCCCTCACTATCGCCCTCTCTCTGCAGGTGCCGGTACCCACAGAGGCCTGTCTCAGCGTGGCTCCTCTGGACGCACCTCACTGCCAGGCCCTCCCTCCATTCCTTTCTCCGCTTCCTCGCTAGAAGCATCTTTGCAGAACGAGAAGTAAACGTGCCACCAGGGTAGTAGCACAAACCTCCCCTTTAGCCTACTGGGCTTGGTGCAAACTCCCTGGCAGGGTGGAAGAAGTTGGCCACGCGCTGCTCCACACCTGTGCACCCCTTACCCACACTGTCTTCTTGAGGTCAGGCATTTGCAAGTGCGTTCTTGCCCTGGGCTATGAGCGGTGCTGCATAGCCCCACTTGTTTATAGAAAGCCAGGAATTTTGAAGAGAGGCTGTGGGGAAGGGCCGAAGGCCTGGACTACAGCAGAAGCAGTGGCGACAGCAGGAAGGGGATGCAGACAAGCCGTTCTGCATGTGTCGTCTCCATTCCTGCCGAACTCTGGCATTTTCCCTTTCCACTTGTTGAACTTTCTGTTTAGTGGCGCATTGAGCCTTTGGCTCTAAAGTAACTTAAAAATATATTATCTCAATATGAAGGAAAAAAGGAAGAAAAGTATCATTATATTTTTAGAATTACAGCTATGGGCTACATTAATCTGTTCTCTATATTAATAAAAATGTAAATTAATAAATAGTCAAATACGTAGCATCTGACAGGCAATGGATTTACCACGGTGGGTGGGTGAGAAAAGTGGCCCAGGGATTCAAGGTAACAACCAGGCTTCTAGTTTGGAAGGCTGAGTGGCCAACATTGCACCGTGGACCAGACCCAGGAGTTCTGCCCGGCTCAGTGGGCATTCTCGTCACGGAGTTCCTCGGCTCGCTGCAGCTGTGAGGAAGGTCTGGAATTCCTGCTCGACTCAGGGGCGCAGACCTACGAGAAGGGAACGATGGGATGCGCACTCTGCCTGCTTCTGCTGCAGTTCCTGTGAGTGTGACGCGCAGGGCCCCTGGATTCTGCCTTTTGGAACTGGGTGCAGCTCCCATCTGTTCAGCGGCTGAGCAGATGCAGGTGGGAGGATGAGGAAGTGTGTGGCCACAATCTCAGATAATAATAAATATTTAAATTGCGTTTGTTCTTTGCAATGGATTTAGAAGCTAAATGATGAACACACTTAAAAATCAATAACAATAACAACCACGAGACGCCTTCAGAGCCGCTGTGGATGACGCAGCCACCGGGGTCCTTCGAAATGCTGCACCTTGATGAGCCTCTCATGGGCCGTGAAGCTACTTTATCTGGGAGGTGGGAGTCTACCTCTGGTTTCCTCTCTGAACAAGGGGTCATGTCTACACGCAGGAGGAGCCAAAGAAGGAGCTCACCCCGTGGCTCCTACAGTGAATGAGAAAACCGAATCCAGAGGGAGAGAAGGCTGGGGCGGCCTCCTGGAGGGCAAGCCTCCAGCCTCCCAGTCCTCTGAGCTCCTCCCTCCGCAAGGGAGCCGCAAGGGAGGACATCTGGAGACAACACTCAACAGTGAAGGATTAGAGGAAGCCTGGCGATGCATGGCCAAGTGTCGCACGGAGGATCTTAGCGGTGATTGGAGGAGCCGAGGGGCTGGGGACCTGAGGCCTGGCAGCAAGGTGCGTCGCTCCAGCGGCGCTGGAAATGCACCGCGATGCCGCCCTTGTTTGTCTCAGCTGTGCCAGCGCTGGCTTTTAAGCGGACGCCCCCGCCTTGCAGACGGGCAGGCGCTCTGTACTGCTGCTGTTGGTGCTGCAGAGCGCAGGCTCCGCCGTGTTCACGGCCACCCCTTGTCGCCATCATCGCCGAGGCGGGAACTC
This sequence comes from Sylvilagus floridanus, assembly GCA_949820135.1. Taxonomy (NCBI): domain Eukaryota; kingdom Metazoa; phylum Chordata; class Mammalia; order Lagomorpha; family Leporidae; genus Sylvilagus; species Sylvilagus floridanus. The sequence continues at coordinate 40,223,569 of OX463246.1, forward strand.
CCCCTCCACCGTGGTGGAGTTTCCAGCAAACCCTGCCAGCAGCTAGGGGGAAGACACAGCACGTCTCCAGGGCTTGTTCAGGTGGGTCTGGGGACTTTCCACGGGCAGAGGGGGACGAGGCCTGCTTTATTCTTCCAGAATAAAACTTCGACATGGTAAAAAAAAAATCAGACTGTACTAGAGTGTGAGCGGTAAGCTCCTGCCTCTGTTTCCCAGTTCTCCCGAGAGAATCAGTCGCCGGCGCTTGTCCACAGGCAAGTACGAAGGCAATGCGAAAAGTTCATGGAAAACATCGTTGCGTGGTGTTTGCTTCTGGCACACACGAAAATGCGGAAATCCATTCAGACAACTGTGTGTCCCAGTGTGGCTCCCTCTACCACGCACACACACACACACACACACACACACACAGTACAGACACTTGACACTGCCTCTTCTTACATTGCAAATGACATCCAGTGAAAAATTACCCAACACCCTGTCAAGGAGAATGAATACATTGGTGCAGTCCTACTGCACATCATACCAGAACTCTTTGACTTTCACTGAGCGGTGGGTTGGTCAGGTTTTTTAGAGACTATTACTATTTTTTCATTCAAATGTGCACCCTGAATTCCATAGGATAGTTCTCACCACAGGGGAATCCAAGAACATTTGGTCTTACATTGACCCAAGTGTTTTCCTCCTGGGAGTGTGGTGTGGTTGCAAGCCCCCACTCACACACATCTTCTCCCTGAGTGACTTGGGGAAGGTGCCACAGTCCCCCCAAATCTCAGCTTCCCCACTGGTTACAGAGCTGCCAGGAGGCAGGCTCACAGGACAGGGGAAGTTAGAGAGTACTCGGGCGCAGTCACTCATGAAGACACCCGGCCAGTGGCGTCTGGCTCTCCTCCACTCTTTCACGTCTTGGGAAAGTCACCAGCTCTCCTAATGCCGGGCACTCAGACTACAACTCCTCACAGAAGAGCATCTGAACCCCTTAATGGTTCTTCTCCCTATGCCCCGGAACGGTTGAGAGTTCATAGTTAACATGATCATTTTTTTTTTTTTCAAAAAAGTAAGCTAGAGGCCGGCGCCGCCATAGCTCACTAGGCTAATCCTCCGCCTGCGGCGCTGGCACCCCGGGTTCTAGTCCCAGTCGGGGCACTGGATTCTGTCCTGGTTGCTCCTCTTCCAGTCTAGCTCTCTGCTGTGGCCCAGCAGTGCAGTAGAGGATGGCCCAAGTCCTTGGGCCCTGCACCCTCATGGGAGACCAGGAGAAACACCTGGCTCCTGGCTTTAGATCAGCATTGGTGCACCAGCCACAGTGGCCACTGGGGGGTGAACCAATGGAAAAGGAAGACCTTTCTCTCTGTCTCTCTCTCACTGTCCACTCTGCCTGTCAAAAAATTTTAAAAAAAGAGAGACATTACAGCAAGGCTTCGGGGGTGGGCGGGGCCCCCCTGCTCAAGCCACTTAAGTCTGAACGTGGTATGTTCAGAAATCTGACTCAGACGGGTCTCTTGCTGCTTTCCTGGTCTATGGTGGTCTGTGCCCCTGTGAAAACTAGGCTGCAAGGGGAGTCTTCCTAGAACATTCTCTGGAAAACCAGCTCAAGGGAGTGAGCTGCTTCTGACCCAATGCTTGAGTTCCTGTGTCCCCCATCCTACACCCTGGGTTAGGAAATGCAGGGTGGGGTCGCAGACAACTCCAGAAGCCAGAACTACATGTGCTGAGGTGCCTGAGGTCCAGAGGTGGGGGCGCTGGGCACGGCCAGGTCCTTCTGCCCTCATCACTTCCCCAAACGTCAAGACCCCATGAGGTTTCACTCAGCTTGGCCCAGGCCAGAGGCGCAGAGGAAACCTGTCTCACTGCAGAAGCTGGTGACGGAACAAAGACTCTTCGATGACCCTGACATGACAATTCGGCTGCGGCTTCCTCATTGCAGCCATTTCTTATCAACTTCTAAGACGCTCTGTGATGTGACTCCATGATGAAGCTGCATATTTTTTTCTGGAACATCTCTCACACCTACCAAAAACAAAATGGAATTGTGTCAGTTGTTGTGGCTTGTTGTTTCTCCCATTGACCCTCCAGACTAAAGAAAAAGCAGATCAAATCTGCACCCTAAATGCCAATCCCTACCCAGAACTCAGACGACTCGAGGTGGAGTGACGAGGGTTGCAGCCGACATTGTGCCCCTCAGGGTCGTGGCTTTGCCTTCTCCAGGGCACATTCTGCAAATGGGAGCACACACACGTGCACCTCGCACACATATGCACTCACACACATACTGGCTGAGCACCAGTGACTGTCCCCATCACACGAGTGACAGTGGCGCCAATGCTCAGAGTCCCCAGTTCCCTTACGGGGTCTGTGCCTTCGCAATGTCCCTGGGAAGCCAGAATGGCCCTTTGGCTCCATCTGCTTTCAAAGAAGCCCAGCACAAGGCAGTCGGCTGGGGACAAACGTCACGGCAGAACATATTGCATCTCCCAGTGGCTCCGGGGGTGAACTCTGCTTTTGTCCCTGCCATTCTCAGTGTCCCATAGAGTGTCCCAGCACTCCTGGGGTGTTTGATGGGATCCCCTCTGTAGGGCCCCATCAAAGAGAGAGAAGCTCTCATCCCCTACTCTTTTTATTTTTCCTTAGCACGAATTCAATTCAACTGCCACTTAAAAATAGGCCTGGTTGTCACATTCTCCTTGCCAGCTGGAGTAAATGTTGCCAAGTGTCACAGAGTCCTGGTGGGTTGACAGCAGAGAGAACAGGGTCACAGTGGATCGGGGCCAAGGGGAGGGTTCTGGAGGCCCTCCGAGACTCCCCCAGATTCATGCCAACAGAGGAGGCATTGATTTTCTCTGCCATTGTCTTCTTTCCCATCAGTTTCCTCCCCTAACTATTTAAAACTCACCATCTGTTCCCTTCTTGGAAGTTTAAGTAACTTCGGCACAATCTTCTGAGTTTTAACCCCAGTCGTAGAAAGCCATATGTGGGGAGTGTGGTGTAAATGCCAGGTATTTCAAGTGAAGTAAGAGAAGCTGTGTGAGCGAATCAGCAGCCACTGGAGGGCCATTCATCTGCCCCCTGCCATTCACCCAGCAAGCACTTATTGAGCATCTACTGTTTTCCAGACAATGTTCTAAGATCTAGGCTACAGAGAAGAATGTAACAAAACATTCCTTGCTCTCAAGACATTTTTAAGAATGTAAGACGAGAAATGGATTAGCCATGGGGTTAATTCTATATTCTGTATTTATCCTGTGGTCCATGTTGGTGTCTCCGTATCAGATGACATTCCCCATGGCTACCTAGAAAATTCCGGCTTCAAAGCATGGGTTGAACACTTCACCTGTGCAGCAGCTCTGACCTCTCTGAGTAGCTGGAGCCAACCACTCCCATCATGCCCTTGTGCTGCTGACCTATCGCTTCACTGACATGCACAAACAGGAAATGGACACTCATTTAGTAGATTATGAATCTTGAAGCCAAACCTTTGGTCTTAGAGTTGCAACACCAATGTCTACCAAAGTACTCTCCAACCATGTCTCCTTGATAATATGAGGGGTCTTCAAAAATGCACATGTAAAACGCATATGATAAAAAACCACCCATGCATTTCCAAAATTTTTAGACCACAACAAGTTTACCTTTTATTTTGATATTTCTTTATTTTATGAAAGGCAGACAGAGAATGTTCCCATCTACAGGTCCACTCCCCAAATGCCCACAACAGCCAGCGCTGGGCCAGGCATAGATCCAGGAGCCAAGAACTCAATCCAGGTGTCCCGTAGAGGTGGCAGGGATCCAAATACTTGAGCCATCACCACTGAGTCCCAGTATCTGCTCTGGAGACGTGTAGAACATAGAGCATGGCCTAGAATTGAACCCAGGCACTCTGCTTGGGATGTGAGCATCTTTACTGGCGACGTGACTGTTGAGTCAGACGTTGTCCACATATTTATCTTCCAATTCCATTTTTCCTTGACTGAAGTATCCTCGTATGTGTTGAGTGACTGAACAAGCCACTCCATTGGAAAATGCAAGAAGTGGATGGAAGGAATGATGATCATACAGATGTGTCTCCTTCCAAACATTGTTTATTGAAGCTTTTGACTCTAAATGCTTTTAATGTAAATATTAACAGTTTAGTTTAGTAATGTTTCCTTAAATAGTACAAGAGAATGAAGATTGGTAATCATGACTGATCATTTAGAAGTGTATATTTTAGAGAAAAAATCCACGTAGAGTACAGTAAGCTTATAATGGTAAGTAATTCTTAATATTTCTAATGATGGAAAGAATCGTGGTTATAAATTTTTAAATCACCAAGGGCTGTAGTTCCGGACACTGTGCCTGGTAAGGGTGTATGTGGGTGGGTGAGTGGGTGAGCGACATACGTATGATGAACGAGAATAAGGCAATGAGGAGGTGAACCTTGAAAAATAACAAAATTGCTGACCTCATGGAGCCCACGGCAGAGTATGAGACACAAATAATAGATATTATTCATTTTTTTTATTCTCAAAGCGGGTATCTTAATAAATATCAGGAGATAGTTATAGACATAAAAAGAAATGTCTGTGTCTCATTTCAAGAATCATTTTCTGTATTTCCTCCTCCAATTCCTTATGCCGTGTTTTGCATCTTCCAGGAAGATAACACTGGACATGATGCACTCTTTCATCTCTTGTGGCTCTGGGTGTAAGGAGTCTGGGGTTGCTTTGATGATTGCATTTGGGGTTTTTTATTTGTGTTTTGGTGCTTCTGTCCCTTGAGAGCTATTCCACACACTGGTGCTGCTCCTCATTAGCTCCCTGTCCTCTCTCCAAAGACCACCGCCTCTAAACAGGGAAATTGAAACCCAATGTCCCCTGCCATCACTAACATTCAAGATATCCATGCCAAACTCAACCAGCCTTGTGGAGGACTGGAGAATTGGAGAAATTCATGGAATGAGATTAGACCTTGAAGAAAAGATCGGGAAGGTTGGAGCAAGGTCAGCCATCTATACCTCAGGACCTGCAGTCATGAACGTGACCTTGAACCTACCTTGGAAAGAGGTATCACCTACTGCCTTGGCTCTCTCATGATCTCCAAGAAGAGTATCTGCTGTTCCCTTCTTCAAGTCTTTCTGTCCAAGCCCCTCACCCTTCTCTTCATTTTGCTCACAGGCCACAGTTATTTGCTCTCACACCGTAGCCACCACCACTGTTCTGAAGCTCATCACAAGAACAGCGCTCTCTGCATCTGAGGACTCACAGGGAGAAGCCCAGGAGCTGACGTCCCAGCCTGCAGCAGCCTCCTTGCTTGGCTTTACACTGTGAGATCCCTGCTGCAGCCCCTGTCTGCAAGCCCGGGCTAACACTGCTCTTGGCCGAGCCCTTGGTGTGGAGAAGAGGCCACACGGCAGCACAAGGCTCTCCACACCAGCAGCTTCTTGCCCATCTGCAACACATCAAGGCCAGTGAAGCCTTGGCCACTGCAGGACTCAGTGACGCAGGTAGAACTAGGGAGCACTGGGTCTCGAGGAGGAGAATCTTTGGAGCATATGGTTTCCATCCAGAAGCTCCTTCTTATAGCCATGCCCCTCGGAAGTGAGCTAAAAATATGAGCAGAGTAAACAACAGGCAACGAGAGTGCAGAAGAAAATGCGTTTTTGGGACAGGTTCCAAAGCTCAGGCTTCTTGGAAAGCAGATGTTAATGTTGGGGGGTGCTGAAGGCATATTTTAGTAGTACAGTGGGCAGTACTAGAAATACTGAGAATATTATGCTGGATGCATTCAAGGGCAACAATATCTGGGGAAGCAGCAGCAGAAGAAATACATGGAAGCAATGTGTGTAGCACACGACTCAGGGCAAAAGTGACCCCAAAGAAGGCTCTCGAGGGCCAGCGTCATGGCACAGCTGGTTAAGTTTCCACCTGCAATGCCAGCATCCTATATGGGAGCCAGTTTGTATCCAAGGTGCTCCTCTTCCAATCCAGCTCCCTGCTAATGGGCTGGGAATGGTGGCAGAAGATGGCGAAAGCGTCTGGACCCCTGATACTCTTGTGGGAGACTCTGGCTTCAGTCTGGCCCAGCCTTGGCCACTGCAGATGACAGTGAACCAGCGGATCGAAGATCTCTCTGTCTCTCTGTGACTCTGACTTTCAAATAAACAAATAGATTTTTTTAAATGAGGCTGTTGGGTATGGAGAAGGGGAGAGTAGGGGCTGCACCTGGCACAAACTTCCCATCGCTCTGCCTCACCCGTGGTGGGGACACAACGGAAGCTCACAGATACCTGTGGGTTGAAGGACTTGAAGCCCAGATGCTCTTGACTGTGGGAAGGGAGAAGCAACCACAGTAACCACAGCACAGAGCAGAGCATCTTAATCCTAGACGCATCCCCGGGACATCGCTGGTGCCGATCTCACAGGCAAGCGACCTCCAGGAGGGCACAGAGCTTCCTCATTTGAATGTGTCCAGAGTTAGAACTCCGTGTTCAGTTATAACATTCCTGTCTATAAAGTGTTTAATACCCACTTGGCCAGGCTGGCAGGCTGAAGTCAGCGTGGGTTATTTGGCTTGGTCTGAAATAGCTCCACCAGGCCGAGCCTCAGATGTCTTCCACGTGCCTTTCAATTAGGAAACACCTGACTCAGGATTAGAAAATGTGCTCGAATATTCAACCTTGGGTTCTCTTCTTTCCTTTTTTAAAGGTTTATTCATGTATTTCAAAGTCAGAGTTAAAGACAGAGAGAGGGAGAGACAGACAGACAGACATCTTCCATCTGCTGGTCGTAAGAGCTGGCCTGGCTGAAGCCAGGAACTGAGAGCTTCATGAGGGTCTCCCACATGGGGGAACAGGGGCCAAATGTTTGGACCATCTTCCGCTGCTTTCCCAGGCCACCAGCAGGGAGCTGCATTGGAAATGGAGCAGCCAGGACACGAACCGGCACACATACGGCATGCTGGCAACGCAGGCAGCAGCTTAGCAAGTTACTCTACAGCATCCGGCCTTCTTCTTTCTTTTAAATCACTGTAATTCCTACTCCATCTTAGTACAGCTACAGAACTGCTTCGAGCCTTAGATTCAAATTCTGTGAGTATAGGGTTGTCTTGGGTTTCCTCATTCGCCGTTGAACCCCCTGTTTTCCCTGTCTCAGCGTCTACAGGCATTTCCAGATAGCGTGGAGGCTGTTGTGAGGCCCCTTCCCTGGCTCACGGAGACCAGATCAGAAGAAACCACGTCTCTCCCCTTGTGTCTGGCTGGCCTTCTCCAAAGCTGACCCTTGCATTTGGATCATCCCATTAGATGTTCTATATATGATGGAACTTCAAAAAATCCACGGAAAAATATTCAAATTAAGTGAAAATTTATTTTGGCACAATTCTTTTTAAATCCATGCTGAGTTTTTTTTTTATTAATTTTTATAAAGTGTGTTTCCCATGGACTTCTGAAAACCCCTGTTCTGTAGAAACTGTACTGCAGAGAGTGGTACACAGTGAAGTGGACCTGGGGCATAACTCTTTGGTATAGAAAGTCCACTCTGATCCCACAAGCCTGGAACTGGGCAGCACCACTGTGGCCATCAACCTCCACTGCCAGGTCAAGTGCACAGGAACACCTTCGCTGCCATAGACGCCGTCAGCATACACTTGCCATCAGAATAACTGAATGCACAACCAGGTACAATGCTTTCACACTGTGCTTCATGGTGGGTGTTTATTTTCAAAGCTAAACTGCTTTGTACAGTGTTTCTTCTTGGATCTGCTTTAACTGCAGGGTTAGACGATTCCAGAATTCACTGGAACCCTCTGACACACATGGAGGGCCCTTCCACTGGATGGATACTGACCAGGTAGCTCTGTCTCGCTCAGCTGGCAGAGTCACGGTCTCCTGAGAAGCAGGCTAAGACGTGAGCACTCCCTTGACTTCAAATTCTTGTTCTGCTCAGCAGTTACGTGAAATCAGTCAGAAAAGAGCCCTCTATGAGTCTCAGTCTCTCGACCCATAAATTGAGATAATGACAAAAAGCGTAGCTACCATTGCCTCTATTGTATTTTGCTTTGTGGAGGATACAAACCTCTATCTCATTTCATAATCCTACATCATTTGTAACCTTAAAGAAAATACTCTGCTTTCTGATAACACAAATTCTTAGTAGAAGAATCAATCGTACCTTAGCGTTGCTTTGTGATTGGATCTCTGATCATGACACCACCCAATATTTGGATGGCTTGATGCATATTTTCTCGTCCATTGAGGAGTAACAGAAGTGAAAGCGTCCACAGCTTCTGTTTGATTAGATGCAGGGACCTGAGCTGCTTCTGGAGTGTGTGCTCGTGCAACTCCACACAGTGAGTGGATTCGTCCCCACAACATCGCATGGATTTGTGAAAGCTGGGAATGGCTATTTCATTGTATCAGCCTGAGCAGACGAAGGCCGTGTCTCTGTGCATCCTTCTCTGCCACAAATTTTCAGGGACTAAGGAACATACTCATTGTATAAAAACTTTACTGATAAAATTCAGAAGGAGAGAAAGGATTCCAGATTCCAAGACAGATTTCCTTTAGGAATGCTATCCTCAAATAAAACCAAGAGCCAGACCCACATATGAAAAATGTCAGAACTGAAGAAAAGACTCCACTAAAATACCCACCGTGTGAGGCTGAGTGTGCCTGCTTCCCTTCGTCTGCGTTTCCCACCAGCCCTCCACTCCAAACCCCTTTCCCTGACTCCAGAGGGCCAGGCACAGGCAAAGAGAAGAGAGCTCTCCTGCACTCTGCCTGGATGGAGCTCGGCGCTGACACTGCAGTGCAGGATGGCTTCTGGGTCCCCAACTGGCCTTGGCAGGCCAGATCAGCCTGGAAGCCAAGAACACCTTCTGCCCTCTGATTTGGGCACAGCAGTGGCCACTTCACTCAGATGTGCGCCTCCCGGCAGCTCTTCCTGCCGCAGGGCCTGCAGACTGGCACGCCACAATATGCTCTACCTGGGGCTACACCTGAGACCATATGGACCCTCAGCTGCCACACCATACAGGGGCCTGCGTGCCGAACAGCGAGGACCAGATGGAGCAGACGATACCTGTTTGAGGCCGTCTGACTCGACGCTGCTGGGGACTTGGTGTGCGGAGAATGGCAGACTATAAACATTTAAATAATAATACCACAACACATGCTGATTCGTTTCCACCGGGAAGGTAAGGGGGGAAAACAGAAAAGCTTTCTGGGAAAGATAAGCCTAGGATGGAGGAGGCATGGAGTCTGTTCCCCTGTGGTCGTTAGCAAAGCTGGAAGTCAAATGATTAAAACCCAACCTAGGTGCGAAGAACAGGCTGACGCAAAGCGGAGGGTAGCGGGGAAGGTGAGGGCAGGGAGCCGCCGGCAGGGGTCTAGGTGCTAGAAGTTGCTCCTCTCCCCCACTGTGCCTCAGTCTCCCCTGTGATCACACAAACAAAGTGGACGATGATATTCAAGACGCCAAGAGAAGGAGTCAGTGCCGGATGTAAATCAACACCCAGAGAATCATTGGGAAAGTCTGGCTGCAAAAAAAGCGTTTCAGCTGAACCAAGCCGCATGCATGGGAGGGGGCAGATTCACCTCCACACAAGCGCCCTCCCCCTCCCCCGGAGGGAGCAGAGAGGAACGTCAGACAGAGGCTGGCCGGGGCTCCTGGGCTGCGCCAGCAGCAGAGGCTTTGAGTTGTGCTGGACGGGGAACCACGGTAAACTTCCAGGACTTGCCTTCTCAGTCAAGTGTTAAAAATGCTGTTGTGTCCTGCTTTCCCTCGCTTTCAAGGATAAAATCAATATGCGCAAAAAAGCGAGCTGTGACTTACAAGGTCTTAGTTTGCTGTAGGTTTCAAAGCCCTCAAAAGACCATAAAATGAAGCATCCAGTGATTTCTGTTCCTCGAGAAGGATGGTGCCCCTACTGTACTACAGCATGCACAGTGCTCTGGCTGCAGGGGCCCTGGAACACATGGTTCTTCAGTGAGGGCCCAGGTGCTGGCTGCGTGTTGGAAGACAAAGAGCCAGGCACGGTGACCAGGGAGCACGTGCAGTCCCAGGACTCCAACGGCAGTGCAGACACACGGTTATTTTCTGTTGCTGAAACTGACAGCACAGGAGCAAAGATGGGAAGGCAGGAAGGCTCTCGGCCATAGAAGACTTTGGACTCCAGGTTGAGGAGGTTGGACACGACTACAGATGAGGGGGGCTTTCCAAGAGCAGAGGTGTCAGATCACATCACCGCCTTGGAGGGGTGGTATGGGAGGGATGGCTGGATGCAGGCAGGGAAGAGCCTGTTTGGAGCCTGACACCTACAGCATCTGGGATAGGAGCTGACCAAGCCAGAAGTAAGGAGGGGCGCAAAGCAGATGGAAGACACTGCATCAAAGGCACAGCTGCTTCCACTTGAGTGATGGCTTTCATTCCTGATGATCTTAGCTTCTGACCCACCACTGTCTCCTGCAACCACACAGACTCAATCGTTGGTGGATCCAATACACACACACACATGACTCTGCCAGCACTGGCCTCTCAGGGCCATGAACCTCCATCAGCCAATGGCCTGGTGCTCCATGGAACCTACTCATCCACTCCCTTGATGACGCCCAGGACCATACCAAAAACAATGACACGACTCCAAATTCAGGGTGTTGAGCACCTGTTCTTCCACCACTGTCCCTTATCTCCCCTGCCCTCTTCCTATAGAATCCCAACACTAGAAGTCTGTCCACCCCAACACCATCACCTGTCGTATTTCCAGTGCCCTTAGTCCTTGGCCTGTCTTTTCTCATCAACGCTAAATTCCCCAGTAAATCGTGACAGGGCTTCCTTTGCAATCATCTGTATTTCCCTCAACTCTCTCATTGCTTCATCCTCGCTTGCAAAGTCACAATCTGAGTAAATCCAGTGCCCACCTTCTTTGCTCCGTATCTACTCACACAACCACATCCAGTCATTCCTGGGGAAAACCCACAACAACGCTAACTTCTCTCAAGTTACAATTCGTACTGGGAGTGTGGAGTGCACCATTACTGCTGTCAGGCATTGTGATACACTTTCCTAGACTGCTCTCCCTAAACTTCATTAGATTGTTGTGTGACACACTCTGCTTTCTCCTTAAACCCCCAACACCTGCATTCCCAGTGTGGCTGCTTTCCTGTTTTCCTGATAGACGCGCAGCAATCAGAAGTGAGTTTCCAAAGGCTACCAGGACCGACACTAGCAACCGGCCTACAGCTGTGTCTGCTCCTTTTCTGCCTTCCCTCACCACTGTGGGTGAGGTCTTCCCAAGTTCTTAGATGAGGACACCCCTGACACTTAGACATCACTTCCCGCCCTTCGCACCTGCCTGTGGGTGTTTCTTAACAATTCTCTTCTGCCTCTTGCCATCATCATATCTTCCTACCCTACTGGATCATTCCTGTTCACACAAATATGTCATTATCTTTCCCATCTTATAATCAAAAAACAAAACCTTCTCTTGACCAAACTTCTTCCCCTACCCCATGAACCCTTACATAGCAGCAGTTAATGAGCAAGGTTTTATTCTTTAAGTTTTTAAAAATTTTTTTGAAAGATGGAGTGACACTCAGAGAGGAACACACACACACACACACACACACACACACACACCTTCCATCTGCTTAATCACTCCCCAAATGTCTGCCACAGCCAGGACGAGGCCAGGCGAAATCAGGAGCCAGGAACTCCATCCCAGTCTCTCACGTGGCTGGCAGAAACCCAAGGACTTGGGCCGGCATTCACTTTCCCAGACACATTAACAGAAAGCTGGATGGGGAGCAGGGAGCAGCCAGGCCCCAAACCAGGCACTCCAACATGGGCTTCAGGGATCCAAACAGTGACCTGCGGCACTGCACCACAACCCATGCCCTGATGAAAAAGTAGCTTTTTTAAAAAATACTTTCTTTATTCAATGAATAAGCCCTCATCTTGGATGCACTCCTATTAGGATCTGGTCTTACCCCTTCACTGTCAGTGCCAAGTCCAGAGACCCCTGCTCATCTTGGCCCATGAAGAGCGCTGGGCGTAGTTGCACATGGCCTAGTCCCACCCAGATTCTGACACAGTCCCCAGGACACCACATGGCAGTGGCTCCTCCCCCGTGCTGGCTGCCCCTTGTCATCTGCACTCAGTCTCAGTGACTGAGTTCCCCAAACACACAATCCTTAGTTCTCCTTTCTGTCTCTCTCTCTTTCCCTGCTGTCATTCACTCCAAGGGCGTTTAAATGCCCTCCCAAAGCTAGCAACACTCAGATTTGTATCAGCAAGAGGTGTGTCTCACTTGAATCCCTACCTGTTCAGTATGCCCGTTTTTTTCTCTAACTTAATATCCACACCCAAAGTCCTGCTTTTCTTCCACACACCTGTTCTACCCACAGTCATCTTGCATGTTGATTACTGGGAATCCTATTCTTTGAGTTTTCCAGGCCTCCAATCTAGAAATACTATGGCTCCTCTCTTTTTCAACTGCACACAGAATCCAAAACACTCTAGCACCTCCATTACTAATACTCTGATCCACAGAGCCTTCCCTTCATTCTTGGGTTATTGCAATGGCCTCAAAACTGAGTTTCCTTCTGCCCTTGCTCCAGCCCAGCGAGTGATCCACTTAAAACAGGGGTCAGATTTTGCCATTCCTCTGCTTAAACTCAGCCAAAAGCTGACGGGTTATCTTTTCCTTCCCTTAAAGCTGTCTTCAATTTACTTAGCAAATACTTGGGATTGCACTAAGCCAGAAAGTTCTTCCCATCTGAAGGGAGGAGGGTGTCAAAGGCCAGAGAGTGGGGCCAACGTCTGCTGCTCAGCTCCAGAGCCTTCTCATCCCTCGATGTCGGACACCAGCATTTTCCCGCCTGCTCACAGGAGAGGAGGTCTCAAACCCACCCATCAGTCCCTGGGGGTTAGAAGTGGAATGCTGCATTGACCAGAATTCCCCAGGGGGCTACTAATTCAGGCCAACAGAAACCAATAGAATCTGTCCAATAGCCAACGGAGAGAAAGGAGCTGCCCTCAGAGCAAAGCAATGTGTTCTGTTGGAATCTTCCTCTAGGAACTACACCACGCATGTGACATGGAGCTGGACTCAGAAATCGCATCTCCTGGATCACGAAGGAAAACTCAGACTATAGAAAATGTATTCTGGGATGGTGACACCCTTGAGAGAAACAAGTGGAAAACCACCCTTCAGTCCTCCCTCCCAGGCTTCCCACGTGTGGGGGAAGGAAAAACAAGACTTGCCAACGATGAGGTTACAAACACAATTACACAACGGGGGGACTCCATCACGAATACCTGGCAGCAGACACTCAAACGCTGGGGGCACCGGAATCTCAACATCTAAAGGAAACAGTAAATTAAGTATCTTTAAATGGTTAACTTTGAAAAAAATAAGCTTGAAAAAAGATGCAAGCAGAACATCTATAATTAAAAATAGGGTAATTAAAATTAATTTAATGGATTACTTAAACGGTAGTCTAAATGCAATTTAAGAGAGTATTAGTAAACTAGAAGATGTATCAAAAACGGCCAAAAGAGCAGCAAAATGCAGTGGAAAGCACAGCACACAGGGTACAAAGTAACAGAGTCTTTCCCCATAGTTATCTAATATGGCCTATTTTTGGTAGTACTACATTCAACGATAATTATTGTATCCGTGTAAAAGTACACGGTACAATATTCAAAATGTGTAAGTGCAGGAAAAATTGTCTCTTCTCACCTGTTCTTCTCTTACCAGAGAAAGCCATTTTTGCCAGTGCTTTGTATTTGTTTTGAGAAATATTTTATGATTGCAAAAACCATGTATTTACAATCTACGTATTAAACCTAGTTTTGCAAGACTGATAGAATGCCACACAGATTTCCTCCATCCATTTATTTTATAATACCAAAACTATACTATTCCAAATGAGGACATAAAAATTGACTCTTTAATCATTTTGATTTATTTGAAAGGAAGAGATAGAGATAGAGATGGAGATGGAGATGGAGATGGAGACGGAGACGGAGACGGAGACGGAGACGGAGACAGAGATGGAGACGACGGAGACTGGAGATGGAGACGGAGACGGAGAGAGAGCACTAAAGAGCTCCCATTCGCTGGTTCATTCCCCAAATGATTGTAAGAGCCAGGCTGGGCCATGTCAAAGCCAGGAGCCAAAAACTCCACCTGGGTCTCCCACCTGGGTGACAAGAACTCAGTCACTTGAGCCATCACTGCCGTCTCCCAGGGTGTACAAGCTGGGACTGGGAGCAGAGCCAGGACCTGAACCCCGACATTTTAACCCAAGCAGTGTTGAACCACTACACCACACGCCTGCCACAACTCACGATTTTAAATTGTTTACAATTTTCTATTGGATAGGTAGAACAGAAAAAATAATGACTTATTTTAATTATGACCATGCTTTGCAGGAAATTCAAGTTGTTCACAAGAACATTATCATAAATAATGGTACAACAACTATTGTATGCAGATATCTTTTCACATATTTTTCTCTCTGTAGATAAATTTTCAAAGTTGAATTTATGCATTAGAATAAGACGCATTTTATTTTATTTTGCTTTAAAGATTTATTGATTTATTTGAAAGTCAGAGTTACACAGAGAGAGGAGAGGCAGAGAGAGAGAGGTCTTCTACTGGTTCACTCCCCAACTGGCCTCAACGGCCAGAGCTGTACCAATCTGAAGCCAGGAGCCAGGAGCTTCTTCCAGGTCTCCCACGTGGGTGCAGGGGCCCAAGGACTTGAGCCATCTTCCACTGCTTTCCCAGGCCATAGCAGAGAGCTGGATTGGAAGAGGAGCAGCCAGGACAGAATCTGGCTCCCATATGGGATGCCGGCGCTTCAGGCCAGGGTGTTAACCCACTGAGCCACAGCCCCAGCCCCGTAATACACATTTTAAAAATATGGTTTGTCTTGAGCCTGCAATGCTGACATTCCATACAGGTGCTGGTTTGAGTAACCACTTCACTTAGGATCCAGCTCCCTGCTAATGGCCAGGGAAAAGCAGTGGAGGGTGGCCCAGTGTTTGGGCTCCTGCCACCCATGTGGGAGACCTGGAGGAAACTCCCGGCTCCTGGCTCCAGCCTGTGCTAGTGCTTGTTGCTGAGGCCATCTGGGGAGTGAACCAGCAGATGGAGATCTCTCTCTTTCTCTCTCTCCCTCTCTCTCTCTCTCTCTCTCTCTCTCTCTTTCAATAAATAAAGAAATTGTAAAAGATTAGGTCAAGAGTTACGTTTTTAGCTGTAGTTGCTCTGATCTCCATTTCACCATCCAGAACTTGTCAGCCTCACTCTCCGCTTTTGCCGCCCTCACCCCTTCTGAGTGAAGAGCTGACGCTGCTTGTGTGCACTCTGCCTCACCCCTGCAGGAGGAGCGTCTGTGAGGCTGGGCCTGACCTCCTGTCTTGGTGTTTGTCCATCACCAGAAGCTCTGGTGGCACCCCCACAGGCTTCTCTGGGGGTCCTTCAAAAACTGGAATTAAAATAAGTTGATTTGAGTCAGAAAAAAAAAATTTGCAAATCTATGCATAGTTGTTTCATAACAGTTTCCAGTGAACTCTTTGTAGACCCCTCACATACACAAATTTCAAAACACTTTCACCAATATAAACTTAGCTTTTTAAATCCATTTCCCACAGACTTTCTGAAATCACATCACATGTTTCCTGAGTAGCCCAGTGCATCTGCCCATAGGCAAGCAGTCCTCAGTCAAGGACTTCATCTCCTGTGGGTCTGGGATTTCTCATCCTTAAGGCTCAGAGGTGCCCAGAGCCTAGTGTGTCCTTGCTGGGCACACACCAATGACGAGATGACAGCCCGTGGCCCCCCCAGCTCTTCATTGACAGCCTTGCTGGTTGGCAAGATGACGCACAGCACAATCACTCGGCACATGGGCTCCTTACGGACATTCAAACCGTGCGACTGTTAATCTCTGCAATATCCACATAGCTGGTGATGCACACTTCCCTCTAGCAGACAGTCTTTTAGATGAGGGCCTCAGACTGGGAATGTTCTCGCTACCTTATTTCAAAAGACAAAGATGTTGCTGGCTTTTAGTTGATTCAGCTCAAATCAATAATTCATTAGGAGCATAATTTAGATCCACAGAATTGTGTTTCATCCCCAGTGAAATATAGTGTTCAAGGACAACTATCAGATCAGCAAGAGTGAGCTGTTTTTCTTAGCACACTCAGTTCAGCTGTGTTTAAAGCTACATGATAGTACATTTTTCTCTAATGCATCTGCAATAATGCTGCGGTTCCTCAGAAGACTCCAGAAATAGAACTTCAGACCTTATGTTTGTATTTTATTTGTTCACAAGCATTTATTTTTGTGTAAAGCAATGAATTTCTTAAGAAACCCTAATTCTCCTTATCGAACAAAAATATGTTGCTACTTGAAGCAATTACCCCCAAAATGGTTGATTTATACAGTCTCACAAATCATAAGTTTCCAGGCAAATAAATCACATTGCATTTGGTTGCAACAAAGATAAAAGATGTTTGAAAAGGTGCTGACTAAGGGGCTTGTGGAATTTGCTTAAATGCTTCATCCTTTAATTAAAATATATATTGATGTGTTCATTTCCCTGAGAGCAGCAATATGGTAATAAGTTCTTAACAATCCAGATCTGTGCCTTCCGTGGTGCATTTTGCAGTTCTAACCCAGTTTTTCTTTCTCTAATCAGTAATCAGTACTTTTTGAGGTTTATGTGTACAGTATATAATTTGATTTTCCTCCCTGGCAGGCTATTACGTAGACTGAATACAGAGATTAAAAGCACATATATTTAGAATCAAGAAAAGCGTAATATGTGTTTTTGCTGCTCTTCCGTGATGAGCCTTACACGCTAATCAAGGGAGCAGGCGCAAAGCTGAGCCTGCGGCTCCTGCCGCAGGGAAGTCCCAGCGGTTCTCTGACAGTGTTCTAGAGGCAGGTATGGACCCGGGGAGCGTGGGCAGCAGTGGTCTCCCGCTCACACATCTGAACGCTCATCAGGAAGGGCTGCCTCTTTGCTGCCCAACCCCAGCGCCTCAGATAGACGTGTGAGACCTTGACGTCTACTCCAGGATAAGGACAGGCATTCCCACAGTCACAGTCAATTGGTCCTGTAGAGGGGGTTGCATTTCTTTCTTACTCTAACTGCAACTTTCAGTGCAGAATCGAGACTCCATCTTGATACAAAGCACCTGTTGGGTTGACACCAGCCTTGTTGGCTGGCATTGTTTGCCCTCTGATTGAATTGTGTGACTGCACCTGGGTTGCTATGGTGTTGGCATACCTCGTCGGGGGATTGGAGGTTAGAGACTGTACACAGGTTCCACGGAATCACAGAATCTGTTAACAATGCAACTGGCTGGAATCTGTAGCTACGTATCTCTAGTGCCCTGGATTTACAGATGATGAAATCAAAGCCAAGAAGGTAAAGGGAATAGAACACAGTTATCCAACTGATTAACAAGGCAGAATTCTCTTGATAACTGAAAACGAGTTGGCAGATAAACCCTGCCCCAAGACCTGTGATCCTCCTACCACCCCAGACAACAACATTACATTGCATTTACCTCTCCTAGGTATGTGGGTAATGCTGTAGAAACATTGGAAGTGCGTGTGTGAGGGTCCCTTACACTGTCATGCTCACACTGCTGTTAAGGGAGGCATCTCACCTTGTCGGGGAAGTGGCTGAACGGGAACTTCTCCCTCCCTCTCCTTCCCTTCTCCATTTTGTTCACAGCAAAGATGAGGCTCTGTGATGTCCACTAATGACCATAGTGTGATCTGACTTTTACTGAGCCCATTTCTCCTCTGCATGTTGTTCCCACACTGATCTATTCTGATCAGATGTCAGTTAGCTGATTTTCTCTTGCACCCTCAGGGCAGTGTGTTCAGATATAATCAGCCTCTACTTCCAGCCTTGAAACACAGGACAATGCATTGGCTGAGTACCCAGGCTCTGCCTCCACACACTCATTGCCTCCTGTGCAATTTACATAATCTCTCAGTTCCTCAATATCTTTAACTACACACGATGACCATAACAATAGCAATGAACAGGTAGACTTGTGGAATGTTTTTAGAAGCACAGAAGCCTACAATCTCCTACTTCTCTACTGAGAAAGAGAGAGCCAGAGCAATAGGGCAGGTTTCCTTTACCTGGGTGCGCACGGAGCTGCAGGGGCCTACAACTCTGACTGATTTGTGGCTCGAGAGCTTTGAATACAGTGGAAACGTTGGTGTCCATTTGCCCCTGTGTGACTTTTCAGGACGACCAGGACTCACTGTTTCCTCCAACCTCCCAACACTTTAGGTAGAGAGCAGCTTCTTACCCCTCCTGATGTCACTGGATTTCCCGGGTTAGCTGCCCTGCTTGGGGTCAGATTACATGAAGATACCTTTCCTAACATGTAAATGACCCCTTAGGATGTTAAGTCTCCTGATAGTCTGTACTGTAATGGGAAATGATGAGTTTAGGTTGTCATATTCACTCTCCTAATGCGTTCTTGGTACTTGCTGGAATGAGGATTAACTTGGCATTGGGACAATTTGGGGCAGAAGCCCTGAGCTTGAGGAATGACTCTCCCCATGTTAATGCATGTGTGAACCACCAGGGATCTTCATAAAATGTACATCTGTTTCCATAATGCTGGGGCAGTACCTGGAGCAGTGCCGCCAACAAGCTCCCAGGTGGCCCCACTGCTGAGCAGCAAGGTCCTGTCGGGCAGTGATGAGAATGGAGACAGGAGTGCCTGTGTTGCCAGGATCTGTGAATCCTGGCTGTTACTGCAATCAGTGCCTATTGACGCCTTTATGAGCACAGCCATCCCTGGTGCTACAGACATAACCTAAATGTAAAGTGAACAACAAGCGTCTCCCCCAAGTCCCAATGTCACTATATCATCATTCGTCGATTCTGTGTTTGTGAGTTCTCCTATTTAAAAATGCATCCACAACCCCAGAGTCAGTGCCCATGCACTTTGTGGTCATTCACTGATGCGTTCAGAGGAGCGGAGTGTTTGAGTCACCTGCACACAAGCTCCCATCTGAAGTTAATGAGGCAACACTCTACTGGCCGTGTCAGCCCTCAGACTGCAAACCAGTGTCCTTCTTGAAGTGCAGATAATGTACCATTTCTTTCCTCGTGGCGATTTTGGTGTTTAAAATGGCCTCTAAGCACAGCGCCGGAGGTCTGCCTGCTCCGTGATGCACGAAGCCTGTGACGTGCTTTTCAGAGAAAACGCCTGTGCCAGAAAAGCTGCAACCAGGGTGACCATAGCGCTGCCGGCTGGGAGGCAACGTTAACTAATTTAAAATCCATAGTCAATAAGGTGCCCTTGCACAGAAGCACAGAACCAGGTTGTGTGTGGACTGACTGATCACGCAGACCTCGTGTTCCTGCTGGGCGCAAAGATCACGTATTCAGGGTTCAGTGTCCACGGAGACTTCACAGAACATAACCAGGGCCAATAGCAAGAACTGACTGTAGTCTCAGTCGATTCAGGCACCTGTTATCCATTCGGTTTGGGGATGTCTCGCATGCATTCTCCAAGAAGGTGCGTGACTGATGATCACTGTGTTTTTTCCCCAGGAAAACACAAAAAGGAAAATCACATTAGAACTAGAAGACGGAAACGACCAACCCTCGAGAAATAGATGTGGAAGCAGAGAGTGGAAGGAGGGCCTGGAGTCTGGAGAATCCTCAGCTGTGCTTTGGCTGGAGGCAACGCATCGCAGAGCTTTGGAAGAGCCGGACATACGTGTTAATGGCCCTCATAATGGTTTGGGGCTTACTCTACAAGGCACTTTCATACCCAGCTTATTGACTAGAGCATCATTGTCTAATGCTACAGGAAATGCCTTCCTGCTTGCACCAATCCTTAATCTCTTTGCTTTTCTTGCTTTAGTTGCCTTTGACCCTTTCAGATGCTCCAGCCTTAACATCATTGACAAGCTTTTTACGATCTTCTGGCTCCTTTTGCTCCTAATTTCACAACCCTCCATGCCAGCAATCAACCCATTTTATACTTCCCTGTCCTTTGCCAAACAGAGAATCCCTTGCCACTGGCTTCCATGCAGATACATGAAACAACTGCTACTTGCCCTTGGTCTGGGATCGGACATCAGCACTCTCAGGTGCTGCTCTCCCACCCATGGGACTTCGTGCTTAACCACTGCATCATGTGCTCTTGTCTCCACTCTTCTCGGGGTCTGCGTTTCACCCTTCAGTGGCACGCTGGTTCTCTGGGAAAGGCTGGAGAGCGGATGAACCAGGGGAGCTGGGTCAGGCAATGTGAGCAACACCCTGCCTGCCTTGTAGAGTCACTGAGAGGATGCTGCTCTGCCACCCCTGTGCAGGAAACTCAGAGAACGTGACGGATGGTGCTGTGGAGAGGAGAGGAGAGGAGAGGAGAGGAGAGGAGAGTAGAGGAGAGGAGAGGAGAGGAGAGGAGAGGAGGGTGACCACGGGCACTGTCGCCCAGCCCACCTTGTTCCAGCCTCATCCGTGCACCCAAACCTCAAGTAGACCACGAGCAATGAAAGCTGGGAGGTAACCAATTAAGGATGTGCATCTGCTATGTGGTCAACAGTCCTTAAGTACATGTTGAGGACATATGTCCATATAGTGCTCTTTTATTAAGATAAAGATGTAGCATTTATTTTAACATACATATATACACCATATAAATCTTGAACAATAAAAATAATTGCTGATAAATAAAGCTTCCCATGTGATGAGGATCAAGAAAGAATTAAGCCGACTGTGAGCTCATGAACTCCTTCCCGAAACCTTATACATCGAACAATGCTGTGATTACAGCGAAAACGAAGCTTAGAAACCCTAAGCGACTTGCTCAGAATCCTGGCTTCTGAGGGGGCAGAGAGGAAGTCGCTAATCATTTTTTTGTCTGTTTGCCCTCAGAGCCCAGGTTTTTAGAAAGGTGGGCTCCGAGAATGAGGGGAAGGCAGCTCACAATCTTCCCCCACGGTTGCTCCACGGATCGCACATGTCAACCAAGGTTTAAAGTTAAGTGTTAATAGCGCTAAAAGTACACGGGTGAGGCTGGCCTTGTAGTGCATTGGTTAAGTTGCAGCTTGGAAAAGCCCGTGGACCATATTGGGGGACCTGGCGTCGAGTCCTGCCTTTGCTTCGGATCCAGCTTCCTGCGAATCACACCGTGGGAGGCAGCAGATGGTGGCTCATGTACTTGGGTCCCTGCCACCCATGTGGGAGACTCGGATAGAGCTCCAGGCTCCCGGCTTCAGACTGGCTGGCCCAGCGGACAGAAGATCTCAATATTTCTCATACACATGTACACAAGTCCTTTAAACAAAAATAAGAATCTTCAAAAATAAGAGTCTTCAAAATCAGTCAATCAATAACAACGAAGTGGAAGAGCCCATGGTAGTTGTGGGGCTTTGTGGCTTCAGGGTTGACTGATGCATGCTCTGGATGTCCCCAAAATGCTTATGTGGAAACTTACAGCAGTGATAGTGTTAAGAGATGAAGTTCTTATAAAGTGAATAATTCCAGAGCTAGGAACCCTCTTAGCCGGGATTAGACGTAGCTTATGAGAAAACAGTACCTTTGGCTTCAGTCGTTAATGACAATTCTTGTGAGCTGAACAGAGAGAGTTGAAAGCTAGGAGCTACATTTTCCCAGAAATGTCTTTAATGAAGCTATTTTGGAGTCTCCAATCCTTATACTAAATGATAAGGGCAGATTATTAAATATGATAAATTGTCTTGCTCTTGTGCTCTGACACTTCTAAGATGAACTTGTTTATTGAAAATTCCCTAAATCATGCTTGGTAAAGTTAAAATCATCACATTGTGCCACCTTACGACCTGTGTGGGCTAGAAAGACACGCAGGCAGAAGCTGGCCTCCAGTCTGGGTAAGGTGCAGCCTTGGAGTCAGCCACAAACCAGTGTGTCTGCATGGAGGTCTTAGACCACGGGTTTCAGGCCAGCTGGCCACAAGTGGTCACTTCTGTGTGTGGGCAGTCTGTCTTTCACAGAAGCGGTGGCTACGAATCTGCCACCTTTCAAGTTAACTCGCAAGGGTGCAAACGCAGGACAGAGGAGAGACTGACACCACGTTTTCATGTGAGGACTTGAGGCAAACTTTGCCCAGTGAGGGACAGTGGCATGACAGGATTTTAAATTTCAGTTCCCGGGCCAGTTTTGCTCTTGGATTTTATTGGAATTCTCTCCATTGATTGTTCTCCTTTTAAGCAATGTTATGGACACCAACGAGCAAGACAAAATCAATTCAAGTGAACTCAATTTCACCGAGAGTTCTTAACAATTACAATCGAACCAAAGATCACTATTGGTGAAATCTAGGTTTCCCAGGAGAATAAAGACACAGTGTTTGAAGCCTTAATAAAACCAGAGGTGAGACCAGTGTGCAACTCATCTCTCTTCTCTGGGCTGGGAGCCTCAGCAGAAGGGAGAGGAGAGGGTTTGAAGGATGGACAATACTAACAACAGTGGTCTGCCGAGAGCCGGGCCCGTGCCCAGGGCTGGGGCTCATCGTGCATTTGTTGGGTTCTCCAAATTTTGGAAAGCCCTGCCTCAAATAAAGAAATATTTTATGATCTAAGTCTTATTAACTGATTGCAGAGATAAACTACATAGGCAATGGATGAATGTCTTTCTTTCTCATAAGAGATTGGATTGGGTAATATTTTGAGTCTGGAGTGAAGGAGCTGAGCTTCTGAGAGGAAGCAGTGTTGAAATGCGAGGTCACACTGCAAGTGTAGCTGTGGAACGGACGAGGAAGGACTTGTTGCAGCTATCAAGGCTAGAACAAGTCCCACTTCTGCTCCCCCTTCTGCCAGCTCTCCAGTGTGGCTTGAAGCAAGGGCTTTATAAACTTCTACCTCCTCCCACAGTGCCCAACACAGTGCCGGAGCATAACAGACATCACTGACTACTGTGTGTATATATATATATATATATATATATATATATATATACACACACACACACACAGTGTATAATATGGAGCTCCAAACATCCTCCACAAACTTGGTCCCTTTTCTTCTGCACCAGGAGATATTTAGTCTTCAAATGCTTCAAATGTCTCCTAGAAGTAAGAAGTATTTTCATTCCTCTCTACCGGATGTTGTGTAGCTCACCCTACTGTGTCAGCTTGCATCTCTACTAGATGGGGCTCTGGCCCCTGGAGTTAATAATCTAGCTAAGGAAATAGCAACAGAGGCTGGTGTAAGACTGTGCTAACAGGGCTGTGTCTGATGCACAGATGGTTTGCATGTAATGATTTTGGGAAAGGAGGCATAATTATGGGTATTTTCATGGAAAAAGTGGACTATAACTAGGTTTTGAGCTTAGGGCAGGAAAGTCAACTAGAAAGAGGAATGGAAGAATACAGCTTGCAAAAGATGCTTTGGCTTGCAAAAGATTGGCCCTGCCAGAAGGGACTTCAGGATGGAGAAAGTTGAGGTCACTTGGTTCTCTAAGGAGGGGACTACACAGGACCATGAAATCAGGGACATGGGTCTCTACCTGGGTAGGCAGGGAGAGTGCTGAGCACATCTGAACGGAAGGACCAGTGCCGGGAAGTGGACGTGCAGTCCCAGGGTGAGGGCTTGGACAGAGGCTATGTTCCGGGGTGCAGACACGTAAAAAGGCTCATTGGCGTCAGCTCTTCTGAGCGTTATTCCTCACACTGGGCACATCAGTGGCTATTTTTCAAACAGAAACCTACTCAAGAGTTCACTTCCCATCCACCAGAGATGGACCCCAGTCTTGATACAGGTCAGCTAGGAGCAGGGGCCAACCACTCCCTAAGCAAATCCCAAACATCCGCTCAGAACTCTGCGGAGCCTGAGGCTGGGAGGTAAGCGATTGTTACAGCTTCTTATTCCATGGATTAGAAAGGGGAATGGTGAAAACATGGCCACTGGCGGCCACGCTGGACAACACCATGGCACAGGGCGCCTGGGAGGAAAGAGGACAAAAAGCATAGCTTGTTCCGGACACGTTGCCATGAACATAAAACTGGGTAATGAACATGGAACCTTAGCGAGAGCAACAGAACCAATGCAAGGGAAGGCGTCAAGAAGCGGGAACAGAAAGCAAGTGCGGAGAGGCGGGGGCGCCCGCAGCCTGCTCCTCCACGGCCACGCCCTCAGTGCGGAGACATGGGGGGCGCCCCGCAGCCTGCTCCTCCATGGCCACGCCCTCAGTGCGGAGACGCAGGGGGCACCCCGCAGCCCCTCCTCCATGCCGCCCCGCAGCCGGCTCCTCCATGCCCGCGCCCTCAGTGGCCTTGCTGAGTGCCACCTTGCTGCCTCCTGCCTTCCTATTGGCGGCTCAGCCTGCAGCCAGGGGAGAGTTGTAAAATGCAAACCCAGTCATGTCCTCTGAGTGTGTAAACTACAGACCTGTCTGTGGCTGGCCAAGGTGTAGTCCACGCCTTCAGGATGCCCACATGCTCACAAGGCTTGGAGCATCTGAACTCGCACCTGGAGCATCGCCTGGCTGAGGCCGCCCCTCCAGCCTCTTCTTCCTTCTCTTCATCCCCTCTCCTGAGCCCCTCCCCATTGCTTCGACACACACATACACACACACATACACATATGTACACACCTATAAACACATGCAAACATACACATACACACAAACACATATACATAAATACAAATACACATGCATGAACACGCTTGCATGTACGTATGCACATGTGCACACATATACACTTACATATATACATACATACACATGTATACATACTCATGTAATACACACCTCACACATGCATACACAGACATGCATTATGCATACACATGTGTGCACATATACACCTGCATTCACACATACACGTACTCATGCAATACACATACACTGACATACACAGACATGCATACACCCTCACACATACACCCTCACAAACACACACACTATTTCATCGCTATGCTTAGCTGTCCTGGCTGGCTGTGCCTCGGCCTCTGTTGGGCTCTCTCTCTGTCTGCTTCTGGGGGGCCTCGCCTGAATGCATCCTTCCATGGAAGCCGTGGCACACTCCCTCCCTCCAGCTCACTCCTGCTGGTCCCCCAGGTCTCAGCCTCATCCCTGCACCCCCACCAAGGCCTTGTCTGAATGCCAGCTCTCATCCTCCCCTTTTTCACTTGCAACCAGATTGATAAATGTGCACGTCGTTTTTCCCTCCATGAAACTAAAGTGATGTCGGCACACAGACCAGCTTCCAGCGCCACGTCTGGCACATGGGAAGCCCTTAATAAATATTGGAAGAAGGAGGCGGGGGAGGAAAGCAAGGGGAAGTGGGCAAAGCCATATTTCAAAGCAGCTCCTCGCACTGTGGGGCCACAGGCATCCTTGGAAAAGGGAGCAGAAGGCTCGGTTACTTTCAAGTAATGAACAGGCTCGTCTGTAGTTGTGACGCACAAGCACCTCACAGCAAAGTAAGGCACTTTGAAATGGTAGCCACATGCCAGCATTGGGGTTTGATTTAGGGTCCAGCTTAGGGTTAGGACTAGGTATCATAAGACAGTGATGGCTGAAACGACAAGATTTGATTTTTCTCGTGCAAAAGCAGAGGCCGGGTGGAGAGGGTCGTTTCTCGACATCTTCTGGGAGCCGCTGACCCCAGGCCATTACTCTGCTAGCCCAAAGGGATTGTCCTCAGCCCCATGGTGTACTGGGCATGGGAGGCAGGAAGGAGAGCTGTGCCAGCCCCTCCGTCTAGGGCATGACTTCCAAGGTATGCGTCTTACACACCTGCATCTCCTCGCTCAGAGCTGAGTAACCTGCCCAGAACGAGCTGGGAACGGCCGTGCCTCAGCAGGCGCACCTTAGGAGTTTTGCATTGCAGGAGTAGAGGAGACCGCGTCTCGGCAGCCATTCCGTGATTTTCCCAACACAGCAACGACTTCTTGCACCAACAACTTTGCGACTGTTTTGCAAGTCTACCATGAAGACAAAATTCCAAAGTCTTTAAATTGACACCAGTCTCAATTGCACTGCAGCAAGGAGCAAAACAGAGCAACAAACAAAAATAAAAAGAGCACAATAAACAACAGAATGGGGAAAAGCAACCTGACATACAGAATCATGCAAAAATAGGAAATGTTTTCCTTCAAAAGCTACACTCACCCACAAACACACCTCCTTCAAATTTAGTAGCATTAAACAAAAACAGAGTTGCGCTTGCTGAGACTTCCAAGTCAGAATGGGAGGTGCCTGCCAGAACTCCAGCGAGCAGCAGGGATTTGATAAATGGCATTGCTCAGTCCACTCAGATACTGTTCTGCCGGTCAGAAACATTTGGTGAGGGATGGTTTGGGAGGGAAAGAAAGCCAGCCGTTGAGGCATCCATGTTTTCTGGGCTGCCTGCGACTCTGCTCCAAAGCTGCCCTGGCAGCTGGACTGGCTGAGTGCACCCGCAGCCTCGTGAGAACGGATGACAGAGTGTCAGCAACTCCGTGTCATATGTGCTGAGCGGCTGAGGCCAGAGGTCTGGGAGATGGAGTGTGAGGGGGCCATCTGTCACTGGAGGCAAAGTTCTTCTCCGACCTGCGACTGTGCGAGGCGCCCAGGTCTCCACCTGATGTTAGGCAGCCTGCTTCTTTATTTACAAGAAAAATAACCAGGGCCAGGTGCCAGGAGGGCGGCATGGCCCCCCACCATCAGCAGCAGGAAAGCTCATTAGCTTAATCTTCAAGCGCTTGCAATTGAAAACAACGCAGCTCCAGAGAGAACAGCCAAGGCCCTGCTCCCCCTTCCAGGACCCCGAGTCAGATCCTAGGACTGGGCCTTGGCCTTCTAGGGATTTCTCCATACTGCATGTCTGGACGCACGCCCCTGAGTCCCCCAAGCGCTGTCTCTTCTCCCAGGGGCTCAGGGACCTACCCCCTCCTATGACCTTTTGAGCAATAGTCCTTCACTGGTTGTTCTGTGGTTACAATATCCTGTTGCACACTGACTTCGTGATTTTATGTGCATATTGTAACCACATTATGAGAAGGTAAGCTTGTTCATCTCCCCTTGTAGACCTTACAGAGCTGGGTTGTATTTGGCACCTTGCGGGTGTGGCTTCAGGAAGCTGAGTGTGACAATGAATGAACCAACATCCTTTCCAGCCACCCTCTTCAATCCAGAAAACACTTTGAGCAGCGCTGAAGGTTAGCAGGCGAGGTGAGGTTTTTCTCGCAGCACTGACTGAAGCCAACCGCAAGCAAGCACGGGTCCAGGGGTCCTGCAGCTCCACTCAGGCTCCTCCCTTGGGTTTGAGACTGGCCCAGTGCTAGCTTTAATCTGGGATAAAGAGCCCTCAGCGTTGTCTGTAACTCGGCTGTTAGTACAGGGGTTCCTGCCCATCAATGAATGACTCTGCTTTCATTTACTCAGGGAAGCTGAGGGTGTTTCTGATGAGATTGTGATGCTAAGTTCACCAAAGCCCAGGACAGCCCTTGGGGTCTCGACTCGACCCGAATCTTCTTGCCCTGAAGTATGTGCTCTTGCACAAAAGGGAGTTTGCTTTCTGTGCATGAGTATCTGTAGGCTTGGTGCTCCCCGTTGGCATGAGAAAACGCCATAGAGGGCTTTGGGGCCAAAGTGGGGGAAATCAGGCGAAAAAGCAGCAGGCAGCATAGTGTGCTGGGAGACTGGCCTGAGACATGGAGTAGCCTTGGAAGCTTCAGGAAGAATGGTTCTTTATGGGGTTCATGCAGCTTGGTAACCCCAGTTTCTGTCTGGCCTAAAGGGCCAGCTTGAAGGCAAACCTCAAAGGGACAGAGCTCTCCCTGCTGCTCAGAGGAACTGCATCGCGTTGTACACGGGGAATGGAAGCTTCCTCTCCTGGCCCGACCTGCTCACACCTCTCCAGAACGAGGCGCTTTGGAGACACGCAGCAGAGTGTTGTGGCAGACAGATGCGACTATGGCCCTCCGCCCCAGGGACTGTCCCTCCTCCCGCTGGCTGTTGTCTCTCTGCTCCCACAGATGATTTGGTGGGAGGGAACATTAATTCTCACTGCCTTAGCCTTCCCAGCTGCCAGCCAACGAGAAGACCTGACAAGGTGCAGAAGCAAGGGGGTGGCGGAAACCCAGGCTGGAAAGCCAGAGTACCTGCCACTTCTTGTTTGTTTCCCACACTTAACAGTGCGGCTATGGTGCCTGCTAGGTGGAGAGAGGGGGTTGGGGAAAGAAGACTCTGTAGAGCCAAAGTAATGATGATAAACACTGAATACTCCATAATGATATGTTTAACAGATGACAATTTGGAGGTATTAAAAGATGGTCAGGGGCCGGTGCCATGGCTTACTTGGTTAATCCTCCGCCTGCAGCGCCGGCATCCCATATGGGCACTGGGTTCTAGTCCCGCTTGCTCCTCTTCCAGTCCAGCTCTCTGCTGTGGCCCTGGAGGGCAGTGGTGGATGGCACAAGTCCTTGGGCCCCTGCACCGGCATGAGAGACCAGGAGGAGCTCCTGGCTCCTGTCTTTGGATCAGTGTAGCTCCGGCTGTAGCAGCCACTTGGAGGGTGAACCAACAGAAGGAAGACCTTTCTCTCTGTCTCTCTCACTGTCTAACTCTGTCTGCCAGAATAAAAAAAAAAAAAAAAAAGATGGTCAGAACGTAGAGGGAGAACTCTGTGTTCCAGTTATACCATCCCAAATCTAAGCTGTCATGACCTTCCTCTGTATGATGAGAGACACATCCCTTAACCATAGTCTACACAGGTTTTCTGGAGTCTTAGTCCTATAACTAACCAGCAGAGAAGCAGCCAGAAGCTGTCTTCTTACATAAGATGAACTGTAACTCTTGAGTATATATTTACTGGAAATGTAGTCTTAGCCAAGACTTAGTATATGAAAATGCATAAAGATGGTCCTATCCATCTACAAGGAGCTGCAGGGTGCATTTGTTGTGTCCAACGCAGGACTGGGCAGTGACTCGTAGTCTGATACAACCTTCACATCACACCCACGGTGTCAGTAGCATTCAGGATTCAAACTGTCGCACTAGAAGTTGGAGAATCTTAACTGAACAGCGGGGCCAGGATCTGCTCCAGGTCTCAGCCGGGCCGGGTGTTCTGATTGTCCTCACGTGCCCGTGGCCCTCAGGAGGACAAAGAGATGCCACGGTGAAAGACGGGGACAGCACAAAGTGCTCCCCTTGCACGCTCTGCCCCGTTTTCTTGCAGAGTCCACCTGGTGCTGCTGGTGGTGGAGTCCCTGCGGGCTGGAACGTGAGTGGTCTCCAGGAGCCGGGCCCTGCAGCCCCTGGAGGGGGCAGGAGTGCAGGAGTCGCCGCCTGTCCCTGGCTGACGAGGGCAGGAACAGCCCTCCCCCTTCTGTCTTTCCAGTGCAGTGTAAACAGGAAGCTCTCCATCCCGGAAGTGTCTACAGTCCAGGTGGCCTCAGAGGCCGGCTGAGTGACCTCACAGCCACCTGGCTTGACTCTACTCTGCTGAAAAGAGAGCATGCATTTCCCAGAAGTCTCCTGTGCTGCTGGTTGAGTGTCATTGGAAAGCTCTTATCACAAGGCCTTCCCACCACCATCAGGGAGTACAAACTACCTTTCTGATGCGACCAAGAAAGATGGTTAGAGCGTATCTTATCCTAAGTCTTTCTGGACCCCTCCCCATAGCAGAAATGTGGTGTTGGTTAAAGAGATCTGACACTTGCATTGGTCATAATTCTTTAATGAACAGTCAATGATGCCTCAGTGTTCTTCAAGCTCTGTGCTGGGGCAGGAAACAGAGAATTGAGTGCTCCCTGTTGTTGAGGTAAAAACATAAAACCAAATATGATACATAGGAATGGTTTCTGCTTTGGAATTTAGGTTTAAGTATTTTTAACCTTTCCTCTATTTATATATCTCTGTGTGTGTGTGTGTGTGTGTGTGAGAGAGAGAGAGAGAGAGAGAGAGAGAGAGAGAGAGAGCGAGCTAATGACCAACTCAAACCCAACACAGAGGCAGTGTTTACATTTTGGTTTCCATTTTCCTTTCCGATCTCAGAAGATGAAGATATAAACAAAAAACTACAATACCTTGCTTTCATTCTACAAATCGCTCACAAATGTGTTGTCTGGGCAGGAAAGTTTTTTGCTTATGTTTTAACCATTCAGAGAAGATCCCACCAGCTCTGAGGCACATTCTCAGGGCAGCAAAATGCATCAATGCCATTGACTTTAAGGATAAATAAACACAATTTTTTCTGCCCTTACCTACCTTTCCAATGCATCAGAGAAAGACGCTTGGATTTACTTTATCCTAAGTCTTTCTGGGCCCCTTCCCATAGCAGAAATGTGGTGTTGGTTAAAGAGAGCTGACACTCGCTTTGGTCATAATTCTTTCAGGACTCACTCGTGCGTTTTCCTTACATTTCCCTGGTGCGTGTCTCCTCTGCTGGGCAAATCTGGCTGCCATGGGGAACTTCAGTCAATACCAAGTCCAACAAATGTCCCTTGGTTCAGAGCCTGGCAAATAGTCAGTTTAAAAATAAAATCTAACATTCAAGGTGGAGGATTTAGTTACGCTTTAGCTTCACCTTCCAGCTAAAATGAACAGCTTTGTAAATCCTATCTCCAGAAATCATTCGCCACCCATTCTGAGACCACTCGCGTCTTCCGCGGCAAGAGAAAGCGTTTTCTACAACGTATGCCTGATTCTCAAGTGGGAACAGTTCCTGCCACAGAACAAAGAAGCAAAAAATTCCAAGTTTAGGTAGACATTCTCCTGCCTAGAACTCCCTTTGAGAATTAGCTCATTTTAAGATGAAGCCGCCCTTTTTTCTACATTTGGGGCTGAAATAAAATGCCATTAAAAAACAAAAAAACAATTGACAAATAACTCGTGAGCGTGCCGCAGCCACCGAACGGAGTCTCCTGAAGACAGAAAGGCAGTGCTTGGCTCATTTTATTTTTGTGATGCTGTCTTAACTTTGGGGGAGGTTAAATTATTCTGAGAGCCATGAACCATCTACATATTTATTCTTTTTAAAGGTTCTGTGGTGTGTTAGCATCTGTATTGCCAGAAAACAAAATTTTCTTCAAAGTTATTCTTGGGCAGGCCTGGGATTCAACCCATATGTCTCACAGTCAGTCACAGCTCAGAGCTTCAATTTCTGACTTGTTCCAAACTTGTCTGCGGCGGTATTGGGTTCCGTGAATGCGTGGCGCCACCTATTGGTGAGGCCTCAGAAGTTCACGCTCCTTTATCAGAGGATGATTTGTTTGCAGTACTGCATAAAACATTATATTTCTGAGGGCTTTCAAAATTCTACAGTGCATGGGTGAAAAAATATGACTTTCATTAAATCATTTTTCTGCCATAACTTAAAAAGCATTATTCCTCCACCCAAGTCCTTAGACTGGGTGCATTAGCAGAAAAAGACAACGAAATAGGGATACATAATTTTAATCTAGTCTCGCCTCCTCCTAAAATGCTTCCTCCGGAATGTTTTTCTGAATATCTCTCGAAGAGATCAGATCCATGCCTGGAGACTAGCTCTGAGGACAGAGAAGGACACCAGGTCAGCCCAAGGGAAAATACCGACCAACATTCAGCAGCAAAGCTTTGCTGCTGGCAAAAATACGTGCAATTTAGACTCGAAACTCGTTGTGGATGGACAGAGGAACTCATCCCACATTGCTCTCCTGCAGGGGGCATCTTTCAAGGAAACGTGCACGGCTTCTCTCAGCCTCGGCTCCCCCTGTTTCCCTGAAAGACGCCGGCCTTGCCCTGTCTGCACCCCTTTGTGCCCCCCGGTACTGAGTGACTGGAAGCCGGAAGCTGCCGACAGGCTTGGCGTTCTGCGCCTTCCACCAAAATGACAGGGAACCAACTGAAACACGAGTGCTCTTTGCGTTGGCGCGTACGCCTTGACTCATATCTTCCCTTGCGTCTTCACAGGGGTGTTCGCATATGTCCAGGCTCATCAAAATGTATAAATTAAATATGCGTCATTTGGTATATGTCCATACGCCCCAATAAAGCTATAAAATATCCAAGGCTGGATGGGAGAGAAAAATCACTTTTCCTGTTTCCATTGATCCATCTGCCCAAATGATGGCCATTTTTTCCTTTTTTTTTTAATCCTCAGTATAACAAAGAGCATTTGGGCAGCTATTGGTGCTGAGACTCAGCAGTCAGCTCCTTGTAAATTAGAAGCTGTGGTTGTAAAAACGGATTTGTATATCACCGGGAGTGGAGAGTGTGTCTGCCTTGTAAATTTAATTAAACAGCAGGTGCAAAAATCAGGTCATATGGCTTTGATGTGCCCCGTGCGAGGATGACAACTAGACAATGATTCTCATATGAAGAAATTTGCATACATTTGCATTGGATAGCAGAGAGCACTGGAGCTCTCACCCACTTTCATATTTTATTTCTAGGAAGTTGAATAAGATTTGAATGAGCGGTTTCTATTTAGACAGTGTGGAAAAATACAAGCAAAGCCGCAGCACTCGTGCCGGAGACGAAAGGCTCAGCCTGCCCGTCACACACTTGGCAATGCAGCCGCCCTCCTGAACAATGGAGGATGCCGGGGAAGCAAGAGGACAGAGTGAGAAGAGAAAAGAAGAGGGACGGCTGTGTCTCTGCCTTTTAAAGACCTTCCTCGGCTAGCACAACATGGGTGGAGATCTTCCTTTCCGGGGATCTATCCTGTTAGAGCCCAGATCATCCCCTTTGCTCCTACAGTCAGGGCTATCGAGACTGAAATCATAAAGATTAGCAGATAGAGATGAGCATTCTACAAACATTTGTGTTTTTTTTTTAAAATGTTTTCAAAAATGTATGTACCTGCATTATACAAGGTACTTTAAAACGTTCCTGGAAATTTGAATTAAAAAATTTGTTTGTTTTGATTAAAAAAATATTTGAAAGCCATGCATCAGAAAGATCTTCAAGAAGTTCATGGACGATGGGCATTATGAAACAACGATGCATAGTGTTAAAATGATGTTGCTCCAAAATCGTGTGTATCTTTTACTTCCGTTTTCCATGGGCTTTCGGAAGTCCCCTCGTCCATGTCTGGCCTGTGAATCAGCAGCAGGCCCCAGGTGCCAAGCAAAAGGGGAAAGTGGGTCCCCATAGTCTTGGCCCCTGCGACGCTCCTGGTCTGGGAGGTTCAGACTCACGCGGCAGCAGGTGCGCACAGGCACTGACCCTGAAGTGCACACCACCAGGAGAAAGAGCCTCTGTTTCCAGGCCAGTCACGTGCGTGTGTGCTGATGAGCAGCGACTGTGGGCCAGGGTGGGAGGGCTCTCCCGTGAAGGGTCTGAAATGAGGCACGCAGGCATCATTCAGCATGCGATTGCCAACCTCGCGTCCGGAGTGGGAAGAAAGGCTGGGCAGGTGTCCAACCGTCACACAGCAGGCTGATGTGAGCCATTCACCCTCAGTGGTCCTCCCCTGAGGACATCACTGAGCGCATCCACCTACACCCTGCACAGAGTCGTCTACTGGACTCGTCTCCCGGTGGCGGGAGTGATGTCTGCTGAAGGTCCAACACAGAACATGTGCTTTCTGAGTGAATAAACAGACTGAGTCGAGGGAGCAGTGCCTGAAAGGCATGGGCTTATGCCAGCTGACTCAGCACCCACCCACGGGAGCCCTTCGACTCAGACCAGCCCTTCTCAGAAGCAGGAAATGGCCCAGTGCCGTCTGGGGTGACGGCCTCTGAAGGGCACTTCCTTCCTTGCTCACCCCTGCCGTGTCCCCAATTCCAGCACAGGCCCATCTGAAACATGGACCCAGGATCACATTTGTCTCCCTGAGTGGCTCTCTCCCATTTCACTGCAGTCTTGAGGGCAAGCTCGGGGAATTACCTGTCACTCTGACCTCAGCAGCTTGTAAGAAGCTCAATACCTAGGCTAGGTGCTTCACAAACATGGGTTCAGTAGGCCAAGAGAATTGAATGTGAAAGACTCCACAAGCAAGCGTACCGTGTTACCTGGCCTTCCATGTGAGCATTGTGAAGCAAGACGGAACTTCTCAGAACGTCTCAAAACCTCTCACCTCCTACTCACCTAGCCTAGGATTGCAGCTGGGTCAGCACACCAACACCAGGGCTGTTAAGAGGCCAACAGAGCCGAGGTTGCAAAAACCCCTAGCCAGTGCCTCTGCCCCAGCAGTGCCCGCTCCCCCTTGCGGAAGGCTACCCATGTCCTTGTTTGTGTCTGCCATGAGCCATGAAGGGATGCTCACATGGAAAGCTAAGTAACACTGTACACTTGCTTGTGGAGTCACTCACATTCATTTTCCTTAGCCCTGGATGGGCATTCCTCTCTCAAGGTTGGCAGCTACACAGACCTATGTGGACCTAGTGTTACATCTTCCCCGATGCACGCTTTCTGCACGCCATGAAGGCATTGGTCTGTTGAGACTACAAGCTTTCCTGGTTACACAGTGGCTCTCCCATCAGTGAGCTGTGGCCTAAGAATAAAAAGCAGCATTGAAAAACACAGAGATGTTGGTCAAGAAAGCAACAGTCCTAAGAACCTAAACCCAATTCCTAAGAACCTAAAATCCAAATATTTAAAGTAAATATTGAATTTCCGTCACAATGAAATAAACAATGGTAATTACACAGTCTGTGGCAGGCAAAGTTTTGCTATTCCTTTTGAAAGATAACCTTCCTTCAAGTTGAAAAGAACAAAGCAGGGCCGGCGCTGTGGCGCAGCAGGTTAACCCCCTGGCTTGAAGAGCCAGCATCCCATATGGGAGCCGGTTTTCGTCCCATCTGCTCCTCTTCCCATCCAGCTCTCTGCTATGGCCTGGGACAGCAGTAGAAGATGGCCCAAGACCTTGGGCCCCTGCACCTGCATGGAAGACCTGGAAGAAGCTCCTGGCTCCTGACTTCAGATCAGCATAGCTCCGGCCATTGTGGCCATGTGGGGAGTGAACCAATGGACAGAAGACCTCCCTCTCTCTGCCTCTCCTCTCTCTGTGTAACTCTGACTTTCAAATAAATAAATAAATCTTAAAAAAGAATGCTGCAGTAAAACAAAGCAGAGAAATAACCTCACGTAAAGAATAAAAAAAGTAGTCAATGTTTTTTTAAAAAAGAAAAGAACAAAACTGACAAAAAGTCAGATAACTTTCTACTTCTTAGAATATCTAAAATCCTAGGAATATGCCATAATTTAACACAAGCCAGCCACTATAAGATGTCTTGGAGCCTCAGTTTTCTCATCTGCCAAACACAAGGCAGGTAAAAGACTGGAACCCACCAAAAACTGTGACAAAACATCCCAGAGTGCTCCAGCCCTTCCCCAAATGTCCAAAGGCAGCACACGTACAGTATTTCATATCCTGCAGGTGCTCTGGGAGCCAACCAGGGACAGAGGGGATTTGTATCCTCGGGTTCCCGGTGCGTGGCTTGGCTCCTTTCCACGGGGCTTAGTTCCTCTTGACCTTCTTTTCAGATGGACAATTAAGAGCCATCTGAGTTCCCTGTCAGTGCTCACAGCAATCCTGGCCTAAAGACCAGCCCTTGCCATTGCAGCGGGCCACGGTCAGCTGAGGCAGCCTCAGCTCTCAGGACGCTGGAGTGCCATCTGCGAAGGACCTGGAAGAGCTGCATCCGGGCCCTCTCCACTGTGACGGTGGAGAAAACACGCACTGTGAATCACACACGCTTACGATGGCTGCACCATCTCTCAGCGGGGCCAGGCAATTATGAGAGTCTTCAGTGGGACAGGTCCTAATGAGCTGAAAAGCTATTGCGTTTCGGGGGTGAAGACAGATTTCCAAGAGCGCCTGGTATTCTCAGAGCTTCTGCTGGAATCTCGCTACTCTCCGGCTTCCTTGCCAAATGCTTAGCTCTGACAGCTGCATTTTACAAGACAAGTCATATCAAAGAACCATGCTCACATGCAACGCGTCTCTACAGCCTCTGTGCTTAATATTCTCTTAAGAAAGCACAGCACTATGCATGCTTGTTTTACTCAAGGCCACCATCGTCCTTCACAAAGTCCTCTGGTTTCGGGAGCTGTGTGATCACCCTTCCCACAGTAACTCTCAGCCAATCTCTGGTTGCGTAGTTATGTGGACGCCCAGAGCGACCCACCCTGGGAACTGTGTGATGGACAGCTTCACTCTCCACAACTCCATTTGCACCTTAGAGACCTCTCCACAGTCATTCATGCATAATTTTGTTCCTTATTAAAATTTCAAAGAGGTAAAGAGTATTCTGGGATTTTGCCATCATCGGCTGAATCTGCAATTGGTGCACTCACTCAACATGTAGAGAGGTGGAGCTATGGTTAGGAGACAGACATGCACATGAACAGGAAGACGTGTGCTGAAGCACGTGAGCGATTATCATGATGAAGACACCAGAACATTCCAAAAGAGCAAACACGGAGAGGCGAGCAACTGTGTCCTGTCCCCTTGCCTGTTTCTGCCAATGGCTTTGGAAAAACTCAAGTTCATCAGGCCCCTACCTCCCACCATGACTTGAATTTATTGACAAAATAAGTAATTTTAGGTCAAAAAGGGGAATTTTCATTATAAAATATAAGTAGCCCCAGTTCATAAAAGAAGAGCCTCATCACCAGTCATCAGAGAAATGCAACTTAGAACCACACCTGTGAAATGGCTGTTCTCAAAAAAGTAAATGAATAGAAAAGCTAATTAGTGTTGGCCAGGAAGTGGAGAAAGGAAAACCCTTGCACAGTATTAGTCAAAATAAAAGTTAACATATCCATTATGGAAAAGTTAATGTAAATTATTGTATCCATCATGGGCACTCTTCAAAAAATTAAAAATTGCATTACCATATGATCCAGCAACCCCACTACTGGGTATTTGTCCGACACCCCTAAGAGATACCTGTATTCTGATGATCCCTGCAGGATGATCCTCAATGCCTGAGGCACAGGAGGCACCCACACACCCAACAGTGGTCGGCTGGATCACAACAATAAAAAAACAACAGGATCCACTTCTAGGTCATCTTGTATAGCCTTCAGCCTTGAGGAAGACGCAAAGCTGTCCCTGCAGGAACATGGTGAGCCTGGAGGACAGTGTGTTGAGTGAAACAAGACAGACACAGAGACAGCACCCCAGGGTCTCGTTTACACATAGAATCCAGAACATTTGAACCCAGAGAAGCGGAGGCTGAAGGCTGAGGTTTGGGAAGATGTCCATCAGAGGAGTCAAAGGATGTACAATTCCAGTTAGGAAGAGTCGTGCCAGAGACCCAGTGTACAGTGTGCTGCATACTGGAAAATTGCCAAGAGAATAGTTTTCAGCTGTTCCCACCACAAAAAGCAAAAAGTATATGAGGCAATGCATATGCAAATTGACTAGATATTACTGTCCCACAACATATGCCTATTTCAAATCAACGTGCTGTACTTGATGGATACATACAAGTTTTGTCCATCAAAAATGAATTTTTAGAAGAGAGAGCAGGGGTCAGGTGCTGTGGTGCAGAGCGTTAATGCCCTGGCCTGAAGCACCAGCATCCCATGTGGGCACCGGTTTGAGTCCTGGCTGCTCTTCTTCTGGTCCAGCTCTCTGCTATGGCCTGGGATAGCAGTAGAAGATGACCCAAGTCCTTGGGCCCCCGCTCCTACATGGGAGACCCGGAAGAAGCTCCTGGCTCCTGGCTTCAAATTGGCACAGCTCCGGCCATTGTGGCCATCTGGGGAGTGAACCATTGGATGGAAGGCCTCTCTCTCTCTGCCTCTCTGGCACACAACATGGGGCACAAACCCACGACCCTGGGATTAAGAGTCCCATGCTCTACCAACTGAGCTAGCTGGGCAGTTTCTCAGGGTAGGATGATAGGGCAGGTGCATCTGCTGACAAGGTGGATTCTCAGTCTTGTTCAGCTGGTTCTGGTTGGCTGTCAAGTGCAGGCTTGATGTTTCTGGCTGGTACCCAATTGGGCTGTCCTGCATTCTCTGGAAAGACACAAGCATACCCTCGACCTTTGGTTATCAGAGGGTGTGGTCCTTTCCATTCTCCTGTCAGAGGGTCTTTCCACCTAACCACAGGGGCTGAGGTCTGGGATGGGATGGATCTGCTGGCCTCAGGCCTGCTTTCTCCCGGCTCTCAGGGTCTGTGTGGTGACTCGGCGCCTCTTGCCCCCACCACGCTGCTCCTCTCAGATAGGAATCCACTGCAACATTGTTGAGAAATCAACTGCAACATCTCTCCTTCTCTTTCTGTGTAACTCTTTCAAGGAAAATAAATAAAAGATCTTCATAAAAAAAGAAGAGAGAGCAGCTTAGATGGGCGTGGTTCTTGGTGGTCCCTTCCTCACCCTGCCTTGCATGGAAGTTATGTGTTCATGCTAACTCTGCCATCACCATGAAATACTCTCTGATGACAAATACCCACTTCAGCACCCTTGATGCTGCCATTTGGGAAGGCAACTTTTTCAAGGACTTTAACAATTAGGCAAAACAAAGCCCAACATTGTCTCAGGTTGTGTCCCCCACCCCCACCCCCGGAAGCAAACTCAGGGACAAAGAGGTGGCAGCATCTTAAAAGCAAATCCCAGGAAATATCACAAAAATGTAGGCATGTGAGATAAGAAAGGAGGCCGAGAAAGGGCGTGGTCTAGGACAGGCTCCCACCAGGACAAAGGCACTCCCTCCCCCAGGGGCACCCTGAGACAGAAGGGGTCACACCTCAGCTGTATTCTGAGAGGGGTGAGGGATCTGGGGGTCTCTGTCCGTCAACTCTATCAGCATTTGGTTGAGCACTGGTTGAGGGGTCATGGAGTAACCTGCACTTGAGCCTTCCTGACTGTGGCTCAGGCAGCCAGAGAAAGCCTCCAACCAAGGGTCCTGGGTGCCAGCAAATGGAAGCTGTGCGGTCAGTGTCAGGGGCATGGGCCACATAGGGAGAGTGGAGAGCGCAGCAGGACGCCTGCAAACCACCCATCTGTGAGCTGTTGCAAAGCTTCTCCCTGAGAAGTAAGAAGACAGAGGCCCCTCATCAAGTTTTAAAAAGAATTCGTAGTCACTTTCAGTAGAAATGAGGTAATAATAAAGTTAGGCAAAGTTCATTTTGCGATTAAAGTGTCCCACAAATTGCAACATTGCAGCATCCAACTCATCTCCAAGGCTGCTCATAAAACCCACAGGGCAACCTCGGCAGGTGTGACCCAGTGTGCTCCTCCCTCCCTCCTCTTGCGCCCCACCCCCTCCCTCCCTCCCTCATTTCTTCCCTCCTTTCTTTCTATACTTTTTAATATGATAACTGATATATGGATGTCAGGGAAAATGGAGATTTGAGTGTGAGGAATGAGCATAGTACATCAACCGCAGACATGAGACTTTATAAAATTGTCCATTACTGAATTTTTCTGTGACTTTGCTTGATCTTTCCAGTTCATTGAAATATGCCCGGTTGTCAATAATCTGAACTGATTTGGCCATCTCTTGATCATTGTGGCTGGTATTTGTTAAGTGCATTTTATAGGCCTTGATTTAATGGAAGAATTGATTCTTTCAATGAACTATGAGATAGAGACAGTCATTATTCTCATCTCACAAGTGAGGGACTAACTCGAGATAAGCCAAATACAACCCCTGTACAGAGATCTGAGCTCACCTGGCCCACACCCAGAGTCTGTGCACCCAGCCACTTCACTCCGGTTCTTCTCTGAGGGCAATGATTTTATGGCCTTGTGAGCACCTTTACTGTCATTCATAATGGACACAGAATCTTTGAAAGAAGTAGGATTGCTTTCCATGCCAAGTGCTTTGGACGATTCCACCTGCCTTGGAGCACCCTCATGGACTGAGTTTGAGAAAGCTTCCTCCAGTTGAACCTTGTGTGCAATCTTCATGGCTTCATTTCACAGAGTGTCCACTGTAGGGGTATCCTCGGAGATGATTTTCATTCTACTTTGATGGTCACGTCTAGTCGAGTCTGATATCTGAGTACGTTTCTGAATGGCAGAGAGAAAGGAAGGGTCTGAAAATAGTATTCATGCAAATTTAATTTGAACAGACATCCAAATTTAATGGCAAAATAAAGAAAACCCAGGGAATCATCTCACTAGAAAATATGCTAGAGAAGATTGCCCCCCGCCCCCACTCACTGTTGAATCCACAGTGCTGACAGTGGGACCTGCCTGCTGCTCATTATGGACTCGAGGAATGTGTTTTATTAAAAGGTTCATTTTAGGGTCAGCGCCGTGGCTCAACAGGCTAATCCTCCGCCTTGCGGCGCCGGCACACCGGTTCTAGTCCCGGTCGGGGCGCCGGATTCTGTCCCGGTTGCCCCTCTTCCAGGCCAGCTCTCTGCTGTGGCCCGGGAGTGCAGTGGAGGATGGCCCAAGTGCTTGGGCCCTGCACCCCATGGGAGACCAGGAAAAAGCACCTAGCACCTGGCTCCTGCCATCGGATGAGCGCAGTGCGCCGGCCGCAGTGCGCCGTCTGCGGCAGCCATTGGAGGGTGAACCAACGGCAAAGGAAAACCTTTCTCTCTGTCTCTCTCTCTCACTGTCCACTCTGCCTGTCCAAAAAAAAAAAAAAAAAGGTTCATTTTAGTTCTGTGTTACATCTACAGGAAAACTGTGAAATCATACAGGGAGTCTCCATATACCATACTCCCAGCTTCCCCTGTTATTAACATCTTATGTTTTCATGAGGGCACTTGAAAATGCTTGTGGAAAATGAGGTTAAGAGATAAATCTATTTTGGTGCAAAAAAAAATGAAATGCATGCAGAACTATATGGTGTATTTCTTAAAATTAGTGAATTGCAATGAGCCACTATTGATACATTATAGTTAACTGAAGTCCATTGGTTTTCAGTGTT
The DNA here is from genome assembly GCA_949820135.1 of Sylvilagus floridanus. Taxonomy (NCBI): domain Eukaryota; kingdom Metazoa; phylum Chordata; class Mammalia; order Lagomorpha; family Leporidae; genus Sylvilagus; species Sylvilagus floridanus. Next base: position 40,264,349 of record OX463246.1, read on the forward strand.
CACTTCATCTTTACCTAGCGTCCTTTCCTGGTCCAGTGTCCTCTATACAACACCACAGGGTATGACTTCAGCATCTCATTGGGCTCCTGCTGGCTGTGCCAATCTCTCAGACGTTCTTGCCTTTGGTGACATGAACAGTTGTAGAGAGCACTGGTCAAGCACTTTGTAGGCCTCAATTGAAATAGTTCTAATCTGATGTCTTTGTGATGAGACTGAGATTGTGAGCTCTTGGGAGGAGCAGCCCAGCAATAAAGCATCATTTCCTCTGACGAGCAGGTGCTGTCACCATGACTGACACTTGATATTGACCTTGACCACCTGGCTGAGGCCACATTTGCCAGGATCCATGTACCTGGATGTAACTAACCTTTCCCTGCCATTCCAAACCATATCCTTTGGGAGGGAGTCCCTCAGTGGCCCAGACCCAAGGAGTGGGAGCTGGGCCCACCACCTGGAGGACAGAATGCTCACACAAACTGCTTGGAATTATTCTGCAGAGAATATTTGTCTTTTTCCCATGTATTTACTCGTTCAGTTCTTTCATTGGTATTCTTTGGGATTCGTGGGTATTTATTAGGCATCCCTGGCTACTTTCTCCATGATCTCGTCCACAGTTTTCCGGCCTCTGCCTCTGTGAAGTTTTTCCTGCAGCACCCATGTCCCTGTGACATACCCCATCACGGGGGGTGGGTGCTATTCTGCTTCATTTCACTCTTTTCTTAGTTTCTGTCACTACAAGTCAGTCCAAGCTCATCTTCTCTTTCTTGTCTTATTCCTAGAACCTGAGATTTTTCCATGGAGTCTTTTATTGGGAAATGGGATTAGATGCCGAGATCTGGCCACCAGGTATGTGTGTGGCTAAGGGATGTGCTGCCTCCAGGCCATGTTCACTAACAGGGCAACATAGTGCACACTGGTACTCACCTGCCTTCATTCATGTCATTCCTGTATGAGACCATCTGTGTCTGCAAGCAGTGTTTTGGAATGAAGGTTATCGGAGGATATTTTTCAAGTTAGTCAACCATGAGGAGAGAAAAGCAAGAGCCCTTCTATGTGATGAGGTGGTAAAATCATGAGTTATCTGTGAGTGCCTGGCAAGGCTGGGAGATGCACACTGCCCGAGGCAGCGAGATCGCACTCGGCTTTAGAAGTCAGCGGTGTGCTGCAGCAGCGCTCAGACAGACCCGGGCCCCGGAAGGACTCTGCTCCACAGCACTGGGAGAATGCCGCACATGCGTGCAGATGAGCAGCAGCTACACACTGCTCAGCAACTGCCCAGAGAGCGGGAAATTTCCCAGAGAGAGAGAGGGAGGGATTGTGGGGCAAAGCAGAGGCAAAGCATGAAGGTGCGGGCACTTTGTAGGTGAGTCTGTATAGAGAAGGGGTGCAGAGAGATACAGCACACAGACTCCAAAACGGCTGGACCTGTGCTTGGCCCCTCTCCCTCAAGGGTGAAACACCCCCCTGGAAACACGCCCAGCGCAGACTGGCCCCGGCCCTGTGTGGGAGACTGCCAGTAAGAGACGCAGGTCTAATTATGACCTTTAAAGGTGCAGCAACCATTCCTGGCTGGAGGATGCCTAGAAGAGCACGACTATGGTAGCCTGAGTGTAGAGAAGAGAGAGGGCTGTGGGCTCAGCTCCCAGGCAGCCCGCGTGGCCATCGCGTGCGTCAGGGCAACGCCAGCGTGCACACTCCTCGGGGAGCTGCCAGTCGCAGAGGAGCGCCAAACAAAAGCAAGAGGAAAGAAAGTGAAAGCGGACACAGTTTAAAAAGGAGCACATGCCTGTTCTGAAAATAGATAGCTGTGAGCACTTCAGTCTTTGCAGAAAATTCAGGGGAACTCGACTGGTGTTTGAAAGGTGTCAGTAGCAGTAACGGCAGGTGCTGTTCTCACGACACAGGTGTGTTCATCACAAGCTTCCCGAAAGCAATCCCGGAGGTGACCGCAATCTGCATTTCTCAGCGTGGACACAGCAACCTCCCTGGCATAACACTTGTTAAAGGCAGCCTCCCAGAGACCTGGCCCACAGCCTGCTGAACCCGGAGACCACAGGATTAACCACAGGCAGTAGGGACCCAAGGGGGAAATAAGACAAATGCCCAATTTCTGGCTCAAACAGGAAAACGGTGAGTGGGTAGACACCTCTTCTTGTTCTTCCCCTGCACTACAAAGTCCCCATGAGCTGCAAACGTAAACACCCACTATCCAGGCTGCTCCTCGGATCCCTAAGCGACTGGCAAGTTCTTCCATACCTGTCCTCTTCGCTGGTATTGTTCTAAATGTGGGATGACACTGAGCCCACGTCGAGGCCAAACGCACCCAGAGAGAAAGGGAAGCCCTGAAGTTTGTGGCTGTTCTCATCCAGATCCAGCCACCAGCACACGTATTGAGGAGTGTGATGCAGGGGCCTCTCGGCAGATGGCTGCTCACAGCTGACAGCCTGGAACAAAGTCTCTGTTAAAGCTGGTGCCCATTTCACACAATCTTGCACAGGATGTGTGTCCCATGTGGCCGGAGCCAGCTCCCCTGTGCAGGGCAGGGGCAGGGGAGAACACCTGCTGGGCACCAGCTGTATTGCACTGTGTGTCACACACACCTGTCTTCCTACCTGGCAAGGTAGATATCATTGTCCCCATTGCACAGTTAAGGAAGCTGAGACCCGGAGAAGCCTGAAGGGCAGAAGAGAAATTCAACCCCAGAGCAGTGTCACCCTCAAAATTCATGCCACTTTTTTAAAAGATTTATTTATTTATTTGAAAGACAGAGTTACAAACAGGGAAGGAGAGACAGAGAGGGAGAGAGAGAGAGAGAGAGGAGAGGTCTTCCCTCCACTGGTTCACTCCCCCAAAGAGCTACAATGGCTGGAGATGGGCCGATCCAAAGCCAGGAGCCAGGAGCTTCCTCCAGGTCTCCCATGTGGGTGCAGAGGCCCAAGCACTTGGGCCATCTTCTACTGCTTTCCCAGCCCATAGCAGAGAGCTGGACTGGAAGAGGAGCAGCCGTGACTAGAACTAGTGTCCATATGGGATGCCGGCACTTCAGGCAGAAATTAGCCTACCATACCATGGTGCCACCCCCACATTCATGCTCTTTAGTTGCCACAATGTCCCCTCCAAAGTGATTTTTTCCCTTATCTACCATCTTGTGTTTTACTGACATTCTCTTAAGCAAAGGAAGTCCCCAAACAGAAGGGACTTGTGCAGGACGAAGAGAGCCACTTGCCACCGGGATGAAGAGAATCTCGACCTTATTCTGTCCGTGATGACCCGGATGGCGGCGTGCTTTCATCTCCATTTCTGGTCAGCCAGATAAGAAGGAAAGCATGAGCCGCTCCTTCCACTGTGCACATTCTGGATTTTTCTGAGGAGCCTACGCATGCATGGAAGAACGTGCATTAGCTTTGATCCCCACGAAACGGATCTAACAAACACTGTGCAAACAGAGGCCAAGAGCAATGGTGCACTTGGTTTTCTACAATCTGTATGATGTTGCCTAATCCCAATACTTGGCAATCCGTGTCTGACTTTCAGCCTAAGAAGCAGCACGCTCTATTTTAAAGTCAGACTCAAGCTCAGTCCTTCCTCAAAGCCAGCTGTTGGGCCATGCATCAGTGTGCTTCTAGAACAGGCTATTTGAAGTCCCCAAAGATGAGGACAGGAGTTGGGTCCGGTGGCAGGCTGCCAGCTGGGACACCCACGTCCCACTCTCGCAGTGCCTGGGTTCGAGTCCTGGCTCTGCTCCCAAGTCCAGCTTCCTGCTGCTGTATGCCTTGGGAGGCAACAGCTGATGGCTCAAGTAGTTTGTCTCTGCCACCCAGGTGGGAGACCTGGAGTGAGTTCTAGCTACGTGCCTCAGCCCGGCCCAGTCCTAACTACCGCAGGCTTTTGGGGAATGAACCAGCAAATGGAAGCTCTGTCTGCCGCTCCGATAAATACAAGTAGTTTAAAAAGCCAGAGTCTTCCAATTTTGATGAAGTCTCCTGTTAGTTCAGTGAGTTAGCGCTACAGTTCAGTAGATCATTGATTCAAAAAAATCTGTAACCTGACTGCTTGGCCACTGTTACTTGATCATTTAGGCAAATGGCGTAACGCAGTTTGAAGTGTTGGGAGAAAAGTCCCTCAAATCTGGTCCCACGCCATCTGTCCCTGAGAACACAGCTTTCTAGCCTGGCCTCCAGGACTTGCTTCCGTCTATTTGTCTTTATTCAACCTCGAGCTCACCCCAAAGTGGTGTCGACTCACTCACAAGTCTGTCTACAGATAGACACGCACGCGTACAGACCCATGTACATCTACTCCTACTCGTGCCCATGCACACACTCATACCAACGCACCTACTCACACAGGTCCCATGCACACACTCACACTCATACTCCCACTCATGCACACCCATTCACACTCCCATGCACATACTCACACTCCTACACCTATTCCTTCACATTCTTGTGCACACACCCATACTCATACATACTCACTCACAGTCCTGTACACACACTCACACACATTCCTGTGCATAGTCATATTCATACTCATATATGTTCCCATGTACACACAGTCACACACCCACTCTTACATACGTTCATTGGCACTCCCATGCACACACACTCATAAACACACTCCTTTACATTCCTGTGCACGTACTCACACTCACACACACTTATTTACATGTCAGTGCACACACTCACACACACCTACTACATATGCTCAGTCACAATCCCATGCACACACACTCATAAACCTACTCACTCACATTCCTGTGTACACACTCACAGTCACACACCCACTCAGCCACACTCCCATGCACACACACTCATACGCAAACTCTCACACATACACATGCACACATGCATACATGTTCCTATGCACACAAGACACATGCACACACTCCCATGCACACACACTCATAAACCTACTCACTCACATTCCTGTGCACTCACTGTCACACACCCACTCAGTCACATTCCCATGCACACACTCATAAACCTACTCACTCACATTCCTGTGTACACATTCACAGTCACACACCCACTCAGTCACACTCCCACGCACACACTCATATGCATACTCTCACACATCCACATGCACACATGCATACATGTTCCTATGCACACACTCCCAGGCACACACTCCCATGCACACACTCATACACTTACACACAGTGCCAAGCACACACTTGCACTCATGCATGCCCCTGGTGATACTCCCACTCATTCCCACAGGTGTGGATGGATTGCACTGAGCAGACTTCACCTAGCATTTGGGGTCACAGAAGGCAGCCACACACAGAACTGAATTCTCCAGAATCTTTGTGGGTCCTTCGCCCTGTCTCCTCCCTCATATTTACTCCCAGGAAGTGAGGATCAGAGGCCCGGCAGGCTCCTTCCCCAGGAACCGGGTAAGCCCCTAGAAAGAGGGCTCACTTGGCGGCTACTGGTTTGTCCTCACACCCCTGGCTACAGAGGACAGAGTTCCAGAAAGCCAAAGCTTCAGCAGCCTGACCGTGGGCTTCCCAGTCTGCAAAACTGTGAGAAGAAAATGCCTGCTCTTTACAAAGGAAGGATTTTGCACACATGGGCTAAGACAGAAAGATTCGGACTGAACCCTGAGGCAGCCACACGGCCGCTCAGGGATCCTGTGGCCCCTGGCGGCCCCACTCTGGGCTTGAGCAGTGGATTCTCAATTCAGGAGAATCGTGAGAGATCCAGTAGCTGTGGAGACAATGCAGGGCTCCCAGCCCCACGCAGTGGTCACCGCACCCTCCACAGGGGCCCTCAGGGGTCGTGTTCCCCAACAGCAACTACTGCAAACAGAAGAACCCGGAAGGCATAAGAGGAGATACCCAGAAATGTTGTCCACAGCCTCGGGACCACTGAAGAAGTTCATGGAAAAACAAAATTAAAAGGTAGGTTCATCTTGCTGCAAACATTTTTGAAATTTATACTTTTTTCCGTAATACACATTTTCAGTACAATTTTTGAAAACCCACAATATACATGGATTTGGGGATTTTTTACACCTTCTCAGCCATTTCTGTGGGCTTGTTGAAGCCCCCTCGCATACTCAAGAGTGGGGACGTCTCCCCTGCTTCTTTGTTGCCTCCAAGTTTGTCAAGGATTCTGTGTGATGCTCTTCTCTCACCTTCTGCTTCTGTGCAGTGGATGTCCCAGAACACAGGGAAGCTAAGGTCAAAGGGCTGTGGAAGCTCAGGGGAGAGCTACGCACGCAGGGGCAGCCAGAGGAAGCTTCTACGAGGGGCTCCCACTACCAGCCCCGCTGCCCAGCAGTGAAAATTAACATACCCCGAGTTCCCTACCGTTAGCATTTTGAAGGTTGTGAGGCCACTGTTCCTGTGAATTTTTCTTATCCAAACCAAAAAGCAAAGTCATGATCCTCCTTGAGTGCATGATATGACCAGAACCCCAGGCAATGTTTCTGTCTGTTTTCCCAGCCTGTGCTGAGCCCCTCGGTGTCTACACCTCCATCTCTGAACGGGTTCAGGGAGGAAGGGAAGAAGAAAGAGGAGATGAGGGCTGACCTCACTACAGCCGTGATCTCATCTTGGGCATTTTCAGGTTTTCCTCTAAGATTTTAGGAGAAACTCTTCAGAATTCTTCAGAAATATTCCTATGAAACACACAACTTTCTAGTGCATAAAAGTATTCAAGTAAGTTCAGTTTGTACTCTAAGTTCAGACATTTCCTTAGACTTTGAAAACAAATTTCCAATAAGAAGACTTACTTTGACCCAAACGAATGCAATTAGGACAAGTAAGCATATTCATTTCTGTATGTAAAAGCCCTGCTCCTTTAAATGCAAGGGCCTGGTAACTAAAATAAGTGCCACAGAACTGTATCAGTTACAAAGAATAAGGTTTTAGGTTGCACAATGCTCAGGACTGTGCAGTGTTTAATTACATCGAAATGCTGATGCCCTGAGATTTGTGCAGTGCGCAACATACACAATCAAATGTGGGACGAAAGAGGTTTCCATGTTCTTCCTCATTACTGACCAGGACAACCGGGAACTTGTCCATGCCTCGGATAGATGCTGAAAGGCAACGTGGTGAAGGTAAAATAATCTCAGGCGTAGGCAGACCTGGTTCAAATCCTGGCTATGTGCTCTTGGGCAAACTAACTCAGCTTTCTTCCTCCGTGTCTTCCTCCATAAAACAGGGGTGAGAAAGCCAAATCCAGAAAGAAGGCAGTAGAATCCAAAAACCATTCTGAATATGCAACAGAGCGTACATCCAATTGATGTGGTTAATAACCTGCGTTTATCACATTGTGACAATCGTTCATGTATTCAAATTCTTCGGGATTTTGTGGTGAGGGGAGTGATTGCCCTCTCAACCTTCATATGATGTACTTTCCTATGTGAAAGGCAAAAAAGTCGAAGACTTCATTTGCAAGGCTTCCTTGCAGCTAAGACGTGCCTGTGAATTTACTTCTGTTAATTAGATGCTCTTGGACAAGATGGGCTGTAGGGGGCTCTGTGGAGCCCAGCCTCCACCTACTCCAGCTGTGGCTAATGGCTAGCACAGCCTGAGATCCGGGAGTGCTCTGTGGGATGGCTTCAGGCCGGTCACTGACGCACATTTTAGAGAGGTGGCTGTGGGCGGTACAGGGGTGCTGCCTTGTGATTGACGGGTTGGAGCTATGACTGTCAACTCAGCAGCCCCAGAAGTAGCCACCTCGAGAGAATGGTGGAAAGGCGTATCCCTGTCTCAGTGTTGCAGCAGCCGAGGAGGAAGGAGATGATTCCTACAAAATGAACTCCAGGGATTTCAATTAGGGGTCCATGTACGGCACCATACTGTCCAAGGCCAGAAGAAACAGGCCTGGGACTCAGGGGATAAAGACAGGACGTGTGTGTGCATTGATTCAGTGAGGGGGTCACCCACTCGTGAGGCCGGCTGTGTTTTCCGGGCTCTGAGCCCTGCAGGCTAGAACTCCGTTACCCAGCATGGGAATGCCCCACAGACTGAGTGTGAACTGCTGAGTATGAACTCGCTGAACTGCGAGGCAGCCTTCTGAGACGGGGCCAGCAGCCATGATGGTGACACAGATTCCCAAGGGGAAGCAGCAGGGACGGGCACTTTGAAATCCAGGAGATTCTCTGGGCTCCCCCCAGAACCCATAAACAGCTGTGAAAGTCAGTGCCTGATGTGAGCTGCTGGTTATAAGCAGAACCACCTACTGCTCAGCGTGTGTGGAGGGAAGATTTGCCTCACCTGAACAGATAGAAAACCATGACAAACTGGGGCATCGAATGGGTAGCGAAGGCAGAAAGTTACAAGCAGCAAGTGAGGCTCCGGGAGTAGATGCAGTAGGACCCGCAACTCCTTCCTTGTTTTCCTTGAGTGTGCGCTTGCAATTGTTAAATGAATTCTCTTCCCTCCTCTGTTTCCCGATATTTTTTCCGAGACATGCTGCGATAGTAAAAATGACTGCCTTCGTGTTGCACAAGACACCCAGGTAGTGTTGTAACACACGCGGCACAGGTGCAGGCATTGGTGAGCTGGCAGTCTCCCCTCTGAGGGAGGGGCGAGGAAGGGAGAGCTGTGATCTGTGCTTGTGCAGTTAGGGAGGGCGGGACTGTGCAGCTGCTTGAGCGTGGGCAGCGAGAAGTGTCAGCCACGGAGTTGACCAGATGGCAAATGTGTGTGAGAGCATGGTGCTGCCGCTTGGCACTCATTCCAACCGCCTGGTGCAGTATATTCCAGCCGTTTGAAAGTTAGGAAGATCAAAGCCTTGTCCCCATATAAGATGGGTAGGGCCAGCGCGTGACTCAGAGGCGGAAGTCTTCTGACTGCTGCTCTGCTATGTCCCTGCAAGGGGAGCTGTGACAGCCCCAGCTCCCGGCTGCAGCGAGCGCCTTCCCAGCACTCAGGCACCGGCCCCATGCTGGAAGGTGCAGGTCAGAGGTAGCAGCCTCCTGGCCTGGAGCCCCCATGCCCCGCGGTGCCCCTGGTACCGCATGTTCTCCAGAGTGGCCGTGCTGTGTTCTGGGAGTCCTTCTCAGCCTAGAATCATTTCTCTAGCTTCCCCAGCTCCTTCTGTGGAAGCCTTTTTCATTTCAAATACCTCGGGCGGTCTCTTGATTTGTAACTGATTTTGTCATTGGTTTACATTTTCTGCAAATAATACCTGTTGGCTGCTCAGGGAGGGTCTCTTCTCACCACCCCACCTGGTGGGAACTGTATACTTCTTGCAAAATCCTTGCATTTAATTCTTGTGTGTTATCCACAGATACTTATATCTCTTAATAAAACTGATTATCTGCTTTCTCAATTCTCAATAAATGAGACACAGCATCTTAGAGAAAAGCGTGATGAGCCAGAATGAGGTTACACACAAGCTGGAAGGAGCCCTACTTGGAGGTTATGTCACTGCTTGCAACTTTGTTTCTGGTTCCAAATGGCTAGGTATTCTAGGGAACATTAGATTAACTTGTGTTTTTGCTACAAAACATACATCGAAGCCTGACTGCACAGACTACCATATTCCACCAGTGATCTTCCTTGATCATCTTTCCCCCAAAAGAAACCGCTCTATTACTCAATCCTTTAAGCCATATTTTAGGGTAATTAAAACTATCTGACATATTTATTTTTGCATATATGTCTCAACTATTAGAAGGCTAACTCTGAGATCAGGGAGTTCATTTTATCACTTTCTAACATCATAGTATATGCATATTAAATATTGTTAAAAAATCTAAGAGAGGATCCAGACGTTCTCAATGTCAATGTTTTAGTCCCACTTCTGTAGGAACGCATTCACCCAAGAGCAAGAAGAGGAAATCCACCTTCTTAGCTCTGTTGTGAGCCAATGCTTCTGTGCTCCTGAGGAGATTGGAGTGAGCTCATTAATGCAAGCAGAAGACAATGGATTCCCAAGCTCTCAGTAACGGCACCCAGACATCTCTGCTGTTGTTGATTCCTTGACCAGAACAGAAAGGTTGATCAGAGCACAACATGCCAGTGCTTGATGTCTCATAGTTACCCCTGGCTGCAACCATTTTTTTATTTGGTTGGCAGACAATTTGGGGAAAGTGCCTAATAACTATCGTAATGTTCATCTTCCTTAGATGTATCTTGGGAACAGTTGGTGAAGGGTGGGCAGTTCTTTCACGCATAGATGTGTAATGCACAGCAGTGCGAATCCAACACCTGGCAGTGCAAGGCAAGGAAAAGTCACCTGGAGGCCAAGTGCGCAACAAAAGCCTGGGAAAACCTATGGTCCCTGTTTTCCTTCTCATCACTGTCTCTTCTCCCAAAAAGGACAGTTTGGAAAACTATCTGCACAACTAATTAGCAATGAAAATCTGCTTCAAATAACCTGATGTGCCTAGAGACACACAGAGAACTGCACCTGACCCACGTATCAGCATATCCAACTATGCTTGTGTCTCAGAAAGATGCTGACGAAGCCCAAAGATAATATTTTCAGGCTTTATTTTTTCTGTGCCACATTGGATATGCTTTCAGCAAAGCAAAGACATCAAATGCTCTGAAAGATCCTTCAACCAAGGATCATTTGAGTCAAGCGTCACTCTTTCCCAGTTGAAAGGAAAGAGAAAGGATAAGGGACTTGCTCTGACCCCTTAAGAGGCCAAGGCTCAGTGGGGAGGACAGAGGATGACAGGCAAGTTTACCTCGGATCTACCGTTCCTGTTCTTTGGTACACAAAATAACACCTACTTTTTCTCCAGTACTCTCAGAATATAAGCATTTAATCCAACTTGTTGACTCAGTTTTGAATAGTCCCATAAATACCTGGATGTACCAATAAGAGACCAATCTTTAACAATGAATTAAACTGTTTTTTTGTGTGTGTGTGTGTATGGTTTTCTCGGCTTACATGTGTTTTTAGGCCAATAATTCAACTTACATTTCCACTACTCAGCTTTTATGTTTACACCCTTCCTTAGAGCATATCCTCATCTCAGAATTAATTTTTTAATCCACATTGTACTATCCAAGCCTCTCCACATGCATAGAACCAAAGGATAGATGATAGATAGGCAGATAGATAGATAGATGATAGACAGATGATAGATGGTTATAGATGGGTAGGTGATAGATGATTACAGATAGGTAATAGGTGATAGATGACAGGTAGTTGATGATGCTGGTAAAGATAGATAGATAGATAGATAGATAGATAGATAGATAGATAGATAGCTGATTACAAATAGACAGGTGATAGACAGATGATAGATAATGATGATGGGATGATAGATGATAGGTTGATGATGATGATAGATAGGTAGGTAGATAGAAGGACAGATCAATAGATAGACACATAGAAGACTTATTACAGGGATTGGCTCATGCCAAAATGGAGGCTCAGTCCTGTGTTATGCTCGCTGCGCACTGAGACTTGAAAAAGTCAGATATGTAACTCAGTCCCAGTTCAAAGGCCCAAGAAATAGGAGCTCTGATATCCAAGGGCAGGGAAAAGTGGTTGTCCCAGTTCAATGGTGATGCTCACTCACACTGGACAGACTTCTTTACTCAGATTATGGTAGCAATCGTTGATCTCCTCCAGAAACACACTCACAGACACATCCAGACATAACACTCACCAGCTACATGGACATCCTTTAGCCGCCATCAAATGTACATGTGAAGTCTATCACCATGCGCAAAACTCATGATGCTTGAGGCTCTGAACATTGGGTTACCACAGCCTGGTTGGCTTAAGGTTGATTAAATGTACTGAACAGAAGTCCAGTCTCAGAATGTCTGGACTTGGATATTCCCACTGATTGGCTTAAAGTCACTTGTTCTCCTGAGAGTGTCAGAGACTATGAATTGTGTTTACTTCTGTATCTGACATAATAAAATTATGGCTAATAAGTGAAATGTAGTGTTTTTAATAATATAAATTTGACTTTCTTTACAAAATAATACAATTCTGAAAATATTCAGGTGTACACAGTTCTCCATGTCTACCTCTAGATGCTGGACTTGGCCCTGTGTGAAAGATCAGGGACTGGGAAGAGGACAACAAGGCCCACAGCCCCAGGAGATGGTTTATTCTGAATTCATGGAGATTCCTTAGGACAAAGGTCAGCGTGGCATTACAGGGCGAAATAACATGTGTGCCATTTCTTTCTGCATTTTCATTTAAAATTTCATGTTATGCTGATGGACACAACTCAAAGGATTTTGTGCCACACAGGCTTGGCTTCACATCCTACTTTGGCTCCTGGGAACTCCAAGGACTGCTCCTCCTTCCTTAGCCTTTGAGATTCTTGGCTTCCTCCTCAGAGTCACGGGGACAGCCAGCCACATTACTGGGGAGCGTGGGAGTGGGAAAAAGTGAATCCTGCAGCTCATGGGAGGTACAGCCTCAGCAGATCTTCGCTCTGCCCCTATACTTCGGGCATTTTGGTTTGGGACATGTGGGTCAGGCTTTGTGGAGGAGGCAACATTACCAAGTTCTGACTCACCTGCGTCATTTCTTTTTACTTGTTGCATTAACTTGAGAAAGGAGGACTCAATAGCAACAGAAATGATGTTTAATTAGGCACTTGCTGAGCTCCACTGATTAAAAGTTACCAGTTGAGAATTACAGTGAGGCAGCAAGATGTCATATCCTCTCTCAAGAACCATATAATGGATGAAGGATGTTCCTAAGAATAAGGCAAAGGGAAAAACAGCATGGAACATGACAGCAATGAGCCAAGAAATCCAAGCAAGACATGAAATGAGGAGAAGAGATTGGATGGTGTCTGTAGTCAAATTCTTTTTATTTATTTGACAGGTAGGGTTATAGATAGTGAGAGAGAGACAGAAAGAAAGGTCTTCCTTATGTTGGTTCACTCCCCTAATGGTCGCTAAGGCCAGCGCTGTGCCGATCCAAAGCCAGGAGCCAGGTGCTTCTTCCCAGTCTCCCATGTGGATGCAGGGACCCAAGCACTTGGGCCATGCTCTGCTGCCCTCCCGGGCCACAGCAGAGAGCTGGACTGGAAGAGGAGCAACTGGGACTAGTACCCGGCACCCCAACCAGGGCTAGAACCCGGGGTGCTGGCACCACAGGCAGAGGATTAGCTAAGTGAGCCATGGCACCGGCCCTCTGTAGTCAAATTCTAAAATCCTAAGGTAGTTACCATTCCTCTGTTGGTCTCCTCCATACCTGCCTCACAGAGATGATGGGCAAAGATTTCAGTAGTGAGAACAGGGCAGAGAGAGACTGAAATCCCTACTTTCAAGGGATTATGCTCTTGTGCAGGGAAGCAAAGAACAAAATGAAATGGTAAATATCTGAATATTTGTTTATGATAGTTGCTAGGGAGGAAGATAAGCAGGACAGGGATGCGTACAGTGGGAGAGGGGAGTGGAGAATTTAGTGACCTCCTCTCTCAGTCCTCAGTGAATAGGCAGCACCCAGAGAACACCTGAGTGAGGGCAAGGAGCAGGCTGTGAGTCAGCTCTTGGGAAATACCTTTGTTGAGTAGGTGGAGACGAGAGTGAAAAACAAGAAGAGGTGACAAGAGTTCTTACAATGAGCCGGGAGGTGGCACCTCCAAGAACGGAAGGGTCATCCTCACTCATAAATAAAATGAAGCGTGTACATGGCGCAGGTTCAGAGGAAGCGCACGGGAGCTTGGTTTTGGACACTGTATTTGCACCCCAGGCTGCCATGATAACCGATGGCTTCAAATTTCACAATGTTATCATCTCCCAGCTCTGAAGGCTGCAAGTCTGGAATCCGGGCACCAGCAGGGCTGTGCCTTCTGTGAAGGCTGCAGGAGAAAGCCCTTCCTTGCCTCTCCTAGCTGCCCTTGGTGGCCAGAATCAATGGTGTCTCTTAACTTGTAGATGCATCACTTCAAACTCTGCCCCCACCTTCATGTTCCCTCCTCCCTTGATGGCACTGTAGATGTCTCTTCATCTCCTCTCAGGTCACCGGTGTTACTGGAACTAATCCAGGATGTCCTCACCTTAATCTTGATTATATCCACAAAGACCGTACTTCCAAGTCGGGTCACATTCACAGGAATTCAGCGCATCTTCCTGGGGAACACGGTTTAACCAACAATAGACCTAATGTTAAGGAGGCGATTGAGTATGTAAGAGTGGAGATGACAGTGACTCCAACTAGGAGGTATTCATGTAGCAGCCACTGCGGCGTTGGTGATGGCGTAAGCTGTGATGCTGCACGAGATCATGGAGATAGAGAGGATGGTCAGGGAAAAGAAAACCCCCAGGACTGAGACGGAGTGCTGTGATGTTTGGAGGTCAGGAGGATGAGGAAGATACACCCAAAGAGACTGGGTGTGTGTGTGCTGACAGTAAGAGACTGGGCGTTAGGTGAAGAAGTGTTCAGGGAGATTGGAGTAGCATAACAGTGAATAAGACAGTCAGGAAGGAGCCAGAGATAAGATGACAAACATGAAGCAGGATTCATGTCCTTAGTACCAAATCTGTGTTTATGAATTTGAGTCAACGAATGGACTCCAGGCATGAGTGAAGGAGCCCCCAGCTCTGAGGGACCCCCACCAAGTGTGTGCATCGTGCAGCTCCAACGCTGCTTCTGTCCACACATCTCCTCCCCAGATGCTCCTGCCTCCCTTCTTCACTCTAGGACCTTGAGATGACCCCGGGCTCATCCACGCAAAGACAAGTCAGAGACTCCCTTGCAATCGGCAGAAGGAAAAGGAAGCAGACTGGTCTGTGGGATAACAGGCATTGCTCCCAGAGGGCTGGAAGTATCCCAGGCACCAACACGCAGAATGACCTAAAACACATCACAAACTTCCCCAGTGGAGTGAGTGCAAAGCATCACACAGCGGTCATGGGAACGGAGTCTGGCACAGCACTCGGAACACTCCCTGAGATGCCTGCGTCCCATGTCAGCGCTTGGAGCCCAATCCTGGCTGCACTTCTGATTCTAGCTTCCTGCGGCTGCACACCTCATGAAGCAGCCAGTGATTGCCCGGATGACGGGGTCTTTGTCATCCACATGGGAGACTTGGATTGGGTTCCAGGATTCTGGCTTTTCCTGACCCAGTCAGCTGTTTGGGGGAGCGAGCCAATGCATGGAGGGACCCTCTCGTCGGTCTCCAAGCAGTTATTAATGATAAAGCAATTGTAATGTATTTGGAAGAAGGCAGAAGACCGAGGTGGCACTGAGTATCTTACTTGAAATGTATGGATGGCAGGAAATAGCGGAAAAAAGAACCAAACTTCCATGATGCATTCTGGCAGTAGCTTCCCAGAAGGGTCAAGGCAAATCCAAGATCACCACTTAAAGCAGCAATATTACTAAGGGGGCAGAGAATAAAGGAAAAAGTAAAGAGAAATGGTGCAGAATTGGAAACCAGCAAACGTTAAATCAAGGTGAGGATGCACTCGCAACTTAAGTGCAAGTAGTCTCAGACTCCAGTGCTAATCTTTTTTGTGTTGGTCAAAGTCATGTTGCACTGCACAGTGTTAGAGAAGAACCCACTGTAGTTGTAAGGGTTCCCTATCAAGTACGTGAAATAAGAAGATATATATATGTTCCTGTAACATGCAAACATTCTAATGCCTGTGACACTAAAATCTGCAGATACTATCCACCAAGTGTTTGCTGACAAACCTTGGATCTCGGTAACTTGGTAATGCACCTGACATTCTGACCATGATGTGCTCTGCTCTTCAGTGGGAAGTGCATTGCAGTTTCTGAAAAGGCTTGTGGTAGCTCCTCTGCACAAGGGCCGGGCACTGGGGAGCAGGCTCTCACACTTCCTGCTCCGATGCTTTGGCCAGTGATTGGAAGACGGCTGTGGGGCAAACGCCTGTTAAATGTGACCTCCACCCAACACGGGGTCCCAAGCACAAGGTGCTCTCTTGATTCTCAGCTGTTTTTGAGTTGCCAGGTGGCCATGACAACCCTTCCTGAAACTGCTTCTGGGGAAAGCCTGAACTCACCCCATGCCTGCTATAGGCCTGGCCTGCCCGGCCGTGTGTCCATGGAGAAGATCATGGCTTCTCCCACCAGCAGGGGAGACACTCAGCCCTGTCTTTCTCCAGAGAGGGCCCCTCCTCACTCCTGCTCACTCGGGGATGGTTCAAGGCTGAAGGATGCCATCAGTGCTCCCTCACGTTTCCCTTCACCAGTCTTTAAAATTTCCAGGTTCATCTTGCACGAATACCCGGAAGCCCTTCCTTCTTTCAACACTCTTCCAGGCCTTTCTCCCCACTTCTTAGCAACCACACAGGCCTGGGGAGCGTGTGTCCTTTCATCCCATCCCTGCCCTTTGCAAGGTGGCAGATCCCCTGTCCTGCTTTCTTCCGCACTCTCCTATATTCCAAAATGCTCTCCTTACGAGCAAGCTCTCTCTCTCTTGCTGGTGGAGATGCTTCTCCTAGCGTAATGTTACTGCATGGCTTAAAAGAAGACCTTCAACCCCTGAGCAGCAATGATAGGGAAGAAAACAGAATATGAAAGAGCTATAGAACCACACAGGGAGATGCTACACTGTCCTGAGGTTTTCTCCCTGCCAAAGGACTTTCACGTTTCTGACCTTAAATTTCTTATCAACAAAGTAAGGGGAAGACAAGCATTGAGAGTGGCAGGTAAGGTGCTCACTTGGACACCCACTGTCCCACACCCAAGGTCTGGATTTCCCACCAAGTCACTCCCTCAAAGGTGGTGGTGATGGCTCATGTGGTTGGATTCCTACACCCACACATGGGAGAGCTGGACTGGGTTCCCAGCTCCTGGCTCAGCCCCTGCCTGACCCTGGACAATGCAGGCATTTGAGGAGTGAAACAGCAGCTGGGCGCTCTCACTCTCTCTCTTTCTCTCTCTCTCATTCCCTCTCTCCCTCTCTCCTCCCTCTATATCAAATAAAACAGATAAAATAAAAGCCACTTTAAGTCAGTAAATGATGGGAGGGATTTCGGCCAGAGGACTTCTCCTCCAGCCCTCATCATCTTATCTGAGTCCTGACTATGGCTGAGTTTCTGCACCACCACCCTGGTTAAATCCTCCGTCTGTCCCTCCTCCTCCCGCCCTCTACCCTCCTTGTCCTGTTGAACCGTGGCAGCCTCTGCAGTCTAACACATGAGATGGACTGATGCCCCACCAGGGGACCAGGGATGCAAAGGGAGCACGCACCGTGGAAATGGCAGTGCTGTGAAGACAACACAAAGGAAGAAGGATCGGAGCCAATGGACTTCAGGTTTCGTGGTAGCGATGCAGCCGAGCTGACCTGGGATTTCCTCCTGGAACACGCTGGGGTTCACAGTGCTTACCTTCAGCTTTCTGCTCCAGGCCCTGGGACCCCAGCACCGCACTGCCCCCTCCCTTTATGTTACGACTCCCACTTCCCAGCATCCACGGTTTCTGAAAGCCGGGTCGGGTCACCGCGCGGGCCTTCAGCCACGCTCCGGCACCCTGCTTTTCTCTTGGTGCAGACCAGATCTACGCAGTCCCCTTTCTCTCCCTTCCACGTGCACAACTCAGAAACACCAGAAAGAAAACAATAGGTGCGTTCAACCAAGGAAGAAGATTCCGGGGGTGGGGGGGATGCTGCCACCTAAGGCCAGCTGAGCCCTCCCACCGAGGGTGTTGGACCATGAGGCAAAGCTGAGGCTGCCGCCTTGGAAAGCCCCCGGCTTCAGAGGGCCCGGCTGTCGCCCCGCTCTGAGCCAACCCCGCTCTGACCACTCCCTCCCTGGCTCCACCAGGCTGCCGCTGTGCCTCTGTGCTGTTTCCATTTCAGGCACAGCAAACATGTGTAAATACTTTATTAAAATTAAAAAAATAAGCCCAACACACGAAGTGGAAGCTGTTCCCCTCTGATTGATTTTTCAAAAGCTCCCCAGACTGCTTCTGTACAGATGTTTGCAAAATGATTGGCTGCAAAGTGGGCTTAATTCATAAAAGCAATAAAACGTTGCTTATTGACTGAACAGATGAACTAGCTGAGGGGAGATAATTTGGAGGGTTCTCATTGGAAATGCTTTGAAGAAATGTAATGATAGTGGAGAGACAGAGCCTTATTAGCTGTGGTAAATACATTTTCCTACAGAGTGCTTGGGAGGTTTTTGAAATAACTGGAAAATAACCCTCAGATTTTCAGTCTTAGCGACTTTTGGACTAAATGTGCAACTTCAGCCTCAAAAATCCATGTATCCTTTGATGGACATAATTGAAAATCCGTACGTAAATATCTGGTGTCAAAAACAGTCAAGGGCTGGGATAAGGACCAGCAGGATCCAAGTTGAGCGGCGCCGTTGGCCCCTCCTCTCCTTGCTAAAATGAGGGCCGAATGCTCTGTGCAGTGACCTCGTGCTGGGGAGGCAGACAGGTCCACGCAGGCTCTGCTCAAGGAGCCTGGAGCTGGGTGCAGGGAGTCGAGGTGCCCCACAGAGGGGCCCCGGAGGGAAGCAGAGCCCTCTGCCCACTTCGGAGAAACAGCCACAGGGCTCGAGTCTGACCTCAGCTGCTGCAAGGGTATGTGTTTCTGTGTGTGCATGCTGAGAATGCAAAGCTGCCCTGCCTCTTGGGGACCGACCCTTCCTGGTGCTGTGCCGTGTGCCGTGCCGTGTGCCGGGGGGTCACTGGTGTCATGGAGAAGCAGAGCTGTTTTCCTGACTGCCATGCCCCGCCCCCAGCTCACTGGACTTCAGATTCCATCAAAACTATGTGATTATTTTAAGTCTTTGTTGATAAGCCTGCATGCCTGCAGTGGATGATAGTCAGCAAAGAAACATTGTAGGTGTTGGACAAATGGCTGAGTAGACACACACTCTGTCCACCCTGGGGGCCAGTCCTGGAAAAGGCCATGTGAGGCTGTTGCATTCTGCTGGCCAAGTGTGTCTGTACCCTGACCCCAATGACATACTCCCCAAGGGACTCCAGGGTCCAGAAAATCTATCTCTACCTTATGTTTAGTGACAGGTACAGGGCATGGGTAGCATGTCCAGATGTCAGCACCCCTAAAGACACATCTGCTGGTAAGTACACACCCTCCACCAACAAGACACCCACCTTTTCCTCTCTGTGGTCATTTGCTGCCACTACCTGTGGGCCCTGAGACCCATGACTTGTCATGCCAGGGTCAACGGTCAAGCATAGGGCTGTTTCCTTGTAGTTTCAGTGTTTACAATACAGCTTTCACATCAAATGGAGGTGAAGCAAATATTTAGGCAAACTGTTAATTGCTTTACATGGCAATGCCAAGAATGTTCAGGTATTTTTATTACAGATAATGTCGTATATTACATTGCCTGATTATACCGACTTTGAGTTCCTAGTGTGTGACATGTGTTAAGATGCCGGGTAAGTCACACACGTATTCTGTGGTCCTATTTCATCTTCTGCACATGGCATTAGATTTCTTCCCCCACACGAAGTTCTGATAAGGAACAAACTCTCTCTGCTTGGTAGCTGTCTTGTGCTAAGCACTTAAATGTTTGCCATTGTGAATGCATTATGGCTTCCCAGTTAAAAAAAGGGAATTTCACACCTTACAATGTGTTTTCCAGTGTACTGAGTGGGAAAATGACACATCTGAACTTGAAGTGAAGTGGTGTGCAGTGACTAAGGGTGCTCATGGTCTTGGACATTGGAACCGGCCTTTCACTGCCGACTTCATGATATCTCATGCAAGGACGATACTTCACGTTTAAGTCAATTTCATTCCACATCCAGGACATGGGCTCGTACAATAGGATTTCACTTGATACATAGAGGGGAGAGTGTTTTAGTTTTATGCTGCCTGTGTGACACATATACATGAATCTCTAAGAAGAGAAAAAATTGTGAAGCAAGACCAAATTCCCAAAGTGGATGGGTAGAAGAAACAAAGCAGTTAGGTTGAAGAGAGAGAGAGAGAGAGAGAGAGAGAGAGAGAGAACCATAAGGTCTAACACAGCCATGCACCCTGCTGCGTGAACCACAGCTCCACCTGGTGGCCTCAGGGCGTCAGCCCTCCTGCAGGTACGCTGGACCTGCAGCCCTAACCTCTTATGGAGATTTCACATGAACTCTTTATTATTAGGGCTTTCTGATAGATTCCTGGTGTAAAGGAATCTCTGAGTAGTTCATCCCACCAAATGCAGACTATGTGTGTTTGCACCCATAAGAGACTACTTTCCTTATATGACGTTCCATCCTCGTAGTTCCACAGCTCTGTGACCCTGCCATGGATCAGGATGGAAACTAGGGGCAGCGTGGGACTGAGCCAGGATAAGTGAGTTCTGCCCCGATCTGGACAAAGCCGCAAGTGGCACAGAGCCTCAGTGAAGGAGCTGGGCTGCCCTGTCTCACAGCTGCTCCCTGGTGTCTTTTCTCATGAGAAATGCACCAACAGCGATGAGATGGGTTCCTCCTGAATCCATGGGTCCTCCAGACCACCTGAGACCTTGGTGTGTCATGCACCTGGAAGAATGGGTGTTTGTTTACAAAGGGGAAGGCAGGGAGCGCCGTGATTCATATCTGAGGAGGGCCCTTGTCTTGCCTCTGGTCCCTTTGAAGTCGAACAAAAATAGAGGAGGGGTCACAGCTCTGAAACTGGACATTAGTCTCAGGCCAGAGAGTTAGCGCCAGCTCCCTCGTCTCCTCACCAATGGTAAGCGAGGGAGACGGGAAGCTCGGGTGTTTTTGTGTGGAAAGTGTGGTGCTGCCTTCCGTATTTCACACACATCTCCCCAGGGCCAAGCACCCTGGCATTCAGTTTCCCGTGGTTGTGCTTGTGTGACTGTGAACATTCGTCTGATTAATGCTTCTAGAACCATGAGTTTTAGAAAGCGTGTGTTCAAACACAGCAGTCTCGGAATGTGATGAGAGGGACCCATCACTGGACCTGAATGGCCTCCCACAGGGCTCCTCGATTGTCTATTTCTCATAGATGAGGCAGGGAGAAAAGAGATAATCAGAGAACCAAAGGTCAGCTTTTCAAAATGCACTTAGTAACATTTCCAACCCTGGGGCTCTCAGGAGAACAGAGCAGAAAGGATAACACACCTTATTGGATTGAAATCGCAAAAAAGGTGAATTTAAGACTATCCTTGGCTCTGAAAGATGAGATTCTTTTCAATAATGTGATGAGATAACTCCCCTCATTGTAACTGCTGAAGCAGGCAGACGCCCTAGGTGCTGCTCTGAGAAACAAGTAGAGAAAATGGGGGCCAATGAGGGATGCGCAGATAGGGGGAGAAGAGCTGGGGGGAGTCAGAGGACGTCCCTCGGAAAACTTCCACAAATCCATATCCTGTGTTGTAGCAACAATTCTCCTCCTTCCAGAACTACGTATTAAACTAATGTTTGTATACATAACACATGCATTAATTAAACACATATCGCTATGATGTATGGGAATATGTGTGTACTCATGTATATATTGTATATAGAATTGAAATACCTCTTAGGTATTTCCTCACTGAAGTGATTTCCTATCACTTTAGTTAATTCACATACACATGTCAGAAACAGCGATGTGTGTGTGTGCATGTCACATAACTGATTTTCCTAATCAGGTAGAAAAATAGCCTGTGATTGTGTAATTCCTGGGGGGTCGTTGTGGATGAGCTCGAGAGAGTGGACACAGCCTGACGGACAGCCGGAGCAGCATCAAAGTAGAAACGATCTGAGAAAGCATCCTCTCACAGTCGGGCAGGAGAGGAGCACATTATTTTGCAACAATACCAGCCTTCTCTCCTCTGTACAAAGGAGACTCTTCTACCACTCCTTATCCTCTGTGGGTTTTCTCATAGCCTGGCTGGCCGGAGAGGAGGGAAGGCAGAAAGGTACACGTCCCTGTGGTCTTCCCAACTCCTGTACGGTGGCTGGCGAACAGCTCAGACCAGGCCCCTGATTGCTGAAAGACAGAGACCGAATTGTGGGATTGTAGAATGCTTCCCGTCTCCTCACACCTCACCACCTGCCAAGTACCTGCATCACAGCTCAAGGCACTGCCAAGCTCAGATCTTCTGTAAAGAAACACAGAGGATGGACCAGGACACCAGGGAGACTTCTAGGCCCTGACACCTACAGCTCCAGCACATGGCAAGCGTGGCCCTCCTGCTGGACAGATAGGAAAGAGCCTCAGAATGAGGGCCTCCACCTCAGTTCCGTTACACACTACATCTTGTCCACATTTCAGCCAAAAAGAAAAACCATAAGAAACACTACAAGGCAAAGCAATCAGATTGGAAAAAAAAAAAAAAAGTAACTGTGCCAGACTCAGAGATGACAGAGTTTTAGAATTATCACACCAAGAATTTAAAAAGAATGATTAATATGCAAAGAGAGCTAATGGAAAAAAATGGACAACACACAAGAACACATTGGTTATGTAAGCAGACAGATGGGAGCTCAAAAATAAGACTCCAAAGTAAATGCTAGACACCAAAATCCCTAATGAAAGGAGGAGTGGTCCTTGTGGGCTCTGCAGCAAACTGCACACCAGCAAGGACATAATCAGAAAATATGCTAAGGAAACTTTCAAACTGAGAAGCAAAAAAGAATGTATGGTAAGAAAAAAGATTGTTTTTCCCAGAGCTGAGAAGGTTGTCATTGGTATTTTCATTGCAATCACAACGAATCTATAAATTACTTTTAGTAGTATGGACATTTTGATGATATTCTTCCAGTCCACAAACGGGGAAGATTTTTCCATGTTTTAGTTTCTTCTATTTCTTTCATTAATGTTTTGTAATTGTCCTTGTAGAGATCTTTCACATCCTTGGTTAAATTTATCCCAAGACATTTATATTTTTGTAGCTATTGTGAGTGGGACTAATCTTACAAGTTCCTCAGTCATGACACTGTCTGCATATACAAAGGCTATTGATTTTTGTGTATTGATTTTATATCCTTGAATTTTGCCAAACTGTCTTATGAGTTCCCCTGATCTCTTAGTGGAGTCTTTTCGTCCTCCTATTTATAGAATCATGTATCTGCAAACAAGGATATGTTGAACTTTTCCCTTGCAATTTGTAAACCTCTAATGTCTCATGGCTCTGGCTGAAACTTCCAGAATTACATAGTGATGGTGAGAGTGGGCATTCTTGCCTGATTCTGGATCTTAATAGAAATGCTTCCAGCTTTTCCCTATTTAATCTGATGCTGGCTATGTGTTTCTCATAGATTGCCTTGATTTTGTTGGGAAATGTCCCTTCTATAACTAATTTGCTTTTAGTTTTCATCATGAAAGTGTGTTGTATTTTATCTAATGCTTTCTCTGCATCTATTGAGATGATCATATGGTTTTTTTATTCTTCGATTTGTTAATGTGGTGTATCACATTTATTGGTTTGTGAACGTTGAACCACCCCTACATACCAGGGATAAGTCCCACTTGGTCTGGGTGAATGATCTTTCTGACGTGTTGCTGGATTCAGTTATCTAATATTTTTAGAATTTTTGCATCTATGTTCATCAGGAATATTGGACTATAGTTCTCGTTTTTATTGTATCTTTTTCTGGTTTTGGAATTAAGGTGATGATGACTTAATAGAAGCAGTTTGGGAGGCTTCCCTCCCTTTCAATTGTATTGACTAGGCTGAAAAGAATTGGAATTTTTTCTTCTTTTAAATTTTGGTTGAGGGGCAGGTGCTATGGCGTAGCAGGCTGAGCCTCTGCCTGCAGCACCAGCATATCCCACAGCAGTGCTGGTTCAGGACCCGGCTGCTCCTCTTCTGATCCACTCTCTGCTTATGTCCTGGGAAAGCAGTGGAAGATGGCCCAAGTGTTTGCCCCTGCAACTGTGTCAGAGGCTTCAAAGAAGCTCCTGCTCCTGGTTTCAGATTGACCCAGCTCTGGCCACTGTGGCCTTTAGGGGAGTGAGCCAGCAGAGGCAAGACCTTTCTCTCTACCTCCTCATCTCTCTGTCAGTAACCACCTCTCAAATAAATAAATACAAATCTCTAAAAAAATGTTTGGTAGAATTCAGCGGGGAAGATGTCCAGTCCTGGGCTTTTGTTTTGTGGGAGAGTCTTCATTACTGATTCAATCTCTGTCTTGTTTATTGGTTTATTTGTTTTCTATATCTTCATGACTAAACTTTGGATGATTGTAAACGTCCAGAAATCTATCCATTTCTTTTTTTTAAGAGTTGTTTTTTATTTGACAGATAGAGTTAGACAGTGAAAGAGATAGACAGAGAGAAAGGTCTTCCTTCTGTTGGTTCACCCCCCAAATGACCACCACGGCCAGAGCTACGGTGATTAGAAGCCAGGAGCCAGGAGCTCCTCCTAGTCTCTCATGCCGGTGCAGGGGCCCAAGGACTTGTGCCATCCACCACTGCCCTCCAGGGCCACAGCAGAGAGCTGGACTGGAAGAGGAGCAACCGGGACTAGAACCTGGTGCCCATATGGGATGCAGGCGCTGCAGGTGGAGGATTAACCAAGTGAGCCATGGTGCCGGCCCCTATCCATTTCTTCTAGTTTTCCAATTCATATGAAATCAAGATATGGTTAGTCAAATAACCAATCCCCAAAAAACAAATATCATAGGTTTTCTCTGGTTGGTGGTAACTAATAGACAGAATACAAAAAAGGCAATGTATATGAGTGAAATTTACATTTTCAGATTTGATTATTGTTTATAGCCTTTGTCTATATTCCTGAGGAACAGTGGCTCTTCTACTTATACTTATTGCATTCTTTATTTAGTGGTGGGCTTAGCTTTTTATTATAAATAAATTGAAACTATGTCATTGTAAAAGTTAAAAGAAAAATAAGAAAGGAAGAAGGAGAGAGAGTGACAGTGAGGGAGGGAGGGAAGGTGGGGGGAAGTATCATTATGCTCTTAAAACTGTCTATATGAAATACAAAAAAAATTGTTCTCCTTATATAAATAAAAAAAGAAAATGAACAAAATATCCAAGAAATGTAGGACAGCAACAAAAGTCGTAATGTACGTGTAATAAGAATACCAGAGGGAGAAGAAAGATGGAAAGTAGCAGAAATATCTAAAGCGATAATGTATGAGAATCTTCCAAACTTAAATGTCAGACACCAAACCACAGATCCAACAAGCTCAGAGAATACAGACAGGGATATATATGAAAAGATCTATACCCAGGCATATGATATTGAAACTGTAGAAAATCAAAGATAAATAAAAATCTTCAAAGAAACTGAGTGTAGGAATCTTGCCTATAAAGAAAAAAAAAGATAAGAACTGCAATGCACCTCTCTTTAGAAACCACAAAGCCAACGAGAGAGTAGGGTGAAAATCTCCTTCTGAGAACAGAAAGACACCTGTCTAGATGTCTACACCCAGGGAAATTGTCCCCCAAAGTGGATGAAGTGGTTTTCTCAAGCAAACCAAGTTTGAGGGTGTGTGTTACCAATAGATCTGCATTGAAAGAAACGTTGAATTCCTTCAGAGATAAGGAAAAGGGAGAGAATTTGAGTAGATGCAGGTATTTTTTTCTCATTTTTAATGGGTCTTCGTTCAAAATAATAGCAATAATTTATTGTTTGACCTCAGCTAGTGGATAAGGGCAATAAATGGCAGCAGAGCTATAAGGGACAGAGGATTGGGAACATCACTGTATCATAAGATACGTGCACTTCCCAAGGAGCAGAGCAGTGTTATTTGAACCTGCACTTAGAGTGTATATTGCCATCTCAGGGCAACCAGTCAAATTCAAAAGAAATAAGTCTGGAAATCAGTCATCGCCCATATCTTGGCTATTATGTGTGGCACGCGGTGGTTAGTACATGAGTCTATAGATCTGTCAAAACTTACATACTGTATTTTAATTCACAAAATATGAAATATACAAATCAACCCAGTTGTCAAGGATGGAATGTCAAATGCCAAATGAAGCTTAGTGTGTAACCACCATCTTGCAAGCGAGGGCATGACCTGAGTTAACTTGGAAATGTTGGCTGTTTAACATCAAACTAGAAGGCAGAAACACAACAGCTACTTCAGAGCTGTACATTTGCTTCTCATGGTGG
The DNA here is from genome assembly GCA_949820135.1 of Sylvilagus floridanus. Lineage (NCBI taxonomy): Eukaryota > Metazoa > Chordata > Mammalia > Lagomorpha > Leporidae > Sylvilagus > Sylvilagus floridanus. Next base: position 40,290,273 of record OX463246.1, read on the forward strand.
CATAGATCAATAAGTCTTAAACTGCTGTGCAGGCATACTAGTGCTGAACAAACAAGAAGTAGTTGGGGGATGGTTGGACTCAAGTTTCTCGTTGGAAAAGGAAGCTACAGGTTAGCAAGAAGGGAAGACTATCAAAGAACCAGATTAGATTAGAACCAGAGCAATCAGTGTGAACTTGTGTGTGTGAGTGTGTGTGTGCACACTTTCACACACAAGCACATACAGATGGACACAGAAGGTACTTGTGTATTCACTGGTTCAAATACAAATGTACCTGCTCCAGCTCCATCCACTAGGAGGCCTTGACACACAAGTACCAATGAGCACACCCAACATGCAGTTTTGCTTTGTAAATTGTGATCTCTTATGAAAGGAACAAGGACTCCTTGGGGAAACATTTGATTCTAGGACAGTGACGGGAGGTATAGAAGATGAGCCAGAACATCTCATAGCTGCTGAAGGTAAAAGTGCTCCATGAATGAAAGGATAAAGAGATATCAATGGAAAATGAGCCATCCTAGGACAGCTCCCATAACCAAAGCTGGAAACATTTGTACAACATGGAAATGCAGGACTGGATTGTAATCTATGTGATAAAATTAACACATAACTACATAAATCAATGATTGCAGAGACAAGTCAACTCAAGAGAAAAGACAAACCGTCCTTACACACAGACATCAAGCAGGGTAAATGGAAACTCTACTCAGAAAGCGTAATCTACCTCCCTCCCTCTTGTGTGTGCTCTGAACTTGGTAACTCACTTCCAAGGACAGAGTGTGGAACACCATCTCCACAATGGAGGTCAATGACAAGCGCTGCATAGCTTAGTGATGAGGTTAATAGCGTGTGGTGTTATGTGCACATCCAGTAGCCCTTGATAGGATGTGATAAGAACAAGTCTAATCATAAGAAAATGCACCTGTATTCTACAAACATCAGACCAGCACTTCTCAAAAATGTCAAGGTCTTCAAAAGCAGGGACATTCGAGAAACTGTCACAGACCAGAGGTGGTTAAGGTCTGATAGCAAAATGCAATGTAGGACCTTGGATTGATTCCTGGAACTGCAAATAGTCCTGGGCAGCTAGTGGAATCCAACCAAAGATGAGGTTTATTTGCTAGTAGGGTGCTGATACTGAATTCCCAGGCTGGACTAACATACATGCTAACGTAGGGTGACCACACCAGGGCAACTGCAGTGTTCAGCCTAGAATAGAGACTCAATGAGCATCATTGAATGTAAAGAATTCTAGGTGTGGATTCACTGCACCTACCATCTAGTACATAGTCAATGATCAGCAATAGGATAGTTTAAGAGGTAGCAATGAAAAAGCCATGCCAAACTGTTCTTGATTCAGCAATCATACTGAGCCATCTCCATAGGAAATGCTTTCAAGGTAAAACCCAGTCCTGATTTCAGCGTGTTTTTCTGCATTCAGCACAAGGATCAAGCGTAGGTTTCTGTCCACAGGTCTTCTCTTGGCTATTCAGATAAAACACAAAAACTTTTCCAACTAGCAATTACACAGCAATAAAGTTCATATATATATATATATATATATATATACACATATGTGTGTGTGTATGTGTGTGTGTGTCCATGGATTTCTAGGAGCAAAGAAAAATCAAATACTTTTGCTTTAGTCTTCTTTTCCTTTTGTGTTACAATTAGTTTCTGATGATTCTGCTTATTTTCTAAATCATAAATTTTTGGATTTTGACATGGGCTATTCAAAAAATATTATTAAACTTTAATTTACCTAGTATCCCCTTGAACTTTGGGATAAATACAAGTTGAATTTCAGAGTCATTTATTAAAATTACTGATAGCCTTCTATTCAAATTGAAAGAACATGGAGTTCAATTTAATGCCCAATGTGACACTGCCTCTGAAATCCAAGCTCATCAGGACAACGCAAAACACCAGCAAGACTATACAATGCAGATTTCCCCTTCTCTTCAACGTCTTGCTTCAGAGGATGTTCTGTAAACATGCTGTGGCAGTAAAGGGTATCTTGCTTCTTAGCTGCCACACAATTTCACAGAACGGGGAAATGAGAGACAGAAAAGAACTATGAAATCATCGGGTCCACTCCCCGCTGGCACAGATGGCTCCCTGCAGTACATTTTCCGTTGCTTTGTCGATGTTGAAATGACTCAAGCCATGCAGTTTCTATCACATCCCATGGGAGACTTTTCAATGCTTTAATAGCCCTCACTGTTAAGATTGCTTTAATTTTCTTTTGCTCAATTTTCCTTTGCTTAATTTCACCCCATCTCTCCCAGTTACACTCCCTTGGATGCGCTCCCCCACATCCCAGTACTCAGAGGAGGCTGTCGCCTGTTGGTGATCTAGGGCGGGCGTATGGTTCTTTGCTTCTCCATCTGAAATCCAGTGCTCACAGGCCTTCACTGTTAACCCTGGCTTTCTTTGCAGCTAACTCATTTGGTAGTCAGTTAAGACTCGACCAGTGTAAGCTCGCTGTTACGAGATTATTAGGACTGCATTTATTTCAGAACTCAGCACTGTGTGATTGATATATTCTTGGACAAAGAGCAGACTCTCTGTAATAATTTTTCACACATATTTGGTCCCAGCAATGTGCTAAACATTGTGCAAAAGAAAATTACACATTGCTTTTCTGTGAGTCAAAGCCCAAGATCCAATCAGTCCCCAGTAGGCAGCAGGGAGCTAGGCTACTTCCAGACAACAAACTGGCCCGAGTAGAAGGGGCAGACCAATGTTCCACCCATGTACTCATTTCCATACATTTCTAGGAGATTTATGGATTATTTTATATAAAATTCCTTCTGACAGATATATTCTTTACATTATTTATTACAGATATATTCTGTATTTCAAAAAGTTTATATTTTTCTATTAGAAATTTAATCGAGATACTTAGAGTCCAAACAGAGTGTGGGATAGAGGGATCCACCAAGTGACATTCAGCCTGCACCAATGGCAGTCTGACTAAGGATAATTCCCTGGCTTCCCCATTCTGTTAGTGCACAGTTGTTGGGAAAATTTTCACATAAGTGTTTGTGGTGGGGTCAATTTCTTAATTTCCTTTTTGTAAGAGATTTATTTGCTTGAAAGGCAGAGTTACACAGAGGGAGAGAGAGAGAGAGAGAGAGAGAGAGAGAGAGAGAGAGATCTTCTATCCACTGGTTCACTCCCCTAATGGCTGCAATGGTCAGAGCTAGGCCAATGCAAAGCCAGGATCCAGGAGCTTCTTCTGGGTCTTCCAGGTGGGTGCAGGGGCACAAGCACTTGGTCCATCTTCTACTGCTTTCCCAGGTACATTATCAGGGAGCTGGATCAGAAGTGGAGCAGCCAAGACTTGAACCGGCACCCATTTAGGATGCCGACACTGCAGGCAGCGGCTTTATTGGCTACACCACCACACCAGCCCCAGTGGGGCCAATTTTCAATGAATTATTTCTACATAATCAGATCTGATCAATTGTTCAAATACAGCTCTGCAAAAATAGTGTGATCTAAATCTACTGTTGTAGAAATGGGTTATTTATATATTCTCTCTAATTAAATATTCAATTTCTTACCTAAATTTGTGGCTATAACTGTGTAGTTTTTTTCCCTCAGGAAAGATCACTCAAACTGAGCGTTGAGTCACTTCATTGAAACCCATCTGTGTTGAGCTGGTCCTAACAAACCAATCACAGCTCAGCCAGGAAAGGGCTCCAGGTACCGAGCGAGCAGAGTAGACAGGAGATGGTCCATTCTGCTCCTGTCTCTCTGCCTTGTGATAAAATAATGAATTGCAAAACCATACCGTGGAATTCAAGTGACAAAAGTGATTCTTCCAGGGTTGAGCTATCACAAATTCTGGTAAATTCTGCAATGTTACCTTTTAAAAAGTCAAAACCAAAATGACCTTCTTTAATTAACACCCTCTGCGCACATATCCACATTCTATTTTTCGTTAACACATTCCCCACCATTCTCTGATGAAATCAGTGTTCTTTGCCTTCTGGGAAATAATGCACCATTGCAAGCACTGCAAATCTACACGGAGCTCAGTAGAATCGGGAGCTGAACTCATCTGATGCTCGGATCCTGTAAAGAGAGAAAGTTCAGACGAAAACCTGCGCGAAGCTTGATGAATAAGTCTGCGTTCCTCAGCTACTGAGCTGAACGGGGGACGCGAGGCGTGAGAGCGGGAGGCTGCCTGTTCCCAGGTGACTTCACGGAGTTCAGAGTCTCTGCTTGGCTGTCAGTGTCCTGTCCTTGCTAGAACTTTTCCACCTGACGTGTGCCGGGCCAGCCGTCCCAAAGCCTCCTGGGCAATAAATCATGCAGAAGTCCCGTCTGCCACAGCACTCAGCAGAGGTTTCCTGAGAGCCATCTGGGTTGCTGGTGCTTACCCAGCTGTATCTCTTAAATCTTTAATTAGCAACAGGTTTTTGTTTGAGGGCAGAATGCAACCTCCGGGCCGCCTCATGTGCCGAGAACATCACGCGCCCCTGAGAAAGCCCGGATCTGAGCATGCTCTCCTAGTTCCCTCCATGAGTGCCCTTGGCTGGAATCAGGCAAGGAGGCACAGTGTCCCCAAGCGCCACCAAGCCTCCATGGCAAAAGCGAAAACCGGCCAATCTGTGAAGTCCACGTCTACGTATGATGTCTTCCACAGGAAGATGGGCACGTTCTTGCCAGTGTTACACTTTTGAAGGAGGGGGCAGTGAAATCTCCAGCTAAAACCGTTGATTTGTTTCTCCATGAAGTTGTACATCTTGTGAAGCTGTGTTGTTAGGTCAGTTAACCTTTCCACTCTCAAATACCCTGAAAAGACTTTCCTTATCTCTAGCAATGTTCGTTTCCTCTGACGTTTACTTGCAATGATGATCCAGTCACTCCAGCTTGCTAACTGCTTGTAATATTATTTCACTCCTCTATCTGTGCACTTCCCTGCACCGAAGTGCTGAATGCATGCAGCATGCACCCCTGGACCTTGTCGTTAATGCCATCTATCGGTCTCTGTCTTTTAGGCAAGCTGGTTAGGCTGACTATACTGAATGGGAGGTTTGCTGCTGCTTCCTTGTGACATCACTTTGCTATCTGTTTTCTCTGTCTTTTAAGGGTTCTTCGTTCCTCTTTGCCGTCTTACATGATAGATCCCCTTCAATCTGCTTTATCAGCTATACCTCAGTTGCTTTAAGGTTTTGTGTGTGTGTGTATGTGTGTGTGTGTGTGAGGATTTCTTACTTCCCCGTCATCTTAGAAAGACGTTCCGTTCAGGCACAGGGAAACAATCTAGATTCACAAGTCATCTTCTCTTTGGGAACCATGAAACCACTGCTGCACTCCCTTTTCTTGCGATAGTGTTAGATCCTTTCTCTGCTGGCTTCCCGCTCTTACGTCCCTTTTTCTTCTGGCTTCTTCTCTTTTTTAAGACTTACTTATTGATTTGAAAGGCAGAGTTACAGAGAGAAAGAGGCAGAGAAGGAGCGGGAGAGGGAGCAGGAGAGAGAGATCTTCCATTCGCTGATTCACTCCCCAAATGGCCACAATGGCCAGAGCTAAGCCCCTCTGAAGCCAAGAGCCAGGAGCTTCTTCCAGGTCTCCCAAGCTGTTGCAGGGGCCCAAGCACTTGGGCCATCTTCCACTGCTTTCCCAGCCCATAGCAGAGAGCTGGGTCAGAAGTGGAACAGCCAGGACTCGAACTGGCACCCATGCGGGATGCCAGCACTGCATGCGGTGGCTTTACCTGCTACACCACAGCACTGACTGCAGATTTTCTAATTTGAAAGACAGAATATATATATACAGAGAGAGAAAGAGAGAGAGAGAGAGAGAGAGAGATCTCCCATGCACTGGTTCACTCCCCAAATGGTTGCAACAGTTAGGGTTTGGCCAGGCTGAAGCCAGGGTCTGGCTTCTTTTTACACTGTTCTCTTTATCACTGCTTTTATGAACCTGATTTTCTTCGTGGATCTTAAACATGTGCTTAATTATAACTTCTTGTAGATGGTGATTTACAGTTTACATCCAAAATCTCATCGAAAAGAAAGTTTTGTGCCAGTGAGTCTGACATTATGAATAAAAAGTTGCAATAGACACTTCACTCCCCATTTTTTCTAATTATGCTTCTAACGGTTAAGTCAGTTCGGGATGAGTTTGAAGTCATTAGTTTGTCTTCTTATTAAGTTGTGTAATTGACAAAGGCCCTCCCAGTAGGTCCACTTTTACAGCTCCCACCTCCCAATAACACCACACTAAAGACCAACTCCCAACACAGGGACCTCTAATAAATTACTAAGTTGGATACAGGAATAACTAAGTACCCTTTTGAAAGTATCCCCAGCATTTTAATTACTTTCCCTAGGCTCATCCCAAGGACTGTGATCCAATATTTACTCATTTGCATATTTTAAAGATGTATTTATTTATTTGAGTGGCAGAATTAAGGGTTGGGGGCAGAAAGAGAAAGAGGCAGAGAGAGAGAGAGAAGGAGAGAGAGGAGAGAGGGAGAGAATCTTTCATCTTCTGGTTCATTCCCTAAATGAACACAACAACTGGGGCTGGGCAAAGCCCAAAGCCAGGAACCTGTAACTCCATCTGGGTCTCCCACCTGGGCGCAGAGGCCTAAGTACTTGGGCCACCTCCACTTCATTTTCAGGTACATTAGCAGGGAGCTGGATCAGAAGTGCAGCAGCCCGGACTCCAACTGGCACACACGTGGGATGCTGGCATCCTGAGCAGTGGCTTAACCTGTGGGCCCCTATTTGCATATTTAAAGGTCACACAATCCACATGCTCTCCTGCATCCCCCCAGATCTGGGTGTCCCTTTGCCTGCAGCCTCAGAGTTAGTAAAGCCCACCCCAGATTCTTCCATTTGCAAGTAATAGAAATCATTTAAACAAGATTAAATCAATTGAGAAGGAACTAGTTCAACAAGTTAAACATTTTACAACGTTCAGTAAAGGATGACAACGTTTATAGCCAGGGTTTATGAAATGGGAATTAGTAGCTGATGAAGGAAAAGTCTGGAACATTCTGCATCTACCTGGCCTCCAAGGAGCTGCCTGCTCAGCTCTATCTGAAATCTGGCTCATGTTTTACCACTGACTTATCTGAGCATGGTCATTAGTGCCGATGCTAAATTACAATACTTCTGTGTTATTATTCACTTAAATTTGCAAAGCAAAGATTGTGGTGTAGTCCTACAGTGAGTTCCCATACACCCTCACCTCATGTCCCTTGTTAACATTTCCCTTTAGTGTATTTGTCACAAGTAATGAACCACTTCCAGCCCCCCCCCCCTCATTTTTTAACACAAACTCCTTTTTACCCCTCCCATTCCTCCCAGACTCTAGTAATCAACATCCTGTATCTAGGTCGGGCTTTTCAATCATTGTTATTTTAGCTCTCACTCTGTTACCAGCCCTTTATCATGTGACTCGGGGGCTCTGCGTTCCACCCCTTCCCAAAGTGTAAATCAATACTCACTCTCCTTTTCTAACGCAAATATGAGAGTGTATAGTGCACAATACTGGTTTTTAAAAAGTGGCCTTATAGTGAACCTTAAAGTTGATTATAGCCCCTGCTCAAAAAAAATGGCATCTTTTCATGTGACATGCAAGCAGAGAGCATTTCCAACATTTTACCGCTGATTAAATCTCTTTGTGCCCTACAAGACCTGAATTCCAACTCCTAATCCAGTACTTGTTCTTATTAGGTAAAGACAGGAATATCCTCTTCCCATTTATCCCACCCGTAAAGCCAACAGGACACCTCTTCCTTCAGTCTGCTCGGCTGTATCCTTGACACGAATCAGCCCTTGAAGCTTGCTTCCAAAGCTGTCAGGAAAGTCACCCTATGATCTTGGCCTCCAGATCTTTTTCAACTACAGACTTTGTCAAGTAGTGAGAAAAGTACAAAATTAAAGCCGTGGATTGAGGCCAAACTTAGTTGGCATCAATAGATGCGTGGGGGAAAAAAAACCTGCCACCAGCAAAATGGGTGAGAAATCCCTGTTCACAAAGACCGTCGGGGTGGGATGCCAGGTTTCCTCTGCAGTGTAATAAAACTGGAATGCCGAGGGAGGGAGGAGGTCAGCACCCTTTTGATTTGCTTGTTTATTTTCCACATCCACAACATGTGTGCTCCTGCAGACCGGGCCCTAGAGTTTTATTACAAAACCTACCAGAAAACGTAAAGCTAAACGTAGGAAAAGGTGTGTAAGAGCTGGGACTGTCTGTGTAACCTTTCCCAGGCAGAACCTCAAAGCAGTCCCCCTCAATGTCACCCTCTGGCTGGTAGATGGCACCCCTGCTCAGCAATACCCACTTTCTATCCACACTGGAGAATGGTGCCTCCTGCCGTCTTGAGCTCAGGTGTGGACAGGTGGCTTCTCTCAGCCAAGGAACTGCGAATAGCGTGTTGCTGCAGAGGGTTTAGGAACAAGTGTGCACTTATGCACGTTTCCTTTTTGATCTCTCCTGTGGCTGTCAACAATACCAAAAAGAGGTTGACTGAGAGCCTTTGGACAGAGCAGAGCTGTCCACTGACCTGAGACAAACGGATAGCACGGGAGGAAATAAGCCTTCGGTGTTCCGCACCCCTGCAACAGGTGCCTTTGTCCCACGGCACCGTCCAGCCTGCCCTGATTGACCCCTTTGACTCCCATCCTCTCTACCTATGCGACAAGCCAACAAAGCAGCACCTTCTAGCTGTCTGCCCTACCTCCCCTCTGAATCCGTTGAAGCCATTGCCCACATGGCTGCCAGGACACCCCTGATGGAATCCAAACTTGCTCATGCCTTTTTAAAGTCCCTGTATGAGACACAGTATGAAGTGACCGCAGAAAGCACAGCAGAAATGGATTGTGAGGTGCCCCATCCTGACACTGCCTTCCTCGCATCTCCCACATTCCCAGCCCTCTACTGAGCCACTTGTGGTGCCTGGATTGGCTCAGGAAGGGGCCACTTCCTAGAGGACAGACCCTCGCTAGTCCTCTGAACTCAGCTCGGACACCTGCAGTTCTGGGAATGCGTCCCTTGTACTCACGTTAACCCAGGTCTACCAGACATGATCATGGTAGCTTAAACATGGAGGCATTCCTCATGGAAAATAGAATTCAAATGTAAATTGATTTTGGTGTAAAATTTTTGAAATCCATGACTATGATAAAATGTTTGAAAAATTCATGAAAAAAAAAAACATAGTACAAAAGAATTCAATGAACTTCCATACTTTTTTGCACCAAAATGGGCTTATGTTTTAATTCCATTTTCTATAAGCTTGTTGAAACACCCTTGAGTAACTCTGATGTCGAATTTGGCATTAAGTCTTGCAGCTGTGTGTATGTACTTGGTCTCTGTAAAGTGAACATGAGTTCTTTACAGGCGACAGTGCAAGTCGGATTAAGTATCTTGCTGAACGGAGCCCTCAGCTAATTTCGGTGCCACAACCCGTGGCTGCAGCGCAGGTGTGTTCCCAGGCCTGATGTGTCCTTCCCAGGGAAGTCACAAGTCCTGGGTGCCAGTCATTGCTGCTGCGCTGTGCCACGGCCGGACCTCACAATATGCTGGCAACCTTTGATTTACTTCAAGGGCTGCCGTTCAGCCTCTTTCTTGGTGGCTCTTTCTAGTTTATCAGCAGATCATTGCGTTACCTAATCCACATGATCAACAGACTCAAGAGAAATCAGACCAAGAGGTGGGCATAGACAGCCCCCATCCCGCCACGCTTTCTGGTTGACCTTTTGGGAGGCTTCTGTGGATTTATTTGCTAGTTTTCACATGAACTAAAAAGTGAGTAGGGACGACATCAAGCCTTTAAACCTGCTTCCCTAAGGAAAAGTAAACAACGGACCTTTCTCTGAAGAGCACTTTCCACTACTTCTCTACTCATGTGGGCCCAGGGTCACGTAAGTGTCCCCGGAGAGAAGTGAATGCCACGTACAGTCCATACAGCCTCTTGCAGCATGGAGGTTGCATGGTCATGCTGTGGTTCATCTGACAGATAAGACTAAGCACTCCTACTGTGCACAAGATCTCGGGACCAAACACAGGCTGGGAGGCGCTGCCTCTCTGTATTTCATGTCAGCAATCCACAGCTTTGCAGCCAACATCTTGTTTACTGCCAGTGGCGCCCTCGGAGGGTCCCTGTGGAGCGACCGGGGGAAATTAAATGTGTTCACACTGGGCACAGTTCTTCAAAGAAAGTTCTTGCCTGAGACAAATTTTCTCCAAAGGTTGTAGTTAGTAATTTACTTCTGTTAATAATTCCACACACATCGATCTCACAGCAGCTGGTGATTATTTGGCACAAAACCCTCTGGATTTATTTTAAATTTAGAAAAATGTTGCTTCTGTACTTGCTTCCTGCTTGGGCATTTCCTTGGGAGACCAGAGAATTCTGAACTCATTGATGAAAATGACCAGTATTCTGTTCTCAACAACAACAAAGCTTCAGACTTTTCCTCCAGCTGCCCACGGGAAGAGGAAAAAAATCTTTTTCTATTCAACTGAATCCCTTCAAGCAGTGTTGGAAATAGGCCGTTCACAGCCATGGCAGCTCGCTCAGGCATAAACGGCTACACAGGCACCGGTTTCTAAGACCAGCTTGCTTTCCCTGTTCTCCCCCACTCCATAAAAGAAAAAGAATTGTGGTTATTTGTCACCAACTTCCCGATGCCTCTCCTGGGAGCACATTTCCTGCTGCAGGGGAAGCCGCCTTAACGCGGTGCTGGGTCATTCACGGTAGCACCTGCAACAATGCTGAGTATACAGTAGGTGCTCAAACTTTTTTTTTTTTTACTTATTTGACAGGTAGAGTTAGACAGTGAGAGAGAGAGAGAGAGAGAGAGAGAGAGAGACAAAGGTCTTCCTTCTGCTGGTCCCCTCCCCACCCCGCAAATGGCCGCTACAGCTGGCGCTGAGCCAATCCGAAGCCAGGAGCCAGGTTCTTCCTCCTGTTCTCCCACACTGCACCCAATCACCTGGGCCATCCTCCACTGCCCTCCCGGGCTACAGCAGAGAGCTGGACTGGAAGAGGAACAGCCAGGATTAGAACCCAGTGCCCATATGGGATGCCGGCACTGCAGGCAGAGGATTACTCAAGTGAGCCACAGTGCCAGCCCCTCAAACATTTTTGTTGTGATTTATCAAGCAGACTGAACGCCATTGTCCACTGAGTGCTTATGGTTCCCCTTGTCAGGTACTGAAGGTGGATGAAGCTCTCTCTGGGTATGTACAGCTGCCTCTCTAACTGTAACTGCATCCCCAAGAGATTTTTGGCCCTTCTGAGATAACAGTGCACCTGCTAATTTGAGGGGGAGGAACACGTCACTGGCAGGCAGGGAGGGGAGCCAGTCAGCCCATGCTAAAAAAGTGGTCGGGGCAGCCAAACACATTTTGAGCTGTTGTGAGGTCTCCTGGCAGCTTGGGCTCCCCCCGGCAGGTCCTCCCTGCCCCTGCCCACTCCTCCTCGTGTAGCAAAGCTCTCTGGCCAGCTGAGTGTCCCGCCTGTCCCTCGACACGACCCCCCATGGTGTCCCTCTCTCCACCCTCAACAACACGTCTGACTTTCCTAATGCCCTGGGGCAATCGGATTCGAAGGTCACCTTCTCCATGGTGCACTCAGCCCCTGGTCAAAGCCTGGCCACTGCACAGTGCCCCCACCTGGCTCCTCACCTGTGTCATCTGTACAGCATGAGGGCCCTGGGTACTACAGCCAGAGGCTCTGAACACACACATTACACCTGCTTTAAATGTTCATCAATTGCATGCAACTGCCAATCAAGCCATTCTGGTCAGATCCAGGGTCGTGGAGGGTAAAAAGGATCGAACATTCCAGAGAGATATTTGCGAGCTGATGCCTCTACCTACGGATATAGCAGGCAATGGACTGTCGTGACCGCAGCTGGTTCTCACCAAACATGTGGGTCAAGTGAGATCACTGTCACCACTTCACAAATGAGGTAACTGGTGAAGGGGTTTTTCCAGGTGTCACTGTGATTGTCCTGTAGTCAAAATTAGCAATGTGATTTTGGATTTTTATTGTCTTCAAACTCAGAATGAATGATGCAAAAGACTCTTTTTTCAAGATGTATTTATTTATTTGAAGGGCAGAGTTTTGAAGAGGGAGAGAGAGAGAGACAGACCTTCCATCCCCTGGTTCGCTACCCAAATGGTCCCAGTGGCCAAAGCTGGGCCGATCCGAAGCCAGGAGCCAGGAGCCAGGAGCCAGGAGCTTCCTCCAGTCTCCCACATGGGTGCAGGGACTCAAGGACTTGCACCATCTTCTGCTGCTTTCCCAGGCACATAGCAGGGATCTGGTTTGGAAGTGGAGCAGCCAGGACTTGAACCGGCACCCATAATGGGGTGCCGGCAATGCAGGCTGCGGTTTTATCCACTGTGCCACAGCTCTGGCCCCGGTGCAGTGGGTTGTCACAGGCGCTTGGGGAGGCTTGAGGAAATGCGTCTGGGAGAAGGAAAGCTGAGGAGTGGAGCAGCACTGACAGCCAGACTGTGCACAGAGGAAAGAGCGAACACGTGGCCTGTGCACAGAGGAAAGAGCGAACACGTGGCCTTCGGGGTGCAAAGTTGCTGGCTGGGGACAATTCCAGACAGTCGCAAGTGCTGGATGGAGCTCACAGTCACCTTACAGACCACTGGAGTGCCTGGTTCCGGTCCTGGCAATTGGGTTTCTAATCCACCTCCTGCTGAGTGGGAGGGGCTTCCTGGTCCTGGTTTTGGCCTGGCCCAGCTCCAGCTATGGCGGGGATTTAGGGAATGAATCAACAAACGGAAGATTCTCCCTCTGCGGCTGGCCCTGCTCTCTCTGTCATTCTACCTTTCAAATACATAAGCAAATCTTTCAAAAACAAAAAGAATGAAATGCAGAAAATTGCTAGAGACACTTAAGAACTTAGAACAATAATAAAGGAATTCTGTGCCCATGATTTAAAAACCTTAGATAAAACAGTAATTCCTTGAAAGTACAAAATACCAAATCTGAGGAAACAAGTAACATATTTTCCTTTGTTAAATAAATAAATTGGATCTGTATTTTCAAAAACATCCAATAAAGAAAACTGCAGGCCCAGATATTTTATTAGAAAAAATACAACAAATATGTAAGAAAGAAATTCTATCAATCCTAGGCACTCTCTTTCAAAGCATGGAGCAGGAAACACCTCCCACGTTATCTGATGCAAATTATATCATCTTAGCACCAAATCCAGAAAAAGAAATTTCAATAAAATTATTAACCAACATGTCTAAAAATGTTTGCAAATTGAAGTCAGTAGCATATAATGAGATACTTAATGTAGCTTCATGGTATACCTGACTCCAGGTTGCTAATACTTTTTTCTCAAAGTATTTTTCTAAGTATAGTTTGTAAGTAGAGGAAAGACAGAATTTTTATCTCTACTCCTCTGTAGGCAAAGTCTCTCGCTCTCTCTCTCTCTCTCTCTCTCTCTCTCTCTTCTTTCTAGGTTTTTCTTTATCTTCAATTCTCTATAGTTTGATAACAATATGCTTAGATGTGGTGTTTTTGAAATTTACCCTGCTTGGTGTTCATGGAGTTCAAGGTTCTATGGTTTAGTGTCTGCCTTTAAATCCGGTGGAAATTCTCAGTCATTATTTTCCCAACTCTTTTCTTATGTTCCTTTCTCTGTTTCTTCTTTGGATGTTCCCATCGTACGCTGTTCCACCTTTTATAGTTGCCCCACAGTTTTGGATATTCTGTTCTATTTTTTCATGGCTTTTTTTTTCTTTGATTTTCAGGCTTGGAATTCTCTATGGAGCTAACACCAAGTCAGAGTTTCTTCCTTCAGCTACTTCCAGCCCACCCACTAATTAGCCCCTGTCCAGACTCATTTCCCAAGCCATGTCCAGTCCTGTAATTCTGGCTTTGGTAAGGCAGTAGACACCTGCACCTTTCCATGGAGCAGGTAACACAGTTTGAAGTAAACACATCATGAGGTCAAACCTGGGAGCTGAGCTGCCTTGGAATACGAACTGGGAACAACCAGCTGTCCTTTGGGTGCGCGGAGGAGCAATGTGAGTGTCACAGTTTGATACCATCTGGGACCAGTGGCAGTAAGAAGAAAGTGCCAGAAGAAGAGTTAAAGACTGGGATGGGAGAGGGTTTGGGTTTGGGTCTTAAGAGATTGCATGGTCTCTGGAGTGAGGAGCGTGCAATAAACCCAGAGGAAGCACAGGCAGGGTGTGGGAAAGAGTCAGCCAGCCTGTGTCACAGAGGCCCAGGGGCTGCACTTTCTTGCCAATTTCTTCTTCAGAATTGCAACCGAAATGGAGGTTTAAGTGTCACAGTGCTCCTGTACAGAGGCTTCCAGATCCTGAATGGCTTGAGATTGTCGTTGTCTAGCAAGACTGTTTGTGACTTTTCTTTTTTTTTTTTTTTTTTTTGGTGAATGATATTAATCCTTCAACTTCTGCAACACACATAATATAAATTTGGCTACTTAGAAGAATAGTAGGGTCTTATTTGAATTTATATTTGATAAAAATAATAATCTTAGGCCGGCGCTGCGGCTCAACAGGCTAATCCTCCGCCTTGCGGCGCCAGCACACGGGGTTCTAGTCCCAGTCGGGGCGCCGGATTCTGTCCCGGTTGCCCCTCTTCCAGGCCAGCCCTCTGCTGTGGCCAGGGAGTGCAGTGGAGGATGGCCCAAGTGCTTGGGCCCTGCACCCCGTGGGAGACCAGGAGAAGCACCTGGCTCTTGCCATCAGATCAGCATGGTACGCTGGCTGCAGCGTGCCGGCCACGGCGGCCATTGGAGGGTGAACCAACGGCAAAGGAAGACCTTTCTCTCTGTCTCTCTCACTGTCCACTCTGCCTATCAAAATAAATAAATAAATAAATAGAAAAAATATTTTAAAAAAATAAATAATAATCTTAGCTTTTGAAGTCAAGGAACACTGTTTCCAGTTTACCCAGAAGTTTCCAACTGTGTGACATTCCATACAGAGCAGGTAAGACTCTCCTAGTTTCAACATTTGCAAGGAGCTTTCAAAATTTTGCAGAAGATGCAAACCATGAAGAAAACCACACATGGATTTCTGACATCTTTTGCACCAAAATAAACTTATTTTTTTATTCTATTTTTCCACAAACTCTCTGAAGTGCTTCCTGTGTATCTGTTCCCAGTGTGTCTACCAATGCTGAATGCTTCTCACTGCACTGTATGCTGTTGAGATATAGCTGGTAAGTTTGAAATTGCTGTGTACAAATAACTTTCTTTCAATAGCATAGCATAATGTTATTTTCTAAGCAATATGTTATGAGACACTCAGGGATTTAAATTTAAATTAAAATTCAACTATGTGTTGCACTGCCAAGGCATGTAATTTACTTGGGATGACGATCTGAAGTCCAGAACTGTCTACACTGCCTGTAGAACAGCAGCTTCGACGCTATGACGACTCTCTTCCCTTCAAGGCAGCCGACAACTCCAGCTTCTTACAAAAAATTAAGACAAAACTCAGTATTATAAATATTCATGGAGTAGGCAGGTTAGAAAGGCAGAACTTCAGCATCAATCAATGGAACAGAAAAATATTTGAAAGATAATGGCTTTTTTCTAAACCTGGTGAAAGATATAAACTCACAGATTCAGTAAGCTCAACAGACTCAAATCAAGCAAAATGTAAAGAAATTTACAGGTAATAAAACTAAGCACATATTGTCAAATTGCTGAAAACCAAATGCAAAGAGAAACTCTTAAAAAGAGCTAGAAAAAAATGATCCATTATATTCAAGGGAGCCACAATAATATGTTTCAACAGCTGGAAACCAAGATAATAGAATCGCTTCCTTAAAGTGCAGTAACATTATATCTTAAAAAAAGTCTCAAAACATTTTCTTATCCCCAATTTAAAAAAAATGGTTCTCCAAAACAATGGCAAAATAAAATCCAAAGAGTCATTTTCAGACACAAGAGAATTTATGGTTAGCAGAAGGATATCACAAAAATTACTGAAGAGACTCTTCCTGATGAAAAAGGTGATGACAGCATGCAGAGCAGAACCACGGGAAGCAATGCGGCGGACAGAGATGGGAAGCAAGCGCTCACCATACAGTGGGGTTCTGATGGTTTTGCCACATTCATTTTTATTCTTCAAAAAATACTACCAGATATATAAAATTCTGGACTTTATATAAGTAAAAGTATATGACATGTGTTCTTCAGGCACTTGCCTTTTTACTTAAAATTTTTTCCTAAGGTTCAATTATTCTTTGACTACAACTGCAATGCACTTCCATTTCTCTCTCACATCTAATTTCATAAACAAATCAAGCGATCCATGGGCTATGTAGGACGTTACACAATTCTCACACTTGTAATGAGCATCAGGGAGTCTGTCTTCTGAGGTATGTACTCTGTGCACAACCATTGCATCCCTGGTGAGCATCACCTCTGACAGCACTAGACAGTGTGGTTTGCTTCCCAGAATTCAGAAATCATGGGCAGTGCACATGACCCAGCAATGCCCCACTCTTGCCTACACTTGTATTGCCAGGTTTTCTTTTTTTTTTTTTATTTTATTTTATTTTATTTTATTTTTTTTGACAGGCAGAGTGGACAGTGAGAGAGAGAGACAGAGAGAAAGGTCTTCCTTTGCCGTTTGTTCACCCTCCAATGGCTGCCTCGGACGGCGCGCTGCGGCCGGCGCACGGCGCTCATCCAATGGCAGGAGCCAGGTGCTAGGTGCTTTTTCCTGGTCTCCCATGGGGTGCAGGGCCCAAGCACTTGGGCCATCCTCCACTGCACTCCTGGGCCACCGCAGAGGGCTGGCCTGGAAGAGGGGCAACCGGGAGAGAATCCGGCGCCCCGACCGGGACTAGAACCCGGTGTGCCGGCGCCGCAAGGCGGAGGATTAGCCTGTTGAGCCACAGCGCCGGCCTATTGCCAGGTTTTCAAACTGCTGCTAGGGGTGAGTGTTTGGCACAGCAGCTAAGACACCACTTGGGAAGTGCACACCCCATATCAGCATGCCTGAAGTTTAAGTCCTGGCTCTGTTCCAGATTCCAGCTTCCTGATAATATGTGCCCTGGAGGCAGCAAACGAAGGCTCAAGTAGTTGGGTTCCTGTCACCCACATAGAGACCCAGATAGAGTTTCTGGCTCCTGACTTCAGCCTGGACTATCCCTTGCTATGGGCACTATGAGCACATGGGGGATGAAAAAGCAGATTAGAAGTTTCAGTCTCATATTCTCTCTCTCTCTCTCTCTCTCTAAATATATATATATATATATATATATATATATATATATATATATATAATAAATTTTAAAAATAAAACTGTTGTGGATGGCGTTGTGGTGTAATGGGTACAACTACTGCCTGAAATGCTGGCATCCCATATGGATGCCTGTTCGAGTCCTGGCTGTTCTACTTCTGATCCAGCTCCCTGCTACTGCACCTGGGAGAGGATGGAAGATGGCCCAAGTGCTTGGGCCCCTGCAACCACGTGGGAGACCTGGAAGAAGCTCCTGGCTCCTGGCTTCAGTCTGGCCCAGGCCTGGTCATTGCAGCCCTTTGGGGAGTGAATCAACAGATGGAAGATTTCTCTCTGTCTCCCCTTCTCTTTCTGTAACTCTGTCTTTCAAATAAGTAAAATAAATCATAAAAATAAATAGAAAATAAAAATAAATAAAATTGCAGCCAATCTGTGAGCAGATTGTTATTGTGTATTTGGTTCTCTTTTGCTGATTACTAATCAAAGTATTTTTTTCAGTTTTAAACGATTTTATTTATTATTCACTATTTTTTATTTGAAAGAGAGAGACAGAAATCTTCTATTTACTGGTCCATTCCCCAAAAGCCTGCAACACAACAGCCAGGACTGGGCCAGGGTGAAGTCAGGAGGCCATAATTCAGTGTGGGTCTCCACGTGCATGGCAGGGACCAAGCACTTGACACTTGCCTGCGGCTTCCAAGGTGCACATTATCAGAAAGTTGGAATTGGAAGCAAAGCAGAAACCTGAACCCCAGCGCTGTGACGTGGGAATCGGTTGTCCCAAGAGCAGCAAACAGCAGCTTTGGACATTTTTTCACATACCTACTGGCGATTTGAGTTTCTTTTTCTGTGAAATTCCTTTCTGGTTTTGTGTTGTTATTTCTATTGAGTTGCTCATTTCATCATATGGGTATATAGCATTTTTTAAAATATATTGTGTATATAGATCGCTTTTCAATTACATGCTTAAACAATAACTTTCCAATACATTGTATCCATTGTCTTTCTTTGAGGTATATCAAAGGTCATCAAAAACTTCATTGAAAGTGTATTATGAAAAAGTATGCGTGGGTTTCAAATCTGTTTATATCAACATAACTAAATCTTTTAACTCTACTTTTCCATGAACATTTTGAAGTATTCTCATATTTGATAGGAGAGATTCTTAATCTTAAGGGAACTTAATTCTGCATTTGTTAACTTTGTGTTTCTTATTAAAAGTTATGTCTCAGTATGATTAAAAAACAGTATCTTCAATTTATATTAAAGGTTTATAGCTATGCCCTCTCTTCTCTATGTATCTGCAACACCAGGGACACCACCAGATCTCTAACATCAAATGCTGACTAAGGGTCCTCGGCTCCAATGCCTGGGTCGACTGGTCTACCACCACCAATGCCCCACTTTCCTTGTATGTATGTATTTATTTATTTAGTTAGTTAGTTAGTTAGTTAGTTAGTTATTTTGACAGGCAGAGTGGACAGTGAGAGAGAGAGACAGAGAGAAAGGTCTTCTTTTGCCGTTGGTTCACCCTCCAATGGCCGCTGTGGCCAGCATGCTGCAGCCAGCGCACCACGCTGATCCGATGGCAGGAGCCAGGTGCTTCTCCTGGTCTCCAATGGGGTGCAGGGCCCAAGCACTTGGGCCATCCTCCACTGCACTCCTGGGCCACAGCAGAGAGCTGGCCTGGAAGAAGAGCAACCAGGACAGAATCCGGCACCCCAACCGGGACTAGAACCTGGTGTGCCGGCGCTGCTAGGCGGAGGATTAGCCTATTGAGCCGCGGCGCCGGCCTTTCCTTGTCTTTATTAACACGGTGCCAGGAGCCCCACTGTCTCACAAGGAGCCACCTCTCACTGTGCTACCATGTGCCATGTTGTTCTTCAAAGTTTTGGCTTTTTTGGGCCATTTACTATTTCACTTAAATTTCCAAACCTTTATATTTTTAATGATTATGTAGCTCCTGACGTTATATATAGTAAACTCTATTTTATATGTCTTATGGTAACCTTGAATAGATTACACCTCCCTCTCAGGTACCGCTTTCTGCCTTCACGTTTGATGCATCTGACACCACATCTCTTGGGGGTTAGTATTTGTGTTCTCCTTCAACCTTTCTATGTGCCTTTATTTCAGATGTGGTTCTTGAAAGAGCACATCGCTCTCTCAACAAATCCGTTTTCACCAAGTCTCATATTCTCTGTCCTCTAAGTGTAGATGCACACATACGCGCACGCACTTACCTCTGCCACAGGACTCGGTGCTTCCATGTTGATCCATGCGTCACTTTTAATTGGGTAAATGCTCCTTTAATATTTTTCTGCTCCATTAGTTTGGAAATTACCACTCTGTTAGGTTTTCAGGGTTCCTGCAGACAACTTAGCATGCATGCACAACCACTTACAGACTAAACCAAAAAGAACTGCACCTTCCATGTCACTCTGGAGATCTTGAGATGCCTACATTCCTTGGCTCTTCTCTTGACTCCTAGGCTATCACTGTCACTCCCTCTAGTGCTTTCTCTGATATCAGCCTTCATTTTTGCTCTCGGATAAAGCTCACGATGGTTTGGATTCCTCTGTCAGTCGTACGTGGTCCTTAGACTTCCTCACAGCACTGACTTTCCTTCTGTGCATAGAGGAGCCTTCAGACATGACTCTGCCTGCTGCAACAAGACTTTCTATGTGCACAAAAATCCTTGCTCTATTCTCTCATATATATATATATATATATATATACACTCTCACTTTATATATAACTTTACCCTATTATGTATGTTCCCTCAGCCTATTCCAAATATTATTTTTCAACTTTAATTATGACTTTTAATAAAGCAGGTATAGCATTACGAGTCTTGTAAGTATAATTCTGTTCTTTCTGTTTTAAAGGGCTTTTATTTATCTTTGTGTTTTGTGCTTTCTAGCTTCATTAAAATGTGTTCGTGTAAGGTTTTCTTTTTACTACTCACCCTTGGAGTTTTGAGATTTCTTTGATCAATGGATTGATTTCTTTTGATAATTCTGGCAAGTCTGAAGCCATCACACACGTCAATGTTGCTTCACCTCCCACCCAACCCGCCTCCTGCAGGAACTCCTGTTTGACACCTGTTAACAATTCTCATCTGTCTTCCAGGGTTTCTACACTTTCCTGTGTGGCATCCATTCATCGCTCTCTACTGCACTGACTGTAATTTCACTAAGTTTCTCTTCTATCATATCCGATCCTCTCTTTATTCTCTCCAGCAAAATTTTGAATTCAGTTAGAGTTCTCATTTCAACCACATTAGTTATTTCTCTAACAACATTCCTTATAATTTTTTACTCTTGTTTTTGAAGCTAATGTCTCTAAGTACACAGATGCTAGACAGTTGTGTGCCATACAAAGATGTCCAGAGCCTGAAATCTGTGAATAGATGACTTTAAAAGGCAAAGGGGACTGTGCAGATGCGATTGAGGTTACAGAACTCAAGAAAACTATAGCATAAAAGGAGGGCACATTCTGTTGTGGGAAGCAGAAGAGAGATTCAGAGGAAGTGCCAGGGATTGCAACATACCCACTGTGGGACCTGCGCACCGTGCTATAGGATGACTGGGACTGACAGGAGGTGTCTTGGAGTTAACACTGTCTCCCAGGCGACAGTCATGAGAGAAGTGGTCCTTACGCACAAGGACACAGATTCTGCCCAAGATGTGGGTGTGTCTGGAAGAGAACGTTCTCCAACACCCCAGCCGACTGACACCTTGACTTGGGGTTTGTGAAACCTGGAAGAGAGAATTCTGCTGAGCCAAGGCCGACTTCTCACCTGCGGGGCTGTGAGATTGTAAGTGGGTTGGTTTCACCACCATGGACAATGAACATAGCATTCTTAAACATGATAGCAAAACTTCTCTGCTTACGGTGTGATCCACGGCAAGCCCTGACTGCTTGTCAGAGATGCAGACGCTCACGTCCTGGGGTTAGCGTTTCCCCAGGCCATTCAGACACCCACTGTGTGGTCACGTCCACGGGCCACATCTGGCTGCTGTGATGGCTCTGCCTCTGGTTTCTGCTCACGCTTGCTCATGGTGCCTTGACCCCCTGTGTCCTGTACAATTTCTTTTTGACTGTCAGTTCCTGGGATTTGAAACTTTGGGGAATTTCTTCACCCACGTGTGCTTACAGGGTGAGCTGAGCAGATCTGGGAGTGGTTCTGAGGTCAACGTTTCTAGCAAGGAGAATTCTCCCAGACGGGAACTGCATTTGCTGATACCTGGCTTCACATTTTCCACGCTGCACAGGGGTGGGAATTCCATGTCCAAACCTACATCAGGTTCTGCTTGTGGGTCTCAATTCTACAGGGGAGTTTATTTTTTATTTATTTATTTTTTTGACAGGCAGAGTGGACAGTGAGAGAGAGAGACGAAGAGAAAGGTCTTCTTTTGCCATTGGTTCACCCTCCAATGGCTGCCGCGGCCGGCGCACCGTGCTGATCCGAAGCCAGGAGCCAGGTGCTTCTCCTGGTCTCCCATGGGGTGCAGGGCCCAATCACTTGGACCATCCTCCACTGCACTCCCGGGCCACAGCAGAGAGCTGTCCTGGAAGAGGGGCAACCAGGACAGAATCCGGCGCCCCAACTGGGACTAGAACCCGGTGTGCCGGCACCGCAAGGCGGAGGATTAGCCTATTGAGCCATGGCGCTGGCCCGGGGCTGTTATTTTTACCTTCCACATAGACTAATGTCTGAGACAGGTAGCTTCCCTCCTCATTAAATGCCAAGGGAGTAGATTTGAGTCAACAAGAGTTGCAGGACCAGGAGCTGGACCAGGCCGAAAGCAGGAGACAGGAACTTCATTTGGGCCTCCCACATGGGTGCCAGAGGCCCAAGCACTTGGGCCATCTTCCATTGCTTTCCCAGGTGCATTAGCAGGGAGCTGATCAGAAGTGGAACAGCCAGAAGCAATCTGGTGCCTGTATGAGATGCTGGTGTTGCAGGCGGCCATTGAACCCCCTACGCGATTCCCAACTTCCTTCTGTTTCTAAGAAGGTATCTTAGAAGCTGTGTAAGTGGCACCATCTTAATGGTTTTCATCGCTAATGCTAGTCAGGAGAGGAGGCTCCAACAGTCCCCAATGAGGCCAAGGCAGGAACAGGGCCATGCTGACGCCTCCCTGTGCTCCCATCACATCCTCAGCACTGCGCCTGTCATTCCCGCAGATTCTGCTGGGATTAGTCTGCGCCTGGTTTGAAATCGCTTTCAAGATCAACCAGTGGCCGGCGCCGCGGCTCGATAAGATAATCCTCCGCCTTGCGACGCCGGCACACTGGGTTCTAGTCCCGGTCGGGGTGCCGGATTCTGTCCCGGTTGCCCCTCTTCCAGGCCAGCCCTCTGCTGTGGCCCGGGAGTGCAGAGGAGGATGGTCCAAGTGGTTGGGCCCTGCACCCGCATGGGAGGCCAGGAGAGGCACCTGGCTCCTGGCTTTGGATCAGCGCGATGCGCTGGCAGCAGCCCGCTGGCCACGGCGGCCATTGGAGGGTGAACCAATGGCAAAGGAAGACCTTTCTCTCTGTCTCTCTCTCTCTCACTGTCCACTCTGCCTGTCCAAAAAAAAAAAAAAAGATCAACCAGTGGCTCCCGCTTCAGGATAGACTTGGCACCACTCACTGAAAAAGACCAGGCTCCAGAGGATGAAGCTTCCGTTTCGCAGTTAGAGATGGCCCCCTCTGGGACACCCAAGGGCAGAGTCAGCGAGGCTGCTGGGCTCTGGGCTGCAGGGGGAGGGTGTTTGGCCTGGAGGTTCAGGTGCCAATCAAGATGCCTGTGTCCAATAGGGCAGGGCCTGAGTCTGAGCTCCAGCTCTGTTTGCTCTCCCAACTTCCTGCTAATGTGGACCTGGGAAGCACCATGTGATGGCTCAAGTGGCTGGGTCCCTGCCACCCATGGGGGGGACCCCGAATGGGTTCCCAGCCCCCAGATTCAACCTGGCCCAGGACCCTCCATTGCAGGCATTTGGAGAATAAACCAGCTGGTAGGGTCTCTGTCTCTACCACTACCTCTAAATCAAATATGTCTGGGCAGCAAAAAACACAACGTGTAACAACTTGGAGCAACGACAATAAGGACCAATATTTCACACAGTCAGCGAGACAAAGCTGTGGCTCCTGGCATGGAGATTAGCAGAGTCACACAGAAGGCTTCTTGGAGGAGGGTGGCTGTAGGGTCCACCGAGTTTTACAGAAAATGTTCTCGAATGCATGATCCATGTGTGCTCACAGCAAGCTGCTCTAGCAGAATTCTGACAGCAGGCACACCTGAGAGAGGTGGGCAGGAGACAGAGGTGTTTGTTTCCTCATTATCTCCTTGCACAAAGAAGTCCTCAAGATTCCATTCATTTTCGAGTGGTATGATGTTGTGTGAGGTTATTTAATCTTCTTCTAAACAAACAA
This sequence comes from Sylvilagus floridanus, assembly GCA_949820135.1. Taxonomy (NCBI): domain Eukaryota; kingdom Metazoa; phylum Chordata; class Mammalia; order Lagomorpha; family Leporidae; genus Sylvilagus; species Sylvilagus floridanus. The sequence goes on from OX463246.1 coordinate 40,313,940, forward strand.
ACACACCAGGAGCAACAGAAGGTACATGCCGTAAACAGAAGCTGAGAAACCTCCAGAAAGTAATCTGAGCTCTGCCCTCCCAGCTCAGCCCAGCTCCAGGTGCAGAGCACCTGCAGAATCACAGCCCCAGGGAAGAAGCCCCAGGCGCAGACTCCGCCTGACAGTGGACACGTCTGGACTGGCAGTGGGTGCTTTGCCAGACCTGGAACCCAGGCTGTGTGGATCAGTGGGACCCTGAGCTGGCACGCTCCCTCTGCCTTCCTGTACCCACACTGGTGCCACCACTTGGCTCTGGGTCCTGCCCGGCTCTTAGCACCGCCTACAGCCCAGCCCAGACTTCTCTCTGCCACAGAAATCCTGGAACTGATCTTGGCTACAATGTCACCATTCAGACCAGGCCACCCTGAAGGTGACACTGGCGAGGAGCTGCCACCACCCATCCCCTCCCCACCCTGGCTAAGTCTCTAAGTCTCTTGAGACGGCCCCCTCTCCGTTCTTGCGATCTGGGGTGGATCCCGCAGCCAGCTCTGGTCTGGTCCCGGTGTCCCTCCCCTCTACACCAGCTCAGGCCGTCACCTCTGCAAGCCCAGGCGGCACAGGACTGTTCAGAGAAGGGAAACCCACGAAGCCTGGGGTTTTCTAGATTTCCTCGTTTTCCTCGACAAACACTGATTGCTGGACTACGATGAGTGGCAAGAGGAATAAGAAAAGAGGTCCCTCTCCTGACCTCGGCGGGTGACAGTCCAGGGGAGTGCAGGGGGAGAGAGGGCAGAGTGGTCACAGTGATGGGACTGACAGGTGGGGTGGAACCTTAGGTAGAGCAATAAGCAAGGCCAGGGCAAGGGAGTCCCCGGGGAGGAGTCCACGCAGTCTGCAGGACGCTGGTATTTGAGCAGAGGCCCGGGGCAGGGGCAGAAGACATGGGGGCAGGGGCAGAGGCCTGGGGCAGGGGCAGAAGACGTGGGGGCAGGGGCAGAGGCCTGGGGCAGGGGCAGAAGACATGGGGGCAGGGGCAGAGGTCTGGGACAGGGGCACTAGGGTCTCAGTGGGAGGCCCAGGCAGATGCCTGCACAGCTTGTCCAAGGGTTGGAGCAGGGATGTCAGAGCATCCTGGGAGCTGGCGGCCCAGCAGTGGGGGGCAGAGAAGTGGGGAGGTGTGGGATGAGACGGGAACCCTCAGAAGCTGTGAGCAGAGGAGGCGCATTGAGGGGTTTCCAGATGAAGGGCTCATTCTGGATTCTAGGTGGGAACCAGACAAGAGGGCTCAGTCCGTGTGGAGGCAATCCCAGTCGTCCACGAGTGAGGCATGCGTGTTGAAGCAAGGAGCACACAGAATTTGGTCTGCTCCCCCTCATGGTCCGGAAGGGGTAAGCAGGACTCGGCGGCTCTGTGTGATGAGACAAACTGCACCACCCGGTGAGGTCTGCCCATGAGTATCAACCAAGAACACCGCCATTTGAGCACACATAAGCAGCATAGCAAGCAGCCTCCCCAAGACTCTGCGAGCAGTGGGGCCAGAGCTCTTCCCTGGACCCCTGGTTGACAGCTGCTCCCAGGCCTTCCTGCAGACAGCCTCCAGCCAGCCCTGTGCTCGCCCGACTTTGAGACTCCACTTTGCCTGCCCAGACCTGTGTTTCTCCCTGCGCTCAGAGGTCCTGGGTTGGGGGAGCCTTGGAACGAGTCTTCCCTCTGGCTAAGACATGTTGCAAGGAGCGTCGGAGGCACTTGGGGAACCTGGGTGGTCGGTTTACCCATGTGCTGTGTGACCTGGAGCGTGCTATTCCTATACTGCATAATAGAAATCTTTAATCGAGTCAGCACCACCTTGGTGCATCGAAGCCAGCACCTCCTCGATGCCCTTATTCCACTCGCGACAGCTGAGCGCAGTGGTTAAGATGCAGTTGACACGCTGCTTTCACAGGTCAGACAGCCTGGGCTTGAGTCCTGATCCGGCTTCTGATCCAACCTCCTGCTAACGTTCTTGGGAAAATCAGCAGGTGATGTTCTTGGGAGGCAGCAGGTGACGGCCCAAATGTTTTAGGGACACTAATTTTAATAATTATTTATTAAATATATTCTATAATATATTAAATAATTATAATTATTTACTCATAATTCTGCCTTCCCAAGCGTGTAGATCTGTCCTGAAGATTCAGTGAACTGCATATCTTAACGTGTCTTAAGATCTGCTGAAAACCGTGCGCTATAGAAATGTCAGACATCGTAGTCTATTTTATATCTCGGAGTTGCAAATAGATATCTTTGGAACAAAGAAGTTGGTGGCAAAAGCAGCAAAAGAGAAGCGTGTTCCTTAGAAGACTAGCAGGAGAAGTTTATAGACAGGGACAAAGGGTGCAGAAAGCATCATTATGCAGTCTTCAGAGGTGAAAGGTCAGGCCAATGTCAAGTGTGACCAGGGGACAGACAGCTCGGCTGAAGGATTTGTGAATTGCTAACAATGGGGACAGGTGACTAGTTTGTCAATGTAGGCGCACAAGTGCCCCCCACCAGCAATCCTCTCAGTTGCCTGTCTTTCAGTATAAACTCCCACAGGCATGGACATGAGCCCTGCTAGAATATTCCGGTTCAACTACTTTCAGATTTCTGCAGCATTCTCTACAAGCTTGCTCTTTCTGTGTCCCTTGTGGAATGAAGGATTCTCCAGCAGTACCCAGGACTCTAGATCAGAGCAGAGCAGGGCAGGGCGTCCCGAGGAGGAAACCTGCCAGAGACATGGGGTGTGTGGCTCCCCCAAGGCCGCAGGCTGAGCCCAGGGAGCCCAGGCCCTCGCAGCTCAGATTGGGCTGAAGGAAAACGCGGCACCTCTGCCAGTGCCCGGGCCTGCATCCCACCCCAGACGTGGCTTCTGTTTGTAAAACCTCAGTCCACTACTAACAAAGCAGAAGCACAGTACGAGAGCCTGGGCAGCCCCCCATTCTGGATTGCTGTGTGCAAGTGGAGTGGTTGAGCCCTGAACAAAATTTGAATTCTACACTGTGGCTGTGAAGAGCCCATCTGTCAGGAGACCTGCAGAGGGGTGCCGGTTCAAGATCCGGCTGCGCCACTTCCAATCAACTCCCTGCTTATGCGCCTGGGAAAGCAGTGGAGGACAACCAAGTCCTTGGGCCTCTGCACCCATCCACGTGGGAGGCCTGGAAGAAGCTCCTGGCTCCTGGCTCCAGCCTGGCCAACCCCTGGCTTTTGCAGCCTTTTGGGGAGTGAACCAGAGGATAGAAGATCTTCTCTCTCTCTCTCTCTCTCTCTCTCTCTCTCTCTCTCTCTCTCTGGCCTAGGAAAGCTGTAGAAGACAGCCCAAAGTACTTCACCCCCTGCATCTGCATGGGAGACCCAGAGGAGGCTTGTGGATCCTGGCCTCAGATCAGCTCAGCTCTGGCCGTTGCAGCCATTTGGGGAGTGAACCAGTAGATGGAAGAATTCTCTCTGCCTCTGCCTCTCTGTAACTCTGCCTTTCAAGTAAGTAAATAAATCTTTAAAAAAATAATGAAAAATAAATAAATCTTTAAAAAAAACAAAAGAGTGGCACAGTAGGACACGTGGAAGGGTTGGTGAATTGAATCCCCATCACGTCGCTGTTTTTGGAAAAGAGCACCTGTTTGTCTTTCACAGGATAACAAAGTTCTCTCTGATGGCCAAATCTCTGACGGCTAATGATGGGTGGGATATAGGATTCAGGAAGAGAAGTGACACCAAGTCTTCCATCTCCAATGATGTTCTTCACAGATTTTTATGGTTAAAAAAAAGTGTGCTTTCCATCATAACACCTCTCCCTCGCCTCCATCAACCCTGAAAGACAAGAGAAACTGCCCCCACTTTACCTGTTTGGCCAAAGGTCATGTACCAGCTCTATCAGAGCTTGGGTGGGAGTGAGCATCCAGACCAGAGGCTGAGACACCTATGTCCCATGCGGGAGTACCTGGGTTCAAGTCACAGCTCCGGCTCCTGACCCCAGCTTCCTACCAGTACAGCTCTGGAAGGCAGTGATGGTTTAAGAGACTTGGTTCCCGTCATCCACAGGGCTGTGTTCTCAGCTCCCAGCTCCAGCCCTGGCCCAGCCCTGGCTGTCGCAAGCATTTGGGGAGACTCTGTCTCTCTCTCTCTCTCTGTTTCTTTGCTTCTCTAATAAAATAAAAAAAACAAATCCATATATATATACATATTATAAATATATGAATTAATATATCTAATATAATATATAATAATATATTATATAATATATAATAAATATAAATAATTATATGAATTTAAGACCTTGGTTCTTTTAACTCCTGATACTTCTGAATGGATCATGTGGTCTTTTCTCATCAGATTTAACATGTGACTCTTCCCGTTTTCATAAGGCAACACCAAAGAATCTCAAGATTATTCTAATAATGCAAGGTAGTGGGTTCATTTTGAAGACAGAACCAGCTGCAACACATCCAGATAGTTGAACTAAAACTTAGACAGAAATTTACCTCAGGACTCGCTCTAGTCTGAAGTCTACAACAAGAAGATTTTGCCATTTAAAATGAAGAAAAGCCATGAATTTTTAAGTTGAAGTCCATTTTCACCTGTGGAAGGATACTGTCTATTATATGAATAGCATTAAAACCCCAAAGCAAAGCTACCAGAAGTAGCACATTTTTTACAAAACTGCAGAAGCGTGATTTAGTCAGTGAGAATTTCTTCTTCACGTGAAGTCGTGTCATCTCTCTCAGCTCCAGGGGCCCCTTGATGACAAATTAGCAAGGTGCGACTGTCTTGAAACCCGAAGGCATTTTAGCACGTTCACATCCAGCATTGTGACCTGCTTCTTGCTAGACTGCTAATTAATATTTGCACTGGCGACAGAATCCACTTGTGTTTTAGACTATTTCACAAAGGCTCTAAACGAGGCAGGTTTTTTATCTGCAAGCCAATTTCAACTTTGTGGTATTAATATTCATCAGAAGAACTATTACTCAGTTCTATTCTTTCCTAGACTGTGCAGACAACATGCATCCTTCACATTATCTCAACTGTACTATAATCAGGCGAGACAAATAGCATCACCCCCATGTGGTGGTTAAGCGAGCTAAGCTGTGCAAGCTTCGATAATCTTCCCAAGATCCCGTGCTTGGTGAGGGCTGCAGCTGATTCCCCATGCTCTGTGGTAACCTGAAGATGCTCTGGACTCCACCACACAATGCAGCTGAAGAAGCCTACTGGGAAGAGGACTAGACATGGATCCACAATGCCAGCAGGTGCACTCCCGCTGTGGACGGAGGGTTTCATCCCATGTTGAACCTCACTTCCCAATGCAATCACACTTGGGGTGGAGGGTCTCCGAGAAGTGATTGAGTCATGTGGATGGAGCCCTCTGAGTAGAAGCAGTGCTCTGATAAGACGAGATGAGAGGACCTGCCTCGCTGGGCCTCGTTCTCTCTCTCGCTCTCGCTCTCGCTCTCCTCTCCATCTCCATCACTCTCTTTCCGATACCCGGAGCAAACCGCCATCTGCAACCAGGAAGAGGGCCTTCCCCAGACTCTGGAACTGCTGGTGCCTTGATCGTGGACCCCCAACCCCAGAACTGTGAGAATTCAGTGTCTGACATTTCAGCCGCCCAGGCTGTAGTATTTGTCATAGCAGCCCTGAGACAACTGCCTTAGCAGACTGTTGCTAACTGCTTGCTCCAAGGAGAGAAGCAAAATACTCTTCAAAGCCGAACGGTTAGACGGGAAGTCGTGTTGCCAGAGTTGAAACATCAGATCTCCCGACTGTTCACCGGTGTGCAAGCATGAGCACAAAGAGATTCTTGCTGAACAAGCTGCCTTCGTCACCATGATCAGAACTGGTTCTGAACTATTTTGAACATATCAACAAAGAACAGGACATGCCTCTTCCAGGGCTTCTTTGTGGAAAAAGACCATTTCCTTGATAGAAAAATGGACATGCATCAACAGGTACTCTGCCTGTGGGGCGCTTCAGAAAGTTCATGGAAGATGGCATTAAGAGAGCGGACTTTAGTGCAATTTTTTTTTAAATTTGTTTTTCTTTTGTTTCAACTTTTATTTAATAAATATAATTTTCCAAAGTACAACTTCTGGATTATCACGGCTTTTCCCCCCATAACATCCCTCCCACCCGCAACATCCCATCTCCCAGTCCCTCTTCCATCCCATTCTTCATCAATATTCATTTTCAATTATCTTTATATACAGAAGATCAACTTAGTATATACTAAGTAAAGATTTCAACAGTTTGCACCCACACAGACACACAAAGTGTAGAGTACTGTTTTAGTAGTAGTTTTACCCTGAATTCACATAGTACAACACATTAAGGACTGAGACCCTACATGGGGAGTAGGTGCACAGTGACTCCTGTTGCTGATTTAACAATTGACACTCTTATTTACGACATCGGTTATCACCGAGACTCTTGTCATGAGTTGCCAAGGCTATAGAAGCCTCCTGAGTTCACAAACTCTGATCTTATCTCTACAAGGTCGTAGTCAAAGCGGAAGTTCTCTCCTCCCTTCAGAGAAAGGTACCTCCTTCTTTGATGGCCCGTTCTTTCGCTGGGATCTCACTCACAGAGATCTTTCATTTAGGTCATTTTTTTGTCATGGAGTCTTGGCTTTCCATACCTGAAATGCTCTCATGGGCTTTTTAGCCAGATCCGAATGACTTAAGGGCTGATTCTGAGGCCAGAGTGCTGTTTAGGACATCTGCCATTCTATGAGTCTGCTGTATATCCCGCTCTTATATTTAACAGGGATCACTTTTCAGTTAAATTTAAATGCCTAAGAATGATTGTGTGTTAATTAAAGAGTTCAACCAATGGTATTTAGTAGAACAAAAAATACTTAAAGGAATAAAATAGTAAATCTATGCACAACAGGGGTCTTCAAAAACTTTACAGCAAATGCATGTTATGAAACAAACAAGTGCAGAGCTCATCTCTTCCAGGGCACAAACAAATCTCGAGCTCCTGCTTGACTCTCGGAGTGGCACCTGCACCACAGTCATGTGCTGGTCACTGTTTCACGTCTATAGGACCACACACCCTCCAAGCACGTATCCTGCCATGGGACATGGGGACAGCCTAAAGCTAGCCATGGAAATCAGAGGCTCATGACATGCATACATGTTTGTGAATTAGCTATGCTGAGAAAGTAGGACACAGATTGAACACTTGTTATAGTTAAGAGTGCAAACACGATTTGTATGTCAGGCAAGGACATGAATGGGATCCCAGGAGACTCTCCTTAGGAACAGCTTCAGGACCCAAGGGCTGTGTGCTCACTGCCTGGACGCACCCAGGTTCCAACGCCGACTGTCCCAACAGCTCCAGGCTTCTCCCAGGAAGTGTACTGTGTTCTGTGATTTGACTGTGCTGTGAGTCTCAGAATTCTCTTCTGTATTCCTGTTCTAAGTCCACTTTTACTTCCCGCATGATCTAGGTCAATCCTGGAACAGATGGCAGCTTGCATTTCCAAACTGGAGCATGGAAGAAATGGAGAGAAAGGCATACAAGGTCCTAAACTGGAAAACCTTACATTTAGAAAGAACTTACTATGAAAAAGAGTCAATCAAATAGCTGTCAATTTCTTGTTTGAAAGAAGAGATGTTCAAATTCAGGCCGACAATTTGCTCATTTTTAAATTTTTGACTTTAATTACTTTGAGTATACAACAAATGCAGTTATCTGGAAAGATGGGAACACGGGGAATAAAAAAGTAAGGAAAGGGCTAGTGAGCTGTCAGGATCAGCTTGCTGTGGCTCAATCTTAACCCAACTTGGAATAAATGTATTTCCTTATAACACTGTTGGATCTTGTCTTTTTTATATCCTATAGATTTCTAATGTGCTGTATGTGTGTGTAATATACAATGAAATCATACTGTCTGCATTCATTGTATTATTTAATTGGTGTTTCAGATTAGTAAATAAGGTGCTCATTGTAAGTTCAGTGGCCAAGCCGCTCCATCAGTCTTTAAAAAAGATTTATTTATTTATTTGAAAGTCAGAGTTACACAGAGAGAGAAGGAGAGGCAGAGAGAGAGAGAGAGAGAGAGAGAGGTCTTACATTTGCTGGTTCTCTCCCCGGTTGGTTGCAATGGCTGGAGCTGTGTCGATCCGAAGCCAGGAGCCAGGAGCTTCTTCTAGGTCTCCCATGTGGGTGCAGGGGCCCAAGGACTTGAGCCAACTTCTACTGCTTTCCCAGGCCATAGCAGAGAGCTGGACAGGAAGTGGAGCAGCCAGGACTAGAACCAGCTCCCATTGGGATGGTGGCACTGCAGGTGGTGGCTTTACCTGCTACGCCACAGTGCCGGCCCCTCCATCAGCCTTATTGCTGTTACTTGCTACACATACCTCAGTATTGGTGTTGCAATTGATTAACTCTGTTAATTTAAGAAATGTTTTGATGACCATCCTCATGTACCCCCATTTTGACGCTTGACTCATCATTTCCTAGCAGTAAATCCCGAGAAGCAGGTTAAAGCAGCATTTTTAAGCATTTGGTGCATTCCCTCAAGAGGTTAAGCAATGTGTTTTCAGAAAAACTGTGCCTGAGTATGCCAAACCCCTCTTACTCTCTCCTGCACTGTATATTTTTATTCTGTTTAATCATTGTCTCTCACTGTGGCCTAATTTAGCCTACTCATTTCAAGCTATGTATGATACATTGAAAATACAGCATAAAACCTGAATGTATTTGGATTTTATGCTAGACGTTTTTAATACTATTTTTAACAGCATATCCTTACTGAGATTCTCCCCCCTGGATGTTCAACGTCTACTTTAGCAAGAACTCAAAGCACAAATCCTGAGGACTGGGGTTTTTCTGGCTTCTTCTCAGCCTCACAGGTGCAGGGCAGACTCAACCGTAGAGTGCCCACCGCTCAGGAACTCCTAGGAAAGGACTCCCACGTCTCCTGGCACCCGGGACTCTCTGAATGGGACAGGTCACAGGCCTCCCCAGCTCCCTGGCCATCCCTCCACCTGGAATAGTGGCCTGCATTTATTTTCTCTTAGTAGTTACCCTTTCAAAATTCATTCATGGCGCTTTCTACAAGCTCACTCATTTTGCAAAAGACAATGGCCTGGGGCTGAAGGAGAGATGTCCCCTGTGGTTTTGGCTGAACGCTCCTATATAGGCATGGCTGCCCCATTGGGGCCTGACAGACAGTGGTGCCCAGCAGCCTCAGGCTCCCTGAAGCTCCTGAGATTCTGCATCTGCCACTGGATGAACAACGGAATTGGGAGAGGCAGGATTCGGGATATCCTGAGTGAGGGGCTCCATCCTGAATGGGAAATAGGGCACACAAGGTGGCCCCTCCATTTGAACCCCAACAGACACGAACACATTAAACACTGGAGCCCTGAGCTTTGGCATCCAAGGAACCTGGTTGACATCAGCAGGATGGACATGGATCTGTTGTCATTTCAGAACAGAATGTAGATGCCATTCTTCAAAGAGGAATGCAAGTAAACAAAACCCACAGATTTTAAAGAGCTCCTGAAATGCCCATGGCATGGGAAACAGAATGTTGGCATGGGACAGGAGAAGCAGTTGATGAGCACACGTGGGCACACACGGAGCTACGCCTGCCCACGCAGAGAGAGAGGTAATTGTCCCACCCCACCTATAAAGCAGAGGGAGGAGGAGAAACCTTCACAGTCATGCTGTTGATAAAGAAAGCTACATACACTCATATTTGAGCAACTCACATTAGACAGCCAGGACCTTCTGAAATTATTAAAAGAATATAATAAAGTGACGTCCATATTGAATGGGCCCAGGGAGCACGGCACCTGGCACCTGCAGAAGTGATCGTTGGAGAGAGGCAAGGAGAATAAGAGCCAGCAGGGAGACTCGGGAGAGATGTCCCCAGAGATAAGTATCTTAGTAGCCCTTGGCTGCAGAAAGTAACATTCCCCAGGGAGGCAGGAGGTGGATGTGGGTGAAGAGGTTTAGCAAAATGTGCAGAGTGCTTCTGTCTGCTCCACTCCACTCCTTAACTGCTCATCTTGCCATTTTCAAAGGAAAATGAAGACCTTGGATACTGTAGGAGAGAGGTACTGGATCTATGACAAACTGAATCATGCACCACTGCAGGCAAAACTCAGGGGGGAGAAGGTGCACAGGCTGAGGTAGCAGCCACCGCAGGGAGTGGCCTGGGCAGGTGTGCGGGGCTGTACCTGTTACATCGTGTGCTCCACGCAGTCTCCCAGGCACTTGATCCCTTCCCTGGCCTCACAGCTGGGAATACCCCCGCATGTCTCAGCTCAGCAGACAGCACGAAGTGTGACGGTCGCTCCAAGGGAGTCCAGTCCCTTGCAGCTCCAAACCAAACAAGTGGGGCTCATGCAACAAGACCGCGGCTTGTCTGTGATGGCAGTGCAGAACTCAAGTCCTTCCACCCACAAGCTTACGCTGGCCCCACTCTCTGAACCTGCTCCCACCAGAACGCAGGAATCGGAGGGGTGGGGAAAGTGCAGGGAGGAAAGAGGAGGGAAGAAGGACTTGGCTCCTTGGAATGAGGCTGCCCCAAGCCCCAGAGGGTCATCGCAAGCTCTTGCTACCCTGCTTCCAGTGGCAGTCACGGTTTAAATTACGGCTCTTGGGCCCAGCACGGGGCCCGGGCTGACCCCGCTCTTTGGCCAGCGTCTTTCTCGGGTGCTGTAGGTCAGTGCTTTGAAGGACACTCGGGCCAGCAGTTGCTCCACTGGGGTCAGGGCAGGGTGCCTACAGGTTTCTGTCTAAACACATCCTCTTGTGACTTTCTGATAGACACTTAGCCCTGGCCCTGTACATGCAGCCTAGGTAGAGCAATTGTAGAAATTCTACCCTGGAGTTAAGGAGCGGAATCCCTGAACCCGGCCCAAGACCTGGGCAAATTGACACCACCTTCTCGTATCTGGTGCTTTCCACTTCAGAAAGACAAAGTCAGCCACGGCTGCTTGAAGAACAGTGGTCACAGCGCTGTTTAATGTCAAATGGCCCGAGGGGAACTGAGAGAGTGAGATTCGGACCTCACCTGCCACAAACCCAGCCCCAGGGCCCCAGGAAGCATCCTAGGTGCTCTGGGTTTGTCTGACAATGAGGCTGTGGCACTGACTGGGAAAGGCTGTTATGTGGCCCCGGTGCCGCCTTCCTTCCTTCCACGGCCTTAATAGGCACTGAGAATGAGGGCCAGAATTCGTGTGGACATTATGGGATCAGGATTCAGCACCCAGCCCTGAACAACCCTTCCCATCCCCTGGGTCACAGAGCTCCGGAGATGCATCCTGGCCACTCGACATCCCAGGAGCTCTCCCGCCACAATGCTCGGCGGCTGCAAGCGGACTCAATGAGTCATCCCCCTTACCTGTTGGTAACAAGCGGTGAACACACGACAGACATTTGCAATGTGTAGGGATTCCTAGTCATTCTTTCCCTTAACCCTCTGTCAAGTACATGGTGTTGCATGCTGGAAGCTGGGGCTTGAGGGTCCATGACTACCTTAAGGTGACACAGCGGCTGCTCACAAGTGGTAAACTTGGTCTTGGGGATCCAGAATTGGAGCTTCTCACAAACATGGCGTCCAGCTCTGCAGACAAGTGCGTCCGTCCACTCCGAGCTTTGCCTTGCTCCCAGGACTTCTGAGCTCCTGGTTTTCTGGGTTTCTTCCCTGATAGAAAGCATTCCTCTGTCTGGGTGTGTTGTGGATGTCCAGGCACTCCCCAGGGAAGCTTAGCTTGTGTGTTGAGAACAAGCCATTGACAAATCACGAATGCAGACCCCTAGCCCACCCCTCTCACGGCCTGGCTGGGGTTAGAGATACTTCCTGGGAGGCATCACACTCTGTCTCCAGCTCCAGGATTTCCCAGGTTTGCTGCGTCTTTCATCTTCTCTGTTTATAATACATACACGATGCACTTAAGGCTACAGCCATGTGCTGAGTCGCATGTCAGCCATTCCAGGTGCCGCGTGCAGTTTTCACGTGACTTCTCATGTATGTACACGAGGTTGCACCTTTAAAGGAATGACCCAGGAACAAGTCAAGAACAAGGCAGGTGGGCTCGCCTTTGAATCGCATGGTCTTGGCCACAACGTGGTGTCAGAGTCGTGCTCACTTGAAGACCCAGGTTGTGCAGGGCTGGGGGAGGTGTCGCTGCTGCCAGCACCCGCGGAGCTCTGCTGGTAGTTCCCTGCATCCTGGTGGAGCTGCAGGAACAGAGGGCCCAGGAGAGATGGCTGGGCTTTCCTGCTCTGCTACTCACGACCTGGCTGTCCCTGAGCAATTCGTGCAGCCTCGTGCGTCCCAGCACACAGGCTCCTTGCTGAGACTGTCCTCACGAGATCTGCTCGGGGAGCACCAGCCACCTGCACAGGCTCAGCCAAACGCTCCAGCTCCCGTGGGGGCCTGTGATCCGGGAGATGCGAAAGCTCCTGTGGGTCCCTCCTGGGCCTGCAGAGCGGACACGCAGCTGCCCACAGTGGTGAGGGCTTCAGCTGTCACCAGTCCCACTGCTCTGCTCCCCAGGGAAGGGTGTTCCAAGCCCTGGGCGCAGCGTGTGGCGTCGCACGGATGATTTCCAGTCTTCCACGAGGTCGTGCGTTCATTTTGGAATCTCTGTGGCCAAGTCTGTGTCTCACGTTGGGCCTTTTCTCCTCTGTATAAAAATATCTCCCAGCTGGCCCCAGCCCTGCAAGCGGCGGGGTTTTCTGTCACAGCAGCGACACCTGCTGTTGAGGACAGCACGGTTGATGCTGCAAAGAAAACCCCCAGTGGGGCCAGGATTGTTTCAGATTGCCAACATCTGGGAAGATAAGTGGACTCATTTTGAGGGGAAAAAGTACTGCTGTGCTGAACAAGCAAAATCAAAGGCGAGGGCAGGGACGGGAAGAGGAAAGAAAAGGCATAGTGTTTGCTGGGTTGAAAAACAAAAAAATCAAAGACCCCTCTGGCACAAGGCAGCCAGACCGAGTGTCTGCTCTGCCGGGGAAGGCTCGAGAAGACGAGGCCCTTTCCACGAGATCCCCCCAAATCTCAGCGGGTGCCTCCTCTGCTGCTATCCCGGGGGCCGAGACTGGGCTTTGGAGCATGAGGGGAACCCTGTCCTGTGCAAGGAGCCTCTGCATCCCTTTGACACAGCCGCAAGGGACAAGGCAAATCCTGGGCCTTTGTCTTCCCTGCAGTTGGGGGAGTGTGCTGGGGCCGCAGGCTCACCTGAGCTCGCCGTGCAACGCCACCTGCAATGACACAGGTTTTATTACAACCCTACAAGTTGTAACACACCACACACAACACACAGGTTGTAATAGCATCAACGACTAAATTGCATTTGCTTTGCATCTTCAGAAATCATTCTATCGTTGCCATTTTAGTTCATCTGAACTTTTTTTAAAAAAAAATTTCTGTGTGTCTCTTATTTATTTATTTGAAAGGCAGAGTTACAGATGGCTGCAGTGGCTGGAGCTGTGCTGATCTGGAGCCAAGAGCCAGGAGCTTCTTCTAGGTCTCCCCTGTGGGTGGGTGTAGGGGCCCAAGACTTGGGCCATCTTCTACTCCTTTCCTAGATCATAGCAGAGAGCTGGATAAGAAGTGGAGCAGCCTGGATCAAACTGGCACCCAGATGGGATGCCGGCACTGCAGGTGGTGGCTTTTACCTGCCAGGCCACAGCACCGGCCTCTCTGAATTTTAAATTCAGGTAGAATTTCATGTTTCTACAAGTGATCAACTGGGTACCTTATTAATATAAACTTTAAAAGACAACCTTTAAAATGATCTGCTTTTGGAGTAGCTATATAAATGCTTTCTTTTTTTAAAAAATATTTATTGTGTTTATTTGAAAGGCACAGTTATGGAGTTGGGGGAGAAAGAGAGAGAGAGAGAGAGAGAGAGAGAGAGAGAGAGAGAGATCTTCCATCCGCTGGTTCAATCCTCAAATGGCTGCAACAGCCAGGGCTGGGCCAGGAGCTTCATCTGCATGTCCTTGTGGGTGCAGGGGCCCAAGGACTTGGTCCATCTTTTGCTGCTTTCCCAGGCTGTTAGCAGGCAGCTGGACTGGAAGTGGAGCAGCTGGGACTTGAACCAGCAACCATCATATGGGACGTCAGCATTGTAGGTGGCGGCTTAACCTATCCCACTGCATCAGCGGCTCCTATAAATACTTTCAAAATGATAGTTTTCAGGTTCCAGAATTATTTTCTCCCCTTTCTGAACCTGAAGCTCAGCTTCTATTTCAAGCCCAATCTCACTCCCCAGTGGGAAGTTCCTCGAGTGAGCATCACTGGTACCTGAAAGGGGAGAAGTCCAGTTTGGTGGCAGCAACGGGGTCTCGCAGTCACTGGGATGTCCTAGGGGGCAGGGTCTTCTGCTCGCCGAGCTGTTGTCCTGACGGAACGAAATCAGGAAGCCAGAGTATCCCCATGAGTTTTTGAACTTCCAAGAAAATCACTGATTCCCTTCTGCATACACAGAAACGGGGCCTTGTGGTTACTGTGGGTATCAGCGTAGGCACCACTGGCCTCCAAGTCTCCAGCGGGAAGTAAGACCTCTTAGCCACGGGAGCAGGAGTGGCGGAAGCTGGCCGCCTCGGCCCCGGGTCACGAAGGCTGCTTCCTTCCCTCTTCACACCAGCTCCCTATGGCTCTGCCTGCAGCTCCGCAGGTTCAGGGAAATCCCGCCATCCAGCCGCTCACACCAGGGGTGGTCCTGGCACCTCCTTCCTGGGACTGCAGCCCAGGGCTCATTGGGGCACTGCCCTGTCTCCCCAGCCACACACCCAGTTGCTTTGAGCTCTGTAATTCTGGAGCGCAGCCCTCAGGCTCTTTCCACGAAGGAGCACGGCTCTGCCTGAGGACAGGAAACCAGCCATCTGCAGGCTGAAGTGTGCAGTGTGTGAGTGCTGCCTCCCCCTGCAGGCCGGCACACATGCTACATATGAGCGGCAGCTGTCCGGGGAGCAGGCTGCACCTACCGGCCCGGTTTCTCCAAGGTGTTTCCGGCACGTCTTCCTGGGCTGCCCTGACTGCTCTGCCCCAGGTGTGCGTCTTCATGGGTACCTGTTGGAGCTGCCAAGGAACACACCTGCATCGCACATGGCGCCTGCACTGCACATCACAGCGACACCTCCTTCTCCTTTGCCTCCTTCATTCATTTTCATTTTGTTGATGTCCCCCTTATCGATCTAGGCCTGGGCCTCTCGTTGGCATCTGGACTGAAGGCTGCAACACCAACACTGAAAGACCAAATCAAGATTAAAAAAAAAAAAAGGAGCAAAATATTCCCATTTCAGATGGAGGAGCAGATGGGGCTCTTGGCACTGCAGAGGATTAAAACTGACCCCCAGCACCCAGCCAGGGGAAGACAGGCTGTCACCACCACCAAGAGGCACTACACAGCCGCAGTGCCTGGCGCACCCTGCAGCGTTGCGGAAATCTCTGCTCGCTGAGCGTGGGGCGAGAGGAAACTGTCAGACTTATTCTGAATCTCCTGGGACAGGAAAACACAGCTGGGGAACCTGAGACGGCCCTAGGTGCAGCCAGGTCCCCTCCTTTCCCACCCCTCCCCACCCCCTCCCCACCCCCTCCCCACCCTGTCCCACTTCTGGGGTCTGAACTCGACTGTTTCTGAGCCTGTTTCCCACTGGGAGATGGGAATGAACCACCTGGTCCCCCTTTGCTGCACATGGAATAAGATCCATGCATGCACAAGTGCACAGCTCGGCTCCTTGCACCTAACAGAGATTCAGTGAATTTGACTTCCTTTCTTTTGCTTTAGTGCACGTGAAATTTTTGGACTCTCTTCACAACTTTCTCATTCACGGCTGGAAAATTAAGGGTCAGGTGGGCAGTGCTGACCTACCCTTAGACGGCATTTATAAAGTAAGCTCCATCTATACACAGGATGAAGGCAATCAGCACCTGAGACACGGGCATCTTACTTTAAACAGGTTTTGAGCTTGCCTGCAAATCTTTAAAAATGCGGGAACCTTGGGCAACCTTTACTCACAAATCTTGAAGCTGTCCTCCTGTTCCCTTATCAGAATATGTATGTTCCAAATCTGTCTGTCCGTGATCCACGTTCAGCTATTTTCAGCACTGGCTTTGTTTGATATGTGTGAATTGTTCATTTTAATAGCAATTTAAAAACTGCTCCAAACAAATCAAGCTCTCTGTGCTCATTCCTGAAAAAAGTGGTCAAAGCCAAGATTAGCTGAACTAACTAAAGGGTTCCTTTATTACACATCACTTCCAAATCAAAGAAAGGCAGAGATTTATCATAAAAATATTATCAGAAAGGTTGTAAAAGCAGAAGTAGGAGTAGGAAAAGGAGAGAAACCAAGTGGAGAGGCCAGGGCTATAAAGGAGAGAAATGCGGTGGGCACGGCCTCATTTGAGCTGCTGGGCAGACACCGCTTTTCCATTGGAAAATCTCCGTAGGCACTCTTCATCCACACAGTGTACAGCACATGGGCGCTTTCCCGGATGGTTGGGTCTCGATCTCTCCGAACTCATTCTTGATGCTCTCCTCCGTTCCCCCACTGCGATCGCACTGTCCAAAGCCTCACATACCCCAGATCCTGCCTGGCAGACCTGGGCCCTGGCATGGGCTCAGTGGTCCCAGCCAAGAGACAAACATAAAATTAAAAGAGCACTGTATCTAAAAGTCAACAGGACCATATCAGTTCTCAGAAATCACAGTCTCCACTTACTTCTAGAAGCAGGAGTAGGAAAACAGGCAGAGGAGAACTAACTGATGCCCTCCCAGAGTGCGATGCACCTGCAGCACCCACGCGCCTTCAGGCATGAATGCAAGATGCTCACTGGAAGCAGCAATCAGCCGGCCTCTGCAGACCAGAGGAGAGGGCAGATAAAGCAGAGACAGACGACAGGGAACAAGGAAAATCCTCGTGATGAAGAGGACCACATCCCTCCCCCTTCTCTCACAGGCTCCCTGCACAGCACAGGCAGAATAGGAGAGAACTGATGTCAAGGGTGCAAGAGCCAGGCGAAGGGCATGGCCCAAGAACACAACCGTGCCCAGACCAAGCGCCAGTCACTCTCCATGAGGCTTCCCCACTCAGGAGCTGCCCACACACACTTCCCAATCAGTGTTTTAGCTCTTAACTTCCTAAGCAGAAGGACAAGAAGCTCCAGACGTCTGAGGGAAGATTCCAACGTGAAAGATGAAAGATGGATCAAAACTTAAGAGCAGGTGGGAAAGAAACTGAGACGATACAATGAGATCTCGCTAACATCTCGATGCAGTTTCTTTTCTTCTAGGCCATCGCATGCAGTCATAAAAATCAGATAAAATGAGTTACTGAAAAAGCTTTTAGAAACCCCAGAGCAAACAGCATCATGGCAAGACTTCAGAAGCCCAGACGCAAAGCTGAGAGAGCAAGGTTTGCAGAGGTGAGGCAAATGTCTTCAAAGGACCAGGACTCAGACAGGAACCACATTTACGTAACGTAGCAATGATTCAGAACACAACACGGCTGGATCTGCAGTCTAACCTTCTGGGAGTGAAATCATGTCTGATCTAGAATGCATTATCCAATGAACACAAGACGGCAGGCCCATAATTTCATGGTGGTCAGGCAATGTCTCATTGAAATCACCTCCCACACTCCAGTTCTTAAGAAGACCCTGGGGGATACGTTCTGGCAACAGAAGGAGGAAACCCCAAACGAAAGAGGAAGTCTCAAAACCCAGCGAAACGGGAAGCCAAGTCAGTGCAAAGTGAGTTTCCAGGAAGCTGACTGAGGGAAGTCCCAAGCGGACAGCTGTGCCGTGGGTCCCGTGAGGACTCATCTGTGCTGCGGCAGGGTTGGAAGATCCTGAAGGACATCGCCACAGCAACCTCAGACAGCAGCTGGCGCCCACGGCCTGGGTGTGGCCGCCGTGGTTGGGGTCCAGTTTCTCCTTAAAAAGGATCTGCTGGGTACATAGGAAAGAGTCAGTTTTTATTTTTTTTTAATGAACGATTGATGTGGCATAATCCTAAATCCTCACCATCCACAGAACATCTTAAATTTTTTTTTCCAAAAATGAATAATCATATTGGTTAGAAATCAGAAGTTGTGTAACAGAAGAAATTAGCAAAGGAGTTTGAAGCAGTTGGAGTAACCTAGGTAGAATGTGACAAAGGTCTGGTTTTTCCTTAGCCTGATTTCCTCTTTGATTAAAAAAAAAAAGGAAACTTGTTGCCATGATTTTGTGAAAAATAAATCGTTGGCCTCTGTCTACAGATGGTTTTACATGGGTCATCATCTCTCCTTCTGTGTAGGTAGGTAACTTCCTGTATCTTTCTCTGTTAATTCCTCTCCATATTATTACAACCTAGTTCAAAAATACCAGTTTAAAGCGACAAAACCAAAGGTTAGAGAAATTAAGTTGTACATACTGCAAACAACATGATCCAGGCTCCCCATGAGTTGCCCCAACTGTCAGTCCTGCCAAACCCATGGGAAGGTGAACCTGTAAGGCAGGCAGGGTAAGAGATGGCAGCAGCGACTCAGAGTGAAACAGAGCATGTCCACTGCGCTTCTCTCCTGGCTCTGACCAGGCCATCACTAGCCCTGACGCCCTGCAGTCTTTCGGTATGGCCGGCTGCTGAGTGACCCTTGGGCTGGGAGAACATACAGTGTGGATACACTGGGCAACGCGGTGGGGCAGTGAGGTGCGAATTTCATCACACCACTCAGAAAGAACAGTGTGTGATTCACAGCTTGAGTTACCCACGGAGACCAGCCCTGTGGCGAGGCAGGTACAGGTGCCACCTGCAGCGCCACATCCCAGGTGGGCGCCGGTTCCTGCCCATCCAGCTTCCTGCTAGTGTGCCTGGGAAAGCAGTGGAGGATGGCCCAAGTTCATGGGCCCCTGCTCCCACGTGGGAGACCCAGAGGAGGCCCCTGGCTCCTGGCTTTGGCCTGACCCAGCCCCAGCCATGGCAGCCATTTGGGGAGCGAGTCGGTAGATGGAAGACCCCTTTCTCACTGTCTCTCCCACTCTCTGTGTCACTCTGCCTTTCAAATAAATAACTAAGTCTTAAAAAAAAAAAGTTACCGATTGCCGATTGCTTGTTACTGGACTGTTCCATGTAATATTTGTGAACCATGGTTGACTGTGAACCATGGTTGACTGTGGGAAACAAACTACAGAAAGCAAAGCCACGCATGAGGAGGGACCACAGCATATCCGTGGCAGAAGAACAAGGCAGAGCAAAGAAGCCCACAAACCATGACTATCCTGACGTAGGACCTTCCACCCATCAATGTGCACTCCTGGGGTTCTGCTCCCTTCAGCAAAGACTCGCGCATCTCTGCGTATTAGCTCGTGGCTTCCCCATTACCTTCCCACGCAGCGGGTTAGAACAAATCTTTCACCAAGACTGACCGTTTCAGAATGGCCAGTGGTCTTGATGTCTAGCACGCAATGGACTCAGCCCCCGTCTCCGATCTGTCCCACCCGGTCCTCAGCTTTCCAGGTCGTATGGAGGTCAAAAGCACCCAGTCTCAGCAGGAACTCCAGTAGAATCCTGCCCAACTGTTCACTCAGCCAAAGAAGAGACATGTGCTGGGTGTCTGGCCAGCCAGGTCTGCGTGGTGGGCATCCAGGATGCACCACGCACTGCCTTGGAGGCCCAGGAGTGTGGCACTGGCACAGGGCATCACGGTGGGAATGCGTATGTACAGGTCGGAGAGGGGACAGGAAGCTCTCTGTATGTAACCCACTCCAGAACTCACTGGGGTCCCCAGGGAACACTGGATCCCTTCCAAGGCCAGCACCCCCTCTGAAAGGCCCTACCACCTCTTCGTGTGGCCGTACTTCAGCCACACTCCCTGCCATGAACCCCTGGGCACACACTCAGACCCCCACAGCAGAGGCCACTAACAGAAATCAACCACCCACTCAGAAACAATGCAAACCTGCTTTGGGATCCAACGCATGGCCACACAGGGGAGAGAAAGCCCACACAGACTCCTCACAGAGATGACAGCTTTCTCGGGAGCCATCCCTAGGAGCCGTCCCTGTGGTCCACTCCCTCCCCACCCTGTCCTCCCCAGCACCCTCATCTGTACCTCACAGTATCCCCTACACACATGTGGCTCCGTGTCCCTCTCTCCCCTCTACATCTCCTCAGGGTTTGGGGTTTCCCTAAACCACAGATCCAAGAGGGTTTGGCATTTATTGGCATCTACTAAAAACAAGTGCCCAGCACCAGGGAAAAGGACACGTGCTCTGGCTACCCATGATGGCCACGTTCAATTCCTGGGAGCTGCTGCATGGAGGTTCTCGGACGCTGGCGGGAGAGAGGCAGTCCTTTTCGGGGAGAGACAGTCGGTGCGGTTCTGTGGGTCCACAGGGGTGGGGCCAGGCCCTGGTCCAGGAACACACAGTACTGCGGACGCTGGAGAAATAGCCCTGTGCGATCGGTCATTTCAAAGAACAGTTCTGAAATGGAAAGTCACGGAAATGAATTCAGGACGACCCTTTCTCCTGGGAATCCTCGCTTCCCTGGAGGTGGGATTTGCAGGCAAACTTAACCTTGACCTGACCAGGGGCTTGCGTCTGCTGCCAGAGTGGAGACCCCCACACCGGGGGCTGCTAGCTGGGCCTGGGGGCTGTGACCAGGGGTGGACGGACTGAGGAGCCTCCTGCTCTGTCTGTGTGGGTGTTTTTCCTGACAGGAGCTGATTTTTCCACTGCCATTCCCTGCAGCTGCCAAGGAGCAGCAATAAAGGCCCCCGGCGCAGCGTCCTGGCCGGAGCCCACGCAGAGGCCCAGCTGCAGATGGACGCAGCAGCTGCTCCTGAGAGTGGCTGAGCACCCCAACACACGCGCACACAGGACTGGGGCCAGCAGCCCGCTGACTCCCTCCCCGCCCTCCCAGATTTATAAAGCAGAACAGAGAAGGCCCGCCGGCTCCTCCCTGCTTCTTCCTTAGACAACACACACCTAACTGGCCCTTAGCGCTCTCGGCTGCTGCCAGTGCCTGTCGCCTGCACGTCTGTCGGGAGCCCTGGCACAAAGGACAGCGTCAGGTGTAAGTGAACTGCGCTGCCTGCAGGACAGAGCAGGCCGACAGCTGCCCCTCGGAGCTGGACTCTCGCCGTGGCTCTGCTCTGTGGCCACAGGCTGCCACCGGACGGTGGGAAGGGGGGCGCTGCTCAGATGGAGCCGTCAAGGGAGCTCCTGGGGCCAGCAGAGCTGTCTCAGAGAGACCTGTGCCCGTGAGCACCTCCTGAGGAGCCTCACGGACCACAGGAGGTCCACCCTCGCCAAGTGACAGCACTGTCTCTGCATAGAGCTCCAAGACTCAGATTAGGTCTGGGGCTGGACTCCAGCCGCTCATTCTACACGTAAGGAGATCGAGGTCTGCGGCGTCTGAACAGCTTGCCCAGGCTTACTCAAGGGCTCTGAGGAAGGGCAGAAAGTAGAATTAGTTTCCTGATACATACACTTACTCCTCGGATAAATTTGGGTCAGCAAGACAACCTCATAATTTCTGTCCCAAATGAAAACAGATGACGTGCTAACCACACCGCAGAAGGCGTCAAATTCCCTGACGTCACCCGACGGGCGGTGACCTCAGAGTCCGAGCTGGGTCAGCTCCTCAGTGGATGCGACGGCAGCGGATTGACTGGGGTAAACGTGCAGACTGTGTTTTAAGTGAAAGGAATCGTACAGAGCCTGAGGCTTTACATTTACGATGTCAACATCTGGATTTGGGGGAGAAAACGTAAGAGGCAAGGAGGAGGGGCCGGTGCTCACGGAGCAGAGCTGTCAGGTGTGTGTTTGGAGCCTGAAGCAGACACCCCCGGCCAAGGCTGAGACAGACCGGGATTTCCACACGGGCCATTGCTGTATAAAGGGTTTTCCTTTGTTGACCCCGGGTTGGGGTCATCCAGCTCCTTGCTCCCATCACTGACTAGATCATGACTCCCTCACGTAGAGGTCAGCTGTGTCATCCTCAGAGACCCCTGTGTCCAGCACAACTCCAAACACAGAGTAAGTCGATCGTTATGGAACAAACACGTGATGGGGTATTTGAGACTGCAAACATTGCCTGCTCTCTATCCCTAAAGTTCAACAGATGCTGTATTGCTGGGGTTGAAGAACTAAAAACACCACCACAGCAAAACCGAGCTATTGAAAAATAGGAAACACGGCTGTCCCGGAAGAAAACGGGTTTCTCCCGCGGGATGCACCTGTTGCTTGCATCGCTTCTCAGCCCAGGCCACACAGTGATATCTGGAGCTGGAGCAGGGACAGCGGGGCCTTGGTCTCCGCCCAAAGTTTCTGCTCTGTGCTCTGCGTGCGGCCTTGACCTTGGCGTGCTCCCAAGCTTCCTGGGTTCCAATGTGCAGGGATCAAAGCTCGAGAAACCCAGCGCTGGTGGGCTGCACAGCCCTGGGCTGGAGACCAGGCCCTCTACTTCCGCCCATTTGCTCCTGGACAAAACAGGGGACACACGGTGGTACAAAGTCACGTAGCTCCCAATGGACTTTTAATGAGGTGCCCATGAGCAGTTTGGGACTTGTCAAAACAGGGATGGCATCCAGCTGTCAGCCGTCCCTCGGGACACTCTGCATATAGAGGAAGCGCATGAAACAGTGCAGATTCAAAATGGGACAAGATCGCTGAATGATGACCCCAGAAATTGTTGCCCCAAACTTCCTGTGAAATCTCGAACATGAACCCCCACGTAGGGAGGCCCACGGGTCGCCCTCGTCGTCAACAGCTGCTTCACGTGCAGGGCAGTTCTGCAGGCACCATCAGCTTGGTAAAAATCAGGTCACGTTTTTTGCAGGCTGACAGCCTTAGGCGGTGTGGCAATGGCTGCCGCGTGGCTGCCAGGCTCCTGGTTCAAGCACAGCAGGGGTCTCCTGCTGCTGAGGAGTCAGGGGAGCCACAGCGGAGGCTCTCCACGTGCAGGCAGGTGCTCGGTTCTGCGGGCACACGCAAGATCAGGCGACAGGCGGCCTAGGCCAGACCGACGCCCTTGTGCACCTGCCTTTAGGAGTCCAGACACGACAGTCCCCCATGCTGGAAGTAAGCAGCCCCCACCTACACAGACAGTCATAATGGATTTCAGAAGACGGCTGAAGACAGGGCAACCGAGGGCTCTCATGGGCCACTTCACGCCCTCCGCATGCTGGGCTTCTGGTGGGGACGCTCACTCTGCGTACTCTCCCCTGTGCCTCCATTCGCCCCAGACCCCAGGTTTCATTGCTGAGAAGAGCACCTGTTTTTTTTTTCTTTTTTTTTTTTTTTGACAGGCAGAGTGGACAGTTGAGAGAGAGAGACAGAGAGAAAGGTCTTCCTTTGCCGTTGGTTCACCCTCCAATGGCCACTGCGGCCGGTGTGCTGTAGCTGGCACACTGCGCTGATCCGATGGCAGGAGCCAGGTGCTTCTCCTGGTCTCCCATGGGGTGCAGGGCCCAAGCACCTGGGCCATCCTCCACTGCCCTCCCGGGCCACAGCAGAGGGCTGGCCTGGAAGAGGGGCAACCGGGACAGAATCCGGCGCCCCGACCGGGACTAGAACCCAGTGTGCCGGTGCCCCAAAGCAGAGGATTAGCCTAGTGAGCCACAGCACCGGCCAGAGCACCTGTTTTTAAAGGCAAATGTCTTTGTGATCATTAAGCTCTGTTCCATAAAGAGAAACCTTTAAGCAGGCTAAAGAGAACAGATGTTCCCGGGTTCCATGAAAACGCGCTCTGACAGGAGCTGACCTGCTCAGTCGTGTGCCTTGTAAAACAAACCTCCTCACAGGGAGTCTGGATGAGATGGGTGGGATCGGCTGCTGATTGTCCCACGTCAGGACAAGTAAACAGGACACACTCGCTAATGCACACCTGCTCGCGGGCGTGAGCACGCACTCACACAGCACCCGGCTGCCTGCAGAATCATCTGAATAAACACAGGGGCCGTAAGTGAACTCCAAGCTGGAGCTAACCCTCCGCTGGCCTCTGGGATCTGGACAAATGTGAAGCCCTGAGGCCAGGTGGCAGAGCGGGCAAGGGCGCTGACCGTGAGCCCGGTCGCTCTGGGTTCCACTCTGGAGCTGCGTGAACCCTGGCATGCGATCCATTTCCAAACCCCATTGCTTCCTCTGCAACCCCGAATGGGGGTGGTTCTGATGACTAAATACCCTATACACAGCAATTCTTCCACGGCTGGGCTGGAAAAGTGTATTTGTACAGCAGCTGAGCCCCAGAAGGATTTTCACAGATGCGGGATTGGCCCATCTCCGTGAGCAGACTTCCTGCTCGCCACCGCCTGCAAGCGGTGCGCCGGGGATCTTGTTTTCCTGACCGGGTACCGAAAGACCTCCCTCCAGGATCAAAGGTGCCCCTGTCCTGGGCTACCAGAGCTCCCACTGTCAGCGTCAGATCCAAGGCTTTTCCCCACACACGGATGGTGGCAGCACCTCCAGGCTGGCCAGGAGCCCGCCTTACCTGCAAGCCCCTAACCCTGCCCGGTGCTTGAGTTCCTGATACAAACCTGGTGTACAGAACACACCTGAGCTCAGGGACTGCTCCAGGCTGGCTCTGCCCCCTGCCCTTTCCCCCTCCCACTCAGTCCAGCTCAGTTTGCTTCCCAGCCCACGGGGTTCTCTTCCTTCTGACTGCCCACAACCCAGAACCACCCGCTTGCCCATGCATGCTGGCTTCTCAGAAATGCACAGCCTCATTCACTTCCCCTATGTCAATACGTCATTGCAAATGAGCCCCCCAGTGGACACCTGCCCCTGGTAAGAAGCCACTGCCCAGAGCAGCAGCCTAGCTAAACTGGTGCAGACAGCCCCCGTCCACCCGTGAGCAGGCACACGCCTTGCTCGGAGACCATCTTCAGTAGAGTGGGCTGTTTGCCGTCTGTGAGTGCTCACGTTGTGCACCATTGAGAGTGTTTGTGTGTAAGTCACAACATTCCCCCATTCTACTCGTCCAGTTGGTTCTTGCCAATCCATGGTCACTGCCTATGTTCTAACGCCCAGTGCCATGTGTTCTCTTGCAGCACATTGAAGCAAAAGTGACATCTTGTCTACACCCCCAACACATGCCAGGCCCTGGGTCAGGTCTACCCACAGCCAGGCCCTCTGCGTTGGTACAGTAATGACTGTCCCTGGTTGAGGGTCCAGGCACACGCAGTTTCAAACACTTTTGCAAACACGGTGCCATTTACTGCTCATGTGCACTGGAGTCAAAGCTCGGCAAGGCTGCTCCTGGGGCACAGCGGCCTGGCCAGCAGTGGTCACACAGCATCCTGGCCAGCAGTGGTCACACAGCATCCTGGCCAGCAGTGGTCACAGAGTCCTGGCCAGCAGTGGTCACACAGGCTGTTTTGTGACATCACTTCAAGCCCCAGCTGGCTATCCAAGGGCACCACTTCCCTCCTGCAATTCAGATGGCTCAGAGACTCAGTCGGGGCTGGGGTCCTCCGAGTCTCTGCCTCTCATCCTTCCTTGGCCACAGGCCCATGAGTTGTCCTTTGACCCAGAGGCTGGACCCACCCCCTGGCTGTGCAGGAAGTCTCCTTGAGTTGGCTTTGCGGCTAGGACATGGCAACGTAAGACGGGGCGATGCTTCTGGCGCCTCCTACTGGACGGGAGCTGGCTGCTAGTTTGTGCAGAATCCTCAGCCCCTCGCTGTAGTTTAAGCTGGGTCTCCTTGTCATCTGCGCATCATTAGAAGTCAGGCTAGATCCTAAAGCATCACCCTCATCACAGCCACTGGTAAACCCACTCACATGCACTTCTGTCCCAGGTAACAGAACCCTGAATGCATCTGCATTCCCACCCGTAATTCATGGGCGTAGAGCGGATAAGCAAGCTGCAGGCCAGTGAAGGACAAGGTCCCTCGTCTGAGAAGTGGACAGGGAGCCCACTCCCCAGCCCAGAGCACCTTCAGAGGATGAAATGGCATTGAGCACTGAGGCCACTGGTGGAAGAGACGGCTGTGTGTGTTTTGTCTCATTCTCCCCACCCTGGGGGCCCGGCCCAGCAGGTAACGATGTTCCCAGTGAGGCCACGGAGGACGCGTGCAGTGGGGTGACATGCCCAGGCTGCATGGGAGGGTGGGAGGTCCTGGAGCAGACACAAAAACGCATCACAAACCAGAAAAAACGGAGTCCAGCAGATCCACTAACAAAGGACCTTGGAGCACAAGGCTCCAACATTTCCACGAAGTGCGTGCCTGCCCCCTGCTGGCCAGCTTCTGACACTGCATTGTGCCATCTGCTCCCTCTGGATTCCAGGTGTCCTGCTACCTACAGAGGTTCGCAGGCCAGTCCTGGTTCTGAAATTGAGTCCTAACTCTCACTTCCAAATTTAACCCCTTGGGGACCCCTGTTCCATAAAAACTAGTGCTAATTCCCTAACCTGGTGCCCAAGGATGCGAGACCCCGGCCCCAGCTGTGCCCCAGCCCTGCTCCCCCAAGCTCTGCTGGTCAAATCAAAGCCTCTTTGCAGCTTCAGTACCAGGCCCCTCCTCCCCCATCTCCTCAGAAGCTCCTCCTCCCCTGCCTTCCCGGGGCCCCGCCCCTTTCTCTGGCTCTTGTCCAGCACTAGGCCCCTCCCCTGCATATCCTCGGACCCTAACCCAGGAGACCCTGGAGGGGGAAGCATCTGACTCATTCCTCAGAGCAGGACACAGCACCCTCCATGCTGGAGCCTCCCAGCCAACGTGTGCTGGGTTACCAGGGGTCGGCTCTGTGCTGGCAAAGCGAGCTCCAGTCCCTTTACCTGGGTCTAGCGGTGCTTGGCCTACGCCGTGAATTTCAAGGCTTCTGTGCAGCGGTCATTTCTGTAATGACACTGATGGGGAGCCTGGCGTCCACCCCTCCCCTTGGCCCCTGCCTCTTGGGTCTGGCACAGGTGTTGGCTTGCAGATCCGCAGACCTGCCCAGAAGAGGCTCCATCCTGTCCGGCAGGCCCAGGGCATGTCTGTGCGTCAGCCTCTGCCTGAGAGGGTGGCCCCAAGCCGTCCTATCCCCCACTTCCCTCCCCTGGAGCAGGACCATGGCCCTTCATCCCAGGATTTCTTTTATTTATGTTTTTTTTTTTTTTTTTGAAATGCAGAGTGGCAGAGAGGGAAAGACACAGGGACCTTCCATCCACTGCCGCATTCCCCAATGGCCTCAATGCCAGGGCTGGGCCAGGCCAAAGCCAGGAACTCCATCCTGGTCTCCCACATGGGTGGCAGGGGCCCAAGCACTTAAGCCCTCTTCTGCTGCTTTCCCAGACACATTAGCAGGGAACTGGACTGGAAGTGGAGCAGCGGGGATTCAAACCCATGCCCATATGGGATGCTGGTCTCAGAGGCGGCAGCTTAGCCACAGGGACACAAGGACTTACAGATTTGAGTTTCTCCAGGGATACCATCCCGTTTCAGATCACCAGCATCTACATGGGATTATGACTCAGGCCCCGGGTTAGGGACCTGTTAGATGCAATGAGGGAAACCGGCTGCAGCCCGAGTCTAGCCTCTCAACCCCAGCTCCAGACATGCAGCAGCGCCCGCTGCAGTCCTCCTCATCAGAGCTACCTTGGGTTCCCTGCACAGTGACCCAATCCCCTCACCAGGTTTACATCAGTGAGCACGTGCACACACACACACACACGCATATACATGTGAACACACACACACATGCATGCACACCCACTCACCCACACACACACACACGTGCACAGACGCACATGCACTGCACTTCAGCCCCACAAGCTAAAGGACTGAAATGCCCTGGGCCAGACCCAGGCACCCTGCACCCCCCGGCCCTGTCTCTGGTCCTGCATTAGCTCCCCAGGCCTGACGCCCCTTTCGTCCCAGATCAGCCAACCACAGACAACTTCAAAAAGTTCGTGGAAAATGGAATCCAAAGATAAGCTAATTTTAAAACATCAGCAATGCAAGTCCATGAGAAACGGCATGTGCCCCTCAGAAGTTTTTGCCCCAAATAAACTCGACTTCAGATCCCATTTGCCCCACATGAGCTGAAGCCCATTTTCTGCAGCTTCGTCTGTGAGCCAGCGTGGAGGGTTGCCGGTCGGCAGTGCAGGCCCTGGCCCCAAGCCATCTCCTCCTGTTCCCTCTCCTCCTCAGACAGGACCGGCAGCTCAGCCTCAACAGTGGGGAGCAGGTGGCTGTGCTGGACCCCCTGCTCGGCAGCCTGGGTGTTCTCATCTCTTCAGCCTTAAGGAGGGCCCCGCGGGGTACAGGGGCAAGGGGGGAGCAGGCAGAGCTGGGCTCCTGGGTGTTTTCCAGCCTGTCCCGAGTAGAGGGCTGAGGCATGGAGACTTTGCTCTACCTGTCTTTGAAACAAAATTCTTGCACTGACCAGCAGGAGGCAGAACACCCAGTATCCAAGCTCACAGCATCCCCAAAGCCAGCTAGTGCGTCAGAGGACTGAGCATCTAACTCATCTCCCAAACACATCTCAGCCTCCCTCCACGCCACCCCCACCTTCTCTTTATCGAGTCGAGGGCAGGGACGATGTTTGCAAACACCTGGCAGCATTGCAGCAGCCCCTAGGGTCCCCTGGAACCCAGTTTGAGAAACACCAGATCACAGGACAAAGACCAAACTGCCAAGTGCCTCGACCAGGGCAGCTGCCTCCTCCATCCCCCCTCACCTGCCGCGGGTGTCTCTGCAGGTGCATCACACTCACATCTAACTCTGCACCTTTCTGTTCTCTCCATGGTGTTGGGCTTTGTGTCCGTTAATATCTTCCTTCTCAGCGGGCCTGTCCCCCTCAAATGCCATGTGCCCTGATCACCACCACCTTCCAGGCCTGGCTCGAAGCCCCTCCCAGTGAAGCCCACGCCCGCCTGCTCTTGGCTGAGCTTCCTGGCAGGCTGTGACCTCCACTCCAGCAAGCACGTGTGGGATGCACACCCAAGGCCATCCCCGAGCTCCTCCAGTAATGGCTGGCGTGAGCCCGGCCTCCTTGCAAAGGCCGTTCCTGGAGCCCCTCAAACCAGGATCCCCTCCTGCAGCACCTGCCTCCCTGCACCCCCAGCCTCCTAACCAGGGCCCAGGGCAGCAGCGCGGGCCTCGGGGTCTGCTGCAATTTAAGCTAAAAGGCGCAGAGGCACGCAGGCTGCGGAACGCGACCTCGCCCGCGTGGCTCTGGGAGACTCAGTCTTTCTAAGGCTTAGCAGCCTCACTGGCGAGGCAAGGGGAGGACCCCGATGAGGGTGTTGAAATGCCGAGCCGTGGTGGAATCTGGACGGCGAGCTTTGAGCACCAAGGACAGAGCCCCGGTGTACGAAGTGCCACAGCTGCAGGCGTCAGTGGCGTGATGTCCACGTCCTCGCGCTCAGTGACCTCTCGAGCGGGCTTGGAGATGAGCAGTTCACGGAAAACCGGGGGCAGCCTGGGGAAGCCTGCTCTCAGCCCAGCCCGGTGAGGTCGTCAGTGGCCGGGCCACCTTGCGCGGCGAAGCTCGGGGGATGCATTCCCCTGGAAGTCTGAGTCCCCCTCTGCCTTCCACCAGCTCCTCCGCTCCCCGCGGGAGCGCCACCGGCAGAGCAGTCCGCACAGAGGTGTTCGACGTGGGCCTGAGAAGAAACCGAAACGCACACAGGAGCAGCAAGAGACGTGAAACGTACTTCCCTGGATATTTGAAAATGCCGGGTTCCGGCTGGGTTCGGTCGCCGCGTGGGCTGCGCCGTGGCTGTTTGCTCATGAGCACCACCAGGGGGCGCTGGACCAAGACGGCCTCTGCCACTGGGCGTCCTAGGCTGGCAGTGGATCGCACAGGTCTATTTGGAGGAGCAATTGCAGGGAATTCGGCACGCATTCCAGCGTAAGAGCCACTGCAGGCTGAGGCTGTGTCAGTGAGATCCGGGGATTCACCCACTCGATGCAGAGCTGAGCATCCTCGTATCCCCGGCTGAGGACTTACAGGCGGGACGGGCACTGGGAAGACAGGCTGCGGGGAGCAGAAGGTGGCTGGCGGTGAAGACGGGCCGAGGGCTGACCACAGCAGCTCAAGGACGGAGCCCAGGCCTGGCCCTGGCCATGGTGCCCCAGGCCTCCCGCCACCGTCCCCTTCCACTGGAAGTCTGAAGGGCCTGCTCCCTGAATCCTGGGATTGCGACAGGGGACTTAGTCTTGGCCATATGTGCACGTGTCTGCTTGTTGTTGGCAAACCATAGCCTGATATTTCTTTTTTACAAATGACGTTTTGTCGGGCACATCCACCACCATTTGCTGACATACTGTCATGGCTGCTCCTGGCACAACAGCCAAACCGCACAGCTGCGCTCGACACAGGTCTTCTGCAGGCCCTACCGTGCTTGCTCCCCAACCTCCATGCACAAAGCCAACCCGTCCCTGCCACTCCTGCCTGCCACAGCAACCCACGTGGCCAGGAGCCACGGCAAAGCACCACAGACCAGGGGCAGAAACGGCAGGAGTGCCGTACCTCCCGGGTCTGGTGCCAGCAGGACTGGCGTCTGCTAAGTTCTGTGCCCTGGGGGTGTGGCCAGCCACTTTTTGCATTTATATACTGAATTTTTTAGCCATTTTTTTAAAGATTTATTTTTTATTTGAAAGTCAGAGTTACACAGAGAGAGAAAGAGAGCCAGAGAGCCAGAGAGAGAGAGAGAGAGAGAGAGAGAGAGAGAGAGAGAGGTTTTCCATCCACTGGTTCACTCCCCAACCAGCCACAATGGCCAGAACTGCGCCGATCCAAAGCCAGAAGCCAGGAGTTTCTCTGGGTCTCCCACTTGGATGCAGAGGCCCAAGGACTTGGGCCATCTTCTACTGCTTTCTCAGACCATAGCAGAGAGCTGGATTGGAAGTGGAGCAGCCGGGACTTGAACTGGCACCCAGATGCAATGCCGGAGCTGCAGGCGGCAGCTTTACCTTCTGTGCCACAGCGCT
Source organism: Sylvilagus floridanus (assembly GCA_949820135.1). Taxonomy (NCBI): domain Eukaryota; kingdom Metazoa; phylum Chordata; class Mammalia; order Lagomorpha; family Leporidae; genus Sylvilagus; species Sylvilagus floridanus. The sequence goes on from OX463246.1 coordinate 40,344,815, forward strand.
GGCCCCAAGTCACATCTTTTTAATGCATCATATATAAAAATGCCATTCCCCTGTGCAGGGGTTGCCCTGAGATACTGGTGGGGAGGGCATCCACCACTCCCGTTCAGCTTCAGCACATGTCCATCCTGCAGTCCCCCTTAAACAACTGCTCTGAGCACACTCACGCAGGAGGGGATGGTGCTCCCTCCTCCTGCTTCCCATGGCCTCTACAAAGTCTCCTACTTCTGACAGTACTGTTTCAGCAGCAATGGTCGCAGTAGCTTTCCTACCTCCTTCCACACTGAACTAGCACAAGTGCCTTGCTAACTATCTGTGTGTTTATAAGGTTTTAATTAGAAAGGAAGACCAGAAGGGAGGGAGGGAGGGAGGGAAAGAGGGAGGGAGAGAAGGAAGGAAGTTAAACAGGCAAGAAAGAAAGGAAGGAAAATGAGCCAGAAAAGGGGGAGGGAGGGAGGGAGGGAGGGAGAGAGGGAGGGAAGGAGGGAGGAAGGAAGGAAGGAAGGAAGAAGGAAGGAGAAATAAGACCCTTGTTTGGGGGCGATCTGGAGAGCTCCTTTGGCCAGATTTAAAGGCAAATGCCCAGCGCCCTTCCAGCTTAACAGCAGTGGCACAAACCACGGTGGTCCCAGAGGGACGGGGTGGCTGTGATAATGAAGAGAGGGTGCTCTAGACAGAACACCTGGCTTTCCCTAATGCCCCAAATGATGAGAACTGCACCTGTGGACAATGTCGACTGGGGTGTACAAGCATTGTCTGCTCAAGGGAGTTCGCGTTCATTGCCAAGCCCAGGTGCAGTGAGAACAGAATTATCGCCATGAAGGAATGTGACTTTGTCGGCCAGCAGGAGCTGGTGAGCCCGGCAGGTGGATCACCGCGGTGGAGCAGAGGACCGGCAGCCTGTGACCTGTCCCGTCCAGTGGGATCCTCTCAGCTGGCCGTTGTCTGGATCTGTTCTTGAGAAGTCAGAGCTGAGCTAAGGAAGAAGACAGCCCGGCAGCTCGGGCAACGTCATGTTGGGCTCTAGACCCCACAGGCAAGTTAGCCCTGGCCGGTTCCCCACAGCACAGAGGAGGAGAGAAGCTTCTGCCATTCTGGAAGCAGGGCTTCAAGACACAACAGCGGAGGTTTGCTATGATGTGTAGAGAGCGGTTGCAGAGCTCTCTGGCTGTGGGAGCAAAAATTGGGATGCAGAGTCCACTAAGGGTCACACAGGAGAAACCTGGGGACCTTCTAGCAGCTGGGGAGGGAGGCAGCAGGGGAGAAGGTAAATGTGAAGACGCGGCTTGTATTCCCCATCTACTCCCGGTTCATGCATTGGAAACTTAATCCCCAAATTCAAACACTAATGATATTTGGAGGTGGAGCCCATGGCACGGGATGAAGGTTAGATGAGGCCAGGTGTCCAGGGACCCCACAAAGGCAATGGTGTCTTCATAAAAGAGCAAGGGCACCCTCAGCATGCCCATGTGCCCCGATCCACCAGGCGATGCACTTGGCCAGTAAGCGGGCCCCAGCCACACACTGGGCAGGTGTCGCACTCGGCTCTTGGACCATGAGCCAAATAAGCCTCTACTGTGTAGAGTACCTGGTCCTGAGCAGAACAGCAGAGCAGCAGGACGTGCACTGAGTCAGCTTCGTCACCACTCCAGGATCAGCTCTGGGGTCAGCCAACTCCAGCTTAGCACTTCCTAATAATGTCCTGTTAGGCAGGCTTCCTTGGCATGTCTGACACAGGTTCTCCTTTGTCCTTCTCAAAGTAAAGCCCACTCCCCATAGTTGAAGGAAGGCTTTGAAACACTAAGGAGCAATCGCTGGGCACAGTAGGTGCCTCCCAGAAGGCATTCCAGAGGTGGCTGGGCCTGGCTTTTGCAAGGATGCTGGCCGCTGGGTGGAGAGAGCAGCTGGGGACACGTCTGGGCTGCTTCAGCTCCTATTCCTGCCACAGGATAGCCACAGGCCAACAGGGCTGCAAGAGGCAGAACATTCCAAGTAGATGTCATCACCCGCTGCCCCGTGCAGCTCTCTGAGTAGAGCCACAGTGGCTCCGTTGTTAAGGAAGCTCAGTGTCCAGTCACAGCACAAATAAGGCGTTTATTTATATTGAGTTATATTGCAATAGTTATGGGGAATAAAGGGCCCCACGTGTTTATTCGGTGGGGAGCGACGGTCTCCTCTGTATTCAATGGCCCAGGGCCCAGGCGGCCGAGAGCCAGCACCTAGCTTCCGGCAGGCCAGTCTTGCATGCCAGCTCCCCAGGCATGCTGAGCACTTGCACGAGGCCTTGGCAAGAGAAAGGGCTTCTGGGTTACTCTGGAAGTCAGGAAAAACGGATCCCGGGAGCTGTGCTGGGGCTGGGGCTCTCGTGTGTGAGAGGGAGATTTAGGCCTGAATTCTCCCAGGACAGAGCTGATGTGCTGGCTTTTCCCCAGCACAGAACACCGGAGTCCTTACAGCACTAAGCAAGGCATGGTGGCGCCAGTCAAGGCTTCTAACAAAACAGTGATCTTGGAGGCGGAAAGCATTACCTGCTGTACTGAGAAACAGTGATCCCACCCCTGCTGCACACTCCCGACAGCTTCCCACATGCTCACTTGGCCATGGCGGGGTGCAGGCAGCAGCTCCCAACTCTGGAGTTCTGGTTTAACTTTCTGCTGGCAGGACACCCCTGTAAGCTCAGGTCACTCCCCAATCAGACAAATCATCTTTGTCCATTAATTATCTCTGCCTGCCATTATCTCCCTTCTTTTGTCTGTACAATGAACACCTCATCTTCCAAGTCTGAATTTAAGCATTAGCTCCTTTGGGAAAATTCCAGAATGACCTCTTCACTCCCACCACTGGCCTGACCCCGTGAAGGGCATCCTGTTAGAACCTGGTATTCACAGAAGGGTGAGACCACTTGACGCTAGTTTGCACATGTCTTTATTACAACCTGTATATCATGGTCTTAGAATTTGCCCGAAAACTCGTCTGTGTCTTGCTGACAACCCTCTCCAGCAAGGAACCATGAAACACAGCAAATGGCATCCTGGGGAGTGACCACCTCTCCTGTCTCTGTCTCCTCTGTGCAAGGTGTCAGCATGGGCTCTGGGCGACGTGCAGAGTCACGCCTGCCCTCCAGAACTCGCAGTCTTGTCTGGGTGACGGGACAAGGATGTGTTGTCAGCTGAGTAGTAAAACAGATGGGCAGACGCTCCTTGGCAGGGTTGAAAGAGCCCGGGAGAAGGGGCAGGGAAGAGCTGCTGTTTGTGATGTGCCCCTCTCAGCCCCCACTCCCCCAGGCCAACCAAGGACCTGGCTGAGGAGCTGGCGGAACATTCCGGGCCAATTTTGATCTCTGTGCTGCCCTTCCCTTGTCTGGGGAATGAACACCCTGAAGGTATCTGCCTCCTACAATGCTCTCAGGATGAAATGAGGTCACACACCTGGAGCCTGGCGCCACCCAAGTGCTTGACCAACATCGGTGCATCATAGTCATTGCTTTTTGCTTCCCCACATTCAGTCACCAGGCATTGGGGTCCTCTGCTTGCCTGGGGCAGCAGTGCCAGACCTCCAGCAGAAACACAGTTATCTCCAAGGGTGACTGTGAATTTAAAATCCCACCCAGTCCTCAGTCCTCATTCTGTGGGACACTCTGCTTCCTTCTTCCAGAAATTATGGTATCTGTGCACGTCTACGAGAAATGTGCATACGAATCAGACGCTAGCAGCAGGGTTCAGACGCTTCACACACAAGTGAAGCCAGGTTCATCCTGCCTTCCAGGGATCGCACTCAATGTCCACGCAGTGACACACGTGTTGGTAAAGTGGTGTGACAAAGGACAGCAGAGAGTGCACACACGGCAGATGGATTTCCCGGCTGTCAGATGCAGGGGTAGAGGACTTAGACTCACATCCCACACACAACAGCTCCATCCCCCGGCTCTGCCCCTAGAGCTCCACGCTTCCAGAAGCCCCCAAGGGTCCCCCAGATCCAATCTGGGTAAGCCTGGGCCAGCCCTGACTTGGGAAGCACTGGAGACCTGCTTCTCCCTCCATAGGCCACGTTGTGATTAAGACAATTGTGCCATTATTTCAGCATTTTCCCACACAGAATGGAGACAGCTACAAACTTCAAAAAATTCAAGCGAGAAGGCTGTTAACAGTATATTGGGGGCTGGCGCTGTGGCGCAGCGGGTTAAAGCCCTGGCCTGAAGCACCGGCATCCCATACGGGTGCCAGTTCAAGTCCTGGCTGCTCCACTTCTGATCCAGCTCTCTGTTACGGTTTGGGAAAGCAGTAGAAGATGGTGCAAGTCCTTGGGCCCCTGCACCCGTGTGGAAGACCTGGAAGAAGCTCCTGGCTCCTGGCTTTGGATCAGCACAGCTCTGGCCATTGCAGCCAATTGGGGGGTGAACCAGCTAATGGAAGACCTCTCTCTCTCTCTCTGCCTCTCACTGTAACTCTGTCTTTCAAATAAATAAAATAAATCTTTAAAAAAACCAACAATAATATATTGGAGACTAAGCTGTTTCTCATCATTAAATGTAAAAACTAAACTTTTCAGGGAGTTACTCTTGGTTCTCTTAGAGTGATAATGAGTTGCATCCCCTTGCCATTTTATAGAGTTACTTCCACTCCAGCTTACTGAGTATAAGCTGGCCTGAGTTCTCAGACACCTGAGCTCACCCTATGCTCATCACCCCAACTTTGGGGAGAAAAAGAAGTGAGTGGTTAAGTAGTATTTATCTGCCCACAGAAGAGATTCTGCTGCAAGCTACTAACATAAAGAAAAGAGAATCAGGCAGTGAGAGAAAGAGAGAGAGACGAGCCTACAAAGTCAGAGACAGGTAGAAGTGAGGCAGACACAGGTAACATGAGAAAGAGGACGGCAAAGAGAGAGGATGTGGAATGAACGAAGGTGAGGATGGTACCCAGCAGGGTGAGCAGACATTTCTGGAAGGATGTTACAAATCACACAGCCTGGCAGAGTGCCCACACTTGCTCTCTTACCACTAGAAGGACGGCAGGGAGCTGTTACCTCCATAGCCCACACGCGGGGCAGGCGGCTCTGGCACCTGGGAGGGAAGCCCTGGGCACCTTTCCTGTCAGATCACTGAGTCAGCGAGCGCTGCTGCTCCGCACTCGGCACCAACTAGCTCCACCTGGACAGGGCCGACGGGAAGCCATGGGCATGGGCGGCTCACAGCCGATCAGTTTCCTTGCTGTGTCACCACTGTCTTAAGGAAAATTAGTTAATCTCTCACTCCCCAGGTTTCCTCGACTGTGGGACTGCTCCGAGGATGAGCTTTGACGTGGAATGTGGGAAAGCACCGGGCTCAGAGGCTGAACCGTGGGAGGTGCCCGTCGCTCCCACATCCACGTGTGTGGTGGCTTCAGCGTCCGTGCCGGGGACACTCAGGTCTCTGCACACCCCATGGGTTCCAGGCTCTCCTTGTCCATGTCCTTATTATCAGGGACCCTGCCGTGAGGGCATCTCTCCGTGACCGTCCCTTCCAGGAGCTGGATGGCCAAACCTTCCTCTCTGATGACCTCTAATTTTATCCACTTCTTCTCGGCCTCACTCACACACACCTGCTGCTGTGCTCGGCACAGCACACAGAGTCTGGCTTCACTCATCTCACCTGGAGCCTCCAGCGTGGCTCCCATTGTGAAGTTTCCTTCCCCTCTTCTTGATGGTCGTAATCTAGATGGATACACCAACACCCCGAGTTCTCCCTATGTCCCTTTCCTTCTGACCATTCCAATTGTAGTTTATGTTACTAAGACCAGCCTCTAGGCAGGAGGAAACCAAAGCTCTATCCACTCTTTGTGTCTATGTTAAGATTTATTTGTTTACTTGAAAGGCAGAGGTACAGAGAGAGGGAGACAGAGAAAGTCACAGAGGGCTTCCATCTGCTGGTTCACTCCTCAAATGGCCGTAACAGAGGCAGCTGGGCCAAGCCGAAGCCAGGAGCCTGGAACTCCATCCAGGTCTCATATGTGGGTGGCAGCGGCTCAAGCTCTGGGGCCATTTTCCACTGGTTTCCCAGGTGCATTGGCAGGGAGCTGAATTGGAAGTGGAACAACCAGGTTCTGAACTGGAGCTTACATGGGATGTTAGCATTGTAGGCAGCAGCTTAACCCAGCGCACCACAAAGCCAGCCCCTCAACTCACTCTTAATTCTCTGTTCTTCCATAATATATGAATGCTAACCAGATGCTACCATCATTTTCACTACTTAAATTATTTAACTCCTCTGTTTTAGCTTCATCATCTTTAAAGTGTGGGAAAGGCTACATGTCTCAGGACTGGATATCGTGGAGAAGGGACACCTAATGCTATATCTCCCAGAGTCCCCTCATTCTGCTAAAGAAAAACTATTCAATGACACTAGTTAAATCACAAGTCAGAGTGACTTTATTCAGGTCCGTCACCTTATAGAGACCATTGCAATGAATTTTTTCTAATGGAGGAGAGAAACTGGTTCAATTCTAAACACATCATGGGCAAGTGGAAACCAGGAGACAAGGGCATGAAAAACACCGGAGGTGGTGATGGGAGTCCTAGATAAAGCAATGTAACAGGATTTTGGTGGAGGCAGAGCAGGGTGGCAGCCAGCGCCCGGAGGACAGTGGAGGACCACAGTGACAGTGAGAGGATAGCAAGGGTGAGGATTCTTGGGTGTTTTTGGTAAAATTGGACTTTATCAACAAGTACTCAGATAGCCTAGGAGAAGGTCAGGAGCCTGGATGACGTTTACCAAGCAATGAATTTTTTGTCATTCGTCTTATTGTTAAAGGAGAGAGGAAACACTGCTCTTTCTTCTGAGTAACGTAAATCCGTTCCATCATTTACCAGTCTCTTGGTCATTATCTCTCGGTCATTAAGGACCATTTAAGTCATTTGTCAGGACATCGTCATAGAGGATATTTGCCAGATGTTGCTAAGGCATTTAATGAAGAAAAATTTCTGTGACCTTAAGGAGGAACAAAGGTCACTCGTCAGAAGCCCAGCGTCAGAGGCAGGGCCGTGGTGCAGAGCACTTGCTGTGTACGTCCTCCTGGTCGCGGTCAGCATGCCCAAGGTTGGCATCACAGACGCTGTGGTGGTTTTCTGAAATCTGTGTCAAGGTGTCCAGCTTCATCTTGCCAGGTTTCAGGGAAAGGGCAGCTTTGACTCCAGTGATTCTAAGTCAGGAAAGTGGGAGGGATTTTGAAATAGCAGAGCTCTGGCCAGGTAGTAGAGCACAGTGGGGAATTCGGGATCAAGTTTAGCTCGCAGGTAAATAATAGAACCTCAAGGTCAATGAGTCAGGCTACAATTTAATAACAAGTGAGTCGGGGCCGTCACTGTGGCATAGTGGGTAAAGCCTGCAGTGCCGGCATCCCATATGGGCACCAGTTCAAGTCCCATCCAGCTCCCTGCTATGGCCTGGGAAAGCAGTAGAAGATGGCCTGAGTCCTTGGGCCCCTGCACTTGCATGGAAGGCCTGGAAGAAGCTCCTGGCTCCCAGCTTCAGATTGGTGCAGCTCCAACCATGCGGTCATCTAGCGAGTGAACCAGCGGATGGAAGACACTCTCTCTCTCTCTGCCTCTGTTTCTCTGTAACTCTACATTTCAAATAAATAAATAAATCTTAAAAAAAAAATTAACAATTGGGCCAGCGCAGTGGCTCACTAGGCTAATCCTCCACCTGAGGCGCTGGCACCTGGGTTCTAGTCCCGGTTGGGGGGCTGGATTCTGTCCCAGCTGCTCCTCTTCCAATCCAGCTCTCTGCTGTGGTCCGGGAAGACAGTGGAGGATGGCCCAAGTGCTTGGGCCCTGCACCCGCATGGGAGACCAGGAGGAAGTACCTGGCTCCTGGCTTCAGATCGGCGCAGTGGGATCATAGCTGCCATTTGGAGGGGTGAACCAATGGCCAGGAAGACCTTTCTCACTGTCTCTCTCACTGTCTAACTCTGCCTGTCAAAAAAAAATAATAATAATAACAAGTGACCTATGGTTTTCTTCTGAAGCAGATTTTTCTATATCAGCCCCCCTTCCCACAAAAGACAGAAAGTGAAAGGCTGCTTTGTTCGTGAACATGTTCAGATTGTGGCTTTTTATTTGCATAAGTCCGTGCAGTATCTTTTAGAGCTCTCTTTACCGCAACTGTTTCACAAGAAATCTAAGCTTGGACTTTGGAAAACAAGCCTAGCTCTTACCATGAGACGGCCTGCAGTATTGGGTGAATTCCTCTCTCCTCATTGTCCTCAATATACCCTGGTGTTCCTGTGCCTTCCAGAAAGTGACGTTTCTACCTACATCTGAGAGACCCAGGTAGGGGAACCAGTGCTCTTCTCCAAGGGGCGAGCGTGGCTCTGTAAAATCAACCGTGGTTCTTTTATCTGATCATATCTGAAAATACAGCATTCCAGTCAAAATGTTGGTAATATGAGGGGACGGCAAACATGTTGCAGAACACGTAAGTAAAAGATAAGTTTATTTGGGCACAAACATTTTTGAAATCCAGGAGTAATGTTTCCCTAAGACACATTTTCCATGAAGCTTACTTCGCGTAACCATGCTTCCAATCATGCTCCGTCTATCCATCCTCCAGCCTGGTAGTCCTCATACCTTCACTTCTGACCAAGTAATGCATCTCACAGCCAGTGAAATGCAATAGTGAGCTCATGCTCGTGGACTCACCGGACCTGCAAGCAGCTGGTGTGGTCACATGGGGGGCATGATCTCTTAGGATGCAGTTATAGGGACAGCCGGATGACAGTGATGCACGAGCCTCGGGAAACGTTCTCCAGCAGCTACATAATCTCTAATTCAGAATCCACTATTAGATGCTACCTTTCTGGCAACCAGGATTCACAGGTCCATGAATTAAGAAATAGAAGAATCACCAGCACTCCTAGCCATCCACTAACACGTTGCCTCCTTACCCATGACTTTGGCCCCTCCTGGCCTGGGGGTCTTGGTTCAAGAAGGAAGAATGCTCCTGTGAGGAGACTCAACATTGCTGCCATCGGACTGGAAGTTAAGCCTCCACCTGGCCCCTCTGGCCTCCTGTGTCTGTCAGTAAGGGGTGAGAGTCACGGTGTTGTCTGGGGTGACTGAGCCCAACTACCAAGAGAAACTGCATCTGTGAGATGACCTCAGCCGGCCCTTCCCCATCCTCTGGAGCTTCTACCAGAGCAGTGCCCGGCCTTCTCCCCAACCTGCAGCCTGGGCGCCGCATGCTCACCGCCCTGTTTCCCACCATGACTGAACCCGAGGAGATCCCACTTGCTGCTGGCTGAGGTCCTGGGCGTTATCACAGAGGAGCCGCTCAACTCCCTTCAGCCTCATCCAGGCGCTTCCCTGCCCCCGCTGCCTCAGCCTAACCTCCAGCCTAACGCTCCACAGGAGGAGCGTTTCCTCTTTTGGGGTGCCCTCTCCCCAGGGTCTCCCCAACATTCCTTCCTGCCCAGTGAGTACCTCATGTAAGCGCAGGCGACCTTATTGCACCTGCGTTGTTTCCCCTCTCTGGTACCAGTCTGTGTCTCCTGTGCTTCTTCATTCAGACCTCTTCAAAGCACGGCCCCTGCCTCTCACCCTCTGGCTTCCCTCTCTGTCTTCCATGAAGCTGAACTCGCCAAGTTCCCCAGCCGTCTCCTCCTTGCCCGCGATAGCGGATACCTTCACGGGCCTGACCTGCATTCTCTGCTGCCACTGGGCCGTCCCTTCCACGCACCGCGTCTTCTCCACTCTTCTTCCCTGCACCCCATGCCGCTCCTCTGCCAGCGCCGAGCGCTGCTCTACTGTCTTGAGCCGCTTCCCCTCAGGAGAAGTCCATCAGAGTCCCTCCTGGCTCCCGTGGCCCCTTTATGCCGTAATGATTCCAAGACTATTTCCGGCCCGAGCTGTGTTCCCTTGTCCGTTGGACTGTTCCGTTAGTTGCACAGAAGCAAACCAGGTTCAGCGTCCGTAACTGAAGCCCACTCCCACAGCCCACTCCCATCCTGCGTTCACCGCTGTGGGATGCTCTGCACCTTCACCCAGGGTCGGGAGCTGCGTATTTTCCATCTCTGCCACACCTAAGCAGCTTGCAAGGTCGACCTGGTAAACCTCTTGTAAATGTGTCTTTCTCTTCTCCAAAACACCAGCGCTCTGGCGAGGACCTTCCTCATCTCCTACCCAGATTCCTGCTCTGTTACCTGCTTTTGTGCTCTGCAATCTGGCACTGCCGTCTACACAGGGTGCTTCTCTCAAATGGCAAGGTTGAGTGTGCCACGCACTTGTTTGTTTGTCAATCAGCCTCTGGACAGGGGTCAAGCCTTTTAGCTTTTCCATGTCCGCATATTATGTGGAATACAAATATTTTTCAATGAATTGCTGCAGTTTTTGTTTGTATTATGTCTGTTGTTTCCCAAAACGAAGAGCTTTTAAAGAAAGAAGACCAATGGGTACACGATGCTCGCCTAGGATCAGGAGTGTTGGAGTTGACGGCAGCATACCAGTCACCTCCTGCCCAAGGGAAAGACTGCACCCCAGTTAGCAGGGACACAGTGAAGCTAGGGATAGACGAGGGGCCTTCAAAAAGTTCTTGGAAAATGTGTGTGTGTATGTGTGTACGTAAATAAACTATGCACAGATTTCAACATTTTTACACCAAAACAAACTTATCTTTTAATTCCACTTTTCCACAATATTTTGTCCCCCATCCTTTGAACCCTTCCTCAGCTCCCGCCCACTCAGCACTGGGCCCTGGCATCAGCAGTGAGAAGCCTTCCTTCACCCACCTGTCTCGGAGTTGTCCAGAATCAACTTACTTTGCCCTGGGGTCCGTATGTCCTCCTGCCATGAATGCAGTTTCTGTTGTGACCTCTCCCCTTTGAGACAGGAAACCCCCTTCTACTACTCCTTGTAGGGTCCACATCACATTCTCAGAAGGCATCTGTGATTGGTCCCAGGGCCCCCTCCGTGCACAAGCTTGGCCACGTGACCACCAGCAGTGCTGGCCAGAGGCGGAAGGCCTTTCCCTCTCCTGACTGCGGCACCACTCTTGAGTCCTAAGACAAAAACAGCTGCACACCAGCGCTGTCAGGAAACCAACGCGGCCGGTGCTGTAGCTCAACAGGCTAATCCTCCTCCTGCAGTGCCGGCACCCCGGGTTCTAGTCCCAGTTGGGGAGCCGGATTCTGTCCCGGTTGCCCCTCTTCCAGGCCAGCTCTCTGCTGTGGCCCAGGAGTGCAGTGGAGGATGGCCCAAGTGCTTGGGCCCTGCACACATGTGGGAGACCAGGAGAAGCACCTGGCTCCTGGCTTCGGATCAGCTGGCTGCGCTGGCAGCAGTGCGCCGTCCACAGCAGCCATTATGGGGTTGAACCAACGGCAAAGGAAGACCTTTCTCTCTGTCTCTTTCTCTCACTGTCCACTCTGCCCGTCAAAAAAATAAATAAATAAAAGAAAGAAAAAGAAACCAACGCCATAGAATTCAACTCGACATTTTAAGCCAGACTTCAAGACTGTGCCTATCTCTGCTCATTCTAGAGCCACTGCCCAGGCTGCTGCAAATAATTCCAGCCAAACCTGCAGGAAGTGAGGCTGCAAGAGGCAGAGCCAAGTCAGTCCATCTGTCCCAGCAGAGCTCAAGACACGGGAAGGGCCCAGCCTTGGTCAGCAGAACCGGGAGCCCCACCAACCAGAGGTAGCTGCAGTTCATTGTCAACGCTGAGACCAGAACAAGTGACCACCAGACTCAACAAGAAGCACTTTGAGACACTGAATTCTGGAGGGATTAGTATTTGCAAACAGACATACTATCTCCTACCTTTATTTTCTGTATCAGAGTGAAGTGAGAAACAGTGGCTATCCTATACGTACTATTTATAAAACATACTAATACTTGATAATTCTTCGCAAATATATATCAAAAACACAAGTAGGCACTCAAAGTATCAGTTCTTCCTTCATATTAACTTCTAAAATTCTAGAAATATCTCTCCTTCTTGTGTTGAGACGTTTGGGGAGCAATGTTATCAGAGTGAACGTGGCTGCGGGTGGGCGTGCAGCACAGGGTTAAGACGCTGTTTGGGACCCCGCATCCCACCTGGGAGTGCCTGGGTCCATATCCGGGTTCTTCTCCCTATTCCAGCTTCCTGCTAATGCACAGCCAGGGAGGCAGCAGGTGACAGCTCAAGCACACGAGTGCCTGCCACCATATGGGAGACCAGGTTGAGCCTCTGGCTTCTGGTTTGGGCCTAGCCTCTCTCTCTTTCTCTCTAATAAATAAAATAAACATTTTTTAAAAAACTGAATGCCAGATGTAACTCCAGGCCTTGGAATTTGTCCTAAGTCATAACCTCCAAGAGCAGGTGGGCCGACCTCCGCCAATTCCGACAGAGCAGGCTATTCCGAGCTTCACCGGCTGTGTGGCGAGGGAACTCCAGCCGGGCCTGTGGAAGTGCCTGCAGACCGACACGGGAGCCAAGGAGTCTTCATGAAAGCCCGGCTGTGGCTGTACTCTGTTCCTCGAAGAAGACAAATCGTAAACCTCCCCGTGCGGCTTGGCTCCTCTCTCCCTAGAGTACGATTGAGCTCTCTGAACAGTAAGTCTTCCAGGAGCGATAGAAAGCAGCTACTGCGGAATCTTGATCAATATTCAGTGGAAGGCTGGAGGGAGGGCTCTGCTGCCGCCAGGGCTCGGTGCTGACACTGGGAATCAGGAACCAAGCTGGAGACTGAAACCGAGCAGGAAACATTTATACAGTGAGCTTGGGTGAGACGGCTGAGCGCCACGCTCTGCTTCTGCGAGGACACTGGGCTTCGATTTGGCCCTGACGCAGGTTGGATGCAGGTCTGCAGTGCTAGCCTCCTCCGCCCACCTGCGAGCAGCCTGGGGGTGCAATGTCAGCGTGAATAGAACGAGGTTTCTCAGGCCACCACCCCAGTAGAGCCCAGGGCACCCACATAGCACTTTATTTCCTTTTTGCGTCTACCCACTCTTTTCAAAATCCTTTGCTCCCCATCTACTAGACACCAGGAAAAACAAAGTGCTAGACTCAGACCTTGTCTGCTGTCAAGGCAACGACATTCCAGAGGGAAAGACAGACAGGAGGATAGGTCATTGAAGTTCAACCCGAGCCCCAACGTGGGGATTTGACCAAACTCTATGGGAGCTGGGAAAGGCGGAGCAGGGTGGATGGATGCACAGAGAGGGAGAAAGACTCTCTGAAGGATGAGACACCAGGCCTGGGTCTCTGGATGGAGATCTGCAGGTGAGAGAAGTGGGCAGGGGGAGCTGCGTGTCTCCACAGTGGGCTGGGACACAGGCAAGGACAATAATCCGCTTTGGGAGCCGGGACCGGAAAAGTCAGTGCTGAACCTGGAACACTGACCTGGGGTCCAAGAAGCGCGGTGACTTCTCCCTTCACTTCACTTGGGTTTATTCTGGCTGAGGTCCTGCAGGAGGGCATGCCGATGCAAGGCAGTGGGATCTGCAGCTGTATAAATCCCTGGGGATGTAGGAGGGCTAAGACACAGCCAGGCCTGCAGGTCCCCATGTTCAACAGCTGATTCGCTCTTCGAGTCTTAGCTGAAGTCTTATTCTCCAGAGCAGAAACCCCCAGAAGTGCTTTGGACACTGATGGGACAAGCAATGAGAGTCCCAAAGCCCCCATCTCCCGGGACATCAATTCAAGACCTCAGACATAGCAGCAGCTACACAAGTCCTTCCGTGGGTTTGGATGTCCACAGCAGTCTGACTTCACTGTTGCACCTCCAGCATCCCTTCCATTCAAGAGCAGAAAATCAAATTTTAAGCAGTTCCAGTGAAACTAACAGTTCAGGGCTCCCTCCAGCCCCAGTTGGCTTAGAATCCCTGCTTCACTCGTTCCCCTGGGGTTAGCATAAACTCTCCAGCACACGGGCCTTGGCAGGGAAGTATCGGGGTCCCAGGTGTCTACATGTCTCCCCACTGGGATTTGCTGAGGGTTGCATGTGACTGCTGCACTCTGGCGGTGCTGGGGATGTCCGCCTCCGGCTGGTGCCCAAGCTGTCTCCACGCCAGTCCCTCTGCATCTTCACGTGAGAGCCTTCCTTGACTCTTGGGTCTCTATCTCTCTGTGTGCTTGATCTCGTAACTCTGCCCACAAAACTCCAGCACAGACTCCCTCCATGCCTGGCTTGGACATGGTGGGCTGGAGGGGAGACCGGGAGGCACTGAGCCTTTAAGGGATAAATTACAATACGAACCTGGTGCATCTGCAGCATTTTCTCTTCTCCTCTCCATTCCCTGGACAATGCCTGCTTTAAGCTCTGTAAATGCACTTCAGGACTGAAGTGCCATGCACGCACAGATTAACCATAGCTGCATACATGAACATTATGCAGGAGAGGGAGTGCATACTTACAGCTCAAAGGGACACAGCAGAGACTGGCGCTGTGGCTCACTTGGTTAATCCTCTGCCTGCAGTGCCAGCATCCCATATGGGCGCCAGGTTCTAGTCCCGGCTGCACCTCTTCCAGTCCAGCTCTCTGCTGTGGCCTGGGAGGGCAGTAGAGGATAGCCCAAGTGCTTGGGCCCCTGCACCCGCATGGGAGACCAGGAAGAGGCACCTGGCTCCTGGCTTCGGATTGGTGCCATTTGGGGGGTGAACCAACAGAAGGAAGACCTTTCTCTCTGTCTCTCTTTCACTGTCTATAACTCTACCTGTCAAATAAAAAAAGGGACACAGCACAGAAAATGCCCAATGTTCCTTAAAAAAAAAAGTACATGTAAAAAATTAGAGGGAAGAAAAATCTACAGTCAAGAGATTCTGGCATGGCCAGCAATTACAGTGTGTCCCCCTTTCTTGGATCTCCATAAAAGCAACTACTAAGAAGTCTATGGCATCACAGAGATGTAGACGCCAACCAGGGCTCTGTGGTATAACAAATCTTTAAAGCTCTTCGCTGAGATAGTAGTGCTCGAGCTATGTTTAATCGAGAACCTCATCCTCGACAACCACTTTGGGAACCATTGCAGATTGGTCACAAACACCTGCTATTTGCTTCAGAAGCAAAAGTCAGAAAGAGCAGTGCAGAGAAAGACTCTCTTCTAAGAGTCTGTGGAAAACGGAGTTAAAAGGGAAGCTTAGTTTGAGGTAAAATATTCTGAAGCCCATGCACACGTGGGTCCTCAAAATGTCCGTGGAAATGAGCTCTAGGAAAAGGACGCATCGATTTCAACTTTGTCTGCACCCAAATAAAGTTACCTTTGAAGTCCGCCTTCCGTAGGTGGAACAGGCGGTGTCCCTGGTCTGAAGACAGTTGCAGATGGTGTTTAATTCCTAGAGGTCCCCGTTCTACTCCGTATGTTTCTGGACGTGCAACTTTGGAAAGTGAAAAGCTCTAAAGAAATCTGAGCCTGGCTTCCTCTGTCGTGCCTGCTGCACGGCCTCTTCTCTCACAACCAGGGCCACGGCTCCTTCCTCCTCTCTTCCTGAGAGCCGTGTCTTGATGAGCAGGTAGCCTTCCCTCTCCTCTCTCATCCAGTTCCTGCCCGCCTTCCTGTCGCAGCTCCCGAGCTGTCCTGGAGGAGCTGTGTGGCCACACCGCAGCCATATCAGGTACCATGCTGGCTCACTTTGTGCCTTACCTGTCAAGCACAGGGCCTGCATGCTAACAGCATTTTCACTACAGAGAACAGGGTGGGCACTTGCTCAACAGAGCCACTGCTAGACCACACCCCACACCTGTGTGCCTGGGATGGAGGCCCGCATACATCCCCGATCCAGCTTCCTGCTAATGCACATCTTGGGAACCAGCAGATGATGGCCCAAGCACTTGAATCTCTACCTCCCATATGGGAGACCCATACTGAGTTCTGGACACCTGCTTCAGCCTGGCTGGTCCTGGATATTGCAGGAATTTGGAGAGTGAACCAGCAGGGGGGAGATTCTCTCTCTCTCTCTCTCTCTCTCTCTCTCTCTCCCTTTCAAATACATAAAAACAAGTAAACTTAAAAATGACGGCTCTTCTTACTGCTCAGTGGGCGCAGATGCCTAGACCTTGTGTTTCTTCTCCCAACCCCTGCAGCTTAGAAATAACCATGAAAACCCTCAGAAACACTTCCATCGAGTGCCACAGCTGGCGTTTCCCTGTCTTAAAAATCATGACAGACAGAGGGCCCCGTCTTAGGTCAAGCTGCCATGGTCAATTCTTCATTCATTCAGTCATTCATTTACAGGTGAGTCGTGTCTTCAAAGGCGCTTGTACCCACGTGGAAGCCGCTGCTGCCTCCAAGGATCCGGCATCCAAAGGAGAGGAGGAAGCAGAGACTCCAAGGACAAGGAGTGGGGGCAGCAGACAGCAGAGATGGCCTCCCCTGCGCACCCAGGCATGGTGTCACAGAGCACTCGCTACTCGAGCTGGGTCTCAGCAGGTGAGGTGTGGAACGTCTAGAGAAAAGAAGGAAGAGGAGTTGTTGCTGGTGGCTCTGCAGCACAGAGGTGGCACAGCAGCCGACAGCGCTCCTCTGATCCGGGGCTGCCTGTCCTTCCCCAGGGCCCCAGCCATGCTTACCTGGGAAACGTGTTGCTTTGAGCATCTCTGGGGTGGGGAGAAGGTAGAGTGGAGTAACAAAGACTTTGGATGTGGTCATGCACGTGACCGGATGGGTATACTCCCCGAGGGTCCCTGGCCATCTCTGTATTTATTTGTTCAATTTGAAAGGCAGGCAGAGTGACAGAGATCTTCAATCTGCTGGTTCACTCCTCAACACCTGCAACATCTGGGGCTCAGCTGGGGTTAACGCGAGGAGTCAGGAGCTCCGTGTGGGTCTCCCACATGGGTGGCAGAGACCCGGCCACTTGAGCCATCACCTCCTGCCTTCCAGGGAGCACAGTAGCAGGAAGCCGGAACTGGAAGGGGAGCCTGGACTCAAACGGGGCACTCCTCTATGGGACACGGGTGTCCAAGTGGCGTCTTACCCTCTGTGCCGAGCTCTTGTCCCCACAAAGAGTTTTTAACAGAAGCAACAGCGATACAGAAAATGACATCGGAGCCCGGACGGCATGGGGGCAGGGCTGCAGCAACAGAGGGACGAGTCTGGGGGCCCTGGGCGCATCTGCCAGAGGTTGAAGAAGACCCAAACAAGGCTGCGTGAAAAACCGAGTCTGGATGGGGCGGATCCACCCCCAGGAAAGACACACTGTCCTCTGTTCTGAGCCCTGCCAGGCTTCCAAGGTGCAGCCCAAAGGAGGCGACAGGGTGCCAACACGTTTTCAGCTGGGGGAGGGAGGCAGAGGACAGACCCCCGCCATCACCACGGCCATGGCCATGACCATCTTCATCACACGTGCACTCCTGGCAGCTCCCAACCTCACTGCGCTGGCACTGCTTCCCCAGGAAGGCTGCTCTGGGCTTCTCTGGTGCCTTTGCTTGTTGCTTTGTTGTAACTTTCTCTCTTTGTCCCCTTTCATTGTCACAGTTCCTCATTGGTGTTTGTAACAACTCCCAGTTTAGTCTCATCTGTGCATCTCATTAACATGCTGATTGCTCCTTTGTCATTAATAAAAACATCAAATGATTATTTAACACCCATTGTGCACCAACAATGTATTGGGAGTTGTGCAGAAGAGAGAGCTAGATTCTGCTCTAACTCAACCTCATTTCTCCTCCCTGAACCCCTCCCATAGCCGAACACAGTTGAGGTTTTTGTCTTTTTCCTCCTTTGAGGACCCGAGGGAGGTCACTTGGCAGCATCTTGTGCACGGAGTGGCATCAGCAAACACAATCTCCTGGGAGCAAGTGATGCTGCCTCACTGGCAACTTCACATCGACTGCTTTGTCACTGATCAGGAATTCATACCCCACCTGCTTCACTTCATCCCTGAACTTATGTGAACGATTATTGATTGGCTCACTCAAGCAATTAACATTAACTGAGCATCGACTGTGCCCAACCACTGTGCACGGATCTCTGAACATGTCACATCGTCACACCTGTTCTTCCTCCCAGCCAAGCCCTGGTCGGCCCCTGGTACCCAGCTTGGAGAGGTGCACCTGGAACCTTCTCAGAGGTTCTCTGCAAGTGCTCCTCCCCCGTGAGCCCCACACAGCCCCGTGACATCTGCACTGCACCTGCTGTCACACAGGTGTGGGTATTCAGCCAGACCTGAAGGTCAAGGAGTACTGCACAGAGGATGCAGTACCTGCGAGGTTTTAAGTGTCGCTGTGGCTCCTGTTTACTCAGATGGTGAGGCATGTAATTTCCAGGGAGACCCGTCCCTAAGGGGTTTTGCTGCCATGGGAACGGTTTGGAGAGGTCCTTGGCCTGGGGCTAGTGGCCCTCATGACCAGCCTCTCTGCAAGGAAGCAGGTGCCATCACTTCCCCTCTGTGTCTGACGGCTTTGGGCCTCCTGCTACGTCCTGCTCCAGGCTGCAGGGCTGACTCTGATTCTGAATTCTCATCTACAAGCGAAGTAAGAGTAAGAGTGCTCCTGTTCTCCCTCCAGGAGGCTGTGCGATGGGCTCCTGCCTAAAACAGAATACTGATGCAGGCACAATGTGTGTCCTGCAGAGGGCACTGCCTCCAGCCCCGAGCTGGTCCAACACCCTGCAGGGCCCTGTGGAGCCAGGGGCGGGGGCAGGGCTGCAGGATGTGAAAGCACCCCAGGCGGAAGGTGTTGCTGAGTCCTGAGGGTCCCCTGAGGATTCCCTGGGCCACCTTTCTCATGCATTCAGCCAGCTAGCTGACATGAGGCCCGGGTCTTCCAAGTGTCACGCTATCCCAGCCACTACACACAGCCGAGGGACGTCCCACGGGTGGATGGGGGTGAGTCAGGAGGAAGGCTCAGGACAACTGTGAAGCAGCCAGGACGTGGGCACCCCACTCCACAAAGCCACTTACGTGGGTGCCGCCCTTGGCACCTGGGCATCTCTGAGCTCGCCGGAACGTGGAGCTGATGAGACTTGCAGGCTGTGTGCTTCACCCCAACTGGGACAGTGAAAACCTGCCCTGAGGTCCTGTTACAGCCGCCCTAGGCGACTCACAGCTCCACAGCCTTGCAATGAAGGCCAAGTTCCTGAGCTGTGCACCTGCTCCCACCGAGGCCGGACACTGAGTGACCCTCCTCCTCCACCTGCCCCTCAGACCAAACCGCCCACTCCCTGGGTTCCCCGTCTCGTCGGTGTGCTGCTAATGCCTGCTTCCCTGCAGAGCCTGGCTCATGGTCAGCATCCTCTGTGCAGTACTCCTGGCCTTCGGGCCTGGCTGAATACCCAGACCCGTGTCTCCAAGGCCTGCCGTGTATGCAGCACTTGCCACGCCTCATTATGACAGCAGGTTGCCGCGTCTGCCCCCTTTCAGACTAGGGGCTCCGTGAGCACAGGTATATTGTCCTCACACCGACGCGACCCAGCTGGCCGTACGCCACCCTGTCTGCACCCTGAGACGCTAAGGGTGGTGCGTTAACTCCAACTCTGGACAAGGAGCTCAGTGCCTGTTCCTAAGTTTCCTGTTCACGGTGACGTACACGTTCTCCCATGAAGCTCAGACAAGGCTAATGAAAATCAAGGTGGGCGATTATTATTATTTCTATTAAATGAGAAACGTCCACATCTATCCCATTTTTCCCAGCAGAGAAAGGCTGCACCTGGGCTGTTCTGATGCCCCACGCAGCACCATGTAGCTGGTAAGGTGGGGCTCTTGCTGGCGTGGAGCTCCAGGCTCAGCACCACAGAAGGAGCCAGGGGATGGCTGGACACAGCAATCTGCATTACTCTGATACCTGAGGGTTGAAACACTCCTGAGAGAAACCCTCAGGATACAAAAGCTGTTTTCCTAGTGACACAAAGACACACACACACACCTTGCCCTCTCTCCCCTTCCACCTTCACCTCCACAAAATTTGTTTTCAGGACCACACTAAAGAAAGCATCCACAAAACACAGAGCCAAGCAGCTTTTACAAAAGTCACCTGTATTCCAGCCAAAATATCTTGGAAAAGACACCCCTTCTGAAGGGCGAGGAGGCAGCCTACGTCGGACACATACATGTAAAATACATACTGGAATTACACCAGGAGTCCCAAGTACAAAACACAACATGGAACGGCATTCTGACAGCTCCTGCATACATCACAGTGTTAGTGGCACAAAGTGTACTGATGTTGCAAAAACACAAACCAAATCGTTTTGTTTTACCACACTTGTCACACATACATAATGCATACGTGTGCATGAGCCATTCATGCGTATTTTACACAAGATTAAAATACACCCAGGGTCAAGTGAGCCGAGGCAGACAAGGGGATCGGGCATGGGGCATGGAGCAGCCCCCAGCTTGGACCCGTGGACGACTGCACGGAGCAGAGGCGAGGCGTGAACAGAGAGGCAGCAGCTCGCCTGGTCGTGAAACACCAGCGGGTGTGTGCAATGCAGGCCCCTGCGTTCCATGCGGTGCTGTTGGCAATACCAGTCTTCGGTGCTTTGTTTTGTTGATGCTCACAGGACTTGGGTTCATTACAAGAAATAGACAAACTTTGGTTTTTTTTTTTTTTTTTACAGAGACCTTCCTGAAGTGTTATTTATACATGTGTGTCATTTATACGTGTGTGTGTGTGCGTGTGCGTGCGCACAGGTCTACTTATTAATAAAGGAAAATCTGAGAACTATACAAAAACCTGCCCTAATTCTTCTCAAACCCCTGATTGCTAAAGAGAAATTTTCTCTTCCACTTGACTAAAAAAAAAAACTTTAAATTTTGTAATCTAAGGGGGAAAGAGAAACTCCTCTTGAGGTCCTGTCTGTGTCTGACGGCCCCTCTCTCCAGGGGCCTGAGTCAGGATGTGAGCTGGCTTCTACGCTGGTTCTATGGAACCGTCTGCTGTGAAGAGGCTTTCTCCTCCAGAAGGATGCTGGCTCCACGGCCTGCAGGGACTTCTGGAGTGGGGGAAGAACCGGCCTGCAAGGTGTTCCCTGCAATCAAGGGTTTTGTGTATGCTCATTGCTAAGCCAGTCTGTGCTGCATGGACGAATACCCCACTTCTCGGGGCGCAGGCCTCTTGTGAGGTCACACAGCTGTGCTGGCCAGGCCCTAGGGTCCATGGCAGAGCCTGATGGACGGATCAGAGACATCAAGTAAAGCCACATAATGGGATCAGCTACCCAAAGGCCTCGGGTGACTGCAGGTCAGTCATGTGCTCGGCAGGCACAGCCCCGAGCAGTCACACAGCCTGGCTGCACTGCCCGTGGAAAGGCCTCTGAACAAGTGCGCCTCCTGCTTCCACAGTGCGCCAGTGCAAACCACCGGGCAATGTGCGCGTCCTGTCCCACCGCAGACGGGCCGTGCTGAGTGACAGCAATGGCATCGGCTCTGCCTGCTAGGTGGAGAGCTCCCCACACCGACTGGACCACAGGGACGGCAACATTCAAATCTCGTCTCCCCGTGTTCTATAGACAGCGGACATGGAGCGTGGGGAAGACTGCATCAGGAACACAAACGGGTCTGGCTTCCTGACTCCAAGCAAGGAGTCATGGGGGAGGGGGAAGCAAGCTTACCATGGAGCAATTATTGGATTACTAAATCAGAGCAAATAGAGGCATGCTGGACAGGAAAACTCCGGGCAGGCAGGTGCTGATCTGATTGTCCCTGGCTGGCCCTGGAACCTCTGGTCACTTCCTGGGTCAAACCATGCACTGATGAAACACACAGGTGCAAGTGAAGGCACAAGGACGTTTGGGACTGCAGATATGCATGATTGGGTCAGAGACGCCCCTGAGAGGGGAGGACATCCTGTCCCCCTAGGAATGGGGGTGGGTCTGAGCTGTAGCCCTAAGAATGCAATCTTTCCAAAGGCCCTGGCTCCCACCTAGAGGACAGGGCACCCCTGAAGACCCAGCTACACTTGGCAGGAAAGACAGAGCATCGTCAAGGCTGTCCCGTGGACCACCAGAGACCGAGCCACAGGCCTGCCACCTTTGATTGGCATTTCAGAGGGCAGTGGCCACTGCTGCAGCCACACAGGGCAGCCCACGACTCACGGAGCTGTCACCCCTCTTCCAGAAAAGCCATTCTACCATCACAACATCTCAAACGACAGAGACTCTCGGCCCGGGCATCCTCCGGAAAGACGGGCTCCAGAATGTTCTCCCAGAGCCGCTGAACTTCGAAATGGCAATCCTGGGAGCTCCGGAGCATCGGGCTGACACCAGCTGAATTGTCCACGGCTTCATTTGCGCAGAGAAGCCGATGCACATGGGGCAGAGGGCTGTGCTGTTGCTTCTGCTCACCGGTGCCTGCAATGGGTAAGCCACTTCGATGAAGGAATTTTGTCTTGTTTTGCTGCAGGATGCGTCACACGTTTTAAGAAATTCCACCCTAATAAATGTACAGCGTCTGCTCCTTCAAAGCACGCATGGCTGTGAAAGTGACTTCTGGAAAGAACGCACGTTCCCTGCTTTTCGTCAAGGTCAGTGGATGGAGGGGCGAGTGTCTTCTTCCTGACTGGTGCATTTTGCTGCCACAGAAACCATCACACCGCCCTACGGTCACCAGCGGTAGAATCTTCACATCGAAGCATAGGTGAAGCGTGAGTTTGTTGCTTGGTTTGTTTTTTCCAGCAAGGGCAAAATGGTTATTAGAACGTGACTTGAGCTGTGTAAGATACATTTTCAAAGTAAGTAAAACGTGGGCAAATCCAGAAGCTGCTCCTTAGCCCAGGCCTGCCGTGGAGGCTGACGGCTCGATTTTTCTCTGCTGTGCACTTGGAGACAGAGTTAGCGGAGAAAGCACTCCGACTCCATGCAGAATGGGGTCCTGGAAAAACATTTGGTTTGAAGACATAGAAAGGGGCGTGCCTCTGCCTGGGTGGGAAGGGCTGACCCCCGCTAGAGCAGACAGCACGGGGCCATCTGGGGAGCTCCGTCCCTTAGACACATCTGCATCGTCCAAGAAATGCAACCACACAGGAGCCGCACTCGGACAGGACACAGTTTACAGCTTCCAGAGAGCCACACAGAGCGCATAAGGCATTCCAAATCTGAAAGTGGCCACGCCAGCAAAGTCGCTTCACTGTCACTGCTCAGAATGCACATTTCAAGAAAGGCCTAGGATGGTTTATATGCACCTTGTTGATTTTTCACTACTCGGTTGGAAAGAAAAAGAAACGCCTTCTAAAAAGGATTTTACTAAATGCCATTAGTAATAAAAAAAAAACAGTTGTCATAAACAGAGTGTTTCTCCCACGCCACGCAAGAATAATCAGATTCTGCTTGAAGAGAGGGGAAATCCTCGCGAGACTTCTCTCAACAACATGGCGCCATCTTGAAGCCAAGGAAGAGACGGACAAGGTTTCCTACGAGCAGGTCTCAGGCCCCACCACACGCTCCCGGGCCATTGCCCAGTTTGCGTCCCACAGCCCCCGTCCTGCCAAGTCTGCAGAGACCGACGGTGGGGGACCTGCCAGCCCGATGCCTGCCTCGTCTTCCCCACGCCTCGCTCCTGACACCGGTCCCTGAAATCATGGCGCCCGCTTGACCCTGTGAAGCTCAATGGGGCCACATAAGGCAAGAAAGATGCTTAGTGAGAGAGGGGCGGCAGGGCAGGGCGGGGAGAGCCACGCTTCCCGGAGGCGGGTCTTGTCCAGCGCCGCGTCTTCCTCTAGGTGGGCAACGGGTCATCATCACCTTTACCGCACTTACACTTGCAGCAGAGTACAAACGGGGTGGCCAGGAGCAGGAAAGGAGAGGCCACCAGGAGCAGGAGGCCAAACCCAGCAAAAATGCCCACCACCTGGAGGGAAACAAGGGGGCAGAGGTGAGAGGGCAGGTCCATGGGCTCCACAGCTGAAGCTGCAGTCCCACAGTCAGCCCCCTGGCCGTATCCACCCAGCCGTCCATCCGTCTGTCCAGCACCCACCCATCCATTATCCATCCACCCATCTGTCCATCTCTCCAGTCATCCACTGAGCCATCACCGACATATCCATCCATTTACCTGTCTAGCTGTCCATCATCCGCCCATCCACCCATCCCTGAATCCATACATCCATCCACTCACCCATCTACTCATCTGCACAGCCATCCATCTATCCATCATCCACACATCTATGCATCCAACCATCCATCCAAGGATCCAACATCCATTCATTTATCTACCCAGCCATCCAGCTGTCCACTCATCTATCATCTACACATTTGTCCAACCAGCCATCCTTGCATCTGTCTGGCCAGCCACCTATCCATCCATGCATCTGTCTGGCCAGCCATCTATCCATCATCCACCCAACCATCTATGATTAGACACACATCTAACCATCCATCCACCCATAATCCACAGATTCATCCAACCATCCATCCATCAAACAAGCACAATTCACCTATCCCATTCAACAAGCCACCCTCCATGGATCCACCCGCCCACTAGCTTCCCACCCATCCAGATTTTCTGCCCTTCACTCTCGTCCACTCTCTCCCCTCTCTTCCCTTTTCTTCCTTCTCCCCATCCATCTAAGCACCCAAACACCCATCCATCAATTAACCAACAAGATTCCTATGAGACAGACATTCCATGATGTGCTGCAAATACTAATGTGCATGAGATTTTGGCCTTCAAAGAGCGTCCTGTCCAGTGGAAAGAGACCAACATCCAATCAATTGATAAGAAACTTTTACAGAAACCACCCCTGGGGGCCTGGTGCAAACAGGTACAGTTGCTCGGGGGAAGGGGGCTTCCGTGGGAGATGGCTGGAGGGGTTAGGACACATGAAGCACGGGGTAAGGTTTTCCAGGTGACAGTACAATAGATACAGGTGGGGGACATCAGAGGATGGCCTGACACTTGTCACTCCAGGATCTTAAAGCGCAAAACCGTAGGTACTGTGATTTTTTGTTTGAAAACACATTTACCCCTACATATGGGTAAACGCTGAAAGAAAAAAGCCTCAAAGGTAGACTTGCTGTCATCTAAATGTCGCCATGTGGCTGACCGAAACCACGTGGTTTGCTCTTGCACCAGCCTTGTCCATCAAGGGTATCAGGCCCAGAACAGCACAGAACCAAAATCAGAAGATGGAGTCAGACCGCCACCTAGTGTTCACAACCATGAGCACATGAATGCGCTTGGCACGTGGTTCTAAGTGTTCACTTCTGTTTTCTGGGCTATAAAATAAAGGAGCTAAAAGCTCCAAGAGCCACTCTTCACTCTCAAGCATGCTAGCATGCTAACGCATCCCAGATGTGTGAAACCAGGGGCTCCTTGACTTGCACTTCTCCTGAAATGCCCCCCACCTGCTCAGCGCCCGTATGCACATGTGTGCGTTTCTAATTATGACTGCCTTTCCTAAATCTAAGATGGCATTGGCCAGTTGCACCCTGCTGGATAACTCATTCGTCTGAAGGGCAGAGCCACACGGTCTGATTCCAGAACAGGCTCTGTTGAAATCACATGCAGGCTGGTATCCGAGCACACGGAAGACAGGCTTGCCCATCTGCAGGACACCTGAGAATCCTCGTTACCCAGACACAGCTGTGCACCTCCAGGGAGCCAGAGAGTCTGCGGTCAGAAACTAGCCAAATCCTCTACCCTCCTCTTAACTTTTCATTGTCTGACCTCTTATTTTGCACGCTATTTGATACGCTGGGTTACCCAGCCCACTGCCAAGTAGCGTGGGCAGATAGTGCCAGCAGCACATCACAGTCGATGAGATGAGAAACAAATATCGCAATAAAGCACTGGCTTGGCAGCACGCTATGCAGCCAGGCCCTGATGACGCACGTAGGCACCAGAGAGCCAGGAAACGGCTTTAGGCTCCAGGGAGACTTGCTGTCCGTCACAGTGGATTGTATTCTGGCAAACACTGAGATCGGAAAGAATGGGGCAGTGTTGTGGCACGGTGGGCGAAGCTGCCACCTGTGACGTCGGCGTCCCACATCCCACATGGGCGCAGGTTCATGCCCAGACGTTCCACTTCCCCAGCTCCCTGCTAATGATTGGAGCAAAGCAGCGCAAGATGGCCCAAGTGCACCCATGGGGGAGACCCCTTGGATAAAGCTCCTGGCTCCTGGCTTTGGCCTGGCCCTGCACTGGCCATTGCGGCCAACTGGGGAGTGAACCAGCACGTGAAAGGTCTCTTTCTGTCTGCCCCTCCCTCTATCTCCATAACTCTGATTTTCAAATAAACAAATATTAAAAAAAGCCCACTCCTTTCCCCCAACCTGTGTTTGTCACACTGTACTCTAGGTAAGAGCAGAACCTGTTCTGTGAACATTGTAAGGCTATTTGATACGCTGGATTACACAGCTCAGTGCCTCCCCCCCTTTTAAATATTTATTTTTAGTTATTTGAAATGCAGAGTTACAGAGGAAGGGAGAGATCCACTGGTTCACTCCCCTACTGGCTACATTAGCCAGGACTGGACCAGGAGCCTGGAGCTCCATCTGGGTCTCTTACGTATGTGACAGGGGCCCAAGTGCCTGAGCCATCTTCTGGTGCTTTCCCAGGTACACCAGCAGGGAGCTGGATCGGAAGTGGAGCAGCCGGGCCTGGAACCACCAGCTCCTGTCTCGTGAGCATGCAGCATGTGTTCAGTTACAGCATGAAGCCGTGAACAGAACCAGAGGTTCTTCCATGCACTACATTCAAGGGCTTGGGAAAACCCAGTCCACAGCAAAGCTGCAGACAGGTGAAGGGAATGTCTAAGCCACAGAAGGCTGGCAGTCACACACGGCACAGGAATAACCTGGTCCAATTTTCTCATTCCACAGGCACCCAGCCGAGGGCCAGAGAAGCTGTCCAAGGGTCCCAGTGTTTGCCTAGGACACACAGAACTGGCATCCTAGTGTCAGCGCCAAGATCACTCGTGCACATTTCAGCGAGTTCTGTGAACACCCTTTGTCACTGCACGCAGCTTCCAAGACATGGGCACGTCTGCAGGCAGCCCTGCCCCTGCACTCAGCAGGGGAGGGCGCTCACCACGCGTGTGAACGCGGGACAGCGGTAGCCAGCTGGCTCTGCTAACGGCCACCCTTTGGCTGAGAATGAGCTCTTCCCTCTGTCACAGGGGGAGCTGGGGACAGAAGGAAGAGGCCCTGTGGGCAGCAGCCCCCCTGTCAGATGCATCCCCAGCAGGGGGACTGCCTCGAGTGCAGAGACAGCAGCCCTCCTGGGTCTCCCGCGGGGGCCGGGACAAGGCAGGGAGACTCCTCACAGCCATCGTGCAGGCAGCCAAGGTGGGAGGGGCAGAGAAGCCCAGGGCTTCACGGAACAAAGCTCACACCCAGGAGCTCGGGGCTGAGGATTCAGACGTCCGCTCACAGCCGGCATCACGCACGCCTGCGCATCACCCCGCAGTCCTCACTGCTGTTTGTCAGAGCAGAAGACCTTGGGACCACTGGGGACTAAATACATGTACAAACCCTGGGGCCGGCGCTGTGGCTCAGCAAGCCAAGCTGCTTCCCACAACACCCAACACCAGCATCCCACACGGGCGTCCATTCAAGTCCCGGCTGCTCCACTTCCCATCCAGCTCCCTGCTAATGCACCTGGGAAAGCAGCAGAAGACGGCCCAGGTGTTTGGGCCCCTGCACCCATGTGGGAGACCTGGATGAAGCTCCTGGCCTCAGTCTGACACAGCCCTGGCTGCTGCACTCATGTAGGGAGTGAACCGGCATACTGAAGATTTCCCTCTCTCACCATTCTTGCTCTGTAACTCTTTTAAATGAATACATAAATATTTTTTAAAAAGTGTACAAAACCATCACACAATGGAGACACAGCTTCCTGTTCACAGCATGCAATCTCACTAGAAAGCTACATCTGACACAGGTGCCAGGCCAAACGGATGAGCGTGTGCCACTTTCACTCCTATGAAAACAGTGACAGCAACCTGCCATCGCCCTGACCTTCCTCCGAATCTCGCAGAGCAACGTTACTGAGCGTCAGACCTCCAGGCAGGAAGAGGTAGGGAGCAGGGACCCTACCGTGGGACTAGGAACACCAAACGTTCAGAATCACAGGACACAGACTGGAGGGCGCATTTTCTTTTCATTTGAGGAGCAGAGAGTGAGCAATTGAGACAGAGCGAGAAAGAGAAGGAACCCTGAAACCAAAAGCCAAGAACTCAGCGCAGGTCTCCCACAGGGCTGGCAGGGACCCAGCCCGCTGAGCCATCGCCACTGCCCCTGGGGTCTCTATCTGCAGGAAGCCGGAGTCAGTGGCTGGCCCGAGCGTGCAGCCAGGCACTCCGGTGCGGGACGGAGGCATCTCAGCTGCCCGGCCAGACGCCCTCCCCAGGGGTGTATGTTTGAGGACAGCAGAGGTTCAGCTCAGGCAAGGCGCCGAGTGAGACACGCTTCCCCAGGAAGCTTACGAAACCCAGCTCTGGCAAGAAGTTCTCAGCAATGGTGCCGCTGCCCAGTGTGGGGGCATTAGATCAACACAGTGGATCAAGGAAACACACATGCAGGGAGCACGTGTGGGTGTGCACAGGCAGGCTACATGGTGCTGTGCGTGTTGCCCTGTGGCTGCCTGGAGGAGGCGGGCTGGGGCATGGTCTTACCAACAGACAGCTGATGGTCGGGATCCAGTGCAAGGAGCAGGTAGAGTGGGCGGGGGAGAAGGAGGGGACGGGGGGGCCACCTGAGCAGGCAGGAATCTTCTGAGAGGCCACCCAACAGGTGACTCCTGCTGTGTAGACACGGAGACAAGGCGAAGGCCAGATGCAGGAGACCGGGAGAGTGACAACTCTGCTGCTCTGAGACCTGCTGCTGCTCCCCAGTGCCGTGCAGCCTGCAGCCTCAGGTCTGCACCCTGACTCCCCGTCCTCTCGTTTCCTGTCAGCTGCACCCCCAGAGGCCCCCCCACAGCCCACCAGGGTCTCCTCCTGAGCCTACACTCCCGATTCCCTTCCCCAGCCCCCAGATCCTGGTTTTCCAGAACCTTCCAGGGTGGTAATCACAAGGAAAGCATCTTTCTCCCACTATCTCAGCCTGCCTGGCTGTCTCCCGAGCCGGTACATGGTTTTGCTCAGAGCCGCAGTGCACGGAGGCCACGGCAGCTGCAGGCTCTGAAGCTCTGCTTTGCCCCAGGCACAGGGTCGAGGGTCACAAGCCCCTGTCACGAAGAAGGGTTCTGGGTGTTTACCAGAGAAGAGCTGGGGACTGAGAGAGCAGGGGCCGGTGACAATGCTGACGCCAACAGGGCCACCACGTGGGGGAACTGAGGCACAGAGCTGAGCACCCGCGGGAATCCCGAGGGGCAGGTGGGGTGAGGCCCTGGCAGCGGAGGGGTGGGGAGCTCAGCTGCAGGGGTCTCAGTGCTGCGGCCCTGGAGGTGCGAGAACGGGGCGACCACCCAGGTGCAGGCCCAGGTCCCCAGGGTGTCAGCCGTCAGCACCGCCCAGGCTGGTGCAGCTCTGCGAAGGCCATAAAGAGGCCGGGAAGACGCTGACGGGAGACACTGAGGCTGCTTTTGTGCATCGTCCAGGGCTCTGCCACAGACACAGAGCTGTGAGTCCCAGGGTCGTTGTCTGCCAAGGCCAAGTCCTGCTCCCAGCTGAGCAGCCTGCAGGAAGGGGAGGGAACCAGCCGGCTCTTGGAAAGAGGACTTTCTAAGTGAGCAGCCCGGGGTCGGCCTCACTGCTGGAGGCAAACTGCAGGACCAGGAGGTCACCATTGTGTTGGGACGGATCAGAGCTTGGAGAGCCGAACGCAGAAGCCACCCACAGCTGACAGAAGAGGGGTGTCTACACTGGGTGGGCGTGCCTCGTGCACAGCATCCCCAAGGGTGTCTACATTGGGTGGGCATGCCCCGTGCACAGAACCCAGGGGGTGTCTACACTGAGAGGGGCTGTCCTGTGCACAGCATGCCGGGGGTGTCTACACTGGGTGGGTGTGCCCATGCACAGCATCCCGGGGGTGGGGCCTGGAACATGCACACTGGGTGGGGTCTGCCATGTGAACAGCATCCCCGGAATGTCTACATGGAGGGCGGCTCTGCCAGCGCCTACACCTCTGCTGAGCTCTGAGCGACCACGCACCACAGCCGTGCGGGGCTGGGTGTCCCAAGACACGCACCGCCACACCTTGTTACCGCTCCAGAGCCGACTCACACGGGCGTGCGGGGGCAAGCATGGGAGAACGCCGGCTCCCTGAGGGAGGGCGCGCACGTCTCACGCACGGGTGTGAAGAGCCACTCTGGAACCGTGCCTGGCACACAGGGTGCTAGAGAAGTGTTGCAAACACAAGGAATGTGGACGCAGAGGCCGGCCCTTGACCAGCTGCGCGGGCTAGGCCAGCCTCACGGCTTGGGTTCGCTCCATTCCTCCCCTGCCACACTCTCCCTCACCGACATGCTGGCCTCAGGTCCTGGAGAGCAAGCCCTCCATTAGGGCAAAGCAGTCCGCAGCTGGGCCATGACCCAGGCCAGGGAAAATGTGGATCCAAGGTCTGCTCTTAACTCTCCCCAGTGTGCTAAAAGTGAGCCATATTTACCGTGGCTCAGTAAGTTCAACCTCAGAACAGCTAGAATACCAGCAGGAGCCACGCTGGCCAGCTCTGCTTTCCTGTACAGCAGGTCTCGGGAAACCACACGCACCCCCACACGTGCCCCCCCACCCCCACCCCTGAGCAAAGCCCCCGGCCTGCCTGCCTGCCTACCTGCGTCTGATGCCAGACACACCTGCACACATGTCCCCACCCCCGCCCCGAGCAAAGCCCCTGGCCTGCCTGCCTGCCTACCTGTGTCCGATGCCAGATACACCTGCACACATGTCCCCACCCCCGCCCCGAGCAAAGCCCCTGGCCTGCCTGCCTGCCTACCTGTGTCCGATGCCAGATACACCTGCACACATGTCCCCACCCCCGCCCCGAGCAAAGCCCCCGGTCTGCCTGCCTGCCTACCTGCGTCTGATGCCAGACACACCTGCACACATGTCCCCACCCCCGCGCCGAGCAAAGCCCCCGGTCTGCCTGCCTGCCTACCTGCATCTGATGCCAGATACACCTGCACACATGTCCCCACCCCCGCCCCGAGCAAAGCCCCCGGCCTGCCTGCCTGCCTACCTGTGTCCGATGCCAGATACACCTGCACACATGTCCCCACCCCCGCCCCGAGCAAAGCCCCCGGCCTGCCTGCCTGCCTACCTGTGTCCGATGCCAGATACACCTGCACACATGTCCCCACCCCCGCCCCGAGCAAAGCCCCCGGCCTGCCTGCCTGCCTACCTGTGTCCGATGCCAGATACACCTGCACACATGTCCCCACCCCCGCCCCGAGCAAAGCCCCCGGCCTGCCTGCCTGCCTACCTGCGTCCGATGCCAGATACACCTGCACACATGTCCCCACCCCCGCCCCGAGCAAAGCCCCCGGTCTGCCTGCCTGCCTACCTGCGTCCGATGCCAGATACACCTGCACACATGTCCCCACCCCCGCCCCGAGCAAAGCCCCCGGTCTGCCTGCCTGCCTACCTGCGTCCGATGCCAGATACACCTGCACACATGTCCCCACCCCCGCCCCGAGCAAAGCCCCCGGTCTGCCTGCCTGCCTACCTGCGTCCGATGCCAGATACACCTGCACACATGTCCCCACCCCCGCCCCGAGCAAAGCCCCCGGTCTGCCTGCCTGCCTACCTGTGTCCGATGCCAGATACACCTGCACACATGTCCCCACCCCCGCCCCGAGCAAAGCCCCCGGTCTGCCTGCCTGCCTACCTGCGTCCGATGCCAGATGACAGAGGCGCGGGAGTGGCCCAGCTTGTTTCGGCAGGGCCCCTTGTCGTAATGGATCAGGAGGAAGTCGTCCTGGGAGGTGCAGAGAGAGAGAGCAGCCATCAGCGAGGCGTTCCTGCTGGGCCTGGGGAAGGCTGCACCCGAGCCAGCTCACAGTGACTGGAGGCCCAGGACGGAGCCGGCCAGGGAGACAGGCTGGCCCCTGGGCACCCAGGCTCTGCGTCCGGACCAGTGGTCCCTCTCGATCTCTGGGCAGCAGCCCAGAGGGCATAGCCAGCCCGGGGCACTAGGAGGAGTCTCGGCCAGAATTCCATCTCCAGCTCCAGGGAGGGCCTCCCTGGGCACGGGGCTACCTCTGGAGCTCACCGGGAGGAGCACATTTTGTGCGGACACACGGCAACTGTGAGGGCTTACATAGGATCTGGGTGTGCACTCACATAGGTCAGTAACCCCCAAGTCCTAAGTTAATGATACACAGAGGGCGTAAACCTAACCGGAGTGCAGGGTCCAGGCAGTGGACAAGCTACGAGGCCCTGGGGTCATGCCCTGGGCAGGCGGCTCTTCTAGGAGGCTCTTTCTGCTCCTGGCTCCCAGGGGGTGCTCCCTCTGCAACACCCCAACTTTGCCATGCACCACCCTCACTGAGGCTGGCCAGGGGCCACCAACCTCAGACGTGAGCGCCCTAGCCAGGGGCTCCAGGACACTTCTCTTCCTGAAGTCAGTGTTCTTGTGCACTTCACCACAGGGATGAAAAGCCGACCACTGCAGCCCGAGTGACAGCTCAAAGGCCTGTCCTGGCCCTGGCTTGGAGTCCACGGCCTCCCCCTGGTGGATGGTGACTCCCACTGCTGCTACACCGGCTTCCGGCAGCTCAGACCCCAGCTTCTCTCCATGGTCGCGATACAGCCTGGCAGCCACTTTCCACCTGCAACTTCCCCGCCTTCCAGAGAGCAGAGAGCAGGGACTGCCTTCTGGTGCCCCAGAAACACCTGTCAAGGCCTCGTCCAGGTGTTCTCACTCCCCCAACCCAGGACCTCAAGCACTGCCTTAGGGCACCCCTCACTGGCCACACAGGGTCTCCTGGAGTCCGGCCGCTCATACATGCCGACTTCTCGGATGACGTGGCCTTCCCCAATTCAGGGTCGGGTCCCAACTCCCCACACACCCCACTGAGCAGGAGTGGAATGGCCTTGCTGAGCAAAGCCTACAGGAGGCGCTGCCTTCCAGTCTACGCCAGTAAAGGAACAGGTAAATAGGACCAGGAGGGGCAAGGGCTCTGTGCTTGCCACACGGAGCCTGGACACAGACCGCCTCCTTCTGCGAGATGAGCCGATAAACTCAGGGCCCTGTGTGTCCCAGAGAGTAGGAAGTCACCTCTGAACCAGGCAGAGGGGGCCGGGGGGGCTGCTCCCTGCCCCTCCAAGCACCTGTGCTACAGTGAAGCTGGGTGGCTGTG
Organism: Sylvilagus floridanus; assembly: GCA_949820135.1. Classification (NCBI taxonomy): domain Eukaryota; kingdom Metazoa; phylum Chordata; class Mammalia; order Lagomorpha; family Leporidae; genus Sylvilagus; species Sylvilagus floridanus. Next base: position 40,377,936 of record OX463246.1, read on the forward strand.
GCTCAGTTTCCTTTTGTACCAAGAAGGCACCAGCCTTGCATCCGCTGATCCGAGGTCAAGCTTCCGGTGTCCTGTGCCTCCTGGCATGTCCATAAATCCTGGCTTTCAGTAGGCAGGGGCAAGAAGCCTCTGTAGGGATTGCAAGTCCAACGGCCACTGCCTGCTCATCTCCGTCTGGACACCTGGTCTATGCCATGGATGCAGGAGGGGCAGACACAGACAAGGGTTCTCCCAGCCCCTCACGTGCCTCTGACTTTTCCATGTAGGATAAGCTCCTTCCTGGAACTCTTCACTGCACCCCACGTCACACAGCTGCCGACACACACAAGGCTGGAGCCCAGCTGGCTGTTTCACACCTGGTTTCCCACGCTGCCGATGATGATGGCTTGTGCCATAGGCTCTTGCTCGAGTTTGCTTCCTGAGACACTGCACAAACCACGTGGCCACAGGGTTGAGATGCCATTAGGGTCTCCGGCTATGGAAGAGGCCACAGGGTTGGCATGTGGGAGTCACTGGCAGCGCCGGTCTCAGGCAGTGTCCCCACGTCCTTGGACGGCCGCATGGGAAGCACAGGGCCTTGCACTGGAGGCCCAGGTCCTGCAGGATGCTGTCTTCCCAGCGTTTGTGTCCGTGCTCAGGCCACAGGGATCTCCGTGTGCTTCTCGCTCAGGTCCACATCTTAGGGAGCTCTGGGCTCAGCGCTTTCTTTCCCTGATGAGCCCATTCCCACGGAGCCTCGTGACCTCCACTGTCCCCCATGCCCCCAGACCAGGGCCTGGCTGCCTCCTCTAGCTGTGGGTGGACTTTTCTCCCACTGTAGACGGCCCTCATTACAGGGTCTTGATAGCACGTGTTACGGGGCTCTTTGCCAAGAAAAGTCAGGTCCCTTAAGGCCAGGGATTTCTGCTCCCCTCCTCCAACCCCAGCAGAGCTGGGGACGCTCAGTGCAGGAGTCGCAAACAAGATGAATGAGTATGTAGGATGCACCGATCTTATCGCCTGATCAAAGTGCTCTTTGGCGCTCATGTATAAAGATCTCAGGTTTACCACTGAAGCCCCTGGATCTGGCTTCCTGGCGGCTGCTGGGAACCTGGCTCCCTGTTCACAACCAGAGCATTTCCCTTGCTGTTGTTCAGAGACGTTTCATTAAACCCTTCTCCAACCTCCATTGAAAGGAAGCATTCGCACCTGCTACAGAGCAGTATAACCTGGCACAGGCCACAGAGCAGTACAACCAGTGAGATGCTCAGAGATCCGAACAAATCGATGCGGCGACTACTGCACACACCTGCAGTTCAACGCTCCCTGCCACACTCTGGATGGACGTAGCCATCCAGATGCAAAGACGACGGCTCTAGAGTCTGAAAGAGGAGAGACTAGACCTGGATCCCGCCTGCTGACCCCCTGGACTTGCTCTCCTGAAGGCATGAGAGGGGGCTGGCAATGTGATGTAGCGGGTAAAGCCGCTGCCTGCGACATCAGCATCCCATGGGAGTGCTGGTTCCAGTCCTGGCTGCTCCACTTCCCATCCAGCTCCCTGCTAATGTTCCCAGGAAAGCAGCAGAGGATGGCCCAAGAGGATGGCTTGGGTCCCTGCATCCACGTGGGAGACGTGGACGAAGCTCTGGGCTCCTGGCTTCCACCTGGCCCAGCCTTAGCTATTGTGGCCATTTGGGGAATGAGCCAGCAGGTGGAAAATTCCTCTCTCTGCCTCTCCCTCTCTAAGTAACTCTGCTTTCAAATAAATAAATAAAAAATAAATCTTTTTTTTTAAAGCAAACATGAAGCAGTCGCTCCAACTCCTAGAAATACCACACTCAGTAAACAAAGCAGGCGTGCAGACCAAGTGATACAGGGCAGCACGTCACAACCATCTCAGTCTGCAGCAAACTCTACCTGTGCCTTGAAAAAACGAAGGAGGAAGGAAGCTGCACACGGCCCTTTCTGCCGGAAGTGGTGGATGCTGGGCCGGCGCTTACTGCTGAGAACCAGGGAGGGGTCCCCCAGGTGTCCAGCACAGAGAGTAGGGACATGACAAGCAGGAAGCGCTGGGATAGTCTCTAACTGCTGGAGCCTGCATGTGCAGGACCATGCACCTCGTGCAGCACCCTGAGAGCAGAGAAAAGCTACAGACGCCCCCTCTGCTATGAGGACGACCTGGGGGCCTTGGGCCACGTGTGTTTCCACCCTCGCGCTCCATCACTGTCAGTGCCCCTGTCATCACTCCAAGGCGGATCCTCTTCCAGGTCTCCATGGCAACAGTCGTTTCCCAGCAGCTCTGCATCTGCACAGGCAGCCCCGGGCTGACAGCCATGATGGAGGGCAAGCGTGGAGCGGCTCCTGTGGTGCAGACGAGGCAGGGGTGGGGGTGACAGCAGGGGGTGCACAGCTTTTGGAGCAGAGGAGGAAGGCAGTGCTCCCCCAGCCAGCCTGAGACGGTGTCCTGGCAGCTGGGGAGGGCGCTGAGAAACCTCAGTTCCCAGGAACTCCACCGTCCTGTCTGTAGACTTCCATCGCTGGTCCCCAGAAGTCCTCGGGTGGGGCTGACGACACGTCGGCAAGCTGGCATCCACGTCCCTCCTCTTTAGGCAGAGTCATGGCCGCTGGTTGGCAGGCCCGACTGTTGCATCAGTTTCGAAAGGGGCAGGACACAGTAAGATGTGATCCATCAGCAAATGCATTAGCAACGGAAGACTCTGAAGGAGAACTGGTGCTGACAAGCGGCGGCGATCGTGTGAGGCCAGGCCGCTCCAGGACAGTCTGGGCCTCTGTGTGTGGGGGGGGGGGCACCCTGGCAAGCCCGGCTCCTGCAGGCGTAGGCAGCTCTGCAGGCCGGGCAATGCTCTGTGCACAGGAGCCTCGGCACACAGCTCGCCCGGGCTCTCCAGCGAGCGGAAGACTTCCTCCCTGACGCCCAGCAGAGCTGACCCTTCAGGACCCGCAGACGATGTGGGTGTAGATGGACACTGGAAACTGCCCCATGCCTGGTGAGGTAGGCCATCTGCAGCCTCAGTCCCCCTGTGCCACTGCCCTAACAGACCCGCACGTGGTCCCGGTGTCTGCCTGTGACACTGGCATCCCATATAGGCATTGGTTCATATCCCAGCTGCTCCATTTCTGAACTAGCTCCCTGCTAATGTGCCTGACAAAGAAGCAGAAAATGGCCCAGGTGCTTGGGCCCCTGCACCCGCATGGGAGACTAGGAAGAAGCACCTGGCTCCTGGCTTCGGATCAGCCCAGCTCTAGCCATTGCAGCCACTTGGGTCTGGAGTGAACCAATGAATGGAAGACCTCTCTCTCTGTCTCTTCCTCTCTCTCTCTGTAACTCTGCCTCCCAAATACATTTTAAAAAATCTTTTAAAAAAACTAAAGAAATAGCTGTTGTTTAAGCCACACAGTCTACGCTAGCCTCTGATTGCAGTCTGAGCTGACCAAGACAGTAGCCCCTTAGATAAAACCTGAGATCCCACACAGCCCTTTAACACCCAGGCTGAATCTCACGCCGGCGCCGGGCTCCCCAGCCTCAGAATCCCTGCCCGAGCTGCTGCCTCCTGATACCACTGCACACAGTGAACAAACGCTTCCACAGAGGCACTGGGTAACGGGGCGACTTCTCTGTCCAGCTCTTTAGGCCATGACTGCCCTCTGTTGTCCTTGCAAACCTGAGCCTGAGAGCCCAGCACAGTGCGTGAAGCCGGGGCGGGGTACTCACGTCCAGGGACTCCAGGCAGTACCAGCAGAAGGCATGCTTACAGTTCTTGCACATCATCTGTGCGCAGCCTTCGTCGCGCTCGATGTAGACTTTGCACTTGGGGCAGCGCTTGATGGAGGCGTCGTCGTCTCCCAGTTTGAACGTGGCGCTGTGGGAGACACATCGTGAGGCTCGCGCACAGGGGCCCTGCCTCGCTGGGCAGCGTTGGCACACTGCAAACATCTGCTCAGCTGGAGGGACCGGGGTCTCCAATAGTAAATGAAATAAAAGCAAGACATGGAAACTCCAGAAAAGACAATCTAAACATTGGGAACCAGCCAGTTTTAGGGGAAAAACAGAGTGATAGCAGCATCCACGTGGATGTATACATGTACAGACAAGCCCAAGAAATTGTGGCAAAGAGCTTCTAGTCGGAGTGTCTGAGTAAGGCTCTTAACAACCAACACCATGTCCTTATTCCTGCAGTTGTGTGTTTTCCAAAGGGCTGATAATAAATTTAATGCATTTTCCTAGTATCAGAAAAAAACAGGGGGCTGGCACTGTGGTATAGTGGGTTAAGCCGCCGCCTGCAGTGCCAGAATCCCATATGGACACCGGTTCAATCCTGGCTGCTCCACATCTGATCCAGCTCTCTGCTATGGCCTGGGAAAGCAGTGGAAGATGGCCCAGGTCCTTGGGCCCCTGCACCCATGTGGGAGACCTGGAAGAAGCTCCTGGCTCCTGACTTTGGATCGGCACAGCTCAGGCCGTTGTATTCAACTGGGGAGTGAATCAGTGGATGGAAGACCTCTCCCACCCCCCGTAACTCTGACTTTCAAATAAATAAATCAATCTGAAAAAAAGAAAAAAACAGATGCCACACACACATACACACACACAGGCACACCCTGGTTGCTTACACAGACCTAACTGGCTTGCCGGATCAAGTTGCCTTCCTGAGAAGTCTGGCAGGGTCTGTAGTGGTTGGTGGCACAAAGGTCTTTTCTGTATGCCTGGGGCAAGCACCCGCTCTGCTACAAACAAGCTGTGTGACAACCTCTGAGCTTCACAGTGTGATCTGGGAGGAGACGAGGCATCAGAGCACAGGCAGCGCCCAGCACGTGCACAGCGTCCAGCGAAAGGCAGCGACGGCCCAGATACTGAGGCCTCATGAGGGAGGCTCGTCCCCTCCTGCTGCTCGCGATGTCAGCGACAGCGCCCGCCAGGGTACTGGTGCGCCATAGAGAAGTGATCCCCGTCGTGGGAGGCTGCTCTTGCTCTACCGTTTGAACTGACACAAACCATCTAATGGCACCAGGAGAAAAACCACTCCCCTTTGAGGTGAGCGGCCTTTGAAGAACTTAACACATGCATTGACTGAAGCTGAGAAACACTGGGGTTGTGAGTGCATTTCCACTGACATACCTCCCACAAGCCTCAGGGGACATAAGGATGAACACCCTTCAGGGTGCGGCAGCTCAGGACGAGCAGGGGGACGTTTCTTACGGGCAAGGTGAGTCTACTTTGTGAGTGGAGAGGGTGACAGTGAAGAAATTCTGGAAGGAAGGTGTGAGCCCTGCAGGCAGGAGCACTCTCGAGGCCGAGGATCCTGGCTGTGCTACTGACGAACCACCAGTCTGAGTCTCCTCCTTTGCAAAATGCACCAAGGAGGCCAGTGGCGTTGCTCCCGCAGGGCTGCCATGAGGATTAAGGAGTTCACACAAGCTACGCACACAGGCACAGAAACCAGCACACTGGCAACCACTCAACAAGTGGTAGCTGGTAGCCATACTATTCCTGAATGATCCTAAAACCACGGCTCTAAGCTTACTCCAGTTCAGAAGACCAGGCAGGCTACACACCTCGGAGTGTCCCATGAGCAGGTGCTGCAATCCGCACCAGAGCCAACATGCAGCAAGTGCCTCCAGCAGGACCCCACAGCATAACCGCAGCCTCCTCCTAAGACCAAATCTGGTTTTGCAAAGACCCAGAAGTCATGAGGCACCAAACCCCATGACCGAGGAGGGTTATGAAGTTCAGTAAAGACTGTTGTGGAGTGACTTTGAAGTAATGAGACTGACACTCGCAAGTGACTCGTAAGCTAAGCCTTACATAAATGACAGAGCAGGGAAGCAGCCACTGGAGTGTGCAGAGGAGGTTAAAATCTGTAGGTTCCAGTGCGTGGTTTCATGCGGCAACATGTGCACGGTGGTGACAACCAAGGGTTCTCAAGCATCCTGGCGTCTGGGTTATACGCGATGCTGTCACTGATGATGTCAAATTTACCAAGGGAGACAGAGTTTGTGCCTGCCCCCAGCATCTCCAGGGGGCACACAGGGTGCCGGTCAGAAGCATGGGGAAGGGGAGCTGCCAACTTAAGGAAACCCCACACAGGAAGGGTGAATGAGCATCTCCTGGTCACGGACTCACGCTCGGCCTCTGCTCCTGGGAGACAGGAGTGGGCATCGAGGGCTGTGAGCTTTGCATCCCCAGATGCTTCCAGAGAGCTGGCCGCTGCGCTGCTGGCTGTGAGTGCAAGAGCCCGAGCTTGGTGTGGCTGGACCTGCTCCTCTCCTGGGGGAGCATTTTTATGTGAAATCTTCTGACTTGTAAATTTCTACAAAATGAGAGTCGAGAATTTTGATTTCACTCGTCCCTGTGGAATAACACGGGGGAAGACAAATCGAGCCATCAGACCCCAAGGACTCCGCCTTCTTTGCCAGAACAGGGGTTCACACTAGAAGCAAAGCTGGCACCGCTGCATCCCAACAGGACAACCCTTGCTTGTCCTCACTGCTCGATGGAGCCGGACACAACACCGGCAATGCACGCACTCATGCCACGCGGGTTCTCCTGGAAGCACAGGGCTCTGCTGCTATTCCGGGGCGCATGCCACAGTCTGGCCTCTACTCACCGCCTCCCCACCATGGGAACCAAGCCCTGCCAATTATTTTAATCTCATCAAACCAAGGAGCAGGGTTCTGCTTGCAAAAACACCTAAGTCTGGGTGACACAATGCCTGCCAGTGTTGGAGAGAGGGGGACTGAGATCCAACGCTGGCAGGTGCTGAGGGCGGCTCAGCCTGATAGGAGAACCAGCCCTGTTGACAGCGTGTGCACACACAGAGGGTGCCAGCAGCAGCCCTACCCTGGGAACCAGAGCTTGACAAAGGGGACGCGGGCCCTGTCCTGCAGGGTGGTGGGCAGTCTCCAGGGTGGAGAGAGGTGCTCCAGGTACAGGAACAGATGTGTGAACAAGGGGTGGGTGGCAGGGATGCTGAGAGCCCTGTGGCTGGAACAAGGTGCCCAGGGGACCGGGCTGGGCAGTCGGATGGGAGGATGGAGGAAAGCAGGGAGAAGCTGGCCACACCTCCGGGGTGCGGGGCAGCCAGGTAGTGCCTGGCTCAGGAGCGGCCTCAACGCCTGTGCAGTTGGACCTTGTGACACTGCAGACATTTCAGGACAGGAAGACCCAGATACTAGCGATTTTGTGTGGGTCCTTCCACAAAATTTCCAAGCGCACAGAGCGACGCTGCAGTGTCCACTGGGCAAGCGGCCCGGCCATCTGGCTACCCAGAGAAGAGAGCAGAAACACAAGTGTTCCCACGTCCTCCACAATCAGGGAGATGCAGCCCGGGGCCCAAGTGGCTGCGAGCCTGTTGTGGGTGAGCCTTCTGGGGTTAAGACTGTTGACCCCCTACTCTCATTCCTGTGCTGGCACCTCTATTTTGGATCACCCTCAACACAGTGGGGTCTTGGAAAAACCTCAGGTATCTGAGAACTTAAAATCCACACGGCAGGGCCCTGTGCACACGTGTGTGCTTCCAGCAATGCACTGGGCACACGTGTGTTCTTCCAGGAGGCCAGGCAGAGTGTGGTTCTGAAGCATCTGTCTGTCGTGGGGCTTCACACAACGCCTGGGGCAAAGTCAGTTCTCAAAAATACATACAGGGGCCAGCGCTGTGGCATAGTTGGTAAAGCTGCTACCTGCACTGCCGGCATCCCATATGGGTGCCAGTTTGAGTCCTGGCTGCTCCTCTTCCAAACCAGCTCTCTGCTATGGCCTGGGAAAGCAGTAGAAGAGGGCCCAAGTGCTGGGGTCCCTGCACCCACGTGGGAGAACTGGATGAAGCTCCTGGCTCATGGCTTTGGATTGGTGCAGCTACAGCTGTTGTGTCTATATGGGGAGTGAACCAGCGGATGGAAGACCTCTCTCTCTCTCTCTCTCTTTCTGCCTCTGCCTCTCTGTAATTCTGCCTTTTAAATAAATAAATAAATCTTTGAAAAAATGCATGCATACACCCACAGATAAAACAAGACGGTTGGTGTGAGGCTCAAGAGGAAGACGTGTGAGGGCTGACCCAGCAGCAGCCGTGTCCCCGCCCTGGTAGCACCTTCAGGAAGGACCCTCTCCTGCTTCTCCCAGCCCAGGCCTCCAAGCCACACCCTCTGCAGCAGCTCACGCGCCAACGTACCTGCTCTCCCCAGGAAGGAAGGTGATGGGCCTGGTCTCTGGGCAGCCTTGGCCAGGATGCCAGCGAGCTTTGCAGGCCGAGCAGAACTCCATGTCACAGGCCTTGCACTGCACGAGCTGGGGCGTCTGCAGCCCCAGGTCCTGGAGCTGGCACACGGCCTGGCAGGTAGACGCTGGGCACCATGTCCGACAGGGATCGAAGAGCACCTCTGCCATGGGGAGGAAAAACGCACATCAAAGCCGGGGCCACAGGGTCTCGGGGTGCAGCACGGGGGCCCCTCTGGTGCCTTCCCCAACATGTCGCCGTTGAGACAGCACATGACTGGCCAGCACAGCTCTCTGCCCGGTGTGTCCTTCTCCCTCCCCTCCCAGCGCTTCCAACCCCCTCCACACTCCCACAGGGCAGCAGCAGGTCTCCAGACAGCCGCATCGTCTTCAGGGAAGCTATCTGCACCCAGAATGCTCGTGGCCCCTGGGAGACCCTGGGTGCCCTCCAGACTCAACGCTCTGCCCCCAGGCCCCACACCTGCAGCCAGGACCCGGCCCCAGGCAGGCTGCACGGCCAGCACTGGGAAAGCAGGACAGGGACGGAAGACGGCTGAACCGCCCCAAGCCAACTGTGGTGTGGAAGTGCCCCCAGCAGTGCGTTTCCCTGTGAAACAGAGAGGCCCCACTGAAAGGAATCAGGACGCCTGTCTTTATAAACAGGATGCGCTCGCAGGCCTGGTCCCTCGCATCCTGGCCCAAACATTGCAGTAACTGAAATAACCAGGCCTGAGCGCCCTTCGTCTGGTGCGGGCAGACGCTGCATTCTCAATGAGGGAGGAGCCACCCGGAACCCCGGTGCTCGGCAGGAAGCATGGCAGCCTAAGTGGCGGGTGGGGGCTGCTTCCCAAGGCCTTGCAGTGGGCCCCTGGCTCCGAGCTGCTCAGCAGGGCCCTTCCTGGGATGGAAGGAACACCACTGGGTTTTGCTGGGAACGCAGCGAAAGCCTCTGGCACACGTGCTCCGCCTGTGACTGGCAGCCAGCAGGTGGGCTTCCTGTACCAAGGGCAGGGTGGACGCTCACTGGGGATCCCCGCTGGGCATGCAGGAGGTGGCCCCAAACCACCCCAGAACACCTGGACACACAACGGTGTCGCTAACTCCCCGGCTGAGGTGTCCAGGGACTTCCAGCAAGTGTTCAAGAAAACAGAACAAAAAGATGGGGCGAATGCTCCACCAACTTTCTGATGCCCGACATAAACGTGCCTGCCCTGGTGCCTCTACCCTGGTCCCCAAGTGCAGGGGGCAGGCAGAAGTCTGACACACTCGCATGGCCTGCCCCAAGAGTGCTGTTGAACTGTGCTGGCCCTGGCTTCTGTGCACACGGCTCAGCTTTGCTGGGAAGGGAATGCCTGGTGACAGCAGCTGCCCCCAGAGGCCACCCTGGCCAGCTCCTGGTCCACCCCCCTACTTCTCGCTCTCTTTTCTTTTTTATGGTCAATTAACCAAGGCTCGTAGCCCTCCAGTGGGCTGGTCTGGCTGAAGATTACAAAGACCAGGATGGGGTGCAGGAGCTGCAGGCTCAGCATCTGCGCCCGCTTGAAGTGGCTTTCATTGCAACAGATCATCTGCAGGGTGCTCCCCACACTCAGAGGACGACTCTCAGCTCTTCTCTAATTAGCGGACTTCGTCAAAGCCTGCTTTTCTAAGAATGTTCCTGGCTGTCAGACGGCACAAGGTGGCTTTGGAAGAAGCCGGCTGCTGCCTGCAGGGCACACGTGGGGACAGCTGTCCCAGCTAGCTGGAGTAGAGATGACTCAGCCAAAGGAGACGGGGATAAGGGGGCGGGGGAGTAAGGCGTGGGGACTCGTGGGGACTGCCCCCGTGAGTGCGTGGCAGCTCGCACAGCAGCCCACCCAGGAACGGGGGCTGCAGTGTGTGTGTGGCCTCTGCGGCACCTCGGCCCACACAGCCCTGAGCCTCCACCGAGTGTGCCGTACCCAGCCAGGCCCCCAGAAAAGATCCCATCGGGCTTCGCAGGAGGCAGACGGTCAAGGTCCTGAACAGCACACAGCACAGGAAGAGACATCCCCGGCCGGCCTCGGCTCTGTCCACCGTGACGGGGTGGTGAGAGGAGAGCTGGACTGCAGCATTGGCCTTCGACCCTTCCGGCCTCCCCCGCACTCCCCGCCCGCTCGTCAAGGGCTCCCAGGAGCCCTGACACTGGGAGGAGCAGACGGCCAAGGCTGGGCCCAGTCTCCCCAGGCCCCTCCAGGCCTGAGCTCTGTCTGTGCTCCGGGCTAACGCTGCAGCTGGTGACTGCTCCCTCCCCCCAAAGGCCCCATGAGCTCTTGGGCTGGCGCCACGGGGAGACCTGGGAACGGTTTCCAAGGTAACAACCTCCACTTAATGACTCCCATCCTCAGGGAGGCAGGGCGGCGGCGCCTGTCCCCACGTGGAGGGAGTCCCTGCCTGCCTGGGCTCCTGGCTTACACCTCTGATTCATAGTCTCATCCATCATCCCCTGCTGAACCGAGGAGGGAGAGAGCCCAGAGCTGGCGACACCAGACAGCTTCTCTCTCCATCATGTCTCCCTGCTACACACAGACCACGCAACACCCAGCGGCACGCAGCACGGCCACCACACGCTATCCACTGGGATGCACGGGGCAACTGTCATGTATCCCACCAGGAGAACCCAGTCTCCACTCCAGCTTTCCAAAGACCACTCACATCACTCCCTCCCTCTAGTCAACAAAGTCCAAGCCGCTTTCAGAGGCCAGTTTTCTACCGATGGGTACCTCCATGACAAGCACTGGGCATCTGTGCTCCTGGCTCTGAGTGTGTGGCCGGGCGTGGCTGCTGTCCTGGTGCCCGGCGGGGACGGGGTGTGACCCAGCTGTGAGTGTGCCCATCAGGAGTCCTGGGTTGCAGGCTGCCTGCGTACTGCCAGATAACCAGGGCACACGACTTCATCTCTCTGACTCGACTTTCTCCTAACAAACAAGCCATGACTTGGCGCCAACTTTCCTCTGACCAGGCACTCTCGTGGCACAGGACAAAGAACTGAGTAAGCCACGGTGTGTCTGTGGTCACCCGGGCTTCCAGGCGGGTGACATGGAAAAGACACTCGCAGCCTGGTGTGGCTGGAGCTCAGAGGAGTGGGCACCCAGCCAGAGTGGCTCATGCTGCCTTTCCCTGGAAGCCAGTCCCCGCCCCTAGGCGTGGGCGTCACCTTTGCTGGCACCCTGCTTGCCAGGGGCCCCGGCTAGATCCGAGACCAAGTGGGGCAGGCAGCGTAGACTTTTGTCAGGAGATCACCGGCGCGGCGTCCCTCTGTGTGTCCTCCCCCGACTGCACGTCAGGAGTATTTTAAGGCAGCAGAAACGTGCGTTCTGATCACATCCCCAAGTCTGTCCGAGGACCTGGCTCTACCCACTGCGGTATTTTAGCTCGACCGTTCTCACATTTCATACAAACAGGTCTTCTGTGGTATTCAGTCTGAATCATTTTTTTTTTTTTAAACATAACATTAGGAAAATATTTCAGAGGGTTATTTGTCTGAGAGGTATTTTTTTAACCTAAGTTGAGTTGGCTTCACTTTTGGGCAAAGGAAGAAAAAAAGAAACTATTCGCCTGCACCCGAGCATGAAGAAAGAGCGAGAGGTAGAATTCCTGGTAGGGAGATGTGTGCCCACTGCATTCTAGACTGAACTCAATGCCACGGAAAGGTCATGTCCTGTGGCCCCAGCGACTGCTGGTTTCTGTCTAGGTCCTCTCTGTGAAATGTTTTCAGAAGAGCTGAACTCTCAGGAGCCAGATGAACCGACTCTCCTGCTCCAGCCACCGACCGTGCACCATGCACCATGCACCATGCACCATGCACCATGCACCTCGTGGCTGGGCTCAGGCTACAACTGCCCCAAAGGAGATGACTCAAGCCAGTTAAGTAAACACACTTCAAAGCCAGCCCAAATCCTGCTTCCCTGGCTGAGTTTTTCTTTTTTTTTTTTTCAGTTGGACACATACTTTCTTTTCTCTAAAAAGCTTCTTGGGGCCGGTATTAAGTCACCACTTGCGACACGGGCATCCTGTGTCGGAGCACGAGCTGAAGCCCCACTGCTCTGCTTCCAATCCAGCTCCCTGCTAATGCTCTCAGGAGGACAGCAAAAGTGGCCCAAATGCTTGGGCCCTGCCCCCCATGCGGGAGACGGGATGAAGTCCCTGGCTTCTGGCTCTGAGCTAATCCAGCCCTGGCTGTTGCAGCCACTTGGAGAATGAACCAGTGGATACGAGATCTCCATCTCTAACACTCTCTCACTAACCCCACCCCCACTCTCTGCCAACTTTGCCCTTCAAATAAATAAATCTTTTTAAATGAAGCCTCAAAAGGAAATTCGGTAGCATTTATTTAAATGATTAAAAATATACTCTGAATTCACCTAACCTAGAAGGCTCTGGATCCTTCCCTCCAGTCTATCATGTTCCCACCTCGACGGTGTGATCAGGTGCCTGGCGTGGTAGTGAATCCCTGACCCAGGTGAGAACTGGGCGTCAGCCCTGGGAGAGGGGAGCAGACGTCACCATGACAAACTGAGGGGACCCTGGGGACGCACTGGCCATGTCCTCACACTGAGTTCTTCAGTGGAAGCAGCGTCACCTGCACACATCACCTGCCATTGTGCTCTTGTGCAGGTGAGCGCGAGGCCCGGCATACGCTCATACTTGAAAGCAAGGCCACACGGAGCCCACACACCCCTTTCAAAGAGCATTTCAAGACCCTGGGTACTCGAGAGGACATTCAAACTGAGACACACTGAACGCCTGGTGATGCCACCCCGAAGAGCTCATTATGACCACAGAGTGCACACTCGCCCCACATCCCTCCTTTGTTCTCCCAGGGGTCTTGGTGTCCGCATCAGGCCCAAGGCCAAGTGGGAAGGTAGAAGAGACCCCAGTGGGAGGGGTCACAGGGAAGGGTATGGGAACCAGGTCCCCCTCACCCCCTACTAGAAGCCAAGGGAAGGCAGTCAGTCTCCCTGGCCATTGGCAGAGAGGTACTGACAGATCAGTCTTTCAGGATTGCTGGGATACTCTGAGACACAGGACATGGTAACTCGGCCAGCACTGGGGCCTGGGGCTGCTGCAGACTGATGATGGCAGCCCAGGAAGGCGATGTCCCACTCTGACAGCTGCCACAGCAGCTAGTATCAGGCTCAGCCTCGGGGGTTCCTCCCAGCCTTCGTGTCTTAGGAATTCAGGATTGGTCAGGGTTCAGCCTACAAACCGCTACCCTTAACCCAGCTGAAGAACTTGGGCCCTGTGGGTTCTGTCTCTTGAAACCTTCCCCAGAGGCCCCAACCTCAATAAACAAATTGTGTGTCACGAATTCTTCCTGCCACCAAATGGATCCCCAGCCACAGCCTTCAAACTGTGACCATTCTGAGGATTTGAAATGTCCTTGTATTTTAGAAATTTAACTCATGTAGTTTTTTTCACTCTTATTGTAGTTATTTTTTTACTCCTACCAAGGGTTTTACAATTGTATCTCCCAAAAGAACTCCTCCAACATTATCCACATTCTGTTACTGAGGTTTTAAGTGGCTAATACACTAGGCACTTACCTCTTTCAAATTGTAGCTTTTTATATCTTTGCATAATTTCAGCTGCAACCATGCATTCGATCTAAGGAAAAAATACAGAAGTGTAACAAGCTGAGGGTCTGAATATAAAGCAGAAGCCACAACATCCTGACAGCTGAGTGGGGTACCCCAGCACACAGTGAGCAGGCCAGACCTGTTCCTGTGCACACACACACACACACACACATGCACACGCACACCATGGCAGCACACACTGAGCAAGCACAGCCCATTTCCATGCAAGCACACAGCTCACCAGCACACGCAGAGCAAGCTGGCCTGTTCCTGTGCACACGCACATGCACACGTACGCCATGGCAGCACACGTCAAGCAAGCCTGGCCCGTTTCCATGTGTATGCACAGCACGCTAGCACACACAGAGCAAGCTGGCCTGTTCCTGTGCACATGCACACCATGGCAGCACATGCTGAGCAAACCCGGCCCTTTTCCACGCATGCACACAGCATGCCAGCACACGCTGAGCAAGCAAGCCTGTTCCTGGGCACATGCACAAGCACACACATGCACACCATGGCAGCACACGCCAAGCAAGTCCGGCCCATTTCCATGCGCACACACAACATGCCAGCACATGCAGAGCAAGCTGTCCTGTTCCTGTGCACACGCACACACACACACACACATGCACACCATGGCAGCACAAGCCAAGCAAGCCCGGCCCATTTCCATGCATGCATACAGCTCACCAGCACACGCCAAGCAAGCCCAGCCCATTTCCATGCATGCACACAGCTCACCAGCACACGCAGAGCAAGCTGGCCTGTTCCTGTGCACACGCACATGCACACGTACGCCATGGCAGCACACGTCAAGCAAGCCTGGCCCGTTTCCATGTGTATGCACAGCACGCTAGCACACACAGAGCAAGCTGGCCTGTTCCTGTGCACATGCACACCATGGCAGCACATGCTGAGCAAACCCGGCCCTTTTCCACGCATGCACACAGCATGCCAGCACACGCTGAGCAAGCAAGCCTGTTCCTGGGCACATGCACAAGCACACACATGCACACCATGGCAGCACACGCCAAGCAAGTCCGGCCCATTTCCATGCGCACACACAACATGCCAGCACATGCAGAGCAAGCTGTCCTGTTCCTGTGCACACGCACACACACACACACACATGCACACCATGGCAGCACAAGCCAAGCAAGCCCGGCCCATTTCCATGCATGCATACAGCTCACCAGCACACGCCAAGCAAGCCCAGCCCATTTCCATGCATGCACACAGCTCACCAGCACATGCTGAGCAAGCCTGGCCTGTTCCCGGGCACGTGCACAAGCACACACACATGTACAGGCACACGCGTGCACACATGGCAGCACACGCCGAGCAAGCCTGGCCCATTTCCATGCGCACACACAGCATGCCAGCAAACGCCGAGCAAGCTGGCCTCTTCCTGTGCACACGCACATGCACATGCACACCATGGCAGCACACGCCAAGCAAGCCTGGCCTGTCCCTGTGCACACGCACATGCACACATGTGTGCACACATGGCAGCACACGCCGAGCAAGCCCACACATACCTCGTTCTCCTGCAGGTGGCCCTGTTTAGGGCAGGCAGCGTCTGGGCAACTGATTGCAGTCTCTAACCCTTCTTTGATCAAGAGCTCCACATACTGTTTCAGGCACTGAAAGAGAACCAGAGGCTTCTGTAAACACATGTCCTTCCTCGAGGCGAGAATGCCCAAGCACGTGGCTCCATTACAGCCCACGGCAACCACCGAATTCTACAGCTTCTACTCACTAGCAAATACTTACGGGGCACGGACTCGGTGCCTGGGATCACACTGATTCCCAAAGGGAAGGCGGGGTTGGATTCCCCACACAGCCTCAGCAGACACAGAGCCGTCACTGCATCGGCAGGAAGGCAGGGAGTGGGGTACAGGGAGTGGAGCTCAAATACCCCGGAGACATCAGGCACTGGGCCAGGGTCGTTAGCACCCATCACTGCACTCAATCCCTCAACGTGAGAACCAAGTCACGGTGCAAGGACTTGCCAGCTCTCCTGGGGGGGCAGCCCAGATTCCAACCTGAGCTTGCTCAGCTAAAACGCCTGCGCTCTGCTCGCTGGGAACCCGGGAGCCCGCAGCAGTCTTCATCTGTGACACACTGCTCACCCGGCCACACCGTGCTGAGTCACACAGGTGGGAGACAAGGAACAATTCATAGACAGGATCACATGGCCTCTCGAGTTCAGGTCACCCTTCCAAAGCCTACAAGTCAGAAACACCAGGTTGCCCTCTAAGGCGAAGAAAAATAAACCATGACTGTCCCCAGACAGCCTCACCGCCAAGAGACTGGAGATGGAGAGCTAAGGCCAGAACTCGGGGGCCCAGGCAGTGAAGGATAAACTCAACGAAACCAAGGTGACCGGAAACCAACATCAAACACCTTCCTAGCATCACGAAGCAGAACGCGGGATCACGGCCCCAAGGCACACCTGCAACACCGTTAGAATCTTATGAAACACCACTAAAATATCATCATTCACCAAGAAGGGCCCACAAGCCCCATGTGCTAAACAGCTGCCTCTTCCCAGAAACGTGAAATGCGTTTCCTTAAAGGAAGGCACGGTTACGATGCACAGGTGGGCATGGATGGAAAGCCAAGTGGAAGCCCAGCATTTTCAACTCTTGGGGCGACTTCGTTACTCTCTCTCTGCCAGCCTCACGGTCCCTATTAGCAACACGGGGTGCACTGATCGACCTCACAGTGGAGCTGTGAGAATCTTACACAAGGCGGAGCGCTGAGGAGAATACACAGCAAACAGCAGAAGCCCGATACATGAGGAACAATTCAGTCTAAGTAGATAATGGTCCCCGTTCCAGCACGCGAGAATATATCATCCATTGAAGATTCTAGAAGCCACGTCTTTAATAAATAGAAACCAGGCAATGCACAGGGCCACTCCCCACAGTGTTTCTGAAGCACAGGACTCGGTGTGTGCATGGTGATGCTGGCAGCACTCAGCCTGCGCTCTGTGGGTGGATCTGGGCTCTGATAGCTGCAGACGCCCTGGACGTCAGTCATTCACAGCTGCCATCTGCCAGCCTGTGTCTGTGACCAGTGCTCCTGGAGGCTCAGCATCGAGCAGTCCGTGCTGCCCGTGGGTGGCAGAGTTTTCTGAGACAAACTCCTGAGACCAACGTGAGTGCCTTCTGCAGGGTGACACCCGAGATGGCAATGAAGAGGACAGAGCAGTGACACTGAGCTCCCATCAGAGCTGCGGCCGCGTCTGGGCAGCGTTGGCTGACCTGTCACCTGAGGATCAGCAGGTGGGGAAGTGTTGCCACTGTGGCCTGTTGATGTCCCACTCAGGGCAGGGACACCTGAAGAGGGAGCTTGAACAGAGGCATTGGAGCCACGCTCATTCCCAGGCCACGGAGCGGCTACCCGATGCGTCTGGACCACAACTCCTTCTCTGACGAAACAGAGACGAAGTCTGGCTGGGCTTCTGACAGGAGGAAGCCCAGCACAACACCTGGTACACACCACCAGCCGGGCCAACAGCGGCTGCTGCCACACCTTGCTTGTCCCTCTGTGTGATGCACTTCTCACCATCACAGGCATAAAAAAATAAAATAGAACAAGTCCTTAGCAACAAGATCATAATGTTGGTTTTTTCAATTGTTTCTCTACACAGTCTCTGGAGGACAGGGCGACGTGTTAAATCTACACTCACAACTCACTGTGTGGAGCTGTCTGCTGTGACAGAACACCGTTCTCCCTCGGCAGCCAGACGCAACAACCACAACTGGTGTGAAACACACCCCCTGGGGAAGCCTCGGAACATCAGGGCTCAGGAGTTCACATATGGCAACAAGTAGTGCGTCACGTCTGGCTGGCAGCCACCCAGGAGCCAACACGCCACGCAGCCGGAATCATCTATGTGCGCAATCTGCAGAGTGATTATGGGCTGGAGTATCGGTGTGTTTACTACGTAAGACAGACGATGATGTGAGTGCCTGACCTTGCCTGCACCAGAAACAAGCCCAGCCTTCTCCCAGACAGAAAGTGGGTCACGGCTCACTCGCTCACGTTCTCCAGCCTAACAGCAGAGATGTCTTGAAATGAGCACGCACACAGAAAGAGGAAACTCGGTTCCCAGAGACGCTGCTGGAGTCTGGCGGCAGATAGGCAAGCGCCTACTGAGGATCATAAAAGTTGTGTTAGCAACCAAAGCCCTCGAAGTCCCGGACCCTGTGCTAGCACTTCACCCACGTGAGCCCACGGGACGTGTGCTGGGACCGTAGGAGGTGACGCCGCTCCCATTTCAAGGATGAGAAAGCGAAGGCTTGGGAGACAAGAACCACTGCCAAGTCATCCTCTGTACCCAAACCCACGTGTGCCTGACAGCGCCCGACACCAACGTGCTTTTCTGCTTGTCTGTTAAAACGTTCACTGACTTCCTCCGCACTGAAGAATTCTTTCATCAGCAACTGCTTAGTGTGTTCCGCTACCTCACGTCCTCCCCAGCAGAACAAAGCAGTGCACACACTCTAAGCTGGCAAAGCCGCCTCAACACGGAGCTCATCTGATCGACAGTTTCACAAGGCCACCAATGCAAAGATGACCCCCGACCTCACGCACTGGGGCCGCCGGGGGGTGCAGAAGGGGTCCCGGCTGTGCGGGGTCAGGAGAGGCTTCCCAGTGGTTAGCCGCAGCCGGGAGACAAAGCATTCCAGGAAAAGAGGCATGGGCTGCACAAAGGGAAGGAGGAGGAGGGCAGTGGTGAGAGCCACAGACTGTTCCAGACATTTCGTTTTCCACTGCGGCTTCCAACGCTTTGAAACCCGAAGAGCAGACAGTGCTGCTGACTCGCTAACCCCTTCCCCGTGTCAGAGGCGCCCTGCCGAGCAGAAGCGGCCACAGAAACGTGTGCCCCCCTCCTCCGTAACCCGCAAGTCTGCTGCGACCCCAACGGCACCAGCGAATGCCCACAGACTGCACCAGAGGTGCCCAGAACTCAGCTGATCGCAAGCAGCATACTCGGGAAAGCGCACACCGAAGCAAGGAGACCCCAAACAGGGGCGTCTAAGGGGCAGGGCCTCTGAATCCCAGCTCAGCCATGGCCAGCCCTGTGCCTGGGGCGGGGACCCTCCTCTCTCCCAGCCTCACTGCCCTGGGTGTAGGGTAAGCCTCGTAGGCAGAAAGGTGCTGACGAGCCAGCGGGCTCCACAAGGTTGCCGACACCCCGCACTTCACTCAGCAATAAGGGACAAGAATTATCAAGATCTGCTCCCGTGTCTCTTCTACTGCCGAGTTCTGTCTCTTATTCACCTGTCCAGTCTCTGTGCCTAGCAGAGTGCTGGTGAGTACGGAGTGCTGACTCAGTCCAGCAGCAGCACGGTGGAGATGGGTGGACGGGCAGATGAGTGTAACAGGATGGAGCAGCTGGACACCTGGCAACAGGCTACCTTGGGGCCGGCGCTGTGGGGCAGCAGGTAAAGCCACCACCTGCAGTGCTGGCATCCCATATGGGTGCCCATTCGAGACCCGGCTGCTTACTTCTGACCCAGCTCTCTGCTATGGCCTACGAAAGCAGTATAGATAGCCTAAGGGCTAGGGTTCACGCACCTGCGTGGGAGACCTGGAGGAAGCTCCTGGCTCCTGGCTTTGGATCAGTGCAGCTCTAGCCATTGTAGCCAATTGGGGAGATAACCAGCAGATGGAAGACCTCTCTCTCTCTGCCTCTTTCTCTCTCTCTGCCTCTCTTTCTCTCTCTCTGCCTCTCTTTCTCTCTCTGTGTGACTCTGATTTTCAAATAAATAAAAAAATCTTAAAAAAAAAAAACAAAAACAAAATACGGGCTGCCCCTGCACCTTGGGAGAGACTGGAATCACAGACAGAGGGTGTGCTGACCACACACCACTCCTGCAAGGCGGTCAGACTGGAGACCCTGGTCTCTGATGGGCAGAAAGGCTGAGCCACGCCCTGCAGGGCTGGTGCCAGGGAGGCCTGCAGCCTTGGGGGACAATGCCATAGGGATCCCTAGGGGGACCCTCGCTGGGGACCTGGAGTAAACCGGCAGCCTCCACAGGGAATGTTTGGCACTGGCCACTTTCCTCGAGGCCCCAGGAAAAGCACTTTACCCCCAAGCCCAGGAGTCCAAGGCCTGAAAGTCGCTTTGGTAGAAATATTAGAATAAAAGAAACTGAGACTTTACATGCTAAGAAAAAAAATACTCTCATCTATGCGTACCGTGCACTGCCGCCACTCCACAAAGTCCACCGTTTCCTGGACAAACATGGCCTGTGGCTGCTGACCACCGGGGCCTGGCTAAGGACCCAGCGTTGTGTGTGTGGCAGGGGTGGGGTGGGCAGGCTGTACGATGAACTGTGGGTGCAGACTGGGACTCTGGTCCCACTGGCTGACCTGCGCCTGGGCACCTGTCGCTTAAGCTTCCCCAGGCTGGCTTCCCTCAACTGCAGAGCGGGGACCACAGCCCTGCCTGCTGGGCGGACTCATTTTCCCACAGGAAGCAGGCCCTCAGCACAAACTCGTTCCTTTGACCCTGGTCAACCCCTGCCCATCAACCTGATTGCCCTGATGCAACACTGATCTCCCACAGAGCCTTGCAGCCCACAGGCCCCGTGTAGGCAGGCGCCCTGCACCTGTGGGAGCACTTCCACCTACTGAGTGCATCACAGCCCAGCACACACCCGGGCAGGAAGGGCCTCCACGTCTCCCTGTGGCCCTCACTGGCCGCGCACAGCAGCCAGTGCTTGTGTGCAGCGACGACATGGGCTCAGAGACGGCTGTGGAGCTCTCTTTCAGGAGCACCGAGCAGCAAAGCTGTGAGCTTGTCACCTGTCTGGGAGTTTCCGGTCAGTTCGGCAGCTGTCGCCAAGTCTCTGCTCTTTGTGGGAAGGCCAGGACCTGGGGTGGGGCAGGACATGGAGAATCCTTGTCCCCAGGCCATTAGGAGGCAAAGGGAGCCCAGGTGCAGGCGAACACTGTCCATTCAAGATCGTCACACAAGGAGAACACGGCTGAATTCTCCAGGCCAAGACTTCCGGTACTGAACACGGGAGGGTCCCAGGCTAGGGCTGTGCCGTCAGTGAGCGCGGTGCAGTCAGCGCCACGGCCGTGAGGGGAGCCTCAGAGCTCCACAGTGCGCTGTGCTGCTGACCTGGGGCGCCCGGCACATCAGGGAAATTGCAGCCAGATAGTTCTCACTTCGGATGGGTTCATCAGGCCTGTATAAGCCCTGCCCACCCCAACTGCCCTCCACCCAGACCTACACCCCGTCCTGGGCACAGGACCAGGAGGCCACGTGTTGCTACCTTACTGCTAACAGCCAGGGCACTTGCAAAATGAATGTCCAAGAAAGCTTGAGCAATTAAGTGCATCTAAATCCAGCATGCTAGGGAACACACGGGAATACACGGCTGTAGTCACAGTGTGGGAACAGTATCCACATCCACCATGTGCGGGAACGCATGTCCACAGCCACCACACATGGGAACACAAGTCCACAGCCACCACACACGGGAACACATGTCCACAGCCACCACATGCAGGAACACATGTCCACAGCCACTACACACGGGAACACACGTCCACAGCCACCACATGCGGGAACACACGTCCACAGCCACTACACACGGGAACACACGTCCACAGCCACCACGCACGGAAACACTCGTCCACAGCCACGACACACGGGAACACACGTCCACAGCCACCACACGCGGGAACACACGTCCACAGCCACCACGCGCGGGAACACACGTCCACAGCCACCACGCACGGGAACACACGTCCACAGCCACCATGCACGGGAACACACGTCCACAGCCACGACACACGGGAATGCATGTCCACAGCCACCATGCACGGGAACGCACGTCCACAGCCACCGTGCAGGGTATCCGCATCCACGACCTGCTGCTCCACCACCTGGCTTGGTTAACCAGCTGGCACCAAGCTACTTAAGCTGCTGAGAGCTGCCTTTACCACAGCTACACATTCTGTGTGGAAACGACTCCATCTACGAAAGTTTCATTTTTCAGTGGCAACATTCCATGCTTGCTCATCAAAACACTGTGATCTGGGCTCCAACTCCCGATCAGCAAGAAACGCCTCCTATGAGAGAACACGTGTTGTTGCAGCTCCAAGCACACACAAAACAGACCACATACACACAGAGGTTTGGCATAATCCTTCCGTAGTTACAGTTGTTCACACACCTTTTCATCTAAGTACTGTGAGAAAAGTAGACATGTCTCCTTCCAAGGCAACTGGGGACTTGTAACTAGGGGTGGGGCCCCCAGAACCTTGCTTCCATCTTTAAATTGCATTTCCATCTTTAAAATGAGGGTATCATCATCTCGGATTCTGTTAGCTGTCAGGCTGGATAAAACTTTATCAGCCCCAGTACAATGTACACATTGTAACTGTCCAATGCTGCAAGGATGAGGGAGGGGGTACAAACTGGCATTGCTATGTCCAGTTCTGGCTTAGAGTGTCTTCTCTTTTGGATTTTGGTCCACAAGGAACTCCTCAGGCCACCAGACACACAGCTTTTATCACCGATGATGCAGGGAGCATGGGGCTGCCTCTCAGGGCAGAAGCACGGCCTCCTCACTGGGACCACGTCTACCCTTTCACTTCAGCAGAGAAACTGCTGGAGCACCTGCTTCTCTCTTTTGCCACAGACGGTCGGGTTTGCACTTGGCTGTTGAAAGTTTCAATCCTCATGCAGCCAAAATGAATCATTTGCGATGTGTGGAGGCTCTCACCACTTCCAAATTTCCAAAGTGTGGCACAGCCCTGGGAGCCCCCCTAGAAGCAGGAACCACTGAGAACCTTCTGTCCAAAGTACCTGGTCCTGCCTGGGTCACAACCACAGCCCTGCAATCCTGAAGAGCACCTGCGGACTCACCCTACTGCCACCAGATCCCCAGCTCCAGCGGCAAGCCACGGGAGCAGGCTTCAGGGCTGTGCCACGTGGGTTAACTGGCAAACATTTTCATACGCAAATATGTTAGGGAGGTGCAGGTTAAACAGACAGCTTATCTCCTGTGTGGGTTTCCTGTGCTTTTTGCATATGCCTGGGGTCTTGGGGTGGGGGCAGGGGGGCAGACAGGAACGCGGGGGACAGAGTTTAGCAAACCCACTGAACAACAAAAATCATTCCTGAGTGTGTCCATTAGGACACGTGCTCCTCAGAACA
Source organism: Sylvilagus floridanus (assembly GCA_949820135.1). Classification (NCBI taxonomy): domain Eukaryota; kingdom Metazoa; phylum Chordata; class Mammalia; order Lagomorpha; family Leporidae; genus Sylvilagus; species Sylvilagus floridanus. The sequence continues at coordinate 40,400,938 of OX463246.1, forward strand.
CATGATGGACAAAGCTGCTCAAATTCTTTTTGATTTTTTAATCCCTGCCGTTCGAAACCCAAACTCAGAAGCAACATGAGAAGGAAGTCAGCCTGGTGATGCCACTGCGCGGCCCCACGGCGGGTACCTTCACAAAGCTCCAAGCTGGGTGTTTTTCTCTCCATTACACAGATGGGGTGAATGAGGCCTGAGGGAACCAGCATTTTTGCCCCCAGGAAAAGGACAATTTCAAGAGCCATGGCCCAGGCCCCAGGGTTAAAAGTGACCTGAAGTCTGGGCAAGGTGGACGCCCTGAGACCCAGGAAACCTTGGAGGGGGCGCCCTCCCCCTCGCCATCCGCCAGCACACAGGTGCTTCCTTCTCGTCACGCCGCCCTGCACTGCACACAGGAGCTGAGCTATTTTCAGCACTTTAATTTGTAATAAATCGCTTTGGGGAAAATGAAATAAAACCCCCGCCGTGGTCTCTGTTCCTGGGTGTTCCGGGCAAGGCTTTTCCGAGAGAACAGGGCTCACTTCCTCCAATACAGCTTCAAGTCTGAACTAGACGTGCTGGCTGATTTTGACTCCGGTTCTCTCGAAGCAGAAACCCCAAACAACACAAAACAAAAGTCTTGGCCAAAAGGCCAGAAAGAATCAACTGGTTAAAGGGGCCTGGATGAACCAGGGCCTCCTGGCAGCAGGCAGGGCACTACGTGGACAACAGGGCACCACGAGGACAGCACAGGGCACCGTGTACACAGCACAGGGCACCGTGTACAAGGCACAGAGGACCACACAGACAGCACAAGGCACCACGAGGACAGCACAGGGCACCGTGTACACAGCACAGAGGACCACACAGACAGCACAGGGCACCACGTGGACAGCACAGGGCACCGTGTACACAGCACAGGGCACCGTGTACACAGCACAGCGGACCACACAGACAGCACAGGGCACCACGAGGACAGCACAGGGCACCGTGTACACAGCACAGAGGACCACACAGACAGCACAGGGCACCACGTGGACAGCACAGGGCACCGTGTACACAGCACAGGGCACCACGTGGACAGCACAGGGCACCGTGTACACAGCACAGGGCACTGTGTACACAGCACAGAGGACCACACAGACAGCACAGGGCACCACGTGGACAGCACAGGGCACCACATAGACAGTACAGGACACCGTGTACACAGCACAGAGTACCACACAGACAGCACAGGGCACCACGTGGACAGCATAGGGCACCGTGTACACAGCACAGGGTACCACACAGACAGCACAGGGCACCACGTGGACAGCATAGGGCGCTACATGGACAACACTGGGCACCATGTACAAACAGGGCACCACATGGACAGCACAGGGCGCTACATGGACAGAACAGGGCGCTACATGGACAGCAGACTCCTGAATGTGCCCTCCCAGATGGGGAGCCAGGTACCTCGTGGAGTGCACAGCCGTGCCTTCTGGGGCAGGTGACTGTATGAAGCTGTGTCATGTCCTCCCTGCTCCCTGTCCCACCTCATCCTCTAGAAAGGGGACAAGTCCCGCTCCCTGCAGTGACCACAGGGAGGTCGGCCTCTCCTCTCCCTCCAGCCCCTCCCTCCCCCAGCCTTCCTCATCTCACAAAAATGCCAGAGCAGTGCCCTCCCTTCCCTGCAGGGTGAGGCTACATTCTTGGGGTTTTAACAAGGCGCGTTTCTTGGGTGTCAAGTTCAGTACCGAGATCAGTTCCCTTCAAGTCACAAGTCTTTACTAATCAGCTGTGAAGAGTCCTGCGCTAAACCAGGTGCTCAGGGGCTGGGGGCCAAGCCGGAAGGAAGTCTGAGTCTGGCGCAAGGGGAAATTGGAGCACACAGACTGCAACGTCTGCGGCTCCACCTCCTCCCCTCGCGAGCAGAGGCGCCAGCACGCACCTGTGCTGTGCCTGCTGCCCAGCAGACCGCGGGGCAGGAGTGGGACAAGGCCGGCAAACGCCAGCGAGACGGATGGACACAGGGAGAGCACAGGGCGGGCAAGACCGCGTGGGAGGCAGGCTTGGGTCCCGACCTTTGGAAGAAACACAGGCCGGCTGCCCCTGCAGCCACGGTGACAGCAGCTCGGCGCAGGAGCCGCGATTTTGTCGCTGCTTGGTTTGCAGAGACGTCTCCTTTCCCTTCCCTGTGCCTTTTTGAGATGGAAAGTGTGGTATTTTATTTTTCAGCTTCACTGAGGTGCAACTGACAAAAAACGTTCAGATTTAAGACATGCAGCTTGGATACATGCATGAGCAGTGGAACGGTTACCTCCGCCTGAGTTTACACAGCACCCATCGTCCCCTCCCAGTGACTTGGATGTGGGGGTGAGGACACGTGAGATCCACCCTACAGCAAACGTCCAGTCCACACCGTCCACTCCCCAGCCTCACCACCACCTCCACAGAACTCACACCCCCTGCAGGACCAGCACCTGCCCAGGTCCCTGCTAATCCCACCCCACCTCCGTGACAATAAGCAACTTATTCCCCACCCGCCTTCCTGGGCTGGGGACAAAAACCAACTCAACGGAAGATGAATGAAAAGTGATCCCTGTTAAACATAAGAGTAGGAATAAGAGAGGGAAGAGATGTACAATCTGGGACATGCTCAAGCTGACTTGCCCCCAACAGTAGAGTTAGAAACGTGCCATGGGATTCCAATTAAATCCCATCAAGGTGGCATGTACCAATGCCATCTCACTAGTCCAAGTGATCAATTTCTGTTCACAATTGATCATAATGATAGGACTAAGAGTCAAAGGGATCACACAAACAAGACTAGTGTTTGCTAATACTAACTGATAGAATCAAAAAGGGAGAGAATGATCTGACACGGGAAGCGGGATGCACAGCAGACTCATAGAATGGCAGATGTCCTAAACAGCACTCTGGCCTCAGAATCAGCCCTTAAGGCAGTCGGATCTGGCTCAAGAGCCCATGAGAGTATTTTCTGACGGATAAAATCTGGGGTCTGAGTTAGGTCCAACCCTGAAGCGTCCTGAGACAGAGTTTCCTGCAGCCACGGGGAACAGAGCATTTGTCCCCAAGTGGACACTGGCTGCATCTGCAGGGGGTTGAAACCCGATTTCCAGATGCAGCTCTTCCAGCTCAGCACGGAAGCAGGGGACAACGACACTGACCACTGGACACGCCAGACGGACACACTCGCTAGGTTAGCACTGCTGCAGGCTCCAGGGGTAATGCAGATTAAATGCCAAGTGAGACGAGGGGAGCCCTTCCTTTCCCCAGGGTGCCACTGCCTCCCTCACTCTGCAACTCCCTGCTTTTGCAGCCCAACCAACCGCCCCCGGAGGCGTCCACTGCGGGAGCCTGCCTGGCTCACGGGAACCCCTCCCCTGCCCGAGGGAGAGCCCCAACACGGGAACTCCACCACCCAGCGATAGTCAGTCCCAGGGTGCGCCGGGTGTGCCGCGGAGTGACAGCTAGCACGGTGCGGGACGCGTGCTTTCTCCGCAGGGACCAACCAGAGTGCAGAAGATGCACTGGCACTGTGCGATGGTCGTCATCTGCTCCACGGGGTACTCGCCGAGGCAGAGCTTGCACGACACCAGCGGGTCCAGGGCCAGGTCCCAGGTGGGCCGGTACCTTGCTGTGGTCATCGCAGAGCAGTCTGAAATGAGAGAAGCACACAGGTCAGACCGTCACCCAAAACCTTCACCAAACCACACAGGGCTTGGCCCGTGGAGGGGTCCTCCAAGAAGGGCTATGCAGGGTCCCTGATTGGTCTGTGGCGGCTCCTGTACCTTTCGGGTGGAAACTGGCATATCCATGCTCCAAACGGCAAACAGCCCACCCAGTGCCACTTTCTCAGCTCCACCCTCGCAACCCATACTCAGTAAGATGCTCGCACCACCAAGCCACACAGCCCAGCACTGCAGAGAGAAACTTTGTTAAGAGTAATCGCTTGTGCTTGCTGAGGTACCTATTGTCTTTTAAAAGTTAGCGTTCTCGGGCCAGAGCCACGGCTCACTAGGCTAATCCTCCTCCTGCGGCACCGGCACACCAGGTTCTAGTCCTGGTCGGGGCACCGGATTCGGTCCCGGTTGCTCCTCTTCCAGTCCAGCTCTCTGCTGTGGCCCAGGAGTGCAGTGGAGGATGGCCCAAGTCCTTGGGCCCTGCACCTGCATGGGAGACCAGGAGGAAGCACCTGGCTCCTGGCTTTGGATCGGTGCAGCACGCTGGCCACAACGCGCCAGCCGTAGCGGCCACTTGGGGGGTGAACCAATGGAAGGAAGACCTTTCTCTCTGTCTCTCTCTCACTGTCTAACTCTGTCTGTCAAAAAAAAAAGTTAGCATTCTCTATTTTTTGGATGGGAACATTCCCGGGACCCCAGCAAGCAAAGCCCTCCTCCCCAGTCCTCTGTGCCTCCCCATGGAATGCACCTGCCACAGCAGGTTTCCGTCCGCGGCCCAAGGTTCCCTCTACCTCCACAATCAGTTCACACTCCAGTGCCTCGCAAGCCTGTAAATTTTCTAGAACATAAGCTTCAGGAAGGCAACAACCTTTTCAAGATGCATTCTCTTGGGGGGCGGGGGGGCTCCAGCAGGGCCTGGTGCTCGGTGACAGCTCATGGAACAAGGGCCCTCGCTTCCAATCCTCCTAGATTGTCCCCTTACATCCCAGCCCGGCCATGGCTGGGGCTCCTCTGTCCCAGGTACCTCCTAGGGCTACACCGGTCACACTGCATTACCCCTGCTGGCCTCCAATCCGTTCAGCCAGGGAGCGTGGCAGACAGGGCCAGTGTGAATCCTCAGTTCTTAGTCTGGCATCTGGCACACAGGGCCGCCCGACCCCAGCCTGTGGACTGCACACACAAATCCTCGCCTCTGTGGTGCTAAGTTCTCAAGCTGAGCCCTGGCACTTGAGCTAAGCTTCCAGGGCCTGCAGCAAGTGTGTGTGTGTGTGTGTGTGTTTTCTGATTCCAACAGCCCTGCTCTCTGAGCTCATGCGTCCCAAACTCTGAACAGAGTACGACTCAGGTGAAATTGCGGGCAAGACTGCCACATGCACACTGGCTACTTGCTAGCCAATCTCAAGATCCAAACTGACAGGGCCAGTGTGGCGCCCTTCCCTTCTACACTTGTTCTATGAACGGAGGAACGGGACAACTTCAGATGGCAAGAGATACTTTCATTCCCTGCCAGTCCAAGAGGCCAAAAACACAAGAGGATTTTTCCTATTTCCAGCAGAGGGTTGCATGCATGGTGGCAAAGAAAGATCCCATGGAGGACAGGGAAAGCAAAACCAGGCAACTGATGACCAGTACACAAAGCACTCAGGACTTGGGGGACTCAGAGATGAGAGACCGCTCCCCACCCACGCGCCACCACACTGAGTTCAGGAACATTCTAAATGGAGAAGAAGCTAACACAATAAACGGCAGAGTCTGACCCAGTGCTAGATCAGTGCTAGAGGCACCTGACACATATATAAACAGGCCTGCAGACAGGGGTCCCGACAGAGAGTCTGATGGAGGAGGCAAGGCTTGAGTTTTTGGGGAGGAAATGCTTCCCATGGAGCAAGGGAAGTGGGCATCAAAACAAGAGTGCCTCTCACCAGACAGACAGGGTGCAGACACAACACAGGCAGGACGAACCCTGTGCCTGCATCGGGCAGAGCCACACCTCCAAAACACCTCCATGCATAGGAGCATGGTGCACAGGTACTGAACCGCTGCCAGCCTCAGTTTGTACATTTGTATGTTGGGGTTGATAATCCCAGCAGAGAGCTTTCCCCATGCTGCCTTGTTCAGCCATGGATTCCCAGTCTGGGAGAGAGCCTGCTGTTCCCACACTGCCGCTGTCTCCAGCCACTCCCGGGGTCAAGGAGATACCGTGCCTTTTCTGTTTTAATCTAGAGCCTTCTCAGGTGGTATCAACCAGAGCTTGCTGGGTGTCCCTAGCACATGTTCAGTTAGGAGACGTTGCTGGCTGAATTCCATGCAGGGAACCCCAGTAGGGAGAAGGCACCTGTGACTCGGAAGGAGGAACCTGCGGGACCCTGAGCACTCACAGAGCAGGTAAGACATGAGGTCACGGGGGAGGGGAGGAGACCACCCCAGGCGCTCAGACAGCAGGCAGGCCTGTGGGCACCCTGGGATGTGCACAGGACGGGACAGTGCAGTGGCCAGCAGCCTCCTCCCAGGAGCACCGGGTCTGATATAAGCATATGTCCACTGTCATCAAAGTCCTCTCGGACTCGAATCCCACTGACTGGGGACTCTGTGCAGCCGTCCAGATAACATTAAGGAGCACCATCGCTTGGCCCGAAGCTGACAGATCCAAAAGAAACAGGACCCGGGCGTCACTCCGCTCTGCGGGAACCTGGGGGACACTGGGCTGGGGCCTGTCACCTCCCCGAGTCCCTCTCCTGCACCATGAATGGATAATGACATCGAACATCCTGGAGGGATCTCAGGGCTCAGGCGCCATGTTTTTTTCTGTATGCTGTTCTCTCCGCTTTCACCCTTGGAGTTTCTATTTCCCCAAGCCACACACCCTGGAGTTCACTGCACGATGTGGCCCTGCAGGACCACAAGGCCTGCCTGGTGCTGCCAGGCGTGGGCAGGCCTCCAGAATCGGGCAAGCAGGGAGCTGCTTCCCTGGGGGCCGGGGGGCCGTGGCGGCTCTGGCCCGGAGCCTGGAGCCCGGTGGGTGGGCTGTGGGCGATGTTGCAGAGGCCCAGGGTTCGGACTCTGTGAGGCATGAGGCTGAACTTTCAGGGCCAAGAGCTCAACCTTGGAATCTGGCAAACCTGGGTTCAAATGGTTGCTCTGCTGCAGGATTTTGTGACGTGGGAGCAATTACCCCTCTGAACGTCAGCTTTTCCCCACCTCCGTGTAGACTTGTAAAGAATGAGAAGCCACTCGAATGCACTAAGGCCCCTGGGATGGGGGCCATCACCACACGTCGGACTCAAGAACACGGACGTGAACTTGCAGAGGTCAGCACGAGAGCAGCTGAGGGTGGAGAAACACCCCATACGAAGCTCCACCTGCAGCTGAAGTCGGTGGAGGAGGCCAGCACGGAGGCTGCACCCAGAACGCATCACAGGACGGCGGAACCCCAGAGCCCAACCTCTTCCCCACAGGGGCCTGGGATCCCCCAGCCCATGCTCACCGTGAGACCTGGACAACAGGACTCAGGTGACAGCCTCCCTGCCCCTTGGCCCAGCGGGGCCTCTGTCCCAGGCGGCTGCCCTGCACCCTCTTGTCTGTTCCCAAGGCTGCTCTGAGCGAGGCTCCCTTTCCTGTGCACAGCCCCTGCCCTGACCCCTGGCACAGAGCGGAGGGCTCACTCTGACTTCCCCTCTTCCTGGACCACGGTGTCTGGGGTCCCCAGACAACACGGGTGCCCAAGCCCTGGGCACGAGCCAGCCCGCAGCCCTCAGCTCGGCTCTGACTGCGTGAGCCAGGCTGCAATGGGGTCCCAGCCCCGTCCCCAGCCCCACATCAGCCTTCTTCCACCTCTGCAGCACACGGGGTCTACGCTGCGCTCCAAGTCTGGATTTCACACACGCACACACGAAAAGCCACCTATTGTCTAACTCCGCCAGGGGCTTCCCTCCGCACAGGATGGCCTCAACTAGTCTCCACAAACACCAAGCAGCTGCACACTTGCGCGGAATTTGCTAAGAGAATCACAATGCACAATGGAAGAAACAATGGCCTTTGTTTGCGCCGATGTGAATGTCAAGTCATGTGGAACCACAAACTATTGAAGGACATCTGGGCAATTGTAAGTATTATTCAATTTGAGCAACTCAAAATATTTGTGAGGCAAGTGACTGCTCATGCTTTACTGAGATTGTGTGTGGGGTGAGCGTGACGAGTCAGGTGGTTCTGGGAGGATCAGGCCTGCGCCATCCCACCTCAGGACACGAGGGAATAACCGCCGGGGGTCTCCCTCCTCCCCCCACCCCACTTTGCCTTCAAAGCAGAGCAGCTCCTAGCCAGTCCCTGTCTGGCAACCCTGCCAACCCTCCACGTTCCTCTTCCCCAGCTCCCCCGGGCCCCTTCCCTGAGTCTCTGCTCTGTGCAGCCCACTGAATGCACCATTCTTGGTGACACCAAGTGAGTGCCACTGGACGGGACCCTGCACAGTCACTTTTACTCAATCTCATGACCACCTGGGTGAGCAAGGCCTCTAAGTCGACCACCTGTGTGTGTCTGCCTATCTCCTGGCCCGCGTCAGTCTCAGCAGATAATCCAAAGTGAGAACAAACACACGTACGTACGTGCTTCCACTGGGGAAAGGGGAGGGGAGAGGCACCGTGTTCCTCACTTTGACATTCGTCGTTTATCTGCACACCACCAGGACTCTGCTGGTGGGGTGGGAGGTGGCAGACAGGACACAGGGCATGTGCTAACAGAGCAGAGCTGGGGATACAGGATGAGCTCAAGGGCTGCTTAATACGCACACATGTGGCTGCGTGGAACTCTGGACATCCATACACACTGGGTAGCAGTCAGCATAGACCCTGGTTAGGACACAGGGGCACGCAGTGGTTAGGACACAGGGGTGTACACAGTGGTTACCTCACAGGAGTGCACGCTGGTTAGTACATGGTAGTTACTACACAGGAGTGCACGCTGGTTAGTACATGGTAGTTACCACACACGAGCACACGCTGGTTAGTACATGGCAGTTACCACACAGGAGCACACGCTGGTTAGTACATGGTAGTTACCACACACGAGCACAGGCTGGTTAGTGCATGGTAGTTACCACACAGGAGTGCACGCTGGTTAGTGCATGGTAGTTACCACACAGGAGCGCACGCTGGTTAGTACATGGTAGTTACCACACAGGAGCGCACGCTGGTTAGTACATGGTAGTTACCACACAGGAGTGCACGCTGGTTAGTACATGGTAGTTACCACACAGGAGCGCACGCTGGTTAGTACATGGCAGTTACCACACAGGAGCGCACTCTGGTTAGGACATGGTAGTTACCACACAGGAGCGCACGCTGGTTAGTGCATGGCAGTTACCACACAGGAGCGCACGCTGGTTAGTACATGGTAGTTACCACACAGGAGCGCACGCTGGTTAGTACATGGTAGTTACCACACAGGAGCGCACGCTGGTTAGTACATGGTAGTTACCACACAGGAGTGCACGCTGGTTAGGACATGGTAGTTACCACACAGGAGCGCACCCTGGTTAAGACATGGCAGTTACCACACAGGAGCGCACTCTGGTTAGTACATGGCAGTTACCACACAGGAGCGCACGCTGGTTAGTACATGGTAGTTACCACACAGGAGCGCACGCTGGTTAGTGCATGGCAGTTACCACACAGGAGCGCACGCTGGTTAGGACATGGCAGTTACCACACAGGAGCACACACTGGTTAGGACACAGGTGCACACTGGGTGGCAGACAGTGTACACACTGGTTAGCAGACTTCCACACGCCTCCTGGCTCCATCAGCTGAGAAGCGATGCGCAGGTTCCACCATACACTGAACGTGCAGATCTGTTTCTGATAGAGTGCTCCAACACGGAGTCAGTGTTAACTGGACAAGGGATGATTCGAGGACCGCGACAGGAAGCCTTCGGGATGAGCTGGGATGCCCTGGAGAACCACAGGGCAAGGAAGCGGCCAAAACAACACTGACGGTGTCTGCCTAAGCGACAGGAGGCCGCTGAGAGAGCTCCCGAACACTGCTGCCGAGAAGCTCTGAGCAGCCACGGAACGTGGACTACAGCCCAAGTGCAGCACAGACGCTCACGAGCCCACGCTGAGATCAGAGGTGCCTGAATAACAACCTGAAAAGGAGACATCCCCCTTTGTCTCTAGCCCCCTTGCTCTCTCTCTCCCTCTCTCTCCCTCTCTCTGTCTCTCTCTGTCTCCTTCTCTCTCTCTCTCTGTCTCCTTCTCTCTCTCTCCCTCTCTCTCCCTCTCTCTGTCTCCTTCTCTCTCTCTCTCTCTCTCCCTCTCTCTGTCTCTCACTCTCTGTCTCTGTCTCCTTCTCTCTCCCTCTCTCTCTCTGTCTCTCTCCCTCTCTCTCTCTGTCTCTCTCCCTCTCCCTCTCCCTCTGTCTCTCTCTCCCTCTCTCTCCCTCTCTCTCCTCTCTGTCTCTTCCCATGTCCTCCCCTCAACCCCTAGCAGAGCATGTTTCAGTGAGCACTCCACAGGGCAGAGCCACAGGGAGACGGCCCGGCCAGCGGGGGATGCTGCAGGTGACTCCACGCTGCTGCCACTGCACAGCACATGAGAGAGGCAACCACACACACACACACACAACCTCACAACCACACAGATGAGACATCACACACACATGCAGCCACACACAGCACATACACACAAATCACCCACAACCACACACAACCACATGCGCAACCACATACACAGAACCACACTCAACTATACACATCCAACTACACACAACCACATATACAGTCACATATGCAGCCACACACCACACATAAAAGCACACACCAACGACACACACATACACACACAACCACATGCACAACCATACACAAAACCACACACAGAGAACCACACTCAACCACACACATACAACTACATTCAATCACATACATAGTTACATACACAGCCACACACTGCACACATAAGCACATGCACATACAACCATACACATAAGCGCACATACACACACAACCAGACACACACAGGACAGAAATCTGCCACAAACTCCCCTGGAGAAATGTCCCCTGGGCCGAGGCCTGGCCAGGCACACCTGCAGAGCTGCCCCATCTCTGCCGCAGGGCACCTTGGCTGGAGAAACATCCCCCGGGCCGAGGCCTGGCCAGGCACACCTGCAGAGCTGCCCCGTCTCTGCCGCAGGGCACCTCGGCTGGGTACCCGCGTCCCAACAGCGGGAGCACAGATGTCCGTGTCTTACACCAAACCCTCCTGCCCCGGGCTAGCTCCTCGGAGTACTGACATCACGGCCACTGGCCACAGAGGCCAGGCTAAGGGCACTTTCCTACCCCCATCCAGCAAGGCGACACAGCGGGAGTCCCCAAGGGCCTGTTCCTCCACTGCCCGCTCAGACCCACATCACACGGCGGCTACCAGGAGGAGCACTACAAAGGCCCAGCACCCAGTCACTGCTCCAGGGGATCGTCCAGCTTCCCTTTAGAGAGCACTGCTTCACTCCAAGCTGGCCAGGGAGGCTCGAGGAGGCCACCACCACCCACCCCCAGCCCAGCACTGCTCTCTGACAATGAACTGATTGATGGTTTGTGTCTGTTCTCACTGCCAGGAACACGGTGCACGCCCCTCCCATGCAGAGAGGGACGTAGAGTAGCCGGCAGAAGGCTGCAGGGACCCCCAGGGTGAATCTGGAATCCAGCGGCCACCGGCTTCCCCGCTCGGGAGCACCCCTCATCATGCTGTGCCGGGTAAAATGCACCCATGGGCGTGGGGGCTGGCGCGTCTCCTGCACTCTCACTGTCCCTTCCTATCGGTGCTTGCCCAGGAGGGACACAGCCCCTGGCCAGCTCCGTGAGGGGCGCAGGGGCCGTCTTCCTTCCAGGTGCCGGACAGACACCTCATCCCCCCAGCAGCAAGGCTGCGAAAGCTCTGAGTCTGGCCTTTCAGCGCCTGGAGTTAGGATGTGAAGGAGATACTGGGGCAGCGAGGGAGAAGCTGGGCTGCAACAGGCCCCCACGAAGACCCGGAAAGCTGGCTTTGAGGGGTGAGTGTCTGGTGCAGCGAGAAGATGCCACTCGGGCGGGTGCCCAAGTCCCACATCTGAGTGCCTGGGTTCCAGCCCCAGCACCACTGCCGACCCCAGCTTCCCATGAACGAGCACCCGGGAGGCAGGTGATGGCCCATGTAGTTGGGTCCCCACCACTCACACTGGATGGAGTTCTCATCTCCTGACTTCAGCTTGGCCAAGGCCCGGCTCTTGAAGTTATTTTGCTTTTAAAATAAATATGAATGTAAATTTAAAAATGCAAAGATCCTGGGTTTTAACCTCAGCTTTGGGGATGTGTCCCTGCGAGCTGAGGCTGTCACTGCACTCCCAGGGACGAGCAGCCTCGCCGGCAACCTGGAGATGTTGGCCGGAGCGCTGGCTTCCAGGGTTCCAGGGACCACAACCTCCTCCAGCCCCAGCTCCTCGCGTACACCTGAAGTCTTGCAATGAGAGGCCTCTCCCACGTGGGAAGGGAAGGAACCTCAATGTGAGAGGCTGCCCAAGGTAGCAAAGTGCTTCCAAATCCCAAAACCCTGTTCCTGCAGCTGCACTCCAGGGGACACGCCACAGCTGCAGCCCGAGCTGTGCTTCCAAGTCCTGCTTTCCAGGGCCAATGCCAACCGCCGCGGCCCCTCTCAGCCTCCCCTACATTTACACACCTCTAACGCTTCCATCACCCATTATCAGATACCGAGCAAACCGGCATTAAGACTCCAGAAAGTCCTAAGCCCTATTCCAGCTCAAGACAAACAGAGCCAGAGTAGCCACCCGCAGAGCACCATCCAATAATAACCCAAGCTCCTTTTCTCTAAGCCACCTGCCTTTGGAGATCTTTTCATGGTAGAAAAAAAGGCACAGAGCGACGAGTTCAAAGACAGCAGTTGAATCACCCACCCTTTCATCAGCAGGAGGCCTGAGCTTTTACTCACTGGACACACATCCATCGGAAAACTAAAGTAACACTTGAGGCTCCCGAACACGTGCATCAGCTTTCCTACTGCAGCAGGTCCTATAGGTTCATAGCAACTGCATTTTGCTGTAGTCTCTGCTTTCTGATAGCTGGCAGGGAACAGAGTTCAGACCAGGGGACACGAAGGCAGAAGAGTCGGCCGGGACAACCAACTCGGGGGGGGGGGGGGGGGGATGAGAAGAGCTCGCCTGTGCTTCCAAAGGGAGAGGCTGGTGGACTCCTCGTGGGGAGAACAAACCCAGTCTTAGGTTACAATGGCACCCTTGTCAGGGCCACGTGGAGTCCCAGAGGCTGGGGACATTCAGCATCCCTAGGACCACAAAACATGCATGCATTTGTGCACATGTGTTTTTCCAATGACCAAGATGACCAAAGCATGGAGAGTGGGAACCCACCCTGCAAGCATTCACTAAGCAGTGAGCCTGGGCATGCTGGAAATGTGAAGGGGAAAGGGACAGTTTATCCTGGCCTCCAGGGACTCACAATCTAGGGGAGAGAGAAACAAACACAGGCGTGGCCCTTGGGCACAGCGATTCGCACACCGAGCGCCTGCGTTCCAGTCCTGACTGCTTCCTGCTAACACGTGCTCTGGGAGGCAGCAGGTGACAGCTCAAGGAGTTGGTTCCCTGCCCCCCACACAGGAGACTGCGTGAGCTCCTGCCCTGGCTTTGGCCTGGCCCATCCCCAGCTGCTGTGGGGCATTTGGGGAGTCAACCAGCAGAAGGAAGATCTCTCTCTCTCTCTCTCTCTGTGCATTTCAAATAAATAAAAATTACACATCCAAAAAGAAACACACGAGACATATCTATCCAAGGTACAAGGTGTTAGCTAGCAATGTGTGAGTGGGGCGAGGGAGCCGGGGTCCTGAGTGTGGGTTGGGCACGGATTCCCCGAGGCTTAGCGATGACACCGATCCAGGCAAGAGACACAGCTGGAGGACAGCGGTCACGCCCCACGTGTGCTTTGGAAAAACCGCGGTGAGGACACGAGGCTGGGCTGGGCAAAGGCCTCTGTCCTCCACAGCAGCGGGACGTCTGGCGTGGTGTCCAGGGCGTCTCCCCACCTCCAGGCCTGCGTGGCTTTGGGAACGCCCATGGCCCCCTGCCTCATCCTCTCCTTTCCCGTGGACGCAGTGTGGGGCACACAGGCTGCCGGCACCCAGGAAATCCTGGCCTGAGGCCCCCAGGACAGTGGGTTAGCGGCCACGAGCCACCCGCCTCCTGGCAATGTCATGGAACAGCCACCCTCCAGCACCACCGGTCCTCACGAAGGAGGAGGAGAAGCAAGCAGGCCTGGCCCCCTCTCGGTTCCACCCGGTTCCCCGATGCCGCAGGCTCCACGCTGGCTGCCGGGCACCTGTGCCTTTCCCCACACAGACCCTGGGGCTTGTCCTAGAGACACACTCACAGGGACAGTGGAGGGCCCAGGACGCACGTGCTCAGCTCCAGGACTTAAAGTAAAGGCCCCTCACCCTCGAGGAGCGTGGCCCTGGGGACCCTGCCCTAACCCTTACCATAACTCTAACCCTACCCCTACCCCTAACCCTAACCATAACTCTAACCCTATAACCTAACCCTAACCGTAACTAAACCCTGAGCCTAAACCCTAACCAAACAGCTCAGGCTGGGAACCAGACGCTCAGCATCATGACCCGCCTGGGCCTTGAGTCTTAACTGCTGGAACAGCACACACAACCTGTCTCCTTCCTCCTCTTTACGTCTTTTTTTTTTTTTTTTTTTTTTTTTGGAAACACAGAGACACAGAGAACTCTTATTGGTGATTTATTCCCCAAATGCATGCAACAGCTGAGAAAGAGCCAGACTGATGCCAGAGGCTAGGAAATCACTCCAGGTCTCCTGCAGGATAGCAAGGCCCCAACTACTTAGCCACCACCCACTGCCTCTCAGGTGCACCTGGCAGGAAGCTGGAATCAGGAGTCGAGCCAGGACGTGAACCCAGGTGCTCCGATACAGGATGAAGGTGTCCCAAGCAACACCATAATCACCAGGCCAAGTGCCCACCCCCAGAGCTAACTTTTAATCATCGATAAACTATCAGTGCTGTGCTAGGTGGGCAGAAGCAACAGCCGGGTATCTCATGGTGCTGTGGCTGTGTCCCCTGTGAGGAACGTCTGAGAATTATTGAAGGTCCTCATGTAAACACTGCTGGTTCCATTCTCTCCCTCACTGCCCAGTGACCACTGGGACCTCAGCTGGGCAGTGCCCACTTCCTGGGGTACAGAGGGCAGTTCTTTTCCTCCACCACACCCAGCGCCATGCCAACGTGATGCTGAGAAGAGAGGCCCCCCCCATCCCCAGCTTCAGATCAGACAACTCTGCCCAGCATCGCGACACGCACGCCTGTGAGCAGCTGCAATGCTTTCTGACGTCTGCCTTCCACTCTGCATTTTGCAATTCGTCATCAACACCATGGAGATGGGAGTCAACTGGATGAACTTCATCTAAAAGCCTGGGCAGTGAGGTTTGAGAAGGACCCACGATTCAGGCCCCAGGGCAGACCTAAGATCCTGACTTACAACTTCCAAAGCCCGCATTCTTCTCATACCTGAAACTGTGCCCTTGTTCCATGTGTGTGGCTCGCTCACAGACGGCAGCGCCGGGCCCCCCACTTGGGGACCACTGCTCATCCGCATGGACAAAAGAGCCCCCCCCCCCCCCCGAGAAACAAAAGGTACTGATTTCTCCAGCTTTTTTCCCACCAGAGAAGAGCGTCCTTTTCATCAGTCCCCCAAGTCTGGAACGAGGCTTCTGGCCTGGGGGCGGCAAACGCAGACCTTGCAGCTGGCAGGCTGCAGAGATGAACTCCACGCTCAGCGTCCCCATGATGGTCACCAAACAGCTGCTCCCCTCCCTGCGCTGACCTCACAGCCTGTCTGTCTCAGCAGCTGGGCAAACAAATCAGTGGTCTCCTCGGAGTCTCCCAGGCTCTCTCGGCAGAGAAGTCCCCATCAGCAAATCCTGGGTCAGGACAGCAGGCCACAGGCTACTGTCCAGCCCACCACAGCTCCAGCCCATCCGTTCAGAAGAGAGACCTCATGGGTACCCTTCAACCCCACGAGTACAAGTCCCACCCAGCCCCCGGCCGCCATTCCCGTATGGGCTCAGAAACACCCTCCAGCCTGCTTTGTGAGCCCAGCTGAGGACAGCCTGGTGCAGGTGGGCTCCCAAGGAGACCCGGCAACAGAAGTGAGGTCTGCCAGATGGGAGCCCCTTCCTGCCCCTGTTTTTTCTGCACCCCTGCATCCAGCCTTTCACTGGACCCCACTAGAACAAGGAAAAAGCAAGAGAACACTCACTCAGGATGAGCTCCGACATGGTGGCGGTGACCCACACAGGTGAAGAGAGAGACAGACAGAAGGATGCAGGCTCACACGGCCCAGCAGCCCACCCGTGCCTGAGAGGCAGGCTTTGTGCACAGCCCCGCCCTGGGGGCGCTGAGCATAATCAAATCAACTGATGCAACCTTCCTGCAGGGAATCGGGCTACAACCTTCCAATTACTCCTGAGTGTTCCCCACGGACAACCTGGGGACATGGCAGGACGTGCCCTGCTGGGAATACTGGTTACAACACTAGACTACCAAAAAAACCAGACTTCTAGCCCCACGTCCAAACTCGGGGTCCAGCTCCCAGACCTGGCACGGTCCCTGTGCCCAGAAGCAGCACTCACGGCCAGTGCGAGGGAAGGACCTCCCAGAAGCAGCACTCACGGCCAGTGCGAGGGAAGGACCTCCCAGAAGCATCACTCATGCCCAGTGCGAGGGAAGGACCTCCCAGAAGCACCACTCATGGCCAGTGCGAGGGAAGGACCTCCCAGAAGCATCACTCACGGGCAGTGCGAGGGAAGGACCTCCCAGAAGCATCACTCACGGGCAGTGCGAGGGAAGGACCTCCCAGAAGCATCACTCACGGGCAGTGCGAGGGAAGGACCTCCCAGAAGCATCACTCACGGGCAGTGCGAGGGAAGGACCTCCCAGAAGCATCACTCACGGCCAGTGCGAGGGAAGGACCTCCCAGAAGCACCACTCACGGGCAGTGCGAGGGAAGGACCTCCCAGAAGCACCACTCATGGCCAGTGCGAGGGAAGGACCTCCCAGAAGCATCACTCACGAGCATTTCGAGGGAAGGACCTCCCAGAAGCATCACTCACGGGCAGTGCGAGGGAAGGACCTCCCAGAAGCATCACTCACGAGCACTTCGAGGGAAGGACCTCCCAGAAGCATCACTCACGGGCAGTGCGAGGGAAGGACCTCCCAGAAGCATCACTCACGGGCAGTGCGAGGGAAGGACCTCCCAGAAGCAGCACTCACGGGCAGTGCGAGGGAAGGACCTCCCAGAAGCATCACTCACGGGCAGTGTGAGGGAAGGACCTCCCAGAAGCACCACTCACGAGCAGTGCGAGGGAAGGACCTCCCAGAAGCACCACTCATGGCCAGTGCGAGGGAAGGACCTCCCAGAAGCACCACTCACGGCCAGTGCGAGGGAAGGACCTCCCAGAAGCATCACTCACGGCCAGTGCGAGGGAAGGACCTCCCAGAAGCACCACTCACGGCCAGTGCGAGGGAAGGACCTCCCAGAAGCACCACTCATGGCCAGTGCGAGGGAAGGACCTCCCAGAAGCATCACTCACGAGCACTTCGAGGGAAGGACCTCCCAGAAGCATCACTCACGGGCAGTGCGAGGGAAGGACCTCCCAGAAGCACCACTCACGGCCAGTGCGAGGGAAGGACCTCCCAGAAGCATCACTCACGGGCAGTGCGAGGGAAGGACCTCCCAGAAGCACCACTCACGAGCAGTGCGAGGGAAGGACCTCCCAGAAGCACCACTCATGGCCAGTGCGAGGGAAGGACCTCCCAGAAGCACCACTCATGGCCAGTGCGAGGGAAGGACCTCCCAGAAGCACCACTCACGGGCAGTGCGAGGGAAGGACCTCCCAGAAGCACCACTCACGGGCAGTGCGAGGGAAGGACCTCCCAGAAGCACCACTCATGGCCAGTGCGAGGGAAGGACCTCCCAGAAGCATCACTCACGAGCACTTCGAGGGAAGGACCTCCCAGAAGCATCACTCACGGGCAGTGCGAGGGAAGGACCTCCCAGAAGCACCACTCACGGCCAGTGCGAGGGAAGGACCTCCCAGAAGCACCACTCACGGGCAGTGCGAGGGAAGGACCTCCCAGAAGCACCACTCACGGGCAGTGCGAGGGAAGGACCTCCCAGAAGCACCACTCATGGCCAGTGCGAGGGAAGGACCTCCCAGAAGCAGCACTCACGGGCAGTGCGAGGGAAGGACCTCCCAGAAGCATCACTCACGAGCACTTCGAGGGAAGGACCTCCCAGAAGCATCACTCACGGGCAGTGCGAGGGAAGGACCTCCCAGAAGCACCACTCACGGGCAGTGCGAGGGAAGGACCTCCCAGAAGCACCACTCACGGGCAGTGCGAGGGAAGGACCTCCCAGAAGCATCACTCACGGGCAGTGCGAGGGAAGGACCTCCCAGAAGCACCACTCATGGCCAGTGCGAGGGAAGGACCTCCCAGAAGCACCACTCACGGGCAGTGCGAGGGAAGGACCTCCCAGAAGCACCACTCACGGGCAGTGCGAGGGAAGGACCTCCCAGAAGCATCACTCACGGGCAGTGTGAGGGAAGGACCTCCCAGAAGCATCACTCACGAGCACTTCGAGGGAAGGACCTCCCAGAAGCATCACTCACGGCCAGTGCGAGGGAAGGACCTCCCAGAAGCACCACTCACGGGCACTTCGAGGGAAGGACCTCCCAGAAGCATCACTCACGGGCAGTGCGAGGGAAGGACCTCCCAGAAGCATCACTCACGGGCAGTGCGAGGGAAGGACCTCCCAGAAGCATCACTCACGGCCAGTGTGAGGGAAGGACCTCCCAGAAGCACCACTCACGGGCAGTGCGAGGGAAGGACCTCCCAGAAGCATCACTCATGGGCAGTGTGAGGGAAGGACCTCCCAGAAGCAGCACTCACGGCCAGTGCGAGGGAAGGACCTCCCAGAAGCACCACTCACGGGCAGTGCGAGGGAAGGACCTCCCAGAAGCACCACTCACGGGCACTTCGAGGGAAGGACCTCCCAGAAGCATCACTCACGGCCAGTGCGAGGGAAGGACCTCCCAGAAGCACCACTCACGGGCACTTCGAGGGAAGGACCTCCCAGAAGCATCACTCACGGGCAGTGCGAGGGAAGGACCTCCCAGAAGCATCACTCACGGGCAGTGCGAGGGAAGGACCTCCCAGAAGCATCACTCACGGCCAGTGTGAGGGAAGGACCTCCCAGAAGCACCACTCACGGGCAGTGCGAGGGAAGGACCTCCCAGAAGCATCACTCACGGGCAGTGTGAGGGAAGGACCTCCCAGAAGCATCACTCACGAGCACTTCGAGGGAAGGACCTCCCAGAAGCATCACTCACGGCCAGTGCGAGGGAAGGACCTCCCAGAAGCACCACTCACGGGCACTTCGAGGGAAGGACCTCCCAGAAGCATCACTCACGGGCAGTGCGAGGGAAGGACCTCCCAGAAGCATCACTCACGGGCAGTGCGAGGGAAGGACCTCCCAGAAGCATCACTCACGGCCAGTGTGAGGGAAGGACCTCCCAGAAGCACCACTCACGGGCAGTGCGAGGGAAGGACCTCCCAGAAGCATCACTCATGGGCAGTGTGAGGGAAGGACCTCCCAGAAGCAGCACTCACAGCCAGTGCGAGGGAAGGACCTCCCAGAAGCACCACTCACGGGCAGTGCGAGGGAAGGACCTCCCAGAAGCACCACTCACGGGCAGTGTGAGGGAAGGACCTCCCAGAAGCATCACTCACGGGCATTGCGAGGGAAGGACCTCCCAGAAGCACCACTCATGGCCAGTGCGAGGGAAGGACCTCCCAGAAGCACCACTCACGGGCAGTGTGAGGGAAGGACCTCCCAGAAGCATCACTCATGCCCAGTGCGAGGGAAGGACCTCCCAGAAGCACCACTCACGGGCAGTGCGAGGGAAGGACCTCCCAGAAGCAGCACTCATGGCCAGTGCGAGGGAAGGACCTCCCAGAAGCAGCACTCACGGGCAGTGCGAGGGAAGGACCTCCCAGAAGCATCACTCACGAGCACTTCGAGGGAAGGACCTCCCAGAAGCACCACTCACGGGCAGTGCGAGGGAAGGACCTCCCAGAAGCATCACTCATGGCCAGTGCGAGGGAAGGACCTCCCTGCTCAGCTGCTGGTGAGGCTCTCAAGGATGTCCGACCCCGTGGTCACTGGGGAATCCTCAGTATGGAGTGACAGCACCAAAAGTAACAGAATCCACAATATCCAACCAATGTCTTCCACCTTCCTAGGTCTCCAGGACCCCCGACACACAAAGGCCAGCCAGGAAGTCCCTTCCTGACTTCCCAGAAAGGAGCTCCGGAGGCCGAGCCCCTCCCCTCCCTGGTCTCCTCTCCCTATGTCCATGCAGGTACGTGTCCCCAGGTGACACACCACTGCCCGTGACACTCTTTCATCACCCTCTCTCCACCGCTGGAAACTTCCAGCTACTCCCCCAGGGACCTGGGTGAACGCCAAATCTCCCAGCTCTTCCCCAAGGCTTCTGGCCACCCTCCAGGGTCTGCTTTACTTGCTCCTAAACACAGACTAGGCACCGCGTGTGTTGAGTTCATTTCTCCTTAATTTCTCTCTCCTGCTCTAGAGAAGTCAGTCACTGCACCGGGGTTGGGCCACTGCCTTGCCTTCCTGGCTACTGTGTCCCAAGAATGTCCAAGGTCCTCCCTGGCGTGGAGCGGCTGCCTCCTAGGAGCGGGCCTGTCACGTGCACCTGCCACACCCGACTCAACGTGGGCCAGCCCCCCACAGCACAAGACGCGCCCCTAGAAGCTGCCCGGAAACAGCACCACTCTACGTCCACACGGTACGAGCACGCTGGTACCTAATGTGCTACAGGTACAAAGTCAATATTTACCGAGGGGATGCTGGAGAACTGCCAGTGACGAGGTGTGATTTTCTCGGCAGTGAAATAAAAAATGCTCGTTAAACAAACACCGAGTCACGATGTTCCACGGTGATTTGGGCCCAATGAGTTTATGGCAAAATTTTCAAGGGAATGATGGCTGTCCCCACGCTTTGGTGTGAGGACCCCAAGCGGAAGTGAGCCAGCCTTCCCCTACCGAGAGCAAGAGGTCTGGCGGCCAGCCTGATCCCGGCACATCCCTGTGCTCTCCCAACCCTGATTTGCTCCGGTGGGGAAGCAAAGGCTCGTGATCCACCTACAACATCGACTGACATTTGCAGCACTGTAAGCTGGCTACAGCCTCGGAGACACCCAGAAACAAGCGCAGCTTGTGGTAACACACCAGGAAGCAATGCTGTGGGAGGGGGCAGGCAATATCCATCCCGGGACTTGGTGCACTGTTCACCCAGGAACTTGGACATGTCTAAATGCTTTGAGCTGTAGCCACGTTCATGGGAATTCATCTATAGAGCAAAAACTGAGGGCATGGGGAGGTTCATCCTAAGATATTGCAAATATTAAACAGCTATACAGAAGTGCAACATTTTCAAAGGGAGATCAGAAAGGTCACAGCGGCAACACAGAAATGTGTGTGCCACAGGTGGCGTTCTGCATATTAACCAGAGGCTTTGGGATATAACTTTGGTAGGAACGGAGTGAACATAAAACCACCTGCTCATTACGAGGCCTGCTGAAGACGAGGAAGGAGGGACGCAGGGAGACACTCACACAAGATCAGTTTTGATTAGAAATAGAGGACAGCATTTTTCTTCCTGTGATCTCTCTTTCTCTCTCTCTCTCTCTCTCTCTCTCTCTCTCTCTCTCTCTCACACACACACACACACACACACACTTCAAAAAACCCTGCAAAGCCAAAAAAAAAAAAAAAAAGTCAAAATAAATAGAAAAAGTTGGGGAAAACGTTGTGTAACTTATCCCAGATAAAGTCCCTGTCCTTCCTACACACAGAGCAGTGAGAAGTTGAAGAGCAGCAGCTTAACAGAAACTGATCCAGGAACAAGACAGGGCCGGCAGGGAAGGGAAAGCCGACGTCCCCGACTGCACACCCCCCCCCCAGGAGGAA
The DNA here is from genome assembly GCA_949820135.1 of Sylvilagus floridanus. Classification (NCBI taxonomy): domain Eukaryota; kingdom Metazoa; phylum Chordata; class Mammalia; order Lagomorpha; family Leporidae; genus Sylvilagus; species Sylvilagus floridanus. The sequence goes on from OX463246.1 coordinate 40,422,726, forward strand.
TGCAAGTCACCTCGGCCAAGATGCCCCTGGACCCACGCAGCCGCAGGGACAGTCGCTCGGCACACCACACTGCTGGCCCGGCTGCCGGCCCTCAGCCACTCACAGCAGCGTTCACAAGCACACAACACTCAAAACCCGCCAGCGTTTACCTACTTGTTGCTGACCTGGTGATCCCGTTTCTAGGCACACGACCAACATACAAGGTTAGTCACTGCATGCTTTCGATCTGGAGGCAACCCAAGTAGGGAACTGGGGAAACAACCCCGGGCACACCAAAGGCCCAGACGACCAGCGAGTGCAGACAGAGACAGCACACAGTGGGGCGGGCCACGCACGGGCTCCGTACCATCCCCACTTCTCTGTATTCGCAGCAGGCACACACACCAGCTGAGTGCGCAAGGCACCCACCTGCATTGCCTGGAAGTGGGGAGGCCTGGGCAGCAGAGAGAACAGACAGCCACAGACCACAGACGCCAACGGCTTCCCAGTGCACACCTTTAAGGGAGCCTGAGAAACACACGACATTCCGAAATTAAACTATTTTAATGAAGTAAGTGTGGATGGGTGGTCTCTAAATCCTCTTCCGATCTGATTCCCCCCCGAGGAACCAGGCCACTCGCCTGCACCCCGCCTGCCCACGTGAAGTTAGGAGATGTGCGTCAGGACTGGGAAAACCACGAAAATGCTCCAGATGACATTTTCACACACATTTTCTTCTCTGGGCCAACTCAGCATTCCAAAAATGCCAGTGTATACATGATTTCCTATTTGCCAATTCCCAATTTAAAATCCGAAGTTTATCTTATTGTCAAAAGGCGCCACATCCCTGACTCAGCTGCCGTGGGATCTAAGGCGCTAGACAGGTGCCAGTCGGCTCACAGGGTACAACTGTCACCGTCGCCGTGCCCACCTTCAGAGGAGGGGTTTGCTTTTCCCATAAGGGAAGAAAGGAGATGTGAGTTCAAATGAAAACCAACACCAGTTCGTAAGCATTAAGACCTTACTGGGTACGCAACCTCACTGCCCTTATTCTTACAATAGCTTGGCGAGGTAGGCTGTATCCCCCAGTGGGGACGAGGGAGCAGGGCAGAGAGAGGCTGGGGAGCCTGCTGAGGGTCCCATGGTCCCAGGGGTGTGGCCTGTGCAGGCTGCGCCCAGTCCCGTCTGCTCCCACACACCAGTATGTCTAACAGCTTCCTGAAAGGGAGCGAGAAGGCACGGAGCAGCACCTGTCATGGGGCAGACACAGCATGGCCAACAACACGCAGCCTCACGCTGGCACGGCTGCTCTTCCGTCTGAAGAGGTCTCAGACCCGAGCAGCAGGCGTGAGAGTAAGCAGTCACCACCCCATTCTGCAGATGTCAAACTGTGCAACCAGCAAACGGCCAACCTAAGATCCACGCGTGCGTACAAGCCACGGCCCCAAAACCACCGACTCCAGAAATGTGCACTTCGTGGCCACACCCTTCTTTCCACTGATGGACAGCCTGCGACCCGACCCAGGAGCAGCACAGGCCGGGGGCCCTGCGTGCTGTGGGTCCCGGGTAGCAACTCCTCAGCTCTGAGCTGTTGGCACAGAAGCAGCCAGGGACAGCACACCTGGAATCCTGGGAGCACAGGCGGCAGCCGGATGCCAGCCAGGACCACACACTGACCCTGGCCTGGGTCCTGACGACCGTGTCCTGCCGGTGCAGATCCCCCATGCCATTCCAACCTGTTCCCATCTCTAAACATTGCTCCGTGTTCTACCGAAGTATGTTTCCAAAATCCCATTTCCACAGAAAATACTTGACACTGACATGAAGATGTCACCTGACTACAGGAGACACATCTACCTATCGCACCTGAGCCTGCGCCCAGCCTGGCCCTGCACAAGGCCGCACGCCCTGCAGCCACCCACTCTCTGGGGCCCTGTTGTACGCAGCTCTCCTGTGGGCTGGAGGGGAGCAAGATGGCCCTAGTGAGCCGACAGACGTGGCAGCAATGGAGAAAGTGCACTGCCGTTAACCCACCGAACCTACGTTTGAGGAGAATCTAGCAGCAATTCCAGGACAAGAGCCCAGTTTCTTTATTCATGGAGCCCAGGACGCCACGTGAGCCTGATGTCATAGACCATGTCCTAGACACAGATTACGTTCCACTCTTCCAAGTCCACAATCGTCCCACTAGTCTGAGTCTCGGCTCAGCCATCTGACAACAACCCACAAATCCCTTAAACCCAATGGCAGCTCACAGTTATGGGGCTGCACCTGCCTCTCTCATCCTCCCAGAAAATGGGAAGTAGGCATTTTCACCGCCATTTTGGAGATAAAAAAAAAAAAAAAAAGCAGAGACTTGGAAGTCCCACAAGGCCTCCAACGTCCCAAGGTGAGGACATCAGAGCCCGGTTTCAAACAGGAGCAACCTGACTGAAGAATCCCACTGTTCAAACCGTAACCGCTACCCGCCTCCTGGGCATCACTAGTGATTCTGTCTGCTGTTGCCATGGCGATTATCCCGGCCCCACTGTCGGAGAACACGCACCTTCTAGCCAGAAACTGACCTCATCTACCCTCTCCTGCGGATCTGTTCCGCCAGACGCAACCATCTGTTGGATGTTCTCCCGTGGAGTTGCCCGGAGTGCAGCCCAGGAGCAGAGCCCCAGCCCCAGCCCCATGAGGACACACGGAGCCCTCCCTGGAGAGGGCGCAGCCCCACGACGGTCCTAGGATGCGCCGGCAGCACACGTGGGTCTCTGGGGAAAGATGTTGCAGATCCTGGAGCGGCCAGCCAACAAACCACCAGGGCCGCATCCCTTCCACCCTACCCAGCGGAGAGATTCTCCCCAAGAAGAAGGAGCCACACAGAGGAAGCCTTGTGCAGTGTAAGGGACTGAAGAGCACCAGGGACAGAGCCTCCCTTTGGCCGGTGGGGGCAAGCTGTCTCCCGAGAGTGACAGCAACACAAAGCTGCACTGTGCATCCTGACCGTCACCCACTCTCGCGGGAGAGCTGCCCTCACACGAGCAGGCAGGTGGCACCCATGGTAGGCCTGAGGAGGAGGTAGCCGGGAAAACCGGATTCCACCCTGCTGTCCGCTTTTGCTCACTCAGGGGAAGCAGTCGGGCCCGGGTGGCTCCAGCTGGATCAGCAGCTGCAGGTTTAAGGATGGGGGCCCCCTTGGCTGTGTCCCCACAGGAGTGGGCACCACTCCCAGGAGCCTGTGCTCCAAGGCCTTCCGGTCATGACCCCAACTGCAGTCTGTGTTGCAAACTAGTGAGAAAAGACCAGGAAGGAAACCGCATTTAGTGCGAAAGAACCAAGACAGGAATCTGGAATCGACCTCAGTCTCTTCCTGTGCCACAGTGGGGGAGCAGTCCAGGCCCCACGGAAGGGCCCCCGGGGAGAGGAGCCGGGCAGACGTGAGTGCCAGAGCTCCGGAGGGCAGGGACACAGAGGAGGGTACAGGGTAAGCTTCCAGGGTGCGGAGGGGCTACACTGCCCGTGTCAGGGACAGCCATGGCCAGCACGCTGCTCCCCACGGCTGGACAGACAGGCAGACAGGCAGAGGTGCACGAGAGAAGGGGTGCTGGGAGATGGGGCTCCTCTACCTAGTCTATGGCTTATTCTCAGCCAGACCCCACCTGGGGGCTTGACTTGCTCCTCACTCATCAGAGTCCCGAGCCTGACCATCATCATCAGTCATCAGAGCCTGACCAGTTCCCTGTCGCCTCCCGTAGCCAACCACATGCCAAGAACTCCTCTGCCCACGCACATGCACCTGCGAGTCACTCTATGGGACAGGCCGGTTGTGCCTCCAGGAGGTCCAGCCTGTCTCTTCAATCTCTTAAGGGAGGCCATGGGGGAGAAGGTACTGGAGGAAGGGCCGGCCAGGGTGGAAGGTTGCTCACAGCCCACTGCTGCCTGTACATAACTCTGTGTCCACCAGCGAAAGCCTATCCTGCCGTGGCTGCAAGGCCCTTGGGAGGAGCCAGGGCCAGCAGCAAATCCCACAGAATGAAGACTCCGAGGAAGAGTCTGCTATAAAGATGATCCCACTCACTACACCTGACTCCCTCCTGAAAACCAGCAGTGTCCTGTGAGCTGCAGGCAGGAGGTCCACACCAAAACCGGAATCCCACACCGAGGAGCCCAGTGCTTTGAGTCTGAAAGGACGCCGGTGCCCCCTCAGTTCCTGGGGTGCTCCCTGGAGAGCCCTGGGTGTACCCCTGCTGTGCACATAAGGAAGTAAAAGCTACAGCACTGTCTCGTAGTTCAGCTGCCTCTGAAAGCAGGCCCCCAGGTGATTCCTGCCCAAGTGAGAGGTTCCGCACGGGAGCTTCCTGATCACAGACAGAGGCCAGGAGCTGGGATCCCTGTCCACCAACCCTGCCTCCATCCAGAGGCTGCTCCTGCTCCAGAGCCAGCCTCCACGTTCCCTTCCCGATCCAGGGGCCCCACAGAGAAAACGCTCCTGCAAATACACACGGGTGTGGACAACTGGGCCAGCAGGCACGGAGGGGCCGGGTGGGGCATGTGGGGCTGGCTGCAGGGAGTCCTGGTGGACCCTGGCCTGATCCCCTCACACACGTCCTCATTCCCCTACAGTGCGGGGGCCACACACCCCAGGGAACGTCCCCAATGAAGATGATCCCAGATCTCCGTGTCTCTCTGCGGATGGGGAGATGCTTGCCCCAGGAGGCATTCTCAAAGCTAGAGGTGCACCAGGCTCTCCCTGCAGGAAGAATGCCCAGTGCAGAGCAACGGGTGGGAACTTAGAGCAGCACACGTGTGAACGGACGAGAGCTGCATTCGAGAAGTGACCACGGCAAAGGGGCAGAGCTGGGGCACGTGGGGAGGCGGGGAGGCAACAACGCGGAAGCCAAGAAAGTCGCGTTTGGGAAGAAGCCATTGCTTGGGACACCACTTCCACCTAGGAGTGCCCGGGATCCTGTCATGCCTCCACTTCCAATCAGCTTCCCTCTCCTGTGCCTGGGAGGCAGATTATGTCCAAGCACCTGAGTCCTTGCCACCCACATGGGAGACCCAGATGGAGCTCCTGGCTCCTGGCTTCAGCTTGGCCCAGCCTGGCTGCTGTAGGCTTTTGGGAAAAGGCCAGAGGATGGAAGGGGTGTGTGTGTGTGTGTGTGTGTGTGTGTGTGTGTCGTTCAGCCTTTCAAATAAATAAATAAAAGCTTAAAAAAAATCTGGCTGGTGAAAAAGATTTCTTCTTGCCATCACAGTTAATCACCCCACTGTGTTTTTGTATGTTGGGCCTATTTCACAGTTTATCTGGAATGGACAGAGCAACGGCTCCATGGAAGACATCCTGAAGAAGGAAGGGATCCCATGACATCTTCCAAAACTGTGCATTGATCTATCAGCTCTGCAGCCACAGGAAAACCCTCCGGCTGAAATGTCCAAGACTCAGCAAGCTTCTGCCACTGGAAGGCACAGCCCCATACACTCCACACAGGGACCTGGGTAATGACGGAAAACTGCCCTCCCAGGTGGGCAACCCACTCACCTGGGCATGTCCCCCCGGCCTAGCAAGCGTGGCAGGGGTGAGGGGAGAGAGGTGCCTCAGGGAGCTGTTGCAGGTACCAGGACCTCGGCCACTGCCACACCCGTGTTTACCACCTGCCCCATGATCCCCAGGGCCCAGGGTCGCCGTGCCTCCCACCTGTGCGCAGAGCTGCTTCAGTTTCTGACCGCCAGCTGCACGGCTGCCTGGCTTCGCCATGAACACAGCAGGCAGGACTCCTGCTCGAGGGAGCCTCCTGGACAGCCTAGGCCCCTCTCCCTTGCTGGGCTCAGACCACACACTGCCTCCTCCAGAGCACGAGAGCAGACTGCCAGCAACGTGTTCTCCCGTCATCCTCTCTGCTTCTGGCTTTCCCTTCCCGTACCCATTTCTCTTACTATGGTTTTTCTCTCTCCTTTCAGGGCCACTCTGCCCATTCTTTCAGAGCTCGGCCTCGGAGCCTGTCAAGAGGGCCAGGAGGTGAGTAAAGAAAGGTCCAGGATGGACCAAGCGATCCCCCTTCGCCGTGGTCGGAGGGACGGCTCCCAGCTGCAAGGCCTCTGGATGGCACGGAGTGCCCAGGCCTCGCTCCAGCACAGGCTGCTGGCCAGCAGGGAACTTATTAAACTGGGGCCTCTCACTCCAGTTCTTCATCCAAAGACTGCTACATGAAGGACACATAAGTCGGAACCCCCGAGCTTTGCCTGCACATCTGTCATTAACCAGCTGGAAGACTTGGTCGTCAATTAAAGCCAAGGCAGGTGGGCAGGAGGCGGGCAGGAGGCGGGCGGGGAGGGGTGGCAGAAGTCAATGGAACAACGGCTCCGCCTGGCCCTCTGCACTTTTAGTTACTTTCCTGTGGTCTCTTGCACGTGCGTCCTCGGGCCGACGGCAACTCTGCAAACATCACAGCCTCAAGCACACAGACGCAAGCTGAAGAGCAGGTAGGAAGAAGGAGTTCTGAGAACAGGCCATGGAAGGCTCGGCCGTGCGATGTGGAACGCGGGTCAGCTGAGATGGTGAGGGGGCCCCTACGCCTCGAGGGCCTCTCTCAGCACAATGGGTTGCACATTAACTTGGATGCACCAACAAAATGGCTGCAAGTCCGTTCACCTCCAAGATACGTGCAAGCATTTCTACCCAGAGCTTCCGACTTCCATCGGTCAGGCTGAAGGCGCTGCCTCCGCAAACGAGATTCAGGTACCACCTGTTGACGGTGCCCAAGGACTCCCGACACCAGCTGTGATCATTCACTCTCGACTTGCCTGTTTCTGTGCAGGGCGCAGCTGAGAAAACGTGGCCCCGTGGAAAGACATACTTTGTGCACCCAACGACTCTCAGCCTGATTCGAGGCCAGCACAGCTTTGTCCCTGTCTTCAGCTGTCCTATGCCAAGGACAGTCACTTTGCACATCCTTTGAAAACCACCACCATCCCCGCATTACAACCTCTGGCACGATACCCAGTGCTCCAGAGTCTGCAGCAGCGTCACCATGGCGTGCACCCGGAGACCCGCACGCCCTGACCACTCATTGGCTGAGAGCTCCTCTGTGAGTGGCCTGGACCAGACAACAGGCACAGCGTCCCCAACCTCAGGAAGTGTCTGGTGCCACTGACAGAGAGACACGCGCATAGGGAACCACAGGGGGAGTGAAGGTTTCCCCGGTGGCCTCCTAAGTGCCTGGAGCTTTCCCTATGAGACGGTTTCGCCAGCTTCAGCGTCATCAGGTGGGGACAGTGACTGCATGGATTAGGCCACTGAGGGTCAAAGGCTGAACAGTTCCACCAAACAGGAGACAAACTCAGTAAACAACAGGGATTCCCCGAGGTGGGTGCGACACCACAGCTGATGGGGCTCCCCGACCGTGCACGGCCTGGGAGCTCACAGAGCATGGGCAGTGTTCCCAGCTGCTTGAACAAGAGGCACAATCTGCGCTGGGCTTTGAGAGATCACAAGGGCGTCGCCCTGGGAGAGGGAAGAAACCACAGGCTGAAGGGCCAGAGAGGGCTGGGAACTCACAGGCTGCGTGCAGGAAGCAAAGCCTTGACCTGTGCATCCACAGTGGCTCTTGAAATAAAAGCTGCATCCTGTCCTCACGGTGCAGGCCTCAACTCCCAGCACACATGCCTTTAGGAAGGCTGGGTCAGCAGCAGAGTGTGCCGGCTAGTCGTCAGCCAACCGAAGACAGAAACGCGCACTGCCACAAAACGCCTCCATCCCGCCCTCAACACTCCGCCTTTCCTGTTCTGCCCAGCGCTGCGCAGGACCACCGTCATCCCAGCGTCTGCTGGCAGCCGGACACAGAACCAGCAGGGCTGGGAGTCCAACACCTGTGAAGCATCGGGCCGCCCTGTGTTGCAATCAGAGGCGATTAGAACCCCGCGGACGGATGTGCCATCCAGGTCCAAAACAGAGGAGCATTCACGGTCCCCAGTTGCACAAGTATCACATGATGCTGTAAAAAGAAACGACAAGAAAAACAAAACAGACCGAAGATCCACAAACCAAGAAAGATCCCAAGGACCCAGTTTTACTGCACTCACCACGGCAGGCTTTGCTAAGAGATTTCTGCAGTCCTGACACATGCACGCATGTGCGCGCACACACACACACACACACACACACACTGGCAGGAGACTGACCCGGGACATCACACAATCACTTCACTGTCAGATTCAAGACCAAGTGCAGGCCTGGACTCTCTGCAGCTCCCTCTTCACACTGCAGGAAGTAAACAAACCACTCGTGATTGTGAATGCCGCGGGCGCCCCGAACGCCGTGAGAGAACTCTCTGTCCCCAGCGCTGGCAGCACAGTGCTCTCACACCCCCAGCTGCGGGCCCACACACTGGCCATGGACAACACAGACATGGACAGGCCTCAGCGCTGGTCTGGCACAACCTCTTCTTTCCACAGATGGCCCAGAGCAAGCCAATGGCTTGTCTAACGTCGAGAGCCTGCTTTCTGTTCTCCCACACTTCAGGGTCCTGACTGTCTCCTCCTTAAACTCAAGACGGGGCTCAACTTCTTCAGTCCTGCAGTGTGGCCATCTGCACAACACACGTTTGTGTAACACACCCACGGCCGCTCTCATGGGCTTGACTGAAGAGCAGGGTCCAGGAGCCCGTGCGGAGACCCCTCTCCCAGGCTCTCTACCAGAATGAGAGCGAAGGCCCCTCCAAGTTGAGTTTCAGACGCTAGCCCAGCGGGGCTGACTTTCATAAGGGGAGGAAGTGGAGTTGCTCGCATGCCTCAGAGGCTTGGCTCTGCTGCAGATTCCATCCCCAAGGCAGAAACAGCAGAGGCTGGGCGTCCCCCGCCCCCAGCCTGCTCAGGGCAGGGGGGAGGGGAGAACTGAAAATTTAAGGGCTTCACTGAGCAAAAATGCAGAACGGTTAGCTTTGCCTCCTCCCAGGTTTCCATGTAGTTTTCCAGTGGCCTCCAGGCCATCAGATCTCCTCTCTGAAGCTACAGGCAAGACACACACTGCCTGGAGCCATGAACCCTGAGGCTGGGAGGGTCTCAGGGCACTGAGGGCCTGAGAGAGGAGTGAGGTGGAGAAAAAGCACGGGACACGAGGGCAGCTGCACACAGCACCTGGAGACCAACCAGCCTACGCTGGGGAAGCCCAGGGGCTCTGGTCCTGCACCTGCTGCCCCAGGCTGACACTGCACACGGACGCCTCAACCCTGACTCCTCTTTTTAAATCAACATAGCCTTCTTTAAACGTTTGTTTATTTCAAAAGTAAAGTTTGGGGGCCAAGCCAAAGCCAGGATTCAGGAACTCTATCCTGGTCTCCCACATGGGTAGCAGGGGCCCAACCACCTGGACCATCATTCGTGGCCTTCCCAGGTACATTAGCAGGGAGCTGGATTGGAAGTGGATTAGCCAGGACAGAAACCCACACTGATTTGTGATGCCGGTATCGATGGCATCGCAAGCAGTGGCTTAACCCATCATGACACAAGAACTGGCCTGATCCCTTCTTAACGAACAATCCAATCAACTGCCCGTGTGCTACATTTACTTTCATTTCTAGCCCAACTCTCAGTTCTTCTACTTCCTATCTGCAGTCTGCAACTCCTGGCAGCCTGCAGACCTCCAGAGAGCAAGCTGTGAAGGCTCCAAGCTTCCTGAGAGCCAGGGCACGGGTCAGCTCCTCAGCACTGCAGACTTCCTGGGGTGCACCCGATCACCCACCTCACCCAGAGCTGGTATGCAGAGGCCCTGCCCTCCACCCAGGGAGCAGATGCAGGATGAGTCAATGGCGTTGCACAGGGAGCAGCCCAGCTCCCTGTGAGGATGGCGGGGTGGGTGAGCACCGTGGGGCAGGGGCACAGCCCTTGCTGCACCACCAAGAGGTGCAATTTGGGAACTGCCTGGCCACTGCAAGAAATGTGAGTCTTCGAACAATATCCAGGGCCTTTCTTCTCTTTTTTAATATTTTATTTATTCATTTGAGAGGTAGAGTTACAGATGCTGAGGAGGGAGAGGCAGAAAGAAAGGTCTTCCGTCCGCTGGTTCACTCCACAAATGGCCGCAATGGCCGGAACTGCACTGATCCGAAGCCAGGAGCCAGGAGCTTCTTCTGGTCTCCCACGTGGGTGCAGGGGCCCAAGACTTGGGCCATCTTCTACTGCTTTCCCAGGCCATGGCAGAGAGCTGGACTGGAAGAGGAGCAGCCGGGACTCAAACTGGCACCCACATGGGATGCCGGTGCTGCAAGGGGATTAACCTACTGCACCACAGTGCTGGCCCCAGCCCAGGGCCTTTCTGATGGACCTATTCTCAGCCTTGATTGCCTGACAGCCCAGCACAGCCCAGCACATCACCCGTGTGACACGTGTGTGACTTGGGTCATCTCTTCCACTCCCTTTGCAAGTCTGCATGGAAAGCAGCGGTGTCTTAACAGTGACGCCTTTAGGGCCCCTAACGTTTGCCCTTTGCGGCGCAGGAGCGAGGATGTACACATTGAGTGGAACCGGCCCAGTGAGTAGGGCAGAGACGCAGAGGAACCGCCCAGTGAAAGCGGCATGCCCTTCCTGGAGCGCGGGCGGAAGGAAGTGTGAGAGGGAACGCAGACGAAGCAAGGCCGGCCTTAGGGTCCCCCGCAGCCACTCCACCAGGCTTCCAGGGCTGGCCTCACCCTCCCCGCTGCTGGTCGCTCGAGGACGGAGCCAGGCAAAGGCGTGAGGAGCCCGTTCCCACCTGGCCAACACAGAACTGTAACAGCCACAGTCTCCGAAGAGCCTAGCTCCTCCTCCGGAGTCAGCACTAAGCTGGAGAGCAGGGGCTTTTACAGGGTTCCTTAAAGGACAAAACCCACAACTAACACTCCCGAGCAGTGACTCCACGCACTTCTCACCCTCGCTCCAGTGCTGGGAAGAAGGAGAGGAGGGGGGCTGGGCATGGTCTCACGTGTGGCCACCCCAGAGCCAGGCTGCAGGCGAGACTTAGCGTCCTCCAGCCTGGCATCCCCGGGGCTCCTGGGACACCTGAGTTCATCTCCGTGAGGGCAGGGAAACCGTGCGCAGTCCTGCCTGGGAGCTGAGGGCAGCAGGTGCACAGTGTCTTCCTGCTAGAACCTGCATCTGAGCAGGCCGCAGCCCCCAGGCCTCAGCCCTCCCGTGACGGCAACACTGGCCAGGGAGGGGCCCTGTGAGACACAGGGCAGAGGCGGAGGGGTGCCTGAGTCGTCCTTCCCATTGGATTTGTGAACACCTGGTCTGCGTTAGCTGTTAAGGCCCAACAGGGTCTGAAATTCTTTGGTTTAATTCTATGAATATGGGTAAACACAGGGTATTAAAAAATGTGCAAAAATGGAATTAAAAGATAAGTTCACGGCATGCATTTGGCCTGGTGATCAACATGCTGTATCTCACACGAGCCAGGGTACCTGAGTTCAATTCCCAGCAATGGCTCCTGACTCCCGCTTCTTGTTAACATGAACCCTGAGAGGCAGCAGTGACAGTGACGCCTCAAGTGACTGGGTCCCTGCCACCCACACAGGACACCTGCATTCAGCTCTGTCTCCCGGCCATGCCCTGGTCATTGCATGCATTCAGGGAGTAAACCGGTAGCAGGGACTCACACTCTGTCTCTCTGCTTCTCAAATAAACCTTTTAAAGAAAAATTTTATTTTGCTATAAAACAATCCATGTAGCATTTTTTTCAAAACATAACCACCTTTCTGAAGACCCAGCACAGGCCAAGGCCAGCTACCCAGACGGCCACAAGGATATAGGAGAAAGAAAAGACTGTGCTTGCTGGAAACCAACCAAGTGCAATGCAGAGACAGACACCTGTGCCCACAGTGGCCCAGGCCAGCCTCAGCCACTTCCTGTGAAAGCCACAGGGGCATCATCTGTCGGGAAGGAGGTTCAGCAGGGACCCCCCCCCCAGGACATCAGTTACGGCCACATGGACTTTCCAGAAGAGTGGCCACTGAGGCTTTGGCCGGCACAAGAGAAGCCACACCAGAGTCCCACAGACTGACCACAATGACTCGGGGGAGAGGCTGCCACGTAAGCAGGCTGCCACGGGTCACTCCCTGGAGGGGGCCATCGCCCAGCGAGGATAGCAGTGGCCACACGGGCCATCTTCTCAGGGTGTGTCGGGCTGAGAGGGCTGTGGTCACCGGCCCCTCCCTGCAGGAACTTCCTCTGGCGCAAGCTGCTCTTCCTACAACACAGTGAGTTTGTATTTTATGTGACAACCCGACGGAGGCAAGGAAGCCAGCGAGGCCTTCCTCACGCGTGGTCCGCTGCAGCAGTCGGCTGAGTTAGGGGGGCTGTGTCTCCGGACCGTCTCGTCTGCCTTCCGCCCCTTCAGCATCCTTTCTCGGGGAGCAGTGCCCACAGCCAGGGCCCTGCAGGCCTACAGCCGAGGCCACCTGCGAGGCCATCCAGCTCCCACTTTCAGGAAAAGACTTGCTCAACTTTTGCTCAGGGTAGAGCTGAGAGCCGGATGCAGGGCTGCTGAGCGGCGGACAGATCGGGCCTGGGCGGTGGGAGGGGAACCCGCGAGGGCCCACGGCTCCTGTGAGGCGACGCCTGGCTCTAAGTTTGGAAAAGGGGTGGGAGGCAGCGAGGACATTTCTCTTGCTTAAAATAAGAGCGTGCGCTCCCAGAATATGCCTTCCCGTACTCTCTAGGGTGCCGAAGAGGCGCTGGACCAAAGGCCTGCAGAGTGCAGCATCTGGAGAGATGATGGCGACATCCAATCCACAAACACTCGTGGGAGCCAGCTCACAGCTGGTTGAGGAAGGCAGGGTGAGCAATGCAGGGCACCAGACCGCCTGCCCAGGCCAGTGCCCCCTCTGAGTCCAGGACCACCAAGGCCACAGTGGGCCAAGTTTCCTCTGGGGAAGTGCAGCACCACGCACGCACCTGTGCAGTCACCACCTTGCGGACAGCCACCTCTGCACACGCACAAAATGCATTTGCTTAAAGCAGCAGATACCTACTGAGTGGCTCCTAACCAGGCCCAGGCAGAAGCATGGCCGTCAGTGCTGAGGTCAGAGCCCGGGCACAGCCAGCACAGCCCTAGAACAGGGTGGAGCAATGCAAGAGAGACAGGTGACAGGTCAGAAGAGGCGCTTCTCAGCCCCGTTCTCAGGACAAGCTTCCCGCAGGGGAGGGAGTGAGGAGTGAGACACTGGAGCAGTATGAGCTGAACCATGGTGTGCACCCTGACGGGGCGTGCTGAGGGGCCCGAGCGGAGCTGGGGCTGCAGCCAAGGCCAGAGGGTGCTGCGTGAGCTCAGAAAAGAGCCCATGGGAGCCATGAACGGAGTTTCCAACAGAGCAGGGTCACTTTAGTGATGCTCTGCCGTCCCAGGGGCACACGCCCCGCGTGGAACGGTGCTGCAGGTGAGTCGCCACTGTGGTTGCAACACGCTCCCTTGTGTTGACAACCTGACTGCCAGACTCACAGGCTCAGGGCATGTGGGCAGGGGGCGGGGAGGGACTCAGGGAGGAGACTGGAATTGGACGAGGTCACAAAGATAGGTCCCTGCGATGGGTTTGTAAGAAGCAGGAGAGGCAGGAGTGGGCACAGGTGCTCTGCCCCACCACAGGGTGCTCCCCATCCCAAGAGCAGGCAGCACGAAGGCTCCCACCGGATGCCAAAGCCACGCTCAGGCTCTCCCCCAGCCTCCAGAACCGTGGGACAAACAAACCCCCATGAATGACCCCTCCCAGGTACTCTGTGACAGCACTAGAGGATGGACGGAGGCTGCAATCGCCTGCCGCAGCATACACAGACACCAAGAGGCTATCAGACAGTGCGCGAGGGGCAGGACCATAAACCCCAGCCTCCCGGAATCCGAGCAGGGGCTGAGGACGCCACAAGAGGAACAAGAACATCTTTGAGATAGTCCAGAGGTCCAAAGTGAAACAAGAATGAATCTCGATCTAAGTTCTAGAGACCCCGACTGGAGACGCCACTGCCCCCGAGACACAGGAGGTCTTGGACCACCCCAGCAGCTCCAGGAAGCCTGGGTGGCACCATCTGTGATTGGGATTTGCCAGGACTGCCTTGTGATCACTGAGATAACGACAGAATCAAAAGTCCAAAAGTCTGTGGAAAATGGATTTTAAATAGTTTACTTTATGGGGCAGGTGCTGTGGCATGGTGGGTAAAGCTGCCACCTGCAGTGCTGGCATCCCATCTGGGCGCCAGTTCAAGTCCCAGCTGCTCCACTTCTGATCCAGCTCTCTGCTGTGGCCTGGGAAAGCAGTGGAAGACACTCAAGTCCATGGGGCCCCTGCACAAGCGAGGGAGACCCTGAAAAAGCTCCTGGCTCCTGGCTTTGGATCAGCACAGATCTGGCCGCTGCAGCCAATTGGGGAGTGAACTAGCAGACAGAAGACCTTTCTCTTCATTTCTCTAACTCTGCCTTTCAAATAAATAAATAAATCTTTAAAAAATTTATCTTCTGAAATCCATACACAAGTTTTTCATAACACACACCTTTCAGCAACTGTCTGAAGCCCCTGCATCTGTGCCTGGATTGTAAAACTTTTCACACCAAATAATCTTATCTTGTCACATCCCATTCTCCCACGAACACTCTGATGTCCCTTCATTTCAGTAGGACACAAATGAGACCAGAGGCAGGGAGCTGGGGGCCCCTGCACTGCGAGGCTCTGGGCACTGGGGGCTCCTCGCTCTGTTCCACGGCTGCCCCAGACACACGAGGGTTCCAGAGAAGGTCACCATCCTCGGGAGGTTTACAGAAAAACGAGTGACAACTGCTGTGCGCCTTGTCCCAGAAACAAACAGCAACAGAAAGGGAGCCAGGCCCCGTCCCTGTCAGTCAGACGCGAGCCCCTGCTGTGCACTGGGGCTGTTCTGTACCCCCGGAAGCTTTACACCAGTGAGAAGGGAGTGCCTCTTTCCTAGCGGCCTCAGAGGGCTCCCAGCTGTGCCATGTTTTCACAGCTCCTCTCAGAGCCAGGAGCTGTACGTATTTTGTACTCGCTCTGCATTTAACTAGTATTTACGCGTGCCGATTATAGCTACAAACACACTTCTTGTTCCCGAGTGTGGTTGGAGAGGTGGATGGGGAAGGCGCCCTGGAAATTTACAGCCCAGAAATAGCATGTGGTCTGTCTCCCTGAAACCCAGCAAGGCCTCCGTAAAGACCAGCAGACAAAAGACAACAAGAGGGCAGGGGGTCGGCCCGGGAGCCACCCGAGGAAGCCAGCAGCTGATGCCAGCTGGGGGCTGAGGCAGACACAGACGTGGGAGCCACACGCGCAACACGTCCAGCTCGGACGTCCCTTCAAAGGGACTTCCCGCGATTGGAAGGAGACACATACCCGTGGAGTCCTAATGGGCTCTGCAAGAAGTAGCTGTTCACCTGCTGTGGATACGAGTTGTGCAGGACGGCCTGCAGTGGCCTGAGAGCTGGACTGTGCTCCTGCCACTGGCCAGCCCTGTGACCCCTGGGGCTCCCAGTTCCTCCTGGGCTCAAACAACAGTGTCAACGTCATGGAGCTACCGGGGGCTCCAAGGGCTCCTTGGCGTTGTCTTCCAGCCACAGTGGGCGTGGCCACAGCACCGATACTTGTCCCAGTCTGAGCCCAGGCAGAATTTTATTTTAGGGCACTGGGCTTGCATGGGACGATCTGAGAAGGAAGGATCGCTACGGCACCACGCCCAAAGTAATTTCTGGAAACTTCTACACTGCAAGATCTCCACGATCTCCTTTGAGCTGGACCTCGGACAGTTCTATATTTAGACACATCGCTGTCACCATACACAGAAACCTTCAGAAGACGGGGACTTCTTATCCTACCCTAAGGACCCAGGACCCGAGGCACAGACACTCTCCTGCCCCAGAATTTCAGGTGGCTGAGAAAAAAAAATTGGAGTTTCTATTGTTTTAGAAATTCACTGTTTACCTTTGGGCAGCGGAAGGGAATGACAGACATTTACTCTGGCAGATAGAATCCAGAGATCAGCCCGGTGACAGCTCAGGGTGACACTGTGAGATGTGTGCAGGGCAGGGCCCCAGCTTGCTCACACAGGGAGATGTGCAGCACCGTTTAGTTCAGGTTTGCCATCACTGGTGCTTGCTGGGGCTCCTCGACGGCCCACCTACACAGGGTCATGCACTCGCTCCAAGCTGTGAGGGGGGTCCCACCCCGTTTGACTCTGAATGCTGCAGAAACAGGAGCAGGAAGATCAAACTGGAGATACGCACTTCCCACACTGTGACGAATTTTACTCTGCAAAGATCCCTCCCACAGGAAAATAACTAAAGTTCAATTACAGCACATTGAACTAAAAAACTAAATAAGGTGCCTAGTGTTGTGGCACTGCCTGCGACGCCAGAACCCACGTGAGTCCAGTTCAAGTCCCGGCTGCTCCACTTCTGATCCAGCTCCCTGCTAATGTGCCTGGGAAAGCAGTGGAGGATGGGCCAAGTGCTGGGGCCCCTGCACCCACGTGGGAGACCCAGATGGAGTTTCAGGCTTTTGGGTTGGGCCTGGGTCAGCCCCTGATGCAACCATTTGGGGAGTGAACCAGTGGATGGAAGATCTATCTTCTCTCTGCACCCCATCTCTATTCCTCTCCCCCTCTCCCCCTCTGTTGCTCTTTCACATAAATGAATAACTCCTAGGAAAAAAAGAGAAATATACACATAAGACCATAAGAGGCTAGAGACTTGAGTCAGCAGGTGGAGAAGAGTGAGCCATGAAGATGCCACCCAGAGGAAAGACATCAGCTAGGAACAAACCACAGCCAGAGAAGACACAGGTGAGCTGTGACGATGAAAGGTTCACTGCAAGTGAAGCTGTGATAACTCTGAATCTGCATATGTTAGACCCAGATTTAGAACGATCAAAGCAGGGCAGGGCCCCAGATGGCATTCTGAGCTCCTGGCTTTGACTTGGCCCATACTTAGCTCTTACAGCCATTTGGGGGCGAACCAGCAGATGGAAGGTCTATCAGTCAATCTACGTCACTATTATTTCCCAAGGAGATGATACTAAACATAAAAAAAATCAGAAAGCAGGCACCAACGCTGTGTTACAGAGGGTTAGGTCACACCTACGGCACGACTTCCCACACGGGCACAGGTTAGAGTCCTGGCTGCTCCACTTTCAATCCAGCTCCCTGCTAATAACCTGGGAAAGCATCAGAGAAAGGCCCAAGTGCTTGGGCCCCTGCACCCATGTGGGAGACCCAGAAGAAGCTCCTGGCTCCAGGGTTCTGCCTCGCCTAGCCCCAGTCATCATGGCCATTTGGGGAGTGGACCGCAGGATGGAAGACCTTTCTCTCTTGATCTCTCTGTCTCTGTCTCTACCTCTCTCTGTAACTCTGCCTTTCAAATAAATAAAAATAAATCTTTTTTAAAAATTCAGAAGGCAAAGAGTGGGCATTCAGCCTCCCATGTCAGAGTGCCTGGATCTGATTCCTGGTTCTGGCTCCTGACACAGACCCTGGGAAGCAGCAGGGATGGCTCAAATGACTGGGTTCCTGCTACCCATGTGAGAGACCTGGATATCATTTCTGGCTCCCAGCTTTAGCGCTACCCCAGCCCCAGGTATTGTGGGCATTTGTGGAGTGAAGTAGCAAATGGAAGCACTCTTTGCCTCTCTAGTCCTATGCCTCTCAAATTTAAAAAAAAAAAAAATCCAAAGAAGGCTAAAAATTATTGAGCTGTTTTCAGTTTAAGAAGTTAACCTGTCTCCACCTTTTACAATAAAGCAAAAATAAATAAAAAACAGAAAAAAAAGAGTCAAAGAAATCAAGAGTATTGACTTTTGAAAACAATACTTAAAGGCCGGCGCCGTGGCTTAACAGGCTAATCCTCTGCCTTGTGGCACCAGCACACCAGGTTCTAGTCCTGGTCGGGGTGCCAGATTCTGTCCCGGTTGCCCCTCTTCCAGGCCAGCTCTCTGCGGTGGCCAGGGAGTGCAGTGGAGGATGGCCCAAGTGCTTGGGTCCTGCACCCCATGGGAGACCAGGAGAAGCACCTGGATCCTGTCTTCAGATCAGCGTGGTGCCCCGGCCGCAGCGCGCCGGCCGCAGCGGCCATTGGAGGGTGAACCAACGGCAAGGGAAGATCTTTCTTTCTGTCTCTCTCTCTCACTGTCCACTCTGCCTGTCAAAAATTTAAAAAATAAATGAATAAATAATAATAGCACAACACACTCGGGCACGTTGGTCCAGGAAGAAAAGAGAGACAGCCTCAACTGCATTTGTAATGGAGAGCAAAAAAGATTTTAAATTACGTGAATGATTTTATGCTAATTAACGTGAAAAGTAGGGAATCACGGACCAGAGAAATACAACTTAGGAAGAAATGAGTGCAAATAAGTTTACAGGCTATGGGAAAAAATTAAATAGCTAGAAATATTCCTACAGTGAAATCACTAGACCTCATTTCCAAAATTTTAAGACCAGATAACTCAAATCATAACAAAAATCTTGTGGGAAATGGAAAAAAAAACAGAGGGAGGAAAAAAAAAAAACTTTCCTCTTAAATCAGACAAAAGCAGTTAAGAGAGGGAAAATACAAGCCAAACTCTCTCATGAGTAAAGAAGCAAAAATTTAAAGCAAAACACAAGTAAATAGCATCCAGATGTGTAGCAGACGTGTACTTCACCAGCCAGATGTGTTGTACAAGTTCAAAAGTGTTTCGCATTGCAATAAGCTGTGAGTGTGATGTTCCAGACAGAGAAGCAGTGGGAACCACTGGGTCCTCCTAATACACACAGGACAGCTTCCGATAAGATCCAACAAGCATTTATGACTACAGACAAAACACAACTACAGAACAGGAACAGAGCGGATGTCCGCCTCCTAATAAAAGACAATCAGATAAAAGTGACAGCAAGATTCACCCTTACTTATACTTATACAAATAAAAATCAAGCACGAGAAAAAATATCTTTTATTGCTTCGACGTAACTTGGTAGCGTAGGTACAAATTCAAACAGGAAATCGGGACAGAGAAATAACATATGGGGTTTGGAAAGGGATAAACAATATTTCCCCTTATTCACAAGTGACATTTTATAAACAGAAAGATCTCAAGACAAAACACCAGGGATTCCAAAGCTTTGCTGAGACGAGAGAAGGCAAGGCCAACGCACGAACATCAACTGCATCTGCACACTCCAGCAGAGGTGCCACTCCCAATGGCCACAGAAAACTGAGCTATCTAGGAACACGGAGAAAAGACACACGTGAGGACACATAGATAGATAGGTAGGCGGGCACACAGATTCACAGTGTCCATGGATGCAAAGGCTCACTACCATTAAAAACTGTCAATTCTTTCTACATTCACTTGCAGAACTAATACATCAAAGCTGTATTACCAGAAGGGGTTTATTGTTACGCTACTATTATTGTTGATGTTGGATTTATAATGTTTACACAAATGCAAGGCCCAAGTACAGTCAATTATCCCAGAATAAGAGGGAAAAGGTGGGGGAACCAGATATGAAGACTGAGGAGAGAGCTGTGGTAAGTGAAAGCAGGATGCACTGAACAAAAGTCGGCAAATTAACTGACAAAAACAGACACAGACACAGACACAGGGATACATGGAACAGGACACACAACACAGTGTGTATTTCAAATCAATGGAGAAAAATGACCATTCAACAAATGGTATTAGATATTATTTTCCCTTATGAATAAAAATCATATTGGATTTCTACATAACAATTTCAACAATATTAAGAGAAAATAGGGGAGAGCAATTTATGACCTCAGAATACAAAAGAATGTCTGGATCATCCAACTGGACCAAGTAGGATTTACATATGCAATAAAACATATGCAAATCAATAAACATGATATATCACATTAGTAAATTGAATAAAAACCACATGATTATCTCATTAGATACAGAGAAAGCATTTGATAAAATAAAACAACTTTTAATGATAAAAACCTTAAGAAAATTGGGTAGAAGGAACATTCCTCAACACAACCAAAGCAATATATGACGAACACACAGGCAGCATCATATTGAATGGGGAAAAAGCTGGGAGCATTTCCACTAAGATCTGGAACCAGACAAGGATGCCTACGCTCACCATCACCATTCAATATAGTCCTGAAAGTCTGAGAAAGGGCCATTAGGCAAGAAGACGAAATCAAAGGGATGCAGATGGGAAAAGAAGAAGTCAAATTATTGTAGATGATATGATCCTATATACAGGGGAACCAAAAGACTGCATAAGAGATTATTGGAACTCAAGAAAGTTTGGTAAAATCGCGGGATGTAAAATCAATACACAAAAAGCAACAGCCTTTGTATATACAAACAACGCAATGGCTGAGAAAGAACGTCTAAAGATCAGTCCTATTCACAATAACTACCAAAAAATACCTTGTGATAAATTTAACCAAGGATGTGAAAGTTCTCTACAATGAAAATTACAAAATATTAAGGAAAGAAATAGAAGACACAAAAATGGAGACATCTTCCACGTTCGTGGATTAGAAGAATTAATATCATCAAAATTTCCATACTACCCAAAGCCATTTACAGATTCAATGCAAGCCCAATCTAAGTTCTAAGGATATTCTTCACAGACCTAGAAAAAAAGACTCTACAATTCATATGGAAATACAAGTGATCCTGGAAGTTAAGCCATCTTAATAAATACAAAGCTGGAGGCATCACAATACCAGATTTCAAGACATTATAGGACAGTTATAATCAAATCAGCCTGGTACAGGCACAAAAATAGACATGTGGACCAATGGAACAGATTAGAGACCCCAGAAATTAATCCATGCATCCATTCCCACTGCTGGGAATTTACTTAAAGGAAATTAAATTAGCACAGGAAAGTTATCTGCACCACCATGTCCATAGCAGGTCAACTCAGCCACTTAATCTTTGACGAACAAGCTAAAAATATTCCCTGGAGAAAGGATAATCTCTTCAGGAAACGGGGTTGGAGAAACTGGATCTCTGTATGCAGAAGTATGAAACAAGACTCCTACCATATCCCCTATACAAACACCAACTCACAGTGGAGCAGGGATCTAAACCTAGAACTGAAACCATCAAATTACTAGAGGAAAACAGGGGAAACTCTGCAAGACATTGGCATAGGCAAAGAGCTCTTGGAAAAAAAACAAAAAAGCACAGACAATAATAGCAAAAGTAGACAAATGAGAGTACATCAAGCTAAGAAGCTTCTGCACAGCAAAGGAAACACTCAGCACAGTGAAAAGGCAACTGGTGGAATGGAAGAAAATACTTGTGAACTGCGCATCCGATAAAGGATTAGTACACAGGATACATAGGGAGCTCAGGAAACTCAACAGCAAAACAAACCATCCATTTGAGAAACGGGCTAGGGATATGAGCAGGCACTTTTCAAAGGATGAGAGGCAAGTGGCCAACAGGCACTTGAAAAGACGTCCAGGATCACTGGCCATCAGGGAACTGCCAATCAAAACCACAGGAAGGTTTCACCTCACCCCAGTTAGAAAGGCGACCATCCAGAAATCAGAAACGATGTTGGCTAGGATGTGGAGAGAAAGGGGCCCCAACACCCTGTTGGTAAGAATGCTAACTAGTGCAACCATGACGGAAGACAGTGTGGAAATTCCTCAGAAATCTGAAAACAGATCTAACATATGACCCAGCCACCCCCCACTACTCCTGAGAATTTACATAAAGGAAACTGAATTGACATAGGAAAGTCATCTGTACCACCATGTTCAGAGCAGCTCAACTCACAGAAACTAAGATATGGAATCAACTCAAATGTCCATCAATTGATGACTGGATAAAGAACTGTGGTATATATATACTATGGAATACTACCCAGCAATAAAAAAGAACAAAATTTGATACAATTGGAGACTATTATGCTTAGGGAAATAAACCAGTCCAAAGACAAATATCATGTTTTCTCTGGCTTGTGGCAACTAATATATAGAGTACAAAAAATGTAATATATATGTGTGAACTTGAAAAAAATGGCTAAAATGATCAATTTTATGTTACATAGAGTATCATTTTAGACTTGAATAATTTAAAATATAATTTAAATTATAAATCACTTAATTACAAATGTGAAAGACTGGCATATTCAGAACATTAACATGGAAAATTGCTGATCATCAAAGACACCCCACAGAAACTGAAGACACATGACACCAACCGGGAGGTAGCACTTTCCTACATGACACTAACAACAATGATCGTCAGAGTACATAACAAATGTTGTTAAATCAATGAGAAAACACATAATGCAATGGAAAGCCACACCAAAGGTGCAGTTGCTTCACAACAGACCAAGCAGAGGGTGAATGAGCGTGTCCAAAGAGGCCTGCTACTCTCAGCACATCAAATCCACTCGGCAGCTGACCCGGCATGAAATACACAGCCTGATGCCAAGTGTCGGGATAGGAAAAGCACGCGTTTTCCAGGAGCCTTTCATTCACTACAAAGACGATGAGAACTGGAACATTCACGCTCTGCAAACCGCCGCAACACGTTCTTATCAATTCTATCCTCAATAAGCCTTTCTCCACGCTCAGACTCTTCCTCCGTCTACAATCAAGGAAACAAACAAACCACTGTCCTCACGCCAGGCGAGAGAGAGAGACACCTGACAGAAGGTGTGAGACGATATCCACATTATCAAACCTTAGATAATGCAGACAAATGAGTCAGCACAACCACACCAGAAAGATGGTTAAAATTCGAAACCAAACATTGCGCATTGCAGCCGGCTTTTAACGACGTCAGTGAACCCTACACAGAGAGAAGGCTTCCTTTCCTTGGAGAGCTGGTGGTTCGGCAGCCCCAGCGGTTTGGCGCCTGGTGAGGGAAGGGTGTGGTGGAGCAGGGACAGAGGACAGGTTGTGTGGCCAGCCAGGAAGCAGAGGGTGCGGCTGGGCCCAAGCTCAGGCTTTTATCACAATCAATCTGCTCCCCGCCCCCACCCCAAACGCTCCATTGACACAAGACTTTGGGGCTCAGATCCTGAGGCTGACGGTAGCAAATATTCAGAGACTTGAGGAACACGTCTGCTCCTAGCACGACAGGAGTTAGTAAAATAACACGTGCTCAGGGATACACATGCCTGGGGAGTTCAGGGCAAGGTGAGGCCGCAGAACAGCCAAACGAGGAGGCACATTCACACCCAGGTGGCAGAGCTGACAACGCCGCAGGTGAGAGGCCCACGGACTTGGCCTCATTATGTTTCGTAGCCGATGTACACGGAGCTGCCTCTGGGTGGAGTCCTTCTCTAAACACGGTGCAGCCCCGTGGCTTTATCCTGCTCAGATCAAAACTGGGCAGGTGTCTCTGTTAAAGGTGGATAAACCCAACAAATTCCAGAGACAATGTAGAAACAGAGCATTGAATTCTTTACTTCGTACCATAGTATAACGACGTGGCCTACTGCATGTATCTATTTTTAAAAGTAACCATTAATTATTTAATTACTTAATTAAGTAGTTAGTAAACTCTCAGAACACAAAGACAGAGCCTTCCCCCAACCACATCCTAAAATTTATCCTCTGAGATCCTGGAAGTTCCTTGATTACCTATTAAAAAAATAGTAAGTTCCTTCATCCTTTGGGTCCCCTGGGGTCGCTTCCAGGACCCCCCTAGACACCAAACCCCCAGATGCTCACATGCCGACGTCAAATGGAGCAGCAGTGACCTACAACCGACACACGTTACCCCAATTCTCTAAATCGCCTGGGTTGCTTACGACACCTAACATAGCACACACGCCGGGTATGTATCTGCTAGGTTGCATCTATTCATGGATCAACGACAAAAAGCCCCACAGGGTTTAGTGCAGATGCTGGGTCTGCCGTGTGCTGAGTCTGCAGAGGGGGAGCCCGCAGGCACTGAGGCTGCACTGTGAAATCCCTCGCCAGGCAAGTCTCTTCAGCGATCCCGACGCCGCCCTCCACATCACGTCCTCACACAGCAGATGAAAGTTTATCACAGCAGCTTCTTCATTCATATCTCTCAAAACCTCCAACTGCCTCTTGACTTGCCTTCTGGCGAATACATGTGATACCAATTTCACGTTCAGCTTGGCTTCAGGCTGCACCTGCTTGCCTGGACTTAGGCAGCATCCTACAACACCATGTGGTCACACTGTGTGGCCCACATCTTTAAGGATCCATCTGAGAGTCCCTGGTGCCTCCCGCTGCCCACACCGACCTCATCTACATTACATATCCGGCAGAAATGAGACTCAGCAGTTGGGCAGCCGGATTTGTTCACACGCCCTAATAACTGGCTCCAGCATTCTGAGCAGGTGTCTCCGTCTGAGTTTTCTCAGCTGCGCCTCGCAGGGGTGTGGCGTGAGTGATAACAGGACACATTTGGAAGCCCATTTATGAGCTTCAAAAGGCTACACCCTTGGGAGCAGTAAGCAGCCACCGAGCTATTGCTTGCTCCCTGGACAGTGACCAAACTTGCATGGCTCCAGGAATCTGAGACTCAAACGACCCCTCCCAGGCTGGCCTTTCTCTCTGTGCCCTGCCGGGAGACATCCCTTACCAGAACCCCCAAATTCCTCCAGCCTCTGTCATCGTCGGAATATCCTCTATTCAGAGTGCAAATCCCGCAGGCCCTCTCAACACCTGGCCCTCCTAGTGGGCGAGAGTGAGAGAGCGAGAGAGAGAATCAGTCTTCTATCTCCTGGTTCATTCCCCTCAATGGCCATAACAGCCTACAGTTCAGCTGGGCTAAAACCAAGAGCCCAGCACTCCATCCGGGTCACCCACACGACTGGCAGGGACTTGAGCCATCACCTGCCACCTTCCCAGGGAAGCAGAGTCGCTGGACTCGAGCCAGCGCTCCGATGTGGGATGTGGGTGTCCAGGCAGAGGCTGAACCCACTGTTGCACAACCCAGCCCCTCCTGGAATCGTGGCACCCCAGGCATACTCCCACTCGCCTCCTGCCCCTGCCCGCGGGACCCCAGATGGGCAGCAGGTGCTCAGTGCATCTGCTCTTACCTCTCAGCGCCTCCCTAACATTTCCCTGATCCAGTTCCGAGCACATCTTCATGAAAACATGCCCAACCCTCACTCAGCACACCGTAACTCCCACCGGCCATGACCAAATCCAGGCCCCACGAGTCGAGCCATTCCCAGATCAGCTGCCAGGAAGGGCAGGGCTGGCTTCTGGTGTCCACCTCTCTCACCAACCTACAGGGCCCCACCCGCCTGCTGGGTCGTCCACCTTTCCGTTCCACGAGCTGATGGCCGACACCAGGGACGGCCACATCTCCTATCCGAGGGCCTGCGGTCCTGCCCAGATGAACTGATTCCAGCTCCCTGGTGACGCACTCCCAGAGGCAGCAGTGGAGGTTCAAGAGCTGTGTCCCTCCCACCCACGCAGGAGACCTGGACTGAGTTTCTGAGTCCTCGGCTCTTGGCTTTGTTCTAGCTCAGTCCAAGCTAATAAAGTCATGGGGGGGGGGTGCAGCTGAAGACAGAAGATCTCTCTCTGTCTCTGACTGTGTCTCTGTCTCCCTTCCATTCTCTCTCTGTCTGCCTTTCAATTAAAGTGAAAATAAAGAAAATGTTCTTTAAAATCTAACTTCTGGCATCTGGAAATACTGTTTTTTTTTTTAAATAAATCAGTAACAGTAGAAAATGATTTAATTTTCAGTATAATGCTTATTTTTTAAACATGCAGACTTATTTTGCTCTGAAACTTTATAACATTCTTTCATCATTCTGTAACCGTGTGAGAATTAGCATTCTTACTCTCTTGATGTAATTTTAAATCCATGCAATGTTATCTATGATTCTTAGTCTATATTTTATTACTGGAAGTATTTTATTAATTTTAAAATAACTCGCTACTTTAAGATTCCAAGTATTCCTTTTTAAAGATTTAGCTTATTTATTTGAAAAAGCAGAGTTACAGAGAGCGAGAGAGAGAGAGAGAGAGATTCCACCTGCTGGTCCACTCCCCAAATCGCTGCAATGGCTGGGGCTGAGCCAGGACAAAGTCAGAAGCCTGGAACTCCCTTGGGGTCTCCCATGTGGGCAGCCGGAGCCTGAGCACTTGAGGCATCTTCCCCTGCTTTCCCAGGCTCATTACAAGGGAGCTGGATCCTAAGTGGAGAGGCCAGGACTTGAACTGGTGCCCGTGTGGGATGCCGGCATCTTAGGGGACATCTCAACCCTCAGGGACAAAACACCTGTCCCAGATTCTAAGTATTAAAAAGCACTATTGGCCGGTGCCGCGGCTCACTAGGCTAACCCTCTGCCTGCGGCACTGATACACCGGGTTCTAGTCCCGGTCGGGGCACCAGATTCTGTCCCGGTTGCCCCTCTTCCAGGCCAGCTCTCTGCTATGGCCCGGGAGTGCAGTGGAGGATGGCCCAAGTGCTTGGGCCCTGCACCCCATGGGAGACCAGGATAAGCACCTGGCTCCTGGCTTCGGATCTGCGCGGTGCACTGGCTGCAGTGCGCCAGCCGCGGCGGCCATTGGAGGGTGAACCAACAGCAAAGGAAGACATTTCTCTCTGTCTCTCTCACTGTCTACTCTGCCTGTCAAAAAAAAAAAAAAAAGTACCATGACTGGAGTCAGAGGTTGGCCTAGCAGTTAGGACTTCGGTTGGGATTCCCACAACACACACCCGAGTGCCTGGGTTCCAGTCCCACTCAGCCCCAGGCTCCAGCTTCCTGCCGCTCCCCGATGCTCAGAGGTACTGGTGACAGTTCAAGTTGTGGGGCTTCAACCTGCAGCAGGGGCCACGGCAGATATTTGGGGTGTGAACCAAAGGATGGAAGTCCTCTCACTCTCTCTCTCTCTGCCTCGCTCACTCTCAAATAAAACAAACACTACTATGGCTGTAATTACTATATAATTGATAAAAAATAGCTTAAACATGATAACGTTGAGATACATTATTCTTATGTATGTCTAAAAAATAGATTTCAACTTAAAAAAAAAAAGAAGGCTTAGGGGCCAGCAGTGTAGCATAGTAGGCTAAGTATCTGCCTGCAGCACAGGCATCCCATATGGGCACCTGTTCAAGTCCCAGCAGCTCCTCTTCCAATCCAGCTCCCTACTAATGGCCTGGGAAAGCAGTGGAAGATGGTCCAAGTGCTTGGGACCCACATGGGAGACCCAGAAGAAGCTCCTGGCTCCTGACTTCAGAACGGTCCAGCTCTGGCCATTGCAGCCATTTGGGGAGTGAACCAGACATGGAAGACCTTTGTCTCTCCCTCTGTCTGTAACTCTGAATCTCAAAAAATCAAAACATCTTTTTTTTTAAAAAAAAAAGAATGATTTGTATTTTTCTCATGAATTTTCTGTAACCTTAGGTATTACTTACAATAAGATCCAATGCAAGATCAACTTTGTGTTTTTCATTTTTACAGCTATAATGGCTTTACTCCTTTGTTCACATATATACAGATAATTTATTATAAAAATGAAACTCAATTTTACCAACTTTTTCCGCACATATGGCAAAAATCACATAATAAAAGTAATAGAATGGAGATGAATTTCCGTGGCCAGCTAACAACTGAATCAGCAGATCTCCCCACAAATGAACAGCTTTGGAAACCACCAGAATTGCACAGGAATTTAATACCAAGACATCCGTCATTCAGGGCTGGGTTTCTGGGAAGTTCATCCTAACACCATTCCAAAGTTTGGCAAAGAGACCAGTGCTGTGGCATACACAACAGGCTAAGCCTTTGCCTGTGGCACCAACATCCCATATGGTTTCCAGTTCATGTCCCAGCTGCTCCTCTTCTGATCCAGCTCTCTGCTTATGGCCTGGGAAAGCAGAAGATGGCCCAAGTGCTTGGGCCCCTGCACCCACATGGGAGACCCTGAAGAAGCTCTTGGCTCCTGGCTTCAGAACGGCCCAGGTCCAGCCATTGTAGCTGTCTGGGGAGTGAACCAGTGGATGGAAGACGTTTTTGCCTCTCCCTCTCTCTGTCTGTCTCTGTCTCTCTGTCGTTTCTCCCCATCTGCCTCTCAAATAAATCACTTTAAAACAAAAATCTTTAAAAAAAGAAAAAAAATGGACAAATAATTTCACTGCACCCAAATCTTTTCCTCTAAGAGGTAACTTGTTCAAGCAAAAATATTCCAGTGTTTGAAAAAAGAAAATATTAACATGTGTTGTTATTAAAACACATGACCCCAATTGCAAGTTTGTCAATATTATAGACATATTTAAGTCATTCCAATACCTGAGCAGCAAAGGAGATTTTCATGGTCAAATCAATCAGCCAAACAGACTTAAGTGAGGTGCTTAACTGTAGTTTAAATTCTCAAAAATGTTTATATTTAGTATAAATATATTTATACGCACTATGACATATTACATACATTTATATTTTGTCTCCATATAGGAATACTATTAAAAACTCTGAGAAGTCACAGAATACAACTCATAAAGTAGATCAGCACAATCACTAGTCAAGGTTAAAGTGAAATGGAGGTCACTGAA
This sequence comes from Sylvilagus floridanus, assembly GCA_949820135.1. Taxonomy (NCBI): domain Eukaryota; kingdom Metazoa; phylum Chordata; class Mammalia; order Lagomorpha; family Leporidae; genus Sylvilagus; species Sylvilagus floridanus. Next base: position 40,451,189 of record OX463246.1, read on the forward strand.
CTGGATCTGAATTCTAAACCGATGGAAAGGTCTTCTCATAGACACTGCGGAACAATGTGGGACGTAGCTGACATTAGGAATTACTTACAAACTGTACACATGAGAGAAAGCATGGCATTCTTTGGCCAATGTGTGTGTGTGTACCTGTGCAACCCTGTGTTAGCATTCAGAAAAAATGCATTGATTTTTGGTAGGTGGCATGGGCCCAGTTTCCCGTCCGGGCCTCTGCACTGCTCACAAGCTCATCCATGTGCACAACACCCATGCAGCACTTCTGCTGGCCCCCTCTCACTGGCCTCCTGGCTCTCTGCACCCACAGGGTAGATTCACATTCCTCGGGCTGCCCACAGTCAGGCCCAGCCCCAGCTGACCCCAGCACTGCTGTCCAAGGTGTCCCCCAACCCCCCCCCGGCAGCCATGCTTGGTTGTCTTAGCTTCGCCCCGGCCCATGCTCACCTTCTGAGCCTGGAGCCTACGCCGCTGCTTGTTACCATTACTGGACCAGAAACGTACTTCTGACCATTTATCCTGAGGGCACCCATGACCTTGTGCAAACACATGCTCCCCTGGGGAGAAATCGACACCATCCCAAGAACACGCCAGGAGGGCTATGGGAGACTCACCTGCGACAGACTGACCACCACCCTACATACATGACGTCACAGGACATATATGAAAGTAGCCCGGAGTGCAGCGAGCACAGAAAACCATAACTGACACAAACGTGGAAAGTGAAGCTGCAGTGGTTTCTCTGAACAAGGGCAGCAGCCGCTGCAGCCCTGCAGGGCACCTCCAACCACACTCAGTTCTGGAAACCCCACGCGTTTCTCCCCATCTGCAGCCAGGAAGCTGCCGGGGAGGGGAGCTGGGGGCCGACAGCTGGTGTCCAGCTCACCTTTGACAATGACCTTTGCCCTAGAGGCCCAGGCGCCCAAAGCCTGGGCTCAGAGACAGCAGCTGCAGCTCTCCCAACACTGCTGAAGGACAGCCAAGGACGAGTCCAAGTTTCTTAGCCAGAGATTTTAAAAAAAAATGATATTCTGCACTTGGGGGAAAAAGAAAACAGAACACAACACTGTCTTTCAGATTTAGCAACTCCAATCACAGATGTGCGAATGGGGGGGGGGGGGTTTCCAGTCCAGGGACACCATTTCCCTTTATAAATCCTAAACCCCTAAAAATAGCTGTGCCTGGGCTGGAATGTCTTTCTCTGGCATTTCGTCCCCTTTGACACGAATCCTTTGTGAATAGGAAGCCGTGTCACCGTTCTTGGAATGTGCTGGAGACCAGATTCCCAAACAGCACGGCCTGCGCACAGACGTGGGAAAGAATGCCGAGTTCCAGGCGGGCTTGTAGGGCATTATCCCACGTGCTTCAAGGTGTCCCTGTGTGCCTGCAGGGACCCAGGCCTCTCTACACCCGGCCGTGCATTGGGGGGACAGGCGCAGGGTCCTACACGGGTAAAGTCAAGTTTGAAAACAATAGGTACATCAAGTTTCTAATGCTCACGTGGCCCATGGACTACAAGAAGAAGAAGAGCAGGCGCGAATGTCATCCTTCCTCCTCGCCGCCATGGTCCTGAGCAGTGACTCAGCACAGAAATGCATGGGTTCCGGGTCCCACCCCAGGGGCACAGCAGGCACGTGGCAGACAGTGCTGGCCAATGAAAGGGTGAGGCAGCTGGACGTGGAGCTGGAGTCGGGGAGAACACTGGAGCCCTGGGTTCCTGCAGATGCCTGAATTCCCAGCTGCACGTGACACCCACAGGGCAGCCCCCACGCAGGTGCTCCAGGGCCCTGAGCTCCAAGTATCTGACCGCCCAACCCGATCGTCTTCTCTCCTCCCCGCATCACCTCCAGCCCCTCTGCAATGGGCCTCGTTTCTCTCTGGCATGCACCACAAGCTTGGGCCCCTCTCTCTCTGTCACTCTCTGACTGGCCAAGGGCTTGCTCCATTCTACTGACGATGCAAGTCCCAGCTGATAAGCCTGGGGAAACAGCAGAACCCAAGTGATGTCTTTCACATGGGGCTCTAAGCTTCACAGGCCATTCCTGTGACCAGTAAACCCTGCACAAGCCCCTCTCTGGAGGGGTCCCCACCGCCCCACCCCCACCCCGTCCTGCAGACACAATGCTTCCTCTCCACAGCTGGTCACTTGCATCCTATGTCACTGGGAAATGATAAATACTTGTCCACAGCCTGTCTCCCTTCCTCCCCTCCCTGCTGCCCTCCTATCAAAACCCAAACCGCCCTCCCCAACGCCACGTGGCCCCCATGGCACAGCCCAGGCATCAGCCTCACATCGCTTCCTGAGACGACTTCCTGTCACCTCCTGCCCCCACCCCCCCAATATGGCTGTTCCCTCTCTGTCTCCTCTCCCCCGGCCCCTCCTGCAGCTGGAACGACCAGGAAGAGTCTGTGAACCTTCTCTTATGGAGGTCTCAGCTGACTGCCTTCAACCCGACGCCAACCACAGGCTAAGACGCCCACTGCGTCCTGTACATTTTTCGATGTGGACATAGCTCCAGCTCCACACCTCCTCCTGGGCACCTCACATTCTTCCCAGGTTCAACCTTGGCTCTGCAGTCACACTCACACCAGAGTTCTGGCATTCCATGGACTTTCTCCTTTTCTCACCCCGCCCCCACAAGCTCTCATGCAGAGGACCTGAAGGGCACCCTCTCCAAACTCCACACAAGTGTGGCCACTTCTCACCGCCTGCACTGCCACAGAGGGTCACACATCACAGCCCGAATCACCCCGGTCCAGCGGTCTCTAAGATGGGATCCTGGACTCTGCTCTAGCCCTGCCCCCCCAACACACAGCCTATTCACAGCACATGAGCCTATGAGAACGGAAGGCAGATCCAGTTCCTCCTCTGTGAAAACCCGAGGACTGCCCCAACAGCGGCAATGCCAGACAAGCCAGTCCCTGCACCCCACACACTCCTGCCTCCATGGCACCCACCATGCTCAGCCCAGGGCCTCCGCACCTCCCCTGCCTCTGTGCTCTTGCCCACAGGCTAAGTGGCTGCTTCCTGGAACTCCTAACTCCACGTTCAAATGCAACTGCTTACAGATGCCCATCTGACCACTCGGCACCTGCCGCCCCCACCCCAGGCAAGCGTGATCTCCCTTCCCTCTCCTCCACGGCGCCGGGGCCTTCTCACAGAACAGCATTTACTTCTAATGCGGCGGCACTGGTCGCTGCACCTGCCCTCCCACACCCACCCACCTCTGCTGGCATCCCCCGAGACAGAGGCAAGGCCCCTTGTGGGCAGGCACCTGTGCCACTGGGCTCCCCACAAGTCCCGAGCTGGAAAAGTGCCCGGCACAACACGGGAGCCCAGGCAACAGGTGTTCAGTGAGCGAGGCGCGAGCCTCAGCATAGCTCAGTGTGACCTCCCACTCATGTTTCCTGTCTCTAACACGAGACCAGCAAAGCCATAAATGCAGAACCATAGAGATCTTTGTAAATCACCAGTCACTGCAACCCTTTACTATGAGGTCCCGAGGACGTCCTCAAAACTCACCCCGGCGCTGGAGCTGGGCTACAAAGGGTTAAGCAGGCCACTGGCTGCCTTGATGGCATTCCACACTGGAGCGCCAGCCCCACCTGCTCTGCCTCTGCCCCAGCTGCCTGCTAACACATCTGGGAAGGCAGGGGATGAGGGTCCAAGTTCTTGGCCCTGACATCTAGGCCAGGAGACCAGGATGGAGCTCCTGGGTCCCGACTTCCACCTGGTCCAACTCTGGATGTCGTAGCCATTTGGGGAGTGCACCAAAGGATGTGTGACGAGGTGTGTGACGAGGGTTAAGAACCCTAGGACAATCCGTCCCGGCACACCTGTGTGTTCTCCACAATGGCCTGAGATTCCACTGAGAAGCAACAGTGGAGGGTTTCCAGCTTCGTTTTCCAAATTCAAGGTTACCTCAGGAGAGTCCAGAGGCGAGCAGAGGAACTGTCTTCGGGCCAAGCCCTGCGTCATTCAGCCGGCTCGTCCCAGTGTCAGGCGGCCATGGGGACAGGTGGGAGACCAGCGGAACGTACCACACTCTGTGAGGGACCAGGCACCTAGGAAGTGAGAGAAAGCACCAGTGGTCAGGGACAGGCGCGGGCGGAGTGCGAAGCCAAGCGTACCAGCAATCGTCCCAGCACCCGCCTTTCAGAGCTCCAGCCCGAAGGGGAGGCTGGTGACACCGTGAGCACAAGTCTTGTCAGACTCAGCGTTTGCCAAGTCAAACACACAGCTCGCTGGACAGGGAACTGAGGCTGCTCAGGTTAAAGAAAATCAACCCCACCAAGAGTCAGGTAACTCCATCAACGCCCACAATCCAGGTCACACACGCCCCGGGTCACAGTCGGGTCCAGCCTGGCCCCAGGGACTCAGGTCCACAGGAGAACCTGACCCCTGAGCAAGCACACGCACTTCTCACACACACATCTCACACATACACACACATACACACCATGCCATACACAATCTCACACATACACATACATACACACCACGCCATACGCACATCTCACACATACACATACATACACACCACGCCATACACACATCTCACACATACACATACATACACACCATGCCATACACACATCTCACACATACACATACATACACACCATACCATAGACACATCTCACACATACACATGCATACACACCATGCCATACACACATCTCACACATACACATACATACACACCATGCCATACACACATCTCACACATACACATACATACACACCATGCCATACACACATCTCACACATACACATACATACACACCATACCATAGACACATCTCACACATACACATACATACACACCATACCATAGACACATCTCACACACACATACACACACATACACACATACATCTCACACACATCTCACACATACACATCATACCATACACACATCTCACACACACACATCTCACATACATACACACACATCTCACACACACACCACACACATACACATACATACACACCATACCATACACACATCTCACACACCACACACATACACATACATGCCACACCACACACACATCACATCACATAAACCCACACACATCACACACACTCACATATACACACATACACATCACACATATCACACACATACACACACCTCATATATATACATACACACATTTCATACACACACCCATACACAAATACCTACACCATACACACACTCACATACATACATACCACACATATATATATAAATATCACACATCTCACACACCACAAACATGACATACCCATGCACATACATATAAATATATGCACGTGACACAATCACATACATCACACACATACATATGCACTACACAGACACCACACACCCCACATATACACCATGCACACCACACACACATCTTGCACACCACACCATACACACCGCATAAACACACACCATGTACCACATACACTTATACACACATATATACACCACATGCACACATATACATACCACACATAAACATGCACACATGTATATGCACACTACACATACACACAAACCATGCACACCTCACATGCCACACACCAACCACACCTACACACAGATACAAGCATATATATCACACACATTGGACATACCACATACACACATATCCCACACATGCTTATACACCATGTCGTGCGTACCACATACCAATACATACATGCCGCATATACGCATACACATATAACATACGTACATAGCACACATACATACCACACAAACATACACACCACACATGCCAGACATACACACACCATACACATGCACACCATACCACATACACATACACACCACAAAGGTCACATACACATATCACACACATGCACATCACACCATACATATACAACACATATGCTAGACATACATACTCCACACACACACCCACACACCACACACACACACACCATGCACACTTCACACCTACACATATCATATCCCTCCCACAACACACCCTCCCCAAGAGAACTGAAATACATCTTTATATCAAAACTTACACATGAGTGAGTGCTATAACTGTATTACTCTTCATAGCTCAACATGGAAAAGACCATATGTCCATCAACTGGTGAATGTGTTTTACAAACGTAGAAAACCCATGCAATGGAGGTGCCTGTAAAAAGTACTACTTTGGGGTCAGCGCTGTGGCATAGAGGGTAACGCTGCCACCTAAAATGCCTGCATCCCATAGGGCACCAGTTACAGCCTAGCTGCTCCACTTCCATCCAGCTCCCTGCTAACGGTCTGGGAAAGCAACAGAGGATGGCCCACGTGTTTGGGCCCCTGCACCCACGTGGAAGACCTGGAAGAAGCTCCTGGCTCCTGGCTTCAGCCAGCCCAGCCTTGGCTGCTGGGGCCATTTGGGACCAGCACATGGAAGATTCCCACCCCACCCCTGCCTTGTCCCCCACCCCCCATAACTCTGCCTTTCACATAAATACAAAATAATCTTTAAAGAAAAAAAAGGCCCAGTGAGTTGGTTCATGCTACATCATGGATGAACCATGGGACCACCGAGTGAAGGGAAGGTATTCCAGGAGAAAAAACCATAGAGGGCACGGAACGTCCGTGGAATGTCCTGGACAGAAAGATCCACACAGAGGAGAGCGATGCCGGACCCGGACCGCAGAGGCTCAGAGCATGGGAGGAGGAGGAGTGAGGGCTCTCGGGTACAGGGCTTTCTGAAGGGGAACCGAAAACGCTCAGGAGAGACCATGGCTACACAGCTCAGAATATGCTAGAAAAAAAAAAACAAGGGATGGAACGTTTAAAACCACAACTTGCATGCTGTGTGAATTATATCTCAATGAAACTACTATTTAGACACATGGGTGGGGGGAGGGAAGGGAAGGGAAGAGGAGGGGAGGGGAGGGGAGGGGAGGGGAAGGGAGGGGAGGGAGGAAAGAAGGAAAGAAAGGAGAGAGGAGAGAAGAAAGAAGGAAACACAGAGGAGGAAGGCAAGACTGCGCGCGACCCTCACAACGTTCTCTCCTCTAGCACAGCTTCTGCTCACCAGGACTGCAGCCCCGGTAGCTGGACTCTATTTTTAGGCCTCTAGGATCAGGGAGCGAAGCACAACATCACCCGTCTTTCTGTTTCCCATCCTGCCTCTGGGGGACCATCCTGGGGACCACAGCAGGGTCCCGGGGCAGCCCCGCAGGAAGCACACCCGGTGGAGAGACCCCCAGGCTGCCCTGGCAGATGCTCCTCCCTCCTGCCCCTTCACTAAGACCACACGCCTTGCACACAGGCAGCCTGGAAGTGCTGACTGTCTTGCAGGGCTCTTGACCCGGCTGCTCAAAGCCAAAGCCTTCAGGGCTGAGCGCCCTGGCCACACCCACAGACCCACCTGGCCCCACACACAGCAAGCCTCTGGCCTCCAGAAAGCTTCTTCCGCTGGGTCCCAAGCATTACCAAACGACAAAAAACGCCATCCGCTTGGCTGCAAATCTATCATCTGCCTTCGCTGAGTAACAAATCCCAATTCTTCAAGCAGAAGACAACACAGAGTCTCTTACTCTGATTGTGCCAGCTTTCCCAGGAGACAGGAGCCTGCAAACAGAATCAGAACAGCAGGAGAAACGAGCTCCGCTCGGCAGGTGCACTGGCAGCAGGAGGCTTCCAGAGCTGCACTGGAAGGTGGTGTATAGACAGAGGCTGCCCACACAGCTCCCTGCCCAGGGGTGTGCCCGGAGCCTGTGTGGCTCTCAGGCTGGTGGAGGTGGCACAGCCCCACCTTCCCAGCAGCCCAAGGCCGCCCCAGGGCTGGTCTATGCCTGCACTGCCTCAGCACCCGTGGGCAGGCTGCAGACTCTGTGCCACCCATGTTTCTGATGTTCAGCCTCCAGCCACAGCACCTGCCAATCAGCGAGAAAGCGCTGGCCCTTGTAGCATGGTGAGCACCGCACACGGCAGTCGGTCCACTTCCTATGTCCTGCCCCGTCCTGGTGTGAGTAGGAGCAGGGCCGGCTTTTACAGAACATCCACTGTGTGGGCAGCGGGTGTGAGCAGAAACACCTGCAGAGAACAGGCATCCGTTCCTCCACCTTTTCATGCCCTCTCCACACCAGTGAGACACCGGCAGGCATGAGACCGAGAGGAGTGGCACGTGGTGCCCGCTTCGAGTCAGTTGATGTCGGAATCTGCACCCCTACTCGTGACCCTTTGGGTGACTGAGTGACACTAACGCTGTGTGCCGTCGAAGCCAACGCGATACGCTCGCTACAGGAGGGGCCTTCCTGGCTAAGAAGCCTCCACAGAGCTCGTCTCTCCCAGCCCCTTCTGCAAGTCGCACAGCCTCCAGCATGTGGAAACGAGGTCTGAACGGTTCAGGGTAACCCACGAAAGGCAGTCTCCTGCGTGCACCTCAGCAGAGACATCTCTCCACTTAATTCTCCCGCAGGCTGATGCAGAACAGCTCACAGAAGGGCCCTGCTGCTGAGTTATGACCAAGACGGAGCCTTGCCAACAAACGCCCCAAACTACAAGGAGCTGGAAGGACCAAACGGAGGAGGCTTAAGACCAACGAGCTAAGCAGGGCTGGGCCCACTAGAAACCTTCAGAGCTTGGGAGTCTCAGTACTCATACACATACATACACACACATATATAAATACATATATATGTATAATATGTATACATACATATACATATAATATGTATCTATATACATAGAAACATCAGTGAGAAAAGCTATCATAAATCAGAAGCAGATAAAGAAATGGGTGCTACTTTTTAAGTGCTGATTTATTTTCATTTTATTTGAAACACGAGACAGAGAGAGATCTTGCATCCAGTGGTTCACTCCCCAAACGCCTGCACCAGCCAGGGCTGGGCCAAGCCAAAGCCAGGGGCCTGGAACTCCACGCAGGACTCCCATGTGGGTGGCAGAAAGGGGAGTAGAGAAGACTGGACTCGCCCCAGGCATTTCTGTGTGGGCTGTAGCTGCCCGAGCAGCCACCTGCCCACTGCACCCCACGCCGGCCCCAGGGAGCGCTGTTTTCAGAAGCGGTGAATCTTCAGTGAGACCCTGAGAGTGGACGGACAAGAGCAAGCCCAGCTAACGGGGAGGTGGTGGTGACAGGCAGGAGGCAGGCTCGGGTGGATTCTGAAGACAGATCCAAAAACAGTGATCAGGAGGAAGGGTGGGAGGCAGGGAGGGAGGGGAAGGGAGAGAGAAGGCAAAGATGCTTCCAGGTTTCTGAGCCCCATGAGTGTCAAAGGCAGAGAGCAGGAGAGGTGTGAGGCTGGCACCTGGGCCGCAATGCCTGGACAAAAGAGACCACGGAGACACCCAGGACACTCAGGGAGGCTGCACACATGTGACGGGGCTGGCTTCCCATGAGCACAGCCTTGTGTGGCCTCAGGAAAGCCCTGTTGTTGCCACGCCTTCTGGACTGTGAGTTGCACTCTCCCTACACGGGGCCCACACCTGTGGCTGCCACACCCTTGCGGGCTGCCTCTCTTCTGCAGCGGAGGTCTCTGTCCAGCGCCAGCTCCAGAACACACCCATCCGCTCCGGCTATCAGCTGAATGAGTCTTTAAAATTCCTTGTGCTGAAAAGATGCTCGGCGAATTCCTGCCTCCCTCCCGATTCTAAGAAATCCTTACAAACATGAAGGCAGAGCCTTAGAGCCATTCCCAGAGGACCGACTGATTTGCCCACCTGGATACTAAGTCAGGACAAAATGCAGAGGCATCACCATGGGAGAAGAAAGCTTAGTAGCGTGAGATGGGGTGGCGCTGTGGGGCAGCAGGTTAAAGCCCAGGCATGCAGCACCGGCATCCCATAGGGACCCAGGGTTCGAGTCCCAGCTGCTCCACTTCTGACCCAGCTCCTTGATAATGCACTTTGGAAATCAGTAGGAGATGGCCTAAGTGGTTGGACCCCTGCACCCACATTGGGGACCTGGAAGAAGCTCCTGGTTCCTAGCTTCAGCCTGGTCCAGCCCCAGCAGTTGTGGCCTTTTGTGGAGTAGACCAGCAGTTGGAAGACCTCTCTCTCTGTCTCTACCTATCTCTGTGACTCTGCCTTTCAAATAAATAAAAATAAATTTTTTTAAAAAAGTAAGATAAAAGGCACACTGACGCTAAAAACTCAGAATGTGGGCTGATGACTGTGCCCTGTTAGGCAGGAGATCAGGAAACGGTGCTGCCTGGGTGCTGTCATCCTCTGTCACCCATGGGATGTGACACAGTTGGTTCACAGGTGTTAGGCAGCACGGCATTTTTGGAAAAAAAAAATATAATGATGGGACGCCCACAGTGGGCACTGTGGTGTAGCAGGTGAAGCAATGCTGGCATCTCACATGGGCACCAGTTCTAGTCCCACGTGCTCCACTTCTGATCCAGCTCCCTGCTAATGCGCCTGGGAAAGCAGCAGAAGATGGCCCAACTGCTTGGACCCCTACACCCACATGGGAGACCCAAAAGAAGCTCCTGGCTTTGGTCTGGCCCAGCCTCAGCTGCTGCAGCCATTTTGGGAGTGAACCAGCAGTTGGAAGAAATCTCTCTCTCCTCTTTGTATCTATGCCTTTCAAATAAATAAATACATTTTTTTTTTTTCAGAGAAAAGAGAAGCCACAGAAGGTACCAGGGAAAGTGGCAATCAAAACCACAAATGCTACAGATTCAAAGTGTCTTCCACATCAGAATCTGACCAATCAGTATATGAGATACAGGCTGACCAGGTCTGTGGTACCTCCTTTCCTGGTCTCCTTCCAACTTAATCTGATAATATTCTGCCTTTTTCTATATTAGATCTGGCTTGGAAATAGTACCTATAAGCCTTATTATCTCAGCATATTTTAGGTACTTTTCTAGATTATTTATTTTTAAAATTGATTTGAAAGGCAGAGTTACAGAGAGATCATCCATCCACTGTCTTTCCCTCTCCCTTTGTAACTCTTTCAAATAAATCTTTAAAAGAAAAACTCAGAAAGCAACTCCTTTGATTATGTGATTTTTGAAAAGGAATAGGGTCGACTTGTAAGGGCTGAGAAGCAAAACAATCTCTACATAGCCAATGCAGTATTTTCTACTTAAAAAGTGTGGCGAGGAGTGGGGTGGGAGGTTGGCAGTGCACAGACACCACGGGTGGAAACCAGCCGGAACGAACAGCTCCAGCAGAGAAGAAAGACTGGCGGCCGGGACGGGACAGAGAGCTGCTCGCCACCTTGTCACATACGCACGTTTTCTCTGAGATCAAAGCCGCAGGGCACTCAGGTCCCCACTCGAGTGACATTTACCCCCTCACACTGCTGGGGACAAGACCGCTGTGCAATCTGAGAGCATGGTCGTCACCCCGGGCAAAAACCCTCCCTGTACACGGTCCCCTCTCCCCTCCTCCCCAGAGCCCCGGCGGCAGCAGTCTGAGGTCCGCGTGGATGCTTCTACGCGTCCGGGGTACTTCCTCTGAACTGACCACACACTCTGTGACCTCCTGTGTCCAGCTCCTCTTGTACTTCTTTTTTTTTAAACAAAACTAAAGTCTAAATAAAATACCTGTTGGGAAAATCCCATCATTATAATTTTTTCCCCAAAAATGCCGTGCTGCCTAACACCTGTGAACCAACTGTGTCACATCCCGTGGGTGACAGAGAATGACAGCACCCAGGAAGACAGCACCGTTTCCTGATCTCCTGCCTAACAGGCCACAGTCATCAGTCCAGAGAAAATTGGCAGCACCCAGTCTGCGCAGAAGACCGTGAGCAAGTCAGAAGAAGCGACGTGTTAGAGCGGAAGCTGGAAGTCGACCCTGAACCACAAAGCCACCCAACCTCGTGCCTGTAGTTCTGAGGGCCCATCTCCACCCAAACCCTTGGCCAGTGCATTTATGGGGTGTGTGATGTACACCTAGGAATCACACACAATAGCACAGGCGGCTGCAAAACTACACATGTGGAGACCTGAGGTTTCAACTCTGATGTGGGAACAGTCAGAAAGCCCACACTCACTCCCATCTGCAGAAGTCTGGTCAAATAGAAGATCAATGACGGGGCCAGGACTGTGGTGTAGCTGTAAGGCTGCTGCCTGCAATGCCGGCATCCCATACGGGCGCCAGTTCAAGTCCTGGCTGCTCCACTTCCAATCCAGCTCTCTGCTGTGGGCTGGGAAAGCAGCAGAAGACGGGCCAAGTCCTTGAGACCCTGCACCCACGTGAGAGACACAGAAGAAGCTCCTGGCTCCTGGCTTTGGATCAGCGCAGCTCAGGCCGTTGCGGCCAATTGGAGACTGAACCAGCAGATGGAAGATTTCTCTCTCCCTCTCTCTCTCTCTCTCTGCCTCTCCTTCTCTGTGTGTGTATAACTCTTTCAAATAAATAAATCTTAAAAAAATAAAAAGAAAATCAATCAATGAGTTTTGGGCCCATCAGAAAAATGAAGTCCCAGGGCAAACCAACAGATCACATCAAACTCTACCTGCCACCCTCCAGGGTCGTCTACACTGCGGCAAATGGCAGGATTTCACTCTTTTTCATGGCTGAGTGTTATTCCATTGTGTATGTGTAAACACATTTTCTTTTCCATTGGTCTATCAATGGAACAACTAGGTAGAGTCCCCTGTGTGGCTGACATCAACATAGCTCCTCCAGGGTTCTTCGATCAGTGTTGGTTACTTCTACTTAACCTGAATCTTTGTATCTAAGTTAAATATATCTCACCGGGGAGTCAGGTGAAATCAGAGAGTCACAGCCAACATCTGTCCCTAGCTGAAGGGATCAGCAGGAGGAGTTGGGATATTGTGCCACAAGATGCCTTCATACAGGAGCAGGTGCTGCAGAGTTTTTTAAAAGAGAACTTAGAGGGTGAGGGGATGGACTGTTGGATGTCAAGATTTCTGTCAAGCTGCTTAAAAATCCCTGTATCTTGAGAGCGGCAAGATGGCGGAATAGGAAGGGAGCACACCGATAGTCTGGGGAGAGACAGTTTAATAAAAGTGGAGATACTGCAGGTTCAAGGAAGAGTAGGGGAAGAAACAGCAGAGAAAACCCTTCCGGAACTGCAGATTCACAGTGGACCTGCGTGGAGAGCGTGGGAGCCCGCAGTTTTGGGATACCAGCAGCAGATTCAACACACCAGCGCTGGAACGCGAGGTGAGCAGAACCTCAATAGCCCGATATACCAGCAGGGAAGCGGAAAAGGGAGCCTAGAGCGAACAAGGCTTGAAACCCTGCGGGGAAAAGTTCACCAGCTAGAAGGGAATGGCGAGACATAGCCCAGGTACTTAGAGAGAAAAACTGCCAGCCCAGAATATTATATCCTGCCAAGCTCTCATTTGTGAATGAAGGTGAAATAAAGACCTTTCATAACAAACAAAAATTGAAAGAATTTGTCGCCACTCGTCCAGCCCTGCAAAAGATACTTAAAGATGTGTTACACACAGAAACACAGACACACGGCCATCAACATGAAAGAAGATAAACGAAGGGAACCTCACAGCAAAAGATCACAGGGAATTCAAAGCACACATTTGGAAAGAAATTATGGGACATGTACTCTATAGAATACTATACAGCAGTCAAAAACAATGAGATCCGATCATTTGCAATAAGATGGAGGAATCTGGAAAACATCATTCTGAGTGAATTAAGCCAGTCCCAAAGGGACAAATATCATATGTTCTCCCTGATCAGTGACAACTAATTGAGCAGCAAAGGGGAAACCTACTGAAGTGAAATGGACACAATGAGAAACAGTAACTTGATCAGCTCTTGTGCTGACTGTTGTTGTACAATGTAATACTTTATCCATTTTAGTAATTTTTTTATTCTAGTACTATTGGTTGAACTCTGTAATTAACAAACAATTATTCTTAGGTGTTTAAATTTTAACTGAAAAGTGATCCCTGTGAAATATAAGAGTTGGAATAAGAGAGGGAGGAGATGTACAATTTGGGACATGCTCAATCGGAACTGCCCCAAATGATGGAGTTAGAATTGTGCCAGGGAATTCCAATACAATCCCATCAAGGTGGCATGTACCAAGGCCATCTCACTAGTCCAAGTGATCAATCTCAGCTCACAATTGATCACACTGATAGGTCTAAGAGTCAAAGGGATCACACAAACAAGACTAGTGTCTGCTAATACTAACTGATAGAATGAAAAAGGGAGAGAATGATCCAACATGGGAAGCGAGATACACAGCAGACTCATAGAATGGCAGATGTCCTAAATAGCACTCTGGCCTCAGAATCAGCCCTTAAGGCATTCAGATCTGGCTCAAGAGCCCATGAGAATATTTTAGGCATGGAAAGCCAAGACACTCTGGAAAAAAAAGAAGACCTAAATGAAAGATCTCTGTGAATGAGATCCCAGTGGAACGAATGGGGCCATCAAAGAAGGAGGTACCTTTCTCTGAAGGGAGGAGAGAACCTCCACTTTGACTATGACCCTGTCGGAATAAGATCAAAGTCAGCGAACCCTAAAGGCTTCCATAGCCTTGGCAACTCATGACTAGAGCCTAGGGAGATTACTGAGGCCATAAACAAGAGTGTCAAATTGTTAAATCAACTTCAAGAGTCACTGTGTACTTACGTCTCATGTGGGATCTGTCCTTAATGTGTTGTCCAATGTGAAGTAATGCTATAACTAGCACTGAAACAGTATTTTACACTTTGTGTTTCTGTGTGGGTGCAAACTGATGAAATCTTTACTTAGTATATACTGAATCAATCTTCTGTATATAGATCATTAAAAATGAAAAAAAAATCTTGGTGTTAAATTGGAAATTGCCTAGAAAATTAATCAATTTTTTTAAAAAATATATCATGTAGGATCTCTGTCCTTAATGTGCTATACATTGTGAATTAATACTATAACTAGTACTCCAACAGTATTTTTCACTTTGTGTTGCCATGTGAGGGCAAACTGTGGAAATCTTTACTTAATATATAGTAAACTGATTTTCTGTATATAAAGAGAATTGAAAATGAATCTTGATGTGAAGCAAGGGGAGAGGAAGTGGGAAAGGGGAGGGTTCTGGGTTGGGGGGAAGCCATTGTAATCTATAAGCTGTATTTTGGAAATTTATATTCTTTAAATAAAAGCGTTATAAAAAAAAGTGAACTTAGATTTAAAATGCATAGTGCGAACAGGCTAAAAATGTTAAAAGAAGCAAAGCTTATGTGATAATAGAAAAGATAACAAATTAGCAATGTCAGAAAAAGAGTTAAAAACAGACAATATTAATAGAAAAGTTACAGATATTATCAGATACAGATACAGATATTATCTAAATGTATCAATAATCACCTTAAATGTGGATGGTCTAAATATGTAGTTAAAAGATAACAGATTCTCACGGGAACAGAAAAGTAAGACTGTACATATGTTATGTTGTCTATGAGAAACCCACTTTAAATATAAAGATTCAAGTAAAAAGTAGCCAACACTAAATAAAGAAGGTGGACCAGCTCCAGCTATGGTAATGTCAGGCATGACAGCCACACTAGGGAACCAACCTGGGTATTCTACTGGGAGGTGAATAGATAAACAAAATCTGGTTACATATACACAATGGAATAACACTCGGCCATGAAAAAGAGTGAAATCCTGCCATTTGTGGCAGCACAGATGAGCCTGGAGGGTGACATGTTAAGGGAAGTAAGGCAGGAACAGAAAGACTGGGGTTGGCGCCGTGGCGTAGTGGGTAAAGCCACTGTCTGCAGCACTGGTATCCTAGACAGATACTAGTTCAGGTCCTGGCTGCTCCACTTCCAATCCAGCTTCCTGCTTATGCACCTGGGAAAGCAGCAGAAGATGGCCCAGGTGCTTATGTCCCTGCATCCACACGAGCGATCCGGAAGATGCTCTTGGCTCCTGGCTTTGGATTGGCTTAGCTCTGGCTGTTGTGGCAATTTGGGGAGTGAACAAGGGATGGAAGGTCTCTCTCTCTTTCTCTCTCTCTCTCTCACTCTGCCTTTCAAATAAATGAATAAAGGTTTAAAAAAAAACAGAAATACAAGTACTGCATGTTTCGTTTACAAGTGAAAGCCTAAAAGCTGAGGCCACCAGAGCAGACAGAAGAACAGAGGTCCAGAGGCTGGAAAGGGGAGGGGGAGGGGCCGCAGGGAGGATGCCGAATGGGTACAGGGTGCAGCTGGATCGAAGCAGCAACTCCTGGTTCTATGGCACAGTAGGGTAACTGATGGAAAACCATTAACTGTAGTTCTCAAAACTGCCAACACAGAGGATTCTGAATGTTCCCAACACGAAGAAATGATAAATGCTTGAACTGATGGATATGCAATTAATCTATTCATTGCCCATTGTATACATGGATTAAAATATCACAACTCAAAATATGTACAATTAGTATGTGTCAATTACGAATAAAAATACACATATTAAATCCTTTAAAAAAACAACAGGGACATCACCAAATGCTGATAAAGGAAATCAGTTCTCCAAGAACTAACAATGCTAAATAAACAAGCATGTACCCCTTAACTGAGCCCCGAAACACAGAGGAAACTGATTGAACTGTGAGGAGAAAAGACAAATCCACTCCAAGGCAGTGGCTATTTTAACCCCGCAGGCAGAGAATCCATAGGGATGCAGCTGAGTTGAAGAGTACTAAGGAGCAATTGGACCTACTGGATCCAGAACACGCCACCCAATAAGAGCAGAATGCACATCCAGCTCACGTGGCACGGTCCAGTCCATAAAACAAACAAAACGCAGAGCACACAGATGTGCTCTCACCTCACCATGGAATTAAATTACAAACCGGAACGGAAAGATAGCTGCAAGATGCCCGAACATTGAACAGCGCCGTCCGAGGTAACCCCTGGGTCCCACGCATTTGCACTGTAAATGGAAAAACAGCTCACAAAATAGGAAAACTGGGAAAGGAGGAACGTGGGGGCCACTGCACTCAGGCTGTTCCATTTCTGGCCGAAACTCCAGAGGAAGCAATGAACGGCCTCAATGGCTGAGACATCCCCACAGGGCAACCTTCCACTCAGCCAGCGAGGGGCGCCCAGGGAGGGGTGTGAAAGCTGCAGGCAGTCCCATCTACCCTGGGGTCTCTGTCCTCCTGATTGTGCAGCCCCCGGGGCCAGCCATGGACCCACTTTGGGGATGGGTCTCTGACGACTTCTCCACATTTTCTCCAGCCCGAGTTATTCACTGCACAACAGAAGTGACCCCGGGGTTCTTCTTAGTTACAGGTGACCAGGACGGGGATGGTGACAGAGAGGTGGAGAGCTGTGCCGGGCGCAGGATTCTCCCGTCTGTACCCAGTCTTCCTAACTCAGCCAAAGTGCTGTCTGTTCCACCGCAGGCGGCCAGTGTGGAAGCCCGGGTGCTCACCTGGACCGTGGGTGCCACACCTGCAGGGCCGGGGAGGCAAACTGACCTTGGTGTTTAGCAGCCCAGGTGCGGTGCTGAAACTTCTAAACTCAGCAGAACACGCTCCGTGCTCCTGCAGCCCAGAAGGTCCCCACATTCTTCTACACGTGGAACAGAGGGTTGACAAGCTCTGAGTCACAGCCATGCTGCCAGGGAGGGCTGGGGAGAAGTCTAAAGGGGAGGCAGGACGTCCTTCACACACCTGCACCTCAGTAGGCCAAACCCTGAGAAGCATGCCACTTCCCATCCCCACGGCCCCTCCATGACAGTCACCTGTGCCGCCATCATGCAAGCCGCACCTTAGCATCAGTTCTGCTGCTTTTTAATCTTTGGAGTTAAAACTTATTGCCAGGTTTGAAGAACCTTACACTGAGCAAAGCACCCAGCTACCTGCTGGCACCTGGCCTCCTGCCCCCCAGGGTTAAAGGGAGGCTGCTCCTCCCACGCCACCTTCACCACTGAGGTGGGCTGAGGGTCCAGGCAGGAAGAGGAGAAGCCAGCTTTTGGCCTGTGGAGAGGACAAGGTGTGCGTCAGAACCCATTGAGACCAGACTGGGGTGCAGGAAAGACAAGTGATGGGGCAGGCCATTCCCCCAGGAAACCTAGGGACACCCAACCTAGGGGACAGCCAGCAACAAAGCCGGAGGTGGCAAATGGGCCAGGGAAAGCCACCAGCTTTGAAGACGCAAGAGCAGGAACAGAGCAGCTAAGAGAGCAAGGATGCAGACCTGGAACACAGCCTTGCCAAAGAAGGGGTGAGGAGCATGGAGGAGGGAAGAGGGTAGCTCTGCTGTCGGGGCGGGGGGTTGGAAAATAAGCAGGGGGCATGAGATTTCATGTGCCGGACAGACATGGGCTGGGTGCAGACTCCAGGGCTGGGTGCAGACATGGGCTGGGTGCAGACTCCGGGGCTGGACACAAACTCCAGGGCTGGGCACAGATTCCGGGCTGGGTACAGACTCTGGGGCTGGGTGCAGACATGGGCTGGGTGCAGACTCCAGGGCTGGGTGCAGACTCCAGGGCTGGTGCAGACTCCGGGCTGGGTGCAAACTCCAGGGCTGGGTGCACGTGCAGGGTTTATGGAAAGAGACTGCCCTTAACCAGTCTTTGGGCAGCTAATCTGCACACAGTTGGGTGGGGTCCACATTTCTAGATCTTTAAAGCCAGAAGAAGGTCAAGGACAAGACACTGGCAGCCATGGGAGAGACAGAGGCCCCCGGGGGGAAACAAGAAAGACCTACAGCAATGAACCTGAAGTAAAGGTGAGTGCATCCAGGTAGATTTCAACAGCTGAGGAGTTTCCTAAGGAAAACATTCAACTCATCTAACCCAAGCCCTTCTGTGTACACATTCATCAAAAACGTCGCAGAACCCATGAATCCAACCCAATCAATCTGAGCAGCACAGGCTGTAGAAAAGGGGGACCCGAGTCTGCCAAGCCGGGGAGGAATCCAAAACACAGACAACCAAACTGAAGACAGCAGCGAGAAGCATGCCGTGTCGGGGACAACGCTGCACCAGCCAGCTCTCACGCAGCTGGCACAGTGCCCCTGGTTCTGGCCACCCTGGCCTCCAGCACAGAGCCAGTCAGAAGGGCGTGAACCTGTAAAGAACAACCTCCTCCAAGTCCCTGCAGAGCAGCACCCCAGGCTCAGGGAGGGGGGATGTGGAGTCACACCTGGAGCTTTCTGTTATCTTGAGACAGACAGAGACACAGAGAGAGAGAGAGACAGAGACAGAGACAGAGACAGAGACGGAGAGACACACACAAAGAGAGAGCTCCCATTTGCCTGTTAACTCCCCAAATGCGCACAATGGCCAGAGCTGGGCCGGGCTGAAGCCAGGAGCCAGGAACCCAGTTTAGGCCTCTGACGTGAGTGGCGGGGACCCTGGTGACTGAGTCACGAGCTGCTGCTTCCTGGGGCCTGTGTTGGCAGGAAGCTGGAATCCGGAGTGGAGCCAGGCGTCTAGGCCAGGCACTCGAAGGCGGACATGGGCGTCTTAACCGGCACCTTTACTGATAGGCAAATGCCTGCCCCAGCACCTAGGTAATGAATACTGTGGCAATCTCATTTTAAAAAGTACAAAGGAAATCATTTTAGTAATATACTTTATTTATCCCAGTAGAGCCAAAATACAATCATTTCAACATGCCATCCTTATAAAAATCATTACTGGGAACAGGTGTTTAGCACAGCAGTTACGATGCCCTCATCCCCCTTCAGTGTAGCTGGGTTCAAGTCCTCTGATAACAGGGGAGGCTCTGATCCCACCAGTGCAGACCCGGGGGTGCTCAGGAGCAGAAACGGCTCAAGGAACTGGGTCCCTGCCACCCACAGGAGACCCGGATTCAGTTCCTGTTTCTCCATCTTGGTCCATCCCAGTCTGAGCCATTTCAGATATTTAGGAAAGGAACCAGCAGATGGGAGTTCTCTCTGTCTCTCACATAAAACACACTGGCTGGCCCTTTGCATTCTGTTTTCCACACTAGACCTCTGAAATCCACTTCAAGCACAGCCGCGGTGGGGACTGGCCGGCGTTCCAGGGCTCCAGAGCCCCAGAGGCTCAGCAGCTCCCACGCTGGACAATGGGGCCCCAGGACAGCACTGGCCTCCAGCTGGCTGCAGGCACAGGAAGTCCTGCCCGCCCACAGAAAACAGCCCTCGTCTGCCAGGCTGGCAGGACACGGCGGTGGGCCGCGGGCGGGCAGTCCCTCAGCAGGCACAGCTGAGCTGCTCCTCCTGCAGCGAGGCCGGCCACACTGCCTATGGCCAGGGACCGGGAGAAAGCAAGGTCACTGTCCAGAAAGCAGAGCTGTGGGCCGAGGAGGAGCACGTCCCAGGAGCACAGGCAGGAGCTGCCCTGACCTCAGGAGGGGCAAGACTCGTCCTCCCGTGTGGCACTCATGTGTGCCCTCCCCGGCACGGGGCCTGGTCTACACTGAGCGCTCCTCACAAGCAGAACCTCCTTACAAGTCAGAGAAAGGACGAGCAGCCCACTGGGCCGGACAGCAAGGGCTTGCTTGCTGCGTGTTCCCACTGCGTGGTGTACAACAGCACTCACGATGCACACGTGAACACTACAGTGTGTGCCTCTGCATGTGTCTGGATCGTCCACCTTTCAAGGCGGAAGATGCAGATTGGGCCAACGGCCGTGGGTTGAGCACCTGCTATGTGAAGGTGCTGGAAGTTTGCCGAATGAATCAGGCAGGACTGGGACTTGCCGGCCCTCGCTATACCCGACCCTGCACCTGCACATGGAAGTGCCTAGCACCACGAGAAGGACATGGAAGCCTCACGCACCTGGACGTGGACCCTGACCCTTAAGGGCTCTCTGTTCCAGGACAGCAGGTGGGAGAGAGGCAGAAAGGCGGCCCCGGAAGTCCCAGCACGACCGGCACCGCGGCATCACGCGGCTCTCGACTGCTTCATCTTGCCCAGTCCCCCAGCCGCTCTCGCTTCCTCACTTCTCACGACTCGGGGGGTCGCCCTGCAGTCCAGCTCGAGCCATGGAGCCCTCCCCGGAGCCGGCTGAGGTGCTTCTGGAAAACGCTGCTCCTTCCGGACACAGCGGCAGGTGCAGCTGACGCCCACTCCTCCACCTCCACCGCTGCCACACACACAGACGTGAGCCCGCCACTCTGGTGGTCTCCCTGGTCACAGGGCAGCCGGCATGCTGGCACAGGTCACTCACGGAACACGGCGCGGCGGGAAGGGGCTCTCAGGGACACGGCAAAGCAGCTGCTTCAGTGCCACAGCCACCCACCCTCAACACCTTCTTGCTAGAGGCGGAAAGTCTTGGTACGGAGCTCTGCCACATGAACTGACAGACACTGCTGTGTGCCTCTGTGCTCTGGCCTGAACCCCTGGCACTTCTGCCTCTGATCACACGGGGCAGGCTCTCTTCACATGAATTAAGCAAAGGTGAGATCAACAGAGCAGGCCCTGATCCTCATGAGAAGCGACACGGACACTGGGACAGAGAAGGCAGCCACATGAACATGCAGGCAGAGCCCGGAGCAACACATTCGCCTGCACCCAGGACTCTGCACCTGTCTGTACCTGTGCTTAGCTTCCCCGTGTTCTGCTTCCTGCCTGCTCCTGTCCTAGGGTACACGGGAAACCCTACACTCACTTCTGGCCTCTGGTGCCTCTTTACATGACTAAGAGAGGGAAGCAATGAGGACATCACCCAAGAGCAGTGCTGGGAAGAGGGTGGGGGACGCACCGACACAAAGGCAGGTTCACGGGACCCTGCAGGTGGACGGAATAAAGGGATCTTTCTTTCCATTCTTCCTAAGACATCTGGCCCTGTGCTCCACTCTGCTGGCCTCCCACCCCCAGAAAGCCTCAGCTGTAGGGCTGCCGCTAATGCTTCATTGAGACAGAGAGAGGAAGGAAGGAGGGGAGGGAGGGAGGAACTGCTCTCTGAGGTCAGGGAGCCAGCTCTGTCCCATCACCATCCGGGACTGCGATCGCCTCCCCCAGCCACGCCAGGAGGAGGAAATACCAACGAATTTCAGCTCTTCGGGCCCTGGTGCTCAAAGTCTTCGGGAGCTCCGTGTGCTCCACCGCACTAAACCGTTCTGCTCTGCCCCACGCGCTTCCAAAAGGAACTGAGGCAATGGAGCCTTGGGAAAGAGGGTGCGAGGAGCCCCAGTGCTGCCTCCCATTCTCAGTCACTGCCGAGTCAGGGCCTCTGAGGGTCTGCGCCCTGCTCATCACGCAGGCTGCCCTGGAGCACACCCAGGAGGGCACGCGTGGGTGCACACCTGCCACGCTTGCAGCAGGAGAGCAGGTGCTGTGTCAGCAGCCATCTGGAACCGTGGACTCTTCCTCACGCCCACTGCAGCACATTTACTGCTGCAGGTCTCCAGCTCCTGCGTGGAAGAGCCACAGGAGACGCAGCCCGCCTTCCACTCAACGCCTGATGGCTCATCCAGCAGCCTGCCTCCTCCTCACCCTCCAGACGGAATCCTACTCGGCCTGAATGGTCACCCCCTTCTGCTCCAGCTCCTGAACCCTCTTCCCCAACCCCCTGCCTCCTCTTCACACCTCTCCCCTCCCCTATTCTACCCACTGAGAACTTCCTCCCCAGAAGTCCACGAAACATGCCCGGATGAGCATAAGCTGCACTCGGTTCTGTCACCGCAGTACACACCCCTCTGATACAGCGGGGCCATCACAGGGTAAGGCCCAACTCACTCCACAGGCACGTCCCACGGCGTTCCCACTGATGGATGCCCAGAAGTGAGTCCCTCAAATACTGGGTGCAGACTCCGGGGCTGGGCGCAGACATGGGCTGGGCGCAGACTCCGGGCTGACATGGGCTTACCTACTGTGCAGGCGACCACTGCACCCACCACCTCCCCCACCTTGGTACTTACATGGCAGCACCACTGAACTCGCCACGGGGTCCAGCATGGCACTCACCACTGCACCCCCGCACAATGCCAAACACAGCACCCACCGTGGTGCCGAGCGCTCTCCGGGGCGTCCTCCCCACATTCTGGACCTCCAGAGCTGCATCTGTGATCCTCACTCTGGACCCCAAGCAAACACCCCCCCCCCCCAACTCCCCACTGCGCAGGCGTCTCCCAGCTGGCTCCATGATGGTGGTGCGCAGACTCTCCACTTCCTCACTGATCCGCTGCCTGAGACCCCCCTCCTGACCCTGGTTTCTCCATCGTGCACTCAATCATGTTAGAGAAACCAAAAGAGCAGGATGGGCATGGGGGGGACCCAGGGACGAGGAGGTTCCTACCTTGGCAGAGCTTCTAGTTTAGTAGAGAAAAATAAGCCGGTTACATAAATCCCTAAAATTAGATTAGAGAGTTTCACATGTAATCAGGGATTCTGAGAAGTCGCTATGGAAGCACCTGGGAGAGAGAATCTTTCTGGCTGAGGAGTGGGGAGGGGACGCAGGAGGGTGGGAGCAAAGGGACTGCCCTGCCCCAGGTCTGTGATTCCGGCCACCTCCGGCCACACACGTCCGTGCCACATCTGTCAAACGCCAGGATCGGATGAGTGGATCTCTGCAGTCACCTCCGGCAGTGTTCACACAGCTCTGGGGCAAAGGCGGCACGGGCCGCACCTTCAACGACCATCAGAACTTGGCACAGAGAGAGCGGAGAACATCCCTGGGTGTGAGCTAGCCTGGAGACCTGGACGGACAGGGCTGGAGCCTGGGGGAGCTACAGCCGAGGGTGCAGATGAGGCCGTAGCAAAGGGTAAGCCAAGGGGACTCACAGAGCACCCTCGGCATGAATTCTCAGATGCCCTCGAAAGGGCCAGGCGCCCAGGGCGTGTACTGCTCATGGGGATGCAGTGGGAGTCTTGATGCACCTCCCTCCAAGTGGCCTTAATACACAGCCTGCCAGTCACCTTGCACGCCCCACTTGAAGAACGACCCTTCTGAAGTCTGCACGTTTTCCCAGGAACACAGCACAGTAAGAGGTGAGCAGAGCCCTAGGAGGGTCACAACACCTGGCGTGATCAGTAACTCTCACGAGCGAGCTGACCAGCACCAGCTCCAGAACGTGGAATCCCTCCCTTTTCTCCCGCGCTTCGCCTGCAGCGCTGTGCTAGTACAAGCGGAAGCGCCTCTGTATCGACGCCATCGATGCCTGGACTAACCTATAGCTCAGAGCAGCAGAACCACATCAACCTCCGAGACCGCGCTGAAGATGGGCGTGCGAGGTTCCTGGACAGTCAAGAGAAAGGCTGCCAAGGGCAAGTGCTATGATCCCCCCTGGCACTCCCCCCTCCCCTCCAAGGAATCGGAAGGCAGGGAAACAACTGGAGGAAACACAGGGAAAGGGGCTCCCCCAAAAGGAAACAACGCAAACACAATCACACGGCTGAGACTTGCCGGGGGATACAGGGAATGAAAGCAACAGCACCAGCAGCTCCCAGAGACGGCCAGCCCCACCCGCGCACAACAGCGGCAATGCGCCCCTGGCCACTCAGCCCCGCTGTGTTGGTTCTGAGCTCCCCACGGACCCCACGCTGTTTCTTGCTGTTCCCAGGCTCCATACTGACACTGCTGGCTAGCTCAGGTGCATCCTCCCAGTCCCCCAAGCAGACCCAGGCTGCACAGGCGTCCCCACTGGTCCCAGGGCTCTCTGCACGCCTATGTCATCGCCCTGACCCTGATGCTACATCAGTCTGGGAATGTTTTTGCTTCCAGCTCTCCAGACTACAGCTTGCTCAAGGTCATGGACTCATTTCCTGCAGGCCTCTGAGCTCAAAGCCCGGCTTCAACGCTTAACATCTGTGAGCCCCTGGGCAGCACTGCTGCTGGCAGATGAGGGCAGTGGTGTGCACGTGTCATCAGGGACCAGGTGAAAGCTACACCTTCCATAATCCATGCCAGGCACCGATGCTTAATGCCCAGTGCATGGGAAACACTTAGTGGATATTAACTACTGTCTGTCTCCAGGCCCACAGACCCGGGAGAGAGCAGAACACAGGCTGGCAAACCTCTTCATAACATCGAGGAACTGACTTCTCTGCAACACTGTGTCCACCTTGTGAACCAGCTCCCTAGAGGAATCCTTTCTCCCACTCCCAGAAGCCAGTCTGGAAACATGCCAATTCAAGTTTTATATCAGGGAGCTAGAGAGATTTAGCAGCAATGAACTGCTCATCATCCCTGAGAAAAATCCGCAATTTGCATTTTTTTTCTTGAAAAAATCTTTACAAATAGTTGCATCTGGGGAGTGGTCCTGCAAAATTCTCCTATAACGAGTGATTAAAACAGGAGTATTTTTATTTCTGTATCTGGGTAAACATTTGGGCCAACATCTTAATTTTACCCTGAAGGAACTGTGGCCACCTAGGGAGGTGAAGACACGTGCCAAGGTCACGTAGCTGTGCCACTCACACAGCTCTGTCCTCCAGCACTGGCCCCCGATGGGGAAGGGAGCGGAGGCTTCAACCTAATTTCTTCATCTCATTAAGAAAAGGTCCTCCTGTGTATCGGTAACGCACAAAGGGAGAAAGGAAACTGGTCCCAGAAACAAAGACCCCAAAGCTCTGCCAGCGCACAGACTTGGCTGTCAGAAAACTGCCCAGAGTGACCGTGAACTGCCCACCTCCCCCGGAAGCATCCCATTCCCTTCAGGGCCTTTCTGCTGCCTCTGGGAACCCCCCCAACATGCACAATGCTCCCCAAAAAGTCAGGGGGCCTGGCCTGGTCAGATGCCTGAGAAGCACCCGAGGGCTGTACGCCAGCCTGAGTGTGCTGGCCCCCAGACTCCCGGGGACAGCAGAGGACCTCGAGTGCAGCCTGTGGAAGGGACCCCACACAGAGCCGGAAATGCTGATGCCAGGGCCAGGCTTCCAGCCTCAGCCCGCCGTGTGCCCTGGCCTCCCCAGCCCCTCCGAGCCGAGCCACTGTCCCCGGGCCCACAACGAGGGGGTTGAAGGGAGGGATTCCTGGCAACCCACCTGGCTCTGAGATTCTCAGCCTCCAAGGACAGACTTCCTCCAGCTCCGGAGAGAAGACTCTCGGGAGGGAGGAGCAATGTAACAAAAACAAGCAGCAGGGACAAACCAGGAACCACGGTGGGAAAGGCCACGTTCTCAGTGGGGCCACGTGGCTCGGAGCCCTGGGCTGCCGAGGAGCAGGGGGCAACATGTGAGGTCTCCCAAGGTCCCAGACCACATCCAATTCCCAGCCGACACACGGTACCCAAGCGTCAGTCTGGATGAGGGGCTGCAGGCCAGCAAGCCAGGCACTGGACGGCCCCTAGAGAACAGAGAACCAACGGAGCTCTGGGCGTTCTCAAACTCTGCCTCGGCCACAGGCCCGCGGCTGTCCCCGTCACTCACTCCAGTTAGCACCTCACTAGTTCCCTTCCAGGGACAGCGATGTCACTGTCAGGCCTCTTTAAAAACTGGAAAACTCAACTTGTGCTGAGCCTGGGAATTTCTCTTCCCACTTCCTCAAGAGGGCCTGGATCCAGGAGCAGCCCTCCGAGAAGGGGCAGCCACGGAGGCCCACCCTGGGGGAGAGGATCCCCAGGCCTGCCCCTCTCCACACACCATGCTGACCATCACTGGCTCCCGGTGCCATGGACAGCCCCAGAGCCCTGGACTGGAATTCAGAGATTCCATGACTTATCCCCGTCTGACCCCTCTAGTCACACTTGCTCTTCATGTTTTAAAAATTCATGAAAACATCGGGTGCACGCAGGGCCCGGCGGTTAGGACACCAGCTGACATGTCTGCATCCGGCATCAGCGTGCCTGGGTTTGTGTTCTGGCTCCACTCTGGAGTCCAGCTTCCTGCCAATGCACACCCTGGCAAGCAGCAACCGAAGGCTCAAGTACCTGAGTCCCTGCCATCCACGTGGGAGATCCAGATTGAGAACTTGGTTCTGGCGCTGTGGAGCAGTGGGTTAAAGCCCCAGCCTGCAGCGCCGGCATCCCATATGGGCACCAGTAGGAGTCCCAACTGCTCCTCTTCCGATTCAGCTCCCTGCTATGGCCTGGGAAAGCAGTAGAAGATGGCCCAAGTCTTTAGGCCCCTGCACCCACGTGGGAGACCCAGAAGAAGCTCCTAGCTCTTGGCTTTGGATCAGCTCAGCTCTGGCCATTGCGGTCTGGCTCTACCTCTCTCTGTAACTCTGTCTTTCAAATAAATAAAATAAATCTTTAAAGAGAGAGAGAGAACCTGGCTCCGACCTTGGCCTGGATCAGTCTTGGCCACGGCCGGCATTTGAGGAATAAACTAGCAGATGGGAGCTCTCCCTGTCCTCTCTCACCGCCTCTCAAGTGAAATAAACCATTTTATTTTGTATTAATGAAAGGAACACTGTAAAACACTCTCAAAGCACATAGACCAGGTTCCCAGTAGTTTAAGGAGACCCGCGGGTCTCTGGTCTGGTCTCCCAAAGAGCCAAGGGGCAACCTGGGCCCTCCCCACACCTGCTGGCCCAGGTCCCCCCACGCGGGCCCCTCCTACCACCTGAACGCCCCACCTGCAGGTCCCGCCCACACACTTCCCCCCAAAAGCCATCCCACCCCTCCTCTCTCTGGGAAACCCCCACAGCCTCAGGAGCTTCTACATGGCCTTGCTTACAAACGCATCTCCCTTGTGGCTTAACGCTCACCGCTCACCTCCACGGATCCCCGGGGCGTGTCCTTGTCCCTCCTCCTGGGCCTCATCCGTGCCAGGCGGTCAGAGCAAGGAGTCTGGTGCTTTTCCCGTGGCCGCCGCGGGGGGTAGGACCCACGCACAGAGCTCCCCGGCTGGGCCTTGCCCACGCAAGTCCTCTGCTCGCCAGCGGCTGCCCTCGCGCAACGCCAACGAGGGACAACTGCTCAGTGGCCGTTCCTCTTCATTCACTGGGAAGGGTGGGGACAGGGACACGCGCGGGAACTTTTGGAGTGACCATCCCGAGACTGGCCTTCGACGACCCCGGAGGGCCAGGACCAGGGGCGGGGGCTTCCCCAGGGACTGGGCGGCAGCGGCTGCGCCCTCTGCCCGGGCCGGCGCTGGCGGAGCGTGCGGGGCGTGCAGGCCAGGAGGCCGGGGGCCCGGGCTGCCCGGGACCCGACTCTCCCGCCCCCTGGCGCTCCCTGGCGCGGCCGCCCTGCCCGAGACTGCGCCGCGGGCCTGCGAGCGACCCGGATCACGAGAGGCGCCCAGGACGCGGGGCTAGGCGCGCGCGGTAGGAGGGAGGTTCCCAAACGCCACGGCGCTGCGGGCGCGGGCGCCAGACCCCCGAGGGGCAGGGCGGGCGTCCCGGGCTCAGAGCCGGCTGGTCCCCGCCCCAAGGCGCTGCCGGTCGCCCCAAGCGCCCGGCAGCGTCCGCGGACCGCGAGGCCGGCTCCGGGGATGCCGACACAATGGGGACGCGCGCGTCACCCTACCTGGTCCCGCGCGGCCCGGAGCTCCTGCTCGGCCGGCTCCGCCCGGCGCCGGTGCGCGAGGCGCGGTGCGCGGTGCCCGCCGCCGCCGCCGCCTACCCGCGCCGGCGCTGGCGAAGCCCGCCCGGAGCCGCCCTTTATGCGCTCCCCGCCCTCCAGCCGCCAAAGCCGCGCGCACTGGGACCGCGAGCGCGCACAGAGGCGAGGCCAGGCTCCGCCCGCCGCGCTGCGCCCCCTGCCGCCCGCCCGCCCGCCGCGCGCCGCCCGGTCCCGGGGGGGGAGGGGGACACCGCCGGCGACCCGCAGACTGCGGAAGAACCCCCCACCCCGGTGTCGGAGTCCGGCCCTGGGCGAAGCGGGATGACGCGCCCCAGCCCCGCAGCCGGGCTGGAGAGCGCGCGGAGCAGGCCCTGGCACTCCAGGACCTCTCCGACCGTCCCAGGGCCAGTGCGTGGAGAAGAGGGGGACCCCCCGCTTGGGCCTGGTGGCCCCCCGCTGGGCGCCCGCGATGCCGGCAGCGCAGTGGGCCGCTTCTGCTGGAGCCCTCCAGCTTTGGGGTAGAATTCCTAGATCTGCCCGCCCCTGCTCGCCAGCACAAGCGCTGGATTCCGTTCTGTTGCGCGCACATGCGAGCAGAGCCTGTATAAAAAGCTTCAAAGAGGCTGTGCCAGCGCGCATTCAAGGTGAGCTTATGTTGGTGCGGAAATTGTTTTGAAATCTGTGCATACAGGGCGTCTTCGAAAACATCGCCGAAAATGCGTATTATAAAAAAATGGATTTCAGAAACTTTTTGCACCAAAACAAGTTTTAATTCCATTTGTCCACAGAGTGTTTGAGATACCCTCACATAAAGTCCTCTTCCCCTAACAAGGGGATCCGAAGCGAGTGACATCACCTTCTTTAAAAAAAAAAAAAAGATTTATTTTATTTATTTGAAAGAGTTACAGAGAGAGGTAGAGACAGAGAGAGAGAGGTCTTCCATCCACTGGGTCACTTAGCCGGAGCTGCACGGTTCCAAAGCCAGGAGCCAGGAGCTTCTTCCAGGTCTCCTAGGCGGGTGCAGGAGCCCAAGGACTTGGGCCATCTTCCACTGCTTTCCCAGGCCACAGCAGAGAGCTGGATCGGAAGAGGAGCAGCTGGGACTCGAACTGGCGCCCATGTGGGATGCTGGTGCTTCAGGCCAGGGCTTTAACCCACTGCTCCACAGCGCTGCCCGGACATCACCTCTTTATACTCTGATTTGCTAATCTAGAAAACGCAAGTGGCTGTCCTACATGTGTCCCCAGCTCATGAGAGGCACTAAGTCTTATTTCTCCCCAAAATTTAGCAACATGTTTGTAACTTTCTTGAAAGTCTCCACGATTTGCCTTCCTCTGTTACATCCACATCTCTTTAAAAAAAAAAAAATGGATGTACGTTCACATTTTAAAAACCAAAAAGCCCGGATGTGGTCGTCTGCACAGAGCAGTTATTCCGGTAACTGCTCCAGAGCCCCTCTCCAGAGATATGAACAAGCACACGCCTTCCGATGCCTCCGTGCCCATCAAATGGGCTGTGCAAATGCAGAACTGGACGAATGCTAAGGACAGCACTTTTCCCCCAGGCCTCCCGCTGGTGAGGAGAGAGATTAAGGGTCTGAGCTCTGTGGGAAACACGTGTGCACCCCAACATCCACACAGAGCACCAGGGCAGTGCCCGTGAAACCACTAGTGAACCAGCAAACTGGCCCATGCACGGGTGGACGCCTGCAGGTGCATGGGGAGCTTCAACTGTGCCAGTGCTGGTGATGAGGTGGGCTGTGTCCAGGAGCAGACTTTTCTGGAATGCACAGGGGCAGAGAAATCCAACTGGGAGCCTGCAGGGAAGCACCTGGGCTGGAGGTGCAAAACCAACCCTGACCCTGCCTGAGGCTTGTAAGTGCTCCCACGCTGATGGGTGAGTTCACTCCCAAATTCTGCTGCCGTGTGGGTGCCGTCATGGATCGGGTGATGGGGAGAGAGGATGCCCACCTGGGAAGCTCACTTCACAGCAGATCCCCCAAGGCAGCTCTGCTGTGGTTTCCTGTGTGAAGTCTTCCTAGTCAGTCATAGGGAGCTCTGAATCCTGAATTGTCACACGCACTTGGCTTTTACATGAGTTATGGCACCTGCCACACTCAGCCGTGGAGTGCTCTCTGGATCTTAGGACTGCACTGGACAGTGATGTCATGTTTCTGCTTTGCCTCACAGGGCCTTGAGTGTAACAAGCGCTCAGTCAACAATGAATGCCATACCTCCTCTGAGCTGTGCCTCTGAGCCACGGCCCCGACTGTCTCAAGGTCATTGCCAGCTGTCATGGCTGGTGTCCAGTCCATGCACGTGTGACTGGCCCACACCTCCCCCTGTGCAAACATGCCCACGGTTGCCGCTGGGGCATCAGCAGTGTGACTCATGATTGGATCACTGAGCAAGCATCTCCTCGATGACTTGCCCTGAGTGTCATCACGTGTGGGCTGGAAGGCAGGACAGAGGACCAGAGCTGCCATCAGCTGCCCAGGGGCTGGGAAAATGGAAACCTGGTCTCGAATTTCTCTTCTGGGCGCAAAATCAAGGAAGCTCAACACGCACACCCCTGGCGTAAGTTAAAAACATACAAATTAGAAAACGGATTTTGTGTGAACTTGTGATCACACATTCTGTAAGTGTAAAAAATTCATTTTATTCATTTTTAAGGTGGACTTCAATTCAATTTTGGATTCCATAGTCACAGGAAATTGCCTGTCGGCTCCCATTCTGGCTCACAGGGGTATGCAGGGCTCTGGAGGGCTTCACTGTTCGTGCCCAGACTGTGGAACGGGACTGCCTGTCCTCAGCCGGTCTGTGGCCCCTGGTCCCTGGTTCTGGAAGACAGGAGGAGTGGGCTGCACACTGCCTTCCTGCCAGGTGTGCCACTCCCAGGGGCTTCCTGTGTCTCTGGGACAAAGCCAAGGAGTGGGCAAAGTCCCTGTGACTCCGCATCTTCTTGGGAATGCTTCCCCTGTACCCCGGCACCCGCCTTCCCTCAGAGGCCTCCTCTTTTCCTTTGCCAACCTTGGCACCTTCAGCTACCTCCTCAGTGGGTGGAGCACCCGTTTAAGAAAGGGCGTGGTATTTAAGCAGCCGCAAAACTTCAAGAAAGAGGATGCAAACAAAGCAGAAATTCACGTTGCAGGCTGAGCTGTGTCTGCCAAAGATGCGAATGGCGATGGTCTAACCCCCAGGACCCCAGCACGTGACCTTGTGTTCACACAGGCTCATTACAGATGCTATTAGTTAAGATGAGGTCATAATGGAATAGGGTGGGCCCTAATCTCATACAACTGGTGTCCCCATGACAATAGCAATTTAGACTCAGAGGGAGAACACCAGTGAGCATGACTGCAGAGATTCGGGCACTGGTTCTACAAGTCAGGAGACACCACAGAAAGCCAGCCACTACCCTGCACCCCTGCTGCTGGGGGGCAGCCTGCACAGATTCCTGGCACAGGCTCAGAGGGAGCCAGCCTTGTCCACACCTGGCTCTCAGACCTGTAGCCCTGTGATGGTGAAGCTCTTGTGCCAACCCGGCTGGGCCATGGGATGCCCCAGTAGCCAGGAAGACATGTCTTGGGGTGTTTCTCAGATTAGCATTTGGATCAGCAGGTGGAGTAAAGAAGACCCCCCCTCACCAATAGGTATCATTCAACCCCTGAGGGCTCCAAACCGAAGGAAAATGGGGGAGAAGTGGGAATGGGCTCCCTGTGTTGCAGTTTCTCCTGCATTTGGACATCCCACCTGCTGCTTGTTTGGTGTTTGGACTCCAGGGCCTGGAGCAGCCCGTGTCACTCCCTTTCCCCCGTCATTGCAGCTTCTCCGGCCTTCGGCCTCAGGCCAGTGACACCGGTGGCTCTGCAGCCCAGACACAGAGATCACAGGATTTCCTGGTCTCCAGATGCACGTGAGTCAATCCCTGTAATAACTGCCCTCTTACATACGGGGCTGTGTTGTAGAGTGTGTCTATCCATTGATAAGTAGGTAGGTAGATAGAAGAAAGATAGATAGATAGGTAGATAGATAGATAGATAGATAGATAGATAGATATTCCAGTTCCCTGGAGAATCCTGGAGAAGACACCTTCAGAAATATGAAACAATGGGCTGGCGCCTCGGCTCACTAGGCTAATCCTCCGCCTGCGGTGCCGGCACACCAGGTTCTAGTCCTGGTCAGGGTGCTGGATTCTGTCCCGGTTGCCCCTCTTCTAGGCCAGCTCTCTGCTGTGGCCCGGGAGTGCAGTGGAGGATGGCCCAAGTGCTTGGGCCCTGCACCCCATGGGAGATCATGCACCTGGCTCCTGTCTTCGGATCATCACATTACGTAGCAGCCATTGGAGGGTGCAAAAGGAAGACCTTTCTCTCTGTCTCTCTATCTCACTGTCCACTCTGCCTGTCAAAAAAAAAAAATATGAAACAATGTACGTCTTATTCACACCCCCGAGCTGATGGTACCTCATTCCCTGGTAAACTGCCGTGAGCCCCCAGACGGTACCTACGTGTGACCGTGATTAGAGAAGAAGTGTCATAATGAAAGTGCCACAACAAGGTGCTAAGATAACCAGCAATAAATGAGAATGGTGAATATGTCGATCAAAGAGTGGGCTTGTAATCCGTCTTGTTCACCACCCTGCCAGCGCTGGCTGGAAGTGTCCTGGGCATTTCACAAATATCACTGAAGGAAAAAACGTGGCGCTCTCTGAATGGCTCAAACACAAGAGCCATAGGCTGTAAATAGACATTCTGGAACTGAAAAGACCAGAGAGGAATTGTGCCTAATGTTTCCATTCAACATATGGAGAGCCTGTGGTTTAAAGAGACCTGTGCCAGTTCCCAGATGACTGCCGGCTGGCGGCATCCGTGGTGCTGTGGCTCACGATTTGCAGCTGACTCAGCAGGCTTTTCACTCTTTACCACGCTGCCTTTCTGTATTAATACAATAGGATCCGGGTGGATGACGTTGCTGAAGACCTCCTCAGTGCTGAAGCAATGATTGTGTTGTGTTCAGCAAAGGCGGATTTCCCCTCGATGAATATGCGTGTGCTCCTCTGTTTCTGCCAGGCTCCTTCCAGTCAGGCCAGCATACGTGACTCATTGTGTTTGAGAGGCTGTGGGCGGGGTCTCATGTCAGGGTCTCCCTCACTGGCCTGGCGTGCTAAGAAGACTTTCAAGGCCCTCTACTCGCCTGTTCCCATCACAGTGGCCGTGCAGCCACGTCTTGAGCTGGTGGAACCACCAGAGAAAACCAGCCTGGACCTGCAGGCTGCCCTGCGGTAGGACAAATGCCAGTGGCACAAGACTTGCACCGTTGGTTGGGCTGCTGAAACTTTAGGGTCTGCTGGCACTGGCGGCGTAGTGCAGGCTGACATACACATCGACCGTAAACTGGTTTTGTACGGCAGTAACTCCTGTGCACTTGTGCCTTGACGACGGCCCAAGTGCTGGACGAGGTGAGGAGGAGAGGTAGGCTGTCTAGGACTTGAGGGCATGTTTGAGGCAGGGAGCCACGAACCACGAGCAACCTGGAAGGAACAAGGCACCACACGGGCAGGCTGTGTTCCCGACACTAACTCAGATCCTGGAGCTCTTTCCGATGGGTGCTGCCATGTGCCCTGCTGTTTTAGGGACTTGAGAGGGTCACAGGAAAACAAGACGTTGTTCTCCAGACACCAGCTGACCAGGCTTGGTGAGCTGTGCACAGGTGCAATGGATGTTTTCATAAGTCACGCAGACTCCGCTGAACAGGGCACCCAGGCACTGCTGGGAGTGGCGCATGCTGAAGGCCCCCCACCCATGGAGGAGGCCTCCTCACCCAAGGCCGCTGCCTCACCCCGGCTGCTTCCAGGAACTGGTCCCTGCAGGGTCGGCACCTGCTCCACGTGTCCTGCCTAGGGACAAGGCCCTAGGGCTCTCCCCCCCAGCCCCCAGCTCTGCTGCAGCGTGTCCAGTCCTCTGCTTGCCTTGCCTTACTCGGGTGCTGCTCCTGAGAGCCCTCACAACAGCCGATCTCCAGGGCAGGCTCTGATCCCCTGGGAGCCCAACACACACACACACACACACACACACACACACACACACACCTTTTCTGCCGGTTGACAGCCTGGACATTTCTCCTAATTTCAAACTTCAGATGAGATCAGCGTCACACGTTCAGTGACATGTCCATGACTCCTCTTGGTTTCCCACCCGTCTGCCTGAGCTGCCAGCCCCTGTCACTCTTCCATTGTGAAATCACGTGTGTACCTCAGGCTTTGAACTCAGCAGATGGAAGATCTTCTCTCTGCCTCTTTGTCTCTGTCTCTTCCTACCTCTGTAAAAAAAATAAATAAATTTACAAATAAATAAATAGATTTATAAATAAATAAGTTATTGATTTATCAAATAAGTCTTTAAAAAAATACCCAGAAATGCAGGAATGACATTATCCTGGGCAGCTAGGAGAGGAGAGGGAAGCGGAGTGTGACATCAGAAGCAGGGTGTGCTCACTACAACCTGGCGAGCCTCTGTGTCCTGAGTGGGACTGTGCCACCACCACTGACCGTCACCACCCTGCGAGTAGTGTCAGAGTCAGGCTGGACCCAACACCTGCCGGCTCCCTTGTGGTCAGCTGGCTGGACTCCCTCAGCTGTAGGTTCCTTAGCAATCAAATTGGGGATCCTAATACCTCTTTTGTATGGTTTTTGTGAAACATAAGAAAAACAATCAAAATCCGTGCAAAGTACTTAACATAATGCTTACCACCTTCTACAGGACTCAAAAATTATTCTAAAATATATTCTCAGCCCCTCAGGGTTGTGGGAAGCAGTGGATCCTTCCCTGTGGGTGAGGAGCTCCCAGGGGTTTGGGGCAGCACCTGCACGGAGGATGCAGATCTTGGTCGTTGTGATGGACTGGGGTTGTGAAGTCCAGCGGTCCAAGCCCTACTGGAGTCACACGGCTGTCACCAACCTTGGGTAATAGCATGCTGACTGGAGGGAGCATCCTGGCCAGGGCAGGCCAGCCTGCCACAGGGACAGGTGACCTCCAGATGTGGAGGGCCTCAGATGCACAAGTGGCTAGGGCCAGGTTTGCACAGGACCCTCCCCGTCCCTGTGTGTACCCATGAGCAAGGTCACCGCTGCCTCCAGGCTCTGCCAGCTCCCTGTGAGGTGTCCTTTGTCATCGCCTGAGAGCAGAGAGCGAGCGCTGTGGACTGGGGCTGGCAGCTGAACACGTCACATGGCCATGATGTAGCACTGGCCACACTGGGAGCCTCACTCTGCCGAAAGTGGGTAAGAAAGTGAGGTTTTCTCACATACCCTGAATGAGAAAAGCGCTGGGGACAGGAGCCTGTTCCGGGTCCCTTTGACAGGGAATGGACAGACTTCCCTAAATGAACAATTGATCTAATTGATGAGGGTATTAGTTCTCAATGAGTAGCCAATGTCCGGCAGGTTGCTGAATACAAGACTCTGGGTATACAGGGTGATTGACAGGTGCTAGGTTATAGCTTAGACAGGAGCAAGAAGCTCGGGGGTTCCATTGCACAACGGAGTGACCATAGATAATAGAAAGGTACTGACATTTCTCTGTTGTAAAAATCCTGGTAGAGAGGATTCCTGATGCTTCCACTACAAAGAAATGCTAACCGCTTGAAAGGATAAATATATTTACCCCGATTGGACATTTTACATTGTATACATGTAATGAGACATCACATAGTTCTCCATAAATATGAACAATTTTATATGTCAATTAAGTTAATTTCAAAGACAAAAGGATCCTGGTATAGTCATGGTTGCATTAAACTTGAGTTTGAAAAGCGGTGGACTGTGGGACAAGTCCGGCCTTCAGGACGGCTTGTCTGGAGAGTGTGACTTCCGTTAGACTTGAGTGCCCATCAGTGCTTGCTGGCTCACCTCAGATGCCCCACCCCGTTCTCCACGTCTGGCTGAACCACATATTTAAGTGTCTCTCTGGTTCTGAAGCCACTGGAGTTGGAGTTGTCCACCCTGGGCTCGATCCAGTTGCTCTGAGAGTTTTCAGAACGCTGCAGATCTGAGCATTGTGTTAAGATCATATAGAAGAGTACATTCCTTAGACTCAGCACCAAGAGCCACTCTCGGCCGTGTTTTCCATGAGGACAGTCTTGCTGCTTCTATCACACGACAGTTATTTTATCTATTTGCTTATGAAACTGTCTCCCCTAAACTTCGAGTGCCTTAGTAACCAAGCGATGCCAGATTTCCTTGTGTACCGTCAGCCCTTCCGCAGCACCTGGGACCTGAGTGGTGGGGAGTGAGCGATCGTGAACTCATGACAAGCCTGGCCTCATATCCTGGACATGTTTTGCCCTGAAGTCCAAATGTCCTCTTGCGCTGCTCAGAGTTTTTATCAGGCCCTGACGCTGTGTCAGGAGGATTTTGTATCTTTCCATCATAAATCACCTTGGACTAGGAAGAACAGCTGTGGCTGTGAACGTGCCAGAATGGCTAGCAGTTAGCAGATTCTGATGGCCCCGGCTTACAATGGAGCTGTACTGGATGGCAGTATCCCGCATTGCAGATGCATTGAATCCAACACCCTACCCCACGCCCCAGATCAACAGCACAGGGCTCACGACCATGGGACTCGCTGGACTGCACAGCGCTTCCCTGGGAAAGACCCAAACTCAACTACTGAATGTGTGAGCTTTGGCATCCTTGTAAGATAATTTAAAAATCTGAACTCGCACCATCGGAAGTCAAGGACATCTGCCCTGCTTCAGGCTCTTGTGCAGTCAACTGAGGCCCTTACAGCAATCACCGGGGGATTTGGCAATGAAAGGTCGGGGCTCTGGGAGCCAGAGCCGAGCCTTGGGCCACGCACCCGGAAACTGACTCCAACTCCAACTCCAGCCCGCCGTGGCCACCTTCCGGGTCACTTGGCTTCTCTGCTGCTCACCTGTCTCATGAGCTTAGCTCTAGTCCTCCAAATCTGCAGATCTCCCCGGTGGAAACCCTAACTCCTCTGCTCGGATACTTCCCTGCTGTCCAGCTCTGCTCGGTTAAGCACCAAACCGCTCTCGAATTCAGTCTTCAAGCTGCCAGGATGCTGCAGGCCATCCCCGGTTATGGCAGGAAAATAGGTCCCAAATGGCCTGCAGTCACCACCCCTTCCTTCCTCTCCACTGGCCTGGCCTGCCCTGGCCCCGCAGGACAGCGTGACAGGATTCGTGTTTGCTACTTCCAAAATCTCTTTGAATTTTACAAGGAAGCAGGACAGGACCCACACGTGTGATCACCGTGAAGACATCCAGGTTCTGTCCTGGCTGATGTGGGCAATCTTTAAAGCAATGGAAACGTCCGTGTGTCACCAGGTAACAGTACCCGAGGAACACCCCACAGCATTACGGGGGTCTTTCTTTTTTCTTTTTTTATTTATTTTGCTTATCTGAAAGGCCGAGTTTCAGGGAGAAAGTGCAGAGAGAGAGAGAGAGAGGTCTTCTATAGGCTGCTTCACTCCACAAACAGTCACAACAGCCAGCGTTGGGTCAGGCTGAAGCTAGGAGCTTCCTCAGGGTCTCCCAGGTGGATGCAGGGGCCCAAGCACTTGGGTCTTCCTCCACTGCTTTCTCAGGCCATTAGCAGGGAGCTGGATGGGAAGTGGAGCAGCCGGGACTTGAACCTGCTCCTATATGGGCTGCCAGCGCTGCAGGTGGCAGCTTTTCCTGCTACGCCACAGCGCCAGCCAGCACTACAGGCTTCAAATGGGCCGTGTTTAGGCGGCCTCACACGAGGAGCAGTCAAGTCCATCAGGCATGTTGCAGCCGAGCACATTAAGACTGGGTCATGCAGCGGAGCGCGTGTGTCGCCGTGCCCGCCTCCCGTGTGACTGTGTCTGCAGACAGGGACTTCAGGAGGTGGCTGAGGGCACTAACCTGGGACTGGTGGCCTTTCAAGGAGAGAGGTGAGAGAGCCCACCCTCTCCTTCTCCCTGTAAAGCCACAGCTGGGGACTGTCTGGTGCACTCCGGCCTGGGGATGGGGGGAGACGCAGCTCCCTCCCTGGTTTACACCGCCCCAGGCAGGTTACGCTGTGGGGGCAGCCGGAGCCGCCCCATGCAGGTCAGTTCAACTCCAGCAGCTTCTGTGAGCCTTCGTGGAAAGCGTGAGATCTAGTGATTAAGAAAGGACAGAGGTGTAGGTCATCAGAAACAGCACCAGCTTCCTGTCTTCAGGCTGACAGGTCCCTCTGACAGCCGACTTTCCTGTCACTCAGACCCCAGGAGGGGCTGACAAGCCGGCGTGTGGCTCCGGGGCCAGGCGCAGCTGGAGACGCCCTCAACGCAATGTAAGTCACTTGTTCTTTTTTAATTATTTAGTTATTTATTTGAAAGGCAGAGTTACAGAGAGGCAGAGGTAGAGAGAGAGAGAGAGAGAGAGAGAGAGAGAGAGAGAGAGAGAGAGAGGAAGAGAGAGAGAGAGAGAGAGAGAGAGAGAGAGAGAGAGAATCTTCCATCCTCTGGTTCACTCCTCAAATGGCCGCAACGGCTGGAGCTGTGCTGATCCGAAGCCAGGAGCCAAGAGCTTCTTCCAGGTCTCCCATGCAGGTGCAGGGGCCCAAGGACATGGGCCATCTTCCACTGCTTTCCCAGGCCATAGCAGAGAGCTGAATGGGAAGAGGAGCATCCAGGACTTGAACCGATGCCCACATGGATACCAGCACTGCAGGCAGAGGCTTTACCTGCTATACCACAGCGCCCACTTTTGGACTGTCACTTTTGGACAGTTTTCAAGTTCCTCACAGAATGAACCTACCCAGAGGAGCTGTGTGTGTGCATGTATGTGTGTGTATATGTGTGAGTTTGTATGTGTGTGTATGTGTATGTATGGATATGTTAGACAAAGTGAATGCCAGAGCATGTGATATTCACATTCCTATGCAGAGAAACAAATCAAAAGCCAAATGAATTTTTTGAATTAATTGTGGATTTTTTCCGTTAATGCCAATGAAAGTTTTCTCATCTATTAGTGTGAATCGTTAAGAAATGGCTATTCTCTTTCCTGCTAAATGCCTTTTAAAACATTCAGAAGATAATATGTGGAAAATAAAATTATGGAGTCTAAACCCAGTTCTATTAAACATTATGCAAGACTGGAAAGGCATGTTCTAAATTAGCGGTTACCTCGTTTGTTTTTGCTTTACTCTGTTTTTCAACTCCTCTCCAAATGGGTGCTTTTTAGAAGGAAGAAAAACAAACACTGTTAAAATCCTTTTGGTCTTTCAAACTTGACTCAATGGGGTCTGAGCTGGACTTGCTATCCTGACCTTAAGAAAATGGGCGGTGTGCTGTGTGACTTCCCTGGCCTGAGAGGACCTGTGTTCACAGGGGCTTTGCTAATGGGACAGCCTCCCATCCTGCCAGCCGCTGCCCACAGTGACAGCCACTGGTGCTGGCCCTTTGAGTCTCCCTCGCTGTCCTCAGTCTCCACAGGGGACCTCGGTCCTCTGGGGACAGAGCCTGGGTGGGCACGGACGCTTCCTGCCTGACACCCACGTACCGGAGTGCGTTTAGGAGAGGAGGTCAGAGCCTGAGTTGGAGCTCACGGTGGACAGGTGGCTGTGAGAGCTAACAAAGTACAGGCTGAAAGAAGGACACACCCACCACTCACTCCTGGTGGAGGCAGAATGCAGAGCCGGCCCAGCCAGATAGGAGTCCGGGGTTGAAGGGGCAGCCAGGGAGCAGGACTGCCTGCTGTGCACCTGATCAGACTGGGGACCAGCTCTGCCCTCGCTCGGGCTGGGGATCTGCTCTGCCCTCGCTCGGACTGGGGCAGCTCTGCCCTCGCTCAGACTGGGACCAGCTCTGCCCTCACTCGGACTGGGACCAGCTCTGCCCTCGCTCGGACTGGGGCAGCTCTGTCCTCTCTTGGATCTCTCTGGGACACCAGACACCTGCCCGGCTGGTATCTCTGCACCCCACCTGCTTCCCTGCCACCCTGGGCCTTCTCCGGTCCTCAAGCCAGCTCCTGGACGGCACCTGCCACCCCTTGTGTGAAGACTGATTGGGGGGCTCTCCTGGCCGTGTCTGAGCCGCCCTCACTTCCTGCAGTCAGAGCAGCACTTCCGGTCCTGGCAGAAGGATGCCGGCGGCAGGACCCTGAGGTGTCACAGGGGGGATGGGGACTGGGGTGGCAGCTCCTCCACGTCCTGGCCACTGACCAGGTCCCCCCTGAGGCCCCACGAGGCCCAGGTGCTGTCGTCACTGCCCCCTCAGGATCTAGGTCCTGTGAGACCACCCGGTGACTGGCTTCGCATCCCCCAAGATGCTGGCACTCCCTCTACTCTCGCCCACCCAGCCCTGCTGCTGAGTGGGTGCCCCAAGTGGGTTCACTGATTATTGATGACCTCCCCGAGGTTTAAAGTGCACGTCCCTATGGTGGCCTCAGTGTGCAAAAGCACACTGTTCCTTTAAACACACACCAAGGAGAGACTTCATGACATCAAGACACTGAGACGGAA
The DNA here is from genome assembly GCA_949820135.1 of Sylvilagus floridanus. Lineage (NCBI taxonomy): Eukaryota > Metazoa > Chordata > Mammalia > Lagomorpha > Leporidae > Sylvilagus > Sylvilagus floridanus. The sequence goes on from OX463246.1 coordinate 40,491,971, forward strand.
GGCGGTGTACAAAAATATTTTAATATTTTAGAACTTCTTACAACATATTAGGCCAATAGTAAAGAGCACCACATAGACAAAAAAAAGTGTGCATTTCCCTACAAAGTAAAGCTCATCTGCACAAGGCAGACACAGCCTTAAAATCCAGCAGCAATGACTGGTCTCGTCCAATCACAGCGGATTAAACGAGGTCCTTGCAACAAGAGGGTGGAAGTAAAGCCGGAGACAGCTTTATGGCTGCTTTGGACGGTTGTTTGGTGTCCATCTACCCAAATCTCGACTCCAAGCTCCAGACGGAGCTAACCCATCACTCTGTCTGCACTTGAAAAAAAAACAGGCAAATGTCATCACTGATCACCAAACTATAGACATGACTTGCACTCTTCAGAGTAACGTGTCATCACTCACGTCTGGGCTTCCAGGATCCCCACACAAAATTCCACGCTCTTTATTATAGCATAAACTCACATTGATTACAAGCACCACAGAGTATTTTCCTGTAACTCTTAAATTACTCCAGTTTACTCATTCTTTGTTTTACCAATGAAAAGGAAGATATTTCACAAAGGAACTCCATATTCAACATTGGAAAAAAAGAAAGCAAAACATTACCTAATTTGAACTTGAATTCTATTGCAAAGCTGAAAGCCCTTGTATAAGAAAAAGGGGCATTAGAATAAGTTAAACAGAAAGGCTTTGCAGATCCTAACATTACATAAGAAATTAGGGGTTAGCAGTTGTTAAAATAGCTCTAAATATATTTAAAATAGCTCATCCCTTTAAGTGAAAATTTTTTTTTGTTTCATTTTGGGAAAATAGAAATACAGTGCCCTGGACTAGAGACAAACGCCCGTGGGTTCCCAGAGCATTGCTGGGGCACTGGGCCACATCAGGCCAGGACTCTGCCCTCTTGCACACCTGGTCTTTCTCTGTGGCACTCGCCCTCTTGTCGACTAAGTGATGGGCAGCGAACGGAACAGGTGGCTCTCTGCAGGTCATCACAGCCCCCACTGTGGAAACCCAGAGAAAAGAGGAAGTAGGTAAAACGCAACATGCCCTGTTGAATTTGGGCGTCTTAAAAGTTGAAGTATGCTTATCTATTCCTAGAAGAAAAAATCGCAAAACCCAAAACCTTTCAAAATGACCAAGTCGTGCTGAAAGGGGCATTTTCACAGCTTAAGGAAGTCAGGCGAGGAGAACGCGCCCCCTAGTGGCAGACACCCACATTGCGGGGAGGAAAAAGTGTCCTAGTTGGGACCCGCAACAACAAAATTCCTTGACCTTGTTTTTTTTTCCCCAAACGATGGCAAACACCTGCTCTTCTCCAGGCTACAAGGTACTTGCACGTGAACACAGAGCCTGCGAAACTTCCAGCCCCCTGGCGGGCTGTAAGCGGCGCTTCTCCTCAAGCTCTATTGTCTGCACGGGAGAAGGCGGGAGCCGGCTCGGTTCTCCTCTTTGGACCGCGACGCCGTCAGGGCTGTGGGTCCGGCCAGCGGCTCAGAGAAGCCCGGGTTCCTGCGGGACGGACGTGCGTGGCCTGGACGAGCGTCCCGGCCAGCAGGGCGCCGCAGCTCACCGCGCGGGCGGGCGCCTTCCTCACGCGGGCGGGCGCTTTCCTCACGCGGGCGGGCGCCTTCCTCACGCGGGCGGGCGCTTTCCTCACGCGGGCGGGCGCTTTCCTCACGCGGGCGGGCGCTTTCCTCACGCGGGCGGGCGCTTTCCTCACGCGGGCGGGCGCTTTCCTCACGCGGGCGGGCGCCTTCCTCACGCGGGCGGGCGCTTTCCTCACGCGGGCGGGCGCTTTCCTCACGCGGGCGGGCGCTTTCCTCACGCGGGCGGGCGCACGCGCTGGACCTGAAAAGAGCCCGCCAAAGGCTCTGACTGTCGTCTACACCCGGGTGACGGCCGCGGTGGAAAGGCAGGAGGCTTGCAAGCGGCAGAAGTAAGCAGAGGGCCCTGGGGCAACATCCCCAGGTTTGGACGCTGCCATCTTGATCGAGAGGAGAAAGCCAGGGACGCCATCGCAGGAGACAAAGATGCGCTCACGCTGCACGTGCAAGCCCAAAGCATGTTTCCTGCAAACTTTTGTTTTGTTTCGGTGGCTGTTTCTTGTCCCCCTCCCCCTTTAGTGAATCAGAGACGCGCAGGTGCTTTGCAGCGGGACCTGAGGAGCCGGCTAGTTCCCGCGCCTCCGTCTCCCGTGGAGCTGGGCCCACGGAGCGGCCGCGCGGATGCGGGAAGGCGCTGAGGTCCTGCCCCGCCGTCCGCCCTACCAGTCCAGCTTCAGATCGGCCTTGCTCCACACGTATCTGCCGCCTCGCTTCAGGAACATCTTCTCATCAAACCCGCTGAATTTGATGGCTTCCCGCACGCCAACGTCCAGGATGGACTTGGATGGGTCCTTGCGCCCGTTCCTGCAGTTCAGGAAACGCATCTGGGGAATGCAAGGGCAGAACTTGGCTCATCTCTGCATCGTCTGCCCTGGGTCTGCATTCAGAGGTTCTGCTGACCTAGTCTGCAGACAGGGGTTCACTCTACCAGCGGCCAGATTCTCAGCTGCTCGGCCATCATCACCCCCGCCCACAGAGCTGGGCCATCATCACCCCCGCCCACAGAGCTGGGCCATCATCACCCCCGCCCACAGAGCTGGGCCATCATCACCCCCGCCCACAGAGCTCGCGTGCCCACCGAGCGAGGAGGCTGCAGGGGCACGCTCCACCTGCCGCAGGCACAGGAAGAACCTGGGGGGCCTGCTCCCTCAAGGGCGCAGGCGGGCCATCAGGAAAGACTTCCCCCAATGCTGACAGCTGAGATGTTTGTAATGCGGGGGAGTAGTAGTATGAAAGTACAGAAGCATGCCCCCACGTGGTGTGCTGTGTCTCCTATGACCTATGCTGAGCACTTCTGGGGGAGCTCACTTGTTAGATCAAAAAGTTATTAAATTGGCATAAGCAAACTTTGGCTGCACGAGGTTTGCTCAACTATGCTTATTTGCACTCTAAAGAGTAAATTGTTTGAATTTTCCTCTCACCGTGAGCCCATCAACTGAATATTTTCATTGTCACTTTCCCATTGTACTCCCCAAAGAAAGCTCGCGTGGACAAGAAGTGAAATGGCTGCAAACTGTTAGTACCTTGAACATAATGAAATACCAAAACCCATGGGAAGCTGTCCTCAAAATTCTGAATGCAATTTAAATATTGACCCCATTTCTCATTTCGTAAAAAGCAGCTCTTGGAATGGAATCATCTGTTCTGTGCTAGAAGTTTTGGCAAACATTGTGACTCCAGGTTCTGTTCCCTTGGGAGGCAGGGGGCTAGGCGTGCTGCCCGTGTGTTCACAGCGGGAAGGTAAGCCCCTCCCTGCCCGCAGTCTGAACTAGCTGTCAGTGCCTGGTTACTCAGGATAACGTGACACACGGGCAGCTCCACGCAAGGTAGCCTGGAGACTGCAGAGTGGCGGGGCCTGTGCTGTGTGGGGTGTTTCGGGCTCTAGGTGGCGACCTCAGAGGCATGGCTACCTGAGAGATGACAGGGCAGAGCCAGAGGCCTGGACTCAGGCTGATGCCTGCTGAACTGCTGCACACAGAACCCGGCTCAGTGATGCTGGGGTCCCTTCATACTAACAACCACTGACTAGAACACTGTGGATACAGCTAAGGAAAACAGAGATACACTCATCAGACCTCAACCCAAGCCTTATTGCTTAATGAATTGTAAGCGATAATTTCATAGCTCATTAGAGATACTCACATATTCATCCAGAATAAGGTAGGAGTCTTTCATCTGCAAAGGAGACATACGATACGAGTTTAGGTTTCAGTGCGTTTCCCAGGCTGTGTCCCTAGCTGGCCGTCCTGCAACGCCTGTGCCTTTGTGTTTCTGTTCTGCTTGTAACATGTCTCGACTCGCTCCAGAGCCTTTCAAAGTGACCCTCGGGGTGGAGTCTGTGTGCAAGCAGATTCCAGAGGATCCCAGCACAACTGGCTCCTGTGCCCCACTCGGGAGGGCCAAGTTCTCTGCTTAGTATTTGGCGTTTAAAAGATAACGTTGAAATGAGCATCAGTAAGAAAACCCCTAACAGAAAAGGTAGAGAGAGGGTGGGGCCATGTCCCTCCTACCTGCTGTGTTTTCTATGGTATTTTAAAATCCAGCTGAGTTATGGGGTTAATGGGAGATCAAAGAACATATGGAGATATAAAGAGCGTTGCTTTTGCTGAGTCCCTCTCTATGGGGACTCTCGGGCCTATGCTAATCTTGAGTCCTGCAGCTGCCTCCTGAGCCACGTGTGGTTATCCACACGGCACGCACAGGAGGCGGAGTGATGGCCTTCATTGTTGTTGCACTAACATTCTAACTAATCTTCCATGCTATTGTTCATCTGTATCTGATATCTGCTTCTCAGGATTTGTCCTTGTCACTTACATTCCTTGAAATATGCTATTCAGTGGGAATAAATGCCACGTTGTGAACATACACATTCCTTATCTACTGAATGTTTGGTTACTTTCAGTGAAACCTTTACACAAATGCTTCTCTGCACTGCTGGAGACTTTCAATGTTTTAAAGTGGTATTTCTGGGGCTGGCACTGTGGGGCAGAGGGTTACGTCACTGCCTGTAATGCCAGCGGCCCATATCAGAGAGCCGTTTGGAGAACTAGGTGCTCTGCTCCCCATCCAGCTCCTTCCCACTATGCCTGGGAGGGCGGCAGATGATGGCTCCAGTACTGGGTTCCTGCCGTCCACATGGGACATCAGAATGGAGTTTTTAGCTCCTGCATCCAGCCTAGCCCAGGTCTAGCTGTTGTAGGCATTTGAGGAGTGAGCCAGTGAATGAAAGATCTCTCCTGATCTCTCTCTCTCTTTCTCTCTCTCTCTCTCTCTCCCTCTCTCTCTCTCTCTCTCTCTCTCCCTCTCTCTCTCTCTCTGCCTTTCAAACACATACATAAATAAATTTTGTAAAAATAATAATAATAAAGTGGAATGTCAGAGTAAAATATGTGGACATTTAAAAGGTATTTCTCTCTACCAATCTGTTTTCTAAGAAAGCTGCAATGATGTATTATCAAAGCACCAATGTGAAATTGCCTCTCACTGTCTTCATGCTTCATATTTAATGTGTATTTCTTTGAATACTGATAATATCAAATCACCCTAAAATACTTATTCACTGTTTTTCTTCTGTAGATGATCTATTTTTGATCATTGCCTATTTTCCTTTGCTATTGTCAATAGATTCATATTGACGTAAAGAACTTTTTATATATGATGTTGTATTTGATATAATTGAGTATATCATACCATGGGAGCAATTCTACTTTTTATATTTTTGGTGTGTGTGATGTATATTTTAAATGTTTACATTCTGGGTGGGGGGAGCCATTGTAATCCATAAGCTGTACTTTGGAAATTTATATTCATTAAATAAAAGCTTTAAAAAAAACTCAGCCCAATCTGCAAAAAAAAAAAAAATGTTTACATTCTAACATATGCCATTCATGATTTAAAGCTGCATTTTAGGTCTTTATATAAGGAGATTCCTTCACTGTGGCAGGAATAGGCACCTTTTCCCTTATCTTCTGAGAGTTCGTTGATTATCTACTCTGCCTCTGATAATACCTGGACGTTCCGTGCTGTGGCCAGCACTCTTAATCTATGCATGAAATTCATCCTAATAGGACATATACACTTGGCAATTGCACTAGAAAATTAAGAGCTGATGAAGCATTTTCCCACCGTCTGTTTAACTTGAACATTAGCTGTGGAGATAATGCGCGTAAACAGTGTGATGATGTTGGTATCATGTGGTCCCATGGAGCTCCTTCTGTGTGTAGGCACTGTGTCATACACGTAGCATATGAAGGTGCCCTCCCATGCACCACCCCCGGCGAGCACACGAAGGAGCACACTTCTCCACGGTGCCATTCCCGCCTCTTGTGCACAGAGCAGCTGCAGTGCAGTGAAAACCCTGCGGCTGACAGGTGGCAGAGCGGGGCCTGGCTTTGGGCTGCACCGCTCCTGTTTCCCAACACTGAACACTCTGTCACCACTGTGCAGAGACCTAAGGCAAGAGACCCCCCTCTTTGGGAGTCCACCTGACTGTGTGATGGCGAACAAAGCAACGTTTGTGTTTTACAACCTTCTGGTTGGATTCCGGCACCAAACAGGACACTCCTTTGTGACGCTCTAAGAATCCTTCAAATTCTTCATCGCTAATCACGAACCTCGCGGCTTCTCGTAAAGCATCTGCTCCGGAATTCTCACCCTCAATCAGGAGACACTGGAAGACCTGGAAGACAGAGCAGCGTTTGTTTGGAAGGAGCCTCCATTGCTTGTCACCCCAGTTCCGCCTCCGCCCCAGGCTGACTTCCCCTCCTGCGAACAGGGAAGACCCTGGGAACCAGGAGCATCCAATCAGGATCGCTCAGGGGAAATGGGAGTCAGCCCTGGTGAGATCTCGAAGCTCAGTCTTAAAATACAAACTTTCAGGCCAGCGCCGCTGCTCAATAGGCTAATCATCCCCTGTAGCACCAGCATTCTGGGTTCTAGTCCCGGTCAGGGCACCGGATTCTGTCCCGGTTGCCCCTTTTCCAAGCCAGCTCTCTGCTGTGGCCTGGGAGTGCAGTGGAGGATGGCCCAAGTGCTTGGGCCCTGCACCCCATGGGAGACCAGGAGGAAGCACCTGGCTCCTGCCTTCGGATCAGCACGGTGCGCCGGCCGCAGCACGCCGGCCGTGGTGGTCATTGGAGGGTGAACCAATGGCAAAAGGAAGACCTTTCTCTCTGTCTCTCTCTCTCACTGTCCACTCTGCCTGTCAAAAAAATAAATAAAATAAAATATTTTTAAAAAATACAAACTTTCAAAAACTGATGTGCATTGTTTGACCTGCTCTTGTACTGTAATATTTAAAGACTATGAAACACTGTCTTTTTGTTGAAGAAAATAGGGACTTTAAGATGTATCAAATAAAAATAATTTGTAATCTGAAAACTAAAATAAAAACATTTTCAATATTGTGTTGTTTCTGTTGATTTCTAATAAGTTCTCATTAAAGTTTCTACAATGTGTGCACTTTTCACTTAATGCATAAGGATGGTTTTCCAAAGCCATGAATAATCTTTTTCAGCCCTCATTTAAGAAAATAAATGCATATGAGTGTGTACACCGTGTTAATCCTTCATGAGCAATACCATCAACCCAAAAGGAAAACTCAGAGAAGCCGAGCCATTCATGCCCCGTGACACTGGGTGTCAGCTGACCCAAGACAGAGCCAGAGCAGAGCCCTGGTCCTAGAGTGCAAAGGGACTTGGTGGATGGGCTTGTTCTGCACAGGAGTGAGTCCATGTCATCCTGTGAACTGCTCTGATGTCATTTCATCAGCACAGGAACAATAATGATAACCCCTTTCTGATTCTTCTCTCTCCACTTTCTCTGCATGCCCCATTCCTTTGGTCTCTGCTCTGGCCACAGGGAGTTCTTACGGGGTGCTCCCGAGGGAGGTGTGAGCACCTTGGGAGTGGCCGTCACATCTCCCGATGCCCATAGCCCTCAGGCCCCACCCAGGCCTTTTGACACGGTTCTCGGCATCGGCATTAGGTGTGATGGCATGGAAGGAATGCCTTCCGGAATGCTCTCTGGCTGAAAGCCAGCAAACGCGGCTGGCCTCGCACACTTACTTTCCAGCGGACCGGGCTGAGCGCTTTGATCTGCTCATTCATGTCCTCCTGCACGTTGAACCGATTGATGACAGAATTGATCTTGAAAGCCACTCTGTAGTCCCTGCACCACGCCCTCAGCTTCTGCAGATTGTCCACGTGGTTCTTCCTGCCCTGACCGCGGCCGATCAGGACGTTGACCTGCTCGTCAAAGCTGTCGCAGGAGACGGCGAGGATGTCCAAGTAGTCGCCTGAGGGAAAAGGCTCATCTGTAAGGGCTTCATCCCAGCCCGCCTCAGTGGCATTATGACAAACCATCTCACTGTTTCACTTTCCTCACAGCACGAAGGCCCACTGGGCTGTCAGTTACACTGGGCGCTACTGTGAGATAACCTGGAAAGGGCATCCACGCAGTGAGACGACGGAGACTCCGTATCGAGCATTCATAATCTTCACATTATGCATGTGCGCCCTTACTAATAGATTTACAGGAATTTCTAAATCAATTATTCCTGTGCAGGAAACATGTGATTTCTCAAGTGGGTAGATATGAGGGTACTTCAAAAAATTCAGGGAAAAAAGGATTTTTTAAAAAATCCTTTTATATTTAGGTGCAAAATATTTTTGAAATCCACCCATAGCGTCTTCATAATATGCATTTTCCATGAGCCTTTTGAAGGTTTTCCATCTTTGGGAAGCTTCCAGACATTCCTATCGGCGATTAAATGTTTGCTTCTCCTTCCCCCAACACACAGATACAGATGTGCCATAGGAGATCTCTAGTATTTTGCCAGGTTCCTGAGTGTCTCCCGACACCCCTCGCACCCTCGACTCACTACGTCAGCATTCACAGAGCACTGTGTCAGGGGCAGCTGTCTTAGATGCTGAGGACGGCTGGGCAGGACCAGCCCCTCCCTGGCCGCCGCTGTGACAGGGCCCCACCAGGAGCACAAGGCACACTCTCTCTAATTTCACCTTCCCTGCCCCATTGCATCACGTCAGCTCCATGCACCTTCCTCCTGGCTCTCCTTCCACTTCTTTTGCGTTTTCCTGCCGACCACTGACCTCTCAGGGGCAGCCCTACTCAGTGGGGTTATGCCTTATAGTTGGTTCAGTTCCAGTTTTCCAAGCTATTTGGATTTTCCAGAGCTGACCTTTTTTCCTTAAAAAATACTTGAAAATTATAGAATCTATAGGTTCCAAAGCTATAGCAGATAAAGCCACCGCCTGCAGTGCTGGCATCCCATGTGGGTGCCAGTTCGAGTCCCTGCTGCTCCGTCTCCGATCCAGCTCTCCGCTGTGGCCTGGGAAAGCAGTGGAAGATGGCCCAACTTCTTGGGCCTCTGCACCCACGTGGGAGACCCGGAAGACGCTCCAGGCTCCTGACTTCGGATTGGCCCAACTCTGGCCGGTTTGGGGGGTGAATCAGAGGATGGAAGACCTCTCTCTCTCTCTCTCTCTCTCTCTCGCTGCCTCTGCCTCTATGTTACTCTGTCTTTCAAATAAATACTAAATCTTCCAAAAAATAAGAGGAATCATTCTCTAGTTTTATAGTTGGAGTAATTTTAGTTCCTGCTAGGAGGTTCATTGTATGTTCCCTGTATGCAACATATACCCCTAGAGCATCTAGCACAAACAAGTGCCCAAATAACACAACAGACCGTGATTTTAAACAACTCAAAATGTTATAAAAGTTGAGCTCAAGGCCGGCGCCACCGCTCACTAGGCTAATCCTCCACCTGCTGCACCGGCACACCGGGTTCTAATCCTGGTCAGGGTGCCGGATTCTGTCCCGGTTGCCCCTCTTCCAGGCCAGCTCTCTGCTTTGGTCAGGGAGTGCAGTGGAGGATGGCCTAAGTGCTCGGGCCTTGCACCCCATGGGAGACCAGGAGAAGCATCTGGCTCCTGGTTTTGGATCAGCCACAATGGCCATTGGAAGATGAACCAACGGTAAAGGAAGACCTTTCTCTCTGTCTCTCTCTCTCACTGTCCATTCTGCCTGTCAAAAAAAAATTGAGCTCAAGTAAATTCCTAGTGGCATATCATAGGGGGAAGAAGTCACTAACTGAACACAGTTTCTCCCAAAGCCCCAGAATTCAAAGCAGAATCCTCAGGCTCCATCCATTGCATTAAAGTCTACGTAGTTGATTTCCAGAAGAATCTCTAACCAAGGGCCATGCTCTGCCACCTGTCTGATTTTTGCTGTGTCTGTGGTAGCCCCCTCCTGTTCTCAGCTTGTAGTCAATGCTGTCATGAGGAACAGATCTGCTCAGTCACTCCTCGAGTCTTTCCAGAAGAGCCTGGAACCGACTCCTGTGTATACGGCTGCTGCCCCACTCTCCGTGACCCTGTCGTGCTGTGTGTGTGAGCCTGGAGCCATGGGGGCATGCTGGATGAACTCGTCCAGACTTGTCAGGATTGTTTAGCAAGATTCCTGATGCTCTGTGCATTGCAGGGGTCTGGTGACAGTGACTGGCACCTCAGCAGCAAGTGCCTGAATGACAGGTTCGGCACAGATGCCTCAGACCTCCAAACCCAAGGGAGCCTTCCCGCAGAAACCCATCTCAGCCAGGTCCCTGCGGTCCACTGAGCCTGCGTGGCGTGTGGTGGGGGACGCCTGTCCCGCCTCCCGGGTGGTGCTTGTGTGCACCCTGCCCGTGTGCTCTGTAGCCTCTGTGCTCATAAACCCCAGCCGTGAGAGCCGTGAGGGTTGAGTCTCTGCGGCCATCCAGTGACTTAACAAACCCTCAGTGGTGGGGGCTCCGAACAGCTCTTGCTCCTCTCACACCCACACGGGTGGGGAATTGAGGACGAGGGACTACACAGGCACAGGTCGACGTTGTGGTTGTTCCTCACAGCACCCCAGAATACTTGAAACTAACTGCAATCGGGCAATGTCACATTTGGGCAATGTCATCACTAATGACCACTCCAAAAAGGGTGTGGTCTCCGTGAACCTCTCACTTCCTTTTTTGTCCTTCCCCGTGACCCTGGGCTTCTCAGCCACCTCCAAGTTCACTTACTGACCTGTGTGCCATTCAGGCATCTGAGCTCTGACCGTGCCGTGCGGGGACTCACCTGCCCCGACCTCTCGCAGTGCAGCCGGCACACAGAGCCTGCCTCAGACCAAGCGCATTCCCCAGGCGCACACTCAGGAAACCTTCCCTCTAGAGTCTGGCCACATCACCTCCAGATCTCTTCCTCCTGTCTCTCTGCCTCAGGTTCCCAAAGCTCGCCTTTGAACCCTGTGCCCTGTGTCACAGATGACAGCTCACTGGTGTTTGTCGTCTTCCTGGGTTCAATCTCCCTTCATGTGACACAAGGTCCTACCCATGCCTGTGGCCACCTCTCCCCTTCCACGCTTTCAGTTCTGTACCATTGTCAAGGGGCACTGACCACGGCTCTGTCAGCAACACTCTCAGCAGGTCACAAATGCCCACTTCCCTGTGACGTCAGGTCACAGAAAGCTGTCAAGCGTTCTGTGTGACTGTGTCCTGAGATGACAGCTAACATTTTCCCGTTGCTTACTAAAAGCCAAGTATCACTGTTAGGACAAGCCACGGATGTGAATCTTAGAATCTTAGCTCTAAGGGGCTTCAGCAATCTTAGGATCCAGTGATTCATGACCCTGAATGCACAATGGAATCCCTTGGAACATTCACCCCAAAGTGGCCTATCCACACCCCCTGAGGCTCTGATACCACAGGTCTCGGGTCCAGCCCAGCTTCCCACAGAGGTATTTAGTTCCACAGATGTCAAATGTGTTAACTTCCCCCAGCAGCGGCTAAGCTTGTCCTTGGCTCTGCACACTGAACGCACAGGCCCAACGTCTCGCCCTACCCGCTTGCTCGGAGCCCCACGGAACTCAGTGCCACAGAGACACGCACAGCTCCCAGAGAGGGTCATTCTCCCCTTGCAGTCGCCCAGCTGGTCTGGCCTCAGGCCCTGAGGGAGCAGTAGGAACTGGAGACACCCACAAGAAGGGCAGCAGGCGGCGGGCGCCATGCTCGGGGGCTCACCGTAGTCCTTGAACCAGCGCTCCCGAATCAGGCTCCCGTTGCTCACGATGCTCACACTCTGCAGCCGCAGCTCCGCCTTGCAGAACCGCACCAGCTCGCCCAGGTACCTGCCGCGGTCGTGGATGAAGGGTTCCCCGCCCGAGAAGTTTATCTTCTCCATCCCTGGGAGGGGCGAAACGTCAGTGTGTCCACTGCCCAGGCGCCCTCCCTGATTTTCTTATTTTCTCAGTGTAATAAATCAGATGACAGAAGCACCTCAGCATCGTCCACCGACCCAACCCTAGCGGCTCTTTTGAATTCAAGGGGATGAGGAAGGTGTTGTGTTGTTTTTTCCCTTTTCTGAAAGATATGCACCACTGTCTAACTGTCTACTCAGGGCACTTCCTTACACAGATGAAGACTTTTTGGAGGACATAAGCACAGGAAGGTGACTCAGAGACTTGCAAAACAGGAAGCCACTTCTCAGAAGGCACTGGTGGGCCAAGCTGAGGGCTGCACTTGAAACTTGCCAACGGCCTGTGGGCAGTAGGTGAGTCTGAGCAGCCATGTGACCGAGTTAGCAGGGAGTTAAATGATCACAATGATATTTTAACAAGAGAGCAGCGGCATGGAGATGAACCTGACCTACACCGGCACCGCGGGCAAAGACCTAGGCAGCAGGTTTCTGCTTGCGGGATCAGCCGTGGGCGCCTACGTGGATGCAGTGTGGGACCCTGCCAGCCAGATCCAATCGGGGCACCCTGCATGGTTTCATCCCCGTGGACTCTGCCTTGGAAGGCCAGCCACTGAGCAGGTGGTGGTGGGAAGCCAGCCTGCTGGGTGCCCAGGGCCAGCTGCAGAGGAGCTCTGGACAGGACAAGAGGCTGAACGTGGAAGGAAGAACAGATTCGCGAGGAAGATGCTGCATTCTAGTTTCACAGGCTGGGGGCCGGCGCTGTGGCACAGTGGGTTAAAGCCCTGGTCTGAAGCACCAGCATCCCATGTGTGTGCCAGTTCTAGTCCCGGCAGCTCCTCTTCCAATCCAGCTCTCTGCTGTGGCCTGGGAAAGCAGTAGAAGATGGCCCAAGTCCTTGGCCCCTGCACCCATGTGGGAGATCCGAAGAAGCTCCTGGCTCCTGGCTTTGGATCAGCACAGCTCCAGCCATTGTGGCCAAATGAGGAGTGAACCAATGGATGGAAGACCTCTCTCTCTTTCTCTGCCTCTCCTCTTTCTGTGTAACTCTGACTTTCAAATAAATAATGTAAAACTTTAAAACAAATTTCACAGCCTTGGCTCTCACCTAATGCCTGCAGACTATCAATGGGGTCCCGCTCAGTAAACAATCTTGAGAGCAAAGTCTGACACGTTTGTTAGAAGTAGGTTTTAAAATTTTCAAATTAAGAGCACACACATATTTCAAAATAAAACACTCAACTATTGCTGTCCTTTTCAAAAAACAATTTATCTGAAAGTCAGAGCCACAGAGAGAGGGGAGGAGACAGAGAAATCGATCTTTCATCAGTTGTTCACTCCCCGGATGGCTGCAATGGCCAGGGCTACACTGCACCAGGCTCAAGCTGGAGCCAGGAGCCTCCTCCAGGCCTCCCAGGGGGCTGAGGGGCCCAAGTACCTGGGCCCTCTTCAGCCACTCCTCCCAGACCGTGAGCAGGGAGCTGGATGGGACCTGGAGCAGCTGGCACATGAACTTGCAACCATATGGGACTCTGGCATCGCAGGCGTGGGCCCCACCCACTGTGCCACAACACTGGCCACACTACTGCTGTTTCTGCTTGGCTTTTACTTCCAACTTTGCTCATGAACTGTGTCTGGAACAGCCAGATCCATTTTTGGTTTGGACAGAGTCAGAGAGTGGCACAATCTCCCCACACTGCCTCTTTCCAAGCGCTGGGAAGTGGGCAGGCACCACTGCTTGCTAAGTAGAGGCAGGAGGGGGACGAGCGACCCAGGCTGACTCCGGGCCAAGCCAGCTGTGCAATGTGGGAGACCAGGGTGCCCCCCATAAGCCCGCCTCCCTCCCCCTTAGAGGATGCATCTCGCCCACAGTGGGAACAGCCACTCACTGTCGGAGGAGCTGTCCAGGCTGCATGCCTGGGCCCTGCTGTCCCACTGCACTCCCTGGGGCTCAGCAGCCCGCTGTCTTCCCTGGCTGGGACTCACCTGCTTCCTTCAGCAGGAGCAGCCCTCTCTTGGCCTCCTCGAGGGGCAGCACAAAGGACGTCTTGGCTGTGTGGAAGCAGAAGCCGCACCGGTAGTTGCACTGGCGGGTGAAGTGGTAGTTGACGCTCAAGGGCGTGGTGGGCACATCGCTGTCCTCCTCCTCTTCTTGCCCTGGGGTCTCCCCAGGTCCTTCTCTAACCTGTTGCTTCTGTGCCTTCCAGGCAGCTGGGAACGAAAGGGCGGCCTTCAGCCAGCACAGAAGTGGGGCCAAGCTGCTGTACAGGGAGTCCAGAGACCACCTGAACACACTCAGCAACCTCCCCGCGGAGGCGGTGCTCTCCAGGACCCACATGGTGGCCTCTGCGCAGGGACTACTCTGCCTGCCAGGACACTCACCACTCACCTTATATGAGGCTGAGCATCCTGTCACAGGGGGCGGGACAGACCTTCCTTGGCTAACTCTCAGCTGACTTGGAGTTTCGGTTTCTTCCTCCTGAAAATGAAAGTTGGAACACGGCCAAGACCGAAGCGCTAGGACTCGGGCTGCTGCTGCCTCTCTGTTTGCCTGGCTCCACGCTCAGGAGCTTCTGTGTAACCTGGCTGAGCCGTGGAGGAAGACATTAGCACTCATCGGTAGCTGCCTCTTGCGTCTGCCGTGGATGGATGAGGATGCACAGATGAAGCTGTCCGATGCTAGTTGTGCTACTCGGGATGCAGTGTCAGTTTCCTTCTCCGAAATGTGTGGGATTTGGGATTTTTCACTATTTGCATAAGCATAAGGAGGTATCTTGGGGATGCCATCAAAGTCTAACCACAGAATACATTGATGTTGCATATGCACCTTATTTACATAGACCGAAGGCAGTCTTGCTTTGATACTTTCAAAAATTTCACATGGAAAATAAAATTTCATGCAGTGGGATTCTCCACCTGTGGCATCATGTCAGCATTCAGAAAGTTTCATGTTTTGGAGCAGTTTGGATTTTTGGATTAGGCAAGTTTGACTTGTATCAGCTTCATCCTACATAGGGCGAGTCCTTGGGGAAAACACAACATTAAAACCAATAAGCAGAACTACGGTGTGATCCGGCAATCGCACTTCGGGAGCCAGTGCCCAGAGGAAGTGAAGAGGATCAGTGTGAGGAGGAGACAGCTGCACCCCACATCCATCTCTGCACCATTCACAACAGTCAGGGCGTGGAGGCAGCCTCAGAGTCCATTAACAGATGACATGGCGGGGGGGAATGCGCAAATATACACAATGGAGTGCTACATGGCCGTATACACACGACACGAAATGGTACAGCCGTATACACACAACAGGATCCAACTCAGCCATATACAAGAAGGAACATGGACAGAGCTGGAGGACACTATGTATACGAGATACAGCTGGAAGAAAAACACAGTGTGTGACCTCGCTCACGCGTGCGATATGAAGAGGCAAGCTCACGGAAGCGGGGAGTGGGGGCTTCATCTGCTACATCACAGCAGGTGGTATTTGGTGTTACAGCTTTCTTGGAAAGCTCTGTTGAATTCTGCGCTGAGATCGTCCTCCTCTGCAGCCACATTGGGGCTCATGCCGGTGGTCACAGGCCTTCCCCAGACCTGCAGAAACCGGCGCAGTGCTAGGGGGTGAAATTCTGGAGCCCCAGACCCTGCAAGGCGCTCCTCGGCTGTGGGACTTTGGGTGATTTATTTTTCTTCTCTGGACTCCCATTTCCCTATCAGCAAAGCTGATGGCGCCTGTGATTTTGTAAACAGTGAAAATGCTTCCTTGCAGATGCTTGGCGAACTTCCAGTGTTCAGTGAGAGTTGGCTGTTGTTATTCTACCCGTTTCCCATTCAGAATGGAAACAAGGATGACTCACTTCACTTAGCAAGGAAACTGAAAGTAAACCTCGCAACCGTAAGCTCAGGTTTAATGATTGCCCACTTGGCAGTCATGGGTGTGCCCCATGACCTTGAAATTCCCTTGGCCCAGAGTATTTCAAGCTCTCACATCATGGCCTGGCTCAGATGAGAAATATTTCTTGTTGGATCACATGTGCACGAGGAAATGAAAACCAAGTCAAACATTGTGGTACCAGACAGACAGTAACAGCACAGGTTATTTTTTTCAAGCAAAATACTTTGAATTAATCCCTAATTCAGACAATGTTGTATAATATGGGGTACATTTCTTTACCTGCCTGATCTTGTGACTACAGCTAGGAAATACAGATAATAATGATCAAGTCACATGAAGACTTATTAAGCACAGAGCACAGTGCTTGCACGGTGTGTTAGAAATCTCTAGCATACATGTAGCTATGGGTCTGGCATTGCTCATGCTACCCAGGGAGTAGAGATTTCTGAAAAAGATTTATTTATTTATTCATTTGAAAGTCAGAGGTAGAGAGGAGAGGGAGAGAGAGAGATCTTCTATTTGCTGGTTCATTTCCCAGATGGCTGCAGCAGCCAGGGCTGAGCCAGGTCAAAGCCAAGAGCCAGGAGCTTCTTCCCAGTTTCCTACATGGGTGGCAGGGCCTGAGCACTTGGCCCATCTTCTGCTGCTTTTCCCAGGCCGTTGGCAGGAAGCTGGATTGGAAGTGGAGCAGCAGGGACTCGAACAGGTGGCCATATGGGATGCCGGCGTCGCAGGAGGCAACTTTACCCATTATGCCACAGCACTGGCCCCAGGGAGTTTTAACACTTGCAGTGTTGCTCAGAACTTGACCGCTGAGATGACATTACTTGATTACAGTTGCCTAGGTCTACTCTATCTAGATCAGTTCCTTATATTCTTTTATTGGTTCTTTCTCTCGTTAACAGCTCACAGAGGTCAACAGTTGTGATGGTCTTCCTTGAGTACAGGCTTATTCCCTTGTAACTTCTCTTTCCCTGCCATCTAAGGGTAGAACTCCAGAGTAGACTTTCTTTGGAACTCATTGAGGTTTCTAAGGCATACGCCTTAATGCCACAGAATAGATTCTAGCCACAAATTCCCACTAAAGGCCTCCATATATAGCTAGGACCTTCTATCTGATTTGCAAACCTGCTGCTTGACACACCTCTCAGGCCAAGCCTGGCAAGGGCAGTTGGTTTCTAGAAACTTCCCTAACATATTATCCAGGTCCCCTTTGAAGCGGGGGACAAAGGCTGCTGGATGTGCACAAGCCCCTGTTCTCAGTCACCTCCAGCTCCCAGTAGGTTGTGGAAGGAGAGCAACGTTGCAGGGCAGAGGCCAGGCAGGGTTGGATGGCTTCCCTCACCACTGTCCAAGATGAGGGTGGATCAAGGTGGAGGCCAAGGCTGCTCTTACTGACTCTGCATTCCTTGGGAGGAGGTGGTCTCTTGAAAACAACTGTATCAAGACAGCTAAACAGCTAAACGCCTCCTCATTTTCTGTAGCCAGGGACTTTCCATGTGAAATACACCCCCTGACCCCAGTGTGGGTGCCCAGGCTGAACAGTTCATGGACTGTTGAGTCTGTTTCACGACAACCATCCTGTTGCTTCTTCCATGTGTCTTTTAGCAACACCTGACATACAAAGGAGACATGCACAGTTCATCACTACGGTGAATATTCACAGAGTGAACATGGGTCTGCAGCGATCATCTTTTTTTTTTTTTTTTTGAATAGACAGAGTTAGACAATGAGAGAGAGAGAGAAACGTCTTCCTTCCATTGGCTCACCCCCCAAATGGCCGCTATGGCCGGCGCACTGCACCAATCCGAAGTCAGGAGCCAGGTGCTTCCTCCTGGTCTCCCATGCGGATGCAGGGCCCAAGGACTTGGGCCATCCTCCACTGCCCTCCCAGGCTATAGCAGAGAGCTGGACTGGAAGAGGGGCAGCTGGGACAGAATCCGGTGCCCCAACCAGGACTAGAACCTGGGGTACCGGTGCCGCAGGCAGAGGATTAGCCTAGTGAGCCATTGCGCCAGCCTAGCGAGCATTTTTATTCAGACACAACCATGGCAAGACCTTGAAGCTGCCACATATCTTCCTCCAAGCGCTGAAGCCCACCTCTGCCTGAAAGGGAACCCCACCTTCTCTTCTCAAACCAAGCTCTGGGGTGGCCTTTTTGGAGCTTACATGAACGAGGTCACACAGTGTGAATTCTTAGGTGTCTAGCTTCTGCCCCTCCTTGTTAGAGACTCATCCTTTTTGCTGCGAAGTTTGCTCATTTTCTTTTTCTTGTCTTAACTTTTTTCAACTTCCATGCACTTTAGTTTTCATTCAAAGACACCTCCTTGAAGCGGCTCCCAGCTTGGCTTTCTCTCCTCCCCACCCACAAAGGGAGGGGTCGCTGCAGGCAAGCTTATTCCTCTACACATCCACCTGGGATCCCCAGCACCTTGTCCTAGGGATTTGAAACTGGAGCTCAAAAGCATAGTGGAGATGTTACTTTTACGAATCAGGATACCGCAGCTTCAGAATCCTCAGTCCACATTCAGTAGTGACTGAGCTTACATGCAACAGGGTCAGTAAATTTACAGCTACTTGTAGGGCAGAAGTGGGTGAAAATAGACAAGAAAACTTAAGCAAAGGTATGTTGGGCTGGGCATTGGCCTAGCAGCTAAGATGCCCTTGTCTCACACTAGACTGCCAGGAATCAGTGTGATACTAGCTCTGGATCCTGCCCCCAGCTCCCTGCTACTATGGACCAGGAGAAGCAGCAGTGATGGATAAAGGTTTGGGTTCCTCCCCTCACCTGCATGAAGTCCCCAGCTCCTGCTCTCAGGGAGAGCCCAGGCATGGCCCTTGCAGACATTTGGAGAGTGAGCCAGCAGATGAGAGCATTCTGTCCGTCTCTATATCTCTACCATCTATATTTACTTCTACATGTATGCATTTGTCACTACAATTTAAAAACAGCATGATGGCTCCTTTAGCAAGTCACGTGCCATGTTATCTTTCTGTGGCAGGTTCAGAAAACAAGTTAGGAGTAAGCTAGACTTTCTGCTTATCTGCAAGTACTCACTGTGTGTGTGTGGGAGGGGCATAGACTGGTGGGTGCCTGGGCAGAAGACCTAGGATGCAAATAAACCTGATGGAGCACAGAGGAGACACTCTGGGAAGAGGGTGACAGCCACACTGTGTGCCCCCCGACCCCTTTCGTAGGTTGAATCCCTTGCCCTCATTCCTGAGAATGGGATTGCATTTTGCTTTAGCGAGGGGGGCAAGTTAAACCGACACCAATAGGTTGGACCCTGGTTTGGACACACCAATTCACCAGGGATCTGTAGACACCAGGTGTGCACACCAAGAGGCAGGGCCACGTGGGGACACGGCCAGAGGTGGCCGACTGCAAGCTACAACGAAAGGCCTCTGGAGCAGTAGAACTTTCTGGCACTTTGACCTCAGACTCTGGCCACCTGGACCTGGAAGACGTGCACTGCCTCCTGTCTGCTGGGCCACGGCAGCCCCAAGGGACCGGGACAGCAGAGAGGGGCTGGCACAGGCAGGCAGCCCCAGGGAGCGGTGCACAGCACAGCCTAAGGAACTGAGTTAGGGAAGATGCTACACTCCCGGGGTCTTTACCTGTGAAAACTCTACTGCCTGGTCGTCTGCAGAAGTCAAATTGCAAATGAAAACCATTTTGTTATCAAAGAGATAGAAGCATCTTCAGCTCCGGTTTTTTGATAGCCCATTAATCCATACCCCCATCCCATACTTGTTATTTCATGGTTATCAAATATTTAAATAAGATTTATTTATTTATTTTAAAAGAGTTACAGAGAGGAGGAGAGACAGAGACAGATCTTCCATCCTTTGGTTCACTCCCCAAATGGCTGCAAAGGCCAGGGCTGATCCAGGCCCAAGCCAGGAGGCAGGAGCTTCTTCCAGGTCTCCCACGTGGATGCGGGGGCCCAAACACTTGGGCCATTTTCTACTGCTTTCTCAGGAGCATCAGCAGGGAGCTGGATTGGAAGTGGAGCAGCTGGGACTCTGATCCACCGACTGAGGCTTAACCTGCTGTGCCACAGCCTGACCGGCCTCTGCTTGGTAGTGGAAACAGTCAAGCAAGCAGTCTGGGAGCCAGACCCTGGCACAGGAAGACAGCAACTCTGTAGCAGCCTGCTTGTGGCCGCCAGGGCTTGCTGTCTTGCTCCGTGCTCCGTGTCTCATTCTGCATTCATGCAGGAGACTTGAATTTGGTGGGTGAAAAGCAAAGTCAAGGGGCCAATCTGGGTGAATCGGCAAAGTGGGCGGGAGGGGTAATTCCAAGGTGATGAGGGCGCAGGTGAGTGTGAGCACAGGTGAGTGAAGGAGGGATGCAGGTACAGGTGCGGGAGGGCACAGGTGTTTGAGGTGCAGGCCCTGTGAGGAGCTCTCCTTGTCCGGCAGCTCTGCGGAAGCTCAGGGTCAGCCATAAGTGGCGGGTATGGAGAGTCGCGGTCAGCCGAATGCCCGGCCAAGGGCGAGGGAGCAGCAATGCGGGAAGACGAGGCGGAGCCCGCGAGGTGGCCCCTCTGTCTCTCCACGTCCAGCGCGCGCGCACACACACACCCTGTATCGGGGAAGCGGTACAGCCAGAGTTCCACCTGGAGTCTGGAGGCCCCCTGGCCACCCTCCGCCTCGAAGCTCCGGACCGGACCGGGCTATGGCACCAACTTCGGAGCCAGAGTGCGGGCAGCGCCGCTGAGGCGGGCGCCCCAGGCGGAGGGTGCGCGCAGCGCTGGGACCCGGCCTGTCCAGGGACAGCGCAGGCGGGCGGTCCCCGCGTCCAGGGCCCCCGGGGCCGGCTGTTTACCGCGCAGATCTGGCGCCCGGGAGGAGGGGCTGGGCGGGGCGCCACAGACCCACGGCCCTGCCGCGCTCTTAGCTCTCGTTTTCCTGCCGGGCCGGCCCTCCACCGGTCCTCGCCAGGTTTCGTTTTCGCAGCGCAGCCGAGGGCGGGATCAACCAGGCGCCCATGGCCTTCGCCCGCCGCGCGCCCGCCCCGCCGCTGCTCGGGCAGTTTTTAGGGCAGCTGCACGCGCGGCGCGGGACCTGCGCCCGGGCCATGGCTCCGCCGCGGTGCTTCGCGCTGGAACTCCCCGACTGCACATTGGCGCACTTCGCCCTGGGCGCCGACGCCCCCGGCCTGCGTTCGGACCCGCGTCTGGCAGCGCTGCTGGGACCCCCGGGGCGCAGCTACTCGCTGTGCGTGCCGCTGGCCGCGGGCGTCGGCTGCGGGGAGCGAGTCCGGGCCGCCCGGCTGACTCAGCGCCTGCTGCTGCAGCTGCGCCGGGGCCCCTTCCAGCGGTGCCGGCTGAGCAGGCTCCTCTGCTACTGCCCCGAGGGCCCCGCCGGCAGCGCGCAGCAGGGCTTCCTGCTGCAGGACCCCAGGGACGGTCCCGACACGCGGCGCGCTCTGCTCCACCTGCTGGGCCAGGGCGCGGGGGCCGCGCGCCTGCACCTGGGCGAGTTCCAGGTGGACCGGCACGGCGGGCTGTGGCAGCGCCTCTGGGCGCTGCAGGACGGAGCGCAGCGGCAGGTGGGCTGCGCGCGGGTGGTGCCAGCCCAGGAGCCCGCGCTGCACCCCGCCGTGCCGGACCTGCCCAGCTCCGCTGTTTTCCCAGACCGGGCAGCCGCCCGGGACGTCCTGGAGGCGGTGAGTTCTGTTCCTCCCCTGTGCTCTGGGTGGCACCTGCTTCCAGACCCAAGAGCTGGAGCAAGCCATCTGGGAGGCTGGCCCCTCCAGAGCTTCTTGCTTGGGTACTTTGTGTATTGCCGTTCACAAGTAAGGCGCGACGGCGTCCTGTGTGCCAGGCTCTGTGTTAGGCGCTGTGGCTCCAGTGAGGTTCTTGTGTGCCAGCAAGGTGCAGCCTGCGGTGGAGGCCGGGCCACCGGGCTTGGTACACAGGCATGGGGAAGCACTGAGGGCGGGCCGGTGGAGAGGCTGTGGCCCTCCGTGGAAGAAGAGGCGGTGGAGGAAGTCCTGTTTTTTTGCTGATGGGACTTGGGAGCGCAGAGGGAATGAGTGAATTCGGGGTGTTAGAAACAGCATGACATAGGACCTGCCTCCCTGCTGGCTGGGACCTCCTGGAAGTTACTCAGCTATGATAAGTTTTGGTTTTCTCCTCTCCCTTTTTATCTGTTGGATCCCTAGCTCACCGTGCTGTTCAGATGGTTAAACAAACATGACTCAACAGCAGGTGCTCGAGGAAGGAGGCTGAAGGTGCCTTCTGATCTCGGCCCAGCTGCCCCATGGAACACAGATAGACTTTGCAAGGTCACAGGTCAGGGTTCCAGGGTGGGTGACGATACAGGGTCAGCTGCTTGGCCTGACTCTAAACGCTGGTATTTGGTCATTGTGTCATCCTCGCCGAGTTTCTTCAACATTCTTTGCCCCAGTTTCCTTAATTCCTGAGCTGGGAGTCATGGGCTGCTCTGAGAGTTACCATGGAGACCAGCCAGCACCACACTCCTGAAGCACTAAGGAGATTGCCTTGCTCAGAGGGAGCGCATCAGCAAATAAATAAATAAGCCACTGGGCTCTCCGGGGCTGCTGTGAGCTCCCGGTGAGGTAATGCAAGCTTGGGAGCCCCGAGTTCCCCGGGGGTGTCCTGCTCTGCCAGCTCCTGGAGGTGGGCTGGCCCCTCCCTGCTCACTGAGCCTTTTGGAGAGGGCTGGGTTGCAGGTGCAGTCAGAGCTCCAAAGAGCCCTTAGTGTGGGAGGCGCCCATGCCTGTGACCCCCTGTTCAGGCAGACTTGTGGGCCCTGATGCTCCGGTGCCCGGAGCTGCGTTACCTGTCCTGCTTGGCCTTGCTCCTGGTGGCGAAGCTGGTCAGTAAGAGCTCAGGCTGCGAGGTAGCCAGACAGCCTTTCTGGGTCTGAGCTACTCATAAAATAAAGGAACGCCGGCTGTCCCAGCTTCAGAATACTGTGCGTTCCACATGCCCGGCACCGTGTGCAGGAAAACCCAGGCCTTCTTTGCATTTGGGCTCAGCCATTGACAGAGGTTCCTGCAAGGCCCCAGAGTCTCGATGCTGACAGGCGACTGTTGGTTTCCAGTGCACACCTTTCATTCCTGAGGCCCGGGCTGTGCTCAACCTGGTTGACCAGTGTCCCCAGCATGCCCAGAAAGGAACGTTCCAGGTTATCGCCATCGAGGGACTGGACGCCACTGGTAAGAGACTATTACTTTGTAGTGATGGGTGATGACGCTAACTGCTCACTGGCTGAAGTAGAAGTCCCAGCCTCCAGTGTGGCTCTGCCCAGCTAGGCAGGACCCGGGGGAGCACAGATGGGTAAGAGTGCAGAGTGGAACAAGGCGAGGCTCGGAGCCTACCAACAACTGAGGGACTCCGGATGGGCCCTGAGCCCACCTTCTCGGGAGCCATGGAGGGAGACTGCAAGGCCGGGCTGATCCTCAGACTGTGCTGTGAGCATGGATTAGGGTTGGCCAGGTGAGGGGGGTGGAGGTGCTCCAGACGGAAGACTTGGCACAAGCAGAGGCCCAGCAGCTCACAGGCAAAATGTGGAAGAATGAGATAATGGAGGGGGGAAAATTTGAGTTGTCAAGCAGGTGTCCAGATAGAATGGACATGCCCAGACTTACAGGAGGGCATGAGAGAAGAAGTGTGGCTCTGGGGACATCCATGGGAGGTTGGCTTTGCCACACACCTGGCTGTGGGGCCCAGCACCTGGAGCCCCTCCTGCCTGTGTCAGCCCTGTAGGTGCGAGGGCTTTTGTCTTCAGTCCATGAAAAGGCAGTTCCCACGTAGGGGCCTCTGTGTGCACAAGCAGGTGGGCTGCGGCCCAAGGGGCTGCTTATGTGGGCCTTCAAGACCCATCTGAGTGGCCAGGAGGTGTCTGTCTACAGCTATGACCAAGTTTTTTTTTTTTTTTTCTAACTGCAGAAGGAATTTTCCATGTCAATCTTCCATCCTATGTGCTTTGTTGATTATTTTGTACTTAGAGCTCATGCAGGTCTCCTGGGATTACAAGAGAAAAATTTAGCTTCAACACAGACTCACACAAACACACGCAACTTTCAAGGAGAAGGGAGGGATTGGTGAGAGGAGAGTCCAGACCAGACTCCATCTCCTGCGTGTTTGCATTCTGGCTAAGGGCCCCCAGCAGGGCGAGCTTGCGCAGGTGTGTTAACTTCTGCATTGCTAGTTTTCTCCATCTGAAAAATGGTTAAATAGTAACCGTGTTGCAGACTCACAGGGAGAATCAGATGCACAGTATGGGCTGAGTGCCTAGCTCATCTCACCCACTCAAGAAAAACAAAAAATCAAAGCAATCAGCTTGGGATGAGGTTGAAGTGCGCTATAGAGACAAACAATGATGGCTCAACAGCAGAAGCCCAGAGAAGCTGGAAGACACTCTCACCACCACCCTGTGCACCAGGGAGCAGCCAGAGGGTGAGATGGGCCTAGAGAGGTGGCAGAGGTGAGGAATGGTCAGATGATTGAGCAAAGATTTGTCATGGCTCCCGGAGGAACCTGAAGCCTAAGACCAGGTATAGACGCTAGAAAGGCCAGGTCCAAAGAGTCGAGAACAGGAGAAAGTACTAAGAGGAGTACTTCAAAAAGATCATGAAAAGTACATATGCGAAAAACGAACAAAAAAACCTGTGCACAGATTTCAACGTTTTTTTTTTTTCACCAAAATAGACCTATCATGTAATTTTGTTTTTCCACAAACTTGTTGAAGTTTTGTGTAGAACTGAGCTTGACGATTGGGAAGGGATTGAATAGAGGAGGAAGCGGGCTGTGATGTTGGCAGAGGAGGGAGCGAGGAGAGCACTGGAAGGCAGGCATGGGTCAGCTGCAGGTGGAAGAGGCGGACAGGCTGTCCAGTGGGGGCTGCTGTGGGACAGGTGACCAGACGCTTGGGCTGGGAATAAAAGAAAGGCCTCAGAGGAGCTCTGGCATCATGGACTCACCAACAGGGGGCTGTTAGCCTTAGATCCCGAGCAGAGCAGGCTGACGTTGTTAAGGCCCTGCAACGCCTTATGCAGAAGCGAGGCGTGCAGTCGGCCTTTGAGTTACAGGTGAAAAGCTCTCTGTGCCCCTTGTAAGTCTGGTGACTTTGGGAGCACTGTGGCGGCTGTGGTTAAGAGGCACCGTCTTGTGTGTGCGGCCTGCAGGTAAAACCACTGTGACCCAGGCGGTTTCTGATGCCCTCAAGGCTGTCCTCTTGAAGTCCCCACCCTCCTGCATTGGCCAGTGGCGGAAGATCTTCGATGATGAACCAACTATCGTTAGGAGAGCTTTCTACTCCTTGGGCAATTATATTGTGGCCTCTGAAATAGCCAAAGAATCTGTCAAATCTCCTGTGATCGTAGACAGGTATGTACGAAGATGCTGTGAGTCAGAGGTTTCCTGCCCGACATACAAGGGTGTGTGTGCATGTGTGTGCGTGTGTGCACACAGCGTGCATATGCAGGGACACAACTGTGCTTAAGTCAGACTACACTCTGACTCTAAGAAAACACTAAGAAACATGGTGGATGGGGGGATGCTTTCTGCAGGAATGGGAAGAGAAGGGGGGACAGACCCATAGGCCTGCTGGCTATGGGGAGAGAAGAGGGGGGCAGACTCGTAGGCCTGCAGGCTGCAGGGAGAGAAAAGAGGGGACAGACCCGTAGGCCTGCTGGTTGTGGGTTTTACTCTGATTGCAATGGGAACCTTTGTGTGTTTTCAGATGAGGATGTGTCGTGACATGATTTACAGTTTTAAAGTATGACAGATAAGAAATAGCTTGAAAATGCTCTATAAAGGACGAAGGGTGTGACCAGCAGGTTATACTGAGCTAAAATCACCATGGCTCAGGGACATGGAAAATACAGGCACAGAGATTCCGTTTTCCTTCTAGCAGATTGCTGGTGATGACCGAAATTCCCTGGGGCAGTGTGTTAAGCCACTGCGTGGGGTGGGTATGTCATGTATCAGCGTGTCGGTTATGTCCCAGCTGCTAGGCTTCTGACCCAGCTTCCTGCTAGTGCATTGTGGGAGGCAGCAGATGATGGCTCATGTGCTTGGGCACCTGCCACCCAGGTGGGACACCCAGGTGGGACACCCAGTGGGACACCCACGTGGGATACCAGGTGGAATGCTGGGTTCTGGACATTGGCCTGGGCTAGCTCTGGGTGTTGCAGGTATTTGGGGAGTGAACCAGCATATGGATGGTATTTCTTTCTCTCTCTCTCTTAGCCTTTCAAATAGATGAAAATAAGGAAGTGAACATTTTAAACACTTTCCAAATAGCCAGGAGTGGAGATCGTGTGATTGCACAGGAATTCTTGAGTGGTGCTGGTGGGGGACAGACGCTGGTAGTTCTTGGACAGCAGCTTGAGGGACTGTAGCAAAGGGGAGGTTGCTTCCACCCATGGGGGAAACACCCATCCATGTTTATCTCGGCTTGGCTCGGTTCACTTGGCTGAAAACATTGGAAAACCAAAATCCCACTAATGGGAGAAAGAGTTGATTAATACTGATATATTTTATAAAGATTTACACACATATATCTATTATTTGTTTACAAATTTGAGAGAAAGAGAGAACTAACTCTCACATGCTGGTTTACTCCCCAAACACCCACAGGGGCCGGGGCTGGGCCAGGGTGAAATCGGGAACCAGGACTCACTCCAGGTCTCCCACGTGGGTGGCAGAGACTTGATTACCTGAGCCATCACCTGCTGCCTCCCCGTTCGCACTCTAGTGGAAGCTGGAATCAGGAGTGGAGCCAGGACTCTGATAAGGGATGAGGGTGTCCCGGGCAGCATCTTAGCTGCTGTTCAGTTGCCAGGCCCCACGCAGGCGTGTTCATACCATGGAGACTGTGCAGCAATGTAAGGACGTGTGAAATGTCAGGTGTGCACGGAGTAGAAAGCCGTGGCAGAATGAGAAACAGAACCAGTTTCAGAAAGATACTTCGTGGAGTACATGGAGAAATCCTGTACACCAGACAGAGAGGTGTGAAAAGATGCTGCCCCCCAGTTTAACAGCACATCCCCTGGGGAGTCTGAGAGAAACGTGACCCATGCAGGGTCCAGGAAGGCGTCGATCCTGGTTGGATGATTCTTAGCATGACTGGAGTGTTCTTCTGATTGTTCTCTCCACAATTTTACATATTTCTGGAGGTGTAAGTAATTGTTGTGAAGTGTGACACACACTTAGAAAAGAGCGTTACTCTAAAACGTAAACCTCAAGGAATTCCGGGAGTGACTTTACACATCTGTATCCAGATCAAGAATGAGAGTCCCGCCCACTCCATTAGCCACCCCTTCTGCTTCCTGCAGAGGCTGGGACTCTCCTGCTGTCAACAGTAAGGTCAGCCCTCCCATGCCGATGTCCACACCCATGCCCACGTCCACGCCCATATCCACAGCTTCTGCATGTGTGGACTCAGCCCACTGTGGATTGTAACTGTTTGAGGAAAATTTGCAACTCTAAGAAAACACTAAGAAACATGGTGGTTGGGGGGGTGCTTTCTGCAGGAATGGGAAGAGAAGGGGGGAGTCCTTCTCTCTGTGTCTGAAATCCTCTGTGATGGGGCTGCTCTGTGTGGCGTGCGGAGTGAAGTGTGCAGTAGCTCAGGGCCAAGGAGGAAAACCATGGGCATGGGCTGGGGGCTGCTGCTGTCGGCCCAGCTAAGAGACCAGGGGGTGATTTTAACTTTGGGGATGGCAGTCACTGTGTTGCAGGTGGTGCATTCTGAATATCCTAGAATGAACTGAGAAAGCTAAGACGTCTTCTTCCTCTGTGGGACACATTTGCCTGGGGAATGTTTCTGCCCAGATGTTACTGTGCCGGGTGCTTCTGTCTTTGTCCACCTTGTAGATACAGCCCGCCCTCATGTAGAGGGGAGACACTACAACTTTGTTTCTGGGAGAATGGTGGTCTTGTGAAGACTCCTTGTTTCCTGGGACAGTGTCAATTCCTGAAACATCACCTCTCCCTTCACGGGGGCAGGAGCTGAGGTCCTCTGCTTCCCCGTTTCCTAACCCATAAACGGGGCTGTACATGAGCCCTTCCTTGCCTGCTTGGATGAGTGAGGCACATCCAATGTGTGGATGCACATGGAACTGCTCGAAAACAGCAAGTCGCCATTACAGTATAAAGCACCTGTATAAAAGCTATGTGCGTCGTGTTGGCAAATGGCATTTGATTTGAACTAATGTGGTCTTCCTGATGGCAGCATCAGGGAAGACTGAAGAACGGGAAGAGTGTGGAATTGATGGCCAAACGGTGTGATTGTTTAGAAGGAGCAGCGCTGTTGTCAGTGGAAGCAGCCCTCATTCTTCCCTTGATTTTGTCTTCTTTGTGTCTGAATTGTCTGCACGGTGGTTCTTCAGAGGTACTGTGTCACCTGTCAGATGGAAAAAAGACAGCAGCTATTTGTTGTCTGGTGGCCTTTTTCATGGTGAAGGGTTTTATTGAGATCCATTTTAGACAACCCCTTTCTGTAGCTGAAGAAGGTAATCACTGATGGTGATTATGGGACAGGTTGGCGACTTAATCACCCCTATTACCATTAAAGAGCTATTTCTCCCTTATGGGCTTCCTACAATCAAGACTTTTTAAATTAAGATGATAACTGCTGTATGTGTAGCAGAGTTTTTAAGTCCATGGATTTGGAGCGTGCCCAGAACACAGCGCCAGCTGTAACATGAGTCCCAAGAAAAAGAAAATCTGCACCCAGGACATCTTTTGTTTAATGATGTTGGGAACTAGATCCATCCCGGCAGAAGATGAGAGCACAGGGCTGGATCGGCAGGAGTCAGGGAGGTGATAGGCAGGCAGGCGCCCAGGTGCATCCCAGGGGTCTGAGGTTCTCAGAGCAAACTTTCGGAGGTGGGCAAGGACATGGAAGGATTAGGACTGATCCATAGGAAAATTTTACTTTTACTCCCATAGGGAAATTTTACTTTTGTCCTTTCCTTTGCTGGATTCATAATTAGAAGTGATGCAACTTTATTTATAACCAGCACCCAATGAGCATTTGATATTGTCTTATTACTGCAATAGGATATAGGGTTGTTTATTTTTTTAAAAACAACTGATGTATTTTTGCAACAGTTATGAGAGGAAAATAAAGCTTGCATGATTTGCATTTTTCAGCGTGGATACTGAGACCATATCCACTTAGATGACTTCTGCCTGCGTCTCCAGCAGTAGGCGGCAGACAGTAACACACACCTAGTTCGAGCGACAATGAATTTATTGTGTAGCCATCACCATGTCCTTTACCCTCTGGAAAGTAATCCAAGCCTAGAACGGTTAAGACTTTAGGAATGTAGGAGCTGGTGACTAGAGCAGAGGTTCCGACACCTGTACTCTCCACCAGAGCCCCAGGACTCCAGTCCCAGCTCCTCTCCGGGCTTCGACTTCCTGCAGATGTGCTCACTTGGCGGTGGCAGGTGATGGCTCCCTGCCACCCACGTGGGACACTTGGCTTGGGTGCTGCTGCTGGCTTTGGCCTGTCCCAGTCCTGGGTGTTATGAGCGTTCGGTATGTGAACTAGCACATGAAAAGTCTTTGTATGCATGTCTCTCTCTGATTCTCAAATGAATAATCAATCAATCAATTAATTAATTAATTTAGGACTTTAAAGAATTGACTCAAAATTACAGATGAGTGTTGATGGTACCTGTTTGCACTGGGATATTTATAATTTCCCATAAACATTTTTTGTGCTTTATCATCCTTTGATATTGAGTCAGAAGTTTTGCATTTAGTCACCTAGAATTGGAATATGGACAGAAAGGGCAGGAGGATCCTAGGTCAGGCTGATAAATGAAGTAGTTCTCATTCATTCTGCAACAGAACATTTATTGCATACCTCTTCCTATGCCATTTTCAGTTTGGAAAACATAGAGGACTCTATTATTCAAAAATAATGGAGGAGACCGAAGAAATTGTACTTGTAAACAGTTCATTCTAACTGATGAAGAGAAGTTTTGCTATGGAGTCACAAACAGAGGGAGCTGAGAGTAGAGGCGGGGACCATGAAGCCTGCTTGGGGTCCTCCCAGGAGCTGGACTGTGGGGGAAGCACAGGGCCCATGCTGGCTGGAACCGCCACTCTGGACGGAGGAGGAGGAGGAGGAGGAGGAGGAGGAGGAGGAGGAGGAGGAGGAGGAGGAGGGAGTTGGAGCGTGCCAGCGAGTGCCCTGGCACAGGCTGGGGGAAATGATCTGTGCATCACTGGGAGACCCAACAGTCTCCTGCGGACAGTGGGAGCCACTATTTGATTTGTTTTGTGGGTACCTTTTTTTTTAACTTCTCCCCAAAGCATCTTTTCCGCTAACTATTGGAAAGAATAACTTTGCTCAGCGAGGACCCCCGTGGGGCTGGTATGGGTCTGTCTGTCTCCCTGCCTGATAGTCATATACAGTCAGGCAATTGGAGGGCTGGGGGGGACAGGAGGCTTCCAGCCCGGGGCTCCCTGAAAGTGGGTCTCATCGCCAGTGCATATATGAACAACAAAGGGGCTGGCGTGAGTTTGCTGGATTTTCACTTGGCCACAGCCCAGTGGCAAGTGCAGGGATCAGCTGAGCAGATGCAGTGGCCCTGCCTAGAGAGAGGAATCCTGCCGCAGGCCAAAAGGATGTGACTCTGCCCTCTCTCCTACCCTTGGCCGTTCAAGTGTGGCTGTGTGGAGCGCCCCCTGCATTACGACACTTGTGGATGCTATTTTCTATCTTCTGAATGGTTTAAATAAGATTCATTTTCTTCCATTCGTCCAAGACCAGGAAAGCCTGCAGCCTTGGTTTCTGTGTCCTCGGGCTGCACCTTGACTTCATCCAGAGACGGAGAACTCACTCCTCTTCCTCTCCCCAGGTACTGGCACAGCACGGCCACCTACGCCATAGCCACTGAGGTGAGTGGGGGTCTGCAGCACCTGCCCCCAGCCCACCACCCTGTGTACCAGTGGCCAGAGGACCTGCTCAAACCCGACCTGGTCCTGCTGCTCACCGTGAGTCCCGAGGAACGGGTGCGCAGGCTGCAGGGCCGTGGCGTGGAGAAGACCCAGGAGGAAGCAGAACTGGAGGGCAACAGCGTGTTTCGCCAGAAGTAGGTGTCCCACCCCCACCTGTGCCACAGGTGTCCCGGAGGGAAGCCAGGCAGGATCAGCACCTGCGCTGGGAATGTGGAGGCAGTGGCTCAATGCCTTAGGGGCAGCCTCTGCCCATCCATCTCAGTCCCTTGCAGGGGGCGTTGTTACCTTGGGGCTCCAACCTTGCTCCTGCAGAGCCACCAGGGTCTGCTGGGCCTCGGGCCTCGCTCCTCTGCTGACTGTGCAGCAGCGTGCCCCCCGGGGAGGACAGGAGGCATCCCTGGCCCCCATCTTCCCCAGTTACAATGTAGTGGTGCAGAGCACTCGCGGGTGAACCCACAGTGACTGTGACCCAGTAGCTGTGTCAGGCCCAATGTAACCTCCTTGCAAGGAAAGCACTGGCCGCGCTGTCCAGCTTACAAGACCAAGGCCCAGAGGGATAAGCGACTTGTCTCAGCTCACGGGGCTCTCAGAGGGTCAGACCGCTAAAGCGAATCGTCTGTCTGGCTTTGAAGATGTGCTTGCTTGAACCAGACGTTTCAGGCATGAAGGCAGCAGGGAGTGAGGGCAGTGTGACTGCTTCGTGGCTGAGTATGAAAGCACTGGCTTTCAAAGCTCAAACCAAAATCTTATAATTAAGCAGCGATCACCTAGCCGTCACAATATCATCACGTTCTAGAGTTAATAAAAACGACCACTGTGGTGCATGTAGACTGTGGGGATCAACGTACAAGCATTGGTGCAGTGACACCTCCTCCCAGACTTGCAAAAGACATTATTTCAGGCTTCATCTCACAGGTGAGAAAACGAGGGGACCTGAGGAATGGGATAAGGGCACCCAGGTAGTGAGCAGGGAGGCAGAGCTGTGGGCCACACCGTCTGGCTTCGGGCGGCTTTCTGACGCCTCAAGGCATGGTACATCCCAGGTGAAAGCAGTGCCCGTCAAGGCCAGCTCGCACCAGAGGGGAGGTGCTAATTAGCTTTAAAGGGGCACGTAGACTCCTGCGGTTAGGTTAGAAGAATCACCAGTGAAACTGACGTACATGCTGAGGTCTCTGTCCTAGGGATATCATTCAGAGCACAGACTGGGGACGCACTTGACCTTGCATAAGTTCCCTGTGCAAATTTCTTTGTGCCCGTTGCAAAGGACTAAACCTGTTCAAGCCTCTGCAGCAGAGCCTCCTGCAGAGGGAAGGGCAATGGCTCCCCTGCTAAGTCCCCCAAGCACCTAGTGGGAAGCAGCGTGCGGAACGTCCGGATGCCTGCTAGGTAGCAGGTGTGCACGACCTGCTGGCCGTCACATGCTGCGCCTGATTTATCATTCACCGGACAAAATGCCTGAAGCATCTTCCTTGGGCAGAGCATGTGGCTGAGAGGAGCAATGTGATGGCTGAGATGGGGGTCTGGCTGCAAACTGTTCACACCATGTTAGGAGAGTCACCTTGGCAGAGGAGCTGTGTGTCAGTTGGCCCACTCTTTTCTTTCTGCCTGTCCCCAGGGTGGAAGAGTGCTACCGGTGGATGGAGAATCCTGGCTGCCACGTGGTGGATGCCAGTCCCTCACGAGAGATGGTCCTGCAGACGGTGCTGAACCTAATCCACAATGCTGGTGAATGCCGGTGACTGCAGCCATGTGCCCTGTCTAGCCAGATGAGATGTTGTATGCTCCGTCTGAGCCGTTGTTTGTGGTGCAGTTTCGCAGAGTCCTGTTGCACCTGCGTGCTGTGTGCTGGAACCGTGCAGCTGGGTACTTTAACCCCACTTGCACCATTGCCCTCTCCTCTGAGGAGTCCACACACTTGAGAGGGTTGTGCTCCAGCGAGAGGCTCCCCTTGCTTTCTGTCCCGTGTGTGGCTTGTTTCCTTGGGACATGTTTTTAACTCCATCACTGCCGAATCTCTAGAAGACTTCTCTGTCCAGAGATCCTTAGGAAGCTTTCCCACGTCCACGGACAGCACCCAGAGCCTGTCCCGCCTGCACCTGGCACACGAGGGTGGGGGCACGTGGCCAGAGCTGACCTCTTCCAAGTCTGGCTGCACTCCACCATGAGGTACTCCCTGCAGCTCCCTCAGCCTCCTGCAGAGCCTGGGTGTCCTGAACCGGTGGGCCGGGGCCACTCACAAAGCATTGCTCCTACGTCTGAGGCTCACGTTCCCCCAGTGCTAAACCGTAGCATCAGATGTGAAGATACCCAGCCCAAGGTGAACCGACTGCGCAGAACCAGCCCCCTCCAACTTCACACGTGCTTGCTTACCCTCGGCTCCTCTTGGTCGGCACAGGAGCGTTTGGCACTGAGCTGGGTGCATTAGCTAACCTAGCGGTTTACTTATGTTGGTGTCTGCATCATGGCTGCTCTCAGTGCAGGGGCTGAGTCACTACGGAACACTGACGCCAGGAAGCGACGGCAATGCTCCTCTGTTTTCATTACACAGATTTCCTATTTCTTGCTCCGTAAGCACAGTGGACGCTGGAATGGACTTTCTTAGTGAATTACCTTATGCTTGAATGCTTTATGGTTACACATCAAGTCAGCTTTGAGATGTTTGCTAAGAACAGTAGCTGAGAAATGTGGAAACTTAGTATCCTCGTGGCCCTCGTGGCCATGGGTGGACCACGTGACGTCAGCGCTCCACATTACTTAAGTTGTAGCATTGGTAAGGATTCTTGGTTCAATCAGGCAATTGCTAGAGCCCCTTCGAGTTCTGACCCAGGTAGATCTGTACATTAGTTTTATCCTGCCTGCCATTTCTTAAGAAGACTTTAGCCCAAAACCATTAAATTGGCAGCCTTTTCGAGTTTGCCTTGTGGAATCTTAAATTAGAATAAAGTATAGTGCTAATTTCCTACTATTTTCCAAAAGAACTACAGGAAATGTGTGTGCCGTGTATTTATGTCCATACGTATGTAACTGATTTCAGCTGACAATATTTTTCCGCCTTGATTCCCGGCAGTGTGGCACCATAACGTATGCAGGCAGCCTGGACAAAGCAACCTGGAGAGCTTTCTGTGTGCCCCTTGCAAAGGAGTAAACTGGCTGTGGTTTGCTGCTGTCGCTATGGGTACAAACGGGTTTGTCTGCAAGGTGCCTGTCTGTCTGCCCTGTCAATACCGTGCAGCCCTCAAATGGGAGGTGGGGAGTTTTGGGTCAGGAAGTTGGGGGTTGTGAGCTGGTGGCTAAGTAGGATTTGTGATCAAAGCACTTTCAGAAGAAGGGAAGGTGATTGTTTTATTCTAAATATTTTTGTTCATTACACATATCAAAGGGCTTCTCAGTGACCTGCGCCCTTTATCCATGGAAGATAAGAGGTCTGTGAGCGTTCAGTGAGGCTGATGGCGAGTGACCATTTGCTTCTTTCTCCCTCTCCGACAAGCTGAGCCTTGTTTCTGTTCTGGTGCTGGACCATTAGTTGTTCCAAATGTTTATTCTTCTTCCATAGAAACAGAATTTAACTCAGCACATGGCTGCTGAGAATTCAGGATATGGTCCAAGGCTCCGTTACACCCAGATGGAGCCGGCTGGTTAGGTCCTTGTCAGGGAACACAAGCACGGGTGGGCATTTTGGCTTAGCAGTTAGAATGCCCCGGCCCATGCTGGAGAGCAGGCTTGACTCCTGGCTGTGGCTCCTGACTCCAGCTTCCTGCTGATGACGTCCTGGGAGGCAGCAGGTGATGGCTCAGGTGGTTTGGTCCCTGACTCCCACGTGGGAGACCCAGATGACACTCCTGGCTCTGGCTTGAGCCTGGCTCAGCCCCAGCTGTTCTGGGCACTTGAGGAGTGAAGCGAGGATGACTTTTCTCTCTCTCGTTGTCCTCTACCCTCTTCTCTCTTCCTGTCAATACAGAACAGTATGTGGGCAGAAGGCGCACATGACACATTAGGACATGGTGTCCCTTTCTCCCTCAGCCTCACTTGGTTGTACTCAAAGGTGGCAGTGAGCTGTGTAGGGACCAGGGGATGAGGATGACACTGTAGAGCTCAAAAACTTCGGGACAGATGGAGACCAGTGTCAGACTCGGCTGCAGCGGCCTGGGCCACCTGCTTGGTGTTTATGTGCAATGAGTGCATTTCCATCTGGTGTAAGCCATCCTGGGTTTGGGTTTCTGATCCACCCAGTTGAGCCTGTATTTCACCTTTTACACCAAGACCCCAGAACACTCCCACTGATGCTGGGACTAACACAGTTCTAAAACAGCCCATGAGATATCAAATACAGTGATTCCTGGAGAAAAATAACGTGACCAATCATACACAATTTTGGGTTGATTAGCTTATGGGGGCTTAACGCTCTCAGTCCTGTGGTCTTTCTATGACCTCACCTGTGTGGAAGGAACTCAGCACTCTGCTGGGCACAAAGATGATGTCAGTTCACATTTCTTATTTACCCATCGAGGTCCTAGACACCGGTTGCTACAGAATCCAGACTATAATGAAGCCTGAAGTTTTTGATTTGAACAATACGGGGAAAAGCCAGTTTAAGCTTCTTTGAAGTCAGGAGACACATCTCATATATCCAGGGTCCTCCCACAGCCAACGTGGAGTGCTCACGTCCCTGGTGAGAGGTTCCCAACTCTGGTTATGTGACATAGTCACCTGCACAAGGCCTCAAAGATGGATACCATGCCCCCCATACAGAGCAATGAGGTGGGGTGTGTGTGTATTTTCCATCTGACTCTGGTGACGGTTGGGATTGGCCACTGGCCAGCACACACAGGTTAAAGCACACGTCCAGCTAATTTGCCGTTGTCCAAAGCATGAATCTGAATCACGGCCTGTGAGGCTAACATGGATAGCGGTCACGCATCTGTGGAGAGAGCAGGCGAGCAGATCCCATCCTCATGGTCTCAGGGCAGCCCTGCCGTTTCTGCTGTTCAGGACGTACTCAAAGTCTGCTGCACGCAACAGAGGTTACAAATAGGGGGATTCCAGCAGGTGTCGGTATAATCCTTATGAGTTCCCTGGACCTAAGGGTGACAGGGTGCCGTTTGTCCCTGATATCTACTTACCACCCCTTTCATGGTAACAGAGCTTTGGCTGGAGCTTTCCAGATACACAGCAGTCTGCGTCCTCAGGGTAGGTTCTGGCCAGCAGGATGTGAGCTGTTCTTGCCCTCTCAGAGAGTTGTGCTTGAATCCCCTTGTTTTCTCCCGTCTCTCTGCCCGCTGGATTGGAGACTGGAGCAGCCACGTTGGCTCCAGAGAGAGGGAAGCTATGTGTTCAGAGGGTGGATCTGTTTCACCAGCAAATGTAACTTACTGTTGGATTGTTACAGGAGAGAGACGTACATTTCTGTCCTGTTTAAAGCATTGTGATTTGTTCTCTCTCTCTCTCTCTCTCATGCTCACTCTTCATTGTACAGCAAATTATCTTATATCTTATATCTTAACAAGTATCTAATATACTCATTTATGGTATAATGAGTTTATACAACAGGTCTCTGTTCCTTTCAACTTTACAATTCTCAAAGGAAAGTAAATTTACAACACAAGGCTATATGTTGTGTCATGGGCATTTGTGCAAAGACTGAATGTTGATGTAAGTGCAAATTGGCAAAAGAGACCTCATGGGAGGGGAACTCAACTTGGCTTTGAGAATTGCACAGACATCCTTCAAACTAATTTTTGTCCTTCACAGCCTTGTGAATGATAGGCTGAATTATGGTTGAAAATAGATGCCGTCTTCAGAAGTCTCCGAGGTGTATGCCATCCATTTACTGATGACTGTTAACTTTAAATAAACTGTTAACTTTAAATAAACAAACTTTAAATAAATAAACTTTAAATAAACATTCGTGTACACCATTGGATCATGAAATGTTGAATTCATCAGTCATTTGTGTAGACACAAGAAAAAGAAATGCAAACTTCTTCTAATTAAAAAGGTTTGTGCATTTATTTCATATTTTCTTTTCCTTTATCTTTTTGAGTTCTTACATGCCTTGAGATAATTTATAAAGATATTATCCTCAGCTGAAGTGTCCTCTCCTTGAACAGCAGCACGTTGGTATCTTTCTGTTACATTGAGCTTACTGTGGACAACACCTCTAATTTATGAAGAAAAGCTGAAATGTTCTGCAGGCAATGTAGGGTGAACAAAAGAAGATGGTTTAAAGTGGACTTTAGACTTGGAGTAAAATGATAGCAAGGAGTAAGTATTGATAGCGTTGGCTTTACCTTAATGGCAGTTCAATGTCAACACCACCCTGGTTACTAAAGTTCAATAGAAAATCCATGTCTTTGTGTAGAGGGTGAAAGGCAATCCTGCAAAGAAGAAGCTGGACGGGAGAGGCGAAGTCTGTGCACGCACTCTGCTTGAATCTCTGGCTAATTCCTGAGATAATGTGTTTCACAGAGAGTCCAGCTAATGAAGAATGATGTGTCTGGGTTCTGAGCCTCTTTGCAAGGGAAAAGTTTCCAGCTTGAGACCAATGAAGTTCATTTCCTGATTTCTTTTTGGAGTTACCCAACAGAATCCAGGTTCCCACAACAACACAGTGTTCACAATATCTAGGACACAATTCAAAATCTCATAACATAAGATGAACCCTAGAAAATATGAAGCATCATCAAGAGAAAAGGAAATCAGTGGGGAGCAGCCCCAAGATGACCCAGATGTTGGAGCTAGAAGATTCGAGAATGTAAAGGAAATATGCAGAGCATAAGTAAACAATAAGACAAATCACAGAGAAATAGAAACTTTCAAAAATAGTTCATGGGAATTATAGAATAAAATGATAATACCTGAAATAAAAAACACTGGATGGATTTAGCAGAGAATAGAGTCAAAAAGTGAAGAGTCTATCAAACTGAAGATAGATTGAAGTTAGTTAACCTAAATAAGTTCTATAATAGAAACAAAGCATTGGATAATTGTGAATAATATCCCTATATAATATATAATTGAATAATATCCCTATGCAATATATAATTGTGAATAATATCCCTATAACGTCTGATAAGGATAAGAGGAAGAAAATGGAATATGAGAAACAACATTTCTCCTGTTGGAGAAATACTTAGTCTATGGATTCAAAAAGTCTCAGTGAGCCCCCAGTACTAAAAATGCAAAGAAACAATGTATGGGCCCATCATGATTACACCATGCAGTGCCTCCTAACGTTGGCGTCCTTCCTGCAAGCTCAGAGTGTGATCCTACTTGGGTATAGACTCTGCAAATGTCAACAAGTTAGGATGAGGTCCTACTGGATTAGAGTAGGCGCTGATCCAACATGACTGGTGTCCTTGTAAGACAAGGAGACCGACAGAGACACACAGGGTCAACCCCGGAAGCACAGAAGGGATAAGGACAGCTTCTGCCCGATTCTTGGATGGAGTGTAGCCCTAGGGGCACCTAATTTTAGACTTCCAGCCTCCAGAACTGTGAAAGAATGAAGTTCTGTTGATTCAAGCCTACAGTTTGGGAAACTTTGTAACAGAAAACCTAGGGAACTAGTGCAATAGTCAAAATACTGAAACCAAAGATAAAAAGAAAGTTCTGAAAGCAGATGGAGAAAAATGGCTTATTGTAAAGATATATATGGTAATATCTATGCGAATTATTGCTGAGTATTTGCTAAAAACCATGGAGAAGCCAGTGGAACAAAATCTGCAATAAATTAGTGTTAGTCATGAAAATAAATGAGATTTTGATCTGCACTCTGAATTGTTGATGTAATTGATTGGGTATCTGTTACAGATATCTGCTGGATATCTGTGATATTTGTGTTCCCCCGGTATTCATGTCACAGCCCCAACCTCCAGCATTGTGCTGTCTGGATGCTGAGTCTCTAGGATGGAATTAAGGTTAAATGAACACTTGGTGGGGATATAGATCTGATGCACTCTTCTCTCGCCATTCCTCTTTCCTCCCTCTCTCTTTCTCTGCCCCTGTAGAAGAGGGCATGTGATCACATGGCTGGATGATGGCTGCCTACAGGCCAGGAAAAGAAACTCAGAATTAATCCTGCCTGCTGCCACCTTGGCCTAGGACTTCCTAGCAGCTGGGACTATGAGAAAGAAACAGCTGTTGTTTAAGCTCCCCAGTGCACTGTGTTTGGTTTTGAGCAGGCTAATACCACATGATAAATATATATATATATATATATATATATAGAGAGAGAGAGAGAGAGAGAGAGAGAGAGAGAGAGAGAGAGTGAGTGTCACCAAGCGTAGAAAGCATTAGTGGTAGCAAGTGTTGGGCTCAGTTGGTCTCTGCCTTTGCCTATGCAAAAGGAGATTTGGCCAAGGCAGAGAGAGACCCAGTGTTCCATGTAAGAGCATTTGTCCTTTCAGGGAAATGGTTGGGAACCTGGCACCATCTTTCCCCATGCTCTGCCTCTCTCAGTGGCATAGGGCTGGCCCTCTGTTTTGTGTGTTTTGTGCTAGACCAGAATCTCCTGTCTTGTTGATGCTTCTGTCTGAAATGTCTCTTATTTCCAGGAGGTATTGTAGAGCACATTAAAATTGTTGAGACTCTGTGATCTTTCTGGAATGTATACCAAGGAAATAATTAGTGGTGCCACACAAAAGTAGTTTACTTTAACTGCAAAATATCATCAGATGATTAGGATGCATTTGTGTATATAAATGTTAATATGTGAATATATAATGTAGACTAGTTAAATGCATTAAGGTAAATCTTTCTGCTACAATATCAAGGAACTGAGAGGTGCATTAGCAAAAATATTTTTTCTTGTTGATACCTAGTGATTTTTATTTTCCTCCTGTATCTTAAAAGTATCCCTTGTTTTGTACAATAATGTAGGAAACAGAAACGCCATCTTAGCAGCTCTGTGCAGCTATACATGGCATACACAATGCACACATTTAAGATGCATATTATGGCTTATGGTGACCTCATGATTCCATCACCACGATTGAGTGTGGGCCGTGCGTCACCTCCAGATGCATCCGCAAGCCTCTGTGCAGTCCCATCCTGCAGCCGCCCCCACCACTCCAATCCAGGCGAACAGGGGTCTCATTACAAGGAACAGCATGCATTTTCTAGAATCACATAGAAATGGCATCCGACAGTATGTGCTCTTACCTGACCTCACTTAGCAGCAAAACATTGAGAACCACTCAGGTTGGTGTGAGCCAAGGATTCATCACCCATCATCCCTCTTCCTGACTGGTACTCCATCTCTGGACATAGCCCCAATAGCCTGTCAATGGGCATTTGATTCCCAGGTTTTAGCTGTCGCAAATTAGACCTGCTTTGGACATTGGGCCCAAGCCCTTCTTTGGTCTTCATGCCCTAGCTTGACTCCATGTTTCTTCTTCTGAATGACTTCCTTCAACGTTTCATGTATCGTCTGCTGAATTCTTTCACCTTTCGTATATGAGAAAAAGCGTACTGTGCCTTAGTTTTCAAG
Organism: Sylvilagus floridanus; assembly: GCA_949820135.1. Classification (NCBI taxonomy): domain Eukaryota; kingdom Metazoa; phylum Chordata; class Mammalia; order Lagomorpha; family Leporidae; genus Sylvilagus; species Sylvilagus floridanus. Next base: position 40,532,161 of record OX463246.1, read on the forward strand.
GTCGGCTCACTTGTTTAAAATCCCAGGCTGAAAGGGTTTTGTTGCTGTTGTCATTGTTTGCTGATGGTTTGATCCTTCCCGGACCAGTCCCACCGTCTCCTCACCTGCATCAGTTCTGCTGTGAAATCTGCCGTCCTCCACCCTCTCTTCCCTGTCCATGTCTCTGGCTGACTTTCCTCTTTTTCACTGGGAACTAATTTGGGGTAGATGTGCCTTGGGGTAGATTTATGTACTTGCGGTTGTCCTTGTGAATCTGTGAGTTTATGGTATTCATTACATTTTGAACAATTTTTCTTCCATTCTTCAAATGGCTCTTCTGTCTCCCTCTCCCTCTCTTCTCCCCTGGGGACTCCAATCGTACATATGTTAGATGGCTTGCAGCTGTCTCAGTCACTGATGAACTTTTCATTCCTTAAAATCCTTTTCTGCCTTGTGTTTCCTTTGGAGTATTTTCTGCTGCTGTGTCTCCCACAGCGTCTCATCTGCAGTTAATCACTTCAATGTACTTTTGTTCTTAGACACCGAGGAGTCCAAGTTTTAGACAAAATGCAAGTGAGAACATACTGGAGTGAGCTCTTTGAAGTAATACAAGGGAGAGAAAAACAAAACTCCTGGAACCTAGAACTGAATTCAATATACACTAATTCCTAGAAAACGAGAGGATAAACATGCCTCCTATGCCTTTGCTTATCTGATTTTTCCTTGTGGAATGCAGTGATGACACCATGCTGCACCCTCTAAAGTCATTATCAGCTCGGAGTTGGCTTTGACGGATCCTTCTGTTCACTCTTTATTTTTATATATTCCTTCTTTCCTTTTGTCTAAGCCTGATAGCTTTGATGCGACGGCAGGCATTCTGAATTTCACTCTGCCAAGTAAAATTCTTGAGCTTGAGCTTTGTTTTGGAGACAGACTGATTATTCTGAGAACTGCCTTTGTGACTCGCCAGATGGTACCACCTCGTCTAGATCAGTCACCTGCCACACTTGAGGCAAGTTCCCTCTGAGCACACCATCCAGTCCCCCTGGACATGATGTCCCCATTCCGACAAGTGAAACCAGGCCCTGTGCCTGGCCCTGTGTGAGGGCTGGCATCGGTCCCCCTAACCTTCAGGATGGCTCTTCTCCTGCTTGGGGTGGCACCTCCATCTCATGAGTGCTTTGCAGAACTCCCAGGTTCTCTCTGTGTGTAGCTCCCTCCAGCCCCCACTGCCTTGCTTTCGTGGGGCTCCTGGCTCCCTCTCCTTAGCTCAGGTCTGCTGGGTGCTGCCCGAGTTCCTCTTCAGTCTGGAAGCTCTCAGAGGTCAGGAAGCTGGGGCAACGGCTGGGCTCCCTTCATCTCCATCTTATTACAGGGATCATTTTTACTCACTGCTATTGTTTCATTACTGTGTCTGTTTGACATTCTGGACACTTCCATTTGGGGATTCATCCAGTTTCTGTTACTCTGTCTTGGCCCGAGGCAGAATTTCCATGTGTGTGTTGTTTCACAACAAGTAGGTTCAGCTTGTGTGAGCCAATTCCTTTGCAGCTAGGCAAGCAGTAAGGGATGGTACAAGAAGCCCAAGCTTAAGTATCTACAGACCTGACCACGAGTCTGACATCTGTTTTGGCACTCAGCAAGCTACTGCACTTCTCTGAGCCTCTGTTACGAAGTAAGGATGAAGAGGCATTATCTGCAGGACTTTCAAACCCATTAACACATTCCCAGTGTCCAGTGGACACTCATAGCACAGCAAACTTAAATAGAGATGTTTGCAGCTTATGTGCCTGTTCTAAGTGTGACTAAGAGGCATAGTCCCTGCACCGCTAAGGATGCATTGAAGTCCCACTAAGACCTGTCATAGGTGGAAATGCTGGATAGCAGCGTTCCCTGGTGTCTGCGTAGATGCCCACATTTAGATACATGCAAATTTCAGCAAAAAGTGGATGTTATGGTTCGAGTGCGATTTGCCCTTCTGCAGCTCACACAGGAGTTTCATCCCCAAAGTCTCATGGCAGTGAGTTTAAAACGGTGGAAACTTCATCCAACTGTGGTTTCCAGAGGCAGGGCTTTTGGGAAGGAATTAGATGAGGTCATTAGAGTAATCATGCTCTCATGATTGAATCCTGGTGACTTTGTAAGAAGAGAGAGCAAGAGAGAGAGAGAGAGCGAGAGAGCAAGAGAGAGAGCCACATAGACAGGAAGGCGATCACAGATTTGGACCTTTGGTATGGTGCCTCCAGAACCATGAGCCAAAATAAACCTACTTTGTTTACAACGCTAGCCTGCTCAGTAATTTCCTTTTAGCAGCAGAACACTGACAAACACAGTGGAGGCACGTTTCAACCAGTTCAAGCCTCAGAGCAGAATGACGGCTCCAGACGGAAGCTCCCCCGAGACGTCAGCACAGGCATCCCCCATCAGCATGAGGCAGGTGTGCGGGAAGACAGGCAGGTCGTGCCCTGTCGCTGTCTTTGCATGAGACAAAGTGTAAGCTGTACTCCATACAGGCAAATACATCCACCCGCAAATCAACCTGAATCTCAGGCTTCTCTAAGGGAGGTTTTGTTCTTTTACCCAGATATTTTCTTTGTTATGAGTGGCAGAGAGGAGAGGTTGCGTCTGGCCTTGTTCTCTCCCCACTTCATAGGAGTTTTTTTCAGTCTCAGATGAAATCTACAGTTAGAAGAAAGTGTCCTTTCCTATTGCCCATAAATCACCCAGTATTTCTCATGAGCAGCCCAGCGTGGTTAGCGCAGGTAAACAGATTTAGTTCTTACCTAACTGAAAATTGGAAGTATTTGGTGATGTTGACAATTCCTTTAGGTAATATACCCTCTTTTTAATATAAAATGCTAGTTGTCAGAGATTTCTGAGTCTTTAACTCTTACCCTGGCCTCTCCCCCAGATTCAGCTGGGTCCCTGGGGTGAGAGCACTGGGAATCTGTGGGGAGAGAGGGGTAGAGAGGGCTGGGGCTGCTTTGCTCTCTCTGCAGTGGGGAGTGGCTTGACCAGCTCCGTGGCTGTCTGAGATTCGGGTCTGACACCTTTCGTGACCTGCCTGGCCTTGGCATGGGTCTCACTGCTGTCTGTGTTCTTGAGTCTTCCAACCAGCCCCCGCTGACCTGACCTGTCCCTAGCCACCGTCACCCTCAGGATCAGGGCTGGCTCGTGGGGAGTCCTTTCAGTCTGGAGTTCTTGGAATTTCTTTGACAATGTGGCCCTGAAAAATCCTGCTCTTAATTTTTGCCTCTTCTCTTTCTCTGTATATTCTGTAATTCGAATGTTAGACATCTTGGACTGTTTTTTTTCTAAATTTCTTTATCTTTCTCTTGCATATGTTTTTATAGCTTCCCCACTACATTTGGTAAGTTTTCCTCAACTTTTTGTTCAAAAAGTGTTAAGATTTTTGTTTCTGCTATCAAGTTTCTAAATTGCTGCTTCCTCCTCTCCTCCCCCCCATCCCTGACTCCTTCTCCCTCTGCCTCCCCTTCTGTGGTATCTCTCAGTGCTCAGCTACACCTACCAGGGGTCTCTCTGCTCTCTCTCCCTCTTAATGCTAGCTACAGCTCCCCCTTGTGGACAGTCTCTGTCTCATGGCCTAGCTGAACTGCCACTGGGCTTACTCACAGGTTGAATTCTGCCATCCTGTGTTGCTTGATTGTACTTTAAAAAATAAAAACTTTGCAGCAGGAAGACATTTCAACGATTGAGTGATGATGCCTTGGAGTCCCACTCTCTTCACCCCTCTCTGTTCCTTTACACTGTAAGGAGGAGAAAATAATAAGATTAGGAAGCTCCTCGGAGAGGCAGATGGACAGATGATTAGCATCACTGTGGCCCTCCCTGTGACTGGCACCCATGCAGACAGAGCAGGCTGGGGTTGGCTTTGCCTGGGACATCACCAAAGAGCTTGGAGAGCAGAATCGAAGGGCTTCACTGAAATGGGAGTAATGCAAGTAAGCTGGGTGCAAGTGAACACAGTTCTTGCCAGTCCGCTCCGCTTTTGAACACTACTTCTGTCCGCACGCTGCACAGTGTCGCCTCACGTGGCGTTGCTGTCTCCTGGGCAGGCCCACTCACCTTCCCAGGGGGACTGGCTTTCAGGTGCTCACAGGAACACATCAAATGCTAAACACCCCATTGGGATCCAAGTGTGGCACTGGGAGACCACATTGGGCTTACTCTACTTTGCACAGTTTCATCACTCATCTTGAATTTCTTTAATCAAGTAGAATGTTTTGCACATTTGTGTGGAGAACCTGTAATACCCGCAGGGCTCAGTCCTTGGTGATGAGTTAGTTATGCCAGCTCATTTCCTACGTTTGGTTTAATGAATAACTTAACACCAATTCCACTTAGAGGAAGTACCTGACACATCCACTAGGGGGAGGAAAAGTGCTGAATTCAAACGCTCAGGAGGGCGCGGTTGTTTTGCTGGGATAATCATTTCTCTTATCGCACACAAACTGCTTGGAAAAACAACAGTAGTTCCGTTCAGTTTTATTTAAATGTCTGCCCTAATGGGAAAACAAAGACAACACATGGAACATTTCTAGGTCAAAGCAGCAAATCTTTAAAAGTGGCTAATTTCTTGGTTCAAGAATTCTGAACACAGCCCCGGGGTCAGAGAATATTCAAAGGAAGACCTTAGTGATCACAGAACGCCATCTTTCTCTTTAATGGTTGGGCAAAATGAAGCCCATGGAGGGACTGGGCCTGCCCGGGGTCATAGGATTTGTAATCAGCAGATGCAGACACCAGTAGGCGTAAGTCCTGTAGTGCTTAAGTAAGTTTTCTAGTGCTATCTACAATGACACATGTCATGTCAGCATAGCTGGTGCACACACACACACATGCTTATGTACATATGCATGCGTGTGTTTTCTTCCTTGCAGGGTTTATGCTTTGGGGTCTGGCATGAGGAGGTATCACGGGGCTCATCTCTGTGCCTGTTGATTTGCTGCTAAAGTCTGCATCTCTCTCTTCTCATTATGTAGCTCTAGATGCCCAGCACTGCTTGTGTTTGATGCAGGCAGTGGGCTCTGCACGGCCCGAGCTCTGAGCAATCACCAAAGCACCATGGTCTGGACACGCGTCGTCAGTGTCGCTGTGGGGTCTCCGAGAGTTTTCTTAATACTCACAGCACTGACGGTTGGGCATGTTTTGCCATAACTGAGGGTGCGTCCTGTGTCTCTAAAGTAAGAAGGCTTTCTGGCAAATATCCAACGCCACGTTCGGCTGGACCAGGCCTGAAGCTCTTCCACATCTAACGCGTTCCGTGTTCATCTCTAAGGTGGAAGAGATTATTTTCTGAGATTTATTGAGAAAAAACCCCCAAATACTCTAGTTTGAAGGTGTAGTAAAATCAAAAATCAACCGATGAGTACTTCTTCAAAGTTGTAAAAACAACTTCTCTCCACATTTTCTGTAGGGGAAGTTAGTTGAGGTGTTTTCCTATGTCTCCAAGTGTCTCTGGGCTGTTCACACCTGAGAGTCTGCATTAAGGATCAGGTGGAATGTCTTGTGAACCTCGGTCATTCTCTGAATTAAAAATTACGCATGGGAGCCGATAAAGCCCCCACCTGCAGTGCCAGCATCCCATATTGGCTCCGGTTTGAGTCCCAGCTGCTTTCAAATCAGTATATAAATGTTTACAACTTATTCATGCTTTCCCTCTATGTGCATAAATACAAAGTCATCAAGGGAGTAATGCCCTGCTGTCAGCACTCAGAGGCTCCATCCCCAACTTACAGCCCATGACCTTGGAGGAGCCACTCGATGTCCTTGGACTTCAGTCCGACTCTGAGAGGATCGGGAGCCCTTTCGTGTCTGGAGGGCCGTGACGTCAGCTGCAAAGCAGGTGAGTCGGGACACGGGGTGGTGCCCTTGTGCCATTTTGTTACTGCTCTAAGAACTCGGGCAAACGTGGTATTCTCAAATACAGTGCATTGTGTAACACATTACTTCCCATAACTCTTTAGGTAAATTGATTTCTTGTAAAAAGAATCCCCTTTAAACTCCAAGGACATCCACGTGATCTATGATGTGGCCAGTGAACGACCACTGCTATCATTTCCTAGGTCCAGCTGCCTTGACCTTCCACGGAAACTGCTCTGAAGGCCTCCCTGGTGTCTCCCAAGAAATGACTCTCTATTGCCCCCTACAGACTACTCTCTGAACAGCACCCAATATGATCCCTGCAAAACCCTCAGATCCAGCACCCCCTGCCCACCTAGGGCTTCAGTTAGGTCTCTGTGTCACATTACTCCTAAAAGAGGCTGCACTGGGGCTGGCGCTGTGGTGTAGCGGGTAAAGCTGCTGCCGGCAGTGCCAGCATCCCATATGGGCCCCGTTTCGAGTCCCAGCTGCTCCATTTCCTATCCAGCTCTCTGCTGTGGCCTGGAAAGCAGTGGAAGATGGCCCACGTCCTTGGGCCCCTGCACCCATATGGGAGACCCAGAAGAAGCTCCTGGTTCCTAGCTTCCTATCAGCCCAGCTCTGGCTGTTGCAGCCGATTGGGGAGTGAAGCAGCAGATGGAAGACCTCTCTCTCTCTCTCTCTCTGCTTCTCTGTAACTCTGTCTTTCAGATAAATAAAATCTTCCATAAAGGAGAATGCCTTTCTACAGTCTTACTTTTCTTTTCTTTCTTTCTTTTTATTTTTTGACAGGCAGAGCTAAACAGTGAGAGAGAGAGAGACAGAGAGAAAGATCTTCCTTCTGTTGGTTCACCCACCCCCCCAAAGGCTGCCAGCATGCTGCGTTGATCCAAAGCCAGGAGCCAGGTGCTTCCTCCTGGTCTTCCATGCAGGTGCAGGGCTGAAGGACTTGGGCCATCCTCCACTGCCTTCCTGGGCCACAGCAGAGAGCTGGACTGGAAGAGGAGCAACTGGGACAGAATCAGCGCCCCAACTGGGACTAGAACCTGGGGTACTGGCGCCACAGGTGGAGGATTAGCTTAGTGAGCCATGGTGCCAGCCTACAGTCATACTTTTCCTCCTGGATCTCACTCCTTCCCCTCTCTCTGCCTCTTTGTCTATGTTTGATCCCCAGTCCACACCTATGATTTGGGGAGCACACCCAGGTTTCCCATATTTCTGGGATCCAGGGGAAGCCCACCTGCTAATAGTCATTGATGAGTTGCTCTGAGAGTTGGCCACCTGGGACTTGGCAGCTGCACAAGATTACACATGGCAAGGTAAACAGAAACATTGTTTTCACAGGAGAGACGGTGGTGAAGCATGGTAGGTTGACCAGTGAGTTTAAGCTTGGCAATGGTAACTGTATTTTCCCCCAAAGTCAAAGGCAATAGCAACATATTCCTTGATTTTATTTGTAGACAGCTATTAAGAGTTAAAAACTAAACTTTGGCACATAAGTCTCACATGTTTAAGTGTTTACATCATCCTCTAGCATAAGTGATCCTGTTAAATAAATTAAAGAATTCCAAGGAAGCTTTTTTGTTTGTCATGAAAAAAGAAATAGTTTTCCAGTGGAGAGCTTCATCCAATCTAGCCAATAAAGAGATCGGTATCAAGTATCTGCTAAGAGTTTCATTTCCATTACTGATACAAGTATTGTGGTATTCTTGTACACAGTGCTGAGAGTATTGTGGTTTTACACTACATGGTGTTCAGAGTACTTTTGTGGTGTTATTGTACATAGTGTCATGAGTACTGTTATGTTATTATACATAGTGCTGCGAGTATTGTGGTGTTACTTTACATGGTGTTCAGAGTACTGTTGTGTTATTGTACATAGTACTGAGTAGTGTTGTGGTATTATTGTACAGGTGGTTGTGAGTACTGTTGTGGCATTGTTGTACATGCTGTTGGGAGTATTGTTGAAGTGTTATTGTACACACTGTTGAAAGTGTTGTTGCACTGTTATTGTACCTATTGGGGGTATTGTTGTTGTTTATTGTACATACTGTTGAGAGTACTCTTATGATACTACATTATTGTATAAACTGTTGGGAGTATTGTGGTGTTATTGTAATACTGTTGAGAGTACTGTTGTATTATTTAAAAGGTTTTTTCATTAACGTAAGATGAACAAATTTCAAGTATTTCATACATACAGCTTTAAGAGCACAATGATGCTTCCACTCTGCCCTCCTCATGCCCATGCTCTCACACTCCTCCATCCCTCATTTTTTCTTTCAATTTTTGCAGTGATGAACTATCAGTTTATTTTATAATCACAAGCTTAACCCTCAACTAAATAAAGACTCCAACAGGTAGTAAGTAGAAAAACCACTGTTCTGAAGAGTATAGACAAGGTTTGTAAACAAAACTCAAATCTCAAATGTCAATTATGCTCTTTTACATTACTTTTTTGTACTCTGTCTATTAGTTACCACAAATCAGGGAAAACATACAATTTTTTTTTCATGGGACTGGATTATTTCACTAAACATAATGGCTTCCAGTTGCATCAATTTTGTTGTAAAAGACAGGATTTTGTTCCTTTTTGCAGCTGTGTAGTGTTCCATAGTGTATATATATACAACATTGGCTTTATCCAGTAATCAGTTCATGGACATCTGGGTTGATTCTGTATCTTACTACTGTGAATTGAGCTGCTATGCACCTGGGGGCACAGATAGCACTTTCATATGCTGATTTCATTTCTTTTGGATAAATTCCTAGGAGTGGGGTGGCTGGGTCATAGGTTGATCTAGTTTCAGATTTCTGAGGAATCTCCATACTGTCTTCCTTAATGGTTTTACTAGTTCACATTTCCATGAACAATGGGTTAGGGTACATTTTTTTCACCACATCCTTGCTAGCATTTATTGTTTTTTTTTACATTTTTGGCCGACAGCTATTCTAACTGGGGTGAGGGGAACCTCCTAGAGATTTTTATTTGCATATCCCTGATGGTTAATGATCCTGAGCATTTTTCATGTGTTTATTGGTCATTTGATTTTCATCCTTTGAAAAATATTTGTTCATTTCCATTGCCCATTTCTTTTTTTAAAATTTTTATTTATTTATTTGAGAGGCAGAGTTACAGGCAGAGAGAGAGGTCTTCTATCTTCTGGTTCACTCCCCCAAATGGCTGCAGTGGCTAGAGCTGGGCTGATCTGAAGCCAGGAGCCAGGAGTTTCTGTGGGCCTTCCAAGCAGTGTAGGGGCTCAAGCACTTAGGCCATCTTCCACTGCTTTCCCAGGCCATAGCAGAGATCTGGATCAGAAGAGGAGCAGCTGGGACTAGAACTGGCACCCATATGGGATGCTGGCACTGTAGGCAGAGGCTTAGCCTACTAAACCACAGAGCAGGCCCCCATTGCCCATTTCTTAACTGGATCGTTTGTTTAGTTGTTGTTGAGTTTCTTGAGATTTTATAGATCCTGGGTATTAATCCTTTATCAGCTACATAGTTTGCAAATGGTTTCTCCCATTGTATCATTTGCCTCTCCACTTTGTTGTGTGTTTCCTTTACAGCACAGGAGCTTCTTATCTTGATGTCATCCCACTTGTCGATTTTTTTCTTTTATTGCCTGTGCTTCTGGGGTCTTTTCCAAAAATTCTTTTTTTTAAGATTTCTTTACTTATTTGAAAGTCAGAGTTATACAGAGAAAGGAGAGGCAGAGAGAGAGAGAGAGAGAGAGAGAGAGAGAGAGAGAGAGAGAAGCCGGGTCTCCCACGCAGGTGCAGGGGCCCAAGCACTTGGGCCATCTTCTACTGCTTTCCCAGGCCACAGCAGAGAGCTGAATTGGAAGTGGAGCAGCCGGGACTCGAACCAGCACCCATATGGGATGCCAGTGCTGCAGGGTCAGCCCCCTCCAAGACGTCTTTGACTATAATGCCTTGGTAGTTTCTCTGATGTTTTGTTCTAGTAATTTTGTGGTTTCAGGTTGTAGATTTAGACCCTTGATGCATTTTGAGTTGATTTTTGTATAAGGTGTAAGCTCGGCAGAGTGATTGCTCAGACCCAGTTATGCCCCATGCCCTATTGTGCAGTCACAGAATTCCCAGTCACGGACTGCAAGGCTGCCACAGTCACAGGGACCGGATGACCCACTCTCAGTCCCGTCAGGCTGCTCGGTCCGTGTAGAGAGCAGGGTGTTCCCAGGGCCTGCTGGTGCTCCATCTTGGCAGTTTGACTATGGGCAACCTTGATGGAGTGAGGGGAGGATCAGCCCTTCTCCAGTCGTTGCGTCCATTTGGCGAGTGAACCAGCAGATGGAAGACCTTTCTCTCTCTGTCTTTCAAATGAATATAAAATAAATCTTAAAAACAAACAAAATGACTCCCTTTAAGGCTCCAGGTCTGTACTCCAGAGAGAGGCGCCATCCATTGCAGCTCAAGTTCTGCTCTTGGAACATGGCGACACCCCATGGACAACCCACAGCATCTTTGGAGAAAAGGCCCCCTTTGAGCCTCAGGGCACAGCGGGGCTGCTGTGTCCCCAACAGTCGGTCTGTGCCCTGCCCTTTGCTCTATGACTTGGGCCCAGGGTGCTTTGGGCTGAAAATGATCTTTCCCAAGGGACTAAAATCTTTCTGGAAGAGATCACTATTTTTAGCTTCTTTCCCAGAAGATCTCAGGGTCCATACATGTGAATTATCTATAGTGCAGGGGAATGTCATCAAGTCGTATGAGAGTTACTAATTAATGGCACTGGTAAGTGCTCGCTGGAAGTCAGGAGTGTGAAATCCATTTTCTCCACTTGACATTTATGCAGCACTCTTTAACATGTAAAATATATTATCTCATTTTATTGTCACAACAAACCTGTGGAAGAGTTGAGTGGGGAGAGGTTCTCCCTTCCCTTCCCCATTTCTCTCTGCTGAGGAAACCAAGTGAAAAGCACGAGGTAGGAGGGACGGTGCTGAAGTCTGGGGACCTGCTTCTAATCCAAGACATAAGAGAAAGTGTATCCCACGCACGAAAACCAGCGGCACTTACAGACACGAACGTGTGCTGCTGAGAAAAGTGCTTGGGACAGCACCCACAGTCATGGGACAGCACCCACAGTCATGGGACAGCACACACAGCCTGGGACAGCACCCACAGTCATGGGACAGCACCCACAGCCTGGGACAGCACCCACAGTCATGGGACAGCACCCACAGCCTGGGACAGCACCCACAGTCATGGGACAGCACCCACAGCCTGGGACAGCACCCACAGCCTGGGACAGCACCCACAGTCATGGGACAGCACCCACAGACTGGGACAGCACCCACAGTCATGGGACAGCACCCACAGCCATGGGACAGCACCCACAGCCTGGGGACAGCACCCACAGCCTGGGACAGCACGCACAGTCATGGACAGCACCCACGTCATAGGACAGCACCCACAGCCTGGGGACAGCAAGCACAGCCTGGGACAGCTCCCACAGCCTGGGGACAGCACCCACAGCCTGGGGACAGCACCCACAGTCATGGGACAGCACCCACAGCCTGGAGACAGACCCACAGCATGGGGACAGCACCCATAGCCATAGGACAGCACCCACAGTCATGGGACAGCACCCACAGCCTGGGGACAGCACACACAGTCATGGGACAGCACCCACAGCCTGGGGACAGCACCCACAGTCATGGGACAGCACCCACAGCCTGGAGACAGCACCCACAGCCTAGGACAGCACCCACAGCCTGGGGACAGCACCCACAGCCTGGAGACAGCACCCACAGCCCAGGACAGCACCCACAGCCTGGGGACAGCACCCACAGCCTGGAGACAGACCCACAGTATGGGGACAGCACCCACAGCCATAGGACAGCACCCACAGTCATGGGACAGCACCCACAGCCATGGGACAGCACCCACAGCCTGGGGACAGCACCCACGTCATGGGACAGCACCCAAGACCTGGCATAGCACCCACAGCCTGGGGACAGCTCCCACAGTCATGGGACAGCAACCACAGCCTGGGACAGCACCCACAGCCTGGGGACAGCACCCACGTCATGGGACAACACCCACAGCCTGGGGACAGCACCCACAGTCATGGGACAGCAACCACAGCCTGGGACAGCACCCACAGCCTGGGGACAGCACCCACGTCATGGGACAACACCCACAGCCTGGGACAGCACCCACAGTCATGGGACAGCACCCACAGCCTGGGACAGCACCCACAGTCATGGGACAGCACCCACAGTCATGGGACAGCACCCACAGCCTGGAGACAGACCCACAGTCATGGGACAGCACCCACAGTCATGGGACAGCACCCACAGCCTAGGACAGCACCCACAGCCATGGGGCAGCACCCACAGCCTGGGGACAGCACCCACAGCCTGGGGACAGCACCTATAGTCATGGGACAGCACCCACAGCCTGGGGACAGCACCCACAGTCATGGGACAGCACCCACAGCCTGGGACAGCACCCACAGCCTGGAGACAGACCCACAGCATGGGGACAGACCCACAGCATGGGGACAGCACCTATAGTCATGGGACAGCACCCACAGCCTGGGGACAGCACCCACAGCCATGGGACAGCACCCACAGCCTAGGACAGCACCCACAGCCATGGGGCAGCACCCACAGCCTGGGGACAGCACCCACAGCCTGGGGACAGCACCTATAGTCATGGGACAGCACCCACAGCCTGGGACAGCACCCACAGTCATGGGACAGCACCCACAGCCTGGGACAGCACCCACAGCCTGGGACAGCACCCACAGCCATGGGACAGCACCCACAGCCTGGGGACAGCACCCACAGTCATGGGACAGCACCCACAGCCATGGGACAGCACACACAGTCATGGGACAGCACCGACAGTCATGGGACAGCACCCACAGCCATGGGACAGCACCCACAGCCTGGGGACAGCACCCACAGTCATGGGACAGCACCCACAGCCTGGGACAGCACCCACAGCCTAGGACAGCACCCACAACCATGGGACAGCACCCACAGCCTAGGACAGCACCCACAGCCATGGGACAGCACCCACAGCCTGGGGACAGCACCCACAGCCTGGGGACAGCACCTATAGTCATGGGACAGCACCCACAGCCTGGGGACAGCACACACAGTCATGGACAGCACCCACAGTCATGGGACAGCACCCACAGCCTGTGGAAAGCACCCACAGCCTGGGGACAGCACCCACAGTCATGAGACAGTACCCACAGCCTGGGGACAGCACGCACAGTCTGGGGACAGCACCCACAGTCATGGGGCAGCACCCACTGCCTGGGGACAGCAGCCACAGCCTAGAGACAGCACTCACAGCCTGGGACAGCACCCACAGCCTGGAGACAGCACCCACAGCCTGGGGACAGCACCCACAGTCATGGGACAGCACCCCCAGCCTGGGACAGCACCCACAGCCTGGGGACAGCACGCAAGCCTGGGGACAGTACCCACAGCGTGGGGACAGCACGCACAGCATGGAGACAGCACCCACAGCCTGGGACAGCACCCACAGCCTGGAGACAGCACCCACAGCCTGGGACAGCACTTACAGCGTGGGGACAGCACGCACAGCATGGGGACAGCACCCACAGCCTGGACAGCACCCACAGCCTGGGGACAGCACCCACAGCCTGGGACAGCACCCACAGCCTGGGGAAAGCACCCACAGCCTGGGGACAGCACCCACAACCTGGGGACAGCACCCACAGCCTGGGGAAAGCACCCACAGCCTGGGATAGCACCCACAGCCTGGGACAGCACCCATAGCCTTGGGACTGTATGCAGATGCAAAATTTAGAGGCAGCTACTTGGGAAATGTAGCAAGAATTTCTAAAGTGTGTTTATTTTTTGACACACAAAAAAACTACTTCTAAGCAATTTCCCCAAAGACGTAATTAGAACTGCAATACAAAGTTAATAAACCAAAAATATTTCACCCAGCATTGCTTAGACCAGGACAATTTTTGATAAAGCTGAATGCTTAGCCGTGGGGGAACACCCAGCTAAGCTCCAACTGTGGAATATTCTGCAGTCACAGGGCCCATTGCCCACTCTCTGCGGGCCGGTTGGCTGTCCCCTGGCCTGCCTTAGACATGACCTCCTGGCCTCTCAGCTTCTGGCAAGGTGATCTCCAACCCTACAGGTAAGCGCCAGAGCAGAGGTCTGGAGGTTAGCACAGGGTGTCGGCCACTGGGGCCAGGGCGGTCTCCTGGGCTGGGGCTGGCAGACCCTTCACGGGGGGCATTGGGCAAGGGCAGGCGGTGACGACCTGTGGGCCCCTCGCTGCGTCTGTGGAGACTCTGTCTGCTTCTGAGGATGAAGAATCTGGCGACCTGGTTCAAGGCCGGGGGAGTCACCACGTAGGGGATAAACCTGCAGGAATGGTGACACTCCTTCAGAAAAGCCATGGAAAGCCCAGCTCCGGACAAAGCCACAGGCAGCTCCGAACCCTTCTCGCCACAAAAAACTGACCTTTCCTGTCGTTTTCTGCAAACTCTGTGGTGCCCTCATATTAGAGCACTCTCACCACCATGCTCTCATTTGACAGGAGGGGTGAGAACTGTGTGTGTTTGTTTATTTTTAAGATGTATGCATTATCTGAAACGCAGATTGTGTACTCATTAGAAAGGTAGAGATACAATGAGAGAAGGAGAGAGAGCTTCCATCCGCTGGTTCACTCCCCAGATGGCCGCAAGGGGCCAGGGTTTGGCCAGGCTGACGTCTGGAGCCAGGAGCTTCTTCCAGTTCTCCCACATGGGTGCAGGGGCCCAAGGACTTGGGCCATCCTCCGTGCTGCTCTCCCAGGAGAATTAGCAGGGAGCCGGATCAGAAGTGAAGCAGATGGGACTCGAACTGCATCCATATGGGATGCCAGCACTGTATTTGGATGTTAAACATTCTAGGCCACAGCACCGGCCCTGGCACAGCCACAGTTCCCCCTAAGCCGGGCTCCCTCTGAAGCGTTCCCAACAGCACCTCTTGTGGGTGCCCCGACCTCGGCACGTGGGACTGACTGCTCTCCCCACCTCCCTGACCATGAGCCTAGAAAGGAGCGTGCAGGCACCTGCGCTGGCCACAGGCGAGCTGCCTGCAGAGTGCTGTTCACCTCTCCCCTCTGTCCATCCCCAGTGAAGTTCCCTCTCAGCCCCCTCCTCCAGCGAGGAGAAGCTCACCCTGAGTTTTCAGCCGGAAGAGAGGCTCTAGACTGGTCCCTCCCTCCCTCCCTTCCTCCCTCCCTCTCTCTCTTTCTCTCACTCTCTCTCTCTCTTTGACACATTCTGCTTGGCTCTTTTTATTATTAGGGTTATTTCTTTTTTTTTTTTTAAATGTATGTATTTGAAAGAGTTACAGAGAAAGAGAGAAACTTCTATCCACTGGTTCACTCCCCAGATGGCTGGGATGCTGGCACTGGGCCAGGCCAGAACCCAGAGGCTGGCCTGGTCCCTTAAACCAGCTGCACACACAGCCTCTTCTTCCTCCTCCCGCTCAGAGCCTGCGTCTGAAATGTGCACGGTGCTTGCAATCACGCAGGGCCTCCATGTACCTAGATGCCCAGGGTTATGTTTCTCTCTCTCATTTTTTTTTTTTTTTTTGTATTTGAGAGACAGACATGCAGACATACACAGACAAATAGTGATAGTTCCCACTGCTGGTTCACTACTGAAACGCCAACAACACACAGGGCCGGGCTGGGCCAAAGCGGGGAGCCAGGGCTCTACCCAGCTCTCCCACGTGGGCAAGGAGGCACCTGCCCTCGCGGAGCCGGGGAGTGTCACAGCCTCCCAGCAGCTCGTGGGCCTCCTCAGCACCAAAGACAGCGGCCTTTGTTCACCTGCACTCCTGGTTCCTTCTCTGTGGCCCCGGGGCGGCGGCCTCTGCAGGAGCCCAGGGTGTGTCTTCTCTCCTGAGGCTCCAGTCCTTTCTGGTGGACCTCACAGAAGATACTCACGCATAAAATAGGGTACATATTCTGCTTCTATTTCTTTGTCGTAGACATGGCACTAATGATGTATGTTTCTCTACACCTTGCTTTCTGCTTAAAGTACAGCCTGGAAAATGTATCTTGGATTTTTTTTTTCTGCATGAGAACATAGCTACTCCTTTCCTCTCACATCTGTACCGTGTTTCATTGCAATGATAAATCGTAATTTCCTTAATGGATTCTTGACTCTTATTTCCAGATATTAATTACAATCATCAATGCTGCAAATGAACCAGAGTGTGCCTGAGAGTATGTGCATTTGTGCGGTCCTTTGAGCCTCTCTGTAGAACGCATGTGTGACGGAGCAACCGCTGTGCGTGGGAGAGACGCATTCGTTTTTAATTTGCTCAAAAGGGATCACTTTGGCCCCCAAAGGCAGTTGTAGCAGTGTAGTGCCCCCAGCTGTGTAAAAATATCCCCGTTTTCATTTTCAAGACTCCTATCCATCAGGAATCCTGTTGTGTAGTTTTAATGTGTACATTTTAAAACAGGCGTCTGGCCGTCAGTTTATGCTCCTGTCTTTTTAGCCACACACGGACCATTTTCCTGTTAGGCTTGTCTTTTTAGAATGCTGGCTTGTATCTTCCCACACACGTCATTTGTATAGTACGTATTTTCCCACTTTGGCTTCATGCTAAATTTTTTATGTGTTGAAATCTATTGATCTTTTCCTTAATGGCTTCTGAATTTCGCGCTTTGCTTAGAATGTTTTCCCGAGTCTAAAGTAAATTTATTTTACTATTCTATTTTTCTCCTGGTTGTAATATTATTTTGGTTCTATTTTGTAATCCAGCTGAAATCATCTAAATGTTCCATCTGAACGTTTTCTCTTCACTTATCTTGCAAATTCTTTCAAAGGCAAGAGTTGCATTTTGCACTTGGCATCTACCTCAAGTCCACGGCAGGTGAGGTGTGTTTGCATATAGGTGGCTCCAGACACCCTCCCTATTGGCTGCCATGACACAGTTTGCTTTGATAAATATTGAGCAATGCCCCTAACACGCGGGGAACTGCTGACATGGTAATGATTGCTACTACCTACTGAGCTTTTACTATGTGCCAGGCAAATCCTCTAGAACCTTTATCATCTTAAACCCCACAACCTTACAAGCATGGATTACTGTCCTCATTTTCCACCTAATGGGATGGACAATCTTGGGAGCTGGAACTTGAACTCAAGTTGCTGTGTTTTCCAAACATCAGGGTTTTCCCACCTCCGACCCCGCCAGTACAGGTGGAAGACGTGAAATGATGCTCAGGGACCTGGAGTGACCTCTTTCCGGTCCACAGACTGGAATTCATCCTCCTAAGCACTTAGTCTTTACGTTCAGTATTTTGTTGAACTGGATTTAAACCTCTTCCCCATCGACTACACCCGAGGAGGTCAGGCTCATCAATGTTCCATGCTGGCTCGGGTCCAGTGCGGGAGACACGGGCACTCTCCAGCCATAATTTCCTCCTAATTGGTTGTAACTAATGCACTGCCACTCTGAAATGTGTCACTTACCGAAAGGTACCTTAGCAAATGGACCATGTTCTGTATCTGCATGTAAATTTGCACACTCAAGCCTAGCTTGTTGAGAGGCAGGTGGGATGAACAAGTGAGCTGAAGGGTGTGCCCTGTGGGCAGTGGTTGACCTTGTGAGACCTTCACTTTCTTTCCAAGTCTCCTTTGGAGGGGGAGGGAGGCGGAAGAACGTGGTGATGGGGATTGAGGGAGCGGTGGAGAGGAAAGCCCGTGCCAAAGCTGCTGTGTGTTTCTCACCTTTGTAGATGGAGTTCCTCCTGAGAAAAAATGCATGGGTTCAGGCTGTGCTGTATGGGGGTCCTTTGGGGGGTATTGTGAGGAAGGAGACGGGCACCCAGAGGCCGGGACCCACCCTCTGCTCCCACCCAACCCCTGCTCCATGGTTCAGCTGTTTCACACCTCAGGGCTGCACGATGACAGTATTGTAAATGCTGGAGGGCGCACTCTTCCAGCGAGCCTACAGCTCTGACATTCTGAGGTCTTGCACCTTAACTGCCATCTCTGGTGGCCACAAATGCATGTGCTTTGGCCGTGGCATGGAGCCTCATCATGCTGTTGCTTGGGAAACACCCTCCTGGTTTCCAGGTGCCTCCTCCCCACCAGCCAGGGAAGGGGTCAAAGCAATGCCTGGGTTAGCCCTGGTACCCACAGGAGCAATCAACAAACCCCTCGGGGCAGCCATCGCATCCCTGGCAAAGGAGCCAATGCAGCTGTGGCCCTGTGCCGCTTCCACAGCTGGCACATGCTGAGGAGAGGCGTGGTACCAGCCCGTCTCAGCTGACAGCCTGCAGGCAGCTGTCCAGGGCTGGGGAAGCATCCAACTCCGGCAAGAGAGGCAAGGAGCTGCAAGCGGGCGAGGGGGACACAGACACCTGCAAGTGGGAGGGACCTTTGCTTTCTTCTCATCAAAGACCACGTCAGTGACGTCACGTCGCTTGTTTTCTCTCTCTATCCTTCCGGCTAAGGCTCTGCTTCTGCTTCCCATCTATCTTCCACCACCCAAGCTCGTCAGGCAGCATAAGCAGTCTGGGCTTCAGGAAGTCTCGCTGCCTTGGGGCCAGGCTGAAGTCAGTCAGCGTGGAAGAGCAAGACCTTGAAGGAGAAGCACTCTTAGAAGAGGGGGTAAGAGAAAAAAGTGAATCCAGAAGCGTTTGCTAGGAATTGCATTCCTGCCTTTTAGAAGATGGAGGGGAATTATTAAATTACTTGGCTTACTGGAAGGTCACTGTCTACATCTGTAAGTTCCCAAAGCTAATCCTACTAATGACCTTCAAAATTTATTTTGAGAATTGTTAGAAAGTTGCTTGACTCACCTAGTACATCTACAGTACTTGGTCAGCAGAGGGCAGCTGCTACCTTACGCAGGTCAGCCTGCACTCTGTCGGCTTGGTGCCCCTGTGTCATTAAATACTGCATCCTCTTCCTTGTGGGAAGACAGAAGCTGCCGTGCACCTGCTGGGTTGTGTCAGCCTCTTATTTATCTCTGGACCTGCGGGAATGTCGAAGAACACAATTTTGGAGAAAAGGTTAAAAGGAAGAGCTATTGACATCCTAAAGGGCAGCTTTCTACCCTCGGATAATTGTCTTTCCTCACCGACTTTCCCACTACATTTCCAACCTTCCCACGAGTCCTTCCGGACCACGGCAGTGGAAAGGAGCATGGGTGCCATGTTGTCCTCCTGCTGGCCGTAGGGGGTGCGCCACCCCCTGCCGTTTTCAGAGGAGTCAAACTTCAGGATGTAAGGATACACCAGTCTTTTCAGATCCTGAATTCCGTGTCCCTCTTCTGCCTCCTGAGACCACGGTGTTGACTTTAAAATTCAGGCACACAGTCTGACGGTTCAGGAACCTGGACAAGATACTTGACGTTGAAATAGTCTGCAGTGGGGTCCCTGTGCAGAATCTTCTAGAAGACTTGACTCTTTCCTTACCTTCCTGTGGAGCCACATAGCACCTTGTGTTTTCTGTTAGGAACCACACACTTTGAATTTTCCAAATCTTCTTTCCCTGGGAAACAAGTCTCGGCCAGGGTGATGGTTGTGCTATGCTGGCTAGACTCCACCAAGATGCACCACATTCTAACTGGCTGCAATGATCCAAGACTGAGACAGCATTTCTGTTGAATTTTCACTTTCCAGCAGCCTGATTTTTATTAGCCAAGAAACTTTGTTCTCTCAATATTCTCTCCTACTTAAAACACTTAAAACTGTTTAAACAATGCATATAGAGCAACACAATGGAGGTGGCCTGTGTGCCTCTTTCTCCCCAGCCACCGACTTGACAACTGGAGTGTTTGTGTCATGGCAATTAGCAAATGCACAGAGGACATTCTCTCCAGCCTCAGCCCACTGTTAAATGCCTCCCAATACCTGACTGCAGGCAGTGTTGAATAGACACACGGACATGCATGCCCACACACACGTGGGCACACACACACGCCATGTGGGCTTTAACTGAAAGTTGGTGTGGACGCCCTTTCTGGACAATCCCCACTCTAACTGCTATTGGCTTTTATACCACCTAAGCCCCTCACTTTTGATGCCCTCGTGAATGTCCTCTGTGGGTCTAGCTCTGTCCTGTGGCTGTCCCTAAGTGCACCCTGCAGGTTTCTGTGTGCATAAACTCTTGCTAAAGGATCTTCCCCTTGAAGGGCCCTCCTGCCTCCTTGGCCTGTGGTCTGTCCTCTGTGTAGCTCTGCTCACATCTCTCTGAGTCCAGCACTCTATTCTGGAACTTTGGGGACCTTCCCTGGACACGGAGCTTCCTATGTCTCCTGTCCCCAGCCAGGGTCTTTCTTGAGTGCCCAGAGGCTGTGGCAGGAGGAGCTGGACAGCCAACAGTCCCTTAGGTCTAAGCAAGGCAGATGTAGGGCAGTGCCCCACCTCACCCTGCGCTGCCCTGGCCCAGGGGCCTGCATTTCCCCCGGGTGGTCCAGGAAGGCTCAGGGTCTCCCATCCCCCACCCAAGATGGGCCCCAGCCCCCAGTCCCCATGCAGTCCTCGTGGAGATCCTAGCCTATGACCTCTTGTCTGGAGTGCTGTTTGCCAGGAGGCTCTGTAGTCCCTGTAGCCAGGGCAGAGGGATACCAGTGTGGATCTGGGAGACAGACTGGCTGGTGCTTTGTGATTTGGGGCTCAGGAAATACAGGGACTTTATTTCCAAATAGGACTGCTACCTGTGCCACTGGGGTTGTGCTGTAGCTGTTGATCTTGACTGACTCGAGTCCTGGATGTTCCACTTCTGATCCAGCTCCGGCTAACGCCCCTGGGAAAGCAGTGGAGGATGGCCCAAGTATTTGGGAGACCTGGAAGAAGCTGCTAGCTCCTGGCTTTGACCTGACCCAGCCCTTAGCATCTGGGGCTATTTGGGGAGTGAAACAGCAGATGGAAACTCTCCCCCACCCCAACATCTCACTGTGCAATTTCCTATCTTTAGAGCACAGACTCTCCAGGTCGCTGAAGCACCAGAAGTGGAGATGGGAATGATGGAGTCTCCTGCCCTCACTCTAAAGTCGACTGGATTTCCAGGCAGAACGCTGGCTTCCCAGCCGTGCCATGCCTGGAGCTCCCTGGCAAGGAGCCGGTTGTCTGAGATCAGGCGCTTCTCTTCCCCCTGGGGTCCTGAGTGCATCCGCCCAGGACGTGCTCTGGATCGGAGCCCCGGAAGGGGCAGGGAACAGGCCCCTTGGCAGCAGAGGGAGGCCTCATAGTCGTCAGCTGCAGCCCTGCTCCCCAGCACAGGAGAGGCTGGAAAGCAGGGCCTCAGATGCGACCCACTGTGGCTGTTCCCGGCAAGTACATACTCTCCTCACTCCTGCGACAGGGCGTTCCGGAAGTCCTGGAGAGGGATGAGGGCCCGGGAGCAAGCACTGGGGCCTAGGGAGACCAGGTGAGCAGAGCCTCCCCAACCTCCGCCCGCGTTGCTGGACTTGGGGTAGACCCCTGACTCCACATGCAGGCAGCCTTCAGGGGACAGCTGTGGCAGCGTGGGCCCCTGGGGCCTGGCCATGGAGCCAGGAAAGGGGAACACCTCCCTGGCTTTGCATTAAGACCTGGGGCGCTGAGACTCATCCACTCATTTGTTTCCTAACAGGTGTTTTCCAGACACTCATGGTGACGTGACGAAGAAGTAAGGGAGTAAAAATAAATAAAACGCAGTCTGAGAAACTTACACGCAAGTGGGGAAGGCAGAAAAGCAAATACATTCTCGAAATAAATGGACCAGTGCTGTTTTGTGCACTGGCATTGGAGCCATAATTCTGTCTGGGAGCGATGGAGATGGTCGCAGAACCAAGGTGCAAACTGAACGTGACCAGCTTGGGTGGGTGGGGCAAGAGTGACGACAGGGTGGGTAGGTGCAGGAGCTCCCACAGGGGCTAAGGGTGCAGCTGACCTGTCCAGGTAGCCCAGAGAACCAGGTGAGAGGCAGACCTTGGAGACTTTGTAAGCCACACTCAGCAGTTTGTTCCTTGTGCCTGAGCCTAACAGAGTGTGGAGCAGGCTGATGGAGAGGGGTGACTACAGGGCAGCAGATCATACAAGCCTCAGATAGGTGGGTGAGCTGGACCGCCCACAGGCAGGAGAGGAGACAGAAAAGCAGCCTCACTCCTGCACGAGTCTACACACTGTCTTTCACTTTGTGCTTCAGCTGTGCAGATCCAACGTTTTACCAAAAATAAAGAGTATCATCTATTTGTTTTCTAGTTGGAAGCTTTTGGGCTCGGAGCATCTGAAGACGTGCAGGAGGGCCACAGAACTGCTACTCTGAGAGACTGTGTGGAAATCTCATTAACTTAGTACACGAGGGAGCAGACAAAATAGATTCTGAATTAATTAGGTTTGCAATATGTGAAAGCATTGCTGAGAAATATAGGGCATCTCGCTGGCTGAGGAATCCCCATTCATTTTATTAACCCACGCAGTGCTTTAAGCCAAAGTGACAGTGATGCGTCCTATGTTTTGGGGAAATGATAGGTGGTTTGGGGAATGTAAAATTCAGCTCTTTTGGCCACAGAGATGGAATTCATCAGCTTCTTGCCTGTTGCCAAAGCCTTGGGCTACTTCTCAGCAGCTCTCAAGGTCAATACTTTAAAAATGTTTGTTTTTCGCTTTTGAGCCTTGATGGTTAATCAGCTATCTCATGTCTTGCCCTTAAATGTATTGATTCCTAAAGACCCATATTCCCTCTCTCTTCATGTAAAGATCCTTAATTCTTCCTTTGAAAGCGGCTGTGTTCAGGGCAGGCGTTTGGCACAGTGGTTAAGACGTTACTTGCATCTCCCACCCTCTACATCAGAGTGCCTGGGTTCAAGTCCCAGCTCCGCTTCCAGTTGCAGCTTCCTGCCAATGCACGTCCTCAGAGCAGGAGGTGATGGCTCACCTGCTCAGCTCCCTGCCACTCACATGACACCCACCCTGGGTTGAGTTCCTGGCTCCTGGCTTTGGCCAGGTCCAGTCTCAGCTCTTTCAGGCATCTGAGGACCGAGCAGTGGATGGAAGATCTCTGTCTCTGTCTCTATCTTTCAAATAAAATAATAATAAATAGAAAAGGCATCACAAAGGAAGGGTGTTAAGAAAAGTGACTGTTGTTGATCAGAAAGTGCTTGGCTTCTTAAAATTTGTATTTTAAGGAACTTGTAATTTGCATTCCATTTTCTGCCGTGCAATCATGCTAATAGGTTTCCATGACACTGGGTTTCCTCCTTGGTGTCTTCCAGCGGCTGCGGTGAACACGGCTCACTGTCAATTTTGGTTGCTGTGGCATGACTTACCGCACATGTGGATGGATATAGGAGCAATTATCATGTCTGTGCTTATTAACCTTTTCCTTCCGTGTGAGAGTCAGTGTAACCCAGGGCTTTGAGATGATTAAGTTGTAATGAAATATTCAACACAACAACCAGGAGAGCCTAGCAGTCAGAAGTGGAATAATGGAGATGGAGAGGGAGTGTGGCAAAGAGCACTTGGAGTCAGGCCCTGCTTCAAAGTCTGCAAGGCGTCCCCATCCCCTGGCCTGGATCTCCCTGCCACTCTCGTCCCTTCTCCACTTCCTTCTCCATGTCTCTGCAGGCTTGGGAAAAGCACTGGTGTTTTTGGAGGCTAGAAGGGTTGAGGCCACCCTCCCTGATGCTTCCCTGGGGATGCACCTGTGTCTCTGGGTACCCACACTAACATAGGTTCTCATAGTCAGACAGGCCCTTGACTTCCAGTTTTAAGTCCCCAGCCCCTGGAATGGGGGGTTGGTAGAGCTAAGGTGCTTGACAATCAGTGGAACTGATGGGTGTGAGTGATGCCAGACTGTCTGGAGGAAGAAAAGGAGTAGAGGAATCCATGTTGTCCTCCTTGACACCCGGTTGGGTCTGCTTGTCTCTTTAAAATTTGTTGAAGGCAAAATTTCACAGTCAGGGATGGGTACAGGCAAGCTTCCAAGAGAATGAGCTCCCATCAGCAAGGTTCCTTTGGATCATCCTTTTGTAGGGGGTGGTGTCTGAGATGGAGCTTAATTGAATATTCAGAAGATAGAGTTTTGGGTGGGGCTTGAGTACTACTGATTTCCTTTGGAAATCTAGGGAGTTTCATGGTGTCAGGTGCATGATGGGAGTGGGAGTGTAGGCCATAGCAGTTTCATTACCATGATATTATGATGAGTGAAGAGTCATTGCAAGTGCAGCCTGAAGTGTATTGGGTGTTTTTAGCTGGCTTTGTTTCTAAGTGGTTAAACTGGAAGTTGCAGTTTTGTACTCCACAGCTGTGGCGGAGACTTGGCTATGCAAGGAAGGAGGGTTGGGCTTTGCACAGAATGGTGGTTTTGGGTGGTGCCAGGAAGGGGGGATGATGCTGGATGGAGCCTGGTGGGCGGGTCTGCAGCAGGCAGGCACCAGGGTGCGCTGGCAATGCTCAGCTCAGCTCCTATTGCTACTGCTCCCTCTCTGCCTGCATCAGACGCCCCAGGCAGAGTCAAAGGTGCGTGAGCCTTATTTTTGTATTTTTTAAAGAACGTAGGGACTGGGAAAATTGGATGCTGTTTGGACTTGTAAGGTCAGGAGAAAGGAGCTGAGGGAGGGGAGGAGACAGAAGATCCATAAAAGAGCAGAAATTTGAAGCAAAGTTCTGCAAAGTAGTGGAGAGATGGGGCCAGAGGTGAGCAAGGCAGTGGGAGGGAGACGCTGGGCCAGGCAGGAAGACTCACTCTGCCCTTGAGAGAGGAAAGAAGTTCTACCTTATAGTTTGTTTCTTTGTCTTATTTTCAAACCTGGGCTGCTTTATCACTTTATGAATTTTTCCTGTATGCTTTTTCAAACACTTAAACCCAGTTCGGTTTCTGGTAATTTATTTGCTGTGGGCTAGTGGGTCTCCATTGAGGCCAATTGTCTGCCATGGACCCCAGCCCCACTGCTGTGCCCAGGGCAAGAAACAGAGGGATTTTTTTTCCTCTCTGAGTCTTAAATAGGAGCCTGTGTAGCCCAGCGGATTCAGATGGGGGGCAATCAGTCTGGTGTCTTAGCCTGAAGGGAGTGGGATTTTTGTAGTTGTTGAAAAACATCATACATTTAAATGCAAATTCCCCATGCTTTTTCACAGACTAGAAGAAATGTCTTCTGAAAGTAGAGAAAGAAAATCAATTAAGCTTTTCTGAACGATATTGATTAAATGTGCACCAGCTCAGGCCCTCCCTGGGGAAGCACTGTGGCCTACTGCAGAGACAAAGCTGGGGGTTTAGGGTGGACGATAGCATCGGGCACAGGCCTTGCCTCAGTTTCCCTCATTGTATAGGGGGAGGGGTTTGGTTCCGTGCAGCCTTGCTGGACAACAGTGCTTGCACACGGGATCATCTTCAGCATTTGAGCGTTTGGCTCAGATTTAGTGTTGGGACGTTTGTTGTTACATTTTCCAAAATCTGGGATTGGTGGGTAGAAATTGACACTTCTTCTATGGCACCAAAACACCTGCTTTCTTCTCATCTGCCCCCCTCCTCCTCTTTAACCGCATCATCTCTGGGATTTCAGCTCCACCCACTGTGGCCACAGCCTCAGCTCCCCAGCTCGGCCAGTGCCTTGTCCCCTAAAGAGCTGTCCCGTGGTGCCCTCACCTGCTTGCTCCACACTGACCGTTTCTGCAGGCCAGGGAGCGCCTCGCTGGAGTCCTGCTGCTGTCTCCCTGTAGGAGCACAGCTGTCTGATGGGAATGCAGACCAGCCAGGGGCCCCCGGGGCGGTCAGCAGCCAGGCACGTGCTGGGACTGGATACGGCAAAGTAAAGGCAGCTCCCCCAGCTTAGCTTTGTTAGCTGGACCTGTAACTGCTCTGCTTATGTTCAAATTCACGATTTCTAGCAGAGTTCTGCCCTCTCCTGCTCTGCCTGTATCCACAGTGGTAGCAGATTCTACACCAACCCCCTTTACTCTCAGTCAAACTCTTCCCTCCTTTTCCTGTTACAGACACAAGCTCCCATGCGCATCAGTCCACACAAACAGCCCCAGTGACACTGTGCTGCCCACACCAGCAGCACCCAGGGGCCTCTGAAGACCAACACACAGAGCCAAGACATTGGAAATCCACAGAGTTCCTTGAACATAAGGAACTTGATTTCTGACCCAACAAGGAAACCCGAGTACACACGCTTACTTGTGGGAGATGGGACCGAGAGTTTTAGTCAAGAGTATCCCAGGAAGTCCTGAATACTAGTGGATCCTGCGCGAGGGTGGGAACCGGATGAAGTAATGTTTGGAAAACAGGCTGAGACTGGACACATGAGGTGTTAGGCAACACTGACAGTGTGCAGGGTCCCCCCTGCAGGAGCCACTCAGGGCACATTAGGTCTGATTCTCATCAAGCTGAAGCGTGGGTGTCACTGTCTTCGTATGGTGCTGAGAATGTTGGGTCCCAGTGAGGCGATTTTCTCTCACACACACAGCCAGCAGCAGGTGTCAGTATGAGTCTAACTCAGTCCCGGCAGGTGACAAAGCTTGCATCCTCGTCGCACTGCACATGCAGGGACATGTCCAATTAATCCATGTCCCTTTCCAGGTCAAGGATCGTCTCATCCAATGGACACGTGCCATACAATTAGTATGAGATTCAGTATTCTTCAAAGTTGCTTTGACTCCCCTGGTCTCTTTCTCAATGTTGGTTCTCATGTGGAGACGTTGTTTCCAGATTTCCTCAGCTTTGGCTTTGTGCTGTGTCCCCTCTCCCACCACTGTATTACTCCTGGACCTGAGTTCACAGTTGCCTTCCCTGGTCTGACTCCCCACGAGCCATCTCCACAGAGGTTCCAGTTCAGCCTGGAGACCTCTGGCTCCTCCTGGCCTGGCTCTGGGTCCTAGGAACATCACCTGGCCTCCAGGCCTGGCTGCATTCTCTCCTTCTTGGAGGAGACTGGAGTCTCAGGAGGCAGTTTGGTGTGAGGTTGGGCTCCTCGCAAATACCTAGAGAAGGGACGAAGTGAACTGAGAGCGGCCGGAGATGCACTAGAGGCACAGCACTGGTCTGTCCCCTCGTGCAGGGAGAGGAGGAGACGGATCACCCTGGTGCATCCCATCTCTGGGCAGTGGTCGGTGTGCGGAGCCCTCTGAGGACAGGGCAGTGGTCACTTGGAAGCTGCCTGAGCACCTTGGCTGCATGCATCGACGTGCTCCCCTGGCTGCCCTCGGCCCCAGGGAGGCTGGGACGGTCATGTGCTTGCTATGCCCTTGCAGGCTGCTGCCCAGAGCTGCCTGTGATGTTATAAACGGCCCACGTCAACGCTGACCTCTGAAATGCTGACACCCAGCACTTGCAATTTGCCTGGCAGAAGCAGAGAAGATCAGCTCTTCTAGAATATGCCAATAACGTTGCCCATGGACGGAAAGAACTGCTGGCCCTTCAGATTTACGTCTACCGTGGCTGTTTGTCAAATGCACTTGGAGGCTCTCCTCCTGAAAATCCAAGCCGTAAATAAGACGGCATCTTTGCCCAGGGAGCACCTGCTGCATACCCTCATTTTGATAATTAGTATGGTAAGATCAATATGGTGGAAACCAAGGGCTTGACAAGAATGAGCAACGGTGTGGCCGACCCTGTGATCTAGCTGCGGTATGTGTTGGATGGCAGATCCTTGTAGGGGAGATTTTGAGAGTTATGTAAAGAGCCTGTAAGTCATCATTTTAAAAACAACACCAGGAATAGCTATGTTCTCTGTGGCTCCAATGGGAAGAGACAAATCGGATTTCTGCGATGGTTGAGGATAAAAATTCCAGCTAAGTAGGATTTCCATTAAGCAATGCAGAGTTCTATACTAAGCTGAATCAGTGTCGTTGGCACTGTCTCAGGTAGATGTTTCTATAATTTTATTGTGGGCCATTGTGCTTGGATAGAATGACCTCAAATGTCACTTCCAACTTTGAGATGCTCTGGTTTTGTTCAGATCACTCTCCATGGAAGAGAAGAGGCAAGATATGAGGTGGTCTGGCTTTATTTTGTTTTTTTAGCAATTTTGTATTTTTATGGAGGAAAGCCGACTCACTCTTAGAAGAGAAAAAACAATTATATATGTTCAATAAATTATACAACAGTGTTCATAACATAGTAATTTAAACAATTATATATTATAAAATATATAATAAGTATATAAATATACAAAATCAATTGTATAATATAAATATATAACAATTAATAATATGTAATTTAATTACTATATATTTAATGAATACATCATATTTATATTGTATAAGCATATAAAAAATATAAATATGTAAATAGATATGTATAATAAACTCACAGTGCCTTAAAGGAAATTTTAAGGTTTCCCATAATATCACTGTCTTCTCATAACAGCTATTTACTTTCTTTTTTTTTTTTTTTTTGACAGGCAGAGTTAGACAATGAGAGAGTGAGAGAGAGAAAGGTCTTCCTTCCATTGGTTCACCCCCCAAATGGCCACTATGGCCAGCGCACTGCGCCGATCCGAAGCCAGGAGCCAGGTGCTTCCTCCTGGTCTCCCATGCGGGTGCAGGGACCCAGCACTTGGGCCATCCTCCACTGCCTTCCAGGGCCATAGCAGAGAGCTGGACTGGAAGAGGAGCAACCGGGACAGAACCCGCACCCCAACCAGGACTAGAACCCCAGGGTGCTGGTGTTGCAGGTGGAGGATTAGCCTAGTGAGCCATGATGCTGGCCATAACAGCTATTTTCACTTCTTTGTATTCACTTAAATCCATAATTTTGGGGGTGCCTGATGTTGGTGTGGTTGTACTCACGGCACATTGCAGGTTTGGTAAGAATCAGGACTTTTGAACTTGGTTTTAAATAGTTAAGGACAGAATGATTACTCAGGTCTTGTTTATTTGGGAAGTAACAGTATTTGCCTCTCTCTCTCTCTCTCTCTCTCTCTATATATATATATATATATATATATATATATATTAATGTTCATCTACAGATGCATCAACTTGCTGCTAGCAATACACTTTTGGCCTCATGCTATCTGCTCTGAGTTTTTACAACCTGGGGGTCCATGGATGGCCTCAGAGACACAGTGAACACCGGGAACAACCTTACGTACGTTTTGTGTGAATGAATGCTATGTTTTCTCCCAGGGGAAGATCCAAGTATTTTATCAGTTTCTCAGAGGTGGCCCTGGCCCCTAATCTAAGCACCGTAGCTTCCAGAATGAAGCTTACGTTTCTTAGGTAGCTTATGTGAAGCCACCACGTACACACGTGCACACACACTGCACACCCTCACACACACCCACAAGGCTGCATGGCGCCCCTTGCTCTAATCACTTTTTCATTTCTTGTCACCATGTCCCTCCCCGTGGCACCTTAGTCTACAGTCTTGTCAAAACTCCCTCCATTTCCTGACAAGGTGACGATCTTCATGGAGGGCGTGTCGCAGGCCTCTAGGAAACCACTCCCCAAAGAGGCTAAAAGGGTGTGTCTGAGCTTCTGTGGGCGGAGGAGCAGTCAGCCCTGTCCACCAACAAAGGACCTATTTGTGAGGACCTGGCTTGTGTGGGGTCCAATTCAGCCATGGGGAAATCCCAGCAGCCACTGCGTGCTGTGGGGACCACGGCTGCTTACTCTGTATTTGAAGAAGAGAGAGATGAGCTAGCCACAGTAATGGCGACCCTCCTCTGAAAGCTCATATTAAGACATGGACTCCATTACCCTCCTGGTTGAACAGCAAGCATGGCCTCCGTATGTCTGCAGAGGGACGGGCGGCCATAGAGCTGGGAAGTGCTGGTTCTGTCTCCCAACCACTCCACACTGCTGTTCCTAATTTTCATGGAGGTTCTTGGCTCAATCACTTACTAAACTCATGTGTGTTGTTTCCCATGACTTGTGCATCCAGTCTTTTCTCTGTTTATCTTAGTTTGGTTATATTAGATGGGTTAGCGGTATTCTGAGCTCCTCACTGGGCCTTTTTCTGAGAGTGAAGTGTGATGTATTTATGACTCTTTGACATGGATCCATCGCTGTGGAATCCATTTGTTGGGGACCGTGCTGGAGCAGAACAATCCCGTCTCTCTGTCTGGCAGCAAAAGTAGATGTATCTGTTCGTGATTTAGCTTGAGAAGCATGGAATCTGGCACCCTGACGTGACCCTGCTCCTGCGGGGCCGTACTGGCATTAGAGACTCGGCCCCTCCCCCAGTCTCAGGCGATGGTGTTACCATGGTAGCAGGCATCCGAAGCTTCTTTCGTGACACTTGCTCTCTGGACTCCTGCTCTGTGGACTCCTCCATGCCTCCTCTTCAAGAGGTGGCCAGGTCCTCCACCCCAGGGACTTGCCCCAGCATTCACCCACAGTGCTTAACACCAATAACCACTGTTGCCTTCCCCTGCTGTTATTATTCTTCCCATCTTGTAGGTGAGATAATCAGGCCTCCAAGAGGATATGGTTTGTCTAAATTTAACATTCAACAATAATAATAATAACTAAAGACTAAGCATTGTGCTTACTCTGCACCATAAAGTAAGCTATTGTCTTCGTACATACTACTGCACTTAATTCTTTTGAAAACTCCATGCAGGGGCCTGGTATTTGATGCAATAATTAAGTTACCACTTGCGTTGCCCACGTCCCATATTGGAGTGCCAGCTATACCACTTCCAATTTGGCTTCCTGCTAACACATATTTTGGTAACCAGTGGGTGATGGCTGAGGCACATGGGTCCCACACACCCATGTGGGAGAACTTGATTGAGTCCTGCTAAGCGACACTGTTGGGGATGAGCAAGGCCGTGCTGCCTTTTCCCTCCACAAAGACTATACAACTTGGAAACCTTGTTACAAGCTAGCTGTGATTTTGGGAAGATATCAACCCTACATGGGAAAGCAGACAGTATTAGACAACAGTGCGTAATATTTCTCCATTATGTTAAAGTTTTCATCTTCAGATATCTGAAAGTACAAGAGGCTGAGAGTCATGTTCCTGTCCATCCCTATGAGACTTTGGAGGTTCAGCTTCCCTCAGTGTTGGTTGATGAGCTGCATGGATTACTCTTGTATATTGGACATCTATCTGAACTTCCCAGTGTTACTATAGGAGCAATTGCAAATCAAAACCACACTAAGGTTTGACTTGTTTCATTTAATTTTTGAATTATCAGCGCTTTCTCCCCATAAGAAATGTTTATTCAAGAGTGAAACAAATCAGTCAAGAGTGCAGCTCTGGAAGCTGACTGCCTGAGTTTTGGCCTCCCCTTTTATTTTATTTTTTGGAAAAAAATGTCTCATCTCATCCCTCTCCTTAACTGTATAATTCATATAACTTCTAGAGTTATTGAGAGAATTTAATAAATGAATATGTACAAAATGTTTAAAACATGTAGTATACACTGAACCAATGGCTGTTTTTGTTTATGAAGATGTGAAATGTTTAGAAGCTTGAATGTAAATAAACTAAGTTTTGTATTTAAAAAAAAAAACAGCTTCTGTGAACATGTCAGAGTTCATGCAGAAGCACATACACTATAAAGAGCAGCTAAAAGGGGTGTAACCAATTCTGGGAACACGGACCATAGGACAGAATCGACACTGGCACCAATATGCCTATCCAATCAGCTTGAAGGTCACGTGGTTTCCCAGATGGGCTTAAGGAGACTGGGCTGCATCTGGGAGTTGTTTACCTGATTGGCAGAAGGCAGGGGTGGGGAGAAATGTGCCTGGACTCAGGTAACTGCTGAGGTTATCCACAAGGAATCTGACTCTGAGAGGGACGACAGTGGATCCTGGACGTGAGCCTTAATGACTAGAGTTTGGCTGCCCATCTGGCTCCATAGTTCCTTTTGCCAAACATGTGGCTAAAATGATTCAGTCACTGGCATTTATTATTACAGTCATTATTAAAAAGGTTTGCTTATATATTTAACAGGCAGAGTGACAGAGAGAGGGAGAAACAGGGAAAGAGTGAGAACTCCTCCATCCATTGGGTCACCCCCTAAATGCCTACAACAGCTGGGCTTGAACAGGCTGAATCCAGGAGCCAGGAGCTCCATCGAGTTCTCTCGCGTGAGTGGCAGAGATCCAAGCACTTGGACCATCTTCCGCTGCCTTCCCAGGATGTGTGATGGCAGGGAGTTGGATTGGAGGCAGAACAACAGGGATTCCAGCTCATGCACTCATGTGAACTCATGTGAACTCATGAGATGTCGGCATCCCAAGTGACGGCTTAGCTCGCCACTACATGCCAGAGCTATCATCTTCATTTTTCACAGTGTTACTGATTTTGGAGAAAATGCCGCCTTCGCACTCCAACCCTAAGGCTTGAGCTTGCTTGTAGGGCGGCTGTGTAGCCACGGGAGGGGGAGTCAGACTTTGTGCGGTTGCGTAAGATCTGAAGCTGACTGGAGGGTAATAAAAACGGACATTGCAGAATGACCATGTGTCTCCCTTTGTATCTGTTTGATTACCTAGTGTTATCCAAAACGCAGCTTCTACTCAAATTTTTGCTCCTGACATCCCAGTTCAGGTATTTCTCCCCCTCTAAGTAGCTCTTGCATACTTCAGTGCCTTAGAAATAGCCTTATCCACACTAATGATGTGAAAATAAGGAGTAATGTGTGCTCAATTGTACATAATAGGGTTGTAATTCCATGGAGAGATGCAAGAGTGCTTTGCTAATGCCGTGAGGAACTCAACGTGGACTTGCGGGCAGGAGTTGACATGCAAGAGGACCAGCTGGGTTTGCGTGGGAGGTGACTTGAGACCATGATGCTGCTGTCAGTGGAGCCCCTTGAGAGAGCAAAACTGAGGGGGAAAAGGGGGCTGCAGGGAGTCAGCTGGCGTTCACTCTGCATCTGAATGCCTGGCTCCCACCTCCTCCCCCCTGCCATGTGGCTCTCATCCTGCCCATGAAGATCACACTCCAGGGCTCTTCCCAGTGTCGAGTGTGTTCAATGGAGGCTGACATTTCTGAAACTCAATGACACATTCTTATTTTCAATATGAGAATTTGCCACAATTTTTATTAGTAATCAGACATCATGAGTGAGACATCCTCACCCCAGCAGAACATTTTGCTGTAATCACTAAAATCTCTCCTTTTCTGCCACAGTCATTGCCAACCAACACCCAACGACCATTTAATGTAGGCTACCATGCTGAGCTGCAGTGGGCATCCAGGGATGCCCTGGAAGGCTAAGGTTTCCACCGAGGGGCCCTGGTAAGAATATCCTCGGGGCAGTAAACCCGGGCCTGCTGATTTAAGGGCCTTGGGTGGTGGGGCTGGGTGGTGGAGCAGAATCACTGTTGAGAGAACTTGTAAAAGAATCCAGAGGCTCATGTGACTTGGGTGCAGAGTCTGGAAAGGCAACAAAGGGATGAGCAGAAGGATGAAGGACGAGAGAGCTGGACTGAGGATGAGCCGGCTTGGCTGGCTAGGGGCAGTGGCTCAGGGCCAAGGGTGAAGATGGGGAATGCATCCTACAGCTCCCTGGAGGAGTACTTGAGTGTAAAGGAGCCACAGGAGGGCCAGGCAGTGAGGACAAAGAAATGACCGACAGTAGTGATCATTCACATTTCACAAAGTGGGGTCACTTCCATGATTTCATGTAATTCTTTTTTTTTTTATTAAAGATTTATTTTATTATTTCAAAAATAGAGTTACAGAGAGAGGTAGAGACAGAGAGGTTTTCCCTCCATTAGTTTACTCCCCAGATGGCTGCAATGGCCACAGCTGCACTGATCCGAAGCCAGGAGCCAGGAGCCAGGAGCCAGGAGCCAGGAGCCTCTTCTAGGTCTCCCACACAGGTGCAGGGGCTCAAGGACTTAGGCCATCTTCTACTACTTTCCCAGGCCATAACAGAGAGTGGGATTGGAAGAGAAGCAGCCAGGACTAGAACTGGTACTCATATGGGATGCCAGCGCTTCAGCCCAGGGTTTTAACCTGCTGTGCCACAGTGCCGACCCCTCAGGTACAGGCAGAGTTAGACAGTGAGAGAGAGAGACAGAGAGAAAGGTCTTCCTTCCGTTGGTTCACCCCCCAAATGGCTGCTTGGCCAGCGCTGTGCCAATCCGAAGCCAGGAGCCAGGTGCTTCCTCCTGGTCTCCCATGTGGGTGCAGGGCTGAAGGACTTGGGCCATCCTCCACTGCCTTCCTGGGCCACAGCAGGGAGCTGGACTGGAAGAGGAGCAACTGGGACAGAACCGGCTTCCCAACCGGGACTAGAACCTGGAGTGCTGGCGCCTCAGGCGGAGGATTAGCCTAGTGAACCGTGGCGCCGGCCCCTCATGTAATTCTTACACAACCTCATGAGTGGTAGGGTTGACAGTTTAGGTTCCATATTTCTCAACCTGAGATCCAAACAGTTGTTCTAACTCCAAGCAGGCATCAAGGCTGTGCTGCATGGAAGTCCGACACCAGGCTGTGTGCACCCTCATCCTGGCTCAGCTGTCTTGGTCATGCAACCCTGGACAAGCTACTGACCTTCCCTGCTTAGAACGTTAGAATCCAAATGCTGCTTCCCTCGTGACATTGACTGCAAAATTGACTGGCGTACTACTGAGTTATTCCTGAATGCATTCTTCTGGGGAAGTTGTAGCTCTTATTCAGTCTTCTGAGGTGTATAAACTCCATACCCCTCACCTCTCTGGAACAGTGACTGGCCAGGAGGAAGAGATTGGCATGCTTGTGATCCGCTGAACTGCTCCCCACACAGGGTATGAGACGAAGGGGTTCCAGTGCCATAGCGGCATGTGTAGGGGTGAGGGGAAGACACAGCCAGCCCCCGTGCACCAGGCAAGGTGAGCCTTGATCCTTCCTGTAGGTGGAGTAAGGGCAGAATTCCCAGGGGCTGGGGACAGGCCAGGCACAGGCTAACTTCCCCGTGTCCAGGGTTACGTCTCTTCTCAATGCCACCAGGGGGATGGTTCCATCGCCAGTCACCTTAAAGGGGCTCAGAGAGGCCACTGGTGGAACTCCCAGGACACAAATGTGTTTGTCAGAATCAAAGCCCAGGTCTTTCGTTTTCTTTTTAAATGATATAAGACAATTTAATGTTAATTACTAATATTTTCAAAACTAAAATTATAAAAGATGTTATTACAATCACATGTATCAAACTTCAGTTCTGGAACATTCTGGAGACTATTCAAGTGTTTTCCAGTGGGTTCACGTCACACTGCTGCTGCGCGTGGTCCACTTGTTCAGTGCCTTAAAGCAGACACTTCAGCAACACAACGCTAGTTCTCTTGGCCTTTTTCCCCGGGAAGGAGAAAGCAGTCTTCGAAACACGGAGTGAAAATAGTCTGGGAGTCTTGCAGGGGTCTGGGTCAGCACAGTGGCCAGCCGCCATTCCTCCCTTTATCTAGTGAACTACTTCATTTTGTTCCTCTTGAAGAATTTATTGTCTTGGCATCCGTTGGGCTCAGAATCAATGTTCCACTTTCGAATTTCCCAACCTGTCAAGTCCGTCCACTTGACAAAATGCTGGGAGCCGACTTCTTTGGGTTTTCTTTCTTTTTGCCCTTTCCTCTTCTTCTTGAAAATGCCTGTGCCCTGGGCCATTTTCTTTTCTTCTTCCTTGGCTGCCTGTTTTCTTTGACTTGCTACAGAACTTGTAATTCACCTGACCATTTTGGGAGGTTCAGCACCCAGCATTATGGCACGTTCCTGCCGCAGGACTCCTGCTGCTCCTTTTCTGTAACCCGGGATCCCAGACTGGTGTACTAACAAACGAGCCTTTTCTGGGTTAAATTCTTGCACAGCCACACCTTTCTCGGGGGCACAGGTCTTGGCCTTTGAGTTCTCCTCTTGTTCTTGTTTCAGCTTTTTTTTTTTTTTTTTATGTCTGCTGTGGGATTCTACCACATCTACTCGCTCCCTTGTTTTCTTCAGGGGAGAGGAGGATATTGTGGCCACAGGGACGTCTGGTCCTGAGGCTGTATCTGTGACAGCAGGAGCACAGGGCAGCTCTTCCCTGAATTCCTTGAAAAAGCTAGGAGCATTCTTGTTCTGGCTTCTTTAGGGCGAGCCAGGTAGGGGAGCTTTCTCCACCGCCAAGGATGCTATAGCACCACCACTTTTTTTCCTGTTTTCCCTTATCTTTCTGACCTTCTTCTGTTTATCCTGTTTCTCCAAAGTCGTGCAGATTCTGCAGCAGAGCATCCAGAAGCATCGGGGAACTCGGAGGCCCAGCGAGCCCCTGACCCTGCTCCTGTGCCATCGCGGGGTCTGCAGTAAACTCCCGGCCACAGCGCCATCCCCGGATTCCCCTTCTGTTTTCTACCGCAGAGGCTGGGACCCCTCCAAGGCAGAGGCAGCAAGTGGAAAAGTAGGCATGGGAGGCTGTGGGACAGGGGCTGGGGCTCAGCTGAGGTGGTTATTAGCAAAGCCCAGAGGTGTGAAGACAAACTTCAAAGATGCGGGAGTCACCTGCTCTGGTCTGCGGTTGAAGGGGCTGGGGTGGGGGTGTCACTTTTCCTTTATGGTTTGCTGCTTTGCTTCTCCCTTGGTGCCATCATCTGACATCTCCTGAAAACACAGCTCTTCCTACTCAGTTTTGGGACTTTAGGTCATGAAGGGGTTGAGTGCTGGTCCTGTGGAGTGGGAATGGAGGGAGGGATGGGACTTGAGTGATTATTCCAGGACCACATCACCTGTGGAGGGAAGGCTTGTGGGATGTGCCCAGGATGAAGCTCCCGGGTGGCAGGATCACACCTTTTACTCTGGAGAATGAGCCTCTCTGTGGTCATTGTGTGTGCCCCAGGGTGTGGACAGGTAGCCTTTCTCCTGGCTGCACACACTGCTTCCTGTTGTGGATGGCAGTGCTATTGGGGTGAGCATGTGAATCTAGCCACCAGTCAGGCTGTGAATTCCTAAGGCATTCTGTGCAGAGTTGGATGTGGGAGAAACGATCCCCCTGCCCCTGCCTGGGCCCATTCCTGGGGCCCTCCCTGGCCGCCATGCTCCTGCCTTGCCTCCATGGCTGTGCCGTGGTCCGTCACGCTTCTTCCTCTCACTGCACCACCTCACAGGGCTGCCCTCCCATGGCACTGAGCACCAGGACTCCCTACACTCAGTACACGTGCAGCCTCGGCACAACCCCAGTGACAGCCGTGGACATGTGTCTTGTATCTTCACATTTGTCAGGTGTGAAGGCTGATTTTAAGCCCAGGCGGGGCTGGGCTAAGGGACTCCCAGAGACCTGGTAAAACTGTTGCTGGGGGTGTCTTTGAGGGCGTTTCCAGGAGACATCAGCACTTGCATTTGTAAACTGAGTCAAGATGACCTGCTCTCAACCACGTGAATGGTCATGGTCCAA
This sequence comes from Sylvilagus floridanus, assembly GCA_949820135.1. Taxonomy (NCBI): domain Eukaryota; kingdom Metazoa; phylum Chordata; class Mammalia; order Lagomorpha; family Leporidae; genus Sylvilagus; species Sylvilagus floridanus. The sequence goes on from OX463246.1 coordinate 40,569,290, forward strand.
GCTGTCCAGGGCCTGGACAGAACAAAGAGGAGGAGAAAGAGCAGATCTGCTTGCTCTCTGCTTGGGCAGGCACATCCATCTCCTGATTCTTGGGCCTTCGGACTGCAGGGTTCACAGCAGTGGCTCTCAATTCTCAGGCCTTCAGGCTCAGTGGGAGTTACGTTGTGGACCCCTGGCTGTCTGTCTAGCAGTTCTCAGGCCTTTGAATGTAGGCTGAGCTACAACACTGGCTGTTCTGCATCCTACAGAGCAGAGCTTGGGACGTCTCAGCCTCAAAAGCCATTTCCATGATCTATCAATGTATTGATGTATTGATGTATCTATCTTCATTTATCATCTACCTGTCATCTGTCTTCATCTCTATCTATCTATCTATCTATCTATCTATCTATCTATCTATCATCTATCATCTATTGTATTGGCTCTATTTCTCTGGGGAATGCTGACTAAAACACCAAAATCAAGGATAATTGACCGAGTCGCCTAAAAGTGTTTTCTTCATTTTTGCCTTGATTGTCTTAACCAAGGAGTTCATAATCTTTGCTGTCAAGAGAAATGATTTTTTGACCTTTTCTATTTTAGTGACTAAATTTTTGCCTCAAAAGGAACAGAGTTCCTTCTGCTTGTGTCACCTCTGCCTGGTGTTTTAGAGCCATGCTTTGAGCTCTTGTGTGTGCTCTCCTCGTCTCTGTCTCTCTTCTGGTCATGCTTGTCACGTAGCCTGTGAGGAAAGAGTCTGTTTCCTGCAGTTCTCTGATATTTTGGACATCTGCCCATCCTCTCCCTTGGGTGGAAGAAGGCTTCGCAGCAGGTGGCTCTGGGCCCTTATTCTCCTTTGCCTGGGCGATCTCCCTTCACTGTCTGCATGTGGAAAGTTAACACTGAGAGCATTCTGTTCCCTTGACTACAGCTGGGCGGAACACGATGCTAGACTTCCACAGAGACCGAGCACGACCCATCACCTTCTCTTTGTCCTTCCTTCCCAGTGCAGCTCCTCAGCCCTTTCTCTTGCCCACTCTCCTCTCTCCCTAACTTTTCCTGCCTTGTCTCTGTGCAGCTGAAGAGCAATGGTGGAGCAGTATGCCATTCCATGGGAATGCGAAGCCAGATAATCGGTCCTTACATCCATATGCGGATCTCTTCTTTGCTGGACACTTTAGGATCTGCAGAAGCTCCTCCTTTCTTCAGTCAGTTCCCTCTTCATTCAGCAGGTGCGTGGTGCCTGCTGGGGGCCTGGCTCGCTCCCTTCTGCAGCGTCTGTGCAGGAATTTGCCTTGCAGGTGTGGATGCAGAGACGAGGGGCTGCTCAGGGTCTTGTCCTAAGGGAGGCCCGGTGCCCTTGGCTCCAGCAGACGTAGCGGGTCTCAGGTAGCCACAGAGAGTGCAATGGTCAGGAAACCAGGAGAAGCCCAGTGCTGCGTAAGAAGCTGTGTGCCTCTTCAGTTCTTCTCATTAGGATGATTTACATAGAGATTTTTATTCCAGAAAGCTGCCAGCACTGAGTGATATTTGTAAAATGCTTAACCCCACAGGGACTCCTTCTGACATGCAGAAAAAGCCCTTAAGTGATTTTCTTTTCTTTTCTTTTTAAATGGACAGGCATGACTTGTGTTCTTATGAGGTGTGGCAAATTAGGTGCATAAGAAATTATACTTAAAATATTTGGAATGAAAAATGCAATAGACCAACCCAGGTAGCCGTTTCCCTCTGTCTGGAGTTCCTTGGAGAGTGATGGGGGACAGGCTCAGGAAGGGACATTGAACCATCAAGCTAATTCCAAGTGGTTTGTGAGCAGGGTGTGCAAGTGGCTGGGTTGGAGGGAGAAGGGAAGGAAACACAGCAGTGTGTGCCCGCCCTCAAGCCAGAGAGGCACTTCCACTGCCAACCAGGGAATGGTGTGGAGTACGCAGAGAAGAACGCAAGGCAAGAGTGAACGCCGGTCCGTGTCCCGACAGCATGAGGGACAGGGAATACGCAGGAAGCAAAGCCTGGAGCCCTTAGCTCCTGCCCTGGGCACTGGGCCTTTCTGGTGAGCTGGCCTGAGCTGTACCTGCTTTGGCCAGTGTACATTTTAAAATTTGACTGTGAGCCATGGGCACAGAATTTGGGGCAACTGGTACTTCTGTGAGTGAACCAGGCCCTATTACTGTGCCGCAGTGGTTTGAGAACACAACCAAGGCCCACAGGTCTCAGAGCAAATGGCTTCAGTCCCCTTGAGTGCCCCATGATACTCTCCAGCCCCACTCCTGGGAGGACCCCCAGAGGGAATGAGAGCAGCAGATGAAAGTTACCCGCACTACCATGCTTGTAGCAGATTGGGTCACAACAGCTAAGATACGGAATCAGCCTAGATGTCTACAGACTGACGACTGGATAAAGAAAATGTGGTATATACACACGATGGAATAGGACTCAGTCATCAAAAAGAATGAGATCTTGACATCTGCAACAAATTAAAGGCAACTGGGGACATTATGATAAGTGAAATACCAGACCCCCCCAAAAATATCACGTATTTTCTCTCATTTGTGGTCGTTAATTTAGAGAGAGGATAAACGTTGTACGGATGTCACATCATTGGGTGTATAAGTAGTGCTTCACTGAATTGTAGCACGTGAGTGACAACACACTCCTGTTCACAGGTTACAAACATGAAGGGGATGAGAATGAGCGATGCTTTGTTCTTCATTCGCATGCTGGTTATGACGGTGATCAGGTGGCAAAAGCGTCCACCACTGATCAGTAAACTTCAGTGCATTTGTTGCTACGTATGCTGGATTTTTATAATTTGTCAAATACTCCCGTCCTTAAAGCCTCCCCATTAAGGAGCTGTGGCCTCCTGGGGCATCCATGCCTCCCAGGCCTGAGGGCCGTGTTGATGCTTCTCTCTGGGAGAGGAGCTGGGAGAGATCTTACCTTGGACGCACTCCACTCCCCTCCTGCATTCTAGGTGAATACGTGGAAGGGACACAGATGTTCCTGGTCCTGGGGCCCCAGTCCTCCAGGACCTGAAGTCAGGCTTTGGTGGGTGTAGTCTGGACCTCTGATCATTGCAATTGTCTTAGCCTGCAGATAGACACTTTAATCCTTAGACACTGATCTCCACTGTCCTCCTGGCAAATGGGGACAGGACTCAGGTCAGCATTCACAAAGTGCACTTCTGAGATGGGCTATGCTGGGGGATATGCACAGCAAGGGACGCCCCCCAGCCCCCAGCCCCCAGCCCTGAAGGAAGAGTGCTCTGCCAGTACTCTGCTGGATGTGCTGTGTGTGTCCTGTGAACGTGTACATTGCATGAGTGTGTGTGGGAGTTGTGTGTGCATAGTGTGTCTATGCACAAGTGTGCACATATCATGTGCCCCTCTGTGTGTGTGCTGCATATGCATGTGTTGGGTGTGGCTGTGCACTGTGTGCATGTGTGTCTCTGTGTGCACACAGGTGCTTGTCAAGGAAGGGTGTGCTCTCCTCGGTCATGGTCATCTCATTGTCTTCAGGAGTCTATGAAAGGACAGTGGCACCCAGCCGTTTCCCTGCTACAGAACCAGGCTAAGGGCATCTGTGAGAATACATCCCAGCTTTGCTGGTATTTTCTGACCCTGACCTCCTTTAGTGAAGTGGGGCTCAGGCTGCCCGGACCACCCCCTCCCCACCCCTCCACGGCCTCTCCCCTGTCTCTCCCCACTGGCAGCCCTCTCCTTGCATTCATTTGGTCAGTTGCTGCTAAGCAAGCTGAGTCCACAGGGCCACTGATTGGGACACTTGCCCGTCGGTCATGGCCCCCTGGACTGACTAGGACAGTGAGCCTTTCTGGACTGCCCGCTGGATACCACACAACTGGGAGATGGCAGGGGCGGGACACACACCCAGGTCCAGTAGATCCCAAGTTCCAAGTTCTTTGCACTGTATCACAGTGCCTGAAACAGTAGGCTGGAATGGGCTGGGTGGTGGGAGGAGGAAATGGGGGGAAAATGAGGGGGAGGTGAGGGGGGGAAGGAGCAGGTGGAGGGGGAAATGGAGGAGGGGAGCAGGAGCAGGTGGAAGAGGAGGGGGAGGGGAGAAGGGGGAAAGGAGGAGGAGGAAGCACAGGAAGGGGTTAAGGACCCAGAACCTCATCCCTCCAGGGTTAAGGACCCCACACCCTGGGGGTCTTATCACAGTTTCTCCTTTCAACAATGTCCAGGCTTTAATTCGTTTACTCTGTGTCAGAGGAAACCGAAGCTGAGAGTCAGAGTGACTTTGCCAGCTGTGCACAGCCAGTGCCTGCTGCCACCCACTTGGCCGGCAGCCAGAGAGGGAACACCTGTTGGCGCAGAGGGGAACTGGGTGCGGTGAGAGTTCCTGCCAGGGCCAGGCCTGGGAGCAGCTGTTTTCAGGTGTTGTCCCCTCCCTCGGAGCAGTCCGTGGGTGGTGCTCCTGATGTAGCCACCCAGGAGGGCGGCCACCATGCGAGCTGCAGCAGCAAGAGTTGGTACCAGCATTACTGTTGGGAACCCACTGAGCGAGGGCATTGGAGCTCATCCCACTCCTTCAGCGGATGCAAGACAAGATGTGCCCTAGAGGCACTACAGGTCCAGCAGGACAGAGATTGGAGGGATAGACCAGATGACTCAGAGGACTGTGAGTGGGTGGGTGGGTGTTTATTTCTTACCTCAAAGGAGGTAACTTCTCAACGACGTTTGAACTGCTTCTTTCTGAAGAGCAAGGACACAGGTTTTCTACCAGGACTAGAAGGCCCTACAGACTGAAGGGCCAGAGGCTGGGATGCTTGAGCCAAGCATGATGGAGCAGCGGCGTCTGGGTGTGGGGGATCCACACCCTTCCCTGAAGCCCTGGGTGAGCTGGTGCCTCCATGTCCTGTGTATAACATGATGATGCCTGTGTTCCGCTCACAGGGCTGCTGGGAGGGCCCTCAGGAGTCGTGCACATGAAGCAGCTGATGCGACCTCAAGAGATTTGCTTTGACTTGGCCTGGAGCCGTGTTCCCCCTGTGCTGTGATCAGCTTGGATGTTGCTGTCTCTGAGAAGTGTTTTCTGGCTCCCCAGGTCTAGCTGAGGCTCTTGAAGAAGGTGGGGGTGATTTAGACAACAATGATGGAGGAGACAAGAAAGTTGAGTTGTGTGGTCAGCTCTGCTTTAATGGAACTCGACGTTGGGCAGTAAAAACTTCAGAGTGCACTGGAAAATGGGGCTAGGAACATATCGCTCTCAATCTTTGTCCTTGCTGTAAAATATCAGCGATCAACTACAGATAAAGGCACAGATTTGCACATGTGGAATGGATAAACTTGTGTGAACACTGTCGTATACACTGACATTGGCCTAAGGTTCCATCCAGGAAGTCGATGCTGAGGGTGAGCCTTGAGAGGTATCTTGTGCACCCAGATTCAGTTGTGGGAAGCTAACCTCCAAGGTGTTGGCAAGAAGCGGGTCTTTGAGGAAGTGATGGGGTCTTGAGGGCCCACCCCCAGGAATGGGCCTGCGAGCTGGTTCACCCTGATGCCTCGCCAGGTCACACAGGAGATGTCACCTATGGACAATAAGCTCTCACGGGACATCAAGTTGCTAAGACCTCCGTCCTTCCCAGCTATGACAGTAGATGAGCCTCCCAGCCGAAGATGCTGAGTTGTAGCAGCCCGAATGGATGCACACAGAGGGCAATCTAGGCACGACAGCGGAAGGTCTAAGCCCAGCTGTGATAGGCATGGGCAGCACCAGTGTGCATGCATGTATTTTCGCTTTCTAGGTGCTACCAGCTGCATGCAATTCCTGCCTCCAGCCTCTGTTTGTTGCCAGTGAATGCACACAAATGAAACACGACCAATTGCATTATTCTCACATTGCCCTCTAATGGATCACGTGGCTGAACAAACGTGAGAGTCACAACGAGCCCTGGAGGAGGTCCTGCACACCAGCACCAGGTGCTGTCCTCCCCTTGGCACCTCGGAGGAGTGCCCTGTCCCTGGGGTAGGGATCCGCATGCTCTGCTGTTTCCAGTACCTGAACCTACAGCTGTTTATTTGCCTCTGGCTAACTGCATTTGCAGATTATCTAATCTAGTTTAGCTTTGCCAGCTTTTCCAACTGGATAAAGACCTTAAAGGTGTTCTTGCAGATAGCTATGGATTGAAGTTAATAGAAATACTGCAAGCACAAGCGAACAGAGACTGCAGAGCTGGTAAAGTCCTGCTTCTGGGCCAGCTCCCCATCATGCACACACAGGTTGAGACTGTGGGGGTCCAACAAGCCCTGATAGCAGCACAAACAGATGCCCATGCTAGGGACAATTATCTGAAACACAGACTCCCACCCAGCATGACTCACTGTGAGCCCACCTCTGTGGGTACAACGCCTTGACTGTTAACTAATGAAAACACAAATCCAGCACAACTGGGGAATATTAACTACGTCTTCAAACACAAAGAGCAGCTGGTGTGACTTTTTAGGCGACACTAAAAGCTTTGTATCAGGTGATCCTGTACTTTGCCAGACTTTGGTCAACTCAATGGCAATTCTTAGAAATCATTTCATGGCTGGCCACCTGTGGCGCCGGCACACCGGGTTCTAGTCCCAGTCGGGGCGCCGGATTCTGTCCCTGTTGCCCCTCTTCCAGGCCAGCTCTCTGCTGTGGCCCGGGAGTGCAGTGGAGGATGGCCCAAGTGCTTGGGCCCTGCACCCACATGGGAGACCAGGAGAAACACCTGTCTCCTGCCATCAGATCAGCGCGGTGCGCCGGCCACGGCAGCCATTGGAGGGTGAACCAACGGCAAAGGAAGACCTTTCTCTCTGTCTCTCTCTCTCACTGTCCACTTTGCCTGTCAAAAAAAACAAATCATTTCATGTTCATGTGTGACAAGGACATGGTCATCTGTTGCCTCTTAGGGTTTGCTCTGGCAGGAAGCTGGAGTTAGGAGCTGCATCTGGGACTCAAACCAGGCACTCCAGCATGGGATGGGGCATCTTGACTTCTAGGTCACCCCCACACCCACTGTGGGTGATTTTCAAACAGTGTATGAGAAAGTAAATGATTTTTGAGAGCAACATACATGATGGGGAGATAGTGAGTGATTTGGAATTAGATGTCTCAAGTGGGGACTTCATCGTCAAAACGTATGTCATCATTGACCACAAATCTCTCAAATTTGTGTAATGTAAAAATGTACAATGATAGCTTTAATTGCTTTCAAATTTTCCAAAATAAGAGCTATGATGTATGGTAGTCCTTTTTTGAAAAAAAATTTTGACAGGCAGAGTGGACAGTGAGAGAGAGAGAGACAGAGAGAAAGGTCTTCCTTTGCCGTTGGTTCACCCTCCAATGGCTGCTGCAGCCAGTGTGCTGCGGCCGGCACATCGCGCTGATCTGAAGCCAGGAGCCAGGTGCTTCCTCCTGGTCTCCCATGGGGTGCAGGGCCCAAGCACTTGGGCCATCCTCCACTGCACTCCTGGGCCACAGCAGAGAGCTGGACTGGAAGAGGAGCAACCGGGACAGAATCCGGCGCCCCAACTGGGACTAGAACCTGGTGTGCTGGTGCCACAGGTGGAGGATTAGCCTACTGAGCCACGGCGCTGGCCTGAAAGCCCTTTGATAATTGTAAAAGCGGTATATTTTTTTTAATGTGCTTGGAAGAACAACTGACTAACACTGAGGAAAAAGCAATGCAGAAGTTGGATTTTAACAACAACAATGACAGACACAACAAATCCTGCTGGCATTGCTGCATGGGACTGACACGTGATCCCCAAACGAAGAAAGAACAGCTCTGACCCACTTCTGTTTGAATTTATGTTCTGTGAGGGATTTTCTCAACTGCGTCAATGATTTAATACCAAGTGTAAACTGAACTTAGAACTTTACCTTTACTTTTTCACAAAGTGTCAGAGCAACAAAAAAATCAAAACCATATTTATCTTGCTACATTTGTTATTAATACAATATTTCTTTAAGAAATATTTTTGCTTTCATTTATAAGTAAAAATTTAAAACTGATTGCAATATTGTACTCACTTTCTCATCCTTTGAGGTGCTTATTTTTTCTTTTGCATTGTAATTTATGAGGAGATAAATGTAAACACATGTTCATGGACAATGTGTATTATGAAAAAAACATGCATGGATTTCAAAAATTTTTTGCATCAAAGTAAGCTTGTGTTTTAATTTCTTTTTCTTGAACTTTTCAAAATCTGTTCACTCCAATCCTCAGGAAGATGTGTATAATTGATGCATACATAAATATTATTTTTTATGTTCTTAAGTTGTTTTACCAAATAGATGTGTGATCAGAAAACAACAATAACAACACCGTTTTGGACAATCACCAGACCTAAGGTTGCATGCCATATTTGTCACAGGGGCACTGTGAGCACAAAAAGAAAGTGAAAGAATGTGACCTTATTGGTAATTAACTCCGGTTTTAAAAATCCAGGGCTGGCTTGATGGTGCAGCAAACTAAGCCACGACCTAGGCTTCTGGCATCCAGTGAGTGCCCATTTCAGTCCTGGCTGCTCCACTTCTGATCCAGCTGTTTGTTTCTCTGTAATGTGCCTGGCAAAGTAACAGACAATGCTCAAGTGCTTGGGCTACTGCACCCATGTGGGCGACTTGAATGGAGTTCCTGGCTTTGACCTGGTCCATACCTGGCTGTTGTGGCCATCTGGGGAGTGAACCAGCAGAGGGAAGACCTCTCTCTCTCTCCCTTGTAACTCTTTCAAATAAATAAATCTTGGGAAGAACACACCTGTGAAATAATCATGAAGTGTTGGCCATCTATTAGATATACTTCCAAGACATATTTCCTGTGTTTATTAAGAACAGTCATTGTGACACTTCATGAAATTCTGGATTCCAGCAACTGTTGAGACTGTGCTAATCCCTTGCACCTTCGCTCAGTACATTTGCAAAGTGAAGTGGTTCCCTCAAGACTGAGCACTTGGCACAGCAGTGAAGAAGCCGTTCGGGACACCCAATCCCACACAGGAGTGGCTGGGTCCAGTCCCAGGTCTGCTTCCGACTCCAGCTTCCCGCTAGCTAGCACACATTCTGGAGGCAGCGGGTGACGGCTCAGATGGTTAGGTCCCTGCCACCCCTGCGGGAGACCCAGGCTGACTTTGGAGCTCCTGTCTTCAGCCCATTCAGTCTCAGCTGTTGTTTGCATTTGTGTGAGTGAATCAGAGAATGGAGGCTCTCGGTCTGTCTCTCTGCCTTTAAAATAGAATGAAGATAAATAAATATACATTTTTAAAGATTTCATCTTACGTAAAGATGAACACTACATAGGGAAATGTTTTCAGAATCATTGATGATCTTCCAGCTCTTGCCTCTTTCCAGTGCTCTCTTTGGGTGATCAAAGTAAAAGTCTGCCCAGAGGGGTGGAGAGTTAGCACGGCGGTGAAGATGCCACTTGGGGCACCCACTTCCATATCACAGTGTCTCCATGTGAGTCCCAGCTCTGCTCCGGATTCAGCTTCCTGTTGATGCGCAGCCTGGCAGGCAGCTGGTGAAGGAGCAAGTATGCAGGTCCTGCCACCAACGTGCAAGACCTAATAGAGCCCTGGGCTGCTGGCTTCAGCCTGGCTCAGTCCTGGTTGTTGTAGGTGTTGGAGAAGTGAACCAGTGGAGCCGTCCTCCTGCTCCGGTCTCCTCACATGCACCTGCCTCTGGCAATGGTACAGGGATGGAAGGGTCGCTCTGCAGAGGCCCTGCTTTGTCCTTGTGCACCATGGATCTCTGACAGCCCAGCAGGTGGCGCAGGACCACGCTGGGCACTGCTAATGCCCGTGGGCAGAAGGCCTGAGTGCTTCAATAGATCAATGACTCAAATGATCTAATCCCCTGGCAAGAGATATTTGAGGTCATTGCTCATAGCTGGGGATTCTTAGAAAACAAAGATGGCTCGGTAATTTACAGCGCTCACTAAATAATTTTTCTGAATTAAGCCCTATGTGTGATTTTTATAAGGTTTTGGTAAGTAGTTGGAAACTAGGAAAAGACATTTTTTTCCTAGTCTAAGCTTTTTTTTTTTTTTTGTAATGGATAAAAACAAGAAATGGGACGGGTACCACAGCACAGTGAATTGAGCCACCACTCGGGATGCCCAAACCCCATATATATCCGAGTGCCTGGTTCTGGTCCCAGCTATGTGCCTCCTGTCCAGCCTCCTGCTAATGCACCTTAGAGGCATTGGGTGATGCTGCAGGGGCCTGGGTTTCTGTCTCCCACGTGGGAGACCTCCATGGAGCTCCTGGATGCTGGCTTTAGTTTGGTCCCAGCCCAGCCCTGGCTCTGAGGCATTTGGGGAGTGAATCAGCAGGAGGAAGTTCTCTCTCTCTCTCTCTCTCTCTCTCTCTCTCTCTCTCTCTCTCCTTCTGCCAATCTGCCTTATAAATAATAAATGGATAAATTTTTTTTTTTGCATGAAGGAGAAGTCCACAGAAGTTGATGTAGAAAGAAGTCAGAGAGATGGTGGGATTCTGGGTCTAACTGTCTCCCATTGTACTTTCTGCCTTAGGCATTTTCTAACTGGAGAACCACCCAATTGCTGGCAAGGATTGTTGAACCATGCAGTATACAGCCAAGGAATTAAGAGGACACCCAGTGAGGGAAATACCCCAGTATGTGGAGACGCAGCTCAGACGGTGACGGGTAGGGAAGTCACTAGCGTTTGTGCACTCGTGGGCGTGTTGGGAACAGGCTCTGCGGGCACTGCAGGGATGCACTTCTGGGTCTGTGAAGAGACAGGGGAGCACCTGAGATGGCGTGAACAGGGCCTGAGGAATCCGGGGAAAGGCTACGAAGCAGAGCCGTGACAATAATTCCTGTTGACAGGGTCTTCACTGCTTAGAGTCACTTTCTCAGCACTTTCTGCTGCATAGGTCAATGCATTGCACAGACAAGGAAACAGAAACAGCCGGCAAAGTGACTTGCCGGTGGGTGGATCTGGTGGTAGTCCTGCCACCTTGTGCTGCACTGGGGTGGGGGTTGGAGCAAGCACCCTCCAAGCGGACTCGAAGCTGCTTAGATGTTTGCATTGGCTTGCAGCGGGCTTCCTCAGATTAATGAAACAATCAAGTAGCCAAGTGAATGTTTGTCCCAGGAAGATGTAATTATTAACAAAGCCAGGGAGGGGGCAGGCAACAGACATCCCTCGGCTCCGCGTGCAGCGCCTGCTACGCGCACGCTTGGGCGTTCCTAGTGGCCCTGCAAGGTCTGCAGGCCGCCCTCCACGTGGACAAAGTTAGAAATGAGATTCCTGGCCAGCAGTTCTTACACCCTGGCGATTGACATCTCGCAGGCGCCCCAGGACCCGCGCAGGGGAGTGGGACGCCATTGCAGGGGCTACCACTGGGTGGCACTGTGGCTCCACGGAGGGCGGCCGGGGCGTCGCCAAGGCCCGGGGGAGCACAAAGATGGGATTTCCAGGGTGCATTTCCTCCGGCGGAGTCCCGGCTCCCACCCCCACCGGAGTGGGCCGCGAGATCCGGGAGGCTGGGGCCAGCACTGCCCCAGCCCGGAGCGCCTCCGGGCGGGCGGGGGTCCCGCGGGGAGCACGTGTCGCTTCAGAGGGGGCAGGGAGAGGGCATGTGCGCGGGGAGTCGCGGGAGCGGGAAGGGGCAGCTGGCCCCGCAAAGGAGCGGCCCGCGGGGCGGCTGGTGTGGCCGCAGGAACGCTGATTGGCTGCTTCAGGAATAAAGAAGCCCTGCTCTGCCTCCAGGCCCCGGCTGCAGCGCTTCCCGGCCTTGCTCTGGGCGGTGCAGCCCTGCAGGGGGTGTTCTGCCCGGCGGGGGAGGGGGGGACTGGGGCCGCTCTCCAGGTGCAGGGCGCTGGGCGGCAGAACCAAGGGTGGCCCCCCCCAGCCACACCCTTCTTGCGCCCCAGCCACGCCCTCCACGTAGCTCCCCGACCCCCTGCCCCAGCCCCTGAGCCGCGTCTTTGTTGCCAGTCCCCATCCAGCCAGCCCTGCCCCGGAGCCTGAAGTGGCCACACTCGCACCCCCCATCAGTCAGGTCCCGGCTAATGGGGGCTGAGGCCCAGTCATTCTCGTTTTTCACGGCTTGTCAGGAGGCCTGACCGGGGAGAGGGAGAGACGGAGGAGGGCGGCCTGGGCAGATGTCCTCATGAAAAATTTACAAGGGGTCCTGGGAGACCCCAGGCCGGCGGGGGCGCCGGGGGCGCACGGGCAATCTGGCCCGGCCCGCTCTGCCAGGCCCTCCTGAGACCGGGTTGCAAATGCAGCGCAGGCGAAATTGATGAAGTATCAGTTAATCTGAGCCTGACAGTTTAGAGAGGTCACAGCTGCGAGGGGCTGCCAGCAGGCGGGGGTGGGGGGTGTCTTCCTGGCCAGGGTCTCTGCACTGTGGGCGTCTGCGCCCCGCGGGCTGGGGGTGGGGGCTCCTGGAGTGCGCGGCGCGCCCCCATCCTGGAGGTGCCCCTCTCCCTGGGAAGGAAGGGGCAGGGCTCTGCGCCTGGTTGAAACAGGCAGCTGGCGCTCCTCAGCGAATTTCCTTTCGTTAATTGGCTCTGGGACTCGCGTCTGCTGGGGCCCACGCGAGCTTCCTGCCGCGGAAAGGTTCCTCTAGGGGTCCCGCGGGCGGTGACTGCCCAGGGTGGGCCTGCGCATGCCGCCTGCCCGGGAGAAATGCCCTGGGCGGGCGGGAAGGGCTGATGCTCCTGGGGTTCCTTGCTGTGAGGACGCCCTGGCCCGGCTGCAGGAGCAGGGCCTTGCATGACTGAGACCCTGCTGCCCACAGCGTGCGTGGCACCTGTGCACCCCCACCACTGCCAGAGAGCAGCCACCGCTGTGGTCACGGGTGGTCTTGCTGCTGCCCGGCCATCTCTGTGTCCACGAAAGGGCGCTGGGGTTTGGTGAGAAGGTGGGGAAACCCTCCCCTCCCTTCAGTGGGACTCAAGCTTCAGCCCGTGCTGTGGGTGCTGGGGGCTCCAGCAACGCAAATGTGGGTGATTTTGATGTCAGAAATAGTGTGGTTGTCAGGAAGGAAAAGTGTGTCTGGAGAGGAAGCCGCGGACTGGTCCCACACACTGGGATGGGTGTGTGTGCAGACAGAACAGTTAGGATCCAAAGCTCTCCGCGCTCTGCAGCCTCCCTGCACTGGGAGCTGCACTGGGGCTGATGCCCTGCTGTCCCCGGGCATGGGGCCCTGGTGCCCTCCACCTCCTCAGCTCTGGGGGCTGCCAGGCTGAGCCGGGCTGATGGTGGGGCGCCTCTCCCATTTCCTCGCTCCCAGGGGTCCCTAGGCAGCAGCATGTGCCCACTTCTGATCATTTGTCATCACAGACAACACACACCCCTCACCTCACACGCACACCCCACACAACACTCACCTGACACACATGTGCCGTGCACACCACACATGTCAACACACATAAATCCATGCAACACACACACGCAGACATGTCACACATAAACACAGCACACACACCACACAGCACATGCCCTCAACCTCACGTGTGCACAGCACACACACACACCATGCAGTACATTCCCCCAACCTCACTTGTACACAGCACACAACCACCATGCAGTACATGTCCCCAACCTCACATGTGCACAGCACACACATACACACACACCATGCAGTACATGTCCCCAACCTCACATGTGCACAGCACACACCCCCCAGCAGTACATGTCCCCAACCTCACGTGTGCACTGCACACACACACACACCACGCAGCACATGCCCCAACCTCACGTGTGCACAGCACACACACACACACCACGCAGCACATGTGCACTGTCCTTTCTATCAGAGTCCTTTTTTCTAAGCCAAACGCTCCTTGTAGGGAATTTGCTTTTGATTTGCCTCAAGGGCAAGTGCAATGGTTCTCAGTCTGGGGGATTTTTGCCTTGTGGCAATACTTGGTGAAGTCTGGAGACATTTTTAAAGAAAACTATTTATGTATTTGAAAGGCAGAGTAATGAGAGAGAGAGGGAGGGGAGGGAAATTCGACTCACTTTTCCACTCCCCAAATGCTTGAAATAGCCACGCCAAAGCCAGGAGGCAGTGACACTCCAGTCTCCCATGTGGGTGTCAGGGATCCCAGCACTTGAGCACCTGCTGCCTCCCAGGGGCACATTAGCAGGAAGCTGGCTGGGAAGTGGGGCGGGACTGCATCCTGGGCCCTCTGTATGATGTGCGGCCGTCCCTAGCGGCAACTTAACCTGCTGCACTGCAACCCAGCCCCTTGGAAAACATCTTCAGCTGTCCCATCTGGGTGGCTGCTGGCATCCTGGTAGAGGCTGGATGCCGCTAACCCCCCTGCAATGCCCCCGCCTCACCCACCAGGCCGCAGTGCAGCCCCTGACCCCTTCATCAGTAGCAGAAGGAAGGCGACCATGGGATGCCTTGCAGGGAAGCAGCAGAAGAGCATGGCTCCTGTGTCCTTGACCCCTGCGGGCTCAGCCTGGCGGTGGTGATGTGGACTCGGAGCATGGGCTCTGTGTGATTCCCACTGGCGTTTGGGAAGGCATGGACTTCCTTGGCCTCAGGGTCCCTGTGAAAGAGAGGTTTGTGTCTGTACCGGGGGCCGGAAGTGCCATGTGGCAGGTGCCACAGGATGGACGGCGCGTCTTGGGAGCCCTGAGGGGCGGGTGCTGCTGGTAGTAGCCTCTGGGGCCCCTGCCTGTGCAGCCAAGCAGCCCCCTCCTCGGAGTAGCGGTCAGGTCCACTGGCAGAGAGCAGAGGGGCTGATGGGGGCAGAGGATCCAGGCCTCCTGGGGCAGCTCAGGCACCACTCTCTGTCCCTTTACATCTCCATGCTTAGCTGCAGGAGCCTAAGACAGCATCCCTCAGTGGGGTTTCTAACTTGTTGGCTGCAGGATATGGCCATCAGCGCTGGGTTCACTTCCTTCTTCTGATCCTGTCCCAAGCATCCCAGGCACTAGGACACTGACCTGTGTCCCAGGCCAGGGCACTGCAGGCTGCGCTGGGTGTGAGAAGCACACCTGGTGTGCTTCCTGGTGGAGGAGACGCCCGACACAGAGCTTCCCCACCAGTCTCCTGCGTGATTCCAGCCTGCCCCCAGGGAAGCAGGACAACCTGTGGGGACCGGTGTGGTTTCCGGGACTCTGAGCAGGAGAGCTGTTTCCTGTGTGTTTTAGACACAGGCAAGTTGGCTTTGGGGAGGGGGGCAGTCTCTCAGACGCTCCAGAAGCTGCTCTGGGGATGAAGGGCCCAGGGAACATGCCACAGTCCTGCTGTCTTCTTCAACCTGATGGGGATCGTGGGCAGGTGAGTGGTGCTGTGGATACAGCACCTGTCTACACTGCCTGCGGCTCT
Source organism: Sylvilagus floridanus (assembly GCA_949820135.1). NCBI lineage: Eukaryota > Metazoa > Chordata > Mammalia > Lagomorpha > Leporidae > Sylvilagus > Sylvilagus floridanus. The sequence goes on from OX463246.1 coordinate 40,584,580, forward strand.
GGTGTTGAGTGCAGTAACTAATGTGCTAGACAATTTTGACCCATGAAGATGAATTCCTAAGTTTAGTTTGAAACCTTAGCAAGGTTTTGGTTTCAGAGAGAGCTCTTTCAACAAAGTGGACAGAGGCTGGCGCTGTGGCGTAGCGGGTAAAGCTGCCGCCTGCAGTACCAGCATCCTATATGGGCGCCGGTTCAAGTCCTGGCTGCTCCACTTCTGATCCAGCTCTCTGCTGCGGCCTGTACCTGCTTGGGAGGCCTGGAGGAAGCTCCTGGCTCCTGGATTTGGATCAGCACAGCTCCGCTGTTGCGGCCAACTGGGGAGTGAGCCAGCGGATGGAATACCTCTCTCTCTCTTTGCCTCTCCTTCTCTCTCTGTGTAATTCTGACTTTCAAATAAATAAATAAATAAATAAATTTTTTATAAAAAGAAGGTGAGATAAATTAGAATACCCAAGGGTGACCCCAAATGACTTTACGTTGGGGTCAGATTTACAGGTGCACTGTGTCAATGACTCACAGTGTAGCTCTGGCCGGCAGGCTCAGCATTTGCTGGAACTTGCTGGAAACAGATTTCCAGCTATGGTCTGCAGCAACCATGGCCTGCAGTCTTGAGCCGCAGTATGTCTAGTGTTTTGCTTTGTTGGTTTTATCATCACAAACGGACAGTCAAAAGTTCGGGGAGTTAAGGTTAGAGATGATAGGCCGGACCCTGTCGATAAGGTAGCTGCCATTATGGTTTTTCCTCAGTGAAAACATGATGTTAGCATTCTATGTGATTGTTCAATAGCTACAATGCATGTAGCTACAATGTATATAGCCACAATGTATATAGCTAATCACGCAGCTACTATGTTGAGAGAAGAGGTCAGTGGGTTCCTCTGGGATCATCCACTGGCAGCCAGCTGAACAAGAGTCCAGGCCTCTGGACTTCGTGTCAGAGCCGTGTTTTCATCACAGCAGCTTGGCCCTCCTCCTGTGGCGATATTTGAGTCATCTAAAAGGACAGTAACGAGTGTGCGGAATGGTGTCGGGAACAGCATCATCCAAGGCTTCCACAGGAAGTCATCGAGCGGGGCAGATCACTGCCGGCTGTATTAGCATCCTCGAGTCAGGCCTGTCCTCCATTAACACTGGGCACTTCAAAGAGTTCGTGATGAAATGGAGCTTATTTTGATACACATTAAAATTATTTATTTGAAAGATAGAGCTGCAGAAGGGAGAGAGATCTTCCATCTGCTGGTTCTCTCCCCAAATGACTGCAATGACCAGGGCTGCGCCAAGCTAAAGCCAGGAGCCCAGAACATCATCTGGGTCTCCCATGTGGATGGCAAGGGCCCAAGAAGTTGGATCGTCCTCTGCTGCTTTCCCAGGCATGTTGGCAGGGAACTGGACTGGAAGCAGAGCAGCTGGGACTGGAACAGTGCTCATTTGGGAGTTGCAGGCGACTGGCAAAATTTTTTGAAATTCATGTAGACAAGATGACTTCAGAAGGTTCATGAAAATGCATTTATGAAACAGTCAATCCTGAATTTTGATTTTTTGCACCAAAAATATACTTATCTTTTAATTCCGTTTGTCCATACACTTTTTGAAGCACCCTAGTACAATTTTTGTATCTCCTTGTTTTTACATGGCTTTTAAAAATTATGTCATAGACATGGGTTCTCTCTGAGCCTGCTCAGTTTTTTTTTTTTAAAGATTTATTTTATATATTTGAAAGACAGTTACAGAGAGAAGTAGAGCCAGAGAGAGAGAGAGAGAGAGAGAGAGAGAGAGACAGAGAGAGGTCTTCTATCCGCTGGTTCTCTCCCCAAAAGACTGCAATGGCCAGAGCTGAGCTGATCTGAAGCCAGGACCTGGGAGACATGCAGGTGCAAGGACCCAAGCACTTGGGCCACCTTCTACTGCTTTCCCAGGCCATAGCAGAGGGCTGGATCGGGAGTGGAGCAGCCGGGACTTGAACTGGTACCCATATGGGATGCCAGTGCTGCAGGCCAGGGCTTTCACCCTCTGCACCACAGCACAGCCCCTAGCCTGCTCAGCTTTAGCAGGTGTTTGAAACCCACTCAGGGGGAAGCTGGCTTTGCCCAGACTCAGGGGGAGTCTTAGGCTGCCTGTGGCTGCCTTCCAGATTCCTCTCCAACAGGGAAGGAAAGTGCCCTCCGTGGGGAGGTTCCTTCCCCTGAAGTTACTTAGCAGAGCTGGTGCCCTACCTACCGCCCTGGACGAATGTGGGTGAAGCCTCAGAGACAAGCACTAACAGAACTGGATCCGCCGCTGCCACGGGTCTAAGTATGAGCTCTGTGTGACAATCCCTAAGCCTCAGCATTCTGAGAAGGAGATCCGTGGGGGTGTTGGGGTGCTGGGTTGAGAAAGGGCCCCCTGGCACGCCATGCCGCCACAGGTGCCTGTCGCTTCCTGGATACGCCGCCAGGCCTGCTACGGCAGAAACGGGCGGCTCCAGCTCCTGCCGTATCTCCAAGGCGGTGACTCCCTTTAAAAGAAGATAAAAAGCCTCAAAGTAGAGTTTGCCCGAGAATCAGCTTGGAAAGTACAGTCGCCTGTGTTCCTAAGCTGTATGTGAGCATTTCAGGGAGTAAATTTTTAACATGTGTTCCGGAGTGATAAGAGTCGTGCCTGTTCCCAACTCCTCTGTGTACATAAACTACAGGCAGTCAGGTATTGAGGTGGCCATCAGACCCAGGGCAAATCAGGGTCATGGTGGCCTCATCTGCATGTCGATGCCACACCAGGCCTGTCTGATGACTGTGGGCTCCCACAGTGAAGGAAAACAGACAGAGGTGTCTGTGGGTCTAGAATGTCTTTCTCTGCACTCACAGGGAGCTATTTGGGATATGTGTGTTAATAGACTAGAGCATGCAAATCTGAGGTTTCTTGGACTCTCTTCTCATTTTATAGTGTGTGTTACGCATGGTGGCGGTTGGAAGGGTTGACCATTGGCACAGCCCTGTGAACTGATTAACAACATGGTCGTGCAGCCTCTGGCACCACGTCTGAGATTGTATTTACCCATCCTAAAGGGAAATCATTGAAGCCATTTTACCTGCACTGATTCTTTTAAGGCCAAACTGTCTGAGTCCCTGCTGGGTCCACCCAGCCGAGCCACTGCAGGCGCCTGCACTGGGAGCCATGCTCCTGAGGAAGGGCCTCCCCCTCAGCACTGCTGCACGCTGGATGGCAGTGAGTGAGGAGACAGGCGTCTGCTCCCAGCAGCCAGGCGTGTGCTGACAGCACCCTGTGTTCAGGAGCGGGGACGGGGGACACCTGCTGCCACCTCCCCTTCTGTTTCTGCAAACAGCCAGTTCCTCCTTTGAGCGACAGCACTGCTTCCCCTCGCTGGGGCTCCAGGATTGGCCTCTCCCTTGCCTTTTGCCCTCCTGGCCAGGCAGGGCCAGGTGCAAGCCTTGGGGGACACACTCGTGTGTGTCACAAGCAGACCGGGAGACTGACTTTATTCTCCAGTCAGAGGCAACGTGGTGAAAAGCAGGATGGCTCTGAGCTGCTGTGTCTCTGTCCCTTCCACTGCTAACAGGAGAAGACAACACCCATCCAAGGCCGAGAGGTAAACAGAGAATTCTGATGGTCTCACTTCAGTCCCTGGGCTCTATGACGTCAGCACCAACCTTAACCTTCTCAGTAACGTGGGTGAATAAGCGCCCCTTTCTGCTTCAGATGGCTGGGATTGTGTCAGGAACTTGCTCCTGAAAGAATGCAGAATCACACACAGTGTGTCAGTGTCACAGATATGTCCCTTACCCTTGTGTGTCAGTAGCCTGTGCATCCTGTTTGCCATGCTGACTATACCAAATGGTTACCTTCATTAAGGAAGCTTCTGGAAATTTCTGAAACGGATCACCAGCAACTCATTCTCTCCTTTCTCTTGTGATGGCGTCAGAATATTGTTCTCAAATGTCACTTGGACTCACCTACTACATTTTTTTTTAAATCTGGAGTTTTTAAAGACAGCAAAGAGCCTGATTAAATCATGAGCTTACAAATTGTCTAAAAGCATGATGCCCCGCTAGCATGCAATCTGAGTGTGAGTCCAAGTGCAACCAGAGGCAGCTGGGTGTCCAGCTTATTCCTCATGATGAACTCGTGCCTTGAGACCAAACTCATGCAGGAGCAGGGCAAACTGGCCTGGGCAATGCAGACGATTCTATTTCCTTTCCATTTGTTCAATACAAAAGATTTCTAAGCAAATAGTGAGCACCCACTGCTGAGCATGTTGCCGTGTTTTTTCTCACAGAGCGTCCTGCCTTTGGGCTAGGTAGAATCTGCTTTGAAGAGTGCCTTCTCCATCACATTTCTGTGTAGATATAATGGCTCCGCCTTACATTATCATTTGTTATATTCACGATCATTCCTGAGAGTTTTAGGACCAAACTGGGCTGGTATTTCTGTACTTATTGTATACAACCTACATAGGAACTAAAAAGAAGCAGCACGTGCCAGGGCAAACTACACCTGCTCACCCCTGTGTCTGCCCACAGCAAGAGCCTGTGTCAGAGGTCTTGCTGCCTGACTTCTTTCCTCCCTCCCTCCCTCCCTCCCTCCCTCCCTCCCTCCCTCCCTCCCTCCCTTTCTTCTTCTTTTTCTTCTTCTTCTTCCTCCTCCTCCTCCTCTTCTTCCTCTTCCTCCTCTTCTCCTCCTCCCCCCCTCTTTCTTTCTTTCTTTCTTTCTTTCTTTCTTTCTTTCTTTCTTTCTTTCTTTCTTTCTTTCTTTCTTTCTTTCTTTCTTTCTTTCTTCTTATTTCAAAATTAGAGGGGAGGGGAAAAGAAAGACAGAGATCTTGCATATGCTGATTTACTCCCCAGATACCACCAACAGCCAGGGCTGGGGCAAACCAGAGTCAGGAGCCTGGAACTCATGCCAAGTCTCCCACATGGGTAGCAGAGACTCAATTACTTGAGCCATCACCTACTGCCTCCCAGTGTGTGTGTTAGCCAGAAACTGGAATCAGAACTAGAGCTGGAACATGACCCCAGGGACCCCAGTATGGGATGTAGGCATCCCAAGCATCTTAACTGCTGTGCCACAACCCCCATCTCTGCTGACTTAACAAAACCATGCTGCAGTTCCCAAGTCTGTGACAGAGGTGATGTGTCGGTGGAGCATCCCATGGTTCTTCTTGCTGGACTGACAAAGAGAAGGAAACTGAGTAGGGCAGGAATGGGTAGTCTCCAGGGCCGTTAGGGAGAAGCTAAGAAAAGCAGGAAGCTGGGCGTGAGGTAGAGGATGGTTAATGCATGAGAAAGCTCACTTCTAGATGTTCAAAAGGTCAGTGGTGCCCAACAGAGGTGAAGGGAGCTTGTGAGCTTCCCCCCATGCTGTGATGCAGGCCAAATAATTTGAAGCAGGGATAAAGGAAGTTGGTTTTGTGGTTTTGTCTGGCAGGTGCTAGACCAGGTATTCATTGATGGGCTTGCTGCTTCAGGGCCTGGCATTAATGGCAAAGGAGAAAGGCTGCCAGGATAGTGTGGGTGGAGCTTAGAGAGTCTCAGGAATGGTCAATTTTTCTTTCTTTCTTTTTAAAAATATTTTATTTATTTATTTATTTGAGAGGTAGAGTAACAGACAGTAAGAGGGAGAAGCAGAGAGAAAGGTTTTCCTTCTGTTTCACTCCCCAGATGGTGCAATGGCCAGAGCTGTGCCGATCTGAAGCCAGGAGCCAGGAGCTTTTTCTGGGTCTCCCATGCAGGTCCAGGGTCCAGGGGTCATCTTCTACTGCTTTCCCAGGCCATAGCAGAGAGCAGGATGGGAAGAGGAGCAGCTGGGACACAAACCGGCACCCATATGGGATGCTGAGACCACAAGCGGAGGATTAACCAACTGCACCATGGAGCTGGCCCCATGTCGACTTTTCCTAAAGGGATTTTAGGAGTGGCCCAGACTGAGACCTTGGTGAGCAAGTCTGTGAAGGCCCACAGTGGCAGCTGCTGAGAGTCACTGAAGATGACGTGAAGTTCAAACAGATTGGCATTTCTTTAAACAGACTGCAATGTCCCCAGCATACCCCTCCAACCTCACACAGTTAAAGAAATTATATACCAATTAAAAATTAAAGTCAGATTTTTGATGGAAAAACTCTAATTCTCCACTGTGGCCTGATTGTGCGGTCGTCTGCTGCCACTTTTCTGGGTTCCTCCCTGGCCTGCACTTCCACTTGGTAAAAAGAAATGCTGTATTTATGAGATATACACAAATAAAAATAATAAATAAATTCACTACATATAAATTTATGTGTATGATATTGTCCCTGAATTTTTCAATCTTTAATAACTCGCTATCTCTATTGAATATTTAATAAACATCTAAAGCTTAACTGAAAAAATGAAGCTTATGTTTATTTATTTATGTTTTATTTTTTAAACATTTATTTACTGGGGCTGGCACTGTGGTGGAGCAGGTAAAGTGGCTGCCTGCAGTGCCGGCTTCCTATATGGGTGCTGATTTGGGTCCTGACTATTCCACTTCTGATCCAGCTCTCTGCTGTGGCCTGAGAAAGTAATAGAAGATGGCCTGGGTGTTTGGGCCCCTGCACCCACGTGGAAGACCTAGAGAAGGCTCTTGGCTCCTGGCTCCTGGCTTCCTGTTGGCTCAGCTGTGGCATTTGCGACTATTTGGGGAGTGAACCATCGGATGGAAGACTTCTCTCTCTCTCTCTCTCTCTCTCTCTCTCTCTCTCTCTCTTCCTCTCTCTTTCTGCCTCTCTGTAGCTTTGCTTTTCTAATAAATAAATGTTTTTAAATATTTTATATATTTATTTACAAGGCAGAGTTGCAGAGAGAGAGAGGGAGAGACAGAGAAAGATCTTCCACCTGCTGGTTTACTTCCCAGATGGCTGCAACAGCCAGGAGGTGGAAGTTTCTTTTGGGTCCCTCACTTGAGTGCAGTAGCCCCAAGTAGTTGGGCCATCTTCCACTGCTTTCCCAGGCTGTCATTAGGGAGCTGGATCAAAAGTGAAGCACCAGGACTTGAACCGGCATCCACATGGGTGCCACAGGTAGTGGCTTATCCAACACTTCTATGCTCATAGAAATCAGATAAAAGATCTCTCCAGTAATCTGAAAGGCAACATTTAACACAATGGACTGCTTTTCTTTCCCAGCTCATTTTATGCATGCATATTCCATAAAGAGAAGAAAATGTCCAAGTCCTATAGAACAACAAGAGTCTTTCTGCACAATTTTTGAGCCCATTTTTTGAGACTGCAGTTGTTTCTAATAGGCCATGGCCTGGTGTGAGCCATGATGTGAGCATTTGGAGACATCAGCCCAGCTTATCCTCTGCAGTACAACACACAGTGTGTGTGTGTGTGTGTGTGTGTGTGTGTGTGTGTTCTCCCTTCCATTGTATAAAGCAATTTAAGCCTTTTCCAGGAGTAATCAATAAACTGAAATCTAAGAAAGAGAAAAAAATTACTAAGATGTCTTTGTTCAGCTGCTGTGGGCAAATGACGTTTCTTATCTAAAGAGAACGTCCCTGGAAACAGATTTCATTAATTTCAAATAGCAAATGTATGTATTTTTTAGAAGAAAAAAAGTAGCATTACTCTTCTGAACCTACAACACTACAGTGCTAGGTTGTTTATAAGATCATAAATCTAGTTATTCTAATGAGCATGGAATAATATAATGTAAGGTGTTATTGCTCCTTAAGTTACCAAAGGGTGCATACACGAGTATGCACAGGGATTGCCTGGGACTGTAAGATGCATTGCATCTGTTTCCTTTTGTAATAAGTAAATTCAATAGGTCCTAAGATTCAAAAAAAACGCAAAACTGGCTCATATTTCAGGGTGAAAGCCCTCTGTCGACTAAGGATGCTTCCATTTTTACTGCATCTGTGGTCCTTGCCCTCTCCCCCCTTTCTTGGTAAACTTTTTTCCATCATGAGCATGGATTTATTTATAGTTCAGTTTCATTTAACTATGTTCATTTGTACTGATCTGTGACAGATTTATATGATCATAGATTCCCAGTGTCACTGTTGTATTATTTATATTCTATAAATTAAGGCCATTATTATCAAAGATGGCCGTGACAATAGGATGCAGTGGTTGGAGATAGCATTTAATATTCCCCAGCCCTGATGAATTCTCCATGGATTGCATCCCTTGCAGACTAAGAAATCGTTGTCTTTGCTGGGGAAAAGGAGGTCTGGAGTAATAATAATAATAAGTCACTGATGAAAGACCAAAATTTCAGGACTATTTGTAGACACTGGTTTTTAATCTTCCTAATGATAGCCCTGACGATAAATAGATGAGAGGGCTAATGCACGCTGATAACACCACAAACCGGCTTCCCCTCCCGCTGCACGCGATTAGCCTCCGGGACAGATGCACATCATGCGTTTTAAATCTCCCTTTTATCTCCGTGTTGGAGGGCGACTTCTCCACCAAGCGATTTTTAAGCAAGGGCTTGTGACAGATGGGGAACACGAGAGCCTTTATCTCCCTGGCACCAATAAAACAATCAGACTTAATTGGCGACTTCAGCATAAAACAGTTTATTTGTGACTGCAGGATACTGCAAATTAATAATCCGATTTAAAGAAAAGACTAAGGGAAAACGGTTGTTTGGGGATGGTTTACCCATCTCTTGGTGGAATCTTGGGCCTCACATCCCGTTGTGTCATTGCGGTCAAGTAAGAGGATGTCAGGGGTCCCACGTTTTCTACCTGTGAAGCCAGGGCGCCTCTGTCCCTGAGCCGAAATGCGTTAAATCAAATTAGCAGGGATAGTAACAGTGCTAAAATGCATGTGTTTGTCAGTGGTCCACTTAGCACGTAGGAATGGAGTGAGCATCTGTGAGACGTGGGTTAGAAACAATGAAGCTTGCCATCAGGGAACCTGCGGCGTGTGTTTGCTGCCTGTCCTAAGAAAAGAACCTCTGTGTCGTCTGTGTTGGGCTTTTCCTATTCAGGGTATGCTGTTTGTGCAATGATTCCTAAATAGTGAACACCCTGGTATGAATATTGAAACTGTCATGACTACACAGATAACAAGAAAGCCTCATTTTATGTGCTTAGCCCTTATTAGAGCACCACATACAATTATGTGAAGTCCAGATATTTTTTAAAGATTTATTTATTTATTTGAAAGTCAATTACACACAGAGAGAAGGAGAGGCAGAGAGAGAAAGAGAGAGAAGGGAGAGAGAGAGAGAGAGAGAGACAGAGAGAGAGAGAGAGAGAATCTTCCATCTGCTAATTCACTCCCCGATTGGCCACAATGGCTGGAGCTGAGCTGATCCAAAGCCAGGAGCCAGGAGCTTATTCCTGGTCTCTCATGTGGGTGCAGGGGCCCAAGGACTTGGGCCATCTTCTACTGCTTTCCCAGGCCTTAGCAGAGAGCTGGATCAGAAATGGAGCAGCCGGAGCTCAAACCGGCGCCCATGTGGGATGCCAGCACTGCAGGAGGTGGCTTTACCCACTATGCCACAGCAGCGGCCCCAGCCCAGATATTCTAAGATGTGAGTGTTGCATGGGTCAAGTGGCTCAGAGTTGATAAGGCAAAGATTAATGCTGCTAACAGAGCCTGTGGCTGAGGGAGACAGCCAGGGGAGGGGCTGTAGGATCAGTTGTGACTGTTTCCAGGTCTACCGTGTTGGGTCTTGTGGCCTTGGGACCCTTACTTGATCTGTGGCAGCCTTGATGTCCTCCTCATGACGTGGGACACTGGCTGCAGTCAGGGTTGATCGCAAGCCCACCTGTGTGTCACTGGCACGGAGCCAGGCCTTGGATGGGGACACGGTGCCCTGTGACTCCCTCTCTCACCCACAACACCAGACCTCGAGATGGTGTCATTCAAGAGTACAAGGGGCATTGGAATGCAGTGCAGAGGAGCTGGCTGAGAAGTGAGGGAGAGCCCAGCACCACCAGGAAGTGGAGCGTATCTCCTCATCCAGCCCCAGACAGGGTCCCTGACTATGTCACCTCACAGGTACCCCGAGGTCAGGGTGAAAGGATAGAGCCAGTGGAAGGAGCCTGTGACAGTCTGCTGTCCTCAAAAGAGGGTTAGATTCTCACAGGGTTTAAGAAGGAAGTGGACTTTGTGTTGAAGTACTTTTTTCTTCTATATTAGGAAGTGAAAACTTTTATTAAAAGAGTAAGAAATAAGCTAATGAATTATTAGCAAACTTCAGAAGGAAATAGGTATTTGGAGTCAGGTCTTTTATACACACACACACACACACACTCACACAGACACAATTTTACCTTTTTTTTTTTTTTTTTCTGTGAATTTGATGCCTCCTGTGTCAAATGAAAACAATCACAAATTTACTAACAAGTGATCTCTGCTCCATGGTTCACGTGGAGGGTCTCCAGGGCAGGAAGACTTCTCCATCCTCTGGATGCGTGTCACTAGACAGCTGTCCATTGAGTGTCCAGCCCTGAGAGTAAATCCCAGTGTCCGCTGGGGCCCTTGGGTGGCTATGATGTGTGAACCATTGTTATCTAGGAGCTGGACCCTTGCTGGGGCTGGAAGCCCACACTTTCAGAGCAGCAGAAGACATGGGGAGACTGCAACTGAATGCACGAATTCATCTGCTTTTGAGCCATGGAAACGGTGACTTCATTCAACCACAGCTGTGTGTGAGGTGTGAGGATGTCTTGGGAAACATTCTCTGGGATTTTATCTTTTCACTTTAAAGATAAAGCTTATTTTCCTCTTGTATCCTAGCAGGTTGTGGGTCAAGATCTGGTAGAGTTTAACCCCTTGGAGGATAAACCAGTGCTGTTTAGGCAGTGGAAGTTAGAAGAAAGTATAAAACATTATACGACTCACACGGAAGAGTACATTCTAGAAAAGTGGTTACATCAGTGAATCAACCTGTGCTCATTTAATAATCTCGTCCTGCTATGTGAGCCTGGTCATTGTATGTCCTCACATGAGAATTTATCCAAGAAAGCTGACAGGGAATTTGCATCTTAAGAACACTGGGGGTCTTGTGGGTCCTTGTGGACTATGTGAAATTGTGTGGGTGGCTGGTGGGCAAGGACTCACCTCTCTTGATCTTTCCAAGGTTTGAAGCTCACCTTGTCTCTCTCAGTCGATTTGTGCAGCTATAGCAAAAGACTGGAGATTGGGCAATTTATAAAGAATAGAGATTTATTTTTTAAATTTAAATGGATTTTCCTCACATTTCTAGGGGATGGGAAGTCCACGATTAAGGGATCTGGCCGGTTTGGAATTTGGTGAGGACCCAATTGCTCTGCTTCCCCACAGTTGCCTTTAACCACTGGGTAGGCACAAGGTGGAAGCAGGAGGGGGAAGAGGGCGGAATAGGGCAGAATGGAACACCCTGTGAGGCCTGTGTTGGAAGGGCCCCAGTCCCATCCATTCACAAGGACGAGCCCTCATGGCTCAGCCTCTCCCTAAAGGTCCCACCCTTCATAGGGTGGCACTGAGTACTAAGTTTCGACCCAAACTTTGGGTGATACACAAACATTCAAACCATAGCACTGATCAACCAGGCTCTGGTTGGTTTTGCTCCTTGATTTACTAACATCTTGTGCTTCCTCTTCGTCTCTAACACTCTGGCCATTGACATGCCCCAACCCCAGCTTCCATGGAAATGTTGGACAGTGTAGGGAGTGGCTGAAGCAGGAGTTGGTTCTCCTCCCCGAGTTGTCTTTCATTTTTATTTTTTTAAAGATTATTTATTTGAAAGGTAGAGTTACAGAAAGGTAAAGGAAGAGAGAGAGAGAGAGAGAGAGAGAGAGAGAGAGAGATCAATTCTCCATCCTCTGGTTCACTCCCCAAATGGCCACAATGGCTGGAGCTATGCAGATCCGAAGCCAGGAGCCAGGAGCTCCGGGTCTCCCACATAGGTGCAGGGGCCCAAGAACTCAGGCCATCCTTCACTGCTTTCTCAGGCCATAGCAGAGAGCTGGATGGGAAGTGGAAAAGCTGGGACTCAAATTGGCACCAGTATGGGATGCCTGCACTGCAGATGGTGGCTTCACTCGCTACACCACAGCACCGGCCCCCGGATCATCTTTTAATGATGATGGCCACCATCACCATTGATGCTGGTGCTCAGAGAGCGTGTCTCATAGCAGAGTTCTCTTGGGTACCCCGGCATTGCTCATCTTGAATGTTTTCTTCCTGGTGTGAGGACAATTCTCATCAGGAAAACTATTCATGAAGACTGAAAAGAAACTCAACTTTGATACCGTGACACATTCATCGTCTTGTTCCAAGCTCTGTTTCTGTCCATTGTTGCGCAAGCCCTCATTGTGTTTTCCATGCTAGGTTGTAAATTACAGACTGAGGAACACCAGCTTGAATAAAAGTGTGACTTCAAGGCAGCTCTGCACATCCCCAGTGAAACCAGTGACAGATTTTTGTGTATGTATTAGTGCCATCTTCTTGGCATTGCTTCTGTTTATTTTATAGTCTGTTTTATTCATGTTGAAGAGTCACATAAAATATACTGAGAACTTTCTCTTTAGGAGAAATACACTGTATGGAACCCTGGGATACTAGGTTTGGGCATCTCTGAGTCACCGGTCTAGGGTGGTTGACTCTGTGGCAGACAGAGCGGGGCAGGAGTGCTGGGGAGCAGTGAGTGCCTGAGAACCTCACTTGGTACGCACCAGAACCCCCTCCAGCTGGGATCCATTTCCTGGCCTTCACTGGAATTCCAGAGCCACCTGTGACCCTCGAAGTTGAAACATTTCCAACCTGGCACTCAGATTCTTCAGATGAGGGAGCTCCTACAGGGTGAGTGGGAGAAGGGGTTAATGACAAAGTGAGCGTTGACAGCTGACTTGTCAGTAGACCACAGACCTAAGGACATGTGCTCTAACAGCCAAGATGTAGCACTGGGAGATGGAATGATCTATGCTCTGTCTCTCCATGTCAGATGGAAAATGTTGGACGAATCCATTTAAAAGCCTTGCTTTCTTATTTTGGAGTGGAAAATATAATTAGGATACTCTCCCCATTTGAGAGTGCTTATGAAGACAGAGTCTATGCATATAAGCCTTGTGTAATGGCTGATGAGCAATGGTGGTGGCTCCCAAACCCATTCAAACTGACAAAACTGGTTCAAAAGGCTATGTCCTTAGGACGGGGCGCCTTCTGCCTCCTGAGCTACAGTCTCCACTTTCCCTGTTGATTTAATTCACTTCTGTTTCCTGAGGAGCTGGTATTGCTCACTTCATTAGGGAGAGCCGAGAACAGATTCTGGCACAGACACTCTTTAACATGTGTTTTTTGTCCTTATCTTATTGACTCAACATACAGCTATCTCTGCCAGAAATGTCCAATTGCACCTTGGTCTAAAGAAGATTTTATATTGATCTTAATCTAATTAGCTAGTTTGAACTATGGTTTGTGTCATGATTCCTGTCTTGATCTAATTAACTACTGTAGTTGAAGCAGCACGAATCTGAAATCATAATTGCTGGTGTGTGGGAGGCTTTCCTGCCAGGGGCTGTGTGCTGGATGGAGACAGCTCTCAACACTGCAGCCACCAACATCCTAAATCACTCCTGCTAACCTGGCCCCAGATGCTTCCAGAAATGCCACTGGATTTGAGACTGGAAATAGTCAAGAGCTCAGTCAGTCATGTGGGCAAGTTACTGATCTCTTTCATCCTCATTTTCTTCAGCAGATTCAAGGAAGAAGAAGTTAGCTGGGCAGTAGCATTCACTTTATACGTGGCACAGGGGGGTCACACCTCTCCTGACTTCTTCCCTCCCGGTATATTCTCTTGCTAGTATCACAGAGATTTCCTCCCCAGGCACAAATTCCCACCAGGACACAGACGTTTTCCTTCATACCCACCCATTCCCTTTCTCCCTCTTTAGGATATGGGGGCCACTCTCCAAGCATGCCCAGTGAAAGCCAACCGGTCTGGCAGGCAGAGCCCCTTTTGAGGGGGGATGGAATTGGGTTATAAACTCATCTGAGGCCGGTGTCATGGCTCAATAGGCTAATCCTCCGCCTTGCGGCACCGGCACACCAGGTTCTAGTCCCGGTCGGGGTGCCGGATTCTGTCCTGGTTTCCCCTCTTCCAGGCCAGCTCTCTGCTGTGGCCAGGGAGTGCAGAGGAGGATGGCCCAAGTGCTTGGGCCCTGCACCCCATGGGAGACCAGGAGAAGCACCTGGCTCCTGCCATTGGATCAGCGCCATGCGCAGGTCAAGGCGCGCTGGCCACGGCGTCCATTTGAGGGTGAACCAACGGCAAAGGAAGACCTTTCTCTCTGTCTCTCTCTCTCTCACTGTTCACTACGCTTGTCAAAAGAAAAAAAAACTCATCTGAGCCAGGTGAAAGCAAGACCACAGAATTCTCTGAAGGTGGGGATTAAAGGAAATATTAGAAAACATACAGCCAGGTGTGGGTGTGCAGGGCAACCCCAGTCTGGGGCAAGTTGGAGCAGGACTCAGGGGCTGGCAGGACGCCATCTCCTGTTCCTGTCCCATGAGAATGATTGCCCCTGAGAGCACTCTAGTGACTGACGACTTCGCGGGTCAGATGACTATTCCTCAGTGGCTACTGAGGACTACGAACATTTGAACCTGAGTTCGTTTTCTTTCTGCCTCTGCCATTGTTCTGTCTGGCAATGGAACATTATAGTTCCTTAATGGTTAGTGCTGGTCTTTCAAATTCAGATCAGCCATCCAAGCAAGTTTCCTACAGAAATACACACAGCTTTTTCTTTCTTTCCTCCGTGATCTTCTTTCCCCTCTGCTGCTGTTCCCTCAGGTCTTGGAAGCAGCAGATGGGCATCCCTCATCCAACCATACAGATGAGTTTTGAATGGAAGAGGGTCTACTTTTCTGTTTTTGCAAATGTGAGAAGCAATGCCATACCATTGTGAATTTTAGCAAGTCCTGTTACCAGAGCACATAGCCATGAGCTTTCCAGGAAAGTTGCTACTGGGAGAAAGCTGGTCCTCTCCTTCGATGGCTGTCGGATGCAGTTAACAAATTCTGAGGACCATTCAGATTATAGCCTGTGATCAAATTAAGACAAACAACTCATCTCAGTGCCCATATCCAATCCCATCTAGATTCTGCAACAAAAGTGATTTTTGGTGTTGCTGATTTATGGAACATGAAAAACTTCTAACTATACAATGACACACACGTTTAATGTTCTAAAAATTTTTAAACATTTTGACGCCATTCTACTGTCTTCCAAAATCCTCAGTGATAAGGAAGTTGTAGCACAGAACTAGAAGCACAGGTGTCTCCACTCGCAGGTTTATCAGCACTGTGGGGTTCCCACTCTGTCCCTCTGTTCCCTGTAGGTTCAAAGGGCATCTTCCAGCAGTCCTGTGATGGGAAATTTGGTAGAATCAGATTTGCGAGGGAGGCACAGCTCATTTGCCCCTCATATCTGCAGGCACTGGACATGGCCATCACGGTCATCCTTCCTGGGTTACTACATTGTCTCCAGGAGGTAGCGGACAGTGACACAACAAATTAGTCAGGAGATTGAATCAATACTGAGACACAGGACACACAGCCAGACTTCTGCCCATCCAACACTTTCTGAGATGTCAAAGACATGGAATTTTAAAAAAAGAACACATTAGCACCGGGGGAAAAAGAAGGAATGATGATTGGCTGCAGATTGTCTGAAAGTTTGAAGAACTAGAAAACAAACTGGTCTGGATTTACAGAGACACAAGAGGCACAAAACAGCTCCAACCTCTCAGCACCGGTGCTACTTACTCCAAATGCTTCTACCAGGTCTGTACTCTTTCCACACTCATTCCTTCAGTCCTTAAGCCTCACCTGGTGCCTTATAGAAGGCCGTAGGCCACAGCTTTTTGGGAATGAGAGGGAATGAACCCATCTTCAAACTTTGCTCTGAACATTGCCCTCTGTCTTTCCTCTCTAGAAATGAGGTTTTCCCTAAGATCAGCCCAGGTCTAAATGGGCTTTCCTCTTTCCCTTGTTGTGGCTGTTGGGCGTAGTGTGATGTCTACAATATGAAAGCTGAAACAGAAGGACCACACAGAGGACTTGTAGGAGTGGGGTTAGGTAGCTCTGCAACACAGATCAATAATTGCTGCCTCCTCGATTCTGTGTGTCTTTGTTAGCTCTGCAAAATGCACTGCCGGTGTTCAAGGGGCCACACACTTACCTGTGTTTGTTGTGCACTTACTACACGGTTGACAGTGAGCTAGTCAGAGAAACACAGCTTCACTGATAAATGAAGACAGCTCTGCTTTCTGTGGCTGCAATGGCCGGGAGTTCCCTAGGACATTTGTGGGTCAAAGCACCCCCAGAGCCCCTCCCATGTTCATGCAGTCCTGGTGGCACACGGCACTCACGCCCTGCAGAACATCCCCAGGCCCCTCCCAAGTTCATGTGGTCCCAGTGGCACACGGCACTCACACGCCCTGCTGAGCTTTTCCTGCTTTCTGGCTCCTTCACAGCACTCAGGGTGGCGGCACTCAGCTGCCACCTGGGAGTCAGCCTGGCTCCTGTCCTCTCCTTCAGTCCCCTCTGTAAGCAGCCAGGAAGCCAACGCTCATTCCTTTACTAAGTCCTCGTAGCATACCTGCCACTCTCTGGGATCCCACCACAGCTCTTGCTCAGACCGCTTTGAGAGCCAATGAACTTGTTTGCCTGACTTTCTTCTTGCCCCTTCAATTAATTCCTTAAACCACATCCCAGATAATCTTTCTAAAAGGCAGATGGGACTTAAAATGATGCTGTGACCTTCCACTGCCCTCAGGGTTCAGTTACTGATGTGGTCCTCTCTCCTCCTGTATGCATCTCCATCTCTGTACTTCCATTAGTGCAGAATTGTGGTTTCTTAGTTAGACACACACACACATACACACACATACACAGGGTTATTCCCCTGTGTGTTGCTCAGTTGCTTCCTTTCTCTGGACCTCCTAGCCCTACCCTCTGTTAACACTATGCATTCGATTTCCTCCTTTGTGATTCAGACCACCTGTTCTCTTCTGCAGGAAGTCTCCTCTGTACCAGAATGGGATGTAGGTCCATGGTCCCTTGTTTGAGCTTCTCTGACATCTTTTCTTTTACTACTGGGACACTTGGTATTTAATAACTGAATTACTTCTTACGCTCCTCCTGTACTGTGGCACACTTTGCACTCCTGTATGGATCTGGTTGTATTTCACCTGTTTTGGAATTTCCAGAACTTTCCATGATGTCTGGATGGAAGAGACGCTCAATATTTTGCTTCTCTGAAGTCAGTTGATCTTTTTAAGTGTCCTGCCTGGCTGGGTCTTGTTTTACGGTGATGCAGGTTACAAAGTGAAACTCTTGTGGGATTCATTTCACTTGAACTTCACACAGCACTGGGAAATGGAAGAACTGTTTCTCTGATGTGACGCAGAAGACCAGGGAGAATCCAGGGAGCATCTGTGTGGAGATTTCAGCAACTTGTGTCAGGCCCAGGACACTGATCTCTAAACCCCAGAATAACACTGTGAGGTCATATCCTGTTGCACAGATACCAATCCCATACGTGCCAAAGCCGAGTATAGGGCACAGAGCTGAACCCATCCTGTGCTGTCCTCACTCCAACAGGCATGCTTCAGCTCTCTGCTAATGCACCTGGGACAGCAGTGGAAGAGGACCCAGTACTTGGGCCCCTACACTCATGTAGGAAACAGAGATGGAGTCCCAGTCTCCTGCCTAAAATAAACCAATGAGTGAAGATCTCTCTCTCTCTCTAATTCATACTTTCAAATAAAAAAACTTTTTTCTAAAAAGGTCAAATAATATATTGCCTACAAGAAGCACACTTCAATGATAAAGGCCATATGCCAGGAAGTGAAGGGATGGGGAAAGATGTTCCTTGCAAACAGAAACCAGAACAAAGCAGGAGAAGCCACACCGATTTCCTTCTTTTCCATCACCATCCAGGACACTTATAGAGTTGGTATTTCTTTCCCTTATTCTTTTGTTCCTAAATAAGAATATTTAGTTTCATCAAACCTCATGGGTAGGAGAGCTATTTCATCTGACCAGATTCCTCCAGGAAACTGAACAGTTGTAGGAATGGTTAGAGAATAAGATAGGCTATGAGGATCAGGGGTACACGTGCATACATAACAACATAATGATGGAGGGATCAATGCAGCAGAACAGACGATGATTTAAATGTATATATACCTAATACTGTAATGTCTAGTTTTATAAAACAAACATTATTCCACCAAAAAGAAAGATAAGCTCTAATATGATAAAAGAGGGAGACCCCAGCACTGGACATTGTGTTCATTAGTGGACAGATTGTGCAGTCAAAAGAATCAGCTAGGAAGCAGCTAACCTACACCACAGACCAAAGGGACCTAACAGACATTTGCAGAACATTTCCTCCAACAACTGTGGAATGCACATTCCTTTTAGCAGCACAAGGATAGTCCATATATAAGGCCACAAAGCTAATCTCAACAATTTTAAAGAAGTTGGAATCATATCATGTATCTTTTATATTCACAATTAATAAAATTAGGATTAAAAAAAAAGGAACTCCAGAAATTATACAAATGCATGGAGAAAGAACAACATCCACTAAACAAAGAGTGGGTCATTGAAGAAAACAAAAGAAAAAGTTAAAAATTCTTTAAAACACATGAAATGGAACCACAACACACCAAAATAATGGAATATTGCAAAAGCAATACCAAGAAGGAAGTTTATAGCAATAAGTGTCTACATATAAAAATAGAAATATATCAAATAAACAATCTAATTATGCACTACACAAACCTAGAAAAACAAGAACAAACCAAATGTAAAGTCAGAAGGAAAATGATAACAAAATCAGTGCAGAAATAAATGGAATAGAAACTCATAAAGTATAAAAGATCAATGAAATGAGTTGATTGAAAAGATAAATAAAACCATTAAGTCTTTAAGTATACAAAAAACAAGAGACAGAAGATCAAGCAAATAAATTTATATGTGAAAAGAGAAATTATAACTGATTCCAAAGAAATCCAAAGGATAATTAAGAGCTACTGTTATCAACTATATTACAACAATTTAGAAAATCTTAAAGAAATGGATGAATTTCAAGATACATATAATGTATGATGATTGAATTATGAAGACATAGAAAACATGACATTGAATGAGTAATAAAAAGACTCCCAACAAAGGAAAGTCCAGGACCAGATGACTTCATTGTTGAATTCTATCAAACTTTTAAGGAAAAGAAAACATCAATTTTCTCAAACTATTCAAAAAAATTGGAAAGAAGGGAACTTTTCCAAACTCATTCTGTTAGGCTATCATTGCTTTGACTCCAAAATCGGACTAGAATGAGACAGTAGCAACAAAACTATAGACCAACATCCTGGATGAACACGGATACAGAAATTTTCAATAATAATGCCAGCAAACTGAATCCGACATGACATCAAAAAGACTATTCAGCATGATCAGTTGTATTTTATTCCAAGGATACAGTGATGATTCAAGATATGCAAATCAACATAAGAAAATTTGTAATATGTCAATAAATTCAGAAAAATCATTAAAGCTCAACACCCATTCATGATCAAAAGTCTTGAATAATTGTGTAGAGAAGGCAAATATTTCAATATAACAAAGGTTATACGTGATAAACTCTCAGCCAACTCATTTTAAGTTGGTGGAAATTTGAAAGCATTTCTTCTAACATCTAGAACACATTCCCATCACTCTTCAGCCATACATTACTTGAAGTTTTAGCAGAATCAATAGGCAAGAAAGACATAAAAGATACGTAATGTAAGAGGAATAATTCAAGCTATCTTTCTTTGCTGGTGACATGATTTTATATGTACAGAAACTGAAAGACTTCACAAGAAACATTTAAAAGAACTGATAGGCTGGTGCCGTGGCTCACTAGGCTAATCCTCTGCCTGTGGCGCTGGTATTCTGGGTTCTAGTCCTGGTTGGGGTGCCGGTTCTGTCCCGGTTGCTCCTCTTCCAGTCCAGCTCTCTGCTGTGGCCTGGAAAGGCAGTGGAGCATGGCCCAGGTGCTTGGGCCCTGCACCCACATGGGAGACCAGGGGAAGGCACCTGGCTCCTGGCTTCGGATTGGTGCAATGCGCTGGCCATTGTGGCCATTTGGGGGAGTGAACCAATGGAAGGAAGACCTTTCTCTTTCTCTCTCTCTCTTTCAGTGTCTAACTCTGCCTGTCAAAAAAAAAAAAAAACCTGATAAACATATTTAGTACATTTTCAGAATACAAAACCAAGTCACAAACATCAATAGCAATTTATATACTAATTATAGATTTGCTGGAAAACAAATTAGAATACCTGTTGCTGTTGATTTCTTCTGAGAGGATTTGTTCTGAGAGGAGGAGCATGGTGGGGGCAGGAGGCGTGGAGTCACCACACAGATCCCGGGAGTCGGGTGAAAGCAGGCCTGAGGCAAGCAGCCCGCTGACTCGTTTATTTCAGTTGCTACAGCTGTTTATATAGCCAAGGCAGCCAATCCAGTCAAGGGGCGGTCTATGCCCTAACCAATCACAGCCTGTTGCCAGGCAGTTTCTGGTGTCAGCGGCCATCTTGGCATGACCTTTTCACCTCAGTGGCCATCTTTATATGACCTTTTCACCTCATTCCACCACATTCCTGACAGACGGGGCAAGCCCAAAACGCTGTGTCCCAGATGCAAAAAAGGCTTCCACTGGACACTTAGAACAAGCCTGTATTTTACACCAAAAACTTCATATGTCAGCAAGCAACATAAAATTGCTTTTCCCGGAGCTAATAATGAGCCAATGCAAACATTGACAGCCAACCAGAACCAGCTGAACAAGACTGAGAATCCACCTTGTTAGCAGACGCACCTGCCCTATCATCCTATCCTGAGAAACTGCCCATAGACACATCTGTTACTGTTTTATAGCCCACTGTCTCTGGTCAGTCACTCAAATGGCCCACAGCCTGTGTGCGGTCACACCATTCCTGATTACCACTGTTCCTCATTCCTACCCTCATCTGAGCAAGCACTCCTGTGGTCTCCTGTTTTGAGCACTGGTTAGTCAATGACAGGTAAGATCCCCTGGGGGACAACCTAAGACAGGCACAGCCACGTACAGAGACCACATGGAAATGGGGTCAACAATGGTGTGGCCAAGAATCATGCCTCCCGTTGCTCAAAAATAAACGAAAAGGGGGAAATGTGGTGGAATGAGGAGGTAAAAAGGTCATGCCAAGATAGCCGCTGAGGTGAAACGGTCATGCCAAGATGGCCACTGACAACAGAAACTGCCTGGCAACAGGCCGTGATTGGATGGATTCAGAAACTACATGACAACAGAGCCTGACTGACAGCAGGCTGTGATTGGATGATTTTAGAAACTGCCTGGCAACAGAGCCTGACTGACAACAGGCTGTGATTGGATGGCTTTGGAAATTGCCTGGCAACAGGCTGTGATTGGTTGGGCATAGACTGCCCCTTGACTGGATTGGCTGCCTTGGCTATATAAGCAGCTGTAGCAACTGAAATAAACGGGTCTGTGGGCTGCTCTCCTCAGGCCCGCTTTCACCCGACTCCTGGGGTCTGTGTGGTGACTCCATGCCTCTTGCCCCCACAATGTTCCTCCTCTCAGTACGAATCCTCTAAGAAGAATTCAACTTCAACAAACATCAATAGCAATTTATATACTAATTATAGATTTGCTGGAAAACAATTAGAATACCCATGATCATGATGGAGAACAATATGAAATTTTCTCAAAAAATTAAAAATAGATCCACCATTTGACCCAGCTATCCTATTTCTGGGTGTATAATCAAAAGAAATGAAATCAGCATATGAAAGGGGTACTTGTACTTTCCAGATTATTGAGACACTATTGGAAGGAGCCAAGATGCATAATCAGTGTAAGTGACCATAGATGGATAAAGAAAGTGTGGTGCACACACACATGTGGGGTGCAGCAAGCTATGGAACTGGAGATCCTTGAGTGGAATGAGGTAGACACAGAAAGACATATCACAATTCCCTCTCACATGTGGAGGTCAAATTTATACACATACATGTTAAACCCAAAGTTAAAATAGTGATTTCTAGATCCAGAAAGGGTAGAGGAGCAGTGTGCAGGGAGGCTGGGGTGATTATGGCTCATGTGCCATATGGAACCAAGGTATTGCTACCCTTCAAACACAAAGGAAAAATAAGAAAATAGAAAGGCTGGGTGTCTGGTGTGGACAGATTAAACAATGTGTGTGTGATGAAATGTTGCATTGTACCCTTTGCAAGGTGTAACTGATGTATGTTTACTCAAAATATAAAAAAAGGTTTCAAATAAAAAGTAAGATCAGGACATGGATTAAAACAAGCAAATTACACAATTGTGTTTAACATTTGCTCACCTGAAAAATAAAAGTAATCATTGCCCTTAAGTAACTGTCCAACCTCCGACTGATGTCACCCTCGTTGTCGTTGATCTCTGTGACCAGATTATGTGATTCTTCTCATTTTTGTCTTTAAAAACGTTCCCCTTGTGCCAATACTTTAAGACTCCCATGGTTTACTCTGGTGTGTGCACTCCCACTGCATGGGTATTCTTAAATAAACATTGATTTTGTTTCCAAAGAGAAGAAGGGGTCCTATGAAGACAGGAGTTGCTCTTTGTGATTGGTCTTTTACACATGGTGAGAAGATTGGGGCTCCAGCCTGTTGACTTCTTTTTCCTTAGTTTCTGTTTTGTGTATATATGTGGCTATAATAACAATGCATGTAAATAGAAATAAATGTCTAATTTGTAAAAAGAAAGCATATTTTGTGTAAGTATGTTTAGAACTAATTCTTAATAACAATACCAAGTTTTGCAAACAACATGGATGCCAAAATTTACAAAGTTGCAAAGGATGGTTTTCTGCCATGGGAACGCTGAGGTTTAGAAAATCCACCTTGGCCACTGTGTGCAGGAGCAAAACTAGAGGCAGGGGACAAGCCCCAGAGAAGGAAAGTTCCAGATTCCTATAGCTTCATGAGCAGAAACTGGCTTCCAGCTGGTCAGCTCTGTCCTAGCACTTGAAAGAGAGCTAAGAACATAAGCATACAAATTAAAACTCGGGCCCTAAGGTAGCCTGAAGGGGCCACGAGTCAGCTTCGGAAGCCTGCTCCTCTCTGCAGCTGCTACAAAGCCAGAGTGCGTTTCCCATCTCTCTCTGCAGAGTGACCTGGTGCAAGTTGCCCTTGGAGGAGTTTCCGGAAGCCTGGCTGAGAGCATGGTCATAGAGCGAAGCCATGAATTACACGAACATCAGAGGCAGCTGCGTAGAGGCTCCATCAGACCACAAATCAGTGTGGACGGCTAGCAGCAAGTCACTCTGCTCCTGTGCCTGCTGCCTGCACACTCTCAGGTGGGCCCCTGTGGAGCAAGGCCAGCTCTTCCTTCAGTGACTGCTGGGCACAACTTGCATCTTTGCAACGTCTTGTGCAGGAGTCTGGTGCAGGGAGCGTACCCAGCAGCGCTGTGCTCCAATGAGGCTGTGTTCTGCTTTGCCCAGACACTGCGGTGACAGTGCCTGCACCTGGGCCATCGGCTTTGGGACAATGATAAGGTAGAGCTTCTCCTTAAGGCTGAGCTGAGCACCTGCTAGAGGAGGCATGGGTTAGTTGACAGCTTTGGAAAGGAGGAAGTGGCTGCACTGGTCTGCTTGAGCTGCCATCAGAAGATACTGGTAACTGGGGGTTTAACGATTGAGTAGTGCAGATCAAGATGTCGGCAGGGCTGGTGTGTTCTGAGCCCTCTCCTTGCTGCCTAGCGGCCCCTCTGCCCTCTGTACCTCCATGGTGTCTTCCCTCTGTGTGTGTCTGTGTCCTAAGCTCTCATTAGGACATGGGTCATGGTGGAGTGGGTCCCATTTTTAAGCCCAAATCACCTTAATTGTGTTCTTGAAGCCATGCTGCGCCATGTCCTACATAAACCCATCGTTACACTCTTCAAGGAAATCTTAGATAAAAATCCATATTATCCATTGGGACTTTGCTCAGTGGACTGAGTCCTTGATGTGTGACCCTGGACTGAAATTGATCAAGAGTTGGCTCAGCTTTTTAATGTTCACATTTGTACTGTGGAAAGATGAAAGAAAACTTAATTAACCAACATATGCCATCATTCAGAGAAGTGGTATAGCATAATACATTATGCTATATGTATTTGAAACATTTGTTAAAGATAATGTCCAAAAATATTTAAAATGTAGTTATCTTTGGTGAAAAATAAGAAAACAGATCAGTTTTGTAGGAATTTCCAGTTTTGTGGTTCTATACCTCATGTGCTTTTGAATGAGTTTGAAGTGTCATTGAATGCATTTAACAAAAAATATTAACATTCAGAAATACTTTCAACATGACAAGATCACTTCCATTAAACTAATATATAAAAATGATCAAAATACTTAGATAATAACCACTGCACAAAAAGTGGAAGAAAATAAATTCAACCACCGACATTTCCTTTCAGTGCTGTTTGTCACTTCTCTACTCCTGTTTCAGATATCTGTTAATTCTTTAATACTATAGTTTGTTCTTCAAAAATGACAATTGTGTTAAATACCAAGCTGCTACGCCTACAGCTGTGGTAACATCTGCGTAGCAAAAACAGCTGCGCCAAAAACCTCCACGGGCTAAAGGGCTGAGGTAAGATCTCTTTGGAGAGGGGCCTCAGGCACCTCCTGTGGAGACAAAGGTCAATAATGATCTTGTCTCTACATAGTGAAAGCCAAAAACCCTTCCTGTGTTGGTTTTTGCGTTTGCTTTGCCCTTTGTACACAATGATTACAATTTACCTTTGCTGCCTGTATTTGATCTCGGTTTATGCCCCCATGGACACGGAACAACAATAGGATTACCGGGAACCCATTATCATAGCAAACAGTTCCTTTAACATTCCTAAAGAAGCAATTCAAAACATCACGCTGTTTGCACCGCCAGCTGTAAAAGCCTTCCTGGAAGAAGCCTTAGTAATCGGACTCTGGGAGACTTTTTAAACGCTATGGAGCAACAAAAATTGCTAAAAAAAAAGCAAAAATGACCCTAAAAAAACTCGGGTCAAACAACTCATAAAAAATCCACATTCAAACCCAAACTAAAAGCAAAAAAAATTGTTAGCAACAATCCCAAAAAGAACTCTTCCCGGAGGATATAAACAATACCTAATTAATGGTAAATGGTGGACTCCCCCGCGAGGGAATCCCTCTGTCATGTTAGATCCGCTTCCTTACACGGGTGCCTATGATGATATGGGTTAATCATGACGGGAAAAGGCAGCATTAAGATCAATTGCCTTTTATAACTAGGTTAACTAGGTCCAAAATCCCGTGGTGTATTATTGACAAGGCAGGAAAGACAACAGGTATAAAAAACTATAAAGATGACTAAGACAGTGGCCAAACAATGGCATGTTTCTCATGATTAAACACAGATAAAAGAAAAATATCTTTCTGACATACGTAACCTGGGTAAATGAGGCCTATATGCGGTTAAAATGTGGTTAAAATGTTACCACTATTCCCTCATTGTTACCGCACTGTTTTAACCATGTTAACCTTTACTCTTCTGTTAATCAATGATGTTTTTCCCTCAAGCTTTAAAAGTTTTACTATAAAAACCCTAACTTAACAAACAATAAACACAACAACATTAGTACTACACTGGTGTCTGTCTGTCATTTTCCTCGCCGATTCCTTGTCTCCCTAGACGCCTTCATCCTGTTCTCCCTCGGTCTGTAAAGTCTCCGAGCTAACAGTCCGCGGCACCAAGCATATGCAGTTTTTTAAAAAATTTATTTATTTTATTTGAAAGAGTTGCAGAGAGAGAGAGAGAGAGAGAGAGAGAGAGAGAGAGAGAGAGAGAGAGACTGACTCTTCTATTTGCTGCTTCACTCCCCAGAGAGCTGCAATGGCCAGGTCAAAGCCAGAGCCAGGAGCTTCATCTGGGTCTCCTTATGGGAGGCAGGAGTCCAAACATGTGGGGCCATCTTCTGCTGCTTTCCCTATGCCATTAGCAGGGAGCTGGATTGGAGTGGAGTAGCCGGGATAGCGGAAGAATGCCACAACACTGGTACACAAAGGCATTTTTATTATTTCTCTTTCTTGGCTTAGTTTGATATTTAAAAAAAAAGCTCCCAGAGTGAAATGATTTTCATTTTAAATCAATTTGCAGATAATATTCATGAAAACATGTCAATAGGTCTGAAGGTCGTTTTACATTCTTGGATGTATTAATAATATATTCCTCGTGAATAATCGTTTTCTTACATAAAGTGGTAAATGGTGTTTGAAAGCAGAAAGATCAAGAAAATGTCAGGACCAACCAGCAATTATGGTGCCTCTGCCACACGTCAGAGGATGAATCCAGAGGCCTGCTCATCTCTTAAAAGTCAAGGGCTCTGTGCTTGTGTGTGGAAACCTGTGCTCTTTGAAAACAATAAATGCCCCGAAATAAAGCAAAACTGTCACAAAGTGTCCTGGAAACATCCGGAACAGCAGACAAAGCACAGGATTCTTGAACCATCACATTCTTGGCCGACAGGGTGGAAGATCCCAAGACAGTGTGAGCTTCCTGTGTGCACACAAATCTCAAACTGCGGAGTCCAGGCGTCTGTGAACCTTACAGTAGCAGGTGATCATGCCAGGCAAAGAAGCTGAAAATACGTTTCAATTAAATTCGGGGATACAGTTCTCAAGTGAGAAGAGGTATGTTTTCTTTGCCGAATGTTGAGAGGATGGTGTTGAACTAGAAAATGAAAGGGTTGTATTCAGAACAGTGCAGAGTTTGGTATCACACATTTGTCAAGGGAAATATGCCTGGAAATTATCCCTGTGTTTATCTGAAATTCTATAGAAGATTAAAAACAAGGGGGCCGGTGCCGTGGCTTGATGGGCTAATCCTCCACCTGCAGAGCCGGTACTCCGGGTTCTAGTCCCAGTTGGGGCACCGGATTCTGTCCCTGTTGCTCCTCTTCCAGTCCAGCTCTCTGCTGTGGCCCGGGAAGGCAGTGGAGGATGGCCCAAGTGCTTGGGCCCTGCACCCACATGGGAGACCAGGAGGAAGCGCTTGGCTCCTGGCTTCTGATCGTTGCAGCTCGCCGGCTGTAACGGCCATTTGGGAGGTGAAACAACGGAAAGAAGACCTTTCTCTGTCCTTCTCTCTCACTGTCTAACTCTGCCTATCAAAGAAAAAAAAAAAAAAGAACGAGTCATCCCTAAGAGGTTTTAGATACAGAGAATTGTCCAATGTGAACTTTCCCATTGTAAAACCTTATTAGGTTATTTATATTTATATTTATATTTATATTTATATTTTTTCCCATTATAAAACCTTTATATCAGATTAGCAATTGCCATCTCCTAGCACTGTTTGACCCGTCTGGAAAGACAATCCACGCCCTACAGAGACCTAAGCAGCAGAGTCCTTGGATTCTGGAAGAAGAGAATTCCAGTCCTTAAAACAAAGCGTGGAAAACGTGCTGTTGCTGAAGCCTCAGACCTGGGGTCTTGATCGGGTGGGAGCCGGGACTCTAAGTTGCCATGACAACCTCATTTCTTGTGCATTATCTTGAAGTAACAGACTTAATGGGATTTATAGGTTGAAACCATCACCTTATATGAACCCAGAAATAAACTGCTAGGTAGAGTGGAAAGAGCCTTGCTGTTTAGTATCAAACACTGACACTGTCGAAGGGCCTTGACCTCATATAGGCATGGCTGCCATCACCCCGCAAAAGGCAGTCTTGGTCTTCAAACACCAGGGCTCTGCAAGGGAACTTTCCCGTTTGGCTTCCCTGAACTCTGACCACTGCGGTTGGTGTGCGCTGTGCCTGTCTGCATGCACACCAATGCCTCCTACCAATTCCAGACAGGCCCAACCACCCTGCAGTGTTGTCTGTGCCCTCCGAAACACCCGTGCCAGTGCTTTGAGCTGGTGAAGCTGAGTCCCGGACATCAGTCCACTTTCCTAGTGTCGCTGGGCTCAAAGCCCACTTCTTCTCACTGCATCCTGTAGCCTCAGCTACACACCTGGACTCCCACCTGTAAGGGATGCCAGGTGTCCCCAGGGTTGCTGAACCTTGCCCCTGCCTCCACTCCCAGGTTCCTATTCAGTAAAACATTTGAACCATGAACAGCTGCAGAAATTCCCTGCTTTGATGGGTCCCTCTTCCCTGGGTTTTCCGAGACCTCCTAAGGTTTTGAGAAACCAGGTTTCACTGTCCACAGCTCTGTCTGGCTAGACGTGGTCTGTGTAGAAGCTCCGTGCTTGACTCCTCTTTGCTGACGATCATTGCTGTGTTCTCCAGGGGCTGAGGGAGTCTGGCTGGGAGGAAGAGGCTCATCTTCCCCACCGTATCTTAAACATGGACCCAGATCCGCCCTCCATTCAGCAAGGCAAAGCTGACAGCTGCAGTGGTTGGCACAGCTCCCCCTAGCAGAAGGCATAAATGAGTTAAAAACAAACAAAATAATTAAAATATGTTGACCACGTCTGTGTCTGGGCAACTTCCTCCCTGGAGGCTGGCACTTCCCTCACCCTAGTGCCTGAGATCCTTGTCCCTCAGAATGGTGCCCCCTGCTCCTGACTTTGCCCATTCCAGAGTCCCAGGTCCCTCGTGCACTGTCCTCTCATCTACAAAGGGGGAAAAGAAAACCATTTAAGAGCAAATTAACATCTCTATAATAAACCCCTCCCCAACAGCCATCCATTTCCACCTGGTAAGACCAGCTCTGTGGATAGCTATTCAGAATTGTCTCTGTCTTTTTCTCTCTCCTTTTCTGCCCACTCTCTCTAGTTCAGAACCAATGTACTGAAAGGACTGGTTCCTCTTGACAGCAATGAGGGACAGTTTGTACTGTGCTACTCTGCTGGTTCTGGCATTGCTAGGAGTCTCTTTTCTCCTCTAATTTCATTGTACCCTTCGCTCAGTTACTTAAGATCTTTACATAACCAAAAGGCCATGAAGCTATTTTCCCAAATGAAAGAGCTGTCATCCTCCTACCAACTTAAATTATGCTGTCACCACTCAAAGGCAGACAGTGAAGCTCAGAAAAGAGCCAGTTTTAGTACAATGTTCCCGTCATTCCGTAAGATGTGGATCTACCTGTGGAAGTGACATGAACATCTGACAGCGTGGCATTATGGAGACCACCACCAGCTTAAGGCTGTGTTCAGGTCCATGACACATAATTAAGGCCATGTAGTATCACTTTTACCTCCACCCCAGTGTGTTACATTCCAGTTTACCCAGGAGCAATCTGAAATCCAGCAGTAAATGTGAAGCCCTATCCCTCAGGTTCTGTGGTTAACTGTGCGGTGAACCTGTAGGTACTATTTCCAGGGATCCATGATTAACACTGTGGTGAATCTAGGCTCTAGAGCCAAGATCTCTTGACTGCTATTCCAACGCTGGCTGCATAAAGTTCTTAACTCAGCACGATCAATCGTCAAGGATATTCCAGACATTAAAGGAGAGAGATGCAGGTTACTAAGAAGGTAGCTTCCTACTGAACACTAGTGACCGGGGTGTTGCAGATACTTGGAGGCAAATAACTCACAGCCTTAGAGACCTTCAATCCCACCTTCAGGCCATTTGTGGTGTTTCCTGGTGGAGGATCCAGCGCCAGGTCATGCAGAAGAGAAGAGTGAGGACTCCAGGGGACGACTGTCTAGGGTGGGTGGCTGTACTTCTAGATGACTGTCTAGGGTGGCTGTCTGTATTCTGGATGACTGTCTAGGGTGGGTGGCTGTATTTCACACTAGGAATGTCAATGACTGTGGAGGACACAAATGACTCAGGTGAGCCAAGGTCATTACCCAAATGTCACAACAGACAAACTCGGAATGTTTTAGGTAATGGAGATTGTTGTAATAATATTGGAAAATAGAGAAGATGGAACAGGCCTACCCATCTGAGATAAAACACGTGGTGGAGTCAGGCTCCACACTCCCCCATGTTACACTTCCAACATGGTGACCACACTTTCCTGGGGCCTTAATTCCAATGCCGATTGTTTTAGTCTGTTGGTACTGCTCTAAGAAAATAGTACAGACTGGGCATTTTACAAAGAACCAAAATGTGTCTTCTCTTAGTCCTGGGGAGTGGAGTGTGAAGTTTAAGATCAAAGGGCCAGCAGGTTTGACGTCTGGTCCAGGCATGGCCTCTCTGCCTCTGCCTCCAGGAGGGCAGCTTGTAGATGCACCTGGGTGGGGGAGGAAACAGAAAAGGCCGGATGCCTGCCCCCTCCATTCTTCCCCACCCCTGTGGCTTTAATCACCTCCCGAAGACCCACCTCTCTCAGTCCTATCACACTGATGATCAAGTTCCAGTGTGTGACTGTGGGGAGACACACGCAGACTGTACACTTACAACACTAACTCGTTATATAGGGCTCCTGGTTGCTGCTTTCTCTTGGGCATCAGGCAACCTCTGTGCTGGCTGTGGATGGCTGATGTTTGCCATAGCTCTCAGTCTAACTCCATGAGCAGGGACCTGCATGAGGATCTGAATTGCTGCTTGCCTTATTGGACTCAGTTCTTACAACAACCCTCTTGTGGGCTGTTGGCCCCTCCATGGATTGATGACCTCTGGGTCCAGCACCTGGCCCTGTGTCACCATTGCTGGCTCAGCTGGTGAGGATGCGTGATGGCCACCACTGTGTGTTGGAGCTTTTCCAGAGGGCCTATGGGCATGTGTATTGAAAGCAGGTTCCCGGGAGGGAGCCGGATAAGGGGAACACGCCTGTTTAACCTGTCAGATGCATGCAATAAGTAGGTGAGCAGAAGGCAGGCAAACGAACAGCAAGGTTGAGTGCTGGGTGCATTGAGAGCAGGACAGGTGAGGACATGAGGATGTGTCAGGTGAGCACTGAGAACAAGCTTCAAACACTGCTTGGTGTGGGGATTCACCTGCCATGGGAGGCAGAAGAAGCCAATAGCACTGGGTTTGTACAGTCAGTGCATCCCATATTATTTTCTTCTCTTTCTCAGTTCAGTGTGCCAATGTACAGCAGCCGGGTACTGACTCAGTTCCTGTCTATGTGAGAAGTGACCTTACACTCTAGGTGCAGCCTGACCCTCTCTGCGTCTGGTTGTAGCCCACTGTGGTGCCTCACCCTGCTTCCAGGATGGGGAGTTGTGGTGAGCAGAGGCAGGGGACTCACACAAAATCCACTGCTTTGAAACCAGCTCTTTCTGAGCTGGGCACTCTGGGGATAATCATTTGCCCATGGACTCATCAGAGTTCCCGCTCTGTATCACTTTGCACCGGAAACATCACAGAAGGCTGTGGGGTTTGCGATTGAGAAGCCGGGGAAGCCACTCCACCATTTGAACCAAGTTCTTACACTTTCAGAAGGTGATTGTTGGATCAAGTGACCTGAGTTCTGTGGTCTTACCAGTCAGCCTTGGTGGTGGGGTGTTCAGAGTGGTTGTCTGGGCTTCGCCTCTCCAAGACCCCTCCTGAGGGGCTCTGATGTCTGAGTGAAGGCGTCATTGAGAATTTCCTTCTCAGTCCTTTGCACAAGCAATGCTGGATGGGTTCTGCAAAACACGTGTCGCGTTTTCCAGGTAAAAGCACCCTGTGGTGCAGCAGGTTTAAGCTGCGGCCTGTGGTGCAAGCATCCCCTGTAGGGGCACCAGTTCCAGTCCAGATTGCTCTGCTTCTGATCCAGCTCCCTGATAATGCTCCTGGCTGTTGTGGACCTCCGGGGACTCAGTCAATGGATGGACAATCTCTCTTTCCCCTCACCGTAATTCTGCCTTTCAAATAAATCAATAAATTTATAAAATAAAGAACTTAAGCTTTCTATTTGTCTGAAAGCAAGCAAAGTTATCCCTTTATGAAACTTGGTTGAAATCTGTATTCATATTGGAAGAGAGAGAGAGAGAGATTTGGCAGAATTAGTGTCTTCTGAGGAAGTGTCAAATTGAGGGTGAAGGTCTGCAACTTTTTGCCCTCTTAAGATATGCTAACCTGAACTTAGACTGTGATGGTGAGGGTTTAAGTGGAGTTCAGTTGAAATTACAGCAAAATCACATAAAGGTTGAAGTTAACGTGGGTATGCACTCAACTTGGAATAGAATAATCTAGTTTGATATTTTCAGCAGGTAAAGGCAGAACTTCATCAAGTAGATATTGAATTCCAGGTCCATACACGTGCACACATGAGCGCCATTTAGTGAAAAGCCCCACGTAGACTTTTACGTTGGAGCTGACGTGACTTCTTCCTGTTTTCAGAGGGAAGGCTCAACACAGGGCTAGAGGTGAAGGAGGAAACTTCCCAGCAGATGGAGACCTTTCTTTCCTCATCTGCCCCATGGGGAGTTGAATATTTGCAAGAAAATCAAAGAAACAGAAAGATCAGAAATACAACACCACCTGACCATTTCCATTAAAGGGATGACAGAGTGGCTTACATTCACAGTAAGTTAGAAACCATTGTGTCTAATGGCACCAAGAGGGGGTTGGGAGTTGCTGGACTAAGATCTGCGTCAGGCCGGCTGCTGAGTTTTGTAAGTAAGCGTTATCGGCACACAACCACTGCCCTTGCTTCCTGTATTGTGTACGGCTTCTTTCGTGCTCTAGTAGCACAACTCGGGGGTTGTATGTGTCTCAGAGCTTCAACCGTTGACCATCTTCCTTACAAGAAAAGAACGGCAATGACGACACAAAGACATTTAGGGTCTCCTGATTCCAGCCCGTTTTCCCTCCCTGCCCAGCTGCCTCTTGCAGAGCCTTCTATTCCTGATACCCACTGAGCCACCTTGACTGGGTCCACAGGGATGCACCTTGCACACATGTACATGCCCCATAGGGGGGCACACCAATTTGTAGGGTGAACATACAAAGAGCTGGGAGCAGGGAACTGGCGTGTTTACCCTGAAAAGTCTCCTCCCCTTGGCGTTCTCTCTTCTCCGTGAGAACGGACATGGCTATTTCTGGGCCGATCTGTGCCTCTGCTCTCCTGTGGGGGCTCCTGTGAGATGACTTCCCTCTTCCCTCCTCCTGCCACTCCTGTCTGCATCGCCAGTCCCTCCCATTGTGTGATCCGGCAGGACCTCCTGCTTCAGCCTCTGGAAGGAAGCCTGGCTCTGTCCTGTCCCGGCCACAGTGGCAGAGGCCTCCACCACCTCTCAGGAGGATGCTGAGCTGCCCTGTGCTGGGCTCAGCCACTGCAGCCCAGTCAGCTGCCCGGTGAAGGGGGGAATGTTGGGTCTGACTATACCCTTTCTCTTCCTTGGTCTAAGTGCTTACCAAATACCACCCAAGTTCTCTGATGGGATGTGGATCTGGCACCATGTTCCTCTTCCACTCCTCTTTCCACTTACTGGGACCCTGTCCTATGACAGTTTGAGGCTACTTCCTGTACCTCCTGTTAGCTCTGTGCCTCTTGTGTTGGTTCATGTTGTTTGCTCCTTTCCAAAAAATTATTTTCCAAAAAAAAATTATTTCACAGTTATTGTCTGACTCCCATTTAGACTTTGCTGAGAGGATGCAATCAATACCCTATGCCATGCTAACTCCCTCCCCCCTTTCCTGATGGACTAACTCTAGCTGCTGCCTGCCCCAAGCCTGAGAACCCCAGTGAGCGGCTTGTTCTGTGGAAAGGGGAGCGATGTCACACCCATGCACGATTTTCCCAGTGACTTCTTTCCTTCAGAAATTCATGCTCTGAAGAGAGAAGAGCAGAGCGCTGTGAAATGTGGCTTACTCGTCCGGCTGATTGTCTAAGACTAATGCTGAGTGGTGCACCACGACCACGTGAAGCATCTCGCATTGTCCACCCAATCCACCATGTCCAGTAGGAATTCTGTCTTACTTGTTGAATAGTATGGTTAGTGGTACATTAAGCCTGTGATTATAGAGTGAAATTATGATCTTGCAAAAATTAAAGAAAAAGAAAGGAAGTAAGGAAGGAGAGAAACAGGGAGGAAGGGAAGTGTGTTTATCTTCTTCGGATTGTTCCTATGAGGCCGGTGCTGTGGCTCAATAGGCTAATCCTCTGCCTGTGGCGCTGGCACACCAGGTTCTAGTCCCGGTCAAGGCACTGGATTCTGTCCTGGTTGCTCCTCTTCCAGGCCATCTCTCTGCTGTGGCCTGGGAAGGCAGTGGAGGATGGCCCAGGTGCTTGGGCCCTGCACCTGCATGGGAGACCAGGAGGAAGCACCTGACTCCTGGCTTCAGATCAGAGCGGTGCGCCAGCCACAGCGACCATTGTGGGGTGAACCAACAGAAAAGGAAGACCTTTCTCTCTGTCTCTCTCTCTCACTGTCCACTCTGCCTGTAAAAAAAAAAATAAATAAAAAAGAATTGTTCCTATGAAATACATGGAATCTTTTTCTTTTTATTAATAAATGATCTTTCAGTGGCTGTGATGAGAGTTACAGACTTTTAAAAATAAATTAAGGAAGTGTCACTTCTTAATGTGTCAAAAACAAGATTGGAACGCTGTTGGTGAGGATTAGAAGCTCAAGTCTGGCAGATGAGTGAGAGAGAGAAGATAAAGCCCGACTTGCAGCACTAAAGAACTGCTCTTGGGGGAACTTCCTAAGATGAAATCAAAGCAATGTTTGCTGATGCATTGATAGTATCAGTGCAGTTAAAAAGCAGGGGGCATCATCAGAGGTGAGATTGTATGTAGCCTATTGTGCACATAAGAACCTGCCATGTAATTTCATGTTTTATAATCCAGATTGAGATAAACCAATATTTACTGGTCTACTGGTGTCCTTTTGTGGACCAGGTCTTTACATAAATCATCTTTTATGATATTGATCCACTTGAGGTCCATTTTACAGATCAGAAAACCAAGGGTTAAATCACTCATTTAGCAAACAGTGGAACAAAACCAGATCTGCTTTGCTACACGGCCTGCACTCATTCTATAAAGCAACACTTGCTTTTGGAGAGGATGGGGTATTATTGAGGTAGCCATTTTAAAATGAGATATCAGCAAATTAATCTTTATATGACTGAAAAAAAGCAGCATTATTGAAAATATACTCTAAGAAATTCCTTAGTCAATTAAGTATCTACCTAGGGAGCAATTGCTGTTTGCTGGCAGCGCTCATGCCATCTTTCTTCCTTTGCTAATGGTACCTGGAAGGGCACCTGGCCAACCACCATCCATGGTACTGGAATCTATACTACATCCCGATTTTTCTTGGGGCAGGAGGTGGCCATGCAATTTGGCAGTGATCAACGAAGTCTCAAGAAAAAGGCAAGAGAAACTTCTGACTTGACTCTGAAAGAACGGGAACCCCCCAATTCCTTTTTTCCCACTATTACTGGCTGGACTTCAAAACCGATATAAAGGGAGTTGGAGGGGGCAGATATCTACAAAAGTGAATTTGGGGTCTTGTGCTCAGACTTGCAAGTGAAAAGAGCATGTTTTTCTGAGTCCCTAACACTACCAAGTTGTCCTATTAGCTCCAGATTGTCTGTCCAGACCCTTTAAGTGTGAAGAACGTGAACTTTGGCCTGAAACCATGCACTGTGGGCTGAGCTGGACCCGCTGCCTGTCTCTGTGAAAGGTTCAGGGAAGTCGGCTGTCTCGTTTGTTGATGTGTTCACTGCTTTCATGCTGCAATGGTACAGCTCGGCAGCTGTGGCAAAGACAATGTGGCTCTGGAGCCCAAAATACAGGCTATTTTATCTTTTTTTTTTGACAGGCAGAGTTAGACAGTGAGAGGGAGAGAGAAAGAAAGGTCTTCCTTCCGTTGGGTCACCCCCCCAAATGGCTGCTATGGCTGGCGTACTACACCGATCTGAAGCCAGGAGTCAGGTGCTTCTTCCTGGTCTCCCATGCAGGTGCAGAGCCCAAGGACTATTTTATCTTTACAGGCAAAAATATCATTGTTTCTTGACCTGAAACAAAAAGTAAAAGTTAATGTGATGAAGTCTTGGAAGTGAGTAGAAGACATTTTTACTTTGGACGTCCACAGACCTGAATTCTAGGCCTCCCTGTGCTTCCAACAGTAGCATTAAACACATCCAGTTCCTCTCTCTGAACGGGTTCTCTGCAGAACAAAGAACAACTGAGTTTCTTTAGCACACACACAGTGCCTGGGCTGCTGCTGGCCTTACTTAATCAGCTGTGGTGCTGCAGATCATGCCCGCCCCCCACCTAACCTGACGCACCCAAGTGGCTGACTAGCCGTGCCTGCTGTCTCTTGCCCTCTCTTCCAGTTCCTGATAACCCCAGGGATGAGGCTCTGATGGAGCAGCTCAAATGCCCAGTGATGTGGAGTAGAAGCAAAGGTGATTGTGTTGGCATTGAACAGAGGTTTACTCTGGCTTGCTGTTTGTTAGCTGAGCCAAGCATAATACAAATGACTGATTAGCTGAAAACAAAGTAGATAATTATTGACCACGGTGAGGATGCTCTCTGAAGTTTTTTTTTTAAACAGGAAGATTTCTGTCTTTTCAGAGGATAATAGCAAGCCATTATATTTAAGAAAATTGACAATAATATCTAAGTTTGCACAATCTCTATCGTTTAACTCAGAAATAATTTTAAATACCATTTCTACTGGATCACTTAGGAATGAGTTGAACTGTGAGGTCACAGTTGAATTGTGAGGTAACAAGTTTCTATTTTAAGAAAAAAAAAGTTAGAAAATCAGTTTTTTTTTATTTTATTTAAAGAATATAAATTTCCAAAGTATAGCTTATGGATTCCAATGGCTCCCCCCCTCACAACTTCCCTCCCTCCCGCCACCCTCTCCTCTCCTGCTCCCTCTCCCCTTCTATTCACATCAAGATTCATTTTCAATTCTCTTTATACACAGAAGATCAGTTTAGAACATATTATGTAAAGATTTCAACAGTTTGCCCTCACATAGAGACACAAAGTGAAAATACTGTTGGAGTACTAGTTATAGTATTAATTCACAATGTACAGTACATTAAAGACAGAGATCCTACATGATTTTTTTTAAAGAATTGATTAATTATCTATGCAATTTCCAATTTAACACCAAGATTTTTTAATCATTTGCAATTATCTTTATACACAGAAGATCGATTTAATATTATAGTATGTAAAGATTTCATCAGTTTGCACCCACACAGAAACACAAAGTGTAAAAATACTGTTTCAGTGGAAAGAACGGGGCCATCAAAGAAGGAGGTACCTTTCTCTGAAGGGAGGAGAGAACTTCCACTTTGACTATGACCCTGTCGGATTAAGATCGAAGTCGGCAAACCCTAAACGCTTCCATAGCCTCGGCAACTCATGACTAGAGCCTGGGGAGATTACTGACGCCATAAGCAAGAGTGTCAAATTGTTAAATCAACTTCAGAAGTCACTGTGTACTTGCGTCTCACGAGGGATCTGTCCTTAATGTGCTATCCAAGAAAATCAGTTTTTAAAATTCATTTTTAGGCCGGCGTCGTGGCTCAACAGGTTAATCCTCTGCCTTGTGGCGCCGGCACACCGGGTTCTAGTCCCGGTCGGGGCACCGGGTTCTGTCCCGCTTGCCCCTTTTCCAGCCCAGCTCTCTGCTGTGGCCCGGGAGTGCAGTGGAGAATGGCCCAAGTGCTTGGGCCCTGCACCCGCATGGGAGACCAGGAGAAGCACCTGGCTCCTGCCATCGGATCAGCGCGGTGCGCCGGCCACAGCACACCAGCCGTGGCGGCCATTGGAGGGTGAACCAACGGCAAAGGAAGACTTTTCTCTCTCTCTTTCTCTCTCACTGTCCACTCTGCCCGTCAAAAAAAAAAAAAGAAAATTCATTTTTAAAATTAATCTTCTCAGAAGTTCAGTAAGCCAAATCAGTACCATAACTCAGGAGGGAGAAGAAACAAAGTTCATCCTTTCTAGTCAAATTGTGGTGCCCTCCTCTTTATATTTTTATTATTTTTTAACATTTATTTACTTGACAGGCAGAAAGAGACGGGGCAGGCTCCCATCCAGTGGTTCACTCCCCAGGTGCCTGCAACAGCAGCCAGGGTTGAAGCCAAAAGATGGGAATTCAATCTGGGTTTCCCACGTAGGTGCGTGGCAGGAACCCAGTATGTGATCCCTGACTGTGCCTCCTGGGCTGCCCATTGGCAGGAAGCTGGAATTAGGAGCCAGAGCCAGGAATCCAACCCAGATGGTCTGATGTGGGATATGGACATCCTTACTGACATTTAACCACCTGGCCAAACACTCTCCTCCCAGTGCCTGGGTAGGCAGGGCTCTAGGGGAACGTCTTTCCCTCTGGATGGTTGGGTGGCCACTTCTTCAGGTCGGACAGCTGGCCACCCAGTTTCTGAGAGCGTTCTGCTTAGGACTTGCAAGTTCCTTAGCCATAAAGAGGGAAAGAAACAGCTTCTGCTATGTGTATGTAAACCACCATATATACAGTCAGGAACATGGAGATGATGCGGTTATTTAAACGGAGAGACTGTAATATAAGGGCGTGGTTGAATAGGTATCAGCTGTGGTGGAGGTGGGGCCTGGGCCAGCACACAAAGGGTGTTGAGCAAGTTCATCAACAAGCAGCCTGCACCTCTGGGGCTGGGCGTGAAAGATACTTGGGTGAGGGTCATGTGCTGCTGAGTCTCCAGTGTGCAAAAGGACGCTGGCTGCCCATGTTGGCAGTGCATTGAGGCTGTTTCTGCGGCAGTGAAAACCGAATCTGACTATCACACCTCCTGGGGAGGACCCATGGTGGGATGGAGCAGACAGGAACAGTCTGATTCTCTTCTACATTCTTCCCCTGGGCAGACAGCAGAGACCGCAGCTGGGAAAGGGCCGCCGAGCTGTCAGCACCAAGGGTGCAGAGCTGAGTTTAGACCTAGAGACAACACCTTGAGACCTCCTCCCTCTCCCCATTTGTTCCTTTGAGCAACTCGGGCATTTTCTCGGCAGTTACTATCATTGTTCGAATCATCCTTTGCTGTAGGTTGGAACAGTCATGAAGGGACAAGAGATTTCAAGGAGAGTTACCTGCAAACAATGAAATGGCAGTCTACAGCAGCAGACTCCCCAGCTCTGTGCCCAAGGTTTAATAAGGTCCTAGGCACACACTCCCGTTTCATTCCTGCTGTGGGCTAAACACGTGACAGAACCTGTGGGGAACCACAGGCCGGCCACCTGTGGGGACCTCCTCATTGCACTGCCTCATCCTGCAGAGCAGAACAAGGTCAAAGAAGTGCTGGACAAAAGACTTGTAAACAACCTGAACAAAAGACTTGCAAACAACCTGATGGGATGAGATACACCTTGACCTGAGGCTATGCTTGCCCTTTGATCTGATTGATAGACTACTCGCCCTAGCCCTGGGGGACTGGGAATGGATAAAAGACCATGTTAGGGGCGGGAACAGGGCAGCAGCCACTTCAGTCTCCGTCTTTCTCCCGGCTGCTTCCCGCTCCCTCCTTTCCTTCTATCCCTAAGAGTAAAAGTTCCTCGAGAACCGATCAACAGCGGTCGTGCTGTGACTCCGTGGGTTGGACCTTCGCTGACGAGGGTTCCGACAGAACCAGAGGAAATGCAAAGCAGAGGATGCAGATCTTGTCCATAGGAAGCTTGAGTTCTACTGGACTGAGAGTCAGATGAGAGGAATGACTCATGCAGAACACCAGGAGTCAGGATTTCATGTAGCCACAGGACCACGTGGGATAGGCCTCCTGTTGCTCTTTCTGCCATATAATTGTTGTGACTTGGGACAGCTCCTTAACTTTCCAGAGATTTCCTCACCTATAATGTGTAAATGGCGATAGGGTCTTCTTCCATGGAGCTATCACAGAGATGAAAGATGATCTATGTAAAAGTGATAGTACAAAGCACTTCACCAGTGAGCACTCAGGAGGTATAGCTTGTTTTTGTCATATTTATTCTTCCTTTTTAAAAATTTTATTTATGTATTTGAAAGACTGAGATACATGGAAAGAGAGAGGCACAGATAGAGGAAGAAATATCCCATTCATTGTTTCACTTCCCTATTGTCTGTATTGACCAGATCTGGGCTGGACCAATGCCAAGATCTGGGAACT
Source organism: Sylvilagus floridanus (assembly GCA_949820135.1). Classification (NCBI taxonomy): domain Eukaryota; kingdom Metazoa; phylum Chordata; class Mammalia; order Lagomorpha; family Leporidae; genus Sylvilagus; species Sylvilagus floridanus. The sequence goes on from OX463246.1 coordinate 40,624,554, forward strand.
CAATCTAGTTCCTCCCACATAACAGGAACCCAATTACTTTTTTTCCAAAAATACTACTAATTTTTACTTTGAATTTCCTTTGATCTTCTACTGAGAAATTTTCTTCCTTTACCTCCTTTCATAGTGATGAACATGTTTCTGTGTTTCTGTGTGTAACACATCTTTAAGCATCTTTCACTTTCTTCTTGTTATGGAAGGTCTTTATTTCACTTTCATTCACAAATGAGAGCTTTGCAAGGTATAATATTCTGGGATGGCAGTTTTTTTCTCTTAAGACTTTGGACAATATCTCGCCATTCTCTCCTAGCTTGTAGGATTTCTGATGAGAAGACTGCTGTGAGTCTAATTGGTGATCCTCTGAAAGTAATCTGGTGTTTCTCTCATGCATATTTTAGAATCTTCTCTTATGTTTTACTGTGGTGAGTTTGACTACAATGTGTCATGGTGAGGATCTTTTCTGGTCATGTTTATCGGGAGTTCTCTGTGTTTCCTGTACTTGGATGTCCCTTTCTTTCTCCAAACCAGGGAAGTTTCCTGCTAGTATTTCAGTAAAAAGGCCTTCTGATCTTTTCTCTCTCTCCATGCCTTCAAGAGCTCCTAGAACCCATATTTTTTAAAAAATAGTATCCTGTAGATTCCCAACAGTGTTTTTCAGTTTTCTAATTTCCTCTTCTTGTCTTTGGTTTGACTGTATATGCTCCTGTGCTTTGTCTTCTAAGTCCGATATTCTTTCATCTGCTTTACTGATTCTATTGTTAAGGTTCTCCACTGCATCTTTTTTGAAGATTTATTTTACTTATTTGAATGTCAGAGTTACAGATATGTAGAGCCAGAGAGAGAGGAGAGAGAGGTCTTCCATCTGCTGGGTCACTCCCCAAATGACTGCAATGGCCAGTGCTGAGCTTATCCAAAGCCAGGAGCTTCTTCCCGGTCACCCACTTGGGTGCAGGAGCCCAAGGACTTGGGCCATCTTCTACTGCTTTCCCAGGCCATGGCAGAGAGCTGGATGGGAAGTGGAGCAGCTGGGACTCGAAATGGTGCCCATATGGGATGCTGGCGCTGCAGGCTGCGACTTTAACCTACTGCGCCACAGCATTGGCCCCCTCCACGGCATTTTTTATTTGTTCTACTGAATTCTTCATTTCATTTTTATTTCTCTTTAAGATCTCAATTTCATAGGAGAAATTTTATTTCATGTCCTGCATCAATTTCTGTATCTTATGCATTTGCTTTTGGTTATTCTATGTAATTTTATGATCAACTTTTTGAATTCCATTTCTTCTGTCTCATCATGTTCACAATCTAGTATTGAAGTATCAGTTCTTTTGGGGGCATCATGTTGTCTTCCTTATTCTTGTTTCTTGGATTGGTGCAATTATTGTTTGGCATTTGGGGAGATACTCTGGTTTCTTTCTCTCTTCCTTCTTTCCTTCCCTCCTCCCTCCCTCCCTCCCTCTTTCTTTCTCTTTATTTATTTTCTTTCTTTCTTTCTTTCGTTCTTTCTTCCTTCCTTCCTTCCTTCCTTCCTTCCTTCCTTCCTTCCTTCCTTCCTTCCTTCCTCTTTCTTCCTTCCTTCCTCTTTCTTTCTTCCTTCCTTCCTTCCTTCCTTCCTTCCTTCCTTCCTTCCTTCCTTCCTTCTTTCCTTCCTTCCTTTCTTCCTTCCTTCCTTCCTTCTTTTCTTCCTTCCTCCCTTCCTTCCTTCCTTCCTTCCTTCCTTCCTTCCTTCCTTCCTTCCGCTGTGATGGCTTTGATTGGTGCACTATGACTCTGTAGATAAACGGAATGCCTGCTTTCAGTGAATCTCTAGAGGCTTGTAGTGGGTGTGGCCAGAGAGCTCTGTTCAGTTCTCCAGAGTTAAGGGCATACCTAAAGTGACACACCCAGGTTTGGTGTAGTGAATCTTCTCTCTCTCTCTCTTTTTTAATCAGAAGGGAGATGAGCTCCTCTCCTCAATGGAGACCAGTGCCTGAGCGCTAGCCCCAGTGGGTATAATATCTGTCTGCTCTGTCCCAAGGACCACACAAAGGATTTGTGCAGTCCTCGGTGTAAGTTCAGCTTCCCCAGTGATGTCCCTCCCCAGATGACCAGGAACCCCCGAGCTTGTGGCATCTCTCACTGAGACTGCTCAAAGTCCCAGCCACACTGTGAGTTCTCCCACAAACCCTCAGTTTTTTTCACAGTCCCAGTACAGAAGCCTCACACAGACACAAGCTCCTAGCCCCTGTTGGTTCTTCCCACCAGAGTCTCCACTCTGCTGGTTGCCAGGTCCAGACATCAGCTGATGTAGCTGTTACATTTGTTCAAATTGGTGTCCGCTTATCAGCTTGTTACAGATGCTGTTGCAAAGTGATTGGGGAGAGAAAAATGTCTTTGTCCCATCTTTGTTTTCTCCTCTAGTTTGGCTGGTCTACTTTCTCCCACAGGTCTCCAGTCTGGCTTCCCTCTAGGCTCTTCCTGAAGCTTGTTCACCAGTGGCTTGGGCTACTGAGGTTTGTTTTCATCTCACTTTTCAGCACTGGTGCTTTGGGTCTTGGTTGTTGAAGTCCTGAGCCGTGGGCGCCCACGCCTTCCACGTAGATCCAAGGTGTTCCTCTAATTTCTGTACAGTTTCCTCTGCCATTTTCCCCCTAACTTTTCCCTTTGACTATACTATCTCTACTTTTTTAAAAGTATCTTCTCCTGGGCTAGCTCATTAAGCTCCCTCCATACTCCACCATCTTGGAACTGGCCTCAGGAACCCAATCGCTTGAGCCATCACTGCTGTCCAACAAGGTGAGCATTCGTAGGAAGCAGAAATCAGGAGCAGAACCAGGATTTGAACCCAAGCTCTCCTACATGAGATGTGGCATCTTAGCTGTTAGAATACTATGAATACTCACTCCCACTCTGTTCATGCGCCAGTTGGTGCTGTTATTTATAATAAATTCTATCAGACACCCTGGGGTCCCTCTTTCCACTTCCCCAACATGAAAATAGCCATCCCACCCATTACTTTCATTTAAATGTTGCTGACTCCTTCCTCTTTGCTCCCGTGACGTGTCTGCATCAGAGCTTCCTCATTAGGCATGGTTGAGGACAGCTTGCCTCCACGCCCCACCCAACTTCAATCCAGGGTTTTCTCAATCACCTTCTGATCTTCTCAGTTGAAACCTGAATGTTTCCTTGTGCTTTCAAGCATTCTGTAGCTCTTGGTCACACAAGCAAGAGGTCACGTTTCACATAAATGTGCCTGTGGTCCAGTCACGTCCTCCTTTCTCACCAGATGCCCCTCTGCTTTGTCCTCATGATCCATAAACACCAGGGGGCCTTTCAGCCTGGTGATCCCTCTCCTGGTCTCTCCCGGGCTTGAGCTTTTGGCTTCCCCTGCATGACTCCCTGAATCTTGTACATCTTCTGCTTGAGCACTGTGATGAGAATTGCGTCCTTCATGTCACTGTTGGGTTGTCAACTCTTTGAAGAAGTAAAGACTTATGGGTGGGCGACTTTTTGGTGTTTAGCATGTGCTTTGGATGCTTCAGTGCTCAACGAGTGCTGAATAAATGGAAAATGAACAAATGGTTCTACATCGAGTGTTATGATTAAAATTCCTGTATCATCAGGACACCGTGACACTTAGCTAGTTAATTTTACACCAGAAACATGGAGGCCACTGTCTCTGATTCAGACTTTTTCTTGATTACAGAAACAAGTTAATAATTATCTGCCTTTTAATAAATATCCCAAGTATGTAAGGCCTTTAATATGATACTGACTTTGTGCTTTTTGAAATGGTGACCCTTGAGTAGTATTTTGCACATGTCTATGGTATAAGGCCACCACAAAATACAACAAACACCAGAGTAAGGGAGGAGGTTTATTGCTGGGGAAAGGGGGGACCCGATGGCCTTCCTCCCCATGCATGAGAGAACGGCAGCCTGTACTAGGAATACAGGTCTTATACAGCTTTGTGGAGGTAAGGAAGTGGGCGCAATGGATCCCATTATGGTGGGGGTGGAGCTGACGCTCGTGGTTGGACCATTTGGTCATCTGACTTCTAGTAAGCCAGGCTGGGCTTAGGACCAAAGCTTATTGTACAAGATGGCGACTAGGCCAGAGCCCAAAATGGTGCCCAAGGCTTAAGATGGTGCCTCAGACAAGATGGTACCAGTTTTACTAACATCGCCCCCTTTTGTTTTTTATAAAGCAAGTGTTTTATGGGATTATATCAGCCCCCAAAGCCCAAGAGGGGTGGAGGGATGATGATCTGTCTTCTAGAGCCACTTCCTGCTGACATGGGGCAGTGAGTCACTCTGCTGGTGTGGGGTGACATCTCAAGTCATGATCTCCGGAGTGAAGAGCTCAGTATATCCCTGTAGTAGCATTTGATCGACAGCCTGGTTGGTTAAGGCTTTGGTTTGTTCCGTTATCACTTCCTGTAAGCACATGGATGGTGGCAGCTGAGATCTCAGTGGACTTATTGACCTCCTCTTGTAACTGTGGAGTTGTTTTTGGAGTCAGTTGGTCACGATAATGTTGTGGCCCAAAGCTGTTCCTGAGATCACTACTGAGGAGAGGGAGGCTGCTAAGCTGATCCCAACCAAAACCAGGAGAAAGGCCATTCATCTTTTATGGGTTAGAGGGGCTTGTCTGTAGAAAAAAAATCTGATAAGCATATGATGTTAAGTGGGGGGAGAGGACCACCAACACACGCGAACTGGGAGTGGAACCATTGATGTGACAGTAGAGAATATGATCACAAAGGAATGAGGTCCCAAGTGAGCTAGACAGGGCTTACAACAAAGGACAGAGTCATAATTAGAAGGCCTAAGAAAGGTGCTGTATAAACCACGAGAAAGCTTTCCTATTGAGAGGCAAATAGAAACCGACAGAAGCGGCTTTAAGATGGCACCTCAGCTAAGATGGCACCAGCCTCACTAGCATGTGATGACGTGGCTGGTAGAAGACCCGACCTCTCTTGTAGGCAGCATGTCCTTAGGAGCCGTGTTCACAGATGCTATTTCATACACCCTTTTCAAGGTCTCTCCCCTGCCGGGGGCCAGCATTGTGGCACAGCGGGTTCAGCATCCTCTAAGAGCACTGGTTTGATTCCTGGCTGCTCCACCTCCAAACCAATTCCCTGCTAATGCTCCTGGGGAAGTAACAGAAAATGGCCAAGTACTTGAGATCCTGCTACCCACATAGGAGACTCAGATGGACCTCCAGACTTCTGGCTTTGGCCTGGCCCAACCTAGGCCATTGTGGCTATTTGGGAGTGAACTAGCAGGTGGAAATCTGTCGCTGTCTCTTCCTCTCTCTTTTCAATCTGCCCTTCAAATAAATAATGGCTTTTTTAAAAATAGCTCTAACTAAAACCATATCACTAACTCAGAATGTACTGTATTTTTTTACTTCTCTTAAGGTTCTGGTCTAACCTCTCTGAGGAGCTGCATAGAAAAGTAGGTGACTTGAAGGTCAGAATTCTAGGAGATAGCAAATTGTCTGAACATTAAAATGTCATGGCCAGGAAAAATGTCCAAGCTCTACTGCCCACCCCGACTTCTCGGAGGACAGAGCAGATAACGAGGGAACATGCTTTATGTGGAAGCTTGAGGGAATTAGAAACAAATAAATCTGGTATTCTAACAATAACTCCGTAACTCCAATCCTCACTCACTCTCCAAAAATGTTAAAAAGGGGACTATTCCTTGCTTAAGTGTCAACTGCCTAAGGCTAAGTTTAAAGACTTGGCAGTGAAAGCAGTCTAATCTTAAACTGAGCATGTGCAGAGCCACTGTGGGTGTTTTCCGGAGCTCCGCCATGCAGAACCAGCCTCCGTGGCTCCTGTGACAAATGTGCCCAGCAAGTTTTCAGGAGCGCACTGGACCCTTGTGATGAGATATTTCAATTGAATCCATTCCTCATGGAACAGAACGTTCCGCAGTTCAGTGTCTGTGGTCCCGTTATGTCAGCAGGCATTCAGACACTGACTGTTCATTAGAGCTCATTAAAATCACTTCTTCAGGTCCAGCCATTTTTAGCATGTTTCTGACGGTGAAGCAGTTCTCTTTTCAAACAAAGAGCTTCCTAGTTATAGGAGCTGTTGGTTAGAGGATCAGAACCCTGATAGCTCAGGAGTCCTTCTAGGGTCCACTGTGTTTCATTCACCACTCTCAGAAAGATGATTGTTAGTGACAGAATCACACCTATCCATGTCACTTGTCTAGACCAGGCATCCGACATTGGCACATGTTTTAAAGAATTACAATAGAGCATTTAGCCTGTATAGACAAGGAAATGGAGATGTTGCAAAATGATTATCCCCCTTGGAGTATGGTGATAGTCAGAGACAATATAGTGAATCCTCTTTTATGCATCAGGCTAGCAGTCTTTTCTGTCTAGAACTCTAGGAAGAACCTTCAGCAAGGTGAATTACCTTGTGAGAACAGGAGCAATCTGAACCCCCATGTGCATACTTCCGTGCGATTTACCAGTTCAAGAACCCTTTAGGCCAATACTATTTACTTCCCTGCTCTTAAATGAATCACCAAATCCTGACTGATGTAGCCTTTAGCTTTCTCCTTTCAACCAAAAGAAGCGGACATGGGTAGGTTTGGGGGTTCTATAGGCACAAGTGCTTCAAAGGAGCAAGATCACATAGCTGATACCATGATTGTAAGAGAAGGTGCGACCCCTGCAAAGCAGACAACAAAGTGCCACAAAGGTGCACATCCTTTTAAGGGGAAACACTTAACCTCTTTTGTACACATGGGAGCAAGGCTATGTTGTATGGTTCAACCTGTAGGATTAGCCTATCTATCAAGAACAAGCCACACTATTAGCAGCAATATTCTTTTTTTTAAAGATTGATTTTGTTTATCTGAAAGGCAGAGTTCAGAAACAGAGAGTGAGAGACACAGAGAGAGGTATTTCATCTTCTGGTTCACTTCCCAAATGGCCACAATAGCCCGGGATAGGCCAGGCTAAAGCCAGGAGCCAGAAACTTTTTCTATCTCCCACATGGATGCAGGAGACCAAACACCTGGGCTATCCTCTGCTGCCTTCCCAGGCACATTACAGGGAGTTGGGTGGGAAGCAGAGCAGCCGGGATTTGAACCAGTGACCATATGGGATTCTGGTGTTACAGATGGTGGCTTTCCCTGCTAGGCCACAATGCTGGCCCTAGCAATGATATTTTAATTTAGAGAAAGAGCACATCTACAATACAAGCTACAACATTTTCTGCAGGAAATGTGTTTAAGTTTTAAAAATAAATTTGAATATGAAAGACAGAGCTTTCTATTACTTGTAGTCTTATCATCAGAATATTTCACTGTTCAAAACTTGGGATTAAAGCGGCAGCCTAACAAAAAGTCAACAAATTGTTGTATTGTAACACCAATTTTACTCTCCATTGCTGATATAATTAATATAATTTGATCTTTCTAGATAAAAAGGCACAGAAGTAATTGCAGCTGGGCCCAACGTCTGAAATAAAATTAAGAATTGATTCTGTAATGTTTTTGGACATCTTGCCCTTATGGAACTTAGATTGTCCTATGACAATCAAATGTTCCTCCATCCAATTTCTGATGAATCAGCAGAATTATCAGATGGAAATACTGGGGAGAGACTGCAGAGGGAGTAGCAACCTCTGGTGAAGCCATCGTAGGTGCAAGGTCAGCTTCCCCTGGGAGAGGCTGCCCAGTGGGGACTCACCTGCCCGGTCCTGCCTGGGACTGATCTGTTCAGCCCCTTGGTGGGAGAATTTTCATGAGTTAATATACTTGTAATGCTCACTGTAGGGTCTGAAATAGAGTAAGCACTCAGTAAGTGTTGGTTCTTTGATTCTGAAGATAGCAGGCATTATTATCCCTTTTTTTAAAAAAAAAAAAGATTTTATTTATTGTATTTTATGAGAGGCAGATTTACAGAGAGAGAGACAGAGAGAAACATCTTATCCGCTGATAACTCCCCAAATGGCCACAATGGCAGGAGCTGAGCCTATCTGAAATCAGGAGCCAGGAGTTTCTTCCGGGTCTCCCATGTGGGTGCTGGGGCCCATGCACTTGGGCCATCTTCTACTGCTTTTCCAGGCCACAACAGAGAGCTGGATCGGAAAAGGAGTAGCTGGGACTAGAAGCTGTACCCATATGGGATGCCAGAACCACCCTGTTATCCCTTCTTCCGAAATCAGACGAGTTCGGGCGTGTTCAGGGTGGTATGGCCGTAGACTGTTATCCATTCTTGATACATGAAGAAGCCAAGATTCAAAGAGGCTCAAACCTGTGCTGAGGTCCCCAGATCAGCGGTGGACATTTGTGGGGGTGTCTGTATTCTGCAAAGGTAGAGGGTAGTTATTCTCATCTTTGCCAATGCTTATTTAAAGATTTATACTAACTAGGATAAAAATAAAGCACTAAAGTCCAAGAACAGCTGAGAAAGAATCAACAGGCTACCAGTATTTTCCCACTCTTCCTTGCATGTCCATCATTCTGTAGACTCAGGCTAGTTCTTGTCCTGTGATCACCAGACTCTCAGTCTTGGCAGTTACAACAGGGAAGCCACTTGATACTTATTTTCGAACCACAGTATTATGTGCATAATGTGGTGCATAGACCCCCAACTAACAGCTTGTCAACCCAAACTGTTAGCTGGCAGATGTTCCATTGAATTTTTTCTTGGTTCTGAGTGCTTTCTAGGGCTGAGCTACAAAAGCAAATGAGTCGAGGGCAGGGCTGCTAGCCTCAACAGATGTGGCTGTGAGACATCCAGAGGGAGACGCAGGTTTGTGGTTGGCTGTGCAACGCTGCTTTGTTGCGGCTGAGCTCAACACTGCTCTGGGCTGGACCTGTCCCTGCCAGCTGTCATGTTCAGCCACCGGGTTACATGAACAATGCATACTTGTCTGTCTACCCCTAGGACTCCTCTCTTGCTCCCAAGCCTGAGACTGAGAAAAGGAAAGTGAGACCGCAACAGCCGTGTTGGAGGAGGGTCACGGAATTCATGAGTGAGGACTCCACACACTTTGCCTCTCCCTTATCCTGTTTGGCAGTGGATTCAGACTTTTTCAAGCATTGAAAAATGAGATTACAGAGAAAGAGAGAGAAGACAGGGGATCTTCTACCTACTGCTTCATTCCTCAGAAATCTGCAACAGGTAGAACTGGGGCAGGTCAAATTCAGGGGCCTGGATCAAAATCCAGGTCTCCTACATGGGTGGCAGGGACTCCTGTACATTAGCCATCACCTGCTCCCACCTGGGACATGCATTAGCAGGAAGCTGGGGTTAGGGGTGAAGGTGGGACTTAAACCAGACACGCTGATAGGAATATGAGGTCCCTTGCAGCATCTTACCCACTATGTCAAACACCCGCCCCTCTGCAAACATTTATTTGGCATCTAGTAGGCACTAGACTCTGGACTAGCTCCACCGGGGATTGCAGACATGAAGCACACAGCAACGGCAACACCAGAGAAATCCAAACAGTTTCATTCTGCATTCAGACATGCCCACTGCTCCGGGAAGGCCTTGTGATAAGAGCTGCAGTACCAGTAAATGGTGGTGAGGGAGTTTATGCAGAGCATAAGTGCACTTTGAACTGAGAGCACTCAGAATTAGTATCCACAGCTAATCGACTGCAGGCTGCGTTCGCTGGAGAGGGCTGTTATGAGTCAGAGCTGTATTACACGGAGGAGGTCGGTGTTGAAGTTCCTTTTGCATCATCAACTGCCAGTGTGCTCTTCAAGTCTCTTCTCTGGGAGTGATTTCCATATTCAAATTTTTTTTCTCATCAGCAAGCACCAGCTCAGCTGCACCTGTGGCCCGAGCCCTCTTCACTCCAGTCAGTTTCAAAAGTGGAGAGGGCAATGGTGATAGCGATGGTTTAAATAAGACCCTGCTGGTCTATTTGAGTGCAACATGGCCCAGAATTCACCCAGGGTTAAGTACTGAAGATCTGAACCCATCTTCTATATCAAAGTTCTTTTAGCCACCATGTCACACCTGAATACCTACATTTTCTGTATTATTCTCTTACTGTACTTGCACATGGTCTCCCACTTTGCTGACAGTTTACAGTTTTTTCCTTCCATGTGAACTGTTGACTCATCAAATGCTGAGAGTATCATATCTTAGCTTTGCTTTTTATTTTGAAAATTTTTATTCATTCAATTGGGAGACAGAGAAAGAGAGATACAGACAGAGAGCTCGTATCTGCTAGTTCACTCTGTAAAGCTCACAACAGCTAGGGATAGGCTGGGTGGAAGCTGGGAGCCAGGAACTTAATCTGAGTTTCCCACATGGGTATCACCTGGGCCATCAATGCTGTGTCCTAGGGCCGATGTTAGCACGTGGTTAAAGTCAGGAGCAGGAGCTGGGAAATGAGCCCAGACACTGATGTGAGGCAAGGGCATCTTACCACTGGGTCAGACGCCGGCACCTTCACCATCCTGCTTAGCCTATCATTGTGTTGCTGTTGGGTCCAGAGAGAACTCTGGATCTTCAATGACCTGACAGCAGTAATTCATGGAAAGGACTCAGAAAGAATGTGTGTGCCTGAGCTATGATGATTATTTTGGTTTATGAAATAGGGACTATGATGAGGATTTAATTTGGTGGTCTGTGCAAACATACTCTGTAAATTGTAGCTTATCAGATGAGTATAAGCAGATATGATGAAGCTATGCTTTTTAAAAATGAGATGATAATTTTCTTTATCTCAAGGGTTCTTTGTCATCTGATATGGGAGGAATATGATAAGACCAGCCAAGGAGATAATAGTTAAAATTTCCTTAAAAAAAAAGTAAGCCCTTGTGGTGGAATGAGAAGGCTGTGCCAAGATGGCTGCTGGCAAGCAAGTGTCAGTTACTCAGGAATGGCTTCAGAATCCACCTGGCAACAGAGCCTGCCTGGCAACAGGCTGTGATTGGTTAGGGCATAGACCACCCCTTGACCAGATTGGCTGCCTTGGCTATATAAGCTGCTGCACCAACTGAAATAAATGAGTCTGTGGGCTGCTCACCTCTGGCCTGCTTTCATCTGACTCCCGGGGTCTGTGTGGTGACTCCATGCCTCTTGCCCCCACTGCACTCCTCCTCAGAGAATAAATCCACAGCAATCTTTTAATGGGAGTCTGGGAGAAGAAAAGTAAAAGACTAATGCATCACAGTGACTCAGCCAGGTACTAACTCATCATGTTTAGGAGGCGCCATGCCATCTAAACTGGGGGCTCTTCTGACCTCATCTGCATCTGAGAAATTGGGATCAACACATTGAACGTCTTGCTTTATGGGTTTGAACAGATCATCTGAACCGTGGTAAGTTTCTATTTTGAAAGTTGTATTCATTTTTGATATTAGGAAAAATTCTGTACAAATGAAACATTCCTTTCCTTCTTTCCTATCCCTCTAAACAAACAAACAAACAAACAAACAAAAAAATCATGAACAGCCTAAGATTAGAGACAGTCTGATACATACATGTTAGCTCCATTGTCTCATATATAAACATATGAAAACAGCTCTCCTCCCTTGGTGACATGAAGAAGACTCCAGGAGCTTCCCAGTGCAGGGTGCTGAGCAGAGGAGTGTGTGAGCTCCTCAGAGGCGGCTGGTCAGACATTCCCTTTGTCACTGCCAAAGCAGTGGGCTGGTGGTGCCAACAAAGAGGCAGGAGAGAAGCCTTCTCTCCTAGACATAAACATTACTACAATAAAAGTAGCTTTTGGCTTGAAGATAACAGTGCAGGGCTCCAACTCCAGCATCTGCTGTAGTTGCTCTGGGGTGGGCCACTGCAATTGGCATTTTCAAGAATGAATCAATCGATTCTAAAATTCAGGTAGCAAAGAGGATTCACCACCCATGCCAATGGCCTGGTGTTTGTGTTCTCAGAATGATTCAGGAGGTCTTGGGGGGGTTGTGTTTTTCACATTCAGGACCAGCTCAGTGGGGCTGAGGTCACATGAGACCCCACGAGGATCTGAGCTGTATTGCCAGGGTCCAGGCTTTTCTAGCCTACATTTAGCATGAGTGGTTCAGGGCTCGCACACCCCATTCTTCCCCAGAACACACTGACTGCGGGATAGCATATCCAATTTCATCCTTTTACTTAATGATTTTGAAAGCATTACTTATTCTTAAAGTAATTACTTCTAATGCATTTGAATAGATACACTTCCATTGTTAGGCTACTCTAATTTGGTATTTCTCATGCTCTGCTGACCGTCAGAATTACGTGGAGGGTGGGAATCCTCCCTTACAGAGGTTGGTGGTGGGAGAGAAGAAAAACTTGAATGTTAAGGAATTGTGGTGTATTTTTTTACCTTGGAACTTTACAAGCATTTGCAATAGGTAATGGGGAAACAGGGTCATTATGTTTTTCTGTATGAACTAAAATACAATGACTTGCAATTTAGATGTTAAAATTATGGGTATGCTGTTTTCTCAAAGTATAAAAGAAATCCAATTAAAATACAGAGACTATGAGTTTATGTGTAGCACTGACAAAAATCTCATCATTAAAAAAGTGCCCCAAACTTTTGATTTACAACCTGAGAAGGAGAAGTGAGAGTTGAAATGGTAGGAAAAATCATTCTGTCCATTATGTCTCAATGTGTGAGTGTCCAGATGTCTCTGCCTTGGGGAAGAGAATAGTCCAGCCTCCAGACATTGCTTCAAATGGCCGCCATCTTGCCTAGGGAGAAATTACAATTCTCGGCTGAGAAAGCAGCCCATCCTCTACAGAAACTTCATGCATTTCTAAACTATGAGGAAGTTCAGAAGGATGAAATCGCACGGTGTACTTGTTTCCTACCTGGAAAGCCACGTGCTCTCTGACTTCCACTTTAATGCTCTTAAACCTCGGGGACTCCTTAGTTCTCTTTCTCCCACCCCTGTTTTTGGCAGCACAACACGGGAAGAATGAACTTCTCAGGGTCGTCAGTCCTGGGCTGAGGCTCGGTCCCATTACTCATCAAAGTGGGCACCAGTCGGGTAGGACACTTCATTCCTTTAAGGCCTCTGTGTCTGTTTTTGTTGTATTATGAGAGTCAAGTGCCTCGATGGACTTGAACAGTAACTCAGCAATCAGGGGCTATTGCTGCTTTTTTCTCCCCTGAGCTCCTTGTGCCCATACGCTTTCCTCAGTGCTCGCAACTCCACTCACACGTCCACGGCCCTCCCTGCTCTCTGCATGTGGTGCATCATCTTCTGTCCACGTTGGCTATGAACTGGAACTGGTTTGGAGGCACTATTCTTAGGGCCTGAATCTTGTTCTTCTCAACTATTCCCTGATCCCATCTTTCACCCCCACTCTGAATTTATCTATGCTCACATTTCCAAAACATCGCCTATGCTATTTCATAATTCTTGCTTTTATGTCTATTATATCTACCCATGAGTCTGTAAGCAACTTGATGTCAGGATTGAGGTCTTAGTTGTTTTTCTGCCCCACCCAACAGTCCTGGTGTATGGGAAATTGTCCATTGAAATCAAACTTCAACAACCAACAGAGATTGTTAGTTTAGAGTTTTCAGTAAGCAGTTCAAGAATGTATTTGTTATTCTCCATGGTATGGATAAGGCATGAATGCCTCTGTCAAATGTTGAAATTATCTGACAATATTTTGTAGAAAGATATGAAGAATTCAAAATGAAAAGAAAAAGTAAATTCGAAAGTCACAATGCTAGTTTTGGAAGTCTATTAATAAATTTAGAATTTTTTTATTTTTTATTCATTCTAAACTGATATTAAATATGCGTGCAATATCTTTACAAAACTAATAATTGAATTCAACAAGGTGTTTTGGGGGTTTAAGACAACCTTACCTTCACTTTCTCTTAGCATCTTAAGAACAAAATTATATAACCAAGGAGAAAGCATCTTACAGTATTCTTTTGAGGTTTAATGTGCTATTCTTTGTACTAAAATTCCAAAGAATAAACCTTAAGCTTCAAAAGAATGAGTTAATAGATTGAAAGAATCTCAGAGCAGATTTTTGAAAATCTGTTTATATTTAAAATGAAGACTTCAGAAAACACTTCATGTAGTCATCTATTTAACAGGCAGTGTTTTCATAGCATGAATTCTGTCCTTTCTTTGTTTGGGGTTTTGCTACGTTCTATTGTAGGCTTGGCATTGTTTCCAGGGAGTGTTTGTAAGGGGACTCTGGCATGGAATGCGTGTCCTAAGCAAGGGATGAACCTTGATCCACAAAAGGGCAGGGAAGCAGCTCACATGGTTTTTGCAAAGTCTCAGAATCTCAACTGAAGTCATAACTCAGGACTCACGCCGTCTATATCCATCTCTATTTGTGGGAATAGTGGGCTCCTTAACTTTTCAATTTGGGAATGTAATGAAAACATTAGCTAGGAAATGGCTGCACTCACCACAGAATCATAAGCTTCTCTGACTGATGGATATTTCCATTGATTGGCTTGGGGTACAAAGTTGGACAACTTTTCTCCTTGATGCTAGGATAAATGACTCACAACACAATCTCCAAGTGGGGGTTACACTTTCCATCTTTGGCCTGGATTCCCTTTCTTCCATGTAAAGGACAAGCTGTAATTCAATCTACAAATTCAGAACTAGGTACTAGGACCTCAAAGAAAAAAATAAAACTGAAAGTCACAGCCAAGCGCTCCAACATTCAATATTCTGCAGCAGGTTATTTGGCTGCTAAACTCAATCCTGCTGAACCCTGAGGCCGACCTTACAGGTAGGACCACAGATGTTGTACAGGGCATCGCTTGCAAATCAGGTAGCAAAGGCCCTGAGGATTGTGTGCTGTGGCAGCCTGAGCTCTGGAGTCCAGCGCCCATTGCTTCAGTGCCTCTTTCTTGGGACTGAGATAGTTCCTCTTCCTAGAGTATGCCTAAGTCCCACCAGAATGTTTCTGAACCCACTCTAGAGGTCTGCTGTGAGCATCACTGTATGGTGGAGTAGAGACAGGAGGTGAGCATGGGCTGGAATTGATGTATGCTATGTCTGGAACCAGCTGTCCCCACCCCAGTGGGGGAAGGAGGGCGATTGAGAGAGGGAGAGAGAAAGGGAGAAAGGGAAGTATGGCTATCTTAACATTGTACCTATGAAGTACATGAAGACTGTTTTCTTTTTATTAAATAAAATTTAAAAAAATCAATGTTTATTTTAAAGAGGGTGTTCCACTTAAAAGTGTTGTGCTTCAGGATTGGCTCCTCTTTTGTTTCTTCTGCTTAAAACGAAAAAAAAAGTTGGAAATAATTTAATGAAAGGTTATTAAAACTTCAAATAAAAAAAGGCAACAAAGGAAAACCCCTCAAGTTGACCTTTCCAGGTATCTATAGTTAAAATAGGCAAGCATAAGTGTTTCTGCACACCATTTATATGTAACAGAGTATGAATTGTATAAACTGAAACATCTTACAAAGTGCTGGCTCTTGGGTAATGGTCCTCATTCGTCAGCATAGATCCACGTGGATTCCTACCAACCACAATTTCATTTTCTTTTTTTTTAAACTTTTATTTAGTAAATATAAATTTCCAAAGTACAGTTTATGGATTACAATGGCTTTTCCCCCTCATAACTTCCCTCCCATCTCCCCCTCCCTCTCCCATTCCATTCACATCAAGATTCATTTTCAATTATCTTTATATACAGAAGATCGATTTAGTATATATTAAGTAAAGATTTCATCAGTTTACACCCACACAGAACATAAAGTGTAAAATACTGTTTGAATACTAGTTACAGCATTAATTCACATTGAACAACACATTAAGGACAGAGATCCTACACGAGGAGTAAGTGCACAGTGACTCCTGTTATTGACTTAACAATTTGACACTCTTGTTTATAGCGTCAGTAATCACTCTAGGCTCTAGTCATGAGCTGCCAAGGCTATGGAAGCCTCTTGAGTTTGCCAATTTCGAGCTCAAGGTCCTAGACAAGGTCCTAGTCAAATTGGAAGTTCTCTCCTCCCTTCAGAGAAAGGTACCTGTTTCTTTGATGGCCCATTCTTTCCACTGGGATCTCACTCACAGAGATCTTTATTTAGGTCCTCTTTTCTTTTTGCCAGAGTGTCTTGGCTTTCCATGCCTCAAATACTCTCATGGGCTCTTCAGCCAGATCCAAATGCCTTAAGGGCTGATTCTGAGGCCAGAGTGCATTTTCTAAGAAAAACTGTCTTCACTTGGGAATTGTGATCTCTTCCTGCCCCTCCATAGTAAAATTTCATGCCTCTGCATCAAATTATTTACTGATTTAGAAATTAGCTAAAACATAGATTTTTAGGTTGGCAATAAATGAGGCCTTTTCTACTTAAATTTGGCAAATATTCATCCTGAATATCCAATTCTATTTAACCACTTTGGTTCCAATAATTTGGGCTACATAATAACCAAATGTCATTTTATTCAAAGTTGAAACTAGACAAATCTAACTGTAAATGCATAGCAAAATTTACAGCAGAAAATGATGAAAAGGCAGAAAACAATAAGAAATGTTATGAATTTAAAATAAACTACAAGGGGGATTCAAGAGGACCGAATAGTGAGAAACCACGCTGTCCTCAGCCAGAAAATACCAGAGAAACAACGGACCCCTTTGCCAGGGGAATGAGCGGGAGAGGACAGAACACAGGTTCTGTGGGAGCAGGCAGGAGACATGATAGCCATGCCTCTACCAGAGGTGCCTCCAGCCACCCCCACATCTATGCAATTGGCATCTAGGTGAGAAATTTCACCTTGCCAAGACAACATATGAAAGATGAGCTGTGGTGTCCACCACAGGCAGCTTTAACTAAAAGAGACTCCAAGTCCAGCCTGTAGAGCTGTCCGGGGTTTGAGTGACTTTCAATCACAAGGCCCTCCCTTCCCCCAACCAATGCACCAGATTCAACTTGCTGAACTTTGTCTGGTTCAGAGGTCAGTGAGAAGTCTTGCTGCTGCCAGAGGCTACTGCACCCAGGGAAAGGCAGTTTGTAGGGTGAACAGACCTCTTTTGCCTTCTGACTGTAGAAGTTCTGGACAAAATTCCCAGAGCTAAGAGAATCACAAGTTGCAGCTGGGTTCTCATGCATCCATCCAGTCTGATTGTGGAGGCTTGTAGTTCCTTGCACACCGAGGTCTGATCTCATAGTGGGATCAGCAGACCTAGGGTGAAGCAAGTTGGAGCCATGGATGGTGCACACACCTGTGTCTATGAAGTGTGCAGGCAACATGAGCTTTCTCTGGGCTGTGGATTACCTGGTTCACACTGGCAAGATGAGGGGCTCAAACAGCCCCTCCCCTCACTGACTGTAGCAGGGGTGCTCTGCCACACCTGTCTTGGACGTCCCTCGGACTTGCTCCATCAACAAATGGTGGCCAGAGCTCCCTGGCCCCACCCAGAACACACGCGTGGAATTCAAGTGCAAGACTTAAGGCCCTCCACTGAGCCCCAGAGCCGTATCTTCAGAAGTAAGACCTTCAAATAAAAGAAAAATCCCCCAGAACAGATAAGAGATCTCATAGATGTGCAAAATTAACACATAAACAAAAGAAACATGAAAAGGAACACAATAGTACATTAATATCAGAATGTGAAGAAGAGGAGACTAATAAAATGCCGGTAAAATAATTCAAAAGAATAATTGTAAGGTTACTCAAAATTACAGAGAAACAGTCAAGTGAAACAGGGAAGTCAGTACATGATATGTATGAAAAATTCATGCAAAATTTTTAGAGATACGGATATTCAAAACAGCCAAACAGAAATATTAAAAAGCAGACTTCTCAATAAGCCAAATAAAAAACACGTGGGGGTTGGCATTGTTCTGCTATGGGCTAAGTCCATTCCCTGTGATACTGGCATTCCATATGGATGCCAGTTTGAGTCCTGGCTACTCCACTCTCTAGCTGTTGTGGCCATTTAGAGAGTGAAGAGAGTTAATCAGCAGATGGAATATTCTCTCTCCCTCTCTCTCTTTCTCTGTTTCAGATAAATAAAATAAATTTTAAAAAATGCATTGGAAATCCTTAACAGACTTGATGATGTAGAAGAAAGAATATTCGATATAGAAGACATATCTTTTGAAATATCTCAGTCAGACCCGAAGAAGAAGAAGAAGTAGTAGCAGCAGAAGAAATAATCAAGAAGACTGAAAGCAGTGTTTAGGATCCAGGCGGTACCATCCTGAAAACACGGAAAAAAGAATAGCTTAGAACATCTACTCAGTAAAATAATAGAAGAAAATTTCTTTTATTTGGAGAAAGATATGGTCATCCAAATACAGCTAGTTCATGGAGCCCCAAGTAGACATGACCACAAAAGATCCTTACCACAACACTGCTGAAGGCTGACAAACATTTAAGGAAGTCCCACACTTTTTGGGAAGCTCCAATTCCTCTGAAACTACTCAAAACAAATGAAAGGTCAGGAACTCTTCCAAGTGTATACTATGAGGTCAGCCTTCTCTTAATTTCAAAACCAGATAAAGATAGAACAATGACAAAAAAGAAAATGATAGGCCAATATTCCTGATGAACATAGACCCATAAATCTTAAGCAGAATAGTAAGAAGTTGAATCCAACAACACATCGAAAAGATCATCCACCTTGACCAGGTGGGATTTACCCTGGGGATGTGGGGATAATTTAACATGTGCGTATCAATAGACATGATACATCACATCTTCAAAATGAAGAACAAAAGCCATATGATTATCTCAGTAGAAGCAGAAAAAGTATTTGAAAAATATGACATCATTTCCTGATTAAAAACCTTTAAAATTTTTTCTACAGAAGAAAGATACATCCCTCAAGATCATAAAGGCAATAAATGACACAGCCGGCATCATAGTAAGCAGAGGAAAGTTGGAACCATTTCCAATGAGATCTGGAACCAGACAAGGAGGCCCACTCTCAATACTATTATTCAATATAGTTCTGGAAGCTTTAGCCAAAGCCTTTGACAAGAAAAAAAGAAATCAAAGGGATGAAAATTGGGAAGAAGGAAGTCAAATTACTCCTGCTTGTGGATGATGTTATCCTTTATATAGGGAACTAAAAAACTCCACTAAGAATCTCTTAGAACTCATAAGAGTATTTGGCAAGATTGCAGGATACAAAGTCAATATACAAAAATCAACAGCATTCTTATACATCAGCAATGCTGTGGCTGAGAAGTTCAGTCCCATTCACAATAGCTATAAAATATTTAAACACCTTGTGATAAATTTAACCAAGGATGTGAAAGATCTGTACAACGAATATTAAAGAACGTTAAGGGAAGAAATAGAAGACACAAAACAATGGAAAAACCTTCCATGCTCATGAATTGGGAGAATTAATATCATTAAAATATCCATACTATCCAAAGCAATTTGTAGATTCAATGCAATTTCAGTCAAAATACCAAGGGCATTTTTCATAGATCTAGATAAAATGACCCCAAAATTCATATGGAAACAGAAAAGATCCCAAATAACCAAAGTGATGATGAGCCATAAAAGCAAATCAGAGGCATCACAATGCCAGAATATGCTGCACTCAACATTCTAGTGTGCTCTGCTGCTAATTTGTTAACTGTTTTGCCAAAAGTATCACTGACTTCCTTAGACATTGGTTGTACAGGAAAGAGTAATATTTCTTGTGTTTTAAAATCCCTCACTGCTGTCCACTTGCTGATAGCTGATGGTGTCTTTCTTCATAATACAGTGAGGCAGGCCAGAAAGACACAGGGAGAATGACACTTGCCGTTGGGCCAGGCAGATTGCAGGTCTGGGGCAGAGTTAGGGGTTTGGTGGTAGAAGAAGGGGGGAAAGCATAGAAGACAACTCAATCACTTTAATAATGCAGCACCAATAGTGGCTCAGTGAGCCAATGGGGCCGTAACACACCCGGGCCCCTGAGCTGTCTTGTGACCTGGGGCCTGGGGCTCTTCTTCTCTTTTTTCACTTGCTCATGCTCATACTGTCACCTTCAAACACAGGAGCACAGCTAAGAGGGCAGACATTTAGGTCTGGGCACATCTGCTGTTTCTCCTTTCTGGCCTCCTCGCATCCTACTGACAGTGATACTACCCTGGGGAATGACTCTCAGTCTAGGTTTGTGTGTTTTGGAGAGGGCTCTAACGAAACACACAAACAAGGCCAGTCAACACATTTTACTCTTGGGTTTACAAATAAGTGTTCAAGGGCAGGGGTGTCACTCAGCTCAGTTCAAGGGCATCCATGCTCGGGGCTTTCGATTGAACTATGTGTTGTGTGTTTGTGTGCGCGTATGCATGAGTACCGACATTACAGGAATGTTGATCTAGTATTGCTCTCAATCTTCTTGACATTGGGGGGACTTTGAGAACAACTACAATGATCATGGGCAAGATCTGAGAACGGAGTCAGATACTCACTGTAGGGACAGTTTGGTCCTGCATCAAGCTGCCCTGGTAGCCAAAAAATCAGGTCCACTTCAGCTGCCTTGTGATTGTCCAGCACAGAATGTCACCACAGAAGGTGAGACAGGGACTTTAAGGTCTTTAAGTCCCACGACCTCTTCATCTCGGTGCAACGTCTTGGTTACACCATCAGCTTTTTTTGTGCTCACTGTGGCTGTGCCTGAATGCTGATTGGAGGAACACGTGGGAAAACATGTTGACTTCTTGTTTAAAAAATCTTCCTGGCCAGCCCTGTGGCTCACTTGGCTAATCCTTTGCCTGCAGCTCTGGCACCCCAGGTTCTAGTCCCCGTTGGGGCGCCAGGTACTAGTCCTAGTTGCTTCTCTTGCAGTCCAGCTCTCTGCTGTGGCCCAGGAGGGCAGTGGAGGATGGCCCAGGTGCTTGGGTCCTGCACCCACATGGGAGACCAGGAAGAAGCACCTGGCTCCTGGCTTCTGATTGGTGCAGCACCAGCCATAGCGGCCATTAGGGGATTGAACCAACGGAAGGAAAAGCTTTCTCTGTGTCTCTCTCTCACTGTCTATAACTCTCTCTCTGTCTCTTTCTCTCACTGTCTAACTCTGCCTGGCATAATAATAATAATAATAATAATAATAATAATAAAAACTTCCTATGACCACCCCTCCCAGCTCTTTTTCCTTCTACAGTATGTGTCTGAAATACCGACCAAAGACCTGCAGGCTGTGCAGTCATAGTGTTACCACATGGATGGTCCTTGGTCCCATGCATGGGCAGTATCAAAGAATATCTGCCTTTAGAGCCACACTGGGCTTAGGATGAATGAGGAATAAACGTTTCTTTTCTTCACAACTGAAAGTTTAGAGTCGTTTAATTTAGAGTTAGTGTTTCTTTTCCTTTCTTTCATTTTCAACTAAAATTTAATGCACAGCTTATTTCATATTTTTCCTGTGTTCTTAAGTAGCAGCTCCAACTAGGAAATATAAACTCCGTGTGCTCTGTACTGCAGTATGTGAAATTTGTTCATGAACTTCACTTTTTTTTTTTAAGGGACTTTATTTGAAACACAGAATGACAGAGCATACAGACAGAGAGAGTGAGAAAGAGATCATCCATCCACTGGTTCTCTCCCTAAATGGCTACAGCAACATGGCACTGGGCAGGCTGAAGCCAGGAGCCCAGAACTCCTTCCGGGTTCCCCACATGGGCTGTAGAATCTCAAGTACCTGGGACATCACCCACTGCTTTCCCAGGTGCATGAGCAGGGAGCTGGATCAGAAGTAAAGTAGCCAGGCCGGTGTCGCGGCTCGCTTGGCTAGTCCTCTGCCTGTGGCACTGGCACCCTGGGTTCTAGTCCCGGTTGGGGCGCAGGATTCTGTCCTGGTTGCCCCTCTTCCAGTCCAGCTCTGCTGTGGACCAGGAAGGCAGTGAAGGATGGAACAGAAAAAGGAAGACCTTTCTCTCTGTCTCTCGCTCTCTCACTGTCTAACTCTGCCTGTCAAAAAAAAAAAAAAATAAGTAAAATAGCCAGGAGTCCATTATGGAATGTGGGTGTCCCAGTGGTGGCTGAGCCCAGGGTACCACAATGCCTACCCTGGGCATAGATTTCAGCATCCTTGTTAGGAAGCTGAAGAAGGGAACTCAGGTGAGAGCTTGCTTTCTGGTCTCACAGAGCGTGGTCCACATGTGACAATGTTCTACTTGCATCTTAGCTTGAATATTCGAGTAATCAGTGCTTGCTTTCCTGAATGTACTCTGGCATCCCTACTTTTAATAAAATTTAAAAAGTAAAAGTAAAATGGTTTTCTAAAACCATTTTAAAAACTTTTATTTAAGGAATGTAAACTTCACGCATTTCACAGATACCGCTTGAGGAATACAATGATTCTTCCCACTGGACCTGCCCTCCACCCACACACCCACCCCTCTTCCTCCCCCTCTCCTATTCCCATCCTATTTTTTACTAAGATCTATTTTCAATTAACTTTACACACATTCAATTAACTCTATACTAAGTAAAGAGTTCAACAAATTGTATGAAAAAAATAAAACCATTCCTCAATAGTAGAGCAAAGAGCTGTTCAAAGTCATTACATCTTGAGGTGTCAATTTCACTTCTGTAGATTACCTTTCAGGTGCTCTATTAGTTATCACAGATCAGGGAGAACATATGGCATTTGTCCTGTTTGGAATGGCTTATTTCACTAAATATGATGTTTTCCAATTTCATCCATTTTTTTGGGAAATTACAAGATTTCATTTTTTTTACTGCTGTGTAGTATTCCATGGTGTACATATCCCATAATTCCTTTATCCAGTCTTCAATTGATGGGCATTTGGGTTGAATCCATGTCTTAGCTATTGTGAACTGAGCTGCAATGAACTTGGGGTTACCGATAACTCTTTCATATGCATTACCTTCTTTCATTTGATTACGTTTTTTACTAACAATTGAGGGACAATTAGCCTAAAGTTATAGATTTGTAAATTAAACTCCAAGGACAAGAAATATACCAAAGCCATCTCCAAATCCTGTTCTCTTCCCATTTTATTACCTATTTTTTTCGTATTTTAGAATGAAGCAGCAATGCCTGTTCTTATATTTCTGTGAAATGGCTGTTTTAATTAAAAAGCAGAAAAGTGAAGTTTAGAAATGATCCCTGAAAGGAGGAACTGGTTTTTTTCCCCCAAACTATTTGTTGAACTGTTTACTTAACATAGTTAATCATATATGTATAAAGTTAATTGAAAATAGATCTTAGTAAAAAATAAGAATGAGAATAGGAAAGGGAGGTGAGAGAGGGGGTGGGAGGGCAGGTATGGTGGGTGGGAAGAATCACCATGTTCCTAAAGTTGTAATAATGAAATGCATAAAGTTTATATTCTTTAAATAAAAGATTTCTGGGGGAAAATGTAGAAAAGTGAAGTTTCCTGACAAGTGTATAGAGTATCTGACATTTCATTACCTTGGCAGAAATTGCTATATATTAAAACTAGGAGAAGCTTTTTTGATGAAAAAGCCAATAGTCATTTCTCCTCAGTGGAGCTTCTCACTTTTCCATGGGCCATGCTAGAATTTTCAAGGTGCAAAAGCACTGCAAGTATATTTAAAATGGAGATTTCTGGTGTACGAAAATTGTGCACTTATGGGCTAGTGATGTGGTGTGGCAGGTAAAGCCATTGCCTGCAATGCTAGATCCCATAAGGACAGTGCTTGGTGTCCCAGTTGCTCCACTTCTGATCCAGTTCCCTGTTCATGTCTTGGGAAAAAAGTGGAGGATGACTCAAGTGCTTGGCCCCTGCACCCACGTGGAAGACTGGATGGAGTTCCTGGCTCTTGGCTTTGACTTGGCCCAGCCCTGGCTGTTGTGGCCAACTGGATATTAAAAAGTGGATGGAAGATTTCTCTTTCTCTTTTTCTCTCTCTGTAACTCTGACTTTCAGATAAATATTTTTTAAAAAACGAAAACTGTAATCATAGCACACTAAAACATGTTACCTCAATCCCCACCTGCCTATGTGAAGGTGTTTCTAGGTTTGTATTAGTCTGTTTCTTTAAGTTACAGGCTGTTTTTAGTGAATGGACTTCATTTAGGTTTGAGTTACTAGACATCTTGATTGTGGAGTTCAGGCATGCAGAGCAACCATTTGCTTTCATCTCAACTTCTTGTCTTATCTGTCCTCTTGGCTCCCCAAAATCTGTTCTAATATTCAATGAAAATTATGCTCAATATTGTTAAAATACATAGTGATTACTTCAGTTTTGATTTTCCTTTGTGTTAGGACAAAATGTAATTTACAAATAATTTATTTGCCTATTGAAGTACAAGGAACACTGAGAATGTTCCTGGAAACAACTCAAGGCCAGAAAACACGAATCTCGCTAGCTTTTGTGTTCTGTCAAACCTTCCTGGACACCAGGCGCTTTTTAGTAAACACGTGTAAGGAGCCGTTCCTGGCTGCCTGTTCCTCCTGCCATTGTTCCAATTTTTATGGGGAACAGAGTCTCTGGAGGGGTCAACACCTTCTTCTACCACACACATGCTCTTGGCAAAAAAAAAAGACTCTGTTTAACTTACCAGCTTGTAGGTCAACAGCAGTAAGAGTTGACCTCTAACAGCTTTTTAAAACATTTTAATTGAGATATAACTCACATATTCTACAACTAACACATTTAAAGATAAAATTCAATGACTTGAGTATATTCACTAGTATGTGCAGCCTTTGCTGCAGTCAACTTTAGAGCATTTTATCTGAAAATTAATTTCATACACTTTAGCTATAACTCATCTATTCTTTTATCTGTCACCTCCCACCTTAAGCAACCATGAATCTACTTTCAGTCTCTATATATCTGCCTATTCTGAATGTTTATCTTTTTAAATTTTATTTAAGGTATACAAATTTCATGTATTTCATGTGTACAGATTTAGGAGCATAGTGATACTCCCACCCTGCCCTCTCTCGCGCCCACACTCCCGTCCTAAATGTAATCATATCATGTGTGGTCTGTTCTCTTCTGACTGCTTCTTTCACTTAATGTAAGGTTTTCAAGGCTCATTCACACAGCACTTATGAGTGCTTTATTCTTTTAAGAGCTGAATGATATCCATTTGTATGGACATAGCCTACTTTATTTATCAATTTGTCATTTGGTGGATATAGGAGTTTCTCCTACATTTTGGCAATTGTGAGTTTCTTGGGAAGGAAAAGACCCCATTAGTCTGATACTTGGTGGAGCCTGCAGTGGTGGAGCACTGCAGAGGAGTGATCGGTGAGCCAGGGAGTAGGCGAGAAGCTGGGCCAAACTCTTCTTAAATAACCAACTCTTTCGTGAGCCACTGTTCAGTTATGGTTTCGCAAGCACTGGTAATCATCTGTCTTCTGCCTGATTGATCCTCCACCTCCCATTCTTTGCTTCCTTCCAGTTAGCCTAAAGTCTTTCCTTTCTGATGTTGCACCTAGATTGTGAATTGTTTGAAGGATATCTTTAGCCCCTCCCAAAACTAGCAGGACTCCTGGAAAATCATGAACATTCAAATAATAGAAAATGCAAACGAGACATTTACTGTGGGAAAAGAAACCGAGACCAACACAAATGGTGTTTTGTCGACCTCACACTTTCCCACCATTCCCCCACCCAGTCTCCGTTCACGCCAGGCCCTGGGTGGGGGGATGTCACATGAAATGAGCTCTGTGAAGGTGAGAGAAGCAACCAGTAAGAGCCACGTGGCCTGAGGAAGTTGCGAGGGCTTGAAGAATCACGTGAGGGAGGCAGTGGATGATTCCCCAGGAAACAGGGAGTCCTGGGCCTTAAGCAGGTGAGGACCAGTGTGTCTTTCTATCCCAGATAAACTGTGGGAGCCGCATGATTGACAGAACGGCCAGGGACCTGGTGAAGGGAGCACCAGCAAAGAATTCTCCCCCTGCTTTGGCACCAATTGGCTGACAGTCCCCTAGTTCTGTTGGGATCGTTATTTCCCAAACTTTCAGAATAAAACAACAGAGTGGATGATGCCCAAGTTTACTTTTTCTCCTTTAAAACAAAATCCATGGTACTTTTGTTGGCTTTGGACCACTCAGATTATCTCAATGATGCAAAGTGGTAACCCCCTCATTATAGCTCTGATGTAAAGCATGGGCATTCCAGCTGTTATGTTTTTAATTGCTGTGTGCAGTGAGCCTGCCTGACGTATTTTCCTTATGTCTGCGAGGTATATACTCAGAATGCTGTCATTGTATGGTAGATGCTGAAATGTAATCCTGGTTTAAGGATTACTGGATCACCAGTGCTGCTCTGTCACATGTCGGCTATTATAGGGCTTTGTTAGGCACCATGGGGAGGTTGGATGTGCTCCTAGGAGCAGAACGATAGCTGGGATTGACAATCTGCTAGACTTGCAGATTAGAGGCAGATCAGTGCATGGAAATGAGCAACTGGGCTCCAGGAACATGGCTCCTGAGACAGTGACAGAGAACCGAGCATAGGCTTATCACTGACCCTCAGAGACGACACAGAGCCGGTAGGGGAAAGGGACCAGTAATTGCCAAGATACCAGGAATGTTATTTTAAGCAAAAGTTTGTTGTGAGTCTGGCAGTTTGAGGAGGGCAAGGGATTTTACAACAGACTCAATGAATAGCAACTTTAATCATAGCAAGACACATGGCATGGGGAGGTCGAAGAACACACGGAGGCTCGTGGCCCTGAAATGCAAATGCACATGATAAGTTACCAGGTAATTACGAGGACGAATGTGATCAGGGACGGGTGTCTGCCAAAGATAATTCAGTGTTTTGATACCGGCAGTGAATCCATGTATTAGACTTTGTAGGATCATTTTCCTCTGCAGTATTCTTCTGCCTAATCCTCCCAACCTGATTCAGACTTGTCAAACAACGTCTCAGCATGGCATGTGTGATAGGATAGGGAAAGTGTTGGGCATGGGGTGAATGAAACAGAAGGAAGCACACAGTCAGGGTAAAAGCAATAAATAATGACCTTTAGATAAAGTCGTACAGTTAAAGCAAGAGTGGGAAGTTCAGGGTGCAAGTTTATTTTTTTTTTCTTAAATTTGTTTTTTTTTTTATAACGCTTTTATTTAAAGAATATAAATTTCCAAAATACAGCTTATAGATTACAATGGCTTCCCCTCCCATAACTTCCCCCCCACCCGCAACCCTCCCCTTTCCCACTCCCTCTCCCCTTGCTTCACATCAAGATTCATTTTCAATTCTCTTTATATACAGAAGATCAGTTTACTATATATTAAGTAAAGATTTCAACAGTTTGCCCTCACATAGCAACACAAAGTGAAAAATACTGTTGGAGTACTAGTTATAGTATTAATTCACAATGTATAGCACATTAAGGACAGAGATCCTACATGATATATTTTTTTAAAAAATTGATTAATTTTCTAAGCAATTTCCAATTTAACACCAAGATTTTTTTTTCATTTTTAATTATCTATATACAGAAGATTGATTCAGTATATACTAAGTAAAGATTTCATCAGTTTGCACCCACACAGAAACACAAAGTGTAAAATACTGTTTCAGTGCTAGTTATAGCATTACTTCACATTGGACAACACATTAAGGACAGATCCCACATGAGACGTAAGTATACAGTGACTCCTGAAGTTGATTTAACAATTTGACACTCTTGTTTATGGCCTCAGTAATCTCCCTAGGCTCTAGTCATGAGTTGCCAAGGCTATGGAAGCCTTTAGGGTTCGCTGACTTCAATCTTATTCCGACAGGGTCATAGTCAAAGTGGAGGTTCTCTCCTCCCTTCAGAGAAAGGTACCTCTTTCTTTGATGGCCCCGTTCTTTCCACTGGGATCTCACTCACAGAGATCTTTCATTTAGGTCTTCTTTTTTTTTCCAGAGTGTCTTGGCTTTCCATGCCTAGAATATTCTCATGGGCTCTTGAGCCAGATCTGAATGCTTTAAGGGCTGATTCTGAGGCCAGAGTGCTATTTAGGACATCTGTCATTCTATGAGTCTGCTGTGTATCTCGCTTCCCATGTTGGATCATTCTCTCCCTTTTTGATTATATCAGTTAGTATTAGCAGACACTAGTCTTGTTTGTGTGATCCCTTTGACTCTTAGACCTATCAGTGTGATCAACTGTGAACTGAAATTGATCACTTGGACTAGTGAGATGGCCTTGGTACATGCCACCTTGATGGGATTGTATTGGAATCCCCTGGCCTGTTTCTAACTCCATCATTTGGGGCAGTTCCGATTGAGCATGTCCTAAATTGTACATCTCCTCCCTCTCTTATTCCCACTCTTATATTTCACAGGGATCACTTTTCAGTTAAAATTTAAACACCTAAGAATAATTGTTTGTTAATTACAGAGTTCAACCAATAGTACTAGAATAAAAAAAATTACTAAAATGGATAAAGCAAGTTTAAAAACACCCCATTCGCGCCGAATTCTGTCCCGGTTGCCCCTCTTCCAGGCCAGCTCTCTGCTGTGGCCTGGGAGTGCAGTGGAGGATGGCCCAAGTGCTTGGGCCCTGCAACCCATGGGAGACCAGGAGAAGCACCTGGCTCCTGCCATCGGATCAGTGTGGTGCGCTAGCCGCAGTGTGCTGGCCGCGGCGGCCATTGGAGGGTAACCAACGACAAAAGAATACCTTTCTCTCTGTCTCTCTCTCTCTCACTGTCCACTCTGCCTGTTAAAAAAAAAAAAAGAAAAGAAAAAAGAAAAAATACCACCCCATTTGTCTACTATAAGGAAGAAGCTAAAGAGTAGTGGCAAGCATGATCATTGTCAGGGCCAGCGCCATGGCTCACTTGGTTAATCCTCTGCCTGCTGTGCCGGCATCCCATATGGGCACTGGGTTCTAGTCCTGGTTGCTCCTCTTCCAGTCCAGCTCTCTGCCGTGACCCAGGAAAGCAGTGGAGGATGGCCCAAGTGCTTGGGCCCTTGCACCCGCATGGGAGACCAGGAGGAGGCACCTGGCTCCTGGCTTTGGATCCGCGAAGCTCCAGCCGTAGCAGACATTTGGGGGGTGAACCAATGGAAGGAAGACCTTTCTGTTTCTCTCTCTCTCTCACTGTCTAACTCTATCTGTTAAATAAAAAAAAAAAAAGATTTAAAATGACCATTGTCACGGGCACATATTGCGTTCATAAAAGAGATACAGCCTAAACAGAAAATACGGAGTCAGAGCATGCAGAAGAAGTGCTCAAAACACTGCAGTGTCCCCGAAATATTTGTGACTTCTAGGCTTTCTTTCTGCTGATCTCTTGTTCACGCACAGCCATGGTCTCTCAAGGGGCAGTGTGGGTTACTGTCTCTGGTGTCTCAAGATTTTTAAACTAAACACTGGAGATGTTGGAGAATATTCCAGCCCCCATCAAGGGTTTGCAGTTTTGTTTGGTATTTATTTTCCAGCAGGCTTAACAGACTCTTTCAGTAAGTGTTATTTCCCTTGCAGTGTGAACTCTGCATGTTGCTTCTCCCAGGTCTCAGCCCCGGGTAAGTGCACGGTCACCCTGAGCTGAAGTGTGGGCTTCCCAGGATGTCTTCCTCGATCTCCTTTCTCATCTGCCTCTTTTGAAATACCCCAACTTGGGGGCTCCACTAACTGTACACTGGCCACTGTTTGCAACACTGTCCTCCGCAGCCCCATCCCATCTGACCTGGGTCCCTTGAGGTCAGGCCCTTGAGGCTTGTTCTGACATCAGGCAGGGCTCTTCTTGGCTGTATCCTCTGTAACCCAGCTGGCCCGTGATTTAACGCTTGGCTCTCATAGGGTTACCGGCCCCTCATTAACAGCTGACCACCAAAACCATCGTTGCTTCTGGGAGCTCTTAGGCTTGACGCCCAGCACTGCCTGTGCTGTGGGCCTGCCTCTCCCCTGGGCAAAGGTCTGTGTTCCAGTTCTGCAGAGCTGGTGGTGGGCAGCGACCCGCTTCTCCGGAGAGCACCCCAGCTTTGTGGCTTCTCTTGGCTGGTCTCCCGCCTGAGGATGGACATTGTGGGGCATAGAATTCTCAGTCTGATGCATGTACAACAGAGCCTCTGCGTCTGCCCCGTAGGTGAGGACTGAGTGGAGGAAATGATTCTCCAACCGCTTGCTCCTGCTCACATGTAGCTAGGAGAGCAGAGACGCTGGCAGCCTGCCCCTGCTTTTTTTTTTTTTTTTTTGGCAAGTAAAGTAGGATTCATTTAGGTTGGAAACTTCTTGCCAGAGCAGCAAAGAGGGCGGTTCCGAGAGAGGAAGACCCAAGGGGGACTGGTGGCAGTTGGCTTTAAGTACAAACTTGACAATCAGGTTGGCATTCAGTTCTTGGGACAAAACCCTCAACAGACCTCATGTACAATTCTGCATCCTGTCTGGCCTGCCAAGGAGGGAGCTCAAGGGAAATTTGGAATTTGGAGATTCTGAAGGAAGGAGGGCAGCCTGTTTGTTTTTGCTAAAGACAACATTTTGGGGAAGGAAGCAAATATTTACACCCCAAATTCCACTGAGATCCCCTGACTGTGTATTAACCCACCTGACTCCCCACATTCCCCCTCCTGGAGATGGAACCTCAGATCTGTTTGTGGGAGCTGGGCGATGATCACTCTGGAAAGGGGCGTCTTGGGGAAGAGGAGTCAAGACAGGGTTCCAGCAGGGGTGGCTTCTCCAGGGGGATGCAGCACCGGCTTAAAGAAACTTTGCATCGGAGGTTTCATGCTCATGGCCACCTAGAATTTTATTTTCTTAAGACCAGAGAAAACAAATCTAACAAGAGGTTTAAACTCACAGGATCTAAAATCACAGGATCTAAAACCGAGGACAGAGTCATTATTAGAGGCCCCAAGAAAAGTGTCTAAACCAAGAGCAAGTTTTTTCATGGAAAGGCAAATACAAACTGGCAGAAAGGGCTTGAAAATAATCAGGTGGGCTCAAACCTCGTCAGTTATGAGCCTCAGACCTATCTATCTCTTCACACGTGTACATCATAAGGGAGGCACCCTGTTGACTTCCAGGACCTAGCTGGCCTGGGAGGAGAGCCGGCTTGAAGAGAAGGCAGGTGGCATTTCTAAAAGGAAAATGACTGGGAGGAGAGGGAGCGGCTCCATCTTCCTGGCCACACCCAGCTAAAGTGGAATTTCTCTCATGCTGAGCTGGTGAGGGTGGAAGGAGCACGTCATGTATTTTGCAAGTAGAATTATTTTGTGTTGCTTTTTCTAAATCAGTTTTGAAAATATCTTCCTTTATTTGGAGTATTTAGTCCACTGACATAAATGATAATTCCTGGGATGGCTGTTTTCTGGAGTATTTAACCCATTTACATTAGTGGTGATTCCTGAGTTGGTCGGGTTTGTTGGAAACCTCGTAATTTACTTGCTATTTAACCCATTTACATTGTTCGCTCCTTCTTTCAGGTTTTCTTTTGAATTCATCAAGTTTTACATATTATTATTAATCAGTTCTCTTCTCCCATTAGCTTAATTGTTAATAATTGGTGTAATGCTTTTAGTGATTGTTCTTGAAATTACAAAATATATCCAGTTTTCATAAAAAAAGTAAGATTTGCTCATCTGTATAACTCCATTTCCTCCCCAATTTTTTGCATTATTGTCATTATTTTACTCTTGCATGTTTTATATTCCACAAAATTATTGTTGTTGCTCAAAGTAGTTTATTTTTATACTTAACCATATGTTTACTCTCTTGAATTGTTTGTTCCTTCTTGCATTGCCCTGCTTCCAGACGGAATCCTTTTTCTTAAACTTGAAAATTTTCTTTGTTTTGTGATACAAGTTTGCTGGCACCAAATATTTCAGCCTTTGTTCTTTCTGAAAAATTTCTTCTAATGAAAATTTATATTTGTAAATAATTGTGGATTCACATGAAACCATGAAACACTATAGAGAGATACCATTTGTTCAGATTTCTTAAAAGGTCACGTCTTGCAAAACTAAAATGTAATATTACAACCAAAACATTGATAAAGTCAAGAGAGCATAAATCACAATCACTGATATGAGAATATTTTAATTTTGCTTTCATTTTGACAGATTTCTTTTTGTTGGTTGGAGGACATTCCCTGCCCCCCCCCCCAACACCCATACATACACACCTCCAGTTAAATGCTTTATTCAATTGTCTTGGACTCTTCATAATTTTGTCCACTAAGTCAGCCCTAATTCTTACTGTTTTTCTTTTGGTGTGGGAAAAACATCGCTGTGATGGCAATGTCTGGGTCTCTTTTTCTCTCCCTACCCTGCACTCAACCTATATCTATATCTATATTTCTATCTCTCTCTAAATATATCCTGATGTGTTGATTTTTTCTAACAATATTTTGCTTTATTCCTCTATTTCTCACTCTAGGACTGTAATGTCATGCACATTAATCATTTTGACTGTATCTCAATTTTTTTATGATTCTTTCCATTTCGTTATTTCCTTTTTCCCTTCCAGTGCCTCAGTATTCATGCTTACAAATGTTACATTCTTCCCAACCCGTTTCTTATTAAGTACATCTAATGTGTTCTTAATTTCATGAATTACATTTCATGGTTCTAGAATGTTCAGTTAATTTGTTTTAATTTAATATCCACCATTGAATATATTCCATCATTTAATGTTTTTGCCCATCTTTTCCTAATGCTTAATGTATTATTATTTTCAAAATACTTGTGTGCCAACTCCAATAACTGAATCATCTTTTTGTATATTTCCACTAATAATATTATGCTTTATCAGTCTCTTCTTGTCTATTATTTTTCAATTATATATTTGACATTATGCACTTCATGTTGTACAGTTTCTAAGGCATATTTTCTTCTTTCAAGAATGTTGAGTTTTTATCAGACAGCTCAGTTTGTGGCAGTTCACTTTGATCTCGTCAAAGCTTTGTTTATCTACCTCAGTGAATCCCTTTGGCCTAGAACAGTTCTTCTCTTAGTGTGTAATCACTACTTCTGGCCATTGACTATTTTGTCACATTGAATGCTTATGTTGCTTTCCAAGACTGGGGTTTGGCTGGGCCCGGCTTCCTACATCTTTCCAGAGTTGTGTGGTACTGAAATCCATGTTTAGCAATTAGGAACTGCTGTCCCCCCAGGCTCCAGATACACTGCAGAAACCAGATGCTGTTTTGTACAGGTGTTTTGAATATTCTGTCTTAACAGTGTACTCCTCTGTCTTAACCAACCCCAGATGTATTATTATTCCACAGATTTGATTTCTGTTTCTATCACTAGAATGCTGGTTCTGTGTCTGGGTTCTATTTATCTGCATAGTTCTCTTATTCCAGGGCAAAAGGAAACATGAATATGAGATTCACCTTTTTTAATTCCCTTCTCTCAAGAAGTATGGCTCAAAGGCAGGTTTTGGTACAGCAGTTACGGCATCACTTGAGATGTCCACAGCCCATATGAGCATGTCTGAGTTTGCATCCTAGCTTTGCTTCCGATTCCAGTATCCTGATGTTAATATGTACCCTGGAATACATTGGTTATGGCTCAAGCACTTGAGTCCCTGACACTCGCTTGGGAGACCTAACTTGAGTTCCAAACTTTTCACTTTTGCTTGGCCTAGCATCAGCTTAGCAGTTATTTGGGAAGTGAACCAATGTATAGAAGATCTTCTTCTTCTTCTTCTTCTTCTTCTTCTTCTTCTTCTTCTTCTTCTTCTTCTCTCTCTCTCTCTCTCTCTCTCTCTCTCTCTCTCTCTCTCTGTGTGTGTGTGTGTGTCTTTGCCTTTCAAATAAAAACGACTAAATATATGTATTATGGCATCAGTTGTTATCCAATTCTCACAACTCACAACAGCTGTTTCATATTTCTTGTTAAAATATTTTATACTGTGTTTATCAGAGAGGTCAATATGCTATCAGTTCCTCTATGGAGAATCTGAGATTGGTATTCTCATCCATGTCAATTAAAGAAAGAGCAGAATACTTAGCACTGAGCCTATGGCAACACTGTAGAGTTTAAGGGTAAGAGAAAGACTCAACTAAAGGTACTGGAAAGGAAGTGATCAGAGGAATAGACTGAAAACAAGGAGAATGAAATGGTCTGAGAGCCAAGGAAAGAGTCTGCCAAGGAGGAGCTGTGACCTACTATTTCAAATCTTGCTGCTGCGTCTATAAAATACAAGAACTGAGAAGCAACCGTTTGATTTAGCACCTACAGCCATGCCATTAAAATTAGCCTTTGGTTTCCAGATCATAAGCAGTGGACCACATTCTTTCTTTGATAAAGAACTCTTTTTATTCTTGTCCTCATCAATTTAAAGTGAAGGAACTGAGCAGGTGCTTTAAGGTGCTCATAACTGATGGATGGTTTTGAGGTGCAGCCGTTCCAGAACAGCCTGGGAAATCCAGATCCCTGCTCCCTCTTTGGAAATTACCGTGGGCCACTTTTCTTTTCCCTGGGAGCACAGATACTCTAGGTCCTGGAAGTAGAGCTGGGACAAGCGTGTGAGATTTGGGGAAACTGTTTTTCTGATAGGTGGGCTCCCTAAGAGCTGCTTTTGCTTTTCCTTATTATTTTGGTGGTTATTTTTCCCCTAGGAACAGTGCCTGATCCATAGAAAACACTCAGCGTGGCTGGCACCGTGGCTCACTTGGTTAATCCTCCGCCTGCGGTGCTGGTGTCTCATATGGGCACCTGGTTCTGGTCCCGGTTGCTCCTCTTCCAGTCCAGCTCTCTGCTGTGGCCCGGGAAGGCAGTGGAGGATGGCCCAAGTGCTGGGGCCCCTGCACTCACATGAGAAACCAGAGGGAATGCCTGGCTCCTTGCTTCAGATCGGCATAGCTCTGGCCGTGGTGGCCGTTTGGAGGGTGAGCCAGGGGAGGGAGGACCTTTCTCTCTGTCTCTCTCTCTCACTGTCTAACTCTAGCTGTCAAATAAATTAAAAAAAAGAAAACACTCAGCAAATGTTGACTGAAATATATATTCTTCTAATGTCATTGTTACTAGGACTGGGTTCTAGGCAGGCCGATTTTGTTAGACTGTTGGACTTACCTGCTGGTTTCACAATCACCTCTGTCTTACTTCCCTCAAACCCAAGGAAGTTAGATGTTCCTAGAACTCAGGTCTGAGCTGAGTCTGCACTATCAATGGTAGCAGGTTAGCACAAATGGAAGAATTAATTGTACTCATTTACATACTGTTTTTCAGTACAGGTAAACCATTTCTTCTCTTCTAAGAATTAAATAATTGCATGAGACAATTCCTTGTTGCCAGCTATCTGTCAAGCAGGTGAACTAAAATATCAGCTGTAATTATGTTCAAAGCTTCAGTTTTGGCATTCAAGTGATTTGAAGAAATGCTCGTTTTTCAGGCATTGTTAGGTAACCAGGGCCTGGAGTCAGTCCCGGCTGATGGTCAGCCTTCGCTCCACTGAAGTTTCAGCAAAGAATATTCCTTGACGGCTGTGAGTGTTGCTTTGCTCCGTGTCTGCAGGAGGGAGGCTTTGAAGAGCCGAGCACCTGCCAGGTGGAGATGTTCTCAGATGACACTGTGTGTGGGTCCTCATCCATAACTCCATCGTTCAGTTTTCAGGTGTGTTTGTGCATGTTCTGCCTTTTATTTCAACAGGGAAGACTTTCAGGATGGTTTCCCCAAGCTGATAAAATCAGTTGTGCCATGGATAAGAGAGGGTTGGGAAAATCTACAGCGATGCATTCATCCATTCATTACCAGTCCTTCATTGTGTCTTTGTGCTCGAAGGAGCTCTCAGGAAGAGTGGGTTCTTGGGGGCAACACAGAATGAGAGGCACAACCTCCCTCTGGATGCACATGAGCTGGGAGGGCAGGCATTCCGAAGCTTCACAGACTTTGAAGCCCCACCTTTGTCATCTGTCCAGGTGGAAAGTGAATGGCAATTCGTCTGCCTGTGGCTAGTTTCAAATTAGCATTACATCAAGGGGAGCATGGCGATAGGTGTAGCAGCCACACCAAATGTCTCGTCTTTAGCTGGTAAGCCACAGATGCCTGTTTTCTTCCGTCTCTCTTTTGCCACAATGAAAAACCCCACAAAAACCTTATCTATGCAAGATACTACAATTTTTTCAACTCCAGATTATGCTTGACTTTTAAACTTAGACTGTTGGGGATCTGTGACGAGGCGGTCACTGTGTAGCTGATTACTCGGGGAGTTGAGCACAGCTCACTGGTTCCGTGGTAATGGCACTGAGACAGAAATCCTCTTTCCTTTGCTGCAGAAGAGCCCCTGTAGCAGGTGCCCCAGGAACTGGAATCTGCTTCAGACGGGGCAAGAGGTCCGTTCTGTGCGGACTCAGAATTCCTCACAGGAATTTAACAACATATGTTGACATCTCTCTATATCTATGTGTGTGTAAGTGTGTGTGTGTGTAAAACAGGAATTCAAAACGTTCATGGAAATATGGAATTAAAAGTGTGAGCTTATTTCAGTGTGAAAAACTATTTTTCAATGTGTGAAATATGTATTATGAGAAAATTATGCATGGATTTAAAAAAATTATACTAAACTAAACTTACACCACTGATTCCCTATTTTCCACGAACTTTTTGTTCATGTGAACCTTGTGTGTTCCTATTTTTATATCTTGAATCATCCAGGTAGCCTGCCTTCGAGTTCATGATCAGACTAATGTCAAAGGATCACTTAACTTACACAACTTTAATGTTCAATGCACTTTCTCAAACCAATATCTATCATTCTGTCTGCTCCATTTTTTCTCCTTTGTCTATCTTCCTCTTTTCCCATATCCCATTGCCTAAATACATTTGGATATGTTAGCAGAACAGTTTGGTGCAGTTGGAGAACTGGCTTTTTCCTAAAGTCTGGTTTTAAATTTTTTTTTGTTGGAGCAGAATTGCTTTTCTGGGAAGACTGTGTGTATGAACACAAGCACAGGCCTTTGGGACTTTTGTGGGTGATGATCTCGAATGAAAACTCTTTAATGGAGGTTTGTGAATATCTTCCTCTCATCTAATGCAATGCTGGAGAAACTTGGCTGTCAATCACAGCACGGAATACATTTGATTTTGACTGGACCTCTGAGGTTTTGGGACACAAACTATTGAAATTGCCTCAGTCAGTTTACAGACAAAGCAATGCATGGGTTCATTTTCTCTGGAAGGTAAGGGATGACCTGTCCTGTCCCAGCTTATCAAGATGCTTGTTAACCTTGAGGCTGTCCTTGGGCATGGAAGAGGATGTTAGTGGGGATGGAAGGAATCGTGAGGAAGGGGTGGGACCACCTCTCTCTGGGGCTGGAGGAGAGGCAGGCAGGGACACATGGGGTGTTGGGAGAGCAGAGACTCCCCTTTGTCTCAGTCCATGTGCCGATAGAACCAAGGAGCCGGTGCACTGGGACCATCAGAGGCTTTGGGAGGAACCATTGCAAGAGCGTCTGTAAGGTGTTCTGTGTTTTGGCTTTCATTTATATGTGTGCAATAGTCAGTGACTCTTGGCTCCAGTGGAGCTGTGGTGATGAGGGATACTCATGGTTAGAGAGAAAGAGCAGAGACAGAGAGGTGACCACAAGCCCAAGAGCAGGAGATCTACTGGCAAAGGCCTGGGGAGGTGGCAGCGTGGCAAGAAAGCGTGGCATGCTCTGGGAAAGACTCCAGGCTTGTGCTGGAGCACACAAGGAGAACTGCAGGGTTCTCTCAGAGCACCAAGACACAGGTCTTCAAATTTTTTATCAATTATCTTCTTTTTTGTTTGAAAGGAAGCGAGACAGAAAGAGACAGACACACAGAGATCATCCATCCATTGGTTCACTCCGCCCAGGCAGGGCTGGGTCAGGTGGAAGCCAGGAGCCTGGTAGTCAATCTGTGTCTCCCTTGTGGGTGCCAGGGAGTACTTGACCCATCACTTGCTGCCTCCCAGGGTGCACATTAGCAGGAAGCTGGATCAGAAGTGGGGGCCAGGCAAGAACCAGTCGCTATGTTACGGAATGTCCCAAGTGGCAACGTAACCACTATGCCAGACGCCCACCACAAAGACATAGCTTATAAAAATTTCTTTGAGCTATAGTTTATAATCAGATTCCTGCATATTAAGCATTATATATGATCATAGGAATGCCACACTGAACCTTGTAAATTTGGAGGGGGCAGCATTATGACATAGGGGGTAAAGCTGCAGCCTGCAACAGCAACATCCCGTACGAGTGCTGGTTCATGACCAGGCAGCTCAACCTCTGACCCAGGTCCCTGTTGATGGCCTGGGGAAGCAGTGGAACATGGCCCACGAATTTGGGCTCCTGCACCCACATGAGAGGCCTGGATGAAGCTTCTGGCTCCCGCCTTCAGCCTGGCCCAGCCTGGGCCTTTGTGGCCATCTGGGGGTGAACCAGCAGATGGGGGAGATCTCTGTCTGTCTCTCCTTCTCTCTGTGACTCTGACTCTCAAGCCAACCAGCTTCTTATTTTATTCTGACAAGCACTGAACTGCTTTTGTTCCTATATGTTCTGATTTTCTCAGAATTTTACATCAATGAATCATGGAATTTGAACTCTTGTATTTTTTCTTTTGCTCAAAACATGTTTTGAGGTTTATCAGTGCTGTCGCATAGTTAGTAGCTTATCCTTTCTACTTACTGTATAGTATCGAATTTTATGAATATGCATTACTTTTGTGTGTGCAGTTGTTGATAAGTGCTTGGATTATTTCCAGTGTTTTGCTACATTGAATGAAGCTGGTGTGGGAGTGCATGCAAGAGCCTCCTGTGGACATGTTGTGACTTGTATTGGGGGAAATTCTGAGGAATGAGATTCCAGGGTCATTTGGAAAGTATCTATGACATCTTATAGCAATTGTCAAACAGTTTTCTAAAGTGTTTTTCACTGTTTTAAAGTTGTACCAGCAGCGTCTGAGAATCCAGTTTCCTTCTGTCATTGCCAGTACATGGCCTGATTGATGTCAGCACCTTCTTCTTTTTCAAATTTATTTTAGTCATTCTGGTGAATATATAGAGATACTTCAAATTTGCATTGCCCTGGCAAATCTGAACCTAT
The DNA here is from genome assembly GCA_949820135.1 of Sylvilagus floridanus. NCBI lineage: Eukaryota > Metazoa > Chordata > Mammalia > Lagomorpha > Leporidae > Sylvilagus > Sylvilagus floridanus. The sequence continues at coordinate 40,663,381 of OX463246.1, forward strand.
TGATCAGGCCAGAGGGATCCCAGGTCCTAATAATTTCAGTCTGAAGAGAAGTCTGCTGCCGTATCTTGTAATCACCAGCCAATAAAAAGGTGACATCATGGGATGTATAAAACAATGTGTTTTCTCTTAAAAATAAATATCGGGAGTAATGTATTTTGGAACAGAGACTGTACTGTTCATTCCCTTCCCATCTCTCCTCCCCAGCACCCCACACAGAGCTTCGGAAGAAAATTGGGTCATTTTTGTCGAGAAGCAATCATTGTGCACATTGCAAGGCTGACTTCACTCTTCCTGGCAAGGGGATCTGGCACTGCAGTCGAGAAGTTGCCACTCAGAGTCCCTGTCACTCCAGAATCGTTCTGAGACTTTTCTTGCGGTTTCCAGGGTGCTGAAATGATGGAGAGGCAGGTCTATTATAGCTGCACTCCTCATTAAGCAATAATTTAATAGCAGAGGGAGAGCTGAATGGAATTCCAGCTCCTTTGACAGAGTATACATTTTTTCCAGTGCTTGGGGGAGGGGGCGATGCTGAGAGACTCGTTAAACACTGCTCACGGGGCTTGGATGCTGTATTAGTGTTATTATTGTGTAGGACTTTAGTTTAAATGAAAACCAGACTGTCAGCTCACTGTGGCATTAGTTGGAGTAAATAAGTAAATATGCATTCACTCTGAGCTCATTGGATCTTTTTCAGATTATTTATATTTATTTATATACTTCTCCAAGGCCAGCGGGAACTGAATCCTCCAATGAAAATGTCTGGGCTAGCACTGCGAGGCCGACTTAATTCTAGTGCCGTGCAGGAGAAGCTCACAGACACCAAGAATCCGCAGCATGGGTGACTCATGGGGTTTTACAAGAACTCCCATTGTGCTTTAGCTGGTGCTAACCCATATCCTGGGACCAGAAGCCTTAACATGTCTACAGAATCCCCAGCTGTGGGTTCTGAGAGCCAGTGACCCATGAACCGTATCACCAGCCATCAGCCTCTGCTCTGGCTGGCCGCGATCTGTTGAGAATTGGGTTGCCCATCGCTGATGCGGAACCCTCTTCTCCCACACCACTCCCTTCCCACAGGCTGGCCAGGCTGGTGGCCAAGGGTAACAGTGGGAAGCTTAGAGGGGTCAGGGCGAGTGGAAGCTTTGAAGGACAGAAAGAAGGCAGGAAACTGTGCTGGACGAGCCCTTTGACCTGAAGATACGGGGTCATCTCAGGATGGCCTGGATCAGAGGCTGCGACAGCAATTGGGAGCCAGGTAAATCTGCAAGGCTGAGTCGGTTAATCCAGGAGCTGACAGCGAAATCTTCCCTTTTCTCCCACTTTCCCTCTCGCTTCCCAATCTCGTGAGGCCAACTCCTGTGGAGCCCAAGATCCCAAGATCCCAACATCGTGTTTTGGAGAATCAAGAGGTGGGGTTTGTGTCCTAGAGGTACACAATACAGCACCAACCCATCTCCCATTATAAATTTGGTTTAAAGTTTTTGAACATTGCTTTCCTTGTTGGTAACACAGGGATTTTCATCACCAGGTATTACGAGGATGAAGTGCGAAGGAATGTAAAAGTAGTTTTCTAACCAGGGGGGACAACAGACAAATGCTATATTTGGTAAAGAGCCTGCATCTACCTGCTCGTCTTACAGTGGAAAGGATGAAACTCTGGGAAGAAAGCTGCTCTGTGAAGAAGGGGCCACACGACGTGTCGTGGTGTCTGTCCTTGTGACTGGTCCTCTTGGCAGCACCACTTTGGTAAGTGAGTGCTTTGTCTTCTCATGACCGTAGCATCGACTTCCTGATAATGGAGGCTGTGCCTTCAACACCCTCCTCTCCCGTTCTTCTCTCCACAGCTACAAAGTATCTTGGCAGGATGAACAGGGACGAGTGATGGGCAGGAACCAAGGGAGTGAGGAGGGACTCCCACGGAATACGTGTGTCCCACGTCATAGTGGCCCTGTGGCCCCTCCTGGTGCCCACAGGAGGGCGTCATTTCAGTGAGAGGCCAGCATCTGTGCAAATTCTTTTTTTAAAGATTTATTTATTTATTTGAAAGGCAGAGTTACATAGAGAGAGAAGGAGAGTCAGAGAGAGAGAGAGAGAGAGAGAGAGAGAGAGAGGTCTTCCATTCGCTGGTTCACTCCCCAATTGGCTGCAACAATTGGAGCTGCACTGATCTGAAGCCAGGAGTCAGGAGCTTCTTCCAGTCTCTCATGTGGGTGCAGGGGCCCAAGGACTTGGGCCACTTCCACTGTTTGCCCAGGCCACAGCAGAGAGCTGGATCAGAAGTAGAACAGCCAGGACTCAAACCAACGCCCATATGGGATTCTGGCACTGCAGGTGGTCGCTTTACCTGCTGTGCCACAGTGCTGGCCCCTGTTCAGATTCTGAGTACTGTGGATGGCCAGCCACACCTAGGAAGAGAGGCTCGCACGTCGGGGGCCCAGACTCCTTGGCATCTGTGATATGAACTCGGGGATGGCACTTTATTAGGAAATTATACACGTGAAAAAGTTTATCCATTAATGTATCTGTATGATAAATATATACACATTATATATAATGGTAACCCTGACAAAACCTGGGCTAGTTATGAAGATAAAAGGTCCCTATTGCAATGTTAATTCTTTGTGGGAAGATACCTTCCTGTCATAGGGCTATGGACTCCCGGGATCCATAAATACACTCTGTGGAATCTGAGGGAATTTCTTTTCTTCTTCGAAGTGGATCTGTCCATTGTTCAACTGTGACATCTCTGGCACAGTTTACTTCAGAACTGAAAACTGACCAAAATACCTAGAATGGTGATTCATTTATGTATTTTTTGTCTTTCACTATTGTCCAAGGCTCTCTTCCCTCAAGCATGAGATGTGGACTACAATCCTCCCCTAGAAGACCTCAGAGCCCTCCCACAATGGGTGGTTGGTCCCTCAGTAGACTCAAAAATACCCAGTAGATATTGGCCACAGGCCTCACAAATCATTTACTGCAGTCACACATCTCCATCACAAATCCAAACTCTCACTGAACTGCCGTGGGAATACATGTTGATTCATCAACTAGGTTGTACCAGCAACGTCATGTTCCTATGTTTTTCAAACCTCTAACTAAACCATACTCCAAGTCTGCATAGCATGAAGATGAAGGGATCATAAAACTGGACATCTGTGGCCCCCATCCCCACCCATGCAAAGGTCTTGGGGTCTACACAGTGCAAATAATTCTGGAAGACCCTTCTGGACCTCTTCCACCCAGTCCCATGGGATGTTCTTGCTCTGAGTCCATGATCCTATAGACTAGAAGGCCTGGCACATTAAGGCCTCGGGGCACTTGACCTGGATTTTACCAACCTGGCTGCACTGGGCAGTTGTTTTCTTTGCTGGTGGGTGGGTAGGGTAGTAGGGTAGCCACAAATCCTCTCTTGTGCTCAGGCACCCACGGTGCTTCTGTGGTTCCAGTGCATCCCTCTGCTGCTCCTGCTGAGATGTTCTGTCTTCCACTATCCTGAGAAGTTTGTTCTCTTCTATGAAGCTTACTATGGTGAGAATTACTATTTGACCTTCACAGGGATCAAGGAAATTTGATCTAACTCTGACCTCCAGTGCTGCTAGGTCGAGTGATAGGGGTCTTTGGGGTCCTCTATTTTGGACTGCACAACAACAAAAGAAGTGTACGTGGCCAGGGTGAAGTGCTGGGGAGAGGGAGTCTCTGGTCTACACTCTGCTGTGGTTACCCCTTGCAGCGTGCAGGGCCTCCTGGTGTGGCTCTTGTGCTGTGCTTGGAGCCTAGAAACACTTCTGAGGCTGGAGTCCCTGATGTCCAGTCCCAGCTACCTCCTGAACACCCCCATCACTGGAAGGAAGCCCTGTCACTGCTCTGAGTTCCCAAGGCACAGCCAGCCACAGGGCTCTGGGACTCACAAGTTCACACCTCTCCATCCAGGATCTGTTCCTCTGATGCCTTCAAGAACTCACACCTATTTTCCTTTCCCCCAGAATGATTTGAGGCAAAAGAGCAGAAATCTGGCTGTTTACTTGGGAATGGAGTGAGAAAACATAGGGCAAAAGGGATCATTAGTATTTGGGGAGCATAAAGGTTAGTCAGACTTCCTGCTTAGAATGGGAGGGTCAGAGTCAAAAACACACAGCTACAAATCCAAGTGGCTACTTCAATGTATAATCTTATAACCATTCCGTCATTTAGCAAAAAGGCATAATTCATACCTAATAAATGCTGGACACTGGGCTCAAAAATGATGAGAAACACAAGGTATGGAGACAGGTAGAGTACCATGCCAGGGTCTGCCGAGTGATCTCTGTGATGGGCAGACCGTAAGTGAGCTCAGGGGTTAGGCAGAGAGAGTTAAACCTCAACTCTGCCACATTCCAGGTGCTGACTTTGGGTAGCTACTTCCTGAGTCTTAGTTTCTTTGTATAACCAATGGGGCTATAGGATCAGTGCCATAGAACAGACTGCTGTGCGTGACTTCTTTGGAAGTGCTTGATACACACAAGGGTCACCCTCCCCATAGTTGCTAAAGGAATTCAAATTCCACCTGCAATTATGTGATCTATTCTCTGCTTTCTAGAAATGTATGAACAAGCACTTTTTAAAAAATTATTAATTTACCAACCACAAAAAAGGAAACCTGTTGAAGTGAAAGGGACACTATGAGAAACAGTGACTTGATCAGCCTTTGTCCTGACTGTTGATGTACAATTTAATACTTTATCCCTTTTAGTATTTTTTGGTTCTACTTAATCCTATTGATTGAACTCTGTAATTAGCACATAATTATTCTTAGGTGTTGAAATTTAACTGAAAAGTGATCCCTGTTAAATATAAGAGTGGGAATAAGAGAGGGAGGAAATGTAAAATTTGGGACATGCTCAATCGGACTTGCCCCAAATGGTGGAGTTAGAAATGTGCCAGGGGATTCCAATACAATCTCACCAAGATTGCATGTACCAATGCCATCTCACTAGTCCTAGTGATCAATTTCAGTTCACAATTGATCACACTGATAGGTCTAAGAGTCAAAGGGATCACACAAACAAGACTAGAGTCTGCTAATACCAACTGATAGAATAAAAAAAGGAGAGAATGATCCAACATGGGAAGTGGGATACACAGCAGACTCATAGAATGGCAGATGTCCTAAACAGCACTCTGGCCTCAGAATCAGCCCTTAAGGCATTCAGATCTGGCTGAAGAGCCAATGAGAGTATTATAGGCATGGAAAGCCAAGATACTCTGGAAAAAAAAAAAAAACCTAAATGAAAGATCTCTGTGAGTGAGATCTCAGTAGAAAGAACGGGCCATCAAAGAAGGATGTACCTTTCACTGAAGGGGGGAGAGAACTTCCACTTTGACTATGACCTTGTTGAAATAAGATCGAAGTTAGCAAACTCAAGAGGCTTCCATAGCCTTGGAAACTCATGACTACAGCCTAGGGAGATTTCTGAAGCCATAAATAAGAGTGTCAATTGTTAAGTCAACAATAGGAGTCACTGTGTACTTACTCCTCATGTCGAATCTCTGTCCTTAATGTGTTGTCCAATGTGAATTAATGCTATAACTACTACTCAAACTATTTTACACTTTATGTTCTGTGTGGGTGCAAACTGTTGAAATCTTTACTTAATATATACTAAATTGATCTTCTGTATATAAATATAATTGAAAATGAATCTTGATGTGAAGGGAATGGGAGAGGGAGAAGGAGATGGGAGAGTTGCAGGTGGGAGGGAAGTTATGGGGGGGTGTAAGCCATTGTAATCCATAAACTGTACTTTGGAAAACTATATTTACTAAATAAAAGTTTAAAAAAATTAATTTATTTGAGAGAGAGTGCATACTCCCATCCACTGGTTCACTCCCTAAATGCTCAAAATATAGGGGTTGAATCAAGCCTGAAGCTGGTAACGGGGATTGCAATCCAGGTCTCCCACATGGGTGGCAGGACTCAACCATTTGAGTCATCGTCACTGCCCACCAAGATCTGCACTGGCAGGAAGCTGGAACCAGGAGCTGGAGCTGGGCTCTGACCCCAGGTGCTCCGATGTGGGACAGGCTGAATGCTCTTCCCGGAACATTTGCTGTATTCAGGGGTTTATCTTTGTGATTCATTGTCCTAGATGGCTTAATTCAGGAGCTGTGTCTGCAAGTGCTCTTGCTTTAAACTGTGTGCTGATGCCAGTGTAGCTCCCGTTTCCCCGAGTCTCGCTGCTGTCCCAGTTGTCTCTTTCGCACATTAACTACGAGTAGGCCAGGCACCAGGTGGGAAGCCTCCTCTTGTTCAGAATGCCCACATCTTCTGAGGGGCTGGTGAGCGTGGGTGCAGGGCTGGGCCCTCAAATCTCTGCCCAGTGGCCAGGTCTGCCCTGAAAGCCGGCGTTTCTCCTGCGTGGGAGTCCCTGAGAGCTCCACATCCTCTGAGGAGCCGCCCCAACAGGGTTCTACTCTGCACCATCCAGAAGCTACATTGGGAGGACCTGCACCCTTGACGCTGGCTCCCGCTCTGTGTGTGGCCTGCACGTGTGTGTGAGGGTTGTGTGTGTGTGTGTGTGTGTGTGTGTTCACGTGCAGCTTTCTTAGTACTGCGGGAGCATGTTGGCTTGTTATTTCATTGTGAAATACAAAAGCATGTTTTGCCCTGATAGTTCCACTCTAGTTTTAGATAATTGGTGATGCCCTAAGGTGTAGTTTGTTCAGGGAGAAAATAATCATTATAGTGATGAGAATAGCCACAGTGAATTGAACGCTTATCACGCGATACGCTTGGTTGTAGACACGTCCTAAAGCCTTTTCTGACATCCACCTCCTTTTATCTTCCTGGTGGCAAAGGTGAGGGATTGAGGCTCAGGGGAGAAAGTCTATGCACTGATTTGTCTGAAACCACGTGGTTCATTTGAGATTCTCCAGCGGCACGAGATCCTGGTCTGCTCCGAAATGCCCACATTATTTCCAATTTCCCATCCACTATTCTCTGAGATCTGGAATGCAAAGATGTCTCAAATGGAAACACAGATCTGGTTATTGTCTAAAGTGTCTAGCGAAGTGTGATTTTTGAAAGACTTTGGAAGGGCTGGCACTGTGGCGTAGCGAGTAAAGCCACTGCCTATAGCGCCAGCATTCCCATAGGGGAGCCAGTTCGAGATCCGGCTGCTCCATTTCTGATCTAGCTCTCTGCTGTGCCCTGGGAAAGCAGCAGAAGATGGCCCAGGTCCTTGGACCCTTGAGCCCACATGGGAGACTTGGAAGACGCTCCTGGATCCTGGCTTTGGATCAGCATAGCTCTGGCTGTTGCAGCTATTTGGGGAGTGAACCAGTGATGGAAGACCTCTCTCCCTCTCTCTCTGCCTCTGCTTCTCTCTCTGTGTAACTCTGCCTTTCAAATAAATAAATAAATCTTTAAAAAAAGAGAGAAAGTCTTTGGAGGCAATTGTGAAAGACTCACAGCTTTACATTAAACTCACCATAGATTTACATATCATATCTTTTTATAAGGTGTTCAAAAGACAGTTCTCAGGGTTGTGGGAGAATAGAAAGAAAACCCCTGGGCGTGCATCCTCCTCTCCCTCATGGTAGCCCCATCCTCTTTAGGGGGACTATCTTTCACATTTTTAATTTTATTTATTTCATCATGTATTAGAGAGGGGGGGGGAGGGGGGGAGGGAGGGAGAAATCTCCTATCCATTGGCTCATTTTCTGAATGTTTGCAATGGCCATGAGTGGTCTGAGCTGAAGCCAGGACCCCTGTGTGGGTGGCAGGGACTCAACCACTCGAGTCATCACTTGCGTCCTTCCAGGACACACATTTGCAGGAAGCTGGAATTGGGAGCATATCAGGAACTCAATCAGGCACTCTGTTAGGGGAATGCAGGCTTCACAAGCAATGTCTTAGTCACTGCTCCGAGTCCCTCCCCCAGTGGGTGACCATTTTTAATTGGTCTTTCTAAACTTATTTATGTCGCACTCAGCTGTGAGCTGGTGAGATGAAGGTTTTTTGTCTCATCCAGCTCTATATCTTTGCCATCCAGTACACATCTCCTGATATATTAGAGACATTAAAAGATGTTTGCTGATATTAAAAAAGGATTAAATACAATAATTTACTTCCCATAGAAATAATTGATTATGTATTTAGAACATATCTGTTATCACTTGGTCCTTCTCCTTTAGCCAACTCTATTAAAATCAGTTCTGTTCTCCTACTGATTCAGAGTTTGGGCAATTTTCTGCTTCATCTATTTCGTATAATCCCATCCAAGCAACCCCTGACAAAGCATTCACTGTGACAAATGTCTTAAAATTCATTTTGGTCACAATTAGGAATTCCAGAGGCTGATGTATGAGATGCTATTGTTGTTTTTTGCCCAGCCAGATGCTCTCCCCCACCCACTATTGCTTTCATATGCTGAGAACAGGGTTGAGTCTGGGCCTTCAACCTGGGCCTATTGGCGGAATCCTGTGGCCCCCACTGCCCGTCCAGTACAGGAGCAGCTCCTCTATGGACTGTCCCAACAGAGCAGCACCCATTCCGTCACGTCGTTGTCTCCCTCTGCTCCCTCAAGCGCCGTGTGCTCTACCTGACCCAACCACTTGGGCCTCCTCGTGGTTCCCTTGTTATTCTTCAAGCACTCTAAGTCTGGTTGTTCTTCAAGGCCCTAAAGACTCATTTGCAGACACACCCAGGTGGACCTCTGATTTCCCTGCACAGTATCACATGTCTGTTCTCTGAATGTTCAGCTGAGTTCTTCCACTTCCATGTGAAACTGTGTGTGCTGACTTCTCTCGTCTTTAGGGAGGGAGCTTCATCCAATTTATTCATCATCTCCTTTCCTCTTGAATATAAAAGATGCTTCATACATATTTTTAAAAACATTGAAAGCAAGTAACTTGGTTCTCTGAGAGACACAGTAGGAAGAATATGTGTGGGAGGACATCACCAGGAATTGAATTCTTGCTCTACTCAAGGAATCTTGGGTGCAGAACCATTTCTTCTTCTTAAATCATGCCTGAAAACCAGTGAGGCCTTTTAACTAATGACTCCCCAACCCACGACTCGGGCTCCAGGATGCTCCCTCAGGACACCATTTCCCCAGGGACTTGGTCTCTGGTTCTCTGATTTTACAGCAGTGATATCGGTGACTTTTACTATTTGATAAGTTGCATTTTCACCTAATCAGAGACAAAGTCTCTCTTATTTTGAGTTCCTTGTCCTTTGTAGGCATTCAAGAAAAATGTGTTTGTAGAGATTGGCCTATTGGATGAACAGATTCTGATTTCCTGTCCATTTCTGCCAGTGAGGTTTGTGGTAGGCAAAGCTGGAAGCACTTTTTCTAGTTTATTGTCCTCTCTCCCCAAAGAATGAGCCACGTGTGTCTCCTTGCCAACATCATAGCCCTGATTTGATATTCCTCAAAGCATTCCTGGCAATTGAACACCAGTTTTAGCATGTGCTCAAGTGGAAGAAATGGAAGAAAAGAGAAAGGTGAAAAGCCAATTAATTCCTTTGTTCAAGAAACTAATTTTTTCATGAATATTATCTGTTGATGATAGAATCAGTTCAGAAAGCATCTTATCATTTCCCACACACAGAAATTCTCTCATTTGAATAGTTTTCTTAACGAATTCTCTAAGGGGCTGGTGTTGTGGCACAGGGGGTTGAGTCACTTCTTGGGATATAATTGCCCGTTATGAGTACTGGTTTGAGTCCCAGATGCTCTGCCTCCAATCTGCCTCCCTGCTAGTGCACCTGGGGAGTCAGCAGATGATGGTCCAAGTCCTTAGGTCCCTGCCACCCAAGGGAGAGACCTGGATGGAGGTCCAGGATCCTGGCTTCGTCCTGGCCCAGACCTGGTTGTTGAGGCCTTTTGGTGAGTGAACCAGCAGAGGGAAGTTCTCTCCCTGTCTCAGTCTCTCTCTTTCTGTTACTCTTCCTTTCAAATAAAGAAATTTTTTTTCCCAAATAAAATGGATTCCTTAAGGTTTAGTAATTTTCAATAGGAAAATTACAGATACGGGGGAGATCCTCAGCGTCTTTCTTCTTTGCTGCTCATGGGATATCTGTGTAATGACACAACATCACAGCTGCCAGTGGTTGGGGTCTCAATCCTCAAACCTCCTTAGCTTAGGTTGCATCTGCCTCACTTTCCTTCAGGATGTGTAGGTAAAGATTTTAAACCTTGTAATAGAATGGATGGATTTTTCAAAAATATTCGTTAAGATATATCCAAATTCTGTCAGAAATAATAAATGAGGAAATAACAGGGAGCATTTACTTCTCAGTTAGAACAGTCTCTCTGCACTAGTAATTTATGAGGAGTTTGGATATTTCTTGGGAGCTGAAAGCATTATGTTAGCAAAAAAAAATTAATGGTCATCTGTAAATGTGGGGGCTGGCTGGGAAATCTGATGTGCATGTTGTAATAAAAATGGTTTATTGGGCTTTCAAAATCAGAACCAGGAGCCAAGAGCTGCAGACTTCACTGGGCAGCATGGTTGAACTTAACACTGTTTTCACATACACTGGAGCCACCCTGAATCACTGTGGTTCTGGAATGTTCTGAAGGACTTCTACGAAACAGGATTCTTTGGGGATGACGGTCTTTGCAAAAGTAGTTTGTGCTTTTTGAGCTCCAGGTTCCTGATCTAAAAATGAAAGATTGGGTAGATGAACCTTATGGTGGCATACACACCTAGTTTTTAGGACTCTAGGTCCTTTCTAGTGGAGAAAATCTAGAAGAATCCTACTTAGTCCACATTCAGCCCTACTTCCTTACTGTGAAAGAACAAGATTTGATGTTGCCATCATCTTCTGAAACTTCTTGGGCCAGAAAGTAAGAATTGACTCAGAGAATGAGGACCACATCAGATGGCACATGAGTCAGCATGCAAGGGACAACACTGACCGCATCTGAGACAATTGGGGCTTCCAAAGAAAATTAACAGGGGCTGGAATGGTGCCACAGGTTAAGCCACTGCCTATGATACCAGCGTCCCATCTGGGTACCTGGTCCAGTCCTGCCTGTTCTGCTTCTGATCTGGCTGCCTGCTGATATGCCTGAGAAAGCTGCAAAGATTAGAACAGTGTTTGGATCCCTGCACCCATGTAGGAGACCTGGAGAGAGTCCCTTGGTCCTGGCTTTGGTCTTGCTTAGCTCCAGGCATTACAGCCATCTGGGGAGTGAACCAGCAGATGGAGGATCTCTCTCTTTCTGTAACTCTGCCTTTCAAATAAATAAATCAATCGTACAAAATAAGAAAATCAACAGTGAGTGATGGCATATAGAATCAATTAAAATAGGAGTCCATGAATCCATCTGATATCAATCAATCAATTGGGAGCATGAAATGTTTATAGTTTCAGTCTTTATGATATTCTTTGATCATTTGTGATAGTATCTGAGAGGTTTCTCACTGAAAAGTTATTTTTCTTAGCATTGTAAAATTTTACTGCAGTAAGGTACTTTGAGATGATGTGAATATTCTGTTTTTTATTAAATCTTCACTCTCAGCATCCACCGAAAAATTCAGGAGTCTTTTTCTGAATCCACTTCACTACTGTGGTGGTTGCCACAGAAGGCTGCCTCATTCCATCACTCCTTATACGTTGTGATTTGGGGTTCTGCTCTAAGATAAGATAGTTTCTTATCTATTTGCTTGCTTGCTAGTATGAGATTGGGCTCAAAGATTCCAGGTGAAGATTTTCCAGGGGTCATTATACTATATGTATATGTCGCATTAATAAAGAGTTAATGAAGAAAACTGCACACTTCTCAGTCAATGTTTCGTTGCTGTGGTGAGCTATCTGCAGTCATGATGAAGGGAGTTTACTTAGCTCAGATTTGGACACTGGAAGTCCAAGCTGCGTGGTACAGGCAGTTGTGAGTGCTCCATGGTAGATGGTGAGAACACATGGGAGGAAAAGTTCACCTCCTGAGGCCAGAGACTCAGATCAATCTTAGGCTTTTGCAACAACTCTCTCTCTCTCTCTCTCTCTCTCTCTCTCTCTCTCTCTCTCTCTCTCTCTCTCTTTTGACAGGCAGAGCGGACAGTGAGAGAGACAGAGAGAAAGGTCTTCCTTTGCCGTTGGTTCACTCTCCAATGGCCGCCGCGGCCAGCGTGCTGCAGCCAGCGCACCGTGCTGATCCGGAGGCAGGAGCCAGGTGCTTCTCCTGGTCTCCCATGGGGTGCAGGGCCCAAGGACTTGGGCCATCCTCCACTGCGCTCCCTGACCACAGCAGAGAGCTGGCCTGGAAGAGGGGCAACCAGGACAGAATCTGGTGTTCTGACCGGGACTAGAACCTGGTGTGCCAGCGCCATAAGGCAGAGGATTAGCCTGTTGAGCCATGGCACCGGCCGCAGCAACCCTCTCTTGAGAACCAACCAGAACTCTGTGGGAGATGCCTTCACCCTTTCCAATGGCTAGACCTCCAATTGACACAAGGATCGTCCAGAAGGCCCCATCTCTTTACAGTTGCACACCACCTCCCAGTGCTACCCCACCCACCGAGTTTCCAGAGCACAGACCCCGAGTGGCAAACCACACCCAAGCCACAGCACACGTTTAACCACAAGTTGGGGGATGGGCCTTGGGCCTCAGATGGCTTCTCAACCCCAGTCACTCAGCCATGTTGGCTTTTCCTTTTAGAATCAATGTCTTCTTGGGACTTTCCACTGTAAGAACACAGATTGGGCCCAGTGAAAGGGGCAGAGCCATCCTTTTGCCACAGAGAATTCCTGTCGGAGTCTGCAGACTGTGGCCAAGGAGCCATCACTGGGGCTTCTGTGAGCCCTGCCTTGTCCGGGAGCACACAGAGCAGTAGTGTCCTGGCTCTCCCAGGCCTTTCCAGAGCAAGAAATCTCAGCACAGCCAGGCCCCTCCGCATACTGGCTGTCTCATTCTTTGCTGCAACACAAGCCACGCATATCCTTAGGAAGGGCAAAGTCCTTGATGTCCATGGAGCCTCTCTGTCACAGGAGCATGAGACAAGCCCTGTACTCCACGAGGGTCTGAGTGTTGATGCCTCCCCCAAATTAGGTAATGGTAGCAGAGGGAGCATTTGGGGTGTGATCAGATCATGAGTGCTGAGCTCTTGTGATAGGAATAACATCCTCATCTAGTTGGACCCAGAGAACTGCCTTGCCCCTTCCCCACGTGGGGATGTAATGAGAGGTGCCGTCTGTGACCCAGAGAGTGGGCCCTCGCCAGGAGCCCCCCCCCCCCCCCCTGTACACATCTCACCAGTCACTGGATTGCTGATGCCGGGTTCTTAGGCTTCAGCATTCAGAACTGTAGGAGATCAAAGTTTGGTCTTTACAGGATGCTCTGTCTATGGTATTTTAACATAACGTTAACCCCAGACAGATTAAGACACACACTCCTGATATCACACTGAGGTTTTGCCATCCAGCTGTTCTGCGCTCATGCCTCTCTTCCTGAAGCAGTCACACAGAATGCTGGGAAAAGACCGGGATTCAGAGGGCAGGTCCACACCTCTCGTCCAGTTAGTTCCAACCTTTAGATCAGCAGATGCACGGAGTTTCTTGTTTCCCATAATTCTCCTCAATGGTTTCTACTCACAGCTTCCTAGAAAGCACACCTCACCTGGGCCTAGAGTATTGACATCTCTCTGTCCTCTGTTGTTCTCGGATATGAACAGTTCATGCCGCCTGCTGTCCCACTAATGACTGATAGAGCACCTAAAGGTAATCTCTAGAAGTGAAATTGACCCTTTGCAATGTGATGACTCTGAGCAGCTCTTGTCTCGAGTGTTGAGGAACTTTTTTCATACTACTTGGTGAACTCTGTACTTAGTATGGAGTTAATACTATGTGTATCAAGTTAATTGCAAATAGATTTTAGTAAAACATGAGAATGGGAATAGGAAAAGGAGGAGGAAGAAGGGTAGGATGTTCCTAAAGTAGTGTTTATGAAATGCATGAAGTTTGTATCCTTTCAGTAAAAGGTTTCTGGGAAAAAAAGTGTCATATGTCACTCACAAAACGCTCTCCCTTAAATGATAGAGTCATGATTTAGCCATTCCCTCCAGAGGTGACAACACCTGGATTCAACTATGCAACTGACTATTTGGTCTCCCCACAAGCTTCAGACCAACCAGTAAGAAGGATTAAGATTTAAGAGCACATCCAGGTTTCGCTGTGTGTGTGTGGTAGTGGTGGGAGAGTTTTACCCCATAGGTTTGTCAGGGTTCTGCCTTGAGATAAATTAATCAGGTAAGGTGGAAAGGTGGGGAGAAAGCTTGAGGAAATGTGCCTACAGGTGGGTCTCCCCATGGCTAGACAGCAGATCGCACTCTTAGGAAGTACCCAAGGTGGAAGACAGAGGCTGTGCCTATCATAAATCACTGTGCAGCTTCTCCCATGTCAAGGGCTCTGCAAAGGCCACCGAAACCACCATGTGACTGTGAGAATGGAAGGGAATTGTGGTTTAATACAGAGCAAGAAACACCCAGGGCCTACAGTAAATCTAGCCTTGTGGGAGGCTGGAGGAAGGAGCAGCCAAAAGACACAGTGAAGGGACATCTTATCTCCTAGGCCCTGGACTTAGGGGTCACCTCAGCCTGTCTTCTGGGGAGAGGTGCTGTGTGAGAGGCAGTGTGATATGCACCTGAGCCAGAGCGTGCAAAGCCAGGAAAGTGGAGCTGAGAGTAGGGCTTGCCGGGGCTTGGGTATGTGCATAAAGCTAAGCCTGGTTTCTCACACAAGCTTGAGAAGAGCAGGCGATTAGTCCCAGACGTCCCCATAAGCACCTGAAGGCATCCTTAGCTTTGGGATGCTCCATCGTGCTGGCTGGGCTTTGATTATGAGCAATCACATGGTGCTGGACTCCTGGGATGAATTAGCCAGAGGTGGCTGGCCCTGCCCCAGGATCCCCTTCTGAGAGCAGTGGAGTCGGGACAGGGACATGTCTGACTCAGGCATTTCTCTCATCTTGGATTTCCAGAAGGGCATAGCCTGAGTTTACCTTGGGCACAGAAGAGTATAACCTCTTCCCTCTGGGTAGCCCCTAACCTGTCTGAGAAACTCCTTCTCTTCCTCTCTCCAGCAAGGAGTGCTGAAGTGGGATCAGCTTCAGGTTCCAGCCTCAATTCAGTGCCCTGCTTGTGACTTTAGATGTCACTCACAGTTGAGTACCTACTACGAGCTAGTCAGGGTCTTACATACATGCCTCATCCCACCAGATTTATTTATTTGGAAGGCAGAGTTAAAGAGAGGGAGAGACAGAGAAAGAGATCTTCCATCCGCTGGTGCACTCCCCATATGGCCACAACGGGCAAGGCAGGCCAGTCTGAAGCCAGGGACCAGGAGCTCCACGCGGCAGGGACATCATCACTAGAGACATCTGCTGCCTTCCCAGGTGCATTAGCAAGGAGCTGGATTGGAAGTGGAGCAGGCTGGTGTTGAGCTGGACTCCCATGGGATGCTGGCATTGCAGGCGGTGGCTTAACCTGCTGTGCCCCAGTGCTGCCCTGTGTGTTGATTCAGGCTCTGAGCCAGGCATTGGCTACATAGAGGTCAGTAAACAGAAGTAGAGTTTAGCACCCTCACTGAATCCCCTGGGAGTGCCGGTGTCTATCTCCATCTGTCAACTGAGAGGACTGCTGCACGGACAGGATAACTGTTGTACCCCAAGTCACATGGGAAGACGGTAGATTAATTTACCGATTGACTTATGTGCTGATTTGTAGACTGGTGTCTCTGATCTAAGGCTTCGGTTTTCTCCACGTATGAAAACCTGATGATAGGGCTGCACTGCTTCTGAGGATGAACTTATCTCTAACACTTCATGGTACGTGCTGTTCTACTCCTTCCAACAACCTTTGATGACAGCAAAGTCAGTTGGCTATGCTTTCAGCACCAAGATTCTCAGAAGCTCCGGCTCTGTACAGAGTGTCCTCTTTTCTCTTCTGTGATGTGTCATTGATGGGCTACAGCAATGGCTTCACAATTTCCATGTGATGTGTGTTATGCTGAGGACAGACATCAGCCCTGGAGCTCCTGACAAGTGGGAGTCTTCTGCTCTTTGGTCTGTAGGGGTTGGACAAAAGAATTTGTAGGGTGAAAATCAGCCTCACCCAATATTTAGGTGAGGTAGAGGGAGTTTTGTCTTGGGTACAGCTTTGAAATGCTGATGAGGACAACTAGGAAAAGCCAGCTGTCTGGTGAGAGTTCAAGAGGCCGTGGGAAGCTGGCAGAGGACAGTGGCGTTGGGAGTCTGAGGACTTGCATGGTGAACCCAGCGAGGCTCCTGAATGGAAGCCTGTCTGGTCTACACAGAGCTGAGATCGACAAGGAAGGGCGGAGTGTGCGTATCCCTGGGGTGGGGGCACTAGTGGGGCCCAGTGGGTCTTCTCCTCCTTACTGCTTTCCACACAGTGGCCTTGGCTTTGGACCCTGCAGCCTTACCTGTGAGTGCTGCCTCTCTGGTGGAGGACAGTCTGGGAAGTGGCAGCTCTAGGCTGAGCACTGGAGCTGACGTGTGCACAGGGAAAGACCACATGGCCCTGTTGGCACCAGGCACACTGGCCATGGCTGGCTTGTCACCTTGGTCCATTTACCTAATCCTCTGGATCTTGGTCCAATCCAAAACACTCAGCAGTAGCCCTGCAGTGTTACTAGAGAATAAGAAATGATGAGAGAGGTTCTAGCCTATGACTAATATGCAATTGCTGCTATTTAAATGACAGCTGTCTTTATGATTTACTTGCTTCTGGCCACTATTACAAAACACTATAGACCAGAATGATTAAGTAAAAGACACGGATTTCTCACAGTTAATGCAACGAGGTGCTCAGGATCAAGGCATACTCAGTGCTGGCGGGGGTCTTCCTTTTCCTACCTGACCCCTTTCAGTGCGTCTGCACTTGGTAGAAGGTCAGTCTCGCCCGTGGGACTCTCTGACTGAGACAGGTGTTTACCCTGCCTCACCCTTCCTTCAGGCCAGGGCTCCTGACACCATCACCTGCGGTCAGTTTTCCAACGTCCACATTTCAGAGGGATAAATTCAGACCTTAGAACACGATGATTCTTGTCCACTTTAGCATTGGTTGAGCACCTACAAAGAAACACTGTTATTGCATTTTCAGGGAGCAAGGCGTTTGCCGCTCAGTGGCCCCACCCCGCAGTGGGAACAGCAGGATCTGGATCCCTGAGATCCTTGCCACCTTCCCACGTGTGTGATCTCCAAAGGCCAGGTCGCTGCTGCCCCCAACGAGCAAGCATCTCGGTCCACATCCTGCTGCTTGTGTGCACAGCATCTGCAGGACGAGCTCATTTCTTCTACGGCTCTTTGTTCAAGAGGGTTTGCCAGATTCGCTAATTCAACTGTGGACATGGACCTCCTGTCAGCTACAGAAGTCTTTGGGCGGCATGGGTCAAGCACGTTCTGCTTCATCAGGGCTGACCACAGTGGGGGCACAAAGGGACACCAGTAATGGGCCGGTCTCAGGGCCCAGATCTGTCCCTCTGTGCATCAGCAGGGTGACTGTGCTGATGAACATCACCTTCCACGATCTGCCCCTTCACCTCTCACAGCAAGTTAAAAATAATTGGCATTTACAGTTTGCTAACCCGAGAACTTCTTGTCTTTAACAGCAGCTACCTCCCCCCACCCTCCAAGGGTAGTCTGGAGGTGGAGGGCAAGACTAACTCTGATCACCTGGGTTGATACCCAGGGCGCCACCTGCTGGTCCTGTGCCTGGTCTCTGTGCCTCAGTTTCCTTGTCTGGCAGGCATCTGTGAAAGGGTAATAGAACCCCCTCAGTGGGGGAGAGAGGAGAATGTGTGTGAAACCCTTGGTCCGGCCGCTGGTGCACAGAGGCGTGGGGTCCTTTGCTGAGACCAGTGCTGCATGCGTGTTAGCAGGGTAACACTGAGGCCATTGACATGGAGAGCTTCCTTCACGCCAGAACTCCTTCCAGTGCCCCCCACACGGTGACTCACCTGGTCTTCAGGGGAGCTGCATGCAGAGGAACGGGAGCCCAGCCGCAGCTGAGCGTGAACGCTGTGTTCACGAGGCTACAAAGTCCGTGCCTGCGACCATGGCTAGGAGTAATTCGGCTTGCTCTGGGCCAGAGGCTGCTCTTCCAGATGCTAGGCTGTTCTCTCAGCCCTGTGGGAGACAGGGTGGGGAAGAGGAGAGAAGCCCGTGCCATCTCGCACAGCATGGAGACTGGGGCAGATTCTGTAGTGTCCTGACACGCGTGTGAAGTGTGTGAAGTGTGTGAGCTGCGCTGTGAACACGCTTGGTGTTGGGCATCTGGGTGTGACCCCCGTCCCTTCCCCTCGTTCCTGGCACCTGAAGCCCTTCAGGTGTGATGGTTTCCCCTTCTCTGCCTTCTCCTCTTGTGGATTCTTTTTCACTGTCTTTTAAATCCCATTCAACACTTGGGGTCACTTGTTCACTCCAGGCCAGTGTGTTTGATAAGAGCATAGAATGTTCTAGAATTCCACAACTCGCGGTGTGCTCCACAGCCTGGCAGTTTTGCTGTCCCCTAGTAACGCGGCCTCACTCCAGTGGCCCACAATCAGGATCTGCATTTTAAGGAGGCGACTCATGTGCATGTCAACTGGGGGGAAGGCTGGGTTGAGAAGACAATGGATTTGGTGTCTGAAGAAAACAGATTTGAAACCCATTCCCTCCATTTATCATCTGTGCTACCTTGGAAAACCGTCCGACCTTTCTGAAATTGTGTTCTAATCTATAAATTGAACTTAATCATCTCGTGCAAGATTATTGAAGGAATCGGTGATAATAAAGTTAGCTACATTTATTTCTCTCTACCTGGCAGAGTACGAAATATAGGATATATATTTCACTTTCATATTTCATCTTCACAGCAAAATCATTAAGAAGTGTAAGATGTGTCTCTGATGTGAATGAGAGAACCAAAGAATGGGAAGCAGCATGTTTGGGCTCGGTCAGAAAACCAAAAAATCTGCACTTGTCAGAGCTCTGGGTCCCTGGAGGGTGGAGGGGCTTATTTTGATTATTCCATCTAGAATGGAGAATTACACGCCTACACACTTCTTCAGGCCTTTGGTGCCTGTGTGTCTTGCCAACTGCATTCAAACAATTTCACATTTCGCATCTCATCTGAGGTCCTACCACGTGCAGCGTGTCACTGCTTAAATGCCTGTAATACGGTGTTCGTTCTAACGGGTAGATTACACGTCCCCGTTTCTCACTGGACTCCAAGCACTACGGCACCTGGGCTAAAGCCAGCTGAACTTCTCACGGTCACCGCCAAGGGGGCAGTTCTCACCCTGATGAGCCGTGACCTCTTGCACACCTGAGACACGTGTGTTTGGAAGGGGCCTGTTTGGGAAGCATGTGCAGTGAGGAAGCACCAAGTCTGCCCTCACGGCAACATCCAACAGCGACTCTGCCCAGAGGATACTGGCTCGGTTGCGCTGCTGGCTTCACTGCAGGGACTTGGTCAGTGTCACCAGGACTAGGGTGTGCTGGGAGCTATTAGAACAGGCTCCACACCGTTGTCGGGAGCAAGGGACAGCACCCTCTCACAATCTCTCTTTTGGGAGTAAAATGACCCAGGCCAGCTTTCTGCTGTGGGTGTCCTTTGTGTGTGTCATGTGAGTGGAAAGCGCTGGTTCACTTTGAGCCATGGGCAAGTGGACGAGACGTTCGATGTGGTGAGGACCAGTCTCATCGGGCTTTTCTAGAGGGGATGTAGTGAGACGAGACGCTATCCTACTTTATCGCACGATGACCAAGAGCAGGGATAAGGATGAACAGCGTCTCCAGGTGCCTGAGAGGGAAACGAGGGGAACCGAGCACCGGAGACTGATGCTGACGCTGAAGGTGAACTTGCTCTGCCCTTGAGCTCTTCCTGGGTTGTGCATGTTGGCTGCTGTGGCGACGCCGTGTGCCTGGCCCTGGGGGCTCCCCACACCGCCAGAGCACCTTGCTTCAGTTCATCTGTGTCGGCCTATATTCCCGCAGCGCGGTTCTGCCTTTGAGGTTTGATTCAATTCCAAATCTCAGTGGCAGAAAGAGCCCTCCTGGAAAGAAGGAAGAGATGTGTAAGGTATTCAGACATTGGGAATTTTCAACAAAGGCCTCATTCACGGAGGAGGCTGAGCAAGTCTCAGCACGGTGTCATGTACACGGGCCTGTGCAGCGTTTGGGGCCTGAACTTCGGGTCCAGTCTTTCTAGGCATCCACAATGCAGCTGCGCTGGATATCTTGTCTGCCAGCAGGGGAAGGAAGGCACGGTCCTCAGTGTTCCTTCTAGCCCAACAATGGAGGGTTTGCTAAGCTGCAGGCCCTCCCCTGGGGGCGCCTGGCCCTGGTGCTGTCCTCATCGCAACCACAAGAAGCGTGGCACACCGGGTCACAGCACTCTCCAGGCCACTTGGAAAGGCCTGGTTTGATATCTCTAGTGGCTACAGCAGGTGTTGTTGCCAAAAAGGTCTCTCATTACGATGCTTGAATTTTAAAAAATGTGTTCTTAATCATATTCCCCAATTAACAGGAAAACTCATTTCAGGTATTTTCATAAACTTTATTTGCTGGAACAGCATGCTCCAGACTGCACTGGGGGCTGGGAGCGCTGCACACACCGGGAGGCTGTCTCACCTGGGCTCTGACGTGTGGCGTCTACATGAGCTTTGGCGCTCTGGCTCAGGTGACCAATCCATTTTCCTTTATAACACTTTTGTAAAACTGTGTTACTGAATACTTTTAAAGATTTGTGTATACAGGCCAGCGCCGTGGCTCACTTGGGTAATCCTCCACCTTGTGGCATCCCATATGGGCGCCGGGTTCTAGTCCTGGTTGCTCCTCTTCCAGTCTAGCTCTCTGCTGTGGCCCGAGAAGGCAATGGAAGATGGCCCAAGTGCTTGGGCCCTGCACCTGCATGAGAGACCAGGAGGAAGCACCTGGCTCCTGGCTTCGGATCAGCACAGTGTGCCGGCTGTGGCAGCCATTTGGGGACTGAACCAACGGAAGGAAAACCTTTCTCTCTGTCTCTCTCTCACACTGTCTATGACTCTACTTGTCAAAAAAAAAAAAAAAAGATTCATGTACTCTATAGAATACTATACAGCAGTCAAAAACAATGAAACCTGGTCATTTGCAACAAAATGGAGGAATCTGGAAAACATCATGCTGAGTGAATTAAGCAAGTCCCAAAGGGACAAATATCGTATGCTCTCCCTGATCAGCGACAACTAACCAACCACAAAAAAGGAAACCCGTTGAAGTGAAAGGGACACTATGAGGAACAGTGACTTGATCAGCCTTTGTCCTGACTGTTGATGTACAATTTAATACTTTATCCCTTTTAGTATTTTTTTTGTTCTAGTTAATACTGTTGGTTGAATTCTGTTATTGACACACATTTATTCTTAGGTGTTGAAATTTAACTGAAAAATGATCCCTGTTAAATATAAGAGTGGGAATAAGAGAGGGAGGAGATGTACAATTTGGGACATGCTCAATCGGACTTGCCCCAAATGGTGGAGTTAGAAACGTGCCAGGGGATTCCAATTCAATCCCATCAAGGTGGCATGTACCAATGCCATCTCACTAGTCCTAGTGATCAATTTCAGTTCACAATTGATCACACTGATAGGTCTAAGAGTCAAAGGGATCACACAAACAAGACTAGTGTCTGCTAATGCTAACTGATAGAATCAAAAAAAGGAGAGAATGATCCAACATGGGAAGCGAGATACACAGCAGACTCATAGAATGGCAGATGTCCTAAACAGCACTCTGGCCTCAGAATCAGCCCTTAAGGCATTCAGATCTGGCTGAAGAGCCAATGAGAGTATTATAGGCATGGAAAGCCAAGACATTCTGGCAAAAAACAAACAAACAAAAAACAAAAAAACCAAAAAAAAACCCCAAACAAACAAAACAAAACAAAACAAAAAAACAAAACAAAACCTAAATGAAAGATCTCTCCGTGTGAGAAAGAACCAGCCATCAAAGAAGGATGTACCTTTCACTGAAGGGGGGAGAGAACTTCCACTTCGACTATGACCTTATCTAAATAAGATTGAAGTCAGCGAACTCAAGAGGCTTCCATAACCTTGGAAACTCATGACTACAGCCTAGGGAGATTTCTGAAGCCATAAATAAGAGTGTCAATTGTTAAGCCAACAATAGGAGTCACTGTGTACTTACTCCTCATGTCGAATCTCTGTCCTTAATGTGTTGTCCAATGTGAAGTAATGCTATAACCAGTACTGAAACAGTATTTTATACTTTACGTTCTGTGTGGGTGCAAACTGATGAAATCTTTACTTAATATATACTAAATCGATCTTCTGTATATAAAGATAATTGAAAATGAATCTTCACGTGAATGGAATGGGAGAGGGAGCGGGAGATGGGTGGGGTACGAGTAGGAGGGAAATCATGGGGGGGAAGCCATTGTAATCCATAAACTGTACTTTGGAAAACTATATTTACTAAATAAAAGTTTAAAAAAATGATTTGTGTATACAAAAAGCACAGTGGTGGAGAGAGAGAGAGAGAACTTTCATCTTCTGATTCACTTCCCAAATGCCCACAGCGGCCTGGGTCAGGCTGAAGCCAGGAAGCAGGAACTCTATCTAGGTCTCCCACATGGGTGCAGGGGCCCAAGCACTTGGGGCATCTTCTGCTGCTTTCCACGGCACATCAGCAGGGAGCTGGAGTGGAAGTGGAACAGCCGGTTCTTGAACCAGGACTCTGATATGAAATGCAGTTGTCTCAAAGAGCAGCTTAACCTGCTGCACCACAAAGCCAGCCCCTCCTAAATGTTTTTAGAGTGACCACTGTAATGTGTTGCCTATAATGTCTAGAAACTTAGATAACGTTCCTGTGTTGCCAAGGAAATTGGTTTATGTCTGTATGGTCCCCCCGAACAGACAATTCAAGGAATGACCCAGATAGTCTGTGCTGAATCATCGCTGCTGGTGGTGTCGCTTTTTAAATATTTTCATCTCTGTATTTTCATTTGAAAGGCAGAGATTGAGAGAGAGTCAGAGCTAGAGCAAGCAAGAGCGAGAGCGAGAGAGAATCAGAGATTGCCCATCTATGAATCATGCCTCAAGTACCTTGAGTAATAGAGGCTGGGCCAGGCCAAAGCCAGGAGCCCAGAACTCAATCAGGATGGATCATGTAGATGGCGGGGACCCAAGCACTAGGTCATTATCTCTTGCTCCCCAGGAAGCGGGAATTGAGAGCAAAGCCAGGCCTCAAACCAGGCACTCAGCTATGAGCTGCAGGTGTCGCAGAGGTGCTAACCACTGGCTCAACGCCCACCCAAGTCGTCTCTGCTTTTAATGACAGCATCTTCCCCAGGGGTCCAAAAAGTGCTCAAGGATCCTTGTGTGAGGAAAGATGGCTTCTTTTCTCTTTTAATAAGACTTTAATATCAAAAACCAATGTATGTCAATTCCAGAAAGTATTGAAAGCATAGATTAGCGTGCCAACAGTAATATGAATAGTAATACTGATAGCACTTAAGGTGATGGAGGAGTAATATAACCCGTCCTCCCACAATCTAGTGATCACAGCAGAGAGTTTCTTTTCAAACACTGTACCCTGTCCAGCATGGTCTACGTTTCTAATGGACCTTACAGCACATATTGATCTGCTACCTCCTTTTTCATTGAGCACCATAATTTCCCCTGTGATAATTCTTCAACAGAAGTCTGGCTTTTCTGAAACAGCAGAACAACAAGCATTTTGGGCTCTGTTTCAACTTCTCAAACCCTGTTATTGTGGGGTAGAAGAAGCCTTCAGTGCTACGTGAACGATAAGACATGGCCGTGTCCCAGTACCATTTCAGTTATGGTCCTGCGGTTTGAATTTTGTATAATTTTCACGTAGCATCAAATATTAAGCTTGTAATGGTTCCCAACCATTTAGTGGTGGTGAAACCACAGCTCAAAGCCCTGCACAGGTGGCAGTGAGCCATCCGGGACTGGCTGCCGGGCTCCCCCGACGCCCATAGCATCACTCTGCACGTCAGCATGGTGTTCACGGCACAGTGCATCGTTTCTCACGGCATCTCTTAGTGTTGGGCGTGTAGCTTACTTTTATGTTATCTTTTTCTCCTTTAAATCGTGCCGCCAATTCACATCTCCATAGTTAAATTGCCACATTTTAGAGGACATACCCATCTCCAGTGAGTTTGACTCATGTTTGCATTGTCACAAAGGCAACAGCCTACCCTCCCAGAACCCACTGGGGATGAGATGAGGACGTGCGGAGAGGTGTGCCCTCACAGAGGGCTGGGCAGCCGACAGGTCCTGGACAGACAGGCAGGTGAAGGGCCGATTCTGGGGAGGGAGCAAGCCCTGGTGGCGGCACCCCATTCCTAGCAAACCCAGTGGAGTTCCTGGAAGGGGACTCAGTCCTTTTCAGGCCCTGCTTTCTGGTCCAGATCGCTGCCCCCACCAAGTTACATCTGAGATAGATGGGGCCTGTAACCGCCTGGGCCCTGGCTCCTTCTGCTCCTCGGGAAGATTGAGCCCCGAGCTGCTGTTCTCAACCTGGTCAGACTGCAGCTCTCCCAGCACATCTGGGCGTGATCTGAAACTCCTCCCCAGCGTGGTGAGGAGCCCCGGCCAGCTGGCTCAGTCTCCCTTCTCCCAGGGCAGCTTATACTTGGGGGTTCCCTGGTCCTCACTGGATGGAGGCCACGGTCAAGGCCCTTTGTCAGTCAGAATCATCCTAATATAATTCAACCACAAAGCAGAGAAGGCCGGAGCCTGGAGCCTTGACATCCACTGGGACAGAGTTGCATGAGCGCCTTGCGGGGCCAGCCTGGTGGACAGGGGCGCTCAGGGAGGGGGAGCCCTTTCAGGAACACTCAGCTTCCCAGTGCCCGGCTCCAGGGCAGGGCCTGCAAGCCTCGGATTTGCTCGACTAAAAGCAGCTTTCAAGAGACTGAAATTCCGAGGATCTGATGGTGACTACATATTGCGATCAGAGTGTGCTGCCAGGGGAACAAAAAGACTGATTTTTAGGCAACCTGCTCTACTCATACAAAGAGGTGCTTGGTAAAGGTTTGTGGAGTGAAGTGACTGCTTATTCACTTAGCATACATATTAACGCTCAAGTGGCTCCAACTACGCAGCTCTCATCTTGCACTTTCCTACACATGAGCCATGTCCTGCCAGGACATCTGCTCATCATCGCGAGAACCCTCGGGTTAGTTCGCTGGGGCTTTTGTAACAGCAGAGCCCATGGTGGGGGCTGAAGCAAGAGAAACCTTCTGTACCACCCCCAGTCTGGAGGCCACGAGCCGAAGAGCAAGGGGTCCGCAGGGTTCCTCCTGCAGTTATTCCAGGTGTTTTTCCTGTGTGCCCATGGCTCATTGGCAAGTCCTTGGTGGATTTAGCTTTGAGCTCTGCCTCCACTGCCACACCATCTCCCTGCGTATCCTTGTGCCAGTCCCCGTTTCCTTGGTCATAGCTGCACCAGGGACGCTCTCTGCCCCGCGAGGACCTCATCTTAGGTCCTCACCTCTGCGATGAGCCTATTTCCAATACGGGCACATCCTGAGTTCTAGGAGACTTCACTGTACCCGAGGATTTCAGATTTGAACATTAGGGATGCATTTCACCAAAACAAACTCAACCCTTAAGCAACCCCTGACCAGGATGGTAGAGTCTTGAGGAGCTTCATAGTTTGTTAGCCAAAGTCCCCTAGCCGTAAAGCTGGCTCCTAGACCCCAGCTCTGCCCAGTAAATCTGTTGCTTCTGCAGAGCGAGCACCTGTGCCCCATGAGGCTGACTTGCTGGGTCTGCAGGGAGGGTTTGATGTGGACAGCAGGACACGGCAGCCGGAGGGAGCCACTTTCTGACCGCCTGTGGGCGGCTCCTCTCCCTCAACCTTCTCTCTCCTCTGTGGACATCCTTGTCTATTAGCTGCAGGCTTTTATTTTTTTAATAAAGACATAGCTGAACTCTGTATCACAAATAGCTGATTCCAGGGGCTTTGGGTTTTCTGCCAACTTGAATTCTAGGGAAATCCCTCCTGCATTTTCTTACCAGGGAGGTAAGGGGCCCACTTAGATGCTTTTCGCAGGCTGTGTTTTTAAATGAATGCAGCTGGGTATTTTGATTAAATGCATATTGAAATCTACTTATAACTAGTGAACCCAGACAATGAAAGGGCTTCAATGCACCATTAAGACTGGTTTCTGAAATTGTTCAAGTAAAACAATTCAATGGGATATTGCCGGGCTTTGGGGATCTCCTGGAAATGAGACTGAACCTGTGTCCAGGGACATGCTGCTGCCCATGGGGGACAGCCTCATCCAACGTAGGAGGTCCTGGCCAAACCCGGGAGGGAAATATGTGCTGGAACTGATTTCAGAGCTGTGCCTGATGTGTATCAGGTGTGTGGCGAATTATAAACAGAATCACTCAAATGGTTTTTGCACAACCCAAAGTGGCTCTGTAGCTGGGGCTAAAGCCTCTTAGTGAACAGAACAAGGAGGTTGTGTCCACGCTTTCACCATCTGCTCGTCTCTGCGGATTCTCTGGTGACCCTTGTCCTTGGATGGAGGTGTCTGAAGCTGCAGCAGGCATTCCCTGGTGGCTCAGCCATTGTCACACCCTCTGATGGTTGCTATGCCCTGGGCTGTGTTGGTTGCGGGGTGAGAGAGGAGCTGTCCATTCACGTGGCTGACAAACCTGTGTCTCTGGGAACTGGGCACCCAAGTGGCAGGGACCATGGGATGAGCTGCCCTCCATTGTATAGCTCAGTCTGAAGCAGGAGAGAGATAGACAGAAAGGCATAATCTCCAAGAGAGTATCCATGTGCTAAGTGAGGCCAGGGTGGAGCATTGAGTCCAATCAGGGGACAGGAAGAGGGTCAGGCAGAGCATCTGCGGGAGAACCTCTGGACTGGGTTCAGCATGGGGAGGCCGCCCCGGGGGCAACATGAGCAGAAAGCTGGGGATCAGAAGAGGCAGGAGGAGCCAGTGCGGCCTCGAGGCTGCGATGCGCTCCTCCAGTGCACACACAGGCACAGGACGGCAAGCTGCACAATTTACAAACCTTTATAGGCCTCACAGAGAAAATAAAACCAAGGCTCTTCAGGCTCCATGGCTCGGCATTTACCCAGCGGTCGCAGTGAAATCTAATCCTTTCCTGGAGTGACTGAAGACGAGAGTGGGCTACGTGGCTTCCGGGCAGGTGGGGTTTGTGCCACAGGGCTCTGTGGGCCTCCCTGCCCCCCCCTGAGACCCCTGCCTTGGAGATGTGCAGGTACCACTTGCAGGAAGATTTGAAGGACGAATGCCTGGGGCTGTTAAGAATGTCTGCAACTTCAGATGCCATGTCACCTTGAGGCCACCTGGGCAAACTGGCTGCGGGAGCGCATTACTGACAATGAGTCATTTTAGCCTTCATCAGAGCCCAGTCTGCTACAGTCTAATGCACTTGCTACTTTCTGTGTGCAAAGCAGTCCCACAGCTGCCCATCTGATTGCTAAAATCTCCAGCTTAATTTTCTTTTCTTTGTTAATCTTTCTTGATGCACCATCAAAGAAGTACCTAGCATCCCACAGATTACTCCTTTGTGTGTTTGTTTCTTTAATCTTCTTTGTCATCCTAGCGTGGCAGAAACAGCATGGGTCATAGAGCTAAGAAAACACAGGTAAATTCAGCATTATATGGGCCAAGTGTTTGGTGCTCTGGTTAAGTTGCTGCCTGGGACACGTGCATTTCATATCAGAGTGTCTGGTTCAGTTCCTGAATCCTCTGTTTCCAATCAAGCTTCCTGTTAATGTGCACTCTGGGAGGCAGCAAAGAAGTCTCGAGTATGTGGGTTCTTGCCATCCTCATGAGTAATCTGGACTGAGTTTCAGGCACCCAGCTTTGCAGTGCCCAGCCCTGGCTGATGCCGGCACTTGGGAAGAGAACGAGCAGATGGAAGATCTCTCCAGCTCCATCTCTTTATCCCTTTCAAGTGAAATGAAAAAAAAAATCATGACTGTCTTCACTGATATTTTTCTTTATTTTCTTTGACACAGCAATGAACATTGCTGGATTTATTATTTGTTTCACATTTGATTCCTGAGGGACTGGGTCTAAATTAACCCAATGCTTTTAAGTTTATTATATTTCATAATGCTGAATAATTGAAGCTCTCTAAGACATCAGAATTCAAAAATGGAGGAAGTCTTCTTAGAAATCATACAAGCTCCATGAGGGCAGCTGCACTGCGCAGAGCAGGGCCTTCCTGCGACTAGCACAGCATCCAGCCATGAGTAGTTCCTGCCATGCAGAGGTCTCTTTTGCAGACTTCTAGACTCATGCCTGTTAAAAACTAATCATCACTTTTATTGTAAAAGCAAGCAATTGAATCAGACGCTCTGCTAAGAGCCACACATTTTGTATTTCATTCAATCTTCATGGTCAGTTTGGGCAAGCAGCTTAGCGGCTGAGGGCATAAACTCTGGGCTCACAGCAGTTGGAATCCCTGCTGGGGGAGGCAGCGGTGGTCACACCTGGATCAGAGTGCAGGCATGTTCTCCTGTGTTGGAGACCAAACAGAGCTACAGAGCTATGCTGGCTCCCTTTAGGTGAACACGCAGCCAGTCTCTCCAGAAGACCAGTGGGCACTGGAAGGAGGCAGCCAGTCTCTCCAGACGCGCCAGCAGCACTGGAAGGAGGCAGCCAGTCTCTCCAGACACACCAGCGGGCACTGGAAGGAGGCAGCCAGTGTCTCCAGACGACCAGCGGGCACTGGAAGGAGGCAGCCAGTGTCTCCAGACGACCAACGGGCATGGAAGGAGGCAGCCAGTCTCTCCAGACGTGCCAGCGGGCACTGGAAGGAGGCAGCCAGTGTCTCCAGACGGCCGGCGGGCACTGGAAGGAGGCAGCCAGTGTCTCCAGACGACCAACGGGCATGGAAGGAGGCAGCCAGTCTCTCCAGACGTGCCAGCGGGCACTGGAAGGAGGCAGCCTGTCTCTCCAGATGACCAGCGGGCACTGGGAGGAAGCAGCCAGTGTCTCCAGACGGCCGGCGGGCACTGGGAGGAGGCAGCCTGTCTCTCCAGATGACCAGCGGGCACTGGAAGGAGGCAGCCAGTGTCTCCAGACGACCAACGGGCATGGAAGGAGGCAGCCAGTCTCTCCAGACGTGCCAGCGGGCACTGGAAGGAGGCAGCCAGTGTCTCCAGACGGCCGGCGGGCACTGGAAGGAGGCAGCCAGTGTCTCCAGACGACCAACGGGCATGGAAGGAGGCAGCCAGTCTCTCCAGACGTGCCAGCGGGCACTGGAAGGAGGCAGCCTGTCTCTCCAGATGACCAGCGGGCACTGGGAGGAAGCAGCCAGTGTCTCCAGACGGCCGGCGGGCACTGGGAGGAGGCAGCCTGTCTCTCCAGATGACCAGCGGGCACTGGAAGGAGGCAGCCAGTGTCTCCAGACGACCAACGGGCATGGAAGGAGGCAGCCAGTCTCTCCAGACGTGCCAGCGGGCACTGGAAGGAGGCAGCCAGTGTCTCCAGACGGCCGGCGGGCACTGGAAGGAGGCAGCCAGTGTCTCCAGACGACCAACGGGCATGGAAGGAGGCAGCCAGTCTCTCCAGACGTGCCAGCGGGCACTGGAAGGAGGCAGCCTGTCTCTCCAGATGACCAGCGGGCACTGGGAGGAAGCAGCCAGTGTCTCCAGACGGCCGGCGGGCACTGGGAGGAGGCAGCCTGTCTCTCCAGATGACCAGCGGGCACTGGAAGGAGGCAGCCAGTGTCTCCAGACGACCAACGGGAATGGAAGGAGGCAGCCAGTCTCTCCAGACGTGCCAGCGAGCACTGGAAGGAGGCAGCCAGTCTCTCCAGATGACCAGTGGGCACTGGAAGGAGGCAGCCAGTGTCTCCAGACAGCTGGCGGGCACTGGGAGGAGGCAGTCACTCTCTCCAGACAGCTGGCGGGCACTGGGAGGAGGCAGCCAGTCTCTAGACGACCAGCGGGCACTGGAAGGAGGCAGCCTGTCTCTGCAGATGACCAGCGGGCACTGGAAGGAGGCAGCCAGTGTCTCCAGATGACCGGCAGGCACTGGGAGGAGGCAGCCGGTCTCTCCAGATGACCGGCGGGCACTGGGAGGAGGCAGCCGGTCTCTGCAGACGGCCGGCAGGCACTGGGAGGAGGCAGCCAGTCTCTCTAGACGACCGGCAGGCACTGGGAGGAGGCAGCCCGTCTCTGCAGACGACCGGCGGGCACTGGGAGGAGGCAGCCCGTCTCTGCAGATGGCCGGCGGGCACTGGGAGGAGGCAGCCCGTATCTGCAGACGGCCGGCGGGCACTGGGAGGAGGCAGCCCGTCTCTGCAGACGGCCGGCGGGCACTGGGAGGAGGCAGCCAGTGTCTCCAGATGACCGGCGGGCACTGGAAGGAGGCAGCCAGTGTCTCCAGACGACCAACGGGCATGGAAGGAGGCAGCCTGTCTCTGCAGATGACCAGCGGGCACTGGAAGGAGGCAGCCAGTGTCTCCAGATGACCGGCGGGCACTGGGAGGAGGCAGCCGGTCTCTCCAGATGGCCGGCG
This sequence comes from Sylvilagus floridanus, assembly GCA_949820135.1. NCBI lineage: Eukaryota > Metazoa > Chordata > Mammalia > Lagomorpha > Leporidae > Sylvilagus > Sylvilagus floridanus. The sequence continues at coordinate 40,693,920 of OX463246.1, forward strand.
GGCACTGGGAGGAGGCAGCCGGTCTCTGCAGACGGCCGGCGGGCACTGGGAGGAGGCAGCCGGTCTCTGCAGACGGCCGGCGGGCACTGGGAGGAGGCAGCCAGTCTCTCTAGACGACCGGCGGGCACTGGGAGGAGGCAGCCCGTCTCTGCAGACGACCGGCGGGCACTGGGAGGAGGCAGCCCGTCTCTGCAGATGGCCGGCGGGCACTGGGAGGAGGCAGCCCGTATCTGCAGACGGCCGGCGGGCACTGGGAGGAGGCAGCCCGTCTCTGCAGACGGCCGGCGGGCACTGGGAGGAGGCAGCCAGTGTCTCCAGATGACCGGCGGGCACTGGGAGGAGGCAGCCAGTCTCTCCAGATGACCAGCGGGCACTGGAGGGAGCCTCTGTGCTCCCCGGGTCTAGCTTTCCTCACATCCTGCAGTTCTGTGATATTTCTCCAGCGCTTCCTGGGGCCTCTCGGTTTTATCCTACCCCGTTTTCAGGCCAGCTGTTTTCTCACTGTGTTACCATGAACAAGAGACTATAGGTCACGTCTTATTACTTCTGCACAGCATGGGGTCTTGAGAGCCCAAGAGGCTGACTGTGGCTCACGCTCAGTGTGCCGCCGTCCTGTAGGTGACCGAAGCCCCCTCATCTGTAAAATGCAGGGCAGGGGCGGCTGGAGGGGCTCTTTCCTGTGGCTACCCCACACGTTGCTTAGGGCAAGGTGCCAACTTTTCCAAGCTCATTGGTAGTGGCCTGAGGGGCTCTGCCGTGGGTCAATGGACATACTCACTTTCCAGTATATGCTACAGGCCTGCGCTCCCCCAGGACACACTCCGGAAACTTCTGGAGGTGCCGATCTTCAGCAAAGCCTCTTTCAGTGCCCTCTGCAAGGCCCTGTCATGGGAAGAAAACCCATAATGATTTTGATGTTTGCACCCCACTTAAGGTTGGGGGCACAGAAATATGGAAACCTCTTGGATGTTAGTGTTGGACAAGCATGGTTGATAAGAGGGCTCTGCTTCTTGTAATTGTGTGAACTCGGGGAAACTGCTCAACTTCTCTGAGCCTAAGGGTCAAATACACAATAACTGATTTTTGAGTGAAGAATGGAATTAGATTTATGCACGTGGAGATAACTGGAACATTTGAAATCCCAATTTCAGATAGAGATCTATTAACAACAGAGCTATTACCATTGTATATCACAGGATATGATATTGTAGGATATAAAATTCACAAGGCAGGACCAGAACTTCTTGAATTTTGAATACTAGGATTAAACATTTACTCTATAATTTGAAGTTTCCGAATGTGTGTTTATCGTAACACTAAGTCAAGGGATGTTGACGGGAAGCTGAAGACAAGGTTATAGGATGAGCTGGGAAATGCTGGGTTAAATGAAGTAGAATTGTCTTCTCTGTTCCACCACTTCTTAACACCTTCCTGAAGCTTAGAATGTACATTGTGAGCACAAAACCATGGGCTTATACTTGGCACAATGGGATTATACTGGGCAACCTTCCTCAAACTTTTGCTCCCCACAACCCTCTGTGAGCACATCCTAGAACTGACAATGTGGAACCAGAACCAACATTAGTTCATGGAAAAACTTTAAAGGACTCTGAGTAGAAGCAGTGAGTAATGTGAAGCCAGGGCACGCTTTTCTGCAGATAATGCATATCGGTGATTCCCCTGGTCTCACTGCACTGGGAGCTGGCCCAGTGTCTTCTCTCCAGGACAGCCCTTGAGATCCGTGGAGACAGATACCTTTTTGTCTCTACTCTTGTTATTTATTTATCCTTTGTGGTTCAGGCTATCTAGCTCCAGATCTTATACATTTCTCTTGCCATCTGAACATCAGAAATGGGTGTGAATTCGAGGTGTATTTTGGCCTGGACAGGAAACATGGAGCCACCTCCTTCTGTCTGAAGTGAGGTGAATAACAGGACTGGTTTTTCTTCTCCTTTAGTCTTAAGGATATAACTTAATTATGGGAAATGCAGCTATTTTCCAAACATAGCCATGAAATCTGGATTTTCTTTCTTAGGAAGAAAAAAAACACACTGATTTCCTTCCTTGACAACTCAACAGTCTGGAATATTTTAGGCACAAGGACTTGAAGGCTGGGGAAAGAGGAGGGAGGAAAATGAATTTTTTACTTTACACCAAAGCCAGGCTTTTTCTGGTTTTAGTAATGGAAGGTGATTATAGAACATTTTAATGTCAGAAAGGTTTGAAAGCCATTAGGCTTCTCGGCAGATCTTACAACTTAATGAGTAGTGCCTTGGAAAAGCACGTGTGTGCGCGCTCCCTGTCACACACACACACACACGCACAAACGCACACACGCCCTCCAAGTGCAGTAACAAGTTGATTCTGCTGTTATTTTCCACGGCTACAACAGCTCCTCTATCGCTGCCAGGCGACAGGGCGCACGTGGTGCCTCCTTTAGCAGTACTTAGACACGCTGACATCAACTACAAAGATGATCCAATTACTCTTCCTGCAACTGCATCTCATTCCGCTAATGCTTACAAAGGAAGGGTGTCTGCCACTGCCTCCAAGAGACTGTGAGGAGAGCAGGTCCCAGCTCATGAATTTGAGAATCTGCTTCACAGAAATGCAAAACCCGACCTGATAGCAAGCAGTGAGCACGCAGCTGGTCGTTCCTGTCTAGTCGCTATGAAAATCCATCCGTGCGAGGAGTGCCACGCGGGGTCACCCATGGAGTTGAGGGCCACCAGGGCTCCTGTGCTCCCACGCTAAAGGCAATGCTTTGCCAATGTGTGGTGTGTGAAAGTGGAGGTGCTTCTCTGGGTTGACTAATGTGTGCATGCGTGGCTACTTTCAGACAGGACTGTTTGGTGGTGGGTTCTTGATTTTTTTTTAAAAAAAGAAAAGCATCATTTCTCAATGGGTACCATGAGGTCCATTTTAACAGGCATCCTTCACAGTGTCAGGGACTCTGGTGGAGCCCGGACCTGAAATATATTCCAGTCTGTCCACTCCACTCGCATCTCTCTCTCTCTGTAAACTCCTCTCCCGGCACAGGTCCTCCCTGGCTCCTGGTCACCGCCCTTGCTTGGCTGTGCAGGCTGGAAACTTTTCAATGACCTGTAGATGTCGATTCAGCCCTTACGGTGGCCTTAATTTTTGCACTAAATATGCCACAGGGTCTTCAGTAAGCCTTCCTCCTACACATCCAGTCCAGAGCTCTCTGGTGTCCAGCAACAAGAGCCCAGATGTTGCTTCTCTCCTCTGGGACACCCAAACTCTCTCAGGGTAGCCCAAGGGGTAACCGGCTCTGGCACACTATGCGCACCACGGGCTCTTGCTGATTTCACAGCTAGCCCTAACCATCGGCCTGAAGTTGCTGCACAGACGTCTCCCAGACACATTCTCTTCACCTTTGTGCAGCTGCGTTTCTTAGTCCAGGACCATACCATTACGTTTTCTCCTGCTTCCAATTAATCTTCAGCAAATCCCATCTTTCCACCCTGCCCTGGTCTTTAAGACCACCACCACCAGGTTCCTATGCAGTGAAGACTCCTCTCACAAGGGCATCAAGCAAAGCTTTTGTGCGTCCTGCTGCTAAGTCTAAGAAACACTCAATTTCCCCGACATTAGTGAGGGGCATATACCTTTAAGAAACAGACTGTGGTGCTCTGAAAGCGTAGAACACAAGATGCTGCTGCGCCGAAGGTACTGGTGATGTGTATCTGATGCTGAGTGGACAGCGTCCTGTCTCAGCACCGCACATCCGCCGCGCTGGCCAGGAAGTGTTACGGGCAGCCACCTCTGTGTCGGACGTCTCCTGCTAGCGTCAGCAGGGAGTCCCCGCTTTCCGTCTGTGGTTCTTGGTAAGTCAGTTTCTTTTTTCTTTTTTGATCCTGCTCTTCCGCCTCTGTCATGCGTGTGCAACCCCGTCAGGATTATGTGGAAAGTTTCCGTGTGAATGACAAGTGCAGCTGTACATCAACCCTCAGGAAACAGGTGTGTCAGGAATGGCTGCTTCCTTTCATCTCGTAATGTTTAAACATTTAGATCTTGGGAGGCATCGGCGTGCTTATCTGAGGAAACCTCTGGATTTCTATTTTTTTTTGCAACAGTTTTGGATATTTTTGGTGTTTCTGGACCACAGACTTTTGGATAATCTCCCTTTTAAAATTTAATTTTTTGGAAAGGCAGAGTTATAGAGAGATGTGCACCTACACACACACACACCTTCCATACACTGATTCACTCCCGAAATGGCTACAATGGCAAAAGCCAGGAGCCAGGAATTCCATTCTGGTCTCCCACACACATGACAGGTGCCCAAGTATTGGGCTCTCTTCCACTGCTTCCCCAGGCTCATTAGGAGGGATCCGGATTGGAAGTGGAGCATCCAGGACTCAACTGGTGCTCATACGTGATGCTAGCAACTCAGATGGTGGCTTGGCATGCTGCACCACCACAACAGTTCTCAGTCCACAGATAATTTCCTAATGTAATATCTTATCATCCCTTTGCTCTGCCGTCTGTGCTTTAAGGATCTGTTGCAGGTAATGACATTGCCAGACTAAGCCCTACAAGTTCATGGTGGCATGGGAACCATCTCTTAGTGTTGCTTAGATGTAATATTGGGGAACAAATCCCAAACAGCAAAATAAAAATGAGATTTCAGTTGAGGTTTGGAACAAGTCTGGCTGTATTTGGCTGCAAGAAGCCAGACATTGTTAAAACTTAATGTGAAAAAATGCCAGAATCAATGTCCAGTACCAACTACCCTGGACCAGGAGGCTCTATCCTTCTGTTCCCTGGATGGATATAAGCAAGGAGCTCACCTCACTCTGCAAAGGGCCTGGACTTGGGATGCTTCTGGGAACTCTGGGCCTCCACAAACCAGCATTCAAAGTACAGCTGTTGAGTTAGCTGATTCCCCCAGACACTATCCTCTGCATCATTCAGGAGACTGACTCAGTGAAATAACTCTGTTCTTTGGAAACTTCTGTGGAAAAATTGAGCCATGGTAAAAGAGGCCTGGTGTCTGCTATAACAGAGCTGGCTCCATGCTACATGCATTTCAGGACCCTGGGTCTCCTCCATTATAACAGAAATACATAAAACACGTGCATTTCATGCCTTGGGTTATCTTGCATGATGGCAATGTTCTCTCCCATTTTTAACCTTCTTTATCAACCTCTCCAGGTTGCAGAAGCCATAACGACAACAGAGGCAGTTGCGTGCAAGCCCTTTCTCTAGGGCTCTTGTGAGGCAGGTAGGTGTGTGTGTATGTTCACCGTGACTCTGGTTTCCACCAGGGATCATCCACACGTTTCCCTTGTGGAGCTGGGACTGAGATAGGGGAGCTCCCCTGCCCAGGGCTACCCACTCACTCGCTGTGGAACAGCAGTGAGAGGAAGGCCCCGTGGTGAGACTGTCAGAAAAAACCACAAGTCCTCTCACCCTCCCACGCAGTCAAGAGACAAGAGTGGCTTTGGCCACGAGCTGCGATCCAAACCGTGCCCTCTGATTCCAGCTGGAGCCTTGAAAGGCTCAGGAGATTCCACCTTTGCTCTCTTGGGAACCCTGAGTTACCACGGAGGAGCCGTCACATCCCCCAGCCCCAGCTGCATCCATTCGCCCCACAAACCTGTGAAAACGAGTCAATAATTCTAGGCCACTGGGTTTGGGAGGGACCTTTTACATGAATTGATGGAGAACTGAGACAGAGACCCCAGTGTGTCTTCTCTGCACCAGTATTTGCACTGGGTGGAAAGCGCCTTCCTCTGTGCCCAGATGGCTTAGTCTCTCTGGGACTTGGGCTGCTATTTCGCGTGAGCACAGTGTTGGACTAAATGAAGAAAATTAACAGCAGGTACAGGTGCTGCCTCTGGGTACAGGTGCTGCCTCTGGGTACGGTGCTGCCTCTTTGCCCCAGCAGTGTGTCTGGGAGAGTTCCGCGTGAGCCTCCAAATCTTTAGCACAAAGTCTTGGAGGAAAAGAGTTGCCGACGCTGACAGTGGAGAGTTGGCATTTGTTTTGGAACACACTTTCACAGGCTGATTTCTCAGTTTCTTTCCAAGCCTAAGATTCCCTGTTGTGAGTTATCTTTGGGCACTAAGTACCAGAAGGAATGAATTCTGCCTGTGGCTCTCTTAACTCTTTTATCGTTAGTCATAACCTCCCCCAGGTCCCATTTGGCTTTTCTTGCTGCAATGCCGCGGTTTTTGCTTTGTGGCAGTGCCATGATCACTGCACTTGCTAATATTCTGCCCCAGAAGGGCACTAGAGCTTGGTCAGCCACCTGCTTGTTGCAAACTGCTCTGCTCAGAATGAGGATGAGAGAAGCAGAATGAGGAGAAACAAAGGAGGAGCTCGAGGGTGAGGAAGAAGCCCAATCCTGGAGCAGAACAGATCCACACCTGCGGCTCCTCCGAGGCTCTGGAGTGGCTTCGCATTAATGCTGTGTTTTGTTTAATTAGAGCACATGCCATTTTCTCTATTGCTATATTCTTTTTATAATAGTGCAGCTCAAGCCAGATAATGCTGCAGTCAGCTTTTCCTAAGAATCCGTCTTCTCCAACTGGCCATAGAGATTTGATGGAAGTCATGGCGTTTAATTGAATTTCCCCTAACGACCTCCCAGGGAGGGGATGTGACTCACGAGCCCTGACTCTCCCCTCACCTCCTGGGTGAGCTGGCGTCTGCATCCCACACTGATCATTCTTTATGTTCTAATTGGGCTTTTCTTATCTCCACTGGAGTGCAGGACAGAGCATGAGCGTGACAGACTCCCTTGATTCCCGAAACTTGACAGATCCTGGATCCAGCCTCTGCCTTCCAGAAATACATTATTTACCCAGCATCCTTGATGGAAAACGCTCCCTCCCCACCTCCGTCCTGTACCTCCTTTTGCTGGTAATTATGCCGAGAATAAGAGTTGCCCAAGAGAGTCAGCAATTCTTCGGCAGAGAGAGCCGGCTGTTGGAGAGTCCTTGGTGATCCTTATTTCTTGATCTGTCGGTTCAGCCTTGGTGATGTTCCCTAAATACCTGCTCAAGCCCTTCCTTCCCAGACCCTTCCCATGGTCACCTGGATCGTGTTCATTCCCTGGGCCTGTCCTCCCACTGCTTCTTGATGCCTACGCTGTGCAGTGAACACTGCAGCTCACTGCTCCCAGCTGGTCTCCCTCAGGGGCCAAAGGTGTGGTGGGCAAAGGTTTTGGCAGCAGCTCTTTTTTTTGAAAACTTTTATTTAATAAATTTAAATTTCATAGGTACAGCTTTTGGAATATAGCGATTCTTCCCCCCATACCCACCCTCCCACCCCCACTCCCGTCCTGACTCCTACTCCCTCTCCCAACCCATCCTTCATTAAGATTCATTTTTAATTATCTTTATATATAGAAGATCAACTCTATACTAAGTAAAGACGTCAAGACGTCAACAGTTTGCACTTACACAGAAACACAAAGTATAAAGTACAGTTTGAAGGTTGGTTTTACCTTTAATTCTCAGTACAACTCATAAAGGACACAGATCCTACATGGTAAGTGCACAGTGACTCCTGTTGTTGATTTAACAATTGACACTCTTATTTATGATGTCAGTAACCACCCAAGGCTCTTGTCATGAGCTGCCAAGGCTATGGAAGCATTTTGAGTCCACAAACTCTGACATTATTTAGACAAGGCCACAATCAAAGTGGAAGTTCTCTCCTCCCTTCAGAGAAAGGTACCTCCTTCTTTGATGGTCCCTTCTTTCCACTGGGATCTCACTCACAGAGATCTTTCATTTAGGTCATTTTTTGCCACAGTGTTTTGGCTTTCCATGCCTGAAATTCTCTCATGGGCTTTTTAGCCAGATCCGAATGCCTTAAAGGCTGATTCTGAGACCAGAGTGCTGTTTAGGGTGTTTGTCATTCTATGAGTCTACTGGGTGGCCTGGCAGCAGCTTTTGAAGACAAATTCCAGTTCTTAACTCTCTTTTTGCCCTTTAGTCCATCGCAGGTACTAGGCAGCAGTAAATACAGGTGAAGACTTCCACTGGCAAGGCAGGGCAGGCCCATGGTGAGGAACAAGGCATCCACCCATGCTGACTCCTCCAGATCCTCGCTCACACCTCTTTCCTTCTCTGTGTCTCCATTCTCTCTTTCACTTACAACACACCAGACTGTATGATACTTAAGGACAAATGATTCTACACTCCAGGGATAGGCCTTGGGACAGGATGATGTGCTGAGTCCATCTGCACACATCCTGGAGGCAGCCCCTCCCTTGGGTCCCCTTGTGAACTGGATGGTCACTGTGCCCATGCGTGGACCACATGTCCTGTGTGCCCTTCCACTTTGCTTGCAGACACACACACACACACACACACAACCCTGTGACTAGATGACTGGGTGGATTATGAGCCAGGTTTCTCTGATCTCTCCTGTCTGACTCTATGTGCATGTTCTACCAGATTCTTTTCTTTCTTTGGGCATAAATGAAATGAAGATGATGGTATAGGAGTGTCGGTTCTGTGACAGACATGGACAGCATCTGCAGTGTTACACTAGGAGGCATCGCTGTAAGTAAGAATCAATTAGTTTACAGATTAGGAAACTGAGACCCAGGGGACTTGGGAGACCTGACCGAAGTGTCTAGATTTGTGTGACTGTGGAGCCCACGTGGCTGCTCTCATACCACATCTGGCTTTTACCCCTGCATTGCACATTCCAAGAACCCAGAACCAATGCCCTCCTGGGCCTGACTGGGAGGAAGATGTGGGTACACGATGCTGAACGTTCCAGAAAGAGCTTGAGAGCCCCTGACCCGTCCCTCCTATGTGGCTGCCCGCAGCACATCTGCCCATTACTGTTTGATCGTCACACATCTTTCTTCCTTCTGAGTTCTGCTGTTCCTGCGTTTCATGGCTCCTGTCACTCTGGCAATGAGAATGGATTTATGAAACTGGCAGAAGTGGAAGTGCAGCATTGGCCACTTCCCTGGTGTTGACGTTGTGGGGAGTGGGGAGGCCACATGGGGTTTTCTGATCAGTCATGACGAGGATGGAGTGCTGATGTACACCATTTCACTGGGCCTCCTTGTCTCTCCTTTTTTGTTCTGTTTTGAACTTGACATAGGTCTGGGGTTGGCTGTGAAATGAGGGCTGAGGGGATTCGTGAGTGCCTTCCACAGTGGACAATCAAATGGTGGTCATTGCAGGGCTGCCTGCAAGGGTCAGGAGTCAGCCATGACCCAGCAGAAGACTTGTAGCCCTGTGGGATGGCTCTGTGCACAGTAGCTCACCCCAGCAGCAAGCATGGGCTTGGGGGCAGGTGTAGTGTCTCTTGATTTCTGTATCTAGTCCTTTCAGGTTTTGCATTCTTGGACAAGTTAATTTTCCAATTTTCCATTTTCTTATCTCTACAATGAAAATATCACTACCAATCTCAAAATCTTGTTGAAAAGATTAAACCAGAGGCCCATGCTGTGGCTCAGTAGGTTAATTCTTTGCCTGTGGCTCCAGCATCCCATATGGGCGCTGGTTCATGTCCCTGCTGCTCCTCTTCCAATCCAGCTCTCTGCTATAGCCTGGGAAAGCAGTAGAAGACAGCCCAAGTCCATGGGCCCCTCCACCTGCGTGGGAGACTCAGAAGACGCTCCTGACTCCTGGCTTTAGATCGGCACAGTTCTGACCACTGTGGCCATTTGGGAGTGAACCAGTGGATGGAAGACCTTTCTCTATGTCTCTCTCTCTCACTCTCTGTAACTCTACCTCTCAAATAAGTAAATAAAATCTTTTAAAAAAGAATGAAACCAGAAAGCACGTGTTGAAATAATAGTACCTGGAACAAGGCAGAGGCCAAGAAACAGAAACAGGTGTATGCTGATCAAGTGGAGCACTGCGGGAGGCAGCCCTCCTGGTCCACAGCAGGCGCTGGTGCGCAGCAAAGCCCAGTGCGCTGGGCCCTTCTGCCAGCAGCCGGCAGCTGGATGGTAGAAAAGCAGATGGGAAGCTGCCAGGTAGGCACAGGGGAGAAATCTGGCTCTCCGAGGAGGTGTCCCAGAGAGAGGCTGGAAGTCCAGCAGGAGCCTGAGACAGTGTAACGCGGAATCAGGGCTTCCCAGAGCAAGAGTCCTGACGAGGCAGGAGGCTTCGTCACAGCCCAGGAGGCAGCTGCCCACACCGTGGCATGGAGGACTCTCTCCACACTCAGCAAATGGCATGCCCAGGGGTTGTGCGCCCCCTCTCGCTGCTGTCACTCCAGCCGCATGCTGGTAACCAAGTGGCCACTGGCCAGCTCTGTCTGGTCAGATGCCGGCTCAGCGTTCTGCCTGCTGCTGTTCTCCCTGGGCCAGTAGCCAGCGAGTGTGCACTGCTGCATCTTGCAACAGGTGCGGAAACCAGGGCCCAGAGAGGCTGCATCACCTGTTCAGGGTCCATGCCTGTGGCACTCCACAGCATGCCCAGGACCAGTCCACACCAGTGACCCCACTGGGGTCCGTGCAGCCTCACTCTGGGTTCCAGAGGAAGCTAATACAGCTGCCCCATGCCTTGTCCTCTGGAACAGCAGCTCCTCTGTGTCTTCATCCTTTTCTCTGGAATGGAATCTCCTCCAGGGATGTGAACTCCAAGGGGTTTGGGAGTCGCTCAGATGCATATGACTACAGAGTAGCCTCCTGTAATTTTTTTAAATATTTATTTACTTGAGAGGCACAGTTACAGAGAGAGAGAGAGAGACAGACAGACAGACAGATAGAAAGATCTTCCATCCGCTAGTTCATTCCCCAAAGGGCTTCAATGGCCAGGGCTGCACAGATCTGAAGCCAGGAGCCAGGGGCTTCTTCCAGGTCTCCCTTGTGGGTTCAGGGGTCCAAGCACTGGGCCATCTTCTATTGCTTTCTCAGGCCATCAGCAAGAAGCTGAACCAGAAGTGGAGCAGCTGGGTCTTGAACTGGCACCCATATGGGATGCTGGCACCGTGGACAGATGCTTAACCTACTACACCGCAGCGCTGGCCGCCTCTCTAATCTTGAAGATTTGAATCTATTCCCTGTGTCCCGCTGGGTCATGTAGGAATTAAGCTGTGTTTTACCAGGCTTCAGAGTGGCTTGGTGTTCATAGTGAAGGCACAGAGTTTCCATACAGTCCCTGCCCACATGGGTGCACACCCTCCCCCTCATCCACAGTCTCCACCACAGTAGGGCATTTGTTTCTTGGGTGAACTTCCCTGGACAAATCATTATAACCCAAATTTTGTAGCTCACATCAGTGTTCACTCAGTGTTATGCATTTATGGGCTTGGACAAAGGTGTGGTGACGTGGATCCACCACTACCACATCATCCAGAAAGGTTACACCATCCTAAAACCATGTTTGCCCTGCACATTCACCCCTTCCTTCCCTAACCCTTTTATCGTCTTTTATCATGGCCACAGTTCTGTCATTTCCAAAATGTCATGGAGTTGGGATCCTTGTATGCAACCCTTTCTTCTTGGCTTCTCTAATTTAGTGGTATGCACTAAAACTTTTTCTAAATCTTTTTATGTAGATTCACAGCTTATTTCTTTTTTGTGTTGAATAATACTTCATTGTCTGACATACCACAATTTATTTATCCATTTACTCGCTGAAAGACAATTTGGTTGCTCCCCAGTTTTTGCAACCATGAATAACGCTGCTGCGAACCTCTGTTTAGGTTTACGTGTGGATGTCAGTTTTCAACTCCTTTCTGTATATAACAAGGATGCTGACTGCTGGGTTGAATGATAAGAGTTAGTGTAGCTTTGTAAGACTGCCACACTGTCTTCCAACAAGGCTGTCCCATTTAGCATTCGCATTGGCAGTGAATGAGAGTTCCTGTTGCTTCAAGTCTTTGTCAACAGCTGGTGATAGTGATTTTTGCTCCATACTGCTAGTGTAGTATAGTGGTATCTCACCCTTGTTTCAATTTGTATTTTCTTGATGATATGTGAGCTTAAGCACTATTTCATATTTGTACTTTTTATGTATATATCTTATTTTGAGTTGTCTTTCAAGGAATTTTATCCATTTTCTTACTGCTTAGTTTTAAGAGTTCTTGTATTTTGGAAAACAGTTCTTTGTAAGATATGTATTTTGTCCATTTTCTGTTGCTCTAACAAAGTACACGAGGCGGATTACTTTATAAAGAACAGAGGTTTATGTGGATCACAATTTGGAGGTTAAATGTGCAAGGCCACTTGGTATCATCTGTCTGGCCTCTGCTGAGAACCACCTTAGACTGGGTTGTAGTATGGCAGCTGAGCAGAAAGATAAATGACCTCAAACAGGAGGAATGCAGGGCTTGGGGCAGGCTCACTTTATAATATTCTTCCACTCCCATGGAGGTAACTGGAGTCCCTGGGGAGCTACATTAATTCCTTCTAAAAGCAGAGCGCCAGGGAACTCATCACCCTGCACGGGGCCCCACTTCTAGGAGGTTCTACCACCTGGCAACATCACCACACGGAGATCAAATTTCCAACGTGAGAGCCTATGGGGAAGACACTCCAATGACAGACAAACGCTAGCAGATGTCTTTTGCAAATATTTTCTCCCAGTCTGTGATTTGCGTTCTCATTTTCTTGTCAGTATACTTCACAGAGCAGATATTTTTAATTTTAATGAAGTCTACTTAGCAGTTATTTCCTTCCTGGACTGCACCTTTGGTGATGGGTCTGAAATGTCAATGTCATCGCTGTACTCAAGGTCATCTAAGTTTTCCTCTATGTTACATTCTAGGAGCTTGAATGTTGTGTGTTTTATGTTTACTTCTAAGTCACATTTTGCCTTAGTTTTTTTTTTTTTTTTGACAGGCAGAGTGGACAGTGAGAGAGAGACAGAGAGAAAGGTCTTCCGTTGCCGTTGGTTCACCCTCCAATGGCTGCCGCGGTCGGCGCGCTGCGGCCGGCGCACCGCGCTCATCCGATGGCAGGAGCCAGGTGCTAGGTGCTTTTTCCTGGTCTCCCATGGGGTGCAGGGCCCAAGCACTTGGGCCATCCTCCACTGCATCCTGGGCCACAGCAGAGGGCTGGCCTGGAAGAGGGGCACTGGGACAGAATCCGGCGCCCCGACCGGGACTAGAACCCAGTGTGCTGGCGCTGCAAGGCAGAGGATTAGCCTGTTGAGCCACGGTGCCGGCCCTGCCTTAGTTTTTTTAAGGGTATCTAGGTTCATGCTTTGCATGTGAATGCCCAGTTGCTCTAGTGTCCTTTGTTGAAATAGCTATATTTACTACAATACATTGTTTTGCTTCTGTGTCAAGGATCAGCTGCCTGTATGTGTGTGGGGCTGCTCTTGGGTTGTCTATTCTTTGGTATTGATGCATTTGTCTATTTTTACACCAGGGCTGTACAGTTTTGGTTACTATAACTGTATAATAAGTCTTGACATTGTGTATGGTTAGTTTTCAGATTTTGGTCTTATCATTTAACACTGAGTTAGCTATGATTGATTATTTTCTTCTCCCAGTGAACTTTAGAATTACTTTATATAAAGCCACAAAATGACTTTCTGGCACTTTGAGTGGGATGCATGGATATATATCTCTCTATATATTAGTATATAGATAGATATATAGATGGGTATAGATTATATAAATAGATATAGATATAGATATAAATATAGATATATTTGGGAAGAAATGATACCTTGAAAATATGGTGGCCTCCTGTTCATGAGCATGGATTATCTCCCCATTTATTTAATGCTCCTTTGATTTATTTCATCAGATTTTTGTGGTTTTTCTCATATGGATTGCCATCAGCTAATATTTGCATTCCCCTCAAATTCATGTGATGAAATCCTAATCTCCAACCTAACAGCATTGGGAGGTGAGGTCTTTGATAAGTGATGAAGTCATGAGAACAGAGACAGAGTTGAATTAGTACCCTAACAAAGGAGATTCTGGAAAGTTCTCTCACCCCTTCTGCTACATACAGTCACAGCAAGAAGCAAGTGCCCATGAGGAATTGGAGCACCACCTTGTTCTCACACTAACTGGCATTCAGAACTGTGAAAAATAAATTTTTTTTTGTTTATAAAGCCACCCAGTTCATACTTTTGCTTAAACGGGCCCAAACTAAGATATAGACCTTGTATATATTTGTTGAATTTTTATCTAGGTATTTCATTCTTGACCTGTTCATAGTTATACTGGAGAAGTGTTGGCTTCTGTGTAGTAACCTGTGTTAAAGCCTTTCTATGCTCATTTATTAGTTCCAGGAGCTTTTGGTATTTTTTTCTTTTTAATGCTTTCTACATAGACAATTATATCATGTGCAAGTAAAGACAGCTTTATTTCTTCTTTTCCCATCTGTATGCTATTCAGTTCCTTTTCTTATCTTCTTGTGGTGGCTATGACTTCCCAGTACAATGCTGAAAAGGAGTTGTGGGAGGCAGCATCCTCATCTTGTTTTTGATCGTAGTGGGGAAGCTGTAAGCCTCCCACGATCGAGTGTCGCGTTACCTGTAGAATTTTTTAAATATGAGAATTTAGTTTTTCTAGCTTCTATGCTCACTCCCTCTTTTCAGTCTTGTCTCTTCATAGACATACGCCTAAGCACTCTTGCTTTCTTAATTTTGCTCTAGAATCAGATCAGCCCAGCTCTCTTACAGGCTTTCTCTCATCAATGCAATGAGCCAGCAGTGCTCACCAAATGGGGCAGGTCACCAGCTTGGCCTTGCTGACCTGGCTGTCCCTGGGCTAATGAACCCAGGGTCTGTTCTGAGCCATGTTTGAAGGACAAGCTTGCTTTCCCTTGAGCCAGTACACAGTGTACGTACATGACTTTCTACAATAGGAATCCATCTGGGATAAATGGAACCTCACTGCTTACTTACCAGAACATTTAATTAATCCAATCACCCAATTTACAATCTCTGGGAGATGGATGGAAGGCTTCCTTGTCGTTAAATCAAGTGCTTTATTTATATAGTCATCTGCTCCAGTAATGGGGTGCCCTGTGAGGCCTGCCAGACTTTGGTCTTGCTGTTTGCTTCATTCAGCTTGGTTATTTTTCCAAAGTACCATAAACAGAAACCTATAAGAGGGAAAAATAAATGGAAAAATGTGTGGTTGGCTCCTTCTGTTCTTTGTTTTTGGCGCATATTTTAATCACAGAAAAAGAAAGTAATGCTTAAGATTTTCACAGGTGCCTAGAGAATTTGAGCACAGGACCAAGTTGAAAATAATCAGTTCTCTTAGATGGAGTTAGAGTTGCGCAGACTCCATCTGTTGACAGAATTCGCCAGCTCTGTCTGCTTCACCTATACACATGGTGAGAGCTCTTCCCAGGTCAGGAAAACCCCTAGACTGGGGAGCAATTCTGTGGGTCTCAGTTCCTGGGCTCTCTTTTCTCAGCTTTGGCTTCTCAACAGTTTTTTTCCCTGTGTTTGTTTTAATTCATAATGTGGAGAATCAGTTCCTATGAATATCTTTATGGAAGCTTACAAAGGGTTGCTTTGGCATTATTCAGCTTTACAAAACCATTGTGAATTTTTGTCTCTTGTTGTAAAATGTCGGTATATTCTAGTGGTGTTTTCATTTCTCTCTCTCTCTCTCACACACACACATACACACACACACACTTGCTGACCAGGGTAACAGTAGTCTGTCAATCAAATGGGGGCTTCTTCTGAGTGATGCATGACTTGGCTCTAGCTTCTATGTTCCCCACACTAAGTCTGCTCAGCGCTGGGGGTTGTGCTGCCCCACAATGGGTTTGGGTAATAGCACTGCAATTTCCTTGAATAGATTTGCAAAAAAAGCCTTGGAAAAGGTCAAAATTTTTTTCTCTATTAGCACTTCAAAAAACTCAATTAATTGACTCAAAGTGCCTCTGGGAAGAGAATCTTTGTCCCAATTATAACAAGCTCTATTTTGAATAGGAACTTAAATGCTTCTTTCTTACTGAAATTTGAAGGTGAGGTAGCTCTCACAGAATCTATATTTCTTTTGTAAGACTGGAAACACAATCCACCACAAGGAATTCCACATGCTCCTGCCAGAAACTGGTGGGTTCAGGGCCACTGGAGACTCTAACCCTGACACACACACACACACACACACACACACAGAGAGAGAGAGAGAGAGAGAGAGAGAGAGAGAGAGAGAGAAGCTCACCATCTGCCATCCAGCCATCCACCAGCACCTTGCACACTCTGCTCTGCTTTGCTGTAAACTGATAACTGTGGCATATGGATTCAAAATGTATTCAGGGAACAGGAGAGAGGGCATCTCTTGTGGCTTATTGTCGTTCTTCCTGTTGGCAAGAGTGACCAGGCAACTGATTTGTGGCTTTATCTGCTTTTGTGCACCCAATAAATAGTAACCCACTCGAGACAACAAAAACATTGATGAATCCCTACCTAATAAGGCCAGCTACTTAGGGTGAGGGAAAAAGCCCAGCATTTAGCAAAAGGAGGTTTTGCCTCCTCTTTTTATGTTGAAAAGCAGAGGGAAAGCTGCAGCACAAGCCCCGCCCCACCCCCATTCTTTAGTTCTGGGCTTTTGTGTCTGGGGATTGCTGAAGATAGTCTCCCCAGTGAGATAATTCAGAAGCTGGAGGTTGGCGGTTAACTCCACGAATGCTGGAGGATTGAGACCTGGGCACCATGAGTCCCCTGAAGGTGTGTGTGTGTGTGGGGGAGCAATAGGAAAACCATAGGTTCTGTCCACAATAACTTTTAAAAGTAAAGTTAAGGACATTTTGTTTTCAAAAGCAGTATTTTATTACCATGTAAGATTCAAGCAAAAAAGAAAAAATTAGAGGAAAAAAATCAGAATTCCAGCAACCATCGACAACTTTTAATTATGGTGTTTAATGTACTATTCAATTATTATTTTAAATAATATAGGTAATTTAGTGACTGTGTGGGGTACTTTGTATGGCTGAGTTACATTTCCTCACAACCACCCTAGTGTATTGATATTATTTTTTCCGTTTGACTGAAAAGGATCAGTTTCATATATTTCTTTCTATTTCCCTCTTCCTATGAATATTTAAGTGTGCTGGAATTACGTTGATGCAGGCTCATTCTTCTTCCAGTTCACAATGTGTGTGACTCCAAATTTCCTGAAACCATATTTTTAAGTCACTGCATAATTCTAGAGTATTATGGTATACTTTGCCATTTCTCTATGTTTTGATATTTATGCGTTTGCAAAAGTTTTCTTTGGTAAGAGGCGTGGCTTTGAGTATTTTTGTGCATGCAGCTTACTATTGCCTGAGGTCAGGTTGCAGAAATCTCCCAGGTGTTGAGCACCTCTGAGGGTCTGGGTAGGTAAGCCAAAAAACTCTGCAGAAAGATTCGATCAGTTTACCTCAGCTAGCTATGGATGAAATGATGACACAGTGCTGTCTTACCAGCATTGAGCAAAAGCCTTGTGCTCAGGTGATGGCTGTGTGGCCAAGTCTATCATACACATTTTGTTTTCTGCTGCTCCCCAAAGATGCATTGAACACCCTTAGCTGACTATAAAAACAAATGATATGTAACGGGTTATTTTTCCTCAATAAACACTGTGGAAGTTTGATATATTGTTCTTGCAGTTTTGCATTTTTTAAGTATTGGAAATTTTTAAAAAATATACTAGGTGTACTTACGGTGAGCAGCATGTGTGTTTTCCATTCCTGCAAAAGGAAGTAGAAGAGTACAGAAACCTGTTTGGGGCATTCATTAACTGATACAGTACAAGAATGAAAATGAAGGAATTCCATTGTTTCTTACATGACTATTGTGTTACTATTCTGAGGGAAAGAATTCTGGCTTGGAGAAGTTTCTACAAGCAACAGAAACTCTTTCGCAGCTTTCTTTCTCGTTGAAATTGCCACACTGTACAGCACATTAAGGACAGAGATCCTACATGATTTTTTTTAAAAAAAATTGATTAATTGACTATGCAATTTCCAGTTTAACACCAAGATTTTTTAATCATTTGCAATTATCTTTATATAAAGAAGATCGATTCAATATATACTATGTAAGGATTTCATCAGTTTGCACCCACTCAGAAACACAAAGTGTAAAAATACTGTTTCAGTACTAGTTATAGCATCACTTCACATTGGACAACACATTAAGGACAGATACTAGTACTCCAACAGTATTATCATTTTGTGTCTCTATGCGAGGGCAAACCGTTGAAATCTTTACGTAATATGTACTAAATTGATCTTCTGTGTATAAAGAGAATTGAAAATGAATCTTGATGTGAACAGAAGGGGAGAGGGAGCGGGAAAGGGGAGGGTGGGGGGAGGGAGGGAAGTTGTGGGGGGAGGGGAGCCATTGTGGTCCATGAGCTGTTCTTTGGAAATTTATATTCTTTAAATAAAAGCTTTATATAAAAAAAAAAAAAAAAAGAAATTGCCACACAATAAAGTTAGAGCTTTGGAAGGCCAAGCCTGACATAGAAACCACTGGTGGAGAGGAAGTGCAGTATATGTGTAGAGGAAGTGCAGTGTGTGTGTAGAGGAAGTGCAGTGTGTCGACAGGAAGTACAGTGTGTGGACAGGAAGTGCAGTGTGAGAGAGGAAGTGCAGTGTGTGAAGAGGAAGTGCAGTGTGAGAGAGGAAGTGCAGTGTGAGAGAGGAAGTGCAGTGTGTGGACAGGAAGTGCAGTGTGAGAGAGGAAGTGCAGTGTATGGACAGGAAGTGCAGTGTGTGGACAGGAAGTGCAAGGTATGGACAGGAAGTGCAGTGTGTTGACACGAAGTGCAGTGTGAGAGAGGAAGTGCAGTGTGAGGAGAGGAAGTGCAGTGTGAGAGAGGAAGTGCAGTGTGTGGACAGGAAGTACAGTGTGAGAGAGGAAGTGCAGTGTGTGGAGAGGATGTGCAGTGTGAGAGAGGAAGTGCAGGGTATGGACAGGAAGTGCAGTGTGTGGACAGGAAGTACAGTGTGAGAGAGGAAGTGCAGTGTGTGGAGAGGAAGTGCAGGGTATGGACAGGAAGTGCAGTGTGTGGACAGGAAGTGCAGTGTGAGAGAGGAAGTGCAGGGTATGGACAGGAAGTGCAGTGTGAGAGAGGAAGTACAGTGTGAGGACAGGAAGTGCAGTGTATGGACAGGAAGTGCAGTGAGTGTGGAGACGAAGTACATTCATGTTCAATGCTGGAAAGTGAGGAGTTAATGTTTTCCCACCTCCATTTTGTGTATTCCTTTTTCATTGTTTGGTGGCTGAAAAACCTGTTGGGGAATCTAAGTTCCTTTCTCAGTTTTGCCATTCTCTTCACCCTTTTGGGCTTCAGTTTCCTATACATAGTCACTTGGGTTGGCTGTTAATTGAACAGTTTCCAAAGTCCCTTTTCCAGAAAATGATTTGTAGTTTTGGGGTCTAGACTGAATTCCAATTGTGCATCAGATGATCACTGAGTTTGGGAATTAGATCAATGAAATGTCTTCATGGCCTAGGCCTTAGCCTCACTACTTGCTAGAAATGAAATATCCCAGGCCCACCGCCATCCCATGGACACAGAATCTGCTCCATAGCAGGGACCCCAGATGATATCAAAGTCATAATATTTCAGAAACACAGGGCCATATCTCCTCTTAGGTCTTTTCTGACCCCAAAACAAAATTTCTGAAATTTTCTTCTCTTTCCCAATGCTATTTCCCATTTTTTTCTCTACTGCTCTCCCTGGTACACTAGGGGAAATTTTCTTAGGGCTACTCTGTTCAGTGAGTTTGTAAGGCAACTGCAGGGGGCTCCCTCTATGGAGGAGAGTTGGGACTCAGGGGGTTAAATGCAAAACACATTGCCATAGGCCAGCTGCCAAGGCATCACATTCTGAAATCTGATAAATGAAAAATGGGCATGGTATCAAATTTAATCACATTTGTATTCAGATGTTGTTGAGAGCAGACACTGATTTATGAACTAGCAACAGACACCAGATTTCCTGCCTATGTTATATACATATGAATGGGTGGGCGCATGGAGAGATAAACAGACTGAGATTATGTTCCAGTGACACTATGGCACCAGGCCTGTTTATAACCCAGCGCTCATCAAACCCGTGTTAAAAATACTGCAGATAGTATTTTCTCCTGGACAGGGCTGGTTGGGTCACATTTTACCCTGAAGGACAGACTTTGTTCAAAGGATTCTCTTGCTTGGTTCACTCAGGTTTGGGAATGTCCCTGCTTTGCTCTGTAGCTGCAGGGTAGTTGCTGACAGACAGTGCTCTCCATGGGATTAGCATGGGTACAGGGACATTCAAACCATGGCTGTGTTGTCTTGCACAACCTCTCTTTCCTCAACAACTCCCTTAGAATCTACTCAACAGTGCAGAGGCTGCTATGTCCATCGGGACTCCTGGCCAAGGCCAAGGCTGTCTGATGAGCAGCAAGTGTCTGCTGCGGACGAGGACAGCCCTCAACGTGGGTTAATAAAGGAGAGAAGCAGGCCGGTGCAGTAGCTCAATAGGCTAATCATCCGCCTTGCGGCGCTGGCACACCGGGTTCTAGTCCCGGTCAGGGCACTGGTCCTGTCCCAGTTGCCCCTCTTCTAGTCCAGCTCTCTTCTGTGGCCCGGGAGTGCAGTGGAGGATGGCCCAAGTGCTTGGGCCCTGCACCCCATGGGAGACCAGGAGAAGCACCTGGCTCCTGGCTTCAGATCAGTGTGGTGTGCCGGCTGCCATGGCCATTGGAGGGTGAACCAATGGCAAAGGAAGACCTTTCTCTCTGTCTCTCTCTCTCACTGTCCACTCTGCCTGTCAAAAAACATAAATAAAATAAAATAAAATAAAATAAAATAAAATAAAATAAAGGAGAGAAGCAGTCACACAGAGCGGAGGTTGATGCTCTGTGTTCTCAGAGCCACAGTAGTGAATGTGAATCACTGCATGATGACAGTCTCTGTTCTAGTGCAGAGCCATCAGACCCTCACTGCAGCATGTGCTCTTGTCCAGGCCTTTGACATGTGAGGCGTCGTGAACTGGGCAATTCCAGCCAACTGTATCTTTCAAACGTCACATGGATATGTTTCTTCACTTTTTTTGTTTTTTTAAAGGTTTATTTACTTATTTGAAAGGCAATGTGACAGAGAGATGGGGAGAGAGGAGAGAGAGAGAGAGAAAGAGAGAGAGAATCTTCTACCTGATGTTTCACTCCCCAAATGGCTGCAATGGCTAGGGCTCGGCCAGACTAAAGCCAGGAGCCAGGAGCTTCATCTGGGTCTCCTACATTGGTGGCAGGAGACCATACGTTGAGCCATCTTCTGCTGTTTTCCCAGGCATGTCATCAGGGAACTGGATCAGAAGTGGAGCGGCAGGGACTTGAAGCATCCTGGGATGTCAGCCTCAGAGCCAGAAGGTTGACCTGTGGCACTGCAATGTGTTACCCCATTCATTCCTTTCAAAAAACATTCATTGGGACCCTGTGTTCTGCTCTTCCCAGAAGTGACAGAAATTGAAGACTCATGGTGTGTTGCTTAAAAAAAAATCCTAAATCTCTAAGAACAAGTCAAATGCGTGCAGACCATTGCAAACTGGTTAGGAGGAGTGCATGAGCTCCTCTCACAGAGCAGGGAGATCCAGAGGAGGCCCTAAACTGGACAGAGAGGGTATCAGGACAATATTCCTGGAAGAGGAAACGCTGAGATGTGTCCTGCTTGGCCTTTCCCGTAACGAAGGTCGGGCATCTTTGTGGAGAACAGTGGAGGGGCTGGGCTGTCTCAGTGTGGGACACTCCAGGGACAGTAAGCAGCTGGCGTACACTGGGAATGAGAATGCTGTGGATGCCAGGAGACAGGGCAGAGCAGCGGTTACTGCGGTGTGTGTGGTTTTGTTTTATCCTTGGGGAAGAAATCATGATGACTGCCACCTGAACAAATGGCTTGAATGAGGCAGAGGGAGGTGACCATGCCAGCGACCCAAGGGAGCTCAGCCGGCACAGGCGGTCTCAGGAAAGGGATCCAGAATGGAGCCATTCTAGCTTGGTATGCTGCGGCTCTTCCCAACCAAATGGCAGATCTGAGAAACAGGGTGTTGACTGGGACTCTGTGGAATTCTCAGATACGACCTTGCCATTTACTTTGAGAAAGCATCACCCAGAGGAGGAGTTTGCTTTGTTTTTATCTACCTCTGACTTTGGTGGAGTGGGGAGAGGACTGGTCCTGTTGTGTAGGGGGAGGAACGGATGACAGCCCATATCTCCCTCCTCTGGAGAGAACTCCCTAACAGTGACCTGAGGGCCTCTCGCAGAGTTCCTTCAGGAAACAGAAGAGCATGTTCCAGCCAGCGAGAATCCCTTATTTCTCTCGATTTTCAGTCCTGGTTTTGTATGTTGCTTTATCTTAATTAAGTTGTCTCCTGGTGGGGGATCTCCTTGTTGTATCATTCACAGAGCCTGAAGCATTATATTATATGTAAAAAGTATTGGTGCATGTTTGTTAATTGATTTGTTGGAATTGTTTTTCATTGAACACATTGCCAAGAAGCAGCCAAACCCACAGTTAGGAACGTGTTAGGCGAAAGCTGTTCAGGACAATGTTTCTTGGTTCTCATGCCTTAAAGATCTTAAAATAACAAATGTTTATTGGACACTTTGCTATGTGGCAGGTATTGTGCTAAGCCATTACTTGTATTATCTTATGCAATCTCAAAGCAATTTTGCGGCATAAATGATGCAAATATTCTTTAATAATGGAGGAAAATGAGACTCGGAGACATTGTCATTTCTTTGAGGTTAGCAAAACTGCCAATTCAGAACTGAACCTTGCACCTGCTGACTTCAATGGCCGTGAAACTCATCCCTACACAGAGAGCGTTCACCATCGCTTTCTTCACTTCCTCTGCCATCTAAAACGTGGTCTTCAAAGATTAGAAAAGCAAGAGTTACCCATTTCCTAATCAGTACCAGCACCTATATCTTGCAACAGGCATTTTCTACTCACAAGTTTTAAGAAAAGTGTACTGCCAGATACTTCAGGTAAAATAAATAATTTCAGGCCTGATGTTCCCATCTACAAGTCTACAAGTCTTGTAGTCCAGTTGAGGATGCATAACAGAAAGACTTATGAAGTTAAATTCTAGACGATGGCATCCTCGCAAGATCCTTACAGATAACCCAGTGGAGGGAGGAATATTGGTCACAGTGGATGTTCATTTTACAGGAAACTTAGAGAGTTGTGATTCTTCAGATGTGCATATTATGACAAATTGATGGAATCCTCACAGAGCCAGATTTCAGCTGTATGTCATTTATTAATAAATATGTATTGGTGGATAGATCAATAATTCAAGGTCTCAGAAATGGAGTAGGTAGGTGGATGAGTCAGTAGAAGTCTCCCTGCTATAGTTGTTCGAGATGAGGCTGGATGAGAAGCTTTCTAACCCCTGATGGGAAATTACTATATTGGGTGAGAGAGACTGGTTGGCTTGTCTAGCGTTTAGGATTTGTGACTTTCTCTAGTGATTTGGCTAGTGGCTCAGCTTTCTATGTTCTGTTCCTGTGTTGATTGGAACTTCTTCCCTGAAATGACCCCCACACCCATGAATCTGAGGGAAGGAGAATGAAGTCCAGGAAAACATTTTTTCCAGTTTCAGTCAGTCCTTGATTTGAAGTTCACATAGACCTCAGAGGCTCAGTGCTGTGATAGGCAGGTGGATAGGGTTAAATCGATTAGATTTGTGAGCTAGAGACCACACCTTTGCCTACCCCTTTTGTGAGCTCACACTCCTACCTGATCTCACCTGTACACCCACCTGCCACTCAGACTGTGTAACCGCTCCCTATCGGAAGTGAAGAAAAGACCTGGAGCTCGTGGGCCCCTCCGCTGTTGTCCTGCGCCTTTGGGCACACGGCCTCCTGGCTGCCTCTCTGCCTCTGCTCTCCTGCCTGCATGCTTTGCTCCACGTAGCCCCTCAGCCTGCTCTCGGCCTGGTATGGACACAGCTTGTGCTTCTAGACTTCTTTCTCTGCTAAATAAATCCCTCACTCTCCTGTGTGTTTCTTTCACTGAATAAATGCTAAAACCTTACCATGTCTCCTGGTTTATTAGAGCTGATATTCACAATTCTTATCTGAACAGACAGCAGGAACCCTCCATGTATTAATATTAAAAATTATTAATACAGCTGGGTGATATCAATATCACCATCAGCATCGCATGCCTGCTCAAAATAGGAGCCAAAGGATCTCGGCAGTAACGTGATCAGCAATTTTGGATTCCAAGAACTGATTGTTCTCATTGGAGAGAATTAGTTCAGATTAGAAGATGGAAACCCTACTGCATCTCCTCAAGACTTATACTACAATGTGGATAGTATTTTAGGTTTATTTTCAAAGTCCTGCCACTCTTAAAACCTGCCAGAAGCCAAGTCTGAAGAAAGAACATCCTAATCCTTATGGCCATTTCACAAGGGCCTGGTTGGTGCCTTGACCTTGTATCAGTCTTGGGTGGGGCAAGGGTGCTGTCATGTTTCCTGTCCAGGAGCCAACCAAAAGTGCAGAGCTCGTGTGAAAATCAAGACCTTCAAAGAGGTGTTTTCAAATTGTGTGCAGCAAAGAGAAACTGGGTTCTCTGTTGGAATCAACCCTTATGCATGTGTTTCTTGTTTGGACTGGGATGTTAGGGCAGTAGGCAGGGAGGATGGCTGTCCTCATGAAATCGAGCTCTGAGCAAGGAGGCAGAATCTGAAAGCCAGCCTCTCAGCATACTGACTGGTTGACTTTGAGTGAATCACTTTACTTCTCCATGACTTGTGTGGAAGACAAAATATATGATCAGTTCAAATAGCTCCTAAATTGTTGGTGAGAATTAAATGAGAGTCCATGCAAAACTTGAAGACGAAGTCTGGCGCAAAGCACTTAGAAAAATGCCAGCTTTTATTATACTAGAAGTAATGAATGGACATTCCTAGGAGGGAAAAAAAAGGGAATACCATGAGAACATAGTGAAAGGAACAAAAAGAAATAAATAGATGAAGATTGAGGTGACTTCAAGGAAGAAGTCAGGCCATTGGGAGAGTTAGCTTTGTCATAACCTGGTGTCTAAATGCATTTGCAAACTTGAGATTTAACCTCAGCTTTCCTGCTGAGGGCTTGCTCTCAGCATCTGATGAACTTGGATGTTCAGGGTGTGCTCAGTGGCTGGTTGAGTGGCACACAGCTTTACTTGGAACCAAGATCACTTTGTGTTCTCTGAGGTTTGCAAGATCGCCTTGATGACTCATCCTCCCCGTGGAAGCTCCTTAAGATGGAGCTAATGCTGTCTCAGCCCAGCGCTCCTGTGTGATGATTATCCATCATCTGGCTGAATATGGCCTGGCTTCTGGTCTGCATGACTTCCTCCCGCATGCTCCCACTGGACACTGCTGTCCTGAGATTGTAGAAGGTCTGTCTTCTGAAACATTAGAGACCCTTTCCACAACAGGGGCGAGGGGAGAGATAATAGATACAATACTCCATCTCAAACCAGGGGTCTGAAAAATGCTTTGCAGTCCAGAACTGCATGTTGGAAAGTAGCTGAGTAAGCACAGAAATGCATGTACAGTTGCATCTCTTAATCTTTTAATCATTTTCTTCAATATCATCCAGATAGCACAGACACATTTGAAGACTTCAACTGAGACACAAGCAGTCGGTGACTTTTGCAGACTCTCACACCCATGTCCCCATCACACATATGCATGGGATCTTCCTGTCCTCATAATGCAAAGACGCATCTCTGACTCAGAAACCTGCAGTGCATCACAGTTCTCTCTTTGGTCTCCCAGCCTCTGCCAGAATAACTGGCATGCAAGAGGCTCTGGGAGTTAAATGAAGCGAGAAATGAAGGCAACATTAAAGGAAGAGGGTTAACCAGGCTGCAGGTTCAAGCCCCCCATCTCAGAGGACCAGCAGTCATGTTGATGTTTTTATGCTTTCTTGAATGTAAAAGTCACACTACACTTTCCTTCTCAGTGACCACATATAAAAGGATCATTTATAATTAATATACCAAGTTCTTAATAAAGCAAACCAAATGTCATCCTACCATACCAAGTCATTATTTCCACTGGGTAAGAGCACTTTTGACCCATAAAACTAAAAAAAAAAAACTGTGAGATCAGGTGACTTCAGTGGATAAAAATATTATTGTCTTATTACCAAAAATATATACCCAACTGTCCTCATAATCTTTATTGTGGTTGCAGGCTACAAACCAAATCTGAGTCCGTAAGCTTTTAATAAAAGTAAGGGGGATCGTGTGACTCACTGGAGAACTGTATGTTGAAGAATGAAACGCCTTCTGTGTCCACAGAGCTCCTTGAGGGGCCTGTGCTGTCCACCTCCCACCCCCATCCCATCCTTTCTGGGTCCAAGAAGTAGGGACCATTCTCTGCATTCCTGATCTCACGTCCAGACTGGGGCCCCAGGGGTACTTACTCAGTATTTTCTGAATGTTCAAGTAGTGTTAAGAGGTACAAATTCTGGGAGTATCAGAATTCCTAGAAAACTGTATTTTCAAGAATGAGAGTCCTGGGCTCCTTGGCCACTGGCTACACCGTCTTCTTCCCCATATCACTCTCTGTGGGGAGGGAGGCTCTCACCAGGCGGATGTAAGGTCCTCCCTGCTGTCCGTCATGCTGTGAGTCTACCCACAGTGACAGATGATGAACTTTGTCCTCTTCTTGGCAGTGTGCTTGGTGCAGTTCTTCCTGGAAAAACCTTTCTAATTCCGTGACATATGATGGTCATAAATATTTGAGCACTCCTGTGCACTTTCTTAATGGAAGGTACAAACAAAAGCTCAATTATGAGTCTCGTTAGGAAAAGTCGATCAATTTCTCTTGGAATATTTTGGTGTGCAGAACTTGTCTATACATTCTTTTTTTTTTTTTAGATCTTATTTAATTTATTTGACAGGTAGAGTTACAGACAGTGAGAGAGAGAGAGACAAAGAGAAAGGTCTTCCCTCCACTGGCTCATCCCCCAAATGGCCACTATGGCTGGCGCTGCACCGATCCAAAGCCAGGAGCCAGGTGCTTCTTCCTGGTCTCCCATGCGGGTGCAGGGGCCCAAGCACTTGGGCCATCCTCCACTACTTTCCCAGGCCACAGCAGAGAGCTGGACTGGAAGAGGAGTAACTGGGACTAGTTGAACCATATGGAATGTTGGAGCCGCAGGCTGGTGATTAACCTAGTGTGCCATGGCACCGACCCCTTGTCTATACATTCTTTAAAAGGAGGCAAATCAATTTCATTAACATTTTGTGTTGAGAAAAAATATAAGGGTTTTTGCCCATCTTTTGAATGTATACCAGAGACAACACAGGTCCAGAGAGCAGTTTGCAGAATAAGAGACTCCTTAAACTTAAAGGTCTGTCATTATAACTCTTTACATTATTTTCTATCTGATTTTGAAATTAAAGAAACTTGGTCCCCTTCTCCACACACACATCTCATTCAGCTTTTTACTTAGGATGCTAAGACCTTCCTGGAATCTATGAACATGGGAGATTTCTTCATTTTTTTTGTAGAGGAGGACTTTTTAAAAAAGATTTTTTACTTTATTTTAAAAGCAGAGCTAGGGCTAGAGCAAGAGCGAGAGTGAGAGAGATTGAGAGAGAGGAGTGTTCCACCTGCTGGTTCACTCCACAAATGTCTGAGGGTGGCCAAGGCTGAGCCAGCTTGAAGCCAGGAGGCTGGAATGCCAAAGGGGTCTCTCACGAGGGCAGCAGGTGCTCAAGTTCTTGAGGCATCACCCACTACTTCCTGGGAATGTGCGTTAGCAGGGAGTTGGACTGGAAGCAGAGCCACTGGGACTCAAACTGGCATCACAGGTGGTGGCTTCACCTGCTGCACCACAAGAGGTCTTTCACATCCTGAGTTAAATTTATTCCAAGGATGTTTTTGGCGGAGGGTGGGATTATTGTGAAAACTATTACTTTTGTAATTTTTCTCAGCAATTTGTTATTGCTGTATGGAAATGCTGTACAAAATGACTTTCGTGTTGCTTTTGAATCTGGTAACTTTACTAATTTGCTAGTTCTAATAGCCTCTTGATAGAATTTTTAGCTTTCTCTCTGTATAGAAATCAGGCCATCTGCGTACAATGATGACTTCTTTTCCTTCTTGTATGGCTTTTCTTTCTTTCTCTTGCCTAATTACCTTGTTTAAATCATCCATAGTTAAATAATATCATATTAAATAAGAGCAGTAAAAGTGGACATTCACAGTGGTTCTTTCAGCCTTTTCTCATTCCATATGATGGAGGCCGTGGGTTTGTCATATATACTTTTACTATGCTGAAGCCCTTTGGTTGCTATTTTTTACGGTCTTAATCATTAACAGATACTGCATTTTAGTAAACGCTTTATTTGCGTCTATTGAGCTGACCATATGATTTTTATCCTTCACTGTTGATGTGATATACTATGTTTATTGATTTGCAGATGTTTAACCATCACTGTACATGCCACTTGATCATTATGTATGATTTTTCTTGTTGTTGGAATCGATATGCTAGGATTGGTTGAGAAGCTTTGCATCTGTGTTCATCAGGTGTATTGGTACACCATTTTCTTTTTTACTGTGTTCTTGTCTGGTTTTCAGACAATGGTAATGTTGACCTCACCGAACGAATTTGGGAAATCTTCCCATTCAATTTTTTGGAATAGGTTCAGAAGTATTAGTGTTGGTTCTTTCTTAAATGTTTGGTAGAATTCTGAAGTGAAGTGATCTAATTCTAGACTTCTTTAGTTGGTAGACTTTACTGATTCAGTATCAGTACTCATTATTGTTCTGTTCAGGTTTTCTATATCCTCATGGTTCCATTTTGGTAGGTTAAACGTGTCCAGAAATTTACTCATTTCTAGACTTTCCAGGTTCTTGGCAAGTAGGTGCTCATAATTGTCTGTAATAATTGTATGTCTTCCTGCAGCATCATTTGTGATAGCTCCCTTTTCAGCTCCAATTATTTTTTATGTTAGTCTTCTTTCCTCTTTTCCTAGTCTAGCTAAGGTTTTATTGATTCTGTTCATCTTTTCTGAAATCTTTTCATTTCGTTGACCCTTTGTATTATTCTCTGAGTTTCTATTTTATTTATTTCTGTTCTAATCCTCATATTTCTTTCATTCTATTGATGTTGGGTTTGATTTGTCCTTGTTTTTCTATGTTCTTGAGATTCATTGTTATGTTTGTTTCTTCAATGTTTTTCTAGTATGTTTAATTTGAACACTTATGACTCTAAAATTCTCTATTACATTTTTTGCTGCAATCCTATAATTTTTGGTGTATTGTTGTCAGTGCTACTCAAGGTAATTCACAGATTCAGTGTAATGCCCATCAAAATACCCATGAA
Organism: Sylvilagus floridanus; assembly: GCA_949820135.1. Taxonomy (NCBI): domain Eukaryota; kingdom Metazoa; phylum Chordata; class Mammalia; order Lagomorpha; family Leporidae; genus Sylvilagus; species Sylvilagus floridanus. Next base: position 40,723,183 of record OX463246.1, read on the forward strand.
AATCTTCAAATAACTACAAAAGACCAATATAAATTTATATAGAGACATAAATGACCTTGAATACCAAAGCAGTCTGGAACAAACAAGCAAAACAAAAACAAAAACAAAAACAAAAACAAAGCTAGATGCATTACAATACCAGATTTCAAGATGTACTACAGAGCTCTTGTGGCCAAAATGTCATGGTGCTATAAAAAGAACAGACACATAGAGGAATAAAGCAGAGTAAAGACTCCAGAAATGAATCCACACATGTATAGCCAACTGCCCTTTATTTTTTTTTATTTATTTATTTTTTTATTTTGTGACAGGCAGAATGGACAGTGAGAGAGAGAGAGACAGAGAGAAAGGTCTTCCTTTGCCGTTGGTTCACCCTCCAATGGCAGCCGCGGCTGGCGCACTGCGGCCAGCGCACCGTGCTGATCCGATGGCAGGAGCCAGGTGCTTCTCCTGGTCTCCCATGGGGTGCAGGGCCCAAGCACTTGGGCCATCCTCCACTGCACTCCGGGGCCACAGCAGAGAGCTGGCCTGGAAGAGGGGCAACCAGGACAGAATCCGGTGCCCCGACCGGGACTAGAACCTGGTGTGCCGGTGCTGCAAGGTGGAGGATTAGCCTGTTGAGCCACGGCGCTGGCCCCAACTGCCCTTTAAAAAATTCAACAAAATTAGGGGGCCGGCATTGTGGTGCAGGTGGTTAAAGGCCTGGCCTGAAGTGCCAGGATCCCATATGGGCACCGGTTCTAGTCCCAGCTGCTCCTCTTCCAATCCAGCTCTCTGCTGTGGCCTGGGATAGCAGTAGAGGATGGCCCAAGTCCTTGGGCCTCTGTACCCACGTGAGAAATGCAGAAGAAGCTTTGGCTCCTGGATTTGGATCAGCGCTGCTCCTGCAGTTGTGGCCATCTGAGGAGTGAACCAGTGGATGGAAGACCTCTCTCTCTGTCTCTACCTCTCTCTGTAACGCTGTCTTTCAAATATATAAAATAAATCTTCAAAAAATGCACCAAAACTGTACACTGAAGAAAGGATATTCTCTCCAAAAGTTGATGGTGGGAAAACTGGATGTCTATATTCAATAGATTGAAACAAGACTCCCTACTTATCATCCTATACACAAATAACCTCAAAATGCATCAAAGAGCTGAATGTACCACCTGAAACTATAAATCTACCAGAAGAATACTTAGGGGAAACTCCAAGAAACTGGTACAGGCAATGACTTTTTGGATAAGACACCAAAATCATATACAACAAATACAAAACTAGACAAGTGAGATTGTGTCACCTTGAGAAGCTTCTGTTCATGAAAGGGAACAATTAGATAGTGGAAAGACAATAGACAGAATGGGAGAAAATACTGACAACTTATACATTTGACGAAGACTTATTAACCAGAATATGTAAGGAACCAAAAAAACTCAATGATTAAGAAATAAGCAATCTAGCTAAGAAATGTACAAAAGAACTGAATAGATATTACTCAAGGAAAGAAATATAAATAGCCAACAAATACACAAAAATATTCCATATCATGAAATTCAGATTAAAATCATAGTGAGTTATCATCTCACCCCAGTTAATGGCTTTAAGTAAACACACACACACACACACACACACACACAACAAATGCTGATGAGGATGTAGAGAATAGAGACATTTTATATATCCTGGTCGGAATGTAAATTAGTTCAGTCATGGATAACAGAATGGAGTTTCTCAAAAAACTGAAAATAGGTCTACCATATGATCCAGCTATCCCACTTCTGGATATATATCCAAAGGAACTGAAATTAGCATACCAAAGATATACCTACATTCTTGTTAATTGCAGTACTACACACAATAGCTAAGATGTGGAATCAACCTATATGTCCATGAACAAATGAATGTATAAAAAATGCAGTGCATATGCACAGTGGCATATTATTTAGCCATAAAACACAACAAAATCCTGACATTTCCAGCTAACTTTATTGAACTGGAGGTATTATGTTAAGTGAAATAAGCCAGAGAGAAAGACAAGTACCATATGTTTTCCTTCATATGTGGAAGTCAAAAAATAGCTAATCTGAATTTAGAATAGTGGTTAGAATAGTGATTGCCACAAGCTGGGGGGTAGAGGACTAGAAGGAAGTCAGATAACAGAGTGGCAGCACGCTCTGGTCAGTGCTCTAAGGCACCACCGAGGGGCCACAGTTCCCAATCCTGTAATATATTCTTCTTAAAGATCCAGATGAGAAGATTTGAGAGGCTCCAAACAGGAAAAGATAAGAAAAGTGGAATACTGGCTGCCTTGTTTTACTGGTTCATGCTGTGAACATGGATTGAAGTATTGCCCTGTTCCTCATAAAACACACAAATATTACAGGTGAATCAAAAATTTAAATACAAATACATTTTAAAAATTAAAAAAAGTCTTCTAGAACATCAGACTTAGTGATATTGAATAGAAATGAGAGCGCCAGAATCTTGCTACTAGTTCTGCCCTTGTAGATTGTGGTCATAGACCAATGACTTCACCACTCTCAGTTTTGAATTTTTCATTTATAGAGTTATCATGATTTTTGTACCCTTCCTGGCTGAAGTTTTCCATTTTTCCATCTCTGAAACTGAATATTCTGTGACTGTAAATTTCTCCAAAACAAAATCCGGCAAGAAAGTACAGAAAGAACATCAATGGCTCACTATCACACTTATTTTTAGTTCCTCCCAACTACATTGCAGTTTTATCCTGAATCAGTAATACAAACGATGTATGAGATTGTAATGTTTTGTGAAGTATTATGAAGTTAGAGCTCATTGGAATTTTAGAGGGATACCATTAGGAATCGGAATGACACAAAGCAGAAAATGGCATGCTTAACTGGACCTATTTGCGAACTGGGTGTATTAAACCTTGCATCTTCCTAGGAGACAGAAATAGTGTCAAATTCTGTGAATTAAGCTATGGATCAGATTTACTTTTTGTATCCTATGAGCACTGCTGATGTTGGAGCTCAGATAAAATCAAAGTCTTAGGGCTGGTGTTGTGGTATAGAAGGTAAAGCTTCCGCCTACCATGATGGCACCACATATGGGAGAAAGTTTGAATTCCGACTGCTCCACCTCTGATCCAGCTCCCTGATAATGGCTTGGGAAAAAGCAGTGGAGGATGGTCCAAGTGATTGGGCCCCTTCCACCCATGTGCGAGACCTCTGGAAGAAGCTCCTGGCTCCTGGCTTTGACAAGGATCATCCTGGCCATTGTGGCCATCCAGAGGAGTCAATCAGAGGACGGATTTCCCTCTCCCTCTTTCTATATCTGTCTCTCTGTCTCTGTCTCTGTCTCTCTCTGTCTCTGTCTCTCTCTCTCTCTCTCTCTCTCTCTGTGTGTGTGTGTGTATGTGTGTCTTCCTCTCTGTAATTCTGAGTTTCAAAGTAAATAAATAAATCTTGGGGTGGGCATGATGGCTTAGCAGGTAAATTCAGCGCCTGCAGTGCTGGCATCCCATGTGAGTGCTGGTTTGAGTGCTGGCTGCTCCACTTCCTGCCCAGCTCTCTGTTACAGCCTGGAAAATCAGTGGAAGATGGCCCAAGTCCTTGGGTCCCTGTACTTGCATTGGAGACCTGTAAGAAGGTCCTGGCTCCTGGCTTCGGATTACCACAGCTCTGGCTTTTGTGGCCATTTAGGGAGTGAACCAGGAGATGGAAAACTTTTCTCTCTATCTCTCCCTCTCTTTGTTTGCAAGTTTAAAATTTCAAAAAAAAATGTCTTTGGGGTGTGGGACCATTCTATCTGATTGATGCATCTTGCATCTTACGTTAAGACGGCTTGGCTTTGTGTGAGACAAATGCATAGAGTCGCCACTTTATTCAGCTCTGCTGGAGAGCCTCTGAGATGAAACCAACATGCTCCTTCCATGCGACCCATGGCTCACTTTGAATGTCCCCATGAAGTCCATTGTCCTTTGTCAGGAAAATGAACTACAGGAGATGGGAAAGGAAAAAGCTCATTCCTCCAAATAATGAGCACTTAGATTTTCTCAGCTTTCTAGTAAAAGGTTGAATTACCAGATAGCATCTCTCTGCTCATTTTAAAGGCAGTTTGTTGTTTTTAAGCACTCACTCCTTTCCATTTCCAGCTTAAAGACTAATGTGCACAAAACAAAAGAGGAAAGGTTAAAAGATTCTCATTCATGTGTTTGCCATTTTATTTCTCCTATCAACTATTTTCTGTTGCTGATAGATATATCTTGGGGATATAAAATATGCATGCCTTTAACACGATTAAATAGGAATCTAGGCAAATAAATTCGAGAAGAAAAGCTTGTAACAACTGTACCTTCTTACATATCATTTAAATCAGCCAACAGCTAGAGAAAAGAATTTCAGAAAGAAGTAATACTTGCTTTGTGAAATAGGAGTAGGTGTTAGGTGCAAGATGAAAGAAGAGAAAGGACATTCTAGTGATGGGATCATTATGCTTAAAGGCCAATAATCAAGGAGCAGCAAACATTCAAACAAAATTGAAGGCATGGTGCATACAGGTGATGAGGTCAGAATAGGTCTGATTGCAGAGCTAAGTGCAAGTTAAATTGTACTCAAATGAGCAGAATCCTTAAAATAAGGGTGAGTGTGGTGGCAGGAGGGAGAGCCCACTGGTGTGTTTTCGGCAGGGGTGACACAAGCCTGGGGGGTATTTAGACAGATAACCCATGGTACAGTTTCTGGGCTGTATTTGGAGAGGGGGAATTTGGAAGAAGGGGTCAAGCTAGCATGTTGGCTCTAATAGAGGGTAATAGAGACAAGCGACATGGCTGGGGCCAGACTTGAGGCAGTGGTAGATATATGGATGCAGCAGATTGAGCAAAGCAGTTGCAAGAGATTTTTAGGGAAGCAGGAGGTATAGGAATGGTGATGTTGTGAATGTAGGGCATCATGACCACACATAATGGTGAAAGAAGAGTAGGCAATGATAGGCAATGCTCAGAAGTATTGATGAATTCACAGAACATCCTGGAAAGATTCAGTTGACTCTGACAACCATAGACACTTTAAGAAGATGCATCAGTATGGAGTCAAAGAAAACTTAGTGTTCATCCATCACTATTTCCTGCATGACCAGTTTTCTTTATGACTACAGGTCATTGTGAGAATGCAATTACAACTGCCGCCCATGACGGTCTCTGGCTATGCATTAGTTTTAGTCTGTAGACTCTTGGCTTGTCTTAGAGAACTGTGTCTCTTGAACTCAGAAATTACATATGTTTCACCTGTATATATTCATGCTGGTTAGTTCTGGGGCTTTTTTCATTCAAGAGGGAGAAAGAGAGAGGGTGGAGGAAGGGAAGGAGGAGGGAGAGGGAAGGGGGAGGGACAAAGGAGGGTGAAGGGAGAGGGACAGAACAAGCAGTAACAGGAATTCAATCCAGGTCTCCCATGTGGGTGGTAGGAAGACAATTACTTGAACCATCACTGCCACTTTCCAGGATTTGCATTAGTAGGAAGCTAGAATCAGGAACAAGAACCAGCCATTGAACCCAGGCACTCCAATGTGTGATGTGGGCATCTTAACTGGCTGAGTTATTGATATATTAGATCTATTCAATAACAATTTGCTTAATAAGTAAATTGAATCTGCACTGAAACAGTGACCTGCTAACTCCATGACTGCGTTGGAGGATGGTTTTTCCCTAGAATCTGAGATGTGCATCTGTTTGCATTGAAAACTTGGGGGACTGCCCTTGTCTCCACTACTCGTCTTTGGAGCCCATTTCAGTCCCCCACACAAAGTCATAAATTTTGCTTCAAGGAGCAACATTTTCTTTTCCTGTGCATGTGTTATCTTTCCACCATGTTCCAAGCTTCATTACCTAATTGAAACCTGTAGCCTGGTAGTTTCTCCTGCTCACTCCACCCAGAACCTATATCCTTCACCCACATGAGGACACGAATGACAGACTTCGTTTAAAGATGTCACCTCTTAATAGCAAAGTTTCGACTTTCTCAAGGTCAGTGTTGGAAATAGAATCATATTTTCCCCTTCTAGGCTACCATGACAGTTAATGTAAACTTCTGTTGCAGTGTTTATCACATCATAAATATTGTGACAGTCTTTTTATTAGCTTTCTATCATTCTAAATGCTGAGTTTCTCCAGGGCAGAGGCTGGATCATGGTTACCACTTCAGCCTCAATCACTTGACAAAACATACTGTTGAATAAATACTTGAGCTTCCATCCCGAAACCAACAGTTTTAGTGGAGAAACTTCCTTAGTCTACTGGAATCACAACACCATATCTATCATTTCAACACTTTCTCTCATCTCTTATCTATTCCTTCCCTCCCTCTCTCTGTTTCACCTATTTGTTTATATATACTCATATAATCATATTTACATTTAAAAAATTGAACCTAATGAATATTTTCTCTATAGTCTTGCTATTGGTCGGTGTGTGGACCACCTAAAAAAACAATGGATAGCCTTTCCCTCATAGAACATAGGAAAGAAGGAAGACTGGATCATGAGTCAAGAAGCCTACACAGTTGTCTCAACGTGTCTTAGCTCTAGCAGTTGTCTCAATGGGTGCTCAGTGTTGCATGTCATAGCCATGGGGCTGTGGACAAGTCATTTTCAGGGAAGCTTGTAGCTATCGTGGTTGTCTAGGTAGTAGTGGAAATAGCAGTTAAATTTCTATCTGACCCCCAAAGGAATTGTCTGGAAGTGACACAGGAAGGATTCCTGAGTGACAAGAGGCATGTCTTGAGTATCTTTGCTCCCAGGCTTCAACAGGAAGTGTGTCTGTGCTGTGCTATAGGGTAACACAACACCCAGATATAAAGCACAAGCAAGTCTGGCGTTGGAAGACCTTCAGCTACCCCTGGGGTTCTGAGAAGATGGGCATCTCATAGCAGGAGAGTTTGTCTCTGTACATAATGTCCTTCTAGCTTCCTGCAATCGCTCTTCCCTACAAACCTGAGGTTGAGAAAAGGTGTGGAGTTTATTAAATCCTGCTGTCCCTGGTGAGCTTTGAGTCCTTTTCCTGATATAAGGAAAGACTTACATGCCCAGCCTTCATTCACTAGATGTGTTTCTGTTAGGACTGACCAGAATCAGCAGGTACTGCACAAGGAGGGGTGGAAGGTCACAGCCTCTCACACAAGTGGCAGGGGACCTTCCATTCTTGGAAGGAGCAATGAACTTCAAAACGCCCAACATGGCAACTTTCAAAACATGTGTGTGAGCAGCAGCCACCAAAGGTGACGGTTGATGAATTTAGTGGTCAGAGTAGGAAGAGAAGGTTGCAAGTGACAGGGGCATTGGCTGGTGAGGACAACAAGCAGGACACCTTGACCATTTGCAGTGTTGTGAACTGTGCAGGTCAGAGTGCCAGCCACAGCCTTCTCGCTGCAGCTCATCACTGTCAGCCAGAGCACTTCTGAGGACAACACCCTGCAGAGCAGAGAGAACTCAACTGATGTGCAAGAGGCTGAGGAATGCGATGGGAATTCAAAATGAATCCACCCTCTAGTGCTTCCTGTAAGTTTGAATGAAACAGTAAATGGAGCTTGCTGAGCTCACCCCTCAAAGGGTATGAAGGGAAAACATCTCTAAAGACACAAAGATCCAGGTCAACGTTGGCCTCTGTGTGTTGGAGAACCTTATACCTTTTCCATTGTCCCTTTAGGTTTCAGCGTTGATAAATTAACACCACATACAATTGCAGAGGAAAGGGTATGAGGTACTTGATATGTTACATCCAAAGGCAAATAATTCATTAATATTGTTTGTTGCTTGACCCCTGGGCCCCCATATCTATCTATCTATCTATCTATCTATCTATCTATCTATATAAATATGTGTGTGTGTGTGTATATATATATATATATATATATATATATAGAGAGAGAGAGAGAGAGAGAGAGAGGATATAATTGGTTCAAGAGTGGGCCAATCTGAAGTTAGGGGACAGAAGTTTCTTAAGGGTTTCCCACGTGGGTGGCAGGGGCCCAAGCACTTGGACTCTCTTCTGCTGCTTTCCCAGGCACATTAACAGGGAGTTGGACCAGAAGTGGAGCAGCCAGGACATGAACCTACACCCCTATGGGATGCCAGAGTTTCAGGTGGAGGCTTTGCCTGCTACATCACAGTACCTGCTCCAAGAAACGTATTTTAATTGAAGTCTCACATTTCTGGAGGTCTGACATGTTTCCAGGATATGATCCAGACTTTTTGGATCCAGTACTAGAACTGCAAGTTCAGTAGTGAGCAGTTATGGAAATATGCAAAGAGATCAGATAAAAAGATTTACAATTTACCTCTTACCTGCTAGGTCACTGAAATTATGGTCATAACTGGCATGTATGTTTAAGAAATTAGAAAGATTGGGGTGTGCATGTGAACACAGTGGTTAAGATGCCACTGGGATGCCTGTATTCTATTTCAGAGTGCCTGGATTGAAGTTCAGGCACTGTATCTGATCTACCTTCTGGCTAATGCACATGTAGAGAGGCAGGGGATGATGCGACATGTACTTGAACCCCTTATAACCACACAGGAGACATGAATGACATTTCTGTCTTCAGGCTAGCCCAGCCTTGGCTGTTGCAGATGGTTGGATGATTGCTATCTCTCTACCTCTTTGCCATCCAAATACCTAAAGAGATGATTATTTTAACTTTTATTTAATTAATATGAATTTCCAAGGTACAGCTTTTGGATTACAGTGGCTTCCCCTCTATAACTTCCCTCCCACCCGCAACCCTCCCATCTCCTGCTCCCTCTCCCATTCCATTCACATCAATATTCATTTTCAATTATCTTTACATACAGAAGATAAATTTAGTATATATTAAGTAAAGATTTCAACAATTTGCACCCACACAGAAACACAAAGTGTAAAATACTGTTTGAGTACTAGTTGTAGCATTAATTCGCATTGTACAACACATTAAGGACAGAGATCCTACATGATGAGTAAGTGCACAGTGACTCCTGTTGTTGATTTAACAATTGACACTCTTGTTTATAGTGTCAGTAATCACCCTAGGCTTTTGTCAGGAGCTGCCAAGGCTATGGAAGCGTCTTGATTTTGACAACTCTGATCTTATTTTGACAAGGTCATTGTCAAAGTGGAAGTTCTCTCCTCCCTTCAGAGAAAGGTACCTCCTTCTTTGATGGCCTGTTCTTTCCACTGGTATCACACTCGCATAGATCTTTCATTTAGGTTTTTTTTTTTCTTTCTTTTTTTTTTTTTTTTGGCTAGAGTGTACTGGCTTTCCATGCCTAAAATACTCTCATGAGCTCTTCAGCCAGATCCAAATGCTTTAAGGGCTGATTCAGAGGCCAGAGTGCTATTTGGGACATCTGCCATTCTATGAGTCTGCTGTGTATCTTGCTTCCCATATAGGATCATTCTCTCCTTTTTTATTCTATCAATTAGTATTAGCAGACACTAGTCTTATGTGATCACTTATGTGATCCCTTTGGCTCTTAATCCTATCATTATGATCAATTATGAACTGAAACTGATCACTTTGACTAGTGAGATGTCATTGGTATCTGCCGCCTTGATGGGATTGAATTGGAATCTCCTGGCACGTTTCTAACTCTACCGTTTGGGGCAAGTCCAGTTGAGCATGTTTTTTTTCAAAATTATACATATATTTTGAAAAGTTAGCTAGATCAGGAAGTGGTTGTTGGCCACTGCAGGGCAACACCCCAATTTCTCTAGAAGCGAGGAGCTGGGGTGTTGCCAGGGAAGCTGCACAGAGCTAGGATCCATTGTCCAGAGCCTCCTTGGGGTGGGAAACAGGTGTTCAAGCCCAGGCCAATAATGGCTGGACCAATAATCTAATGAGGGACCTGAGTGATTCTGGAGGAATACTACGATGAGATCTATATTCCCGGTGGGCAAGAAATTCTTGAATTTTGAAATTAAAGAAACTCTTAAATTTGCCATAGAGATTATTATTGATACCATCATGAAACCAGAACTGATGTGGCTGGTGTGGGAGGGCATAGGAGGCCCACTGCTTGTAGAACAATATGGACGTCTAAATACAGGAAATTCATTACAACTCCAAATAGACATGATCAGAAAAGAACCTCACCATGACACATTACGGTCAAATTTTCAAAAATGTAACACAAAAAAGTATTTGAATACTTCTAAGAGGAAAGCACCAGGTCACTTGTGAAGGAGCTCCTGTTAGATTGACAGCAGAGTTCAACAGACTTGTTACAGACCAGGGGAGAAGGGAGAGATACAGTCCAAATTCTGCAAGGAAAAAACTGCCAACCCAGAATGTTCTACCCAGTGAAACTTGCTCTCATAAATGAAGGTAAAATAAACACTTTCCAGGACAAGCAAAAATTGGAAAAAAATATCACCACCCAACCAGTCTTACAAATGATACTTAAGGTTGTACTACATATACAAGCAAGTGTAATCTGCATCGTAAGAGTGTGAAAGTAAGAAAATGACTAGAAACTTGCCCCAAATGGTGGAGTTAGAAAAGTGCCAGGGGATTCCAATAAAATTCCATCAAGGTGGAATGTACCAATGCCATCTCACTAGTCCAAGTGATCAGTTTCAGTTCACAATTGATCCCACTGATAGATATAAGAGTCAAAAGGATCACATAAACAAGATTAGTGTCTGCTAATTCTAACTGATAGAATAAAAAAGGGAGAGAACGATCCAACATGGGAAGCGGGATACACAGCAGACTCATAGAATGGCAGATGTCCTAAATAGCACTCTGGCCTCAGAATCAGCCCTTAAGGCATTCGGATCTGGCTGAAGAGCTCATGAGAGTATTTTAGGCATGGAAAGCCAAGACACTCAGGCGCTAAAATAAAATAAAATAAAATAAAATAAAATAAAATAAAATACAAAAAGAGGACCTAAATGAAAGATCTATGCGAGTGAGATCACAGAGGAAAGAACAGGCCATCAGTGAAGGATGTACCTTTCTCTGAAGGGAGGAGAGAACTTCCACTTTGACAATGACCTTGTCGAAATAAGATCAAAGTCAGTGAACTCAAAAGGCTTCCATAGCTTTGGCAACTCATGACTAGAGCCTAGGGTGATTAATCTTTTTTTTTTTTTTTTTGACAGGCAGAGTGGACAGTGAGAGAGAGACAGAGAGAAAGGTCTTCCTTTGCCGTTGGTTCACCCTCCAATGGCCGCTGCAGCCGGCGTGCTGCGGCCGGCTCACTGTGCTCATCTGATGGCAGGAGCCAGGTGCCAGGTGCTTTTTCCTGGTCTCCCATGGGGTGCAGTGCCCAAGCACTTGGGCCATCCTCCACTGCACTCCGGGGCCACAGCAGAGAGCTGGCCTGGAAGAGGGCCAACCAGGACAGAATCCGGTGCCCTGACCGGGACTAGAACCCGGTGTGCCAGCGCCGCAAGGAGGAGGATTAGCCTGTTGAGCCACGGCGCTGGCCTGATTAATCTTCCAATAAATCATACTAACTCACTGATTTGATTAAAAATGAAGGCCCAACTATATGCTGCATACAAGAAACACACTTCACCAGTGAAGAAAACAAACTAAAAGTGAAAAGATGGGAAAAGGATTTCATGCAAATGGAACTCAAAGGTTTGCAGGAGTAGCTACACTTACATAAGACGAAATAGACTTCAAGAAAAAACTTACAAGAGACAAAGTCATTATATCATGATCAAGGGATCAATTCAACAAGAAGTTATGACCACTGTAAATGTATATGCACCTAATTGCAGAGTACCCAGCTTCATTAAACAAACATTAACCATCTAAAAAGAGACATAAACTCCAATACAATAATATTACTACAGTACGCCACTTTTATCTATAGACGTATCAACCAGACCAAAAAACAACCCAGAAACAACAGAGTTAATCTACACTATATACAGAACAAATGGACCCTCTAGATATTTACAGAACATTCCATCCCACAACTGCAGAATACACGTGGGACATTCTCTAGGATATAGCTCAAATACCATGCCATAAAAAATCTTAATAAATTAAAAAAATGAAACCATATCATGAATCTTTTATTACCACAATGGAATCAAACTGGAAATTAACAACAAAAAACTTTAGAAATTATACAAATATACAGAAACTGAATGATTCTGAATGAACAGTGTGTCATTTATGAAATCAAAAAGGCAAAATAATAGATTCTTCAAAACCAATAAAAATAGAAACACAACATATGAATACTAATGGAATATAGCAAAAGAAATGGTAAGAGGAAAGTTTATAGCAACAAATGCATTCATTAAAAAAGACCAGAAAAGTATCAAATAATCTATCAATGCATCTTAAGGATGTGGAAAAACAAACCAAACCAAACCCTAAATTAGTAGAAACAACAAAAAAATAAAATGTAGGGAATAAAAAAGATAGATGTTTAAAACATATAAAACATTAATGAAATGAAAAAGCTGATTTTTTTCAAAGATAACATTGATAAACCATTAGCCACACTAAACAAGAAAAAAAGAGAGGAGGCTCAGATCAATTAAATCAGAGATGGAAAAGGAGATATTACACCGAACACTGCAGAAATTCAAATAGCCTTTAGGAACTACATGAACAATTATATTATAACAAATGGGAAACCCAGAAGAAATGGATAGATTTCTGGAAACAGCTTTCCAAATTTGAATCGTGAAGACATAGAAAAACTGAACAGATCATTAACTGTGAATGAAATTGAATCAGTAATACACTCCCAACAATGAAAAGCTTAGGATCAGATGGTTTAGCTGCTGAATTTTATAAATTTTTATGGAAGAATTAACACCAGGTCTTCCTAAATTATTTTACAAAGCTGAAAGGGAGGGGACCCTTCCAAAGTCATTCCATGAGGTCAGCATTATCTTAATTCCAAAACCAGAGGAGGATACAACCAAAAAAACATGCTGTACAGCAATATTCCTGCTGTATATAGATGCATAAGTCCTCAACAAAACACTAGCAAATGGAATTCAGCAACACCTCAAAGAGATCATCCATCCTGACCAAGTGGGATTTATCCAAGAGGCACAGGAATGGCTCAATATACACAGATCAATAAATGTGATAGATCATATCCATAGAACGAAGGGTGAAAAATCATGTGATTATCTCAATAGATGCAGCAAAAGCATTTGATAAAATACCACAGTGTTTCATGATGAAAACCTTAGAAAGTTAGGTGTAGAAGGAGTACCTCAACCTAATAAAGACTATATATGACAAATCCACAGCCAACATCATGTTGAATGGGGAAAAGTTGGAAACATTTTGATTAAGATCTGGAACCAGAGAAAGGTGTCTGTTCTTTCCACTTTTATTCAATATATGTTGTGGAAGTTTAAGCCAGAACCATTAGACAAAAGACAGAAAGAAAAGGTATGCAAGTAGGAAAGGAAGAAATCAAATTAACCCTTTTTGGGGCCAGCGTTGTAGTGCGGCAGGTGAAGCAGCTGCCTGTGACTCCAGCGTATCCTTTTCGGATGCCAGTTAGTTTGTGTCCTGGCTGCTCCACTTCCAATCCAGCTTCCTGCTGATGGCCTGGGAAAAACAGTGGAGGATGGTATTTGTGCCCCTGCCACCCACATGGTAGACTCCAACGAAGCTCCTATCTTTGGCCTGGCTCTGCCCTGGCTGTTGCAGCCACTTGGGGAGTGACCCAGCAGATGGAAGCACTCTCTCTCTCTCTCTCTTTCTCTCTCTCTTTTTCTCCTTCTCTCTCTGAGACTCTTTCTTTCAAATAAGTAAATAAATATTTAAAAAACTTTAAAGATATGCAGAGAACAGTTCAGGTGGCAACATCAAATGCTGAGTAAGGATATTCACATCAATTCAAACATATTTAACAGTAATAGTATCCTGGAGAAAGAGGTTGTAATTTTTTTTTGACAGGCAGAGTTAGACAGTGAGAAAGAGAGAGACAGAGAGAAAGCTCTTCCTTCCATTGGTTCACCCCCCACCCCCATGGCCGCTACAGCCGGTATGCCACACAGATCCAAAGCCAGGAGCCAGAATTAGACAGTGAGAGAGACAGAGAGAAAGGTCTTCCTTCCATTGGTTCACTCTCCAAATGGCCACCACGGATGGTGCGCTGCACCAATCTGAAGCCAGGAGCCAGGTGCTTCCTCCTGGTCTCCCGTGCGGATGCAGGGCCCAAGCACTTGGGCCATCCTCCACTGCCTTCCCGGACCACAGCAGAGAGCTGGACTGGAAGAGGAGCAGCCGGGACAGAATCCGGCACCCGGACCAGGACTAGAACCCAGGGTGCTGGTACTGCAGGCGGAGGATTGGCCTAGTGAGCCACGGTGCTGGCCTTTAAATGGTTTTTAATAAGCAAAGGACCATTTGTGACAGCTACTATTTTAATAGTCATCATTATTTTAAAAATAGTACAACATTATTTGCTGTTACTTTTATTTAGTATGGCATCTTTCTTGTTTCTGTGTTCATAATAAAATATGATGGATTGTACAGGGTCACACATGCATTTCCCAGCACTGTTATGCTCGTAAACGTTGTAAATTCATTTGCTATGAGAACTGTAGAATTGTGACTAGAAGAGGGAGTGGCTGACACCATCCTCCTGTCGTAAGGGAGAGGGGCCATCAGCTGGGGAACCAGAATGTCTACCTCCCGACAGATGGTTTCAAGCTCGCTCACGACTTTATTTATTTATTTAGCTTGATTTCACTTTATTTTACTTCATTCTACTTTATTTATACCAATGTGATTAGGAAAATGAATTTGAATTAAAGGCCATTTTTGTCTCCAATAACTTTGAACAATTTTTGTGTACACGCCTTGCTGGGTTGTGAGTGGAAATGTGCAGAGAGTCGGCCACAGCTTTGGTGGAGAGAAGCAAGGGCTGATCTTATAAACACACGAGAGAGGAGAGAGGAAGCGAGGTGCAGCTGCATCATGAGCACTGAACCAGCCCTCCTGAGTCGCCATCCCCAGGTCCCACACTGACTTGGGAATGGTCTACTGAGCTCCGTACTGTCTGAATGGTTGTCCGTGCAGACTCACCTCCCAGAGCCGGGGCAGTGCCGTCGAGGCTGATCTCCAGCTGCTCTGCAGTGCGGGCAAACCTGAAACAGCCCTCGATGCTTTGCGTAGCACGTGCTGAAACTGTGATGGCGAACCTCCCTCTGTGGTGTGTTCCTTAGACCCAAACAGATGGTTGGAGAAACACTCAAATGAGCGGCCTCTCACCGGTGTGTGATAACATGGCCTTTTCCCTTTTTAGATCAATGAAAGAAAGGCTGATAAAGTGAACTCTTTCAAAAATTGTCATTTTGGATAACACATTAAGGACAGATCCCTCATGAGACGTAAGTACACAGTGACTCCTGAAGTTCCTTTAACAATTTGAAATAATGCTATTACTAGTAATGAAACAGTATTTTTTCACTTTGTGTTTCTGTGTGGGTGCAAACTGATGAAATCTTTACATAGTATATATTAAATCGATCTTCTGTGTATAAAGATAATAGCAAATGATTAAAAAAACTTGGTGTTAAATTGGAAATTGCATAGATAATTAATCAATTCTTTAAAAAAAATCATGTAGGATCTCTGTCTTTAATGTGCTGTACATTGTGAATTAATACTATAACTAGTACTCCAACAGTATTTTTCACTTTGTGTTGCTATGTGAGGGCAAACTGTTGAAATCTTTACGTAATATGTACTAAACTGATCTTCTGTGTATAAAGAGAATTGAAAATGAATCTTGATGTGAACAGAAGGGGAGAGGGAGCGGGAGAGGGGAGGGTAGCGGGAGGGAGGGAAGTTATGTGGGGGGGAGCCATTGTAATCCATAAGCTGTACTTCGGAAATTTATATTTTTTAAATAAAAGCTTTATAAAAAAATTGTCATTTTGTATTACTGTGTTCAGCCTTTCTGTTAGTTTTTTCATGGAAGTGTGAATCTGAAAGTCCCTCAGTGAAGAGGACCGACACAGTGAAGGAGTCTGCAGGGCACTGCGGTGAGAGCTGCATCAGAGCGCAATGTGGAGCTGCAGGGCTCGCCTCCTGTGGGGAAGGCTGCAGGGAAGTGGGGAACGAAGGTCCCACAGCGTGGCCTCCTCTCCCTGAGACGGGACCTGTGGTTATTGCAGAGTGAGATCAACAACCCTCCCCCAGAGCAAGGTGGAACCCAACAGCATGGTCACAAGCATCTTGGCAGGGCTCTGGAAACTTTCTAAAAAACAACAATGCGTTAAAAAGTTGCCACAGCTTTTGATAAAATAAACATAATATTCCAAAAAAGTATAACTACGTTACAATAATTAGGGTGGTACAAAGTATGGTCTTTGACCAAAATAGAAATCTGTTTAAAATTAACAATAGAAAGAAATCCCAAAATATTTAAAAACTAAATGACTCATTTCCAAATAATGCAGGATTAACTGAAGAAACCAAAAGGAAAATTAGGAAAGATTTTAAATTGAATGAAAACAGAGAAATAGCACAAAATGTATGGGCTGCAGATAAGGCAATGCTGAGAGGGAAATTTCTAGCTTTAAACACCTATATCAGAAAAGAAGAAAGATCTTAAG
The DNA here is from genome assembly GCA_949820135.1 of Sylvilagus floridanus. NCBI lineage: Eukaryota > Metazoa > Chordata > Mammalia > Lagomorpha > Leporidae > Sylvilagus > Sylvilagus floridanus. Next base: position 40,739,738 of record OX463246.1, read on the forward strand.
GCAATAAGCTAAGACTTTAGGAAACCAGAAAGGGAAGAACAAATTATAACCAAACAGAGCGTCAGGAAACAATTAATAAAGATCAGTGAGAAAATGAAATAGAAAACAATTAAAGAGAACATCAACAAAATAAACATTTATTTTTTTAAAGCATATATTAAACATCGCTGAGTCCTTAGCTGGATGGCCTTGAGCACTTGAGCCTGTCCAGGCTTCGGCAGCAGTGTGGAAGTGGTGACTTTACACAGCAGTGTTCGCATGTCAGAGTGCAGACAGCGCCGGGGTTGCTGGGGCCCCTTCCAGCCCGCAGGCTGCTGCCTGCTCACTGTATCTTGTCCCAGCAGCTCCATGGGAGTCTGTGCTCTTACAGGGAGCTTCTTCCTCAGAGGACCCAATTACTGAACTGCCCAAAGGCCGTGCCTCCAGACGCCATCACACTGAAGATTAGATTTCAACACAGGGATTGTGGAGAGACTCAAGCATTCAATACACAGCAAAGAGAATATGCAATTTACCAAAATCAGGGGTGAAACAAAGGTCATCATTCCCTACAAATCAGAAACACAAGGATGTGTTTAGGTGTCATTTGACGAGAATTAGGCAACTCATGACTAAATGGAAAAAAATTCTAGAAAGAAAAATTACTGAAGCTGACTCAAGAAGAAATAGAAAATCCGCAGAGACTTATCACAATTAAAGGCATTGAACTTGTAATTGAAAACCTCCCTAGAAAGCAAAGTCCAGACACAGGCTTCCTTGGTGTATTCTATAAAATTTTTAAGGATAAAACCAATCCTACTGAGACTATTTCAGAAACCAGAAGATAAACCCTTTCCAACTTATTTGATGAGATTGGTGTTACTCTGATAGAAACCACTGCAAGATGTTAAAAGATAAGAAAACATATAGACCAATGTCCTCCTTGTACATAAATGCAAAAATCCTCCAAAATTTAGCCAACTAAATCCAGTAATAGATGAAGATGATTATCTACTAAGACCAAGCAGGGTTAATCTCAGGTATACAAAGTTGGTTTAACATACGATAGCTCATCAATGTACCAAACTTATTAATAAAATAAATCAGGGGAAAATACATAATTATCTCAACATACCCAAAAAATCTTTGATAAAATATAGCTCCCATTGATGATAAAAAAAAATACTTAAATGATAAATACAGGTTTAGCACAGTGGTTAAGCTATGCCTGGGATGCCCACACCCCATACTGGAGGCTCTGGGTTCAAGGGCCCAGCTGTGCTCGCATGTCCACCTTCCTGCTAAGGCACACCCTGGGAAGGGACATGTGAAGACACACTGTTGCTCCTATGGGAGACCCAGACTGAGTTCTTGGCCTCTGGCTTTGGCCTGGCCCAGCCCCAACATTTGTGGACATTTTGAGGAGTGCAACAGCAGACAGGAGAGTTCTCTCTGTCTCTCTCAGCCCCTTTCTCTCTTTCTGCATTTCAACAAATAAAGTAGATAAGGAAATTAGTGACAAAGTAGGTGATAAGTAGAAGGGAACCTGTGAAAAACTGGTGTTTTCCCTTAACAGAGGAATACACAAGGACTTTTTTCCTCACCATGTCTGTTGAAGACTTTACTGAAAGGTTCTAATGAGTGCAACAAAGCCAAAGATGAAAGTAATCCAAATTAAAACTGAAGAGAACTGCTTTTCTGCAAACAATATGACAGTGTATATAAACAGTTCTAAAGAATATATTTTTAGAAAATACTAGAACCAATAAATCCTTTTCTTGATTTCACAGACACAAAGCTAACATGATTCCTGTATCTTTTTGCAGATCACGGATTATCTGTAGGAAAAAAAAACCTTACTAGAAGAAATAAACAAGTTTACCAATTTCCTGTGATACAAAAGTCAATATATAGAAACAAATTGCATTTCTACATATTAGCAATAAAAATTAAGAAAATTAGTTTTATTCACAGTATTATCACAAAGAATAAAAAAAAAGAAAAAAATTGACAAAAGACATTATATACTGCAAGATCTGTAAGCTGAAAACTCCAAATATTGCGATGAAAATAGAGAGATGCAAATTAGGTCTCAGTAATGCAAAGACACAAAATTTTCCCTAACTGATATATAGATTCTATACAGTCCCTAAGAATATCTCAGCAGACTTCTCATGTAAAAGCTGACAGGCTAATCCTAAAATGTATATGGAAATGCAAATTACTGCAGATAGCAAAGAAAATTTGCAAAAGAGCAAAAATTGGAAGACATACATTGTCTAATTTTAAAACTTAGCATAAAGCTACAGCAATTAAGGCATTGTGATGTTTGTTTAAGAATAGACATACATACACACATACATGTGTATGTATAAATATTTTACGTATATGTATCATGTATCAAAGGCACACAATAGGAAGTCTAGAAATCAAGTACCAAGACAATCTAATGTGAAAAATACAATCTTTTCAACATATGATGTGGCCAATGAGAATCTAAGTAAGCGATATGAAGACGAACTAAGATCCTTAACTCACACCATATACGAATATTTTCTCAAAATGGATCATAGATCTGAATGTGAGAACTGAATGTCTGGAAGGAAATAGAGGATGTCATTTTGGCAATTTTGAATAAAATGAAGATTTAAAACTTTTGACACAAAAATAGCATTCTTAAACTTTGATTAATAAATTTAATAAAAATTGAAAAAGTCCCTTTGACTAGATTATCAAAATGAAAAGTCAAATCACAGACTGGGGAAAATATTTACAAACTGTGACTGATGATGAGTGACTTTTAACCAGGATATAATCTGAAAACAATAGTGAGAACAAAAATAATGCAAGAAAAAAATGGACAGAAGATTTGAACATGTGTTTCACCCTTCTCAATATATATATAAGTAAATGTAGATAGTTAACTAGATATATATGTATTCATATGTGGTTAATAAGCACATGGGTTTAACCAAAAGTCATCAGAGTAATGCAGATTAAAACCATAACAAGGTAGTGGCAGACTCACTAGAAGGGTGTACTCAGCAAGGCTGGCGATACCCAGCATCGAGGTGAGCCTAAAGCAGTGAGAGACTCAAAAATGCTGTTGAGAAGTTAAAGAGGTGCAACAACTTTGGCAAATCATTTAGCAGCTTTTTAATGGTTAAACACAGAACCTGCAACCTAGCAATTACATCTTAGGTATCTCAAGAGAAATAAGAACCATATGCCCACACAGTGATGTATGTGAATGCTCGCAGCAGCTTTATTTTTCTAAGCCCAAACTGGAAACAACCCAAGTGTCCATTGTGTGATGAATGAATACACAAAATGTGGTCTGAACCTACATGGGATCTGGAATACTCTTCAGGCATGAAAAGGTATGAACTACTGACACATGCTGCTATATAACGGGATCTCAAAAATATTACACACAAGAAGGGAGCCAGATTTAAAGGACTACATAGCACAGTGTGTGGTTTCATTATGCGACATTTCTAGAAAAGCCGGTCTGCAACAGCCCAGAGCGTTTCAATGGTGGTCTGCTGGAGGTGAGAGAGGAATGTTGGCGTGTCCTGTGCTGCAGAATCTCATCAAATTTACAAAATCACTGAACTGTGGAAAATAAATATGCAGTTTCATATTTTCACACTTGGCCACATTTTATTCTGTTATGGCCTCCCCCCACCTGGGTCCCCCTATTAACTCTTATCATTATTTCAATGCTTTAATTAGAGTTCCCAAACATTCTAGAAGTACCTTCTGATTTCCATGTTTCTGCCCCATGTTCATATTTGACTCCTGTAATTGATTATGAACTGTTGAGGAAGCATTGCTACAAGATTAGTTGATCCTCTAGTTCTTAGTGTCTCACATATAATTAGTATTTAGAGATCTTAAAGTAAATCAGATCCTGACATCTGTGTGTAAAACTGTTTCCAGTTATGAAAAGTACTGAGCCTTGCGGGTCATATACTGAAACCCAGATTTTCAGTCTCGCCTACTTCTATCATTCTCACACAACACTTAGAACTGGGATATTTCTGTTCCTGTTTTGCAGATAGGAGCACTGGTGCTTAGAAAGACAAATAATATATCCATTCACAAGCTACTATCGTGGGTTGTTAAGAGCAAAATTGAGATCAGGAGGCAGAGACCAGGGTCTGGCTTTTGCCTCACTGTATATTAGATGGGTCCATGCACACCACTTCTGAGTGAGACTCGGTTCCTTCATTTGCAAGCTAGAGGTAAGCACGTGATTTGGAGGATCATCATGACAACTGCATTATATTATTATATGAAATGTACAATCTATTGCATTATATTTAAACAAGCTACTGTTTAACAGAGTGGTTAGCTATGAACATTATTACTGTTTCCCCACACTCATTCCTTGTGAGCTTCCTTGCAGATCTCATTCTTCCCAGAAACTCTCTACCCTTAGCTCTGAGAAAAATGCAAAGAGCCAAAGAAGAGAGGGCCTCCCTTTCCCCATTATCATCCTCCATTGTCCTCCTGACGCCTTGCTTTTGCAGGGAGAGTGGGACAGCCTCTCCCGGGGGGCCAGGGAAGAGGGGAGCAGCCAGTTGCACACCATCTCTCTATTCAGCAAGATACAAAAAGCTGAGACCAGGAGGATAGAAGAGCAACAAAGAACACACAGTTCCACCTGCCTCCCATCTCGCTTCAGAGCAAATGTGAGAAATGATTTTATGCAACGCTTTAAAGAGGGGACGCCTCCAATGATCAGCTACCAATGGGGAGGAATTGAAGCAAAACTTGCTGAGCTGGGAGCCCCCTGGCTTCTCCCAGGCAGCGTGGAGATGATGTATTGTCCTTCCTGACTACTGACAAAGAGAAATATTCTGTGCTGGTGTTGAGCTGGGGCTGTGATAGATATCTTTAATTATATGATAATCAGAGATGAACTAATTAGATACCACTTGATAACTAATCCGTTGCAACATTCATAAAACTGTTTCTCATTTCCTCCCCACATCACTTTAACAGATGGTGCCTGGTGTTGGAAGGGCAGAGCTTGTAGGCAGAGCAGGAAGTGTGATTATGGTTGAAGGATCAAATATTTGGTGCAGGCATTAGGGAGCCAACAAGACTGTGATGCTGGGAAACACAAGTGATTTACGATTGGATTTAATCTACTTGAAAAAAAATCTAGGAGCCATATTACAGAAACCAAAATGTCATCAACTAACACCTGAAATTCTTTAGCACCATCTGTCTGTAACATTCAACAAAACCCAGGAGACTGTGGGAGAAGGGAAATGGGAAATTCAATGATGAACTTAACCTGGGTAACTTGATGAATGTTACCTTTGTGAATGGTCATTAGCCAGCCAGTGGCTCAGTCCATGGAGAAGCCTGCCCAGTGCTTCACACATGCAGGGCTTGCTATCCCAAGGCTCCACGGTGTGGACATCAACGTCAGTCACCTCTCTCCTTGTAGACTTCCTTGAAAAATGCATTTTTTTCATTCACGAACTCAGCTTCACTCTCTTTCTCCTAGGACTAGGTTTTCTTTGGGTAATTCAAACTCGTAGGACACCTTGATTGGACCATGATTTTATCCACTTCTCTAGATAGTGGCTCTCTGCTATAAGCATTCACGGATACACTGCCACCTACAGGCCTCTGCCCTGGTCCTGAGTGTGAGAGTGCTACACTTTGCTGAGAACCGGGCGTCTTTTGTTTACAGACAGTATGCTTTCTTATGATCCAATATGACTTCCAAAAATCAAGTAGAATTGGAAATTGGCATTAACTAAAAGATGCCTCCTAAATTTTAGCGCTGGTAAAATGTGAAAAATGTGTCATGAAACAGAGTGACTGCCACCTGCATGGAGTTAAGGAGCTGCATTTGCTCTGTGGTATGGTCAGTGCTTTGTTTGTTTGTTTGTTTAGTAGAAATTTTGATTCCTAAAGAAAAGAAAAAGTACCATCACGGTGCATTTCAGTCTTCTTCAACTTCACCATCGGCTTTTCAATCTTCATCAGTCATCAGCTATGTTTCTTCACCAGCAAATCTGCCTGGTAGTTTTGGAAAGATTGGTACAGATAACCTTCAATATTCTTGTATCAGATTTGTTTTTCTAGAATGAAATTTGAAGCAGATAAAATCCAAGGTAATTATAAGAAAGAGACCTGTTTAATTTTATTATTTATTTGAGAGGTAGAGTTACAGACAGAGAGGGGGAGAGGCAGAGAGCAAGGTCTTCCATCAGCTGGTTCACTCCCCAATTGGCCACAGTAGCCAGAGCTGGGCGGGTCCGAAGCCAGGAGCCAGGAGCTTCTTCTGGGTCTTCCACATGGGTGCAGAGGTCCAAACACCAGGGCCATTTTCTACTGCTTTCCCAGGCAGAGAGCTGGATTGAAAGAGGAGCAGCCAGGACTAGAACTGTTGCCCATATGGGATGATGGCACTGCAGGTGGAGGCTTAGCCCACTATGCAGCAATGCCAGCTGTGAAACCCATTTTTGTCACTTCTGCTTACTTATTTGGTAAGGAAAGTGTTCTTGGGGTCACTGAATCATTGATAAACAAACAAACAAGTATGAAATTCTGTAGGGCATACTGATTATGGAGAAATCCTTTGCAGTCTCTGATATGTTTAACTTGATGTCTTGGGGCGTGGTAGAATTGATTCATTAAAATTTTTACTAACATTGGTAATGTGCCAGAGAGTGCTGGGCCCTGGATAACCAGGGATAAAATATACTGACATTTGAATTGGGCATCTGAACTGATAAGAAGCAGAGAAGCAGCATCTGAAGGCTTTTTGTAACAAAGGACTTATATTAAACGATGTCATGTTAAGTTCCTGAGAGCACCTGCTAAATTCTACACGAAGTCAAAAACGCTCCCTTGTAGCCAGAGGATCACACCAACAGTTGGCTCACTGGTGGCTTGAGGAAGTTATTTGCTTTATGTGGGTCACAGTCTCCTTATTTGGTGAGCAAAGAATTTGTGTTTAGACTAATAACTTCTAAAAGTTATCAAAAGTAGGATGACCGTATAATTCCATGAGTGAGGTATATGGGTTTTTTGAGGGGATAAATTAAGGTTGGCATGCTGATTTTAACAAATATACGCTTTGTAATATTTTTTATAACGCTTTTATTTAAAGAATATAAATTTCCAAAATACAATGGCTCCCCCCCATAACTTCCCCCCCACCCGCAACCCTCCCCTTTCCCCCTCCCTCTCCCCTTGCTTCACATCAAGATTCATTTTCAATTCTCTTTATATACAGAAGATCAGTTTACTATATATTAAGTAAAGATTTCAACAGTTTGCCCTCACATAGCAACATAAAGTGAAAAATACTGTTGGAGTACTAGTTATAGTATTAATTCACAATGTATAGCACATTAAGGACAGAGATCCTACATGATATATTTTTTTTAAAAAAAATTGATTAATTTTCTAGGCAATTTCCAATTTAACACCAAGATTTTTTTCCATTTTTAATTATATTTATATACAGAAGATTGATTCAGTATATACTAAGTAAAGATTTCATCAGTTTGCACCCACACAGAAACACAAATTGTAAAATACTGTTTCAGTGCTAGTTATAGCATTACTTCACATTGGACAACATATTAAGGACAGATCCCACATGAGACGTAAGTACACAGTGACTCCTGAAGTTGATTTAACAATTTGACACTCTTGTTTATGGCCTCAGTAATCTCCCTAGGCTCTAGTCATGAGTTGCCAAGGCTATGGAAGCCTTTAGGGTTCGCTGACTTCAATCTTATTCCGACAGGGTCATAGTCAAAGTGGAGGTTCTCTCCTCCCTTCAGAGAAAGGTACCTCCTTCTTTGATGGCCCCATTCGTTCCACTGGGATCTCACTCACAGAGATCTTTCATTTAGGTCTTCTTTTTTTTTCCCAAAGTGTCTTGGCTTTCCATGCCTAGAATATTCTCATGGGCTCTTGAGCCAGATCTGAATGCTTTAAGGGCTGATTCTGAGGCCAGAGTGCTCTTTAGGACATCTGTCATTCTATGAGTCTGCTGTGTATCTCGCTTCCCATGTTGGATCATTCTCTCCCTTTTTGATTCTATCAGTTAGTATTAGCAGACACTAGTCTTGTTTGTGTGATCCCTTTGACTCTTAGACCTATCAGTGTGATCAATTGTGAACTGAAATTGATCACTTGGACTAGTGAGATGGCCTTGGTACATGCTACCTTTTTGGGATTGTATTGGAATTCCCTGGCACAATTCTAACTCCATCATTTGGGGCACGACTGATTCAGCATGTCCCAAATTGTACATCTCCTCCCTCTCTTATTCCCACTCTTATATTTCACAGGGATCACTTTTCAGTTAAAATTTAAACACCTAAGAATAATTGCTTGTTAATTACAGAGTTCAACCAATAGTACTAGAATAAAAAAATACTAAAATGGATAAAGTATTACATTGTACAACAACAGTCAGCACAAGAGCTGATCAAGTTACTGTTTCTCATAGTGTCCATTTCACTTCATCAGGTTTCCCCTTTGGTGCTCAATTAGTTGTCACCGATCAGGGAGAACATATGATATTTGTCCCTTTGGGACTGGCTTAATTCACGCAGAATGATGTTTTCCAGATTCCTCCATCTTATTGCAAATGACCGGATTTCATTGTTTTTGACTGCTGTATAGTATTCTATAGAGTACATGTCCCATAATTTCTTTATCCAAATGTATGCTTTGAATTCCCTGTGATCTTTTGCTGTGAGGTTCCCTTCGTTTATCTTCTTTCATGTTGATGGCCGTGTTTCTGTGTGTAACACATCTTTAAATATCTTTTGCAGGGCTGGACGAGTGGCAACAAATTCTTTCAATTTTTGTTTGTTATGAAAGGTCTTTATTTCACCTTCATTCACAAATGAGAGCTTGGCAGGATATAATATTCTGGGCTGGCAGTTTTTCTGTCTAAGTACCTGGGCTATGTCTCGCCATTCCCTTCTAGCTTGTAGGGTTTCTGATGAGAAGTCTGCCGTGAGTCTAATTGGAGATCCTCTGAGTGTAATTTGACGTTTCTCTCTTGTGCATTTTAGGATCTTTTCTTTCTGTTTCACTGTGGTGAGTTTAATTACAACGTGTCGTGGTGAGGACCTCTTTTGGTCATGTTTACTAGGGGTTCTATGAGCTTCCTGTACTAGGATGTCTCTGTCCTTCTCCAAAACTGGGAAATTTTCTGCTATTATCTCACTAAAAAGGCCTTCTAATTCTTTCTCCCTCTCCATGCCTTCAGGAACTCCTAGAACTTGAATGTTGGGTTTTTTAATAGTATCCTGTAGATTCCCAACAATATTTTTTAGATTTCTAATTTCCTCTTCTTTTCTTTGGTTTGACTGTATAGTTTCCTGTGCTCTGTCTTCTAAGTCCGATATTCTCTCTTCTGCCTCACCCATTCTGTTTGTAAGGCTCTCTAATGTGTTTTTCATTTGATCTATTGAATTCTTCACTTCATTATGATTTCTCGTCACTATCACAGTTTCATGTTCTACTAGTTGTTTCATTTCAGCTTGATTTCTCCTTAATATTTCATTTTCATGAGAGAGATTTTCTACCTTGTCCATTAAGGATTTCTGTAGTTCAAGAATTTGTTTTTGAGTATTCTTAGTGTTCTTATCAATTTTTTGAGATCTGCTTCTTGCATCTCTTCTATCTCATCATCTTCGTAATCTTGAATTGGGGTGTCTTTTTCATTTGGGGATGCCATAGTGTCTTCCTTGTTCTTATTACCTCGGTTTTTGCGTTTGTTGTTTGGCATATTGGTTTCTTCACTGTGGTGTTTTTTTCTTGTTATACTATGACTCTAGATTAAGTGGACTGTCTGCTTTTGATGGAGCCTTAGAGGCTTGAGATGGGTGTGGCCTGAGAGCTCTGTTTGGTTCCTCAGGGTTGAGGGTGTGTCAAAGGAGACACTCCCAGGTTAGGCGTGGTAAATCTCTCTCTGTTAGTTTTTTTTTTTTTTTTTTGGTTCAAAAGGGAAGTAATTCCACACAGCTGAATGGAATTGGGGGTGGTTAGCAGGCGAATGATATACCCACAGGAGCCAGAGTTCGGAAGCTCTTTCCCAAGGACCAGAGAAGGAATCTTTGCGGCCCTTAGTGTGGGCTGAGATTCTCCTGTAGTCTCCCACTGGGCTGCCAAGGCTACTGAACTGTAGCGTCTCTGGAGAGTACTCACATGAATTCGTGATTTCCGTGAGTTCTCTCCCCCACCGTCTCTTTTTTCACAGTCTCAGTTCATTAGCACCACACATTCATTAGGTTCTAATCTCCTGTTATTTCACCCCTCCCACCCAGAGTCAGGTTTTTCTGCTAGGCTCGGGGCCGGTGCCGACCCGAGGTCGCCCTGCTTATGACGTATTCCAAAATGGCGCCTGCTCTTTGTCTTGCTCACCTTTGAGAGGTGAGCGGAGAGAGAGAAGCTCGTGTCCGTACGGGTCACTTTTTTTTTTTTTCCCTCTCTCTCTCTCTCTTCTAGTTAGCCTGGTGAACTTTTCCCTGCAGGGTTTCAAGCCTTGTTCACTCTAGGCTCCCTTTTCCACTTCCCTCCTGGTGTCTCGGACTATTGAGATTCTGCTCACCTCGCGTTCCAGCGCTGGTGTGTTGAATCTGATGCTGGTGTCCCAAACTGCGGGCTCCCACGCTCTCCACGCAGGTCCACTGTGAATCTCCAGTTCCGGAAGGGTTTTCTCTGCTGTTTCTTCTCCTACTCTTCCTTGAACCTGCAGTATCTCCACTTTTATTAAACTGTCTCTCCCCAGACTATCGGTGTGCTCCCTTCCTATTCCGCCATCTTGCCGCCTCTCCACTTTGTAATATTTTTGGCTAAGCAAATTATCAACTAAATACTAATTCATTAAAAATTCTCAGAAATCTCAAAATTTCTTATTCATGAGACCAGGGGCATGAGATAAAAGTGCACTGTTCAGATGTAAACCACATTCATACATGCATGTGTATAGCTGGCATCCAAGAGAAAGGGAGTTATTTTTTTTGATTGTGTCTGCTGGAAAATCTGTAGCTTCTCGGCTTTGGTTCCTAAAAGTTCTAGAAATCTTCCTCTGCAGTGTCTTATCTCATCTATCCACATTTGTGCTCATGCTTTGCACCTGCTAAGAGATTTTATTCTCCCATTTTTGCTTCAATATTACCTCTTGGAAATGTCCATTAGGCATATACCCATGTCATTCCCTCATCCCACCCCTATTCCCAGCAGTAAGCCCCTGACTGTCTTCATTGATGTGACTGGCCCCGCCTCTGGACCTCCAGGCTATGACTTTGGTGATGAGGAGAGACACAGGAGAGACAGACCTCCCTCCATTAGACAATTGCTCTTCATGTGGCAACATTGCTGAGAAGACATGATGGGTAGATAATTTGAGAATTCTTTTTTGAAGTATCGTTTGGCTATCATCTTATTTATAGAATCAGATTGCCTTCCAATCTGACATTGACTTTTGATTTTTGTTCATTTATTTGACATTGAAAGCCTCAGAGGAAAATTATGTGAAGTCAATCATGTATGCTGGCAAAATTATAATGCATATGCGTTAAAGAAGCAAGAATACCCTTGCAACAGAAATTTATCATTACATTATTGGGTAGTTTCCTAAAAATGAGTTTTGATCTAAAGAAAAAGTTTTAAACTAAGAAAAAGGAGCTATAATCCTGGTTCCATGTTCACTTGATGTGAGAGTTTTTGAAATATTTAATAAATCTATTTTCTGAAAAACTAACTGGGGATTGATAGGACACTCTTCTGGTGTTCTTTACAACTTAAAAATCCCATTACCACAAACTTGATACACTCAGGTTTCCAGGGAGTTAAAATTCAAGATTGTATTTCATATGTAAGGATTATCTAGAAAGAATTAAATGATATTTATACTAAAGGAATTTATTTTCTTTTGTATGCATGAAGCTCAAGGAAAAAGCATCTAAAAAGAAAGTTTGAAGTCTTGTTTGCATACATAGACCTGAACATGTAATAACCACATCCATTTATGTGCGCCTCATCCTGTCGGGTTTGGGCTGCTTAGTTAACCTTTCTTGACTTGCTCATTCATCTCAGGAGAGCTCATCTCAGTGTTTGTGATTTTCTTTTCCACTCTCTGCCCTCCCAGGACTGGTAAGTTTCCCTCAAGCTCCCTGGAGCTTTGTTGACCTAGTGAACTCAAGCCAACTCCATTCTAAGACAAGGCTACCCCAGGTTGTGAAGGCAAGGTCCAGGATGGGGATGGAGGATTGACTTGAATGCCAGGGTTGGGGAAGTGTTTTTCTGCCCAGGGCTGTTTGCATATTTGTAACATTGTTTGTGGGCCACACAAAATCACCACCGTGAAAACTGACCTGCTACAGGTTTCGAGTCCTGCTTGCATTTGCCATGGCAGGGCCAGACCAAACGATTTCTCAGTCCTTACACAGCATCTGGGCCAGGTGTTCTCCTCTCCTGAGCCCTAATCTCTACCTTGTAGCAATTAGAACCCTGAGGCATTTTAAGAAATTGTTTGAAAACCCTGAAGCTTGAACCCAAAGAGATAGAAGTGGGAGGGGATTCGACCCTGTAGAGCAGGAAACCAGCCTGAGTGAGAAGCACATTTATGCACCTTCTCCCTGAAGACATGCCCCAGGCCACGTGAGAGGCGGTGAGCTTCAGTTCCTTCCTGTACAAACTTTCCTTTTCCATCCTGTGCCTTGCATCTTGCTCTTCAGAAGGAAAACTCCCATCCATTCCAACCTCATCACATTGCGTCCACCTTTTCCCACCTAGCTACCGGTGGTTAATTGGTGAAGACTCTGCACATCGTTAGTGACCAACACCTCCTCTGATGTTGTGAAGGCCTCTAGGTGGGTGTCACTCTCTTCTTTCTGTATGTGATGTCTTTGCGTATTATCCTTCAGAAAATATGTGTGTTGGGGGTGGGGGCAAGCATTTGGCTTGGTGAATAGGATGCCTGCATCCCCATCAGAATGTCTGGGTTAGGCACTGCCTGTAGCCTCCAAATTCCCAATAACATGCTCCCTGGGAAGCAGCGGGATGGCTCAACAGATGGGGTTCCTGCTACCAGTATGAGAAGTCTCAGTTGAGTTCCTGGGTCAGCTTGGTCCAATCCAGGCTGTTATGGGCTTTTGGGGATTATATCAGAGTGAGGGGAGTCAATCTCTCTCTCTCTCTCTCTCTCTCTCTCTCTCACACACACACACACACACATTTTCTCTCTCAAAAAAAAAAAAAAACAATAAAGAAATAAAGGCCCCAAGACTCCTAAAGTTACATGCCTATAAGTATTGCGTCTTAATTTTTGACCACACTAGTTTGAGCATTCCACTGTTACTTCTGAAACTGTTCACTTCTTTAAGTGTTTTGGTTTTGAAGTGAGGGTAGCTGGGATTGAGCTCTTGTTCTGATTCTTGACATAACTCAATCTCTGTGAACCACATTAAGCTGCAAAACTGGAGTGATTGTATTAGGAAAGAACACTTTAGAAGTTGGTCATATAAATAGGATTAAGTGTTAAGTCAGTTGATGATGAATCTCAATAAAAAATAAGAGTGGAAATGAGACAGAGGAGGAAGTTTGTAACTGTAAAGTTATATAGTTCTGCATACATTCCTATGGATTTACTTCTAAGGGTACCATTTAAAAACTTGTCATGGGACCCCAAATCCCATTAAGCTGGGTGGTAAAAATGTCATCTCAAGTGTTAAAGTAATCATATTAGTGTTAAACAGACCATATAAATAGGATCAAGTCTCTAGTATTAATTATAAGAATAAATGTTCCAACATGGGAAACAATCCACACAGCAGACTCATAGAATGACAACAATCACTTTAAGTAACACTCTGACCTCGGAATCAGCCTTTAAGGCTTCCTGGTCTGGCTAAAAAGTCCATGAGAGCATTTAAGGCATGGAAAGCCAAGATACTGTGGCAAAAAATGTTCTACATGAAGGATCTCTGTGAATGAGACCCCACCGGAAAGACATGGCCATCAAAGAAGGATGTACTTTTCTCTAAAGAGAGGAGTGAACTTCCACTTTGCTTATGGCCTTGTCTAAATACTGATGGAGTTTGTGAACTCCAAAGGCTTCCATAGCCTAGGCAGCTCATTTCAGGAGCCTTGAGTGGTCACTGGCATCATACATAAGAGTATTAATTGTTAAGTTAACAACAGGAGTCACTATGCACTAACTTCCCATACAGGACTTCTGTCCTCAATGAGTTGTATTATGAGAGATAAATGTAAAACTAGTTTTCAAACAGTTTGTTTGTGTGTGTGTATGCAAATTATCGAAATCTTCACTTACTACAGAGTTGGTCTTCTGTGTACAAAGTTAATTGAAAATGAATCTTAATGGAGAATGGGACTGGGAAGGGAAGAGGGAGGGAGGAGAAATGAGAGGTTGGGTGGAAGGGCAGGTTTGTTGGGAATAATAACTATATTCCTAAAGTTGTAGTTATGAAATTTGTATTCCCTAAAAAAATAAATTAAAAAAGCAAATAAAAAAAAAGAGGTTGATGTATGTGCTCATTCTAAAGATGCTGGGAAAATAAGAACAATTTTAAAAGAAGTTGAAGAAAGAAAATAAAGATACAAAGATTATTGCTGTGGAAAACAGTCAGGGATAAATATAGAGAAAATTAACAAATCCATAGTTAGTTCAATGAAAATTAAAAAATAATGCTGAAGAACAAAAAAAGGGAAAAGAGAAACCGCCATCATCAAGAGTGAAAAGGGAAATTATGATGTATTCTATAAAAATGTAAAGAATAATTACTCTGTTTCATAAACAGCTTTATATTAATAAACTCAGCAAGTATATCAAGTGAATTAATATTTTTAAAAAGCAAAAACTTAAAGGAGGTAAAATGCAAATCGCCCTATGCTTATTAAATTATCAAATTTTTATTTAAAAACAAAGACTCTTGTGCAAAGGAAACTTCAAGCATAAAAATTTCAGTGATATGTTTAAACAATTTTTTTTTTTAAATTTTTGACAGGCAGAGTGGACAGTGAGAGAGAGAGAGACAGACAGAAAAGTCTTCCTTTTGCCGTTGGTTCACCCTCCAATGGCCGCCGCGGACGGCACGCTGCGGCCGGCGCACCGCGCTCGTCCGATGGCAGGAGCCAGGAGCCAGGTGCTTTTCCTGGTCTCCCCATGGGGTGCAGGGCCCAAGCACCTGGGCCATCCTCCACTGCACTCCCGGGCCACAGCAGAGGGCTGGCCTGGAAGAGGGGCAACCGGGACAGAATCCGGCGCCCCGACTGGGACTAGAACCCGGTGTGCCGGCGCCGCAAGGCGGAGGATTAGCCTGTTGAGCCACGGCGCCGGCCTAAACAAATATTTGAAGTATAAATAATATCAATCTTGGTAAAGTCTTTTAACAAATGAAGAGGGAGGGAAACTCTGTTCTAGTTCCTGCTATGGAGACAGTGCAAATCTGACACAAAAATCTTTAGAATGGCTTTACAAAAAAGATATTTAATCATCAATATCTACCATAGACAAACAGAAAAATCCTAATTAAAGATTAGCAAATAGTCAAGCGAGTTGTTTTACCCACACATGCAATGTAGAATGAAACACTCGGAGCTCAGTTCTTGTAATTCACAATTTCAATAGAATAAACATTATAAAATATGATCATCTCAATAAAAGCAGGAAATGCCCATGGAAATATCTTCACTCCTGATGTGAACGTCATACTTACTGCTGAGACAGTGAGCGTTACCCCTAAGCTGCGGGAGAAAGCAAGGCCGTCACTTGCCACGGCCTTATTCGCGGGCGCTGGATCCTAGCCCTTCAGTGAGGAGGAGGAGCGTACTGGTCATGAAGAAACTGCCTTCCCCTTGTTCTAGGGAGCATTTTGCTTTGATTTTCAGTTTCTTTCTGCATCTCAGGAAGCAGATTCGTCTCGTGGTCTGGGTGGTATCACCGCCCCCTCCACCACCAGTGCACCCTGGGCCTCCGGGTGTCTTCAGTCACTGTGTCCAAGAGAGAGTGTGGTCTAGACAATGACATCAACACCCTCCCGTTCTCACAAGCTCCTGTCCCCTTACCTTTGTGCTTTCTCACACTTGCTGGTGCTCACCCTCTCTTACAGAAGCAGCAACACTCAACACTTTCATAACCAGACAATCAACTTAAAAAAAATCATGTGTGCCACTCACTGGCTGTCTCCTGCAGTCAGAAGATGGTTTACGTCAGGTCAGGGGGTCAAGGCTACCCTGACAGCATTGCTCAGTGAGGTGTTTCCAAGCCCGGAGTGGTTGTGGTGCCTAGTACGCTCTTGCTAGTCTTGTTGTTGAGTTAATGACCTTAGCAACGAGTGGGTAATATCGCTTGCCTACCCAGCGAAGAGGCAGAACTGGGGTCACTTTGTCCCAAAGGAAAGTTGAAACACACTTGCAGGGTTGAGTGACACCCCCACAATAGTTCTGCACTGCCCCGGATGGGGAAGCCGAAACAGATCCACAGGAAGACCTGCTCCTGCCCTCTGCTCCCCTGCAGTAGGCTTCCGTGCACCAATTCCACGTGATGAGTGAAGCACAACAGATTGTCAGAGGGTGTTTGGGGGCTTCAAATTGCAGCCCGTGTCTTCACTCAGCAGAATTTTTAATCCATGGCTTCTAGGAGCAGTAAAGACCCTGCTGAGTGGCCGGCACCCAGCAGGCACAAACAAGCCCTGGTATAAAGATATTCATGAGGTGATTTGCTCCAGCCCTCACAGAAGTCTGCATTTCTCCCTGGGCGTGCAGAGGCACGCAAGCCCAAGCCACTGCAGAGAATACCAAAGGACTCCTCTCTTCACTATCCCCAGCCACTGTGTCCCACAGGGGCAGCCCCTGGTAACCCAGGGGCCTTTCAAACTGGTATGGCTTTGAAGCTGGGATATTTTTTTTCCTGGGCAAGGCTGTTGTCACCAAGCAGTGATTGTGGAGTTGGATACCTGTCTTCAACCGTCAGAGGATGAGGACTTTGGGGAGGGACAGGCTTTGTGGGTAATTAACAGGCTGGGCCGTTGGCAGCCAGACATCAGCTCATTAACTCTTCGAGCTATGTTTTCTGAAGGCTACAGCCGCACTTCTTTATATTCATATATTCTTCCTCCTGCTGTTCTGAGCATACCCAAGCTGCAAGCTCTTGCAAAGGACGCTTGTATTAAAGCATTATTTGTCCCCGCTCCCTGGAGCTTCTTTTATGATTTAGGGTATGGAGGCTTTGTCATTTCTGCTCAAAGGGAGTTAGGTTCAGAAAGGACCCCAGAAGCGGCTTTGGTTTGGCAAGACAATGTGATGAGTTGCTGTCTGGAGGCTGTGTCTCAGGGAAAAGGGAGAGTGGTTTGCCCATGCCAGCGCTGACTACTGCACAGGACCCTGGCTCTGGACATAGACTTTCCTGTGTGGCTTGGCAGGTGTAAAGGGCTCAGACATTAAGGAAGTAGGCTGAACTGGGCCTGGACCAGGCTGCATGCATCATTAGAGGCTGGCTTCCTGTGAGTGCGTGCACACTGCAGGGCCCAGGGAAAGACAGACATGGCCCTGCTTCAGTACTGGGCTGTCTTCCCTATTTGCAGATTCCATCCCCACCAACCATTTGCTCTTGTTCCCTGTGTCTTTCCACCCTGAGTCATGTGCCCTTGCTTTGAAAATCATGGAGCAAGAAGACCCGCTATCGGTAGCATTCCTAGGAGGCTTAAGAATGCAGAGCTTAGAGCCGGAACAGTCTTGGATCGAGTCTGAGGATATTAACCTTGTTGTGGGGTCTTCAAACTGATACTTACCTTACCCATACCATAGTTTCTTGATTGACAAATGGAAACAATGCAAACAGCTTTTTGCTGGTTGTGATGTCATTAAATCTAATCTTTCCACAAAGTACTTCAGACTGTGACAGGCAGTAAGCGCTCAATAGTCAGCTGGCATTCCCTTTTTTAACCTATTGGAGCACAGACTGCTTAGGTAGATAAATTAAAATATTCAGCAAAGCAGAAAACTCTTCTGTAATAAACAATAGGCATCACCATTGTGTGACTGTACCTCCACGTGGTCAGCTCTACAGACGTCAGCCCGACAGTTAACACTGACAAGAGCAAGTGATATTCTGGGTGTCTGGCACTCTGCTGCTGGGACTTCACTGGGGGTGGAGCTTAGAACACAGCTGCAAGAGACCCCAGGATGTGCCTGCTGAGGCTGGCTACAGCTGGAAGGATGAGGGCCTGGGTTGAACAGCAAGCCAGAGAGAAACTAAGGAAAGCGTGAGGGAGGAACTGAGGTCCCAAACTGCATGACCGCTTAGAGAGAAGAGGAAAAAAATACGGACCTGACGCTGCAGAGATTGAAGCTAACTGGAACTGGTGCTGCATCCTCTGAGCCCCGTTACAAGGACCGATGCTTGCGCAGCAGATCTGGCGCAATGTGGTGGAGATGGCAAGCAAGAAAGGCAGAATGCTTAGCCACGTCTGCTACTGCTCTAGAGTGTACGGTCCCCAGTGGGACACAAACAGCAAACAGTTGCATGCACGTTCCCTGTCTGGAGCGGAGAAAATTCTTCTGAGAGTGTGAATTTGCAAAATAACCAGGCCAACCCAAGAGTCAGATGCTCAGGAAGCAGCCTGAGCCGGGAGTTACAAGAACTCAGCTCCAGGATGGGGTGTACTTGGCTCTTGCTAGGGCTTCACCTGGACCTTAAAAGAGAGGTTGAGTTGAATCTACCAGGACATAACTAACACTGTAGCAGAGAGTTCAGCCTATGTAAAAACCACCACAAATTCATGAATATCTTCTTAGACTAGATTCCTAGAGCTGCAATCATCTGTTCAAGAGAGGTGCACACTGTCGTGTCGCTTTCTTGGAATCTGATACTGTTGTACTCCCAACAGCAAATAAGTAAAGAAATAGAAAAATGTCCAATTGTCTTCTCCCAAGAGAAAAGAGAAAACAGAAGCAAATGACAGGACTTCTCACAGATCATATTCAGTCAGGGTTAATTTTATGTTGCTTTTCTATTTTAAAATTTCTTGTTGGTTTAGGCAAATTAGATTGTGAGATGTTAGCACTATTTGTTGTATCATTTAAAATGTTTTAGTTATTATAAAATTTCTGTGAGCATCTGAATGGTTGGTGGGTGAGGGGTGACTCATCATTTTCTTCTACATTCCTTTTTCTTGGCGTTTTTGTGCAAGATATTTTACATTTCATCTAACAATTTCATCTAACACGAAATACAGTGTTAGTAAGCCAGAGAGTCCCAGTCAGCTCTATGGATTGTGACTTCTACTGAATAATTGAGTGGATTTGGGGCCAGGGTGGGGGGTAGTCATTGCATTCTGTGGATCTCACACTTTGTTCAGTTTTCCAAGAGGAACACTGAAAAATCTTTGAAAGCAGACTTGGAAAACATGTTGAGGTCATACTGCTGAGAGCACAATGAGATATTATTTTCTTCTATTATGAATTTGTATATTATATTTAATGTATTAAAAAGCATATTAACAAAATAACATTTTCTCAAGAAATTATGGTGGAACTATTCACTGTATCTATAAGGGCTGGTGATCAGTTGTAGTACCTGAATAGTTATTTTGATAAAAACGCGATAATAGTATGACATTAAGTAATCAAAAGGGATAATTTGTCAGTTACTAGATTGAATTATTTTGTTTTGAGTTTAAAAAATAAAGAAGGGATTCTGTGTCTGTAAAAATAAAGAAGATAAACTTTCCCCTGTTCCTCCTGCTGAGTGTAACTAAGATCCCCAGACCTGGTGCCTCAAGAAATCATGAGGAGTCTAAAATGCAGAGCAAAGGGTGGGCGCCGCGAGTCTTCAGAACCCAGCGTGGGCGCTGGCGAGAGTCTTCAGAACCCAGGGTGGGTGAGTCTTCAGAACCCAGCAACAACACAGCTGCCAGGCCCCTACTTTACTCATTAAGCTTCCTTTTGGCCTCAGTTTTCCCACAGTTGGACTTGAACATCTGGCAGCTGAGAAGCATCAATAAAACATAGATGCAAAAGCCCCAACAAACCCCCTCTCTTTACGCAAAGAATTGAGACAGGCACCGCACGAGACAGAGAACCTCTCAGGCGGTAAACGCTCTGCCTCCGACACCAGGAACTGCCATGGCCGGGTTTCACTGCCACCAGCAGAGTGGACTGAGACGCCACCTTTCCTAACCTCAGTGCCTGCCACGGTTAGGAAGGGGTTCTCCCCCCAGAGGCTCCGGTCCTGGAGGCTGGAGCCTCAGTGTGGCAGTGGAGAAGCGGGGATGGAGCCTTCCAGAGGTCAGGTCTAACGGGACACAGTTGGCTCCCTGGGAGCTCCATCTTCAGAAGGGGTTGATATGGCCCCAGTGGACAGAGTTGGTTATTGTAGTAGCTGACTGAGATGCAGGGAGGCGGCCCTGTGCACTCGGCCGTCTGCCCAGGGCCATGTCTTTCTGTTTCTTTGCCACGCTGTGATGCCACCAAAGGACCCCACACAAGAGTCTGAACATACGGGATGCCCTGAGATTTGGTACTTTCAGTCTCTGAAATTGTGAAGTAAATAAGCCTCTTTTCTACATAAAACCCCTAGCCTCAGCCCAAGAATCAGCTTCCATGGTGCTGTCAAAGACCAAACAGGGAGCTGAAATTTTACTCACCAGGCCGTACCTCTATCCCCCTTCCTCACTGTGCTATCTGCAGATAGTTGCAGACGCACTCATTAGTAATGAGGTACCCCTCCCCTGCCTTCTGGGATGCTGTCACAAGAAGCTGAGGGGAGACCAGATCTCTGATGAGACTGTCTCTCTCCCACCCATGTGTGAATACGTAACAGGGCAGTCCTACCCTTCCGAGCCAAGGATGCATCTGCAAAGACCTAGTGAGAGGCAGGATTCCCACCTGGATTCAGCAGTCCTGAAGAGCCAACCACTTCTTGGGGACAGGTGGAGATGGAGCACTGGGTCTCGGTGCCTACACTTGCAGTGCAGTCATGAGGCATTGCTCCTTCCCCACCCCGTGCCAAACGACCTCAGAATAAGGCAGCAAATAACATCATTTTAAATAGGATCCAGTTTCATTATGTAATGCCAAAAAATTTTCAATGGAAAAAAAATCACTCAGTACATCAGAACCTGAAAAATGTCGAATTGTATGAAACAAGACAGAAAACCGATGCCAGCGTCAAGATGTCATAGGAGTTAAGCTTATCTGACAAAGTTTAAAGCAGACATAATAAAAGCCTTCCTATGAGTAATTATGAACATGCTTAAAACATGTTCACATTTCCTTCCTCTGCAAGGAAATAGCCGGTATAAAGAAGAACGAAGGGGAATTTTAAAGTGAAAAATGTAATAGCTTAAAATAAAGCTAAAACTGTCAATGCATGAAACCAACAACAGAATGGCCACAGAGAAGAATAAGTGAGCCTGAAGACAGAATCAGAGGGGTTATCCAACTGGGTCAAGAACAACAACAACAACAATAGATTGCAAAAAATTGCTGATGTTATAGCATTTATGTCTTCAGAGCCAAGAAAGGAGAGAAAGAGGGATGGAATGACAAGTTGCCAGAAAAAATAATGATTGAAAAATGTATGGCTTTGGCAGAAGACATGAACCTACAGATGCAAGAGGCTCAATGAACTTCCAAGAACAACTTACACCAAAGCATCTGGTGGTCGAATTCTGAAAGCAAAGACAAGGCGGTTCTTGGAGTGAAACAAGACTGAAGTGGCGCTTTCTTTCAGGGAGGAGTCAATTTGAACGACAGAAGATTTATTTTCCAAATCCGTGGAGGCCAGAAGCACAATCTACAATATTTTTCAGATGCTGAAATAAAAGTATTGCCAAACTAGAATCCCATGTTCAAAAAATATTCGTCAATAAAATAGGGGAAATCCGGACATTCTGGATGAAAGATACTAGGAGAATTTATTTAAGGGACGATTCCAGAAAAGGAGTCAAACAGAGAGGAATTGACAAATGAAAGAATTTGAAACACAGAAGGAAGAAAAAACAAGAAAACATGTAAAAATCTGGATAAGTACACTGTTCCTTCTGCTTCAATTTTTTATTATGTGGTAAATTTGAAACAAAAAATTGAAAATAGGCATTGTTTTAAAGTTATGGAGAGGGTTACAAAAGATTTGTAACAATCTAAAATCAAGAAGTTTGACATCTACAACTTTGTGTTTTTTTTCAAGGTTGCTTTGGATATTTTGGGTCTTGTGGTTCTATTTCTATTTCTTCAAACAATGTCTTTGGAATTTTGAAAGGGATCATTTTGAAGCTCTATATTGCTTTGAGTGGAATGGACAACTTAACAAAATTAATCTTTTTCCAATTCACAAACATTAATACCTTCCCTTATATTTGTGTCTTCAATTCCTTTCATCAATATTTTATAGTTTATTTGTATAGATATTTTACTTTCTTGGTTAAAGATATTCATAAGTATTTTGTTCTTTCTGATACTATTGTAAATGGGATTATTTTCTTAATTCTTTTTCAGATATTGTGCTATTGGTGTACAGAAATGCTACTGGTTATGGTATGTTGATATTTTACACTGCAAAGTTACAGAATTCACTTACTGGTCCTGGTAGATTTTTGTGGAGTGATTTGGGATTTTGGTTCTTTGTTATGTTTTTCTTAATGATAGGATCAAGTTCTCTTACAAAGATAATTCCACAAACAGATGACTTGCGGCTTCCTTTCTGATCCGTGTGTCTTTTATTTCTGTTGCTTGGTTATTTGCTCTTACATCCAGTGCTGTATCAACTAGAGGAGGTGAGAGTGGGCATCCTCTTCTTGCCCTGGATTTTAAAGGCAATGCTTCTGGTCATTCTCCATTCTGATGCTCGCTGTGCGTTTTTCATAAGTGACCATTGTTGTGCTGAGGAGATTTTCTTCTGCACTATCTATTTTGATGAGAATCTTTGTCATGAATGGAGGTTGAACTTTGCTAAATGCTTATTCTGCATCTGTTGTGACGATCATGGTTTAATATTCCATTCTCTTAAAGTGATGCATCATATTGATTGATGTATCAGTGGATTCCTACTGGTGCCTCTGCCTGGCTCTGGTGTCACAGTGATGCTCACCTCATCAAATGAGCTGGAAAGGGTTCCTTCTGCTTGTGCTTTTTGAAGAGCTTCAGAAGGACTGGTATTAGCTGAATGTTTGGTAGACACCAGCAGTGAAATCACCGGGCCCTGGGCTTTCCTTTACTATGATGCTTCTGATTGCCCCTTTAAGAATCTTCCTTATGATTGGTCTGTTCAGGCTGTCTATTTCCTTTTAAAATTTTATTTTATTTATTTGAACTTACTTGAAAGACAGAAAGTGTGGGGCCGAGCAGGGGGAGATATCTTCCATCTCTGGTTCACTCCCTCGAATGCCTGCAGCAGCCAAGGCTGGGCCGAGCTGCAGCCAGGAGCCGGGAACTCCATCCAGGGCTCTCCTGTGGTCGCAGAGGCCCAGCCACGTGAAGTATCACCTGATGCCTCCCAGGCAGAACTGGAGGTGAGTCAGGACTTGAACTCATGCACTCCACTATGGATGCAGGCATCCCAAGTGGTACCTCACGCACTGCACTAAATGCTGGCACTGCGGGTTTTCACCTCAGAGTCCAGGCCTGGTGAATTATATATTTCTAGGAATTTATTATTTTATTCTAGGTTATTTAATTTGCTGCCATGTAGTTGTTCATCATAGTCCCTTATCATCCTTTTTATTTTTGAGACATCTATTGTAATGTCTCTTCTTTTATTTCTGATTTTATTTATTTGATTTTTTCTTTTCTTGGTTATTTTATTGATAAAGGAAGAGCTGATATTTCTTTTTAAAAATATTATTTATTTGAAAGGCAGAGTTACACACACACACACACACACACACACAGAGAGAGAGAGAGAGAGAGAGAGAGAGAGAGAGATCTTCCATTTGCTGATTCACTCCCCAAATGGTCAGAGCTTGGGCAGGATGAAGCCAGAAGCCAGGAGCCAGGAACTTGTCCCAGATCTCCTACATGGGTGCGGGCATCCCAGGTGGTGGCTTAACCCACTTTGCTGCAGTGCCAGCCCCAGAGAGGGTATAATATGCTGCTTCCAATCCCGCTTTTGCCTTTACTTCGCCTCCTAGAGCACCTCGGCACTGGCAATCATAAAGAAAAAGTGCATCGGTGCACTAAAGAGCACGGAGAGAAAGGCAAACAGAGTGCTGCAGGAGCGACAGGGATCTTTTGGAGGGGGTCTTACAGAGACCATGTTTGGTGGCACAGGAAGAAACACAATAAATGTCACTTCCCCCAAACACACATAGTTACAAGCACCACACAGATGCAGATATGAACAAAAGGACAAGAAGTGTGTTTCCTCAGCAGTACAACAGAGATCTTTACTCTCCCCCATCCCCCTTTCCTCCTTCCCTCCCCCTTCCCTCCCTCTCCCTCCTTCCTTCCTTCCTCCCTCTCTCCCTCCCTCCCTTCCCTTCTGCTTTGCATTTTCTTCAGAGAGACATCAAGAAACACAAATACTGCATTTAGTTAGCATTTTTGAAAGCACAGTTCGTAAATAAATACCTTATGCCTGCATGCAACTGCTGAAGTTATAATTAGCCACAGGTGGGGTGCATGCTTTTGGCTGTTTACTACAAGGGAACTGGAGTGAGGCGTGTGCTTCCACATGGCACCACAGCTTCTGGTCTCAGCATGGCCACCATCAAAAGTGTTTTCGTGCCCTGGGGCTGTGTGGCTTGGAAACACATTCTCCTTGTCTTGTCCTTGAGATCTGATTCTACCACCAGGTGGCCCTCGGATGGCAGGGCACCAGTATTTTGACATCATTTTTGGCATATAATTAATGACAGAAATTTCTCCAAATCTTGAAGATTTCAAAAAATAAAACTAATATAATGTCAGACCACTAGTTGGAAAGTATGTTCTTTTTTGCTATTTTTGCTTGAATCTGTTTTCCAGAATTGTGTAAGAATTGAGGATCTTCTCCCTTTAGCTTGCTGTGTTCCATTTCAGTTATAACAATTCACAGCAAGATTTCATTATGAAGTTTTTTGGTTTTTTTTTTTTTGGTTTTATTTTGGTCATAAAGTATAACCCAGATTTTTCTTTCCCAAAAATACTGTGATTTTTAATCTGTGCTCTAAAAACTATAATACCTTCTCTGGTCAGATTTAACTCAGAAATCTAATTTATTTTGACCTAAACATTCTAGTAGATCAATAAACTGTAACAGTAACTTTATCTAATAATGAAATCTGTTTTGACAAATTTTAAATAATTTATATTATTTATAATATAAATATATATATATATAAATATATATATATATTTATATATATATATAAAGGAGAGGGAGAGAGAGAGGGGGAGAGGGAGAGGGAGAGGGAGAGGGAGAGGGAGAGGGAGAGGGAGAGGGAGAGGGAGAGGGAGAGGGAGAGGGAGAGGGAGAGGGAGAAAGAATGTCTTCCACCTACTGGTTTACTCCCCCTGCAGTGGCTAGGGCTGGGCTAGGCTGAAGCCAGGAGCCAAAAACTCCATCCTGGCCCCTCATGTGGTTGGCAGAGGCTCAAGCACTTGGACCATCCTCTGCTGCATTCCCAGGCACAGTAGCAGGGAGCTGGATCAGAAGTGGAGCAGCTGAGATTAGAACTTGTGCTCTGATAATGTGTTGTTGGCATTACAAGTTGTGGTGCCACAACGCCAGCATCTGACAAAGTTTTAAACTTGCATTTTTCTGTGAATTGTGATCGACAAGTTGGGATCAGGTGAGGACCTAGAATGGAGAGTAAACCAGCATCAACGATGCCTGAATTTGCCAGCAGTTTGTGGCTTAAAACAAGTAGGTTTATCACACAGACTGTGGCAGTGCAACCGCGAGGCAGACCTGGGAGGCTCCCGGAGGCTTTGCCGACGTTTCTCATGGTGCTCTCTGCATGGTAGTTTCAACCGCCAGGTTTTTAATCCCAAGTTCTTCATTCGGACTCTTTGCCACTCCTCCCTTGATTGGTGGATAAGTACAAGACCAATGTTGGTTTAGGAGAGTGCTCTGAGCCTTCCAGCAAGACCTGAGCTCATTTCCCCAAAGGTTTCACATTTGAAATATTTTTGTCTGCACAAGTGCGACTTAAAACAGTAAATTTTATAAATTATTTTATGTTTTATTCATTGAAAGCTATACAACTGTCAATCAAGTCTCAGATCAACCCGAGAGTCCAGGTGCTGTTGACCCAAGGTTGTAGGGTAGAAAGGAAAGGAGGGGCTGCTTTTGTGGTCTGATAGACTGGGGATCCACTGTCAGTCACTAGCTATGTGCTGCTATCAGCTTATTTAATCTCTCTCATCTTTCTATCGCTCTCTTTCTCTTTTTCTAGTAAGCTGCTGACTGCTAATAAGCTAGCCTTATAAGATGGGGTGAGAACCTGGGTGGGGGATAAGCTAGCCTTATGAGATGGGGTGAGAGACCTGGGTGGGGGATAAGCTAGCCTCATGAGATGGGGTGAGGGTGTAGAGACCTGGGTGGGGGATAAGCTAGCCTTATGAGATGGGGTGAGGGTGTAGAGACCTGGTGGGGGATAAGCTAGCCTTATGAGATGGGGTGAGGGTGTAGAGACCTGGGTGGGGGATAAGCTAGCCTTATGAGATGGGGTGAGAGTATAGAGACCTGGTGGGGAATAAGCTAGCCTTATGAGATGGGGTGAGGGTGTAGAGACCTGGTGGGGAATAAGCTAGCCTTATGAGATGGGGTGAGGGTGTAGAGACCTGGGTGGGGAATAAGCTAGCCTTATGAGATGGGGTGAGGGTGTAGAGACCTGGGTGGGGGATAAGCTAGCCTTATGAGATGGGGTGAGAGTATAGAGACCTGGTGGGGAATAAGCTAGCCTTATGAGATGGGGTGAGGGTGTAGAGACTTGGGTGGGGGATAAGCTAGCCTCATGAGATGGGGTGAGGGTGTAGAGACCTGGGTGGGGGATAAGCTAGCCTCATGAGATGGGGTGAGGGTGTAGAGACCTGGGTGGGGGGAACCTCTCTTTGAAATCCAACAAGTAGTTGCAGAAAAGGGAAAGATCTGAGGACGAGCTTTGCCACAATTGGAAGACTCCCCACACATAACACCTCACGATGTGCATAACAGTGCTTGGTAAGAAACTGCCCCAGTGTGTGGGGCTCCCACCCAGGATGTCCTGTGCACAAGGTCATGGCACCAAAGTGAAAGCATGGGGACTTCCTTTCTCTTGGGCTGCTGGGTGCTGTATGGCTCTGTGGTGAGGTCCTTACACCCAACTCATTCACAATGGTGTTAGGGGCTGAGCACCAGGCACAGGGCTGAAGTCAGGGCTGAGACTACCTGAACTGGAGTTGAAGATACAGGTTCTGGTTGCAGACACACACTGCTTATTAACGCAAAGAAGTATCTGGTAAGCACACGAGGAAGATTCCTCATCTGTGTAATGTGCGGAAAGACACCCTCTGTACATGCAAAATGTCTACACCTTTGTATTCTTAGAACGCAGTTCTTTTCATATTCTGGTGATAATCTTTCCTTGGCAGTTTCTGAGATGGCTCTGATTTGCATTTCTGCCATGCCAGTGGTGGAGGGAAGGGGGTGACACCATTAGCATGCTCCCATTGCCAGCTTCTCCCAGCTCTCTCCGGTGTGGTGTAACCAGATTGTGTAGCTGTTCCACAGAGGAGACTCTGCACAGGGACTTGCAATGCTGCCGTCCTGGCCCCTCTAATGGTGCGAACATCACTTTAACAATCAGTCCATGCCACAGACTGCTACAGAGAACATTGGAGAGAAGGAAACTGGGCTGTACACCCCAGAATGTACAGTGGTGGACACAGGTGCACTGGAACTGGCTCTACTATGATGCCCAGATCAGCTTTGGCAAATACACGCCGTGTCTTTAATGGGTTCAGTGTCACTGAGAACGCTTACTATGACAAGAACTGTGCTTAACTATCAGCACACTGTGTGGAACAAAAACACTACAAGAAGAAACAAGGGCTGGTGCTGTGATGCAGTGGGTTAACACCCTAGCCTGAAGTGCCAGCATCCCATATGGGTGACAGCTCAAGACCCGGCTGCTCCACTTCCAATCCAGCTCTCTACTGTCACCTGGGATAGCAGAAGATGGCCCAAGTCCTTGAGCCCCTGCACCCACGTGGAAGACCCAGAAGAAGCTCCTGGCTCCTGGCTTCAGATCAGCGCAGCTCCAAGCATTGCGGATAATTGGGGAGTGAACCAGTGGATGGAAGACCTCTCTCTCTCTCTCTCTCTCTCTCTCTCTCTTTCTCTCTCCCTCCTCTCTCTGTGTAAATCTGACTTCCAAATAAATAAATAAATATTTTAAAAGAAGAAGAATAAACCCCAAGGAAGCAGTTGCACAAACAGAACTCACGAGATAGGTGTTTTGATAAAACTGGAAACATTAAAATTGAATCAAGTGAAATTTCCTTTGTTAAGTTAGAGGATCCCTGTGGCAGGTTCCTGGTATTTGTCATGGTGGGCAGTGTTCACAGAGGCTGTGTGAAGCACACGTCTCCCTCAGAACCATGCTGAGTGGTCGGGTCCATTGTCACCCCCGCTTCCTTAGGAAACGAAGTTTTACGGTGGGGGAATCAGCAGCCCAAAGCCTAATCGCAGCTTGTACTGGTGTAGATGGTGCCATGTTCCTCCATGTTGTTAAAGCAAAGCATTAGACATCTCGAGCATCTCAGTAAATTAAGCCTGAGGCCAACCCACACAAGCACAAGATAAGCTCGTGTTTTCCTGAAATGTGGTGACTTCACAAGGCACTGGGATTCTCCATCGCTTTGTTTGCTAATACACCCCACAACCTGCAAAACTCACACCAATGTGTGGGTCCATTTCAGATTAATGATGCCAAAGCCTCTGTGGCTCAGTGGACTGTTCCATTTTTTTTTCTGGTAAATCTTTAAAATTTCAAGAGCTGTTTATGTTTTCTACAAAGGCTGACCCTCACCTCAGCTTGCACGCTGGTTCTGGAACATTCTGGGCGTCTCTTGCAGAATCACACACACAGACCACTCCACTTGACCCTACTCTAGCTCGGGGAAGGTTACTCTTCTTTGGTCTTGGTCTTCTCATTCGCACAGGCAGGGGCTTTTCCAGATGCTTCTGAGATGTGCCTTCAGCTAGGAACCCTCTGAAATGCAGGGACCAGCTGCTTTTATGTTTTGTAGGGAGGGGGAGTCATGATCTCTCTCCACTCGTCTCTTTGGAAAACCCTCTTAAGGCTATGATGAAGGAGGAAGACACAATTGCTCTATCTGGCCGAGGAAGATGCTTTAGAAATGTCCCTCCCTCCCTCCCTCCCTCCCTCTCACCCTATCTCCTTTCTTCCGGAGCTGGCCATAAGGTAGTCAGTCCACAAGTTTCGGTCTTCAAAGCTCCTCTGTTGTAGCACAGTTATGTTAACCCTGCTATTCCATAGCTTGAGGACAAACACTCTGGGGTAGTCAGAGGTTGAATCTTTAAAAGGATTTAAATCTTTGCTTTTGGCCAGCGCCACGGCTCACTAGGCTAATCCTCTGCCTGCAGTGCCAGCACCCCGGGTTCTAGTCCTGGTTGGGGCACCGGTTCTGTCCCGGTTGCCCCTCTTCCAGGCCAGCTCTCTGCTGTGGCCCGGGAGTGCAGTGGAGGATGGCCCAAGTGCTTGGGCCCTGCACCCCATGGGAGACCAGGAGGAAGCACCTGGCTCCTGGCTTCGGATTGGTGCAGTTCCAGCCATAGTGGCCATTTGAGGGGTGAACTAACGGAAGGAAGGCTTCTCTCTCTCTCTCTCTCTCTCTCTCTCTCACTGTCTAACTCTGCCTGTCAAAAAAAAAATCTTTGTTTTGGTGAACTGCAGTCTTGATGACAACTCCAGGGCTTTGCAGCTGAAGAGGAAGCAGATGAGTGAAGTCCTCCTCTTAGGAGGAAGTCTTAGGACTAAAAAGGAACGTCTCTCTCCTCATGACCAGAGTGCAGACGACTCCGCCTCCTCCCTGCCTCCCTCCCACCCCCTTTACCCCTTACGCAGGGCTGTCTTCCCGGGCACCAAAGATGGCAGTGGGGCAGCTTTTCACACTGTTTACTGGAAGAGGGTGATGTGGGGAGCTGAGGAGTGGCTCTGATGCCCCCACCATGCCCCTGCTTCCTTAGGAAGAGCCAGGGAGGCGCCGGTCTTTTACCAAAGCACTGGGGAGACATTGGTATGCCTTGGCTAGAGACGCACAGCAAAGAAAGGCAGGAGGTCGCTTCTAGAATATCCTTCCTAGTCTGTTGGGGTCCTAGTGGGGACAAGAGAAAGAGGAAGGCAGGCTGTGTCCCCTCTAACTGTGGCAGTCACCTTACAGCTGAGTGGGAACTGAGTCTTAACTTCTAGCTAGGCCCTCCACACTCAGGCCAGATGAACTCAGGGTCAACCTCGGGGTGAGGAGCCGTTCTTCACTTGGCCCCTTACTGAGCAGACTTTGCGCTTCCCGTAACTGTAATGGTGCATTTACGTATTCAGTAAATAACTTGCAGGAGCCCAGGCCTTGCCTACCAAGCATTCTCTTGAATGAAGTGATAATTCAAATTTCTAAGATTTTTTTTTTGAAGCAAACACTTCTATCGACATGTCAGAGTCTCTGAATAAGATCTGTTAACAAACCATATCAAATCAATATCCTGCTAGGGAAGAGCATAAAATAAGCAAACCAACGGCGTGCTGCCTGCCCGTTTGGTGTGCTCAGCCTTTGAGAGGCTTCCAAATGACTTCTTGAAATAACGAAAATAGGTCCCTGCCTCGGTCGTTATCCAGGCAGGGGTCCAGTGAGGCTCAGGCTGTCGATTTTCAAGATGAACCGAGAGCTTCCAGGGAAAGGATTCACCTTAAAGGTACAAGAAGGCCTTGGAAAAGTGCTTACCTGTGTTGCCATTTATACCTGGGTGCCTCCGTGTGTCTGTGAATCCCCCGCCGCGTGCTGTGCCAGTAAGAATAGCAAGAGGAATGCCAAGTCTGGACTCCCACCCCAGCCCCCCTCGAGACAAGGGTGCTGGCCTGGCCCTAAGGCCTGGGGATCACACTCATCTACACAAGGCCATTATGAATGCATGTGGGGCTCAAGGTTTGGGATCATGGAGAGCG
The DNA here is from genome assembly GCA_949820135.1 of Sylvilagus floridanus. NCBI lineage: Eukaryota > Metazoa > Chordata > Mammalia > Lagomorpha > Leporidae > Sylvilagus > Sylvilagus floridanus. Next base: position 40,770,889 of record OX463246.1, read on the forward strand.
CCCCTCGGCAGTTGTAGCAGAACTGCATTATGGAGGCTGCCAGGCAGCTGTATGAACAGCAGCATGTACAGCTCTTTGGTGCAGACTTGGGCTTCCTTGGCTATTTCTACACAGGGTTTCGACGTCATGGCTGTCAGCTTGACCCAGAGCCTGGTTCTCTTGCTCACCCAACATTTCTCTGATAAATGGTTTGGCTTATGATATCTGTATAACAGATTTCTGTTGTTTTTTAAAGAATCTGTGACTGAAATACCTAACACATGTTAGCCAATGGGATGGGCCTAAGAAAAGGATATTTTAACTTGGAGCTTGGTCTCCAGGTAGACACTTCTCTGGCTCAGTCTGTACCAGAAATAAAACTGGACAGCTAAACAGTGAATAAAAATCAGGTGTCTCTGTGAGCTGTACGGAATTTCAAGAGGGCAGAGCACAGGATCACTGGAGCAAAACGTTTAACAGGTCAACGCTTTGGGTTAAAAATTGGAAAAGATGGTTAGCATTTCACTTGTGGGTGAATGCACAGAAGTCAAGATTCCACTTGCGAAGCCTGCTCTCACAGCAGAGTGCACAGGTTTGAGTCTCAGCTCCATTCCGAATTCCATTTTCCTGCTAATTAGCACCTTGGGAGACACCAGAATGGCTCAAGTGCTTGGCTCTCTGCCACCCACATGGGAGCTCTGGATTGAGTTCTCGGTTTGCCCTGGATGTTGTGGGCATTTGGGAAGTGAACCAGCAGATGAAAAATCTCTCTCATTCTTTTGGTCTCTGTCTCTCAAATAAATAAAAATAAATTAATGAAAACACTTGAGACAGTCATAAAGAACTTCACTTCACAGCCTATGTGATGCTCATATTTTTTTTTCAAAGCTTTATTTTCATCATAAAATGAAGACAGAGTTACATCACAAGGTTGACCCGAGCAACCATAAGGTGCTCTCCAGTATTAGTTGTATGTATGCTCATAACATGAAGCTCTTGTTATATGCAGACATCTATACCATGTGTTGTGCAGAAATAGATGAGTACAGATGCCTGTAACATGATTCTACTCAGTGCGGGGGATGAGACATTAATGGTTTGGGAACATACAGCCTATTAATCTGCCTGTCTCGTGGACAAAGTCCCTGATAGAGACACCTGCTCTCTTCACAGCTGCACCGGGTTGAGTGACACTGTCTCCTAAGCTGCTAAGCAGCATGTCCAGGCACACTGACTGGTTCAGAGAGGTCACATGAGTCTGAGTTCTGGGAATCACTGCCTCACCTTGGGGCAACCAGATGAGGAAGCAGAGTGGGACAGCAGAGGCCGAGGAAGCACATCTGCACGTCGGTGATGTATACTGGGTTATAACACAACGGCCACGGATCGTGTGCATCACCTAAAAGTTTCTAAATTGGGGCTCGATGCTGTTTTCAAAAAATGTAATCCAGCTAAAGGTTTTGGTGTTTGGAAGTTTCCTTTCAAGTGTTTCAGCTTCTGCTACAGTGAAGGACATTACCAACATTTCACCTCTGGGTTCTCAGCAGGAAGCTGGTGCCGATTACCTCACTGTCTCGGATGGCTTGGTGCATGACCATGAGCTTCAGAACTTGAGTGAGGTGAAAAAAGCGTTTGTGTGTGTGTGTACCTAAGAGTGCACATAGGCACACATGCACATGTGCACTCTTCATGAGCCACAGTGTGGCTGGAGGGCTGGAACGGGCTCTGGCTCCTAGCTTCATGCCACTGATTTGCCTCAGATCACTCTGGCAAAGCCACTGTAGGTGACATGAGTGATTATTACCACTTCCACAACACATAATGAAGTGGCTTCACAGAATTTCTCTCAATAAATGCTCAAATTGTCCCGTAAGACAGGAGAGAGTCTTGCTGGAAATGCATCCTTGGTGGAATTCCAAGACCAATGACTGAATGGTCAAGGGTCACACCTGGAGACTGGTGTCAGCCACATTGGTTTCAACTGAGCCAGGCTCAATGGGCCACTACAAGACCAAATGTGCTCCAGTACCAGGATTCCTGTAGTGTCTCACCTCCTCCCAAAAACCTATAAATGTGTGGGAAGTCCTTTTCTCCCTCATTTGGATACCTTGCTCCCAATTCTTTGTGGTTCTTCAGCCTAAAGCAGTACCTAGACATAATCACTGTCACTTATGTGACAGCTCATTAGATATTTGAACTTTTTGACATGTCTTTCCTATGTCTCCTTTTATCGCAAGGGAACAATTACCAGGAATTCAGAGAAGACCAATAGTGTGTGTTTATGCACCCAGTGTTGCAATCTACTTCTGAGGGTGTCCAGCACTTTTCATATAAGAAAAACAAATGTCTTTCTAAAAATTCTATTTATTTGTTTGTTTGAATGGTAGACACAGATACTAGCAGAAAAAGAGCAAGCTCCCATCCACTGATTCATTCTCCAGAAACAGAAAAGCCAGGGCCGGGGCAGCTAAAAGTCATGAGCTGGGGTCTGAATTAACTCTTTCACGTGAGAGGCTGGGACCCAGTTACTTAAGAATCACCTGCTGCCTCTCGGGGTGCACATTAGCAGGGAGATGGAGTCTGGAGTGGAGCTTGACCTTGAACCCAAGTATTCTGACAATCAGCATCTTCATTGTGAGTTAAATACCTGCCCTGGCCAATTTCTTTCTCTTCACTTCTTGTAGGTACCTAAATATTTCAGCCCCATCCCCTGGCAAATACAGCTGTCTTCCCTGAGACAATATCTCTACAGCGTGGGGAAGTTCTGCAGGCAGAAATCATACAGCCATCACAGAGAGCTGGGCTCCTTGTGAAATGCCCGAGGCCTCTGTGGTGCACGTGCTGTACAATGTGACTCAATGCTAAAACGAGAACTCAAAGAGTATATTTCACTTTGTGTTACTATATGAGGGCAAAAGGACGAATTCTTTACTTAACACATGCTAAACTGATCTCCTGTATACAAAGAGAATTGAAAATGAATCTGGATGTGAACGAAAGGGTGCAGGGAGCGGGCAAGGGGGGAGGGTTGCGGGGGGAGAGGGAAAATATGGGGGGAAAGCCATTGTAATCCATAAGTCGTACCTTGGAAATTTATATCCTAAATAAAAGTTTAAAAAAAAAAATGAGTCTCCCATCACAATAACGGTAACACATTTTCCCCTGTTTCCTCAAGGAGAAAGCACACATTCAGTTTTATGTTTCAATTTCCAAGGAAGATGGTGAGTGGATTCCTAGTGCTGTATTATAAAAATATTTTCTCTGTTGCCTGCACTGGATTCTCAGATGGTTCTGCCATCTTCCAGAAGTATAGAATCTGTAGTACCCACTGCCTTTGGTCTGAGTTTTTTGCACTTAATGTTTGTTTATTTATTTATTTATTTGACAGGAAGAGTGGACAGTGAGAGGGAGAGAGAGAGAGAGAGAGAGAGAGAAAGGTAGGTCTTCCTTTTACCATTGGTTCACCCTCCAATGGCTGCTGCGGCCGGTGCACTGCTGCCAGCGCACCACGCTCATCCGAAGCCAGGAGCCAGGTGCTTCTCCTGGTCTCCCATGCAGGTGCAGGGCCCAAGCACTTGGGCCATCCTCCACTGCACTCCCGGGCCACAGCAGAGCTGGACTGGAATAGGAGCAACCAGGACAGAATCCAGTGCCCCGACCGGGACTAGAACCTGGGGTGCCAGCGCCGCAGGTAGAGGATTAGCCTATTGTTCATTTATACAGAGCATTTTTGCCCTTTTTTAAACTCAGACATAAAACTAATAACAATGAAAATGAGCACAATAATAGCAAGAGTAATAACTCTTAGGAGTACTAGGATTCGTCATGCTGTGGGCATCCTGCCAAGGCGTGTTTCATACATCATTCATTTAATAAGTTTAATGACCCTGTGGGAAACCATTACTGACCTCAATGTATGGAAGAAAATGGAGCAGATTCTGGAGCTAGGTGAAGAGGCTAAGATGTTCTAGAGCTGGCAAGTGGAGGGGCCGGGGGCTCAAGTCCAAGTTGCTGTTCTTGTCCAGGCTCCTCCCGCCCACTCTACGCAGTTCTCCCACTGTGAGATTAGAGAGTAGTGTTTAATTGCTTGCTTCTGACTTTGGCATCTTCTACCCCACTCTGTCCTCTGCTTGGCTGATTCTGAGCCAAGAACCATCATTTGACACCACTACCTCTTATGCTCACTTCCCATCCATGCTTCATGCACTTCCACCTGTCACTCCAAAGCCTTATTGATGAAAGTCACCAGTGCCTGCCTGTGTGTCTTAACTCAAGCTTTTTCCCCTGCCTGGTTTGGCTTCTGTAGCTCGATGCTGCAAAGTGCTCACAGGTGCACTGGTTTCCAGTGTTTTCTGTAACCACCTCTTCAGTCTCTATAGCTGAAAACAAGAGAAAGTGAGTATCTCAGAGGTTTGCAGAACTGAAGTCTCAGGGTTTGTGCAGCATCTTGCTGTACTTTGTGCCTTTGTACCCACCCTCTGGGCCAGTTCCTTAGAGGAGACGTCCAGATCATCCAGGATGAGCTTCCCCTTCAAGACCCTACCCTGAATCCTGTCTTTTGCCAGATGAGGTAACTTTGTCAGGTTCTGGGGATTCGGAGAGGACACAGTTGTTTGGTGTGTGTGTAGGGGTGCCATCTGGTTGCCGTCTTTAATCATAGCCCCTCCTACAATTCATAATCGCCGCAGTTATTCCACCAATATCCACAGCCCCAATCATTCCCAACACCTTGAATATTCTCTATGGCCTCCCTTTGTGGCAGAACTCTTAGGAGCTGGTAAAGATTATTTTTAACATACATGCCCATAGCCACATACATATTTTCATTAAGAAAATCCCTCTGGCTGTACATATTTCCCAGGAGGATCAAGACTTCCTACCACAGATGTTGGAAGTTCTGTTACCCTCATCCTGTTTCCCCTTCCTTTAATGTGATGTACCACAAGTACCTGCTAAATCAAGAATGTTTATGGTACTCAAAATGTGGAAGTGCTATTCACAGTTCATGTATCTTGTGCACATACACATCCTTTTCTTTCCTGTACAATGCATTTTTCTTCCTTAGAAGTAAATCATTGGCTGGCGCCACGGCTCACTAGGCTAATCCTCTGCATGCAGCGCCAACATCCCAGGGTTCTAGTCCCTGTCAGGGCGCCAGATTCTGTCCCGGTTGCTCCTATTCCAATCCAGCTCTCTGCTGTGGCCCGGGAAGGCAGTGGAGGATGGCCCAAGTGCTTGGGCCCTGCACCCACATGGGAGACCGGGAAGAGGTTCCTGGCTCCTGGCTTCGGATTGGTGCAGTGCGCCGGCCATGGCAGCCGTTTAGGGAGTAAACCAATGGAAGGAAGACCTTTCTCTCTGTCTCTCTCTCTCTCTCTCACTAACTCTGCCTGTCAAAAAAAAAAAAAAAAGTAAATCATCATCTTAAGGGTTTTCATTTCTTCCCCTGGTGTTGAGAAATTGTATGATGAGGGCCTTCCTGGGGGTGGGGTCCTTCTCCTTCGGTTGTGCTGGCCAGTGACAGGGCGCTGTCAGTCGGACAAGGTGTCTTGCTGGCCAATGAAGGGGTGCTGTCCGTCTGACAAGGGGTCGTGCTGGCCAATGACAGGGTGCTGTCAGTCAGACAAGGTGTCTTGCTGGCCAATGACAGGGCGCTGTCAGTCAGACAAGGTGTCTTGCTGGCCAATGACAGGGCACTGTCAGTCAGACAAGGTGTCTTGCTGGCCAATGACAGGGCGCTGTCCGTCTGACCAGGCAGGCTCTTCCCTTCCAGGAAAGTTTCTTGTGCTTCTACTCTTTCATCTTATTGTCAGTATTTTCTGGAATTTCTGTTCTTTGAGTACCTAAATCAAGTTATTGAATCTTTTTCTGCTAATTTACTAGATCCCTCCCCCATTGCTTATATGGCACGCTTTGGAGGAGATGTTAACAATCATATCATCTGATCTTTCACTGACTTTCATTTCATCATCTGATTGTTAATATCTGAAAGATATCTTCTGTTATCCTGGTGGGCAAACATCTTTGAATTCCTTGTGTCATAGTGAATATCTGCTCTTTTATCTCTAACTGCACACACACTCTCTGAGCAGCTCTCACCTGTGGACGGCTGAGGCAGGGCCTAGGGCCTGGAGCCCAGGTCCTCACACAGGACACACTGGGCAGGGCCACGAGGCTGCCTTTTCCTCCTGCCAATCTGACTTCCTCTTCTCCTTCCATGGGTGCTCTGGATCCAACTGCACGGTAAACTCCTTGTGTGCACTTGTCGGTCTCAGATTCTGTGTCCTGGGGAGGACCCGTGCTTGGCAGGTGAGCCTCACTACCCTGACATCAGTGGTGGCGCTGTCCTTCCCTGCCCCCGCTCGCTCCCATGTTCCAGGGTGGCCACTTCCTTCTGATCCTTCCTCGTGGCACTCCTTTCTCAGGGCTGAATCTCCAACCCCACTCGTTGTTCTAAAAACAGCTCCCCCTGCTTTGTTTAACACCTTTCCTGTGCAGTCTGTCTCCCTACAGGTTCTAGTAGACATCTTCATTACTTCTCTGGTCAGGGTCCCCAGGTGTTCCTCATCACTTGGTCTGTTAAAATATCTCTGATGGATATGAAGTATCAGTCCAATCTGGGTCACTAGCTTTTACCTTTTCAAGGCTGTCTGTTGGCACATCTTTATTTGTTCTGCATTTTCTGCACATTCCACGTTTCTGAACATTTTAGAAACTCACTGCTGCCATTTAGAGCTGGTGGACTCCACAGACCCCTTGTTCTTCCCTCTCTACATGATAAAGTCCTGTTCTACTGTCAAAAGGCAGCTTCAACAAGACCTTCCCTTGGGAGCTTCTGCCACCCACTCTCAGCCCAGTGAGTGGTGCCTCCTTGATGTGTCCGTGGCCTTGTCTGGGTGCGTACCTCTCTTACCGCACCTGCCATTCTGGGTTCTAAGTTCTTTACGTTTATCTGGCCTCTCTACTTGACTCAGACACTTGTGAGGGATGAGCCTGTTCATCTTCCTTCTGTCACCTCATGCCCTAATAAGGTCTTGGTACCCAGGTGGTGGCCAAAAAATATTTAGAAGATAAAGGAATAAATGAATCAACGTTGTGTTATAAAGTATATTTGTTGTTAACTGGAATACACTTAATTAAATGGTAACTAATCCATAATTAAGAAGCTGCTTTTATTACCGTTTGTACACTTAATGAAAGTGTTTAGAGATTTCCCACTCTGCTGTGTGTTCCTGGACTCATGAGTGAGGGCAGAACCAGCCTCTAAGGACAAGCCTGCACTTGGTGCTGGGTGCACACAGGCAGATCAATCACACTATCTGCTGACTGTCTCCTTTGCTCTTTTTTATATTATTTCAGCATATTTGTCCTGTTCAGGTGACTTGCCAGCTAGATTGAATTTAGTTATTTTCACACTACTTCCTATTTTTTGACTAACATATGAACTCCCAGATATTGTGACCCGTTGTCATGTGGAAGACAATGTTATAAACTTTATCTTTATTCACTCCCTCATTGATTCTTTCATTTTATGAAACAGTTGATGTCTTAGATGGAATGCCTTAAAATATACATAAATATACACATACACAATTTATAAAGCACATTAATAAAACAGACTTCCTATCTCCCCAGCCAAGCTAGAACTACAAGGTGTGCATCCAATATGAGGACCCAGTGCCACCCAACCCCTGTATGTGAGGCCTTCTGGAGCCAAAAATACCACTTGGAAAAATACTGCCATGTTACTATATGTACCTGGCACCCACTTCTCTTCCCTGCATGTGTGGACTACACAGGTGCACTTGCACTTGTGTTGTACCCATAGTGCATTCCAGTAGATGCAAAGACTGCTGACCTTGGGTTTCTCTGGATTCCTTGCATGCTTCTTTGTTCATTCCATAAAACTTTTGGCTAATTTTGATGATGAGGGTAGAAAGAAAAAATGTAAAATGAATTAGTGATTCCCCATAGTGTTCAGAATACAGCAAAGATAACTGACATGCTTTTGGAATGCATGTTTTGTCTGAGGACCCTGAGGTCAACAGCTCCTAACTCCACAGAATGGTAAGTGTCTGTACACTTGGCCTCTTCACAAATTTAGGATCCTGAGGGTCACATTCTAACCTTCCTGATTCTGTATATCCATGGTGAATGAATGATGCTTAGCAAATAGCAAACCCTTACGGAGTGCTTGTGTGTAAGTCAGTAAATGAGATGCTTCACTTGTATGATGCTCTTCAAACTGGGCTAGCCAACAGATCCAAATGAACTTGACCTGCAAAGCAGGTGGACTTTAAAGCCACTGTGTGACTACAGTCCTGGGTCCACTTACCAACTGTTCAACTTCGGGTAAGCTGCTCAGCTTCTCTGATCTCAGCTCCTCCTCCTGATCAGAGGAAAGTAAGTGAGGTGGCATAGATGAGGTTGTTAGCATCATGTTACTGCATTTGCCTATTGAAAGTGGTGCACAATCAATTTGTATGAATTTCTCCCCTAATAGCTGTCCTTGATTATCTGTAATTAATATCTCTCTTTTATTTCCTGAAGCAAAACCTTTCCCTCCCAACAGAATAAGAATGTACATTCTAGTCTCATGTTCAAGTTTAGATATTAACGTTTAGATTGTTTCATACAAACCAGTTAAAATCTGTTCCAATTAGAGAAACATGTCAATGCAATTGAAATACACAATTAGGAGGATAAAGAGCACATATTTACTTGCCCAGACTGCACAGCATCACTCAAGCATTTTACTTTATCACTCAATGATTTAGCATTTTCTCCAGGTTTACCACTTGCCAAGATCACTCAGTGCACCAGGGGCATGCAGAATTAGGAAGGAGGTTGGTTGGTCCCCAAGATCCTGTGTTTGAAAGGTGAACAAAGTGTGCAGGTAGCTGCCAACTAGTAGGTTTGTGAACTGCCGACCACATCATATTGAGTATATTTAGTGTCACTGAAAAAATTTTCTAAGTTTCTAAATTTGGATTTTGTTGGAGAATGGCCCTGTCCAAATCACCTAACAGGCTACAATTCCTAGGCATCATGTGTTCTTTCTTTGGTCACAGGGAATGGATATAAAAAACTGCCTCAGCAGTTCGCAGGGAGACACAGAATGCCACTTCAGTGAAGATCTCAGCTGAGCATCTCATTCCGGATTCTGCCCTCACCAGATCCAAGGATCAGCCAGTGGAGCTGCTTCCCGGAGAGCTGCACGTCGATGGGTGGAGCTCCTTGCACTCCAAGGCCAGCCCCAAAGCTGCCAGACGCAGCTCCCGTGACTGCACATGTGTTTATTTGCATGTGAGAGGATTAATCACATGTTTCCCAAATCACAGGTTTTGGTCTCAGACGTGGGCTTAGTAGATTATATCCCTGAATTAGTATGCAAAGCAGTGCTCTGTGAATACACCAGATGAGAGACTCGAAAATTCATAACCCTTTCATCACCACTCAATTATCCACTTAGGTTTTTGCACTGTGCCTCATGGATGACTGTCTACTTTGTTGGAGAGTTCTCAAAATAACTTACAAAAATGTCGTGTGAATGAAGAAAGCATTTGAATAGTATTCTTGAAATATTTTTATTTTTATCTATTTGAAAGGAAGAATGACACAGACACAAAGACACACACACACACACAGAGAGAAAGAGAGAGAGAGAGAGAGAGAGAGAGAGAGAGAGAGAGAGAGAGAGAAAGAGAGATCTTCCATCTGCTATTTTATTCCCCAAATGCCTGCAACAGTTGGGGCTGGGCAAAGTTCAAGCCAGGGACCAGTAATTATGTCCATGTTTCCCTCTCAGGTGATGGGACCCAAGCACTTCAGCCATCCTCTGTTTCTTCCAAGATGCATTAGCAGGAAGCTGGGTCAGAAGCGCAAGTGGCCAGGACTTGAATGGACACTCCAATAGGGGATGTGGGCACCCCAACTGCAGCCTAACCGCCATGCCACAACACCCACTCCTGAAGTTTATTTTTAATACTTGAAATTCATTGTTTGACACACTTGATTGACTAGAAATGACAACTGAATTTCTCCTGTGAAAAACAAATTCATTTGCAGGAAGAGGCACTGATATATAACGTCAACAATACAGTGGACTCGCTGAGGGGAGGGGATGAACACTTAGCAGAGGCCAAAGCTGAGAACTGAGCAGAAGGAAGGGTTTGGTGGTTCCCGGGTGCACCTGCTGTGGCAGGGCTCCATTTTAGAAGAAAGGAGTAACTCTGGGGTTTTCTAGGGGATGCTTTCATCTGGGGCCAGAGTGTAGCACTAACGGAGTCATGTTCCCGCACAGCATCAGAAGTGGGAGAAGATGATGAGATGGAAACCTCTACTCGATTTACTCTGGCTTGTTTACTGGGGTTTCAGTGACGTTGACAGAGTCTGAACGTGGGAAGTTGGGCAGGGTGTCCATCTGTGTCAGCGCCACATGGGTTGACGGTGAGTGGCAGAGCTCATCCAGGTCTTCTGAAGTGGAACCAGAGAATAAAAGTGGCACAGAGAAGAGGGCAAAGCTGCTGAACGTGGGCTTGGCTTAGTTAGTTAACAAGTGCTGACCTGGTCAGCAAAGAGTGGTGATGCATTTTCATGTCACAGGCAGAGGAAAGTTGTGGTCCTTGGGTCCTGTAGCTGGTCCGTGGCAGAGCCAGGTGAGAAGCCAGCACTCGCATCTCCACAGTCTTCCCACCAGCCCCCTCTTCCTGCTCCTCCAGATGTGTGGGGCATGATTCCACCAGGAGCAGTGCCAATCTGACGGAGTCTGGTCCACTTAGAGTGGACTCGGTGACGGATTGCTGACAGCCATGACCCCTTTCTGTGACAGACTGGCTCTCACTCCCAGCAGGTTCAACACCAGGAGACTGGGAATGAGGAGTGAGAGATTATGGAGCAATTATTCAGAAATCGGAGTTTAGGGAAAGAACTTGATCAAGGGGTCCATGGGGGAAACCAAGACAAAGCCTGTTTTTTTTTTTTTTTTGTTTGACAGGCAGAATGGACAGTGAGAGAGAGAGAGAGAGAGAGAGAGAGAGAGAGAGAGAGAGAAAGGTCTTCCTTTGCCGTTGGTTCACCTTCCAATGGCCACCGTGGCTTGTGCTCTGCAGCCGGTGCACCGCACTGATCCGATGGCAGGAGCTAGATGTTTATCCTGGTCTCCCATGGGGTGCATTGCCCAAGCACTTGGGCCATCCTCCACTGCACTCCCTGGCCACAGCAGAGCTGGCCTGGAAGAGGGGCAACAGGGACAGAATCGGTGCCCCGACCGGGACTAGAACCCGGTGTGCTGGTGCCGCAAGGTGGAGGATTATCCTATTGAGCTGCGGCGCAGGACAAAGCCTGTTTTAAAGAGTTGCAGCAGCCACCAACCAACCAGATATGCTAGTCCCAATCTCAGATTTGGAAGAGAACACAGATGCATCTGGGCCAACCGCTCAGTCAAAGGCACAGACCTCTGCTGCACCCCTAGCCAGTGGTCGGCAGCACCTGCCTGAGGGGCCTGCCCTACATCCCACCCCCTGACCTTTGGACACTTTGGGATCAGAAACTGCCTTCTTCAAACAGGTGGAGAATACTGAGCTCCAGCGGCTCAGCTGCTGGGCTCCAGCTCTGGAATAGCGAATAGTTACAACTGGGATTTCCGAGGCTGTGGGAGGGGTTTGGAGCTCCGGAGAAGCAGTGGACCAGTGAAATGGTCATAAATGAGCTAATTCAACAGAGGAAGAAAACCCAAATCCACAAGGATGTAACGATTTGTGCAAGTCCACAGGGTACAGGCTGGGATTCGGATGACACCTTCCTGATCCTGTTCTGACCACAGTGCCTCCAGGATCACCGTGGTTGACACTGTTTCTTAGGTGTCAAACAGGCTTGCTGCTGTGTCACTCCACAGGGATGAGAGTCACACCAGGGAAGGCCTCCCGGTGAGGCTCTCCCAGCCAGGGACAGTCCCCCATGCCAGCGTGATGAGCGTGGTTATCGGGGACTTCTTGATTGTTCCCCACAAGGTGCTCTTTGCTCTTTTCCTCCCTGCAGTGTGATGCGTGACCATTCTGCAAAGATCAGTGGACCCTGAGCCTAAATGTGAGTATCTTCCCGTAGATCTTTACTGGCCAGCTCCTGGGGCTCTGTCATACTCCCAGTGTGTACCTCGTCCTCCACTCACTTCCTGTTGCCTGGTAGCAGCACTAGCAGGATGATAAAGAAGGTTTGTCTGGTCTGAGATAGTGGATCTTCTGTCACCCCTGCCTTCTAGCTCCACGCATACCAACATCTCATGCCCACTCTTTTGAGTAAAACATTTTCTTCCCTGTCATTAATCTTCTGTTTTTAGGAAAAGATGCTTAGCTATTAAGATTTACTTAACTTTTTAACTTTGGCAACACTGGAATTGTTGGCTTCTCTCTCTGCTTTCCTATTCAGTTGGTTTGCTCTTGAATTTTGGCCTAAGGGGAGGGGTCTCTGGAACGGACTTTGCCATCTTCAAGTTTAAGAGCGATCTGGGGCATCACACATGTCATAACCCTCAGAACATTGCTTTAGGGAGCAGTGGTGCTAACTAGTACTATTTAACCAGCAGCATACAAAAGGAAAAGGTGCATCCAGGTTTTCAAAAGTATAAGATTCTCCTCACCCATTCCCTGGCCTGTGCCCCCACTTCCATCCGAATAACCTCACTATCAGCAGCACACAGAAATCAGCCAAAACAACACAGGCAGAGAGTTCTGTGGGGGAAGGGAAGCACTTAGTATGCCTAAATATGTGTTTGTATAAAGACCCCACATCTGCTACACTGTGCTTGGGTGGGAGCAAGGCTCCACCATGTGTGTCAGATAATATATATATTTAAAGATTTATTCATTTATTTGAAAGGCAGAGTCACACACAGAGGGAAAGACAGAGAGAGAGAAATCGTCCATCAGCATGTTCACTCTCCAAAGAGCTGCAATGGCTGGGGCCGGGCTGATCCAAAGGCAGGAGAGAGGAGCTTCTCCTGGGTATCCCACATGGGGACAGGGGCCCAAGCACTTGAGAGATCTTATGCTGCATTAGCAGGGAACTGAATGGGAAATGGAGCAGCCAGGACTCGAACCTGAGCCCATATAGGATGCTGGCACCATAGCTGGTGGCTTCCCCTACTATACCACAGTGCCGGCCCCAGTAATATTTTATTTAAGAAAAAAAGTTGATGAATACAGATGAATACAGGTTAGACACAGATGGTCAGCTGAGTTTGAATTTCATATAAGCAATAACTAAATTAAACATGTTTCCCAAATATGTATGAGACATAAATTTGTTAAAAAAATTCAAATTTACCTGGGCATGCTATATATTTTTTTTGCTAAATATAACAAACTCAAAAATGAATAAGATGATACCACAAAGTAAAAAGAAAATGTATCCATGTCCCTCAAAATAATCTGTGCTTTGGGCACAGTGTGGCACTATCAGAGCCATTTGATTGTAGAAACTAGACCTCAGGAGTTTTCACAGGCTTTCATGAACACTGTCTCTAAACAAGATCACCTCAGCTACTTCCATTTCATAGGTGACCAAGACGGTCCCAAGTAAAAGTGGACGTAAGATCTGGAAACCCATCTTGTGTCTGTGTCCTCTGATTCCTAAGCCATATTTCCTACAATAATTAATTGGATTATAAATGATCCAATCCGTCTAGTCCTATTAGTCATGATCTCCAGCCCGGGGCAGTAATTATTTTTCTTGGCAACACCTACTCTGCTTTGAATGGGGAACTGACCAGAGCATGTGTGTCCTCCACGGAGCCCCTGTATTATCAGCTCACAGGGCGTGGTCTAGCTGCTGGTTGGCGCCGCTTCTCTGCTATTTCCAGAAAACTCCATACGTCTTCATATGGCTGATGCATTTCCATTTCCCATGCAAGTGGCAATAGAATTTGATGTCAAGTAACTACTTGGTTGTGAAGAATAATTCACAGCACTATTGGTTTCCCAGCCGTGGGAGAGAGGATGAAAAGTAACTGAATAACACTTCCACTCACACATCTGAAGAGCAGCATAGAGGCTCCTGTGTCTGCCTGGGCTCGTGGAAACAGCGACGTTCCACTTACGAGTCAGCCTTCTGCGAGATGCTGAGCGATGTTCTTGGAAGCAGACAGAATTGACCAGAATTTGTGAAGAGGTAATCAGCTCCTCCCGCCTGCTGACGCCCGTGACTGGGGGGACTCGCTGCTTCGAGGATCTGTGCTTTTTGTTAGAGAGCAGATGTCTGCGAGGATTTTGGCAGGCCCCACTCTGTCAAACAGTGCCGTGCTGACAGTTCCTTGCTTGAGGGATGGCTCAAATGCAAAGTATTTCTGATCAGAATATCATATTCATCTGGATGTTAATTACTGTGTCTGCCTTGGTATAAATAATTAATTATGCAAAACCCACACAGCTGCTGCTGGACAGTTTAGTGACTTGCTGTCAGAGTCTGGAAGGGAAAGGGGGGATTTAGAGAAATCTGCTCAGTAACCAGGGGGTGGGGACAGAGGCAGATTTGTGAGGGGCCTCCCGTGGGGAAGCGGAAGTTATAGCTGAGAATGAGCTGTGTGTGTGTGTGCACACGTGTGTGCATCACATAGTCAATCAACAACCCTGAGTAAGTGCAAGGAGAGAGGGATGATGTGTGTACGTGTCTCAAAATACAGGAATATTTTCTGAATTTTATGAGTTGGTCCTAAAAGTGCTTCCCTTTTCAAGTTATGCAGTAGCTTTCCAGGAATTTCAACACTGCGTTCGAGAATCATGCTGACTCTGACGCCAGCTCTCTCAACAGTCCAAACTGGACCATAGAGTTGAATGTGCAGGTTGCACTGGCTAGGATGAGCTTTGTGAGTGTTCAAGGAAGCGCTGACAGTACCAGCTCAAAGCGTGCTTTCTGCAGATTTATTCAAGTGCCATCATCCTGTAACGATAGAATGTCTAGACAGCTGAGAAACGAAAATGCATCCATTTACCATGTTTTATCTGCGCATTAATCGGCTCAAGTGCAAATCACTTTTATATTTAAATATAGCTAGACGTTTGATTGATGTAGGATGAGTGCTGTTCCGTGCAACACATTTTGGTACAATAACACTGCGTTTATCAACAGCAACAGCAAAAGCGAAAAGAACGCTGAAACCAAGATTCGGGACCGGCGTGTGGCCTGGTGGTCGGGATGCCACATCTCATGTTGGAGTGGCTATGCTGGATGCCCACCCCCACGGCTCCTGACTCCAGCCTCCTGCCCATGCAGACCCTGGGAGGCAGAGGTGATGGCTCAAGTCATTGGGTCCCTGCCTCCGTGTGGGAGACCCTGGGTCCCAGCATCCCGTGGACTCAGTCACAGCCGACATGGGCATTTTGGAAGTAAACCAGTGGATGAGAGCTCTCTGTCTCTCACTCTCAAAATAAATAATTAATCAAAAAAGGGAATTGAGGTCTTAGTGGATCTATAAGATGGTGTTATTTGACATTATTGTGGTGCAGCAACCTGCCAGAGTTTGCAAAGACTTTTGGTGCAGACAAGGAACAAAACCTCCCTTTGTCACGGCAGCTGCAGTGCAGCAAAATAAGGAGATCGTGGGCACTGTCACCTCTTAGCTGAGAACCGAGGACAAGTCCCACGTCATTCCTAAGTCTGTCTCCTTGCGCTCACCCAGGCTATTGATAGAATCAAATAAGATAATGGGCATGAAAGCGCTTTGCAAGCTGGGTATTGAAAGATGTAAGACTTCACTCTGCATTCAAGAACTCCTTAGTGAGTACTTAGCACGTCTGCGGGGGTGTCTACTGTCCAACTCTTCCTTCCCAATCCGGCTCACTGCTGATTGGTGCACCAAGCTTTGCTTGTTTGCCTTTCTGCTGTGGATATTAGCAAAGGTCCTGATGTGGATGAAAAACAGCAGCTCACACCTTCACAGAGACCCTCCTCTCCTAGTGAGGAAGCACCATGGTGAGTTTCGCAGTCAGCCTGCCGGGCAACCGTGGATTCTACAGCCGTGGGTACAGCCAAGAGAGCATCGAAAGTGTTCTTTAAAAACTTCTCTACGTACTGAACATGTCCAGATCTTTTTTACTTTATGAAATATCATATAACAATTAGTTGCATAGCATTTGCATTGTATTAAGCATGATATGCATTTAAGGTACACAGAGGATCTGTGTAGGTTCTATGCAGATGCTACACTAAATTGTAGGAAGGACTTGAGCATCCCTGGGTTTTGGATCTGTGGGGCTCCTGGAATCATCCCTGGGGACACACAAGGGCCACTGCAGTGTGCAGCTCTGAGAGTAAAACAGAGTCACAGTGTGGGGTGGGGAGGGAACAGCAATGCCTGACAGGCATGCTCAAAGCTCGGAGGTCGACCCCCAGACAGGGACATCTCTGCACGTTGCAGGCCTCAGAGGACATCCAGGAGGAGGGTGTGGCAGGAGAAGGGGTCTCCTCCCACCCCCCTCCGGATTCTGACATGAAGCCTGGCACCCTGGCACGTGGCACCTCCTCCAGTTCTCACTCATGGAAGGCACCACGTGGCTGTAATGGGCTTGCTTTTGGAGACAGAACAATTAGATTGCTTTTGCTTGGAGAAAATCAGTGTTGTACGGAAACGTAACAACAAAAGCCTAAGTCAGGCACCTTTAAGGCAAGATCAGCCTGCCGTCTTACAGTGATGCAGCTCCCCTGCTGAACCTGGCCCTGACGTTACAGAGCTGAATACCCATTACAAAACCACCCGTCAAGGATGCATGAAAGGTGAACAAAACCAGAGTGTGATGCCGTCAATGTGAGACCCACAGAGCGTGTACTCCAGGGTTAAACTGTTTTTCATGCAAACAGATATTCACAGTTGCATATAGGAGGCCAGCATTGTGGCATAGCAGGCGAAGCCACTGCCTGCAACTCCAACATCCCATTTGGGTTGCTGGTTCGTGTCCCAGCTGCTCTACTTCCAACCCAGATCCCTGCTAATGGCCTGGGAAGAACAGCCGAGGATGGCCCAAGTGTTTTGGTCCCCTGACATCCATGTGGGAGACCTAGAGGAAGCTCTGGGCTCCTGGCTTTGGCCTGGCCCAGTGCTGGCTATTGCAGCCATCTGGGGAGTAAACCCACGGATGGAAGATCTGTGTGTGTGTGTGTGTGTGTGTGTGTGTGTGTGTCTCCCCCCGCCCCATAACTCTGACTTTAAAAATGGATAAATAAACCTTTAAAAACTGAGTTGTACTTAGATAAGAAGCCTACTTAGCTGAGAAACTAGCAGCCTACAATCCCTGCACTGCAGCCACCTGTCTCCTCACACTGTACCCTGCCTGCTGGCATCACTCGGACGACTGCTGCTTCCCCGTGAGCTGATGGGGGTGCTGCAGTCCCTCCCAGAGGTCTGAGCCGACGTGAACACTGGTGTGTGGATACAGGGCCAGGAAAACCTGGTGCCCCATTCCTTCCTTCTCAGTCTGCTTTGAAAATGGCGCTCGAGGAGGTCTGGGGCTCTCAATTCGGGGACAGGATTGGTGCTGTTGGAAGCTCAGGGCTCTCAATGTGTGTGTGTCGGGGCGAGGGCGTGGGGATGAAATGCCTTGTGTTGCAAGTCTCAGTCCTTCTACTCCAGTTTGAAGATGGCTCCAAGGGGGCTGCCCCTGGTCCAGAGGTGAATCTGTCAAAATGCACCCCCTTCTAGTGCCGTTGAAGGGAAGAAGAAAGCAAATGGACCTAGAAATAGGAGAGCAAAGCAGATGTGTGCTTAGGGCACGCAGGGGTGCGAGAGAGACACTGGTGGGTGTCAGTGACTGGAGGGTGGAGGGCTGCCCCGTGCGTCCAGGCACCAGCGTTGTGTCACATGACTCTCGCCAGGAGAGATTCAGAAAGAGCCTCTGTGCTCAGTGCTGGGTGAGGAAGCCAGGGTCCAGGACGAGGCTGTGTAATCTGATGTGGGAGTTACGAGCTGTACACAGTGTGGAAAGCCTTGGTCTGCCTTGGTGAGGGGTAGGAGAAGCCAGAGCGACGACTACAAGGCATCGTGACAGTCGCGGATCTTCTGTGCAGCTTCCTGGCTATCAACGTGGAATGGCGAGGAGAGCGAGGCTGGAGACAAGTGCAGACAGTCACACCCAGGAGGCTGAGACGGGGCTGCACAGGCCCAGGGTCATTTCCACCAGGCTCTGCCTCCTTCCACAGCTCACAGCTGCCTCGGCATCCCCCCCCCCGCCCACCACCACGCCCCAGGCATGTCCCTCTCCCCGCCCTAGGCCCTGGTGCTGCCCCTCACCTCCTGACAGCTATGTGGAAGCCACCACTTGCTGGAGGCCCTGTCACCTTCCTCCTCCGGGAGTGCACAGGTGCTGCCTCCCGGGGGTTTCTCTCCCCTCTTCTCACTTCCCGTGAATGTCCCACGCCAGTTCCCAGGACACACCAAGTCACACCTAAGTTCTCAGCTCCATTCCAGTCCCTGGCCTAACTAGAACCTCTGGGTCCCGAGCTTGAAATCTCTGAGCCCTTTCTCTCTGCTTCACATGTTGTCAGTTTTTTCTGGAAAGATCTCGATGATAAATATTTTCAGTTTTATTGGGCTACCTGTTGAGATTGCCATCGTAGCGTGCAGTCACCCACAGCCAGCTGAGAAAATGATGGGTACATTGTGTTCCAATAAAACTTTTTTATTTATTTTTGCATCAATCTATTATTATTTTTAACTTATATTTAATAAATATAAATTTCCAAAGTACAGTTTATGGATTACAATGGTTCCCCCCCCATAACTTCCCTACCACGCGCAACCCTCCCATATCCCGCTCCCTCTCCCATTCCATTCACATCAAGATTCATTTTCAGGGCCCGCGCCATGGCTCAATAGGCTAATCCTCTACCTGCGGTGCCAGCACACCAGGTTCTTGTCCTGGTCGGGGCACTGGATTCTGTCCTGGTTGCCCTCTTCCAGTCCAACTCTCTGCTGTGGCCCACGAGTGCAGTGGAGGATGACTCAAGTCTTTGGGCCCTGCACCTGCATGGGAGACCAGGAGAAGCACCTGGCTCCTGGCTTCAGATCTGTGCAGCATGCTGGCTGTAGCATGCCGGCCACAGTGGCTATTAGGGAGTGAACCAACAGAAAAGGAAGACTTTTCTCTCTGTCTCTCTCTCTCACTGTCCACTCTGCCTGTCAAAAAAAATAAATAAATAAAAAAGATTCATTTTCAATTATCTTTATATACAGAAGATCAGTTTAGTATATATTAAGTAAAGTTTTCATCAGTTTACACCCACACACAACATAAAGTGTAAAATACTGTTTCAGTACTAGTATAGCATTACTTCACATTGGACAACACATTAAGGACAGAGATCCTGCATGAGGAGTAAGTGCACAGTGACTCCTATTGTTGACTTAACAATTTGGTACTCTTGTTTATGATGTCAGTAATCTCCCTAGGCTCTAGTCATGACTTGCCAAGGCTATGGAAGCCTTTTGAGCTCACAGACTTCGATCTTATTCAGACAAGGTCATAGTCAAAGTGGAAGTTCTCTCCTCCCTTCAGAGAAAGGTACATCCTTCTTTGAAGGCCCGTTCTTTCTACTGGGATCTCACTCGCAGAGATCTTTCATTTAGGTCCTCTTTTTTTTTTCTTTTTTGGCAGAGTGTTTTGGTTTCCATGCCTAAAATACTGTTATGGGCTCTTCAGCCATATCTGAATGCCTTAAGGGCTGATTCTGAGGCCAGAGTGCTATTTTAGGACATCTGCCCTTCTATGAGTCTGCTGTGTATCCTGCTTCCCATGTTGAATTGTTCTCTCCCTTTTTGATTCTATCAGTTAGTATTAGCAGACACTAGTCTTGTTTGTGTGATCCCTTTGGCTCTTAGACCTATCAGTACGATCAACTGTGAACTGAAATTGATCACTTGGACTAGTGAGATGGCATTGGTACATGCCACCTTGATGGGAGTGTATTGGAATCACACATTTCTAACTCCACCATTTGGGGCAAGTCAGCTTGAGCATGTCCCAAAAATTTAAAAATGTGGGACCCATACCCATCTCCTTTTGCAATTTATGAATTTAAATTTTTTTTTTTTTTTACAGGCAGAGTGGACAGTGAGAGAGAGAGACAGACAGACAGAAAGGTCTTCCTTTTGCCGTTGGTTCACCCTCCAATGGCCGCCGCGGTCGGCGCGCTGCGGCCGGCGCACCGTGCTCGTCCAATGGCAGGAGCCAGGAGCCAGGTGCTTTTCCTGGTCTCCCCATGGGGTGCAGGGCCCAAGCACCTGGGCCATCCTCCACTGCACTCCCGGGCCACAGCAGAGGGCTGGCCTGGAAGAGGGGCAACCGGGACAGAATCCGGTGCCCCGACCGGGACTAGAACCCGGTGTGCCGGCGCCGCAAGGCGGAGGATTAGCCTGTTGAGCCACGGCGCCGGCCGAGTTTAAAATTTAATCTTAACATTGAGTAAGTGTGGATGCACATGTGTGTATACATATAATATATGCAACACCTAGAAAATCTATTTCATATACATGTAAGCTATGTCTGGAGGGTCAGATGTAAATTCTGTGTGTGTGAAATTCAAGTATACCGGTATATTGCATACTTTATATATTGCATTGGATAGCGTATTTTGCAAAAATGGGGTAACATTTTTTTATGGTATACTGTTAACTGCTTTCTTCAATTAAACATTAGAAGCCTTTTAATGACATCTGGATTTTATTTTTCAAAAATATACTACATGATATTTTATGGCATGGCTACACTTTATTTTTGAAAAATATTCATCATTATTAACAGGCATTCAGGATATTCTTCTTTGTTTATTGATGATAAACAGTGCTCCGCATTATCCTAGCTGTGTCTTGAGTGTGTAGACGGATGTGGTTCTAGTGGACCGTGTGTTGCTGCAACGCTATGCTGATCTTCAGTTTCAATGGGCAGACAAATGTTACTTCTCAAAACCAGGTTGATCAATCACCATGGACGTACTCATGAAGTGGGAGCCTTGGAGGATATGATTTCCAGACCATCTTGCACCATTGTGGTTCCTAGATTCTAACAGACACCTAACCCAAATCATTGCAGCACTAATGGAACACTCTCTCCTCACTGTCACAGAGCCTGACTGCAAGTGGAGGCTGCACCCAGGAACCTCAGTGGCGAGAAACAAATGGCCGAGAACTCATTCACTCTGTGATTTGGTTTTTGCTGCATGGAAATTTCCTGCTGTGGGCTCTGTGGGCAGCGTCACCATGTTGGGGAATCCCAGGCATGTGCTGGTGTGTGAGACACACATGTGTATGTTCGGGCCCTGCACATGTGTGCACCTGTCACCCCGTGTTGGTGCGCCTGCTTCACCACGTCCGCCTGGGAGCCTCAGCCGATGGTGTTGAGAACCAGTGTCATTTTCCTTCGTGTTAATAAGGTAGTATGTGTAAAGCATGACTGACAGAAATAATAAGTGAACGTTCATGAGAGAAACCTCAGTCCTGGAGCTGTAGTAGGCAGACAGCCAACAGAAATTGTTTTGTGGATGAAATATTTCCTAAAAATAGCTCTCCCAGCTCAGCCTAATGCAATTAAAGTTAGTGATGTACATAATATGAAAACTGGGAGCTCTTCCTGCTAATAACCACTGTGGAACCCAAGCAATCCATTTCATTAATTTAATATACACTTTCATAGTCCCCTGGTAATAGAAGTATAATTAAAATGATATGCTTTGATAGGCTTTTCTTTCCAAAATGAAATTTTGCAAGTGCAGGTTTTGAAGTATATATATATATATGTGTGTGTGTGTGTGTGTGTGTGTGTATTTCCTGTAATTATTAGTGGTTGTGCATTTATTTTGGGCCCCTCTTCTACCCCTTCTTTCTGAAATATTTTCATAAGGTTGAATCCTCTTGTAACGGGACTGACACATTTGAAGCAGGAAACTGGCTAGAAGACCACTATCAAGATGAGAATTAATTGCTAAAAGCAGAAAGCAGGAGGATTTGGGATCGGATTTGAATTTCTTGCAGATTTCCACTCTAGCAACTCACAGAGGGACTCTGTTCAGATTATGAATTACAAGAACACAAGACTTAAGAATCAAAGGGACCAAAACTAATCACACTACAGACATTGTAAAAAAAAAAAAAAAAAAGATCAGCGAGCAACCGGATAAGCAGCCTTTTCCTATCATCACGTTCTGACCACGTGACTTTTCAGAAACTTGCTAGAATTGATGTTGTATGGATTACTTTAATTAAAAAACTGTTCAGCTTGAGATTTATTGGGAACTCAGATGAATCTTACAGCTTCTTCCACTCTGTTTTAAGGCACTGGTGGGCTGAGACGTCAGATCTGATGTGGCCGAGGATGCAGTTGGACTACGCTGTGGGCACGATCTTCTCCTTGGACATCGGCTACGTTCTCCTGCACCAAGTGCCCTGGCGAGGCAGAGTGAATCCTCCTCAGCCTTCATCACTGGCCGAACAGCCCTGTAAAAGAGCGGTGCCGGAGAACCAAGGAACCTTCGGCATCGCTGCCAGCAGAAAGGGCTTTTAGGATCCTTTCGCATCCTCCAGAGTTTGCCCCCCTCCCCTCCCCGTCCACAGGAGGCCGCAGAGGTCTCAGCTTCTCCATGCTGCTGCAGCCAGAGGTCCCGAGGCCTGAATGATCAGTGAGGAAGCACTGCCTTCCAATGATTCTTCTCAGCTCGGCGGTACCTGTGGCACCATCATGACGTCAGAGACACTCGTCCATTTGGGGTGCAGAAAAAGTTTGATTACAGACAGCAGTGGTGTTTGGACTGCCACATCCTAAGGACTGACTTGGCCTAGCCAGACCCTCACCCTGGGCTGTCCCCATGTGCAAGTCCCATGCAGATGGCCTGCTGGCAGAGAGAGCATGCCAGCCGGGCCCCATTCTCCATCCCTGTGCCCACTTCACAGCTCTGACATCAGATAGAAACAGCCTCCTGGAGATGCTAAAACTGAATGGTTTTCAAAGTACACTTTATTTCTTTCTTTCTTTTTCTTTTCTTTTCTTTTCTTTTCTTTTCTTTTCTTTTTTTTTTTTTTTTTGACAGGCAGAGTGGACAGTGAGAGAGAGAGAGAGAGACAGAGAGAAAGGTCTTCCTTTTGTCGTTGGTTCACCCTCCAATAGCTGCCGCGGCCAGTGCACTGCGGCCGGTGCACCACACTGATCCGATGGCAGGAGCCAGGCGCTTCTCCTGGTCTCCCATGGGGTGCAGGGCCCAAGCACTTGGGCCATCCTCCACTGCACTCCCGGGCCACAGCAGAGAGCTGGCCTGGAAGAGGGGCAACCGGGACAGAATTTGGTGCCCCGACCAGGACTAAAACCCGGTGTGCTGGCGCTGCAAGGTGGAGGATTAGCCTAGTGAGCCTCGGCACCAGCAAAGTACACTTTCTTTCTTTTTTTTTATTTTTATTTTTTGATTTTTTTTTTGACAGGCAGAGTGGACAGTGAGAGAGAGAGAGAGAGACAGAGAGAAAGGTCTTCCTTTTGCCGTTGGTTCACCCTCCAATGGCCGCCGCGGAAGGCGCGCTGCGGCCGGCGCAACGCGCACATCCGATGGCAGGAGCCAGGTGCTAGGTGCTTTTTCCTGGTCTCCCATGGGGTGCAGGGCCCAAGCACTTGGGCCATCCTCCACTGCCCTCCCGGGCCACAGCAGAGAGCTGGCCTGGAAGAGGGGCAACCGGGACAGAATCCGGCGCCCCGACCACGACTAAAACCCGGTGTGCTGGCGCCGCAAGGTGGAGGATTAGCCTAGTGAGCCGCGGCACCGGCAAAGTACACTTTCTAGAAGAACGAGAGAAGAAAGAGGTTCTAGAAGAGAGAAGAAAGAGGTTCCTCAAATAGCGAAGTCGCTGACTACATTCCAGCACGTATGAGAAGCTGAATCTTCTTGGGGGGAGAGGTCTCCTTTTTCTTTTTCCATATCTGTTTGTATAAGGATAGCATAACGGCTGATGTGGTCCCACCCTTCCCTTCTAAAGTGAGGAGCATGGGGCAGTCAGTGATGTGCAGCTGTGTACACAGCAAGCTGAAGGCACACACAGCCACATCATCTTCCCCATGCCCTCTGCCACTGAGGAAGCTCATTGACTCTGAGTCTCTGCTCTGTGAAAGGCTGCATTGGTCAGGGTTCTCCAGAGACACAGGACCACAGGAGATGTGCAGATCTACAGAAAGGTTTGGAAGTCCCATGACCTGCCATCCTCAGGTTGCAGGCTTGGATAAGATGCTGGGACCACTTAGCGATTGGCCAGAGGCCTGGGAACAGGGAGCAGCGATGGCATCCCAGTCTGGGACCTGGAATCCACATCCCAGCTCAGAGGCCAGGCAGAAGCCCAGCACAAGTCTCCATTCCTTTGGCTTTTGTTCTAGGAAGGTCCTTCCTGGACTAGAAGGTGGAGGCAGTCTGCTTGGCTGAATCGACTGATTCCAGTGTGAGTCTCATCCTGGATCCCTCTCATAGCCTTGCCCAGTGTAGCCATGTATCTGTGAGCCGGTTGATTTAACAGAAAAGTTTTCCTTTCCTTTATCTAGCACCTGGCTCCTGCATCAATTATCTAAGACTCAGCTTTAGTGACCTCTAAAAATTCGAAATCCCCACATTGCTTTTTGAGAAGTCCGTAATCCATTTGCTGAACTCATTTTGAGATTTGCTGTCTCTGCCATTTCTTTTTATTTTTTAAAAGATTTATTTATTTATTTGAAGGTCAGAGATACACAGAGAGGAGAGACAGAGAGAGAGGTCTTCCGTCCGATGGTTCACTCCCCAGATGGCCACAATGGCCAAAGCTGCGCCAATCTGAAGCTGGGAGCCAGGAGCTTCTTCCAGGTCTCTCATGTGGGTGCAGGGGCCCAAGGACTTGGGCCATCTTCTACTGCTTTCCCAGGCCACAGCAGAGAGTTGGATTGGAAGAGGAGCAGCCAGGACTAGAACCGGTACCCATATGGGATGCCAGCACTTCAGGTCAGGGTGTTAACCTGCTGCTCCACAGCGCCAGCCTTTCTCTGCCATTTCATAATTTTATCATCAAGATTAAAGATTGATCACATCTGGACTACATATTCTTTATGTTAGTTTTCTTCATTAAAAATTTAAAATAATATCTGCTGATTATACCTGCCAAATTCAATAAAATTAGCCATCATGGGCATGATAAGTACATAATTTCTATACATATCAAATAAACTTACCTTTGTAACACAGTTTAAGGGATGATTAATACAGATTGACATGGAATTTAGGCTGGTGCTGATTAAAACTTTCATTTGAATACTAATCTTAAATTAGCACGGATCTATTTTCTGATTGGTAATTTAGAAAAGCTTTCTCAATGTAGGAGTATATTTTCTCTTGATTGAAAACAGTTCCAGACTTTTTGAATTAATTTGTGAGATGCCATTTACAGTATAAGAATTTAAAATATATGTTTGTGCTCTGTGAAAGATGTAGCAGTATTTCTTGAATATAGAACATATCTTTTTAAAGTTTGTTATTTATTTTATTTATTTGAAAGGCAGAGAAGCAGAGACAGAGATGGACAGAGATTTCCCACTCACTGGTTCATTCCCTAACTGTCCACAAAGGTAGGGTTAAGCCAGGCAGAAGCCAGGGGTGGGAACCCAATCCAGGTCTCTCACATGGGTGTTAGGGTCCCAACTACCTTAGCCATCACCTGTGCCTCCCAGGGTGCACATCTACAGAAAGCTTGACTTGGCAGCATATCTGACACTTGACTCCAGGCACTCTAATACGGGCTATGGGCATCCCAAGTGGCATCTTGACCAGCAGTGCATGACATTCATCTGAAAAGGCTACATTTGAAACCTCAAGGAGTTGGGTTTCTGCACTTTCCTTATTCATGGAGCGTTTTCTTTGGTAGATTTGAGAATCTCATCAGCTTTGCTTTCCGTTCAGTCTTTTTCTGGAAGTAAGTTCTGCAGGCTTCTCGCTCACGCCTCCAGAAGTTCTCAGGAAAACGGCCTTTGGAAGTCCAGAAGCCCCGAAGAAGCATCCAGCCACAGGGTGAATGGTGAATGTGGGTTCCTTCTGTTTCGCCAAATGCTGCTGACACGATTCTGTGATGATCACTTCTTGGGGACAGAGAATGGGCAGAGAGAGAAGATGATGTGAGGAAGAAATGGAATCTCAGATGGTAGATGCTGGAAGTCCTCGTCCATAATAAAACTTGTAATAAACTGTCATTTTATATAAGTGTGTGTATTGCATGTACACACATACGTGCAGATAGATACATATTTCTCACTTTAAGGAAGCTTTATTTTGTCCCCTTTGTAAAGATGGTATTATTTTCATTCTACAGGCTGGAAAAGTGAGGTCTGACTGTGCGTGACCAAGGTCCCGGGACAGATTTCATGGCTGTAAGTCTAGTGCTCTTTCCACACCACCAAACCTGCTTCCCCGCATGTCGGGGTGCCGCCAAGACGGGACAGGTGCAGATGACGATGCCTCTGCCTCTCCTTCATGGCTTCTGTCTTGGACGGGACGGTCCTCGCTCAGCAGGGGTTGCCGCCTCATTTACTCTCAGTTGGTCTTTTACTCTCACGGTGCATCTTTGTACATCACCAACCACTGGATTTAACTCTACACAGAAAAGCAGACATAGGTACTATAGAGAAAAAAATTAAAAACTTAACAGAACTTAGAGTTGCTGAGAGAAATCAGAAAGGAGCAGCATCTAAAGGTGAAAATGCCGACTATTTCCAAGCTCAGCTTTGGCGGGAACACACCCGACAGGGAACCAAACACCTGCCTGTTAGATTGTTGTGCATAGCACCCCGCCACGGCTTTCATAAATATTTTGCTCAAAGTGCCCCACCGCATCGGCTGCATGACTGACCGGTTTGGGTGGTGACATTTGAGGGAAAGAGACCGGAAGATACAGTCAGAGGGTGTCGTGTTTCCTTAATGGCAACTTCAGACTATAATTACGGAAGTCAGGGGCCAAAGCCATGTGCTCCCTGAAGCAGTGGGCTAGGAAGCTTCTGCAGAGTTCACCATGGGTAACGGAGCATGGACGATGGCGCTACTCACGTGGAACCAGGATGTTGCCAGGGAAAAGAAGTTTTGTCATTCTCAGGAGTCCCTGGTTGCTCTAGGAACACCGTCTCCTGGGAGGGGTTGCATGGAATGCACACAGCAAACCCCTGACAAACCAGGAGCAGCGCTCAGGGCACTGGGGTCAGCCTCCCAGGCCTACACTCCTGCAGTCCCAGGCACCGGCTCTGCCTGGGGCCCACTTTGGAAGCCCCATAATCAAATCATTTAAGGTGGAGAACTACACGCAGAGAATCAATTTGCATCTCAATGTGTTGCTCTGACTGTATATTCGGAGGTTTGCATTTTGATGCTCCCAAAGAGTTCTGACAGAAAGACATGCTAATGAGATGCAAAATTATTATTGTCTGGACCTGGACATTTGCCACATGAGTGTGTCTTGCTTCTGTTAAATGCACCTCAGTAGGGAGATGGTGGGAGTGTGGCCTCCAAAGACTGGTTCTCGCAGACAGTCAGTAGCTCAGTAGCAGGGTCTGTGTACACAGACCTGAGGTCGGAACAGGGAAAAAACTCGCAAATAGCTGACGCCCAGTGAGCCCTGTTCTGGCAGGAGAGGTGGAGCCTCTGAGCAGTCCCAGTAGCACAGCAATGCCTCATTGCAGACCTGCCCGTGGTCCTACACTGCTGTTCTGGTGCTGTGGGACTTGACAAGGTGTGAGCTCAGAGGTGACGTTCTCCTTATGCAATTTATCTTACTCCAGGGAAGAGGGCTGAATCCAGATTCTCACGGCCTTTCCAGCTTGAATATCTAAACTTCCCTGAGTGTGGATCTGAGTAAATTCGGATCAGGATTTAAATGCATGTTTGGCGGAAATACATCTTTTCTAATGACAATGTGTAGGCTGTAGAACACACACACACAGACACACACACACACACGCACACGTGATTTGTTTCATGGAACTGACCAGCTCACACGACCGGAATCCCTGCTGCTGTCCACAGGCTGGAAACTCAGGCTGGAGACAAAGTTTCCTCTCTGCGAAGCCTTCGCTTTTGCTGCTACGTCCTTTCAACTGATTGGATGTGGCTCACCCACACTGCGGAGGGTGTCTTCCTTCCATTTCGTATGGCTACAGCAAGATATTGCAAACGGCACGATTACGAAGAGCGTAAATTTCTTTCTTGCTGCTCTGGAAGCTGGACGTCCAAAGTCAAGGTTGTCTCCTACTGCATCCTCCTGTGGCAGGAGGTGGAAAAGGTTTTGGGAGTAAACGTTCTCATATGGCAGAAGGGCAGAGAGGGGGCCCAGGCCTGCCAGCGCTTTTAGTGAAAGGAAGGCATCACCCATTCCTGAGCTGCCCACCTCCCCACACGGCTGCCCTGAGGTACAGATCCCAACCAGCACATTGAGATTGGAGCAGGGGGCACTCAGCTCTGCTCCGTCTACTGATGCCAACGCTCATCTCATCTACAACCACCTAGTGTTTGACCTAACACGTGGGCGCCCTTGTGTGAAATGGATTCATCTGCACTGTGATGGCAACAACTGGACTTTCTTGGACTGCAGTCGTGGAACTGATGGGCATTGTGTGGCTGTGGCGTGCTGTCACTGCTAGGGAGAAGGGCAGTGTTGGATCCGACCCCCGGGGATGCCCTCATGGAGTCATTGCAGCCCATAACTGGGCTTGGAGAGGACGAGAAGGCTGGGCTCTTCCGAGGTGACTTCTGACAAAGGCCCCTGCTACAGAATTCTCTGGCATCCTCAGTGGTGGGGGAGGCCCCACACCCACCTCTCCCATGGTCAGGCCACATTCTCCTCCACTACTCTCCCAGCCCTTTCCAGCTTCCACTGCACTCTTCCCCACAGCTGTCCCGAATACAATCTTTGCATATTTATTCTTTTTTTTTTGACAGGCAGAGTGGACAGTGAGTGAGAGAGACAGAGAGAAAGATCTTCCTTTTCTATTGGTTCACGCCCAAAATGGCCACTATGGCCAGTGCGCTACGCCAATCTGAAGCCAGGAGCCAGGTGCTTCTTCCTAGTCTCCCATGGGGTGCAGGGCCCAAGCACTTGGGCCATCCTCCACTGCACTCCTGGGCCACAGCAGAGAGCTGGACTGGAAGAGGAGCAACCGGGACAGAATCTGGTGCCCCAACCGGGTCTAGAACTCAGGGTGCCGGTGCCACAGGCGGAGGATTAGTCTATTGAGCCGTGGTGCCGGCCTGCATATTTATTCTTGTCTGGATCTGTGTTCCCAGAGAGCCATGTTTTGGTTCTGCAGAATGCCTTGGGACCCATGAAGCAGGGAGAGGGAAGACTCAGATAGCCCTGCTGCTGGATCAGAAGATGCTTGGGGAAGTAGAAATTAGTGAAAAGGGAAGTTTAGGCATTTTTTGGGAAAGATTTTCCATGTACACGTCACCTTCTACCATCCTTTAAAAATATTCTGCAACGTCTACACTGCTTGCTGAATTTCATGTTGGGTTGGTTCTTTTTGACAAACTTTGGGTGAGTTCTATCCCTAATTGGTCCAGCATAAAAATGACTGCTTTTCCTAATGTGGGCACTGGGGATGGAGATAACACCTGGGTTACAGTGAATTTCAGACCCCGATACCAGCACCACAGTGTACTTTTCAGGTGAGTGACCCATATTCCAACAAGGGATCCTTCTTCCTGTTGTGAGCATTCTTGAAGGGCATACGACAGGCCACATGTGGTAGGGGCTTTGATCCAGGGATAGAAAGACACAGTCCCTGCTCGCTGGTGCTCAGCAGCTCAACAGAGCAACACTGTGGCTGCAATGCTGGTTTGCACCAGAGCTATGGGCGAGGAGGGGGTGGCAGAGCCTGCTTATCCTGCAGCCGGGGCGGGGCGGGGGGGATCCATGGGGTCTCAGAAGCTCGAGCTGAGTCTGGAAGGGAGAGCAGTAACTGGCTGCTTATCAGGCACTGAAGGAGGCCTTTCCAGACATCAGAGAGACGTACACACTGGCCCAGAACTGCACGTTGGTCTGACCCATTAAATACACCACTAACAGCAGCACTAACTAGAAGATGCAGGTAGAGGGTGAAGCTGGAGAGATGCATGGGATCTTGGATGCTTCTGCGGTGTAAATGTTTGTGTCTCCCCACCCCAAGTTCATACGTAGAAACCCTTACTTCCACATGAGGATATTTGAGGGGGGCTTTGGTGGTCACTAGGTCCTGGGGTGTAGCTCTCATGAATGGAATTAATGCCCTTATAAAAGGGACCCCAGAGAGACCCTGGCTGTCTGGTTGTTGTGTGAGGACGCAGAGAGAGGGGTCTACAACGCAAAAGAGGGCTCCATGAAGCTGGCTGCTGCAAAACACCAGAGGGGGCAGCTCGTAGACAGCTGAAGTGTGTTTCCTGCAGCTCTGGTGTCTAGTGAGGGCCTGCCCTCTGATTTATGAACATTGCCTTCTTGCTTTGTCCTTAGCCGGTGGGGAGGATGAGGCAGCTCTCTGGGGCTTCCTTTATCAAGACACCGATTCCATTATGGAGGCTTCGCTCTCACGACCTGACCACCTCTGCAGCGGCCCATCCTTCTACTGTGTCCTTAGTATTTCAACATGTGGAGTTTGGGTGCCACAACAAGGCCCTCAGTGTCCTGTAGGCAATTCATTACAAGTGAAGATCACTGGGAAATAGTGGGGGCCAGAGTTGTGGTGCAGCCGGTGATGCTCGTGCAGCACCACACCCCATACGGGTGTTGGTTTGATTCCCACTGCTCCCCGCTGCACCACTTCTGACCCAGCTCCCTGCTGGAGGCACCTGGGAAGGCAGCAGAAGATGGTCCAAGTGCTTGGGCCCCTGCTGCCCACATGGGAGACCTAGATGGAGTTCCTAGCTCCCAACTTCTCTCTCTGTCTCTCCGTGTCTCTCTCTCTCTCTCCCCCCTCCCTTTCTATAACTTTGTCTTTCAAATAAGCAAATAAATCTTGATGGATTTGTGGAACATACATGGAGAGGAAACAGAAGCAAATATATCGTCATTGGTAGGGAGAAGTTATGAAAATTCAAATGTTGCTTCCTACAAAACATGCATAATAAAGAAAAGAGTAGTTTGTTTCTACTGATTCATGGCAGTCCTCCTTTATCCACAGAAAATATGCATCAAGATCCCCAGGTGACACCTGAAGCCACAGAGGTACCAGATCCTGCATCTACAGTGCCTTTGCTATATGCACATACCTAAGATCATGTTTAATTCATTAACTAGGCACAGTAAGGGGTTGATACCAATTACTACCAACAGAATAGAATCATCATAACAATGTGCTATAATAAAATTGCTAGCTTCACTGTTCCTGTGCTGCAGGGCCATTATTCAGTACTGTAAGGAGTACCGTGGCACGAGTGGCACTCAGCCACAGTCTCTGTGGCATGCGTGCTGCAGATGCTAAGTGACTGATGGGGCATAGCACATACACGGTGGATACCCAGATAGAACAGAACAAGATTTCCACATGCTGCTCAGAATAGCTTGTGATTTAAAACTTATGGATGGTTGATTTCTGGAATCTTCCATCGAATATTTTTGGACCAAAATTGGCTTCAGGTAAATGAAACAGGGGAGATGAAGTTGCGGATATGAGGGATACTATCATAGCCGTGGTTTTCCAATTGGGTAAACACCGATAGCTAACTAAATGTCACATCGCATAGGAGAAACTTCTTATTTGTTTGCTTCTTTATTTAACCAGAGTCTCAGTCGATCTATCACCCAGAATCGTACAGACGTTTTCTGGGAATACTAGATCAATGTGTTTCCTGGTGTCGGTGAAATTGACATCTGTTAGTAACATGCATCACACTGCTGACTGCTGAGCCCAGAGGCCCTCAGCTGGAGAGATGTGCAGACCACATGGAGCAGTGCCTCCCTCCTGGCAGGCCAAGTGCCAGCTCTTTCCTAGGCTCCTTGGCCGAGGAAGAAGCATGTTTCCCAACCAGAATTCACGGCAGCTGCATTAGCAGTAGAGCATGCCTCGTCTCCATGGGTGTAGGAGCGTTTAGGATTCCCTTTAGGATGCTCCCTCACCTCAGTGTACCTCACCTGTACTTATGGGGTTCCATTACATCTCTCCAGGGTAGAAAATCTATTTCTCCCAGTTTTATAGCTTCAAAAATGAGGTGCAGAGATAGGAAAAAAATTTTTTTAAAAAAAAGTGTTCAAGGTCATAGAGAGATTAAACAGCAAAGACCAAATCAAATCAAACTCAAACCCTAGTGTTTTGCTATGTACTCTAAATGTTTTCCTATTTCTCTAGAGTTTGCTAAAACAATGAGGTAGAATGTTAATGAGAAAGTTTCCATGAACAGGTGTTTGGTTGTCCACAGTGTCAGGACACAGACTTGAAAACCTGCCATGCCAGTGTGAGACCCTGTGGTTGCTTTGCATCATGGTGCTTTGCTCTATCCTGTGTTGGCTCTGCTGTTCAGCACAGAAAGGGGAGAACAAGATCCGGGGGTCAGGGGAACCACTGAGCAGGAGGGGGCTTCCTCCCTCGGCTCTCATCACACGCAAACCACGTGGCAGACCCTTCTTCATGCTCAGGTGTAGAAATAAGAAGTTTTCTTTGGAGATATATGTTACAGCACCTCCATGTTCTGTACTTGGCTAGCAAGATCACACTTTTCCATCCCCTTCTCGCTCTCAATGCCACGATCCACCATGTGCACTATGGAAGGACTTGAACATTGCTGGTCCCCCAGAGTCTCCTCCAGTCTATCTGCACCTGGAGCCAGAAACATTTTCAAGACAAAACTTGGATAAGTATGTGTCTCTGCCTAAAATTTCCTGGCTTCCCAAGGTTCTTAGGATTGACTTTCCTGTGGGATACACTTCCAACCAACGCTCTTTCTCTTCCTCTCTGCCTTTCTCTCTGCATGTTTCACAATGTCTGTCATGTGGTTCTTGCATCACACCATGATTTCTCCAACCCAGCAGGGTTCTGGAAAGTGTTCACTGACTACCTCTCCTGAAAAAAAGGGGGTATCCTTATGTCTGTATAAATTTATTTTAGAATTAACAATTTGCAAATAACAAACTATATAATACCACTTTGTAAATCCCATTTTGCCAATGATTATCCAAGAAGACTTTTGTTCATTCTTGATTAACTTTGTTTATATCATTAACTTATTGCTTCACCCAAACCACAATTTGACAAAGTTGTACCATGATTCGCAAAGCAGTTACAATATTGGCCATAGAGCTCCAATACAAGGTTTTTGGTATTTTCACTTATTGAACAGATGAAAAGTAAAATAACAAAGTGTTTGTCAAGAATAATGAGTGACTTCTTTGCTTTTTTCCAATTACTGGAAGAATATTGACTACATATTTTGTGCTACTCACAATACAATAGTTATATACATACACACGTTTAAGTCTGATAAGCATTAATAAGATTTTTCCATCACCTTTTTAAATATAAACATTCAAAAACACAAAATTTGCTTATTTTTGTGGTGTCAGTTCTTCCACCACAGCTTACTTCAAACTGCCAATGACACTACTGAACACTGAACTGAGAAACGTAAGCAGCACGCTTCACGGCTTGTCTACCATACAAACGCAACAGGCATAGAGAATCTAAAAAGCACAGAGGACACTGCATTGTCGACAAATAATTGGGAGGTGAGCCACAAGTATTTATTTCTTTTGTTCTTAAGATAGCTTACTTGTAATTACATGTGTTATTAGACTCATCACAAATATATTTAATTGTTGTTTTTGATAGCTATGTTGAAAACCCTGGCCCCCAATATTGCTGAAAACTTAGCAGTTGGGTTTTGTCGTCTGGTTGCAACTGACCTTGGCACACCGTTGCTCCTGTCTGCTCTCTTCCCTTTGCCTAGAATTCTTTTCCCACCCCTTTTTCATGGATTCCAGTCTTCGATGCCTCTCTTCATTTTCTGCTCAATCACGGAAGGCTTCCCAGACTCCCTGGGCTGTATCATTTGCCCCATCTCATCCCATTGTGTGCTTGCAGAGGACTGAATAAGTTTCTGCTTTGCTATACTTCAGCATTCATAAACAACACTTGCACACATTTTCACACTTGGATTTTACTTTTGCGTTTAGATAGAACACACATATCCCCTTTTTTATGTGATAAATTGAAGTTTTAAAAAGGTATGGGCATTTTCTTAAATAATCTGCAATATGAGAATTACAGAGATACTTTAATTCAAAGTTTTCAGGCTTCAAACACTGTGCTTTTCATTGTTTAATACACAGACTTAAAAGTGTGGTAAGTTTGAGAAGTTAACCTACAATTTCTGTTCAGGGAAAACATTGTTTTAGAAGTGTGTTATGATGGCCAGTGGTGCAGCTCAATAGGCTAATTCCCCCGCCTGTGGCGCCGGCACTCTGGGTTTTAGTCCCAGTCGGGGTGCTGGATTCTTTCCCGGTTTCTCCTCTTCCAGTCCAGCTCTCTGCTATGGTCTGGGAGTACAATGGAGGATGGCCCAAGTCCTTGGGCCCTGCACCCGCATGGGAGACCAAGAGAAGCACCTGGCTCCTTGCTTCGGATCAGCGCAGTGCGCCAACCACAGCAGCCATTGTGGGGTCAACCGATGGAAAAAGGAAGACTTTTCTGTCTCTCTCTCTCACTGTCCACTCTGCCTGTCAAAAAAAAATAATTTTAAGAATTTAAAAGGAAATACATTATGATGTATAAACTAATTAGCAACCGTCATTAAGTAAACACTCTGCACAAGATACATAAATTAGCAAGTAGCTCTAACCTTGTTATTTCCTTCATGTATGAAGTCGCCTAAGTACACAGAACAAAGGAGAGACTCATCCCTGGGTAGGATTAGGGACTGGGAAAACTTCCAGACCTTAGGCAGCCCGAGATCTTCCTGCTGCTCCTTACCAACGTGGCTGCATCCTTTTCTTGCCTGGAATGAGGAACTTCCCTCTGAGTTCTGTGGCACATACTGCAGAGAGTTCTCATCTGGTTGGACTCACTAATTACTGAGAGACCTAGGGGGTGAAGCTGTCGTGTTGCGACACCGAATGGGTCACCTGTTAGCCTACAGCTAGGCATGCCCAAAGGTTAGACCACTCCACTGTGATCCAATCAGCAGTGGTGTCTTAAGGAACAGCCTGATGCAGCTCTTCCTGTGAAGGCTGTGGTAGGGCAGCTTCTGCATTTAGGTTTCAGAGACAACCGATGATGGCGCACAGCGTGGGCTCCAATCCATGTCGTCTGCCTGCAGAGACGTGGGATGATGCAAGAACAACTTGGACTTTGCCCAGGAAGACTTGAGTTTAATTTCCACTTCTATTTCTTGCTAGCTACAGACGTTTTGTACAAACAGCTCACAATTTGCGTTTTGGTTTTCCTGATGGGAAACAAAATGGGGAGAAATTTAATCATACCATTTTACAGGACTGTTGTGATAAGTCAGTGCACTGACAGTGTAAATCTGGCTCAGACCCTGCCCTACACGGATGCTCAGAAATGGAAATTCCTTCCTGTAAAAACAACTCCCTGGAATAATTCAATGTACACAGCTTGCGGGGCTCTATAGACGGCACTAAAGCCACCAAAACAAAGCGGGCAATGTAGGCAATTTGACTGCAAAAAACATGTTTTATGTCCTGAAGGTGAAGTACGTTGTCCTTGCATTTCTCACGGTGCCCCTTGCAGGAACCCCTTGGTTGTAACCATGGGCACTTGGGGGATGGCGGCCTGGGCTGGATGAGGGCTCAGGTCCTGGGGCCTGACTCTCGGGTTTGATTTCTGGCTCAGTCGTTTTCTTACTGAGAGATTTTTCATGAATTATTTGGCCTCTCTGATTGTTTTCTCATCCATAAATGCAGCTCTGATTAGAACCCACTTCATCAGGTGATTGGGGGCTGAAAATGTTAAATCATACTAAACACCTACAAGAGTGCCAGCAGTATTACAGCCGTCACTGCACCACGTGGTTAGCTCATGGGACTCATGTTGTGGCACACCGTGGCAGTCACCACCGAGCGTTTCTGTAGCATCTCAGGTGGATGCAATAAAACAAAGGCCGCTGGAGTGTTGTCATTGAGCCCCTGACATGAGATGAGTCTTAGTGACTTTATCTGGTCTCAGGCAATCGAATGGCAGCCATTCTCTGTGACTCCGAGTGCCCAGGACCCCACCTGCACGGATTCTTATGTGTGTGAACCTGTCCGTGTCTGCAGGTGAACTTGGGTCCAGGTAGCCCAGTCCCTCAGGATGGGAAGACATGGAGCACGTTTTGTAGATGACAACCACTTCAAGGGCACAGCGAGCCCACCCAGCATTCAGCAACATTCCCAGGACCTGTGCTCTCCTGTTGGAGGCGGGGGCCAGCTCTGGGCAGTGAGAGTGGGCATGAAGGCAAGGCTGGCAATGTCTGGAGAGCCTTCAAAACAGCAATAAACCTGAGCTTTCGTCTTATTTTCTTTTTTAAAGATTTTATTTATTTATTTGACAGGTAGAACTACAGCCAGTGAGAGAGAGGCAGAGGGAAAGGTCTTCCTTCCATTGGTTCACCCCCCTCAATGGCCACTATGACTGGTGCTGCGCCAATCCAAAGCCAGGAGCCAGGCGCTTCATCCTGGTCTCCCATGCAGGTGCAGGGCCCAAGCTCTTGGGCCATCCTCCACTGCCTTTCCGGGCCACAGCAGAGAGCTGGACTGGAAGAGGAGCAACTGGGACAGAATCTGGCGCCCATATGGGATGCCAGCGTCGCAAGTGGAGGATTAACCAAGTGCGCCACGGTGCCGGCCCCTCGTCTTCTTTTCATTATCAACATTTATGGCACCTCTACGCAATGTCAGTGACAAAATCTGAACAATAATGCTTTGCTGGTCTAAGTTCAACATAATCACCCTGATTAGGGTTAAGTTTTCCTACTGCACATATACTTGAGGTTAGCAGGGTTTTGGAATTTAACCTTTAACACACATTGTTCTGTATGTGAGCTCAGAGAACTCTGTTACATGGGTGACCTCACTGACAGAAAGGGACTCAGCCACGTAGGTTTGTCCCGAGAACTAAATTCATTCTTCTGAAGACTGATTTATTTGAAAAAGAGAGAGAGAGAAATATGTTAACCCAGATGACCACAAAGGCCGAGGCTGGGTCAGGCCAAACCTAAGCTCTATCCATGTCTCCCACATGGGTGGCAGGGAACCAAGTCCTGGGACCATTATCCGCTGCTGTCCCAGCCGCCTTAGAGGAAGCTGGATTAGAAGTGGAGCTTGGAGACTCCAACAGGCTCTGTCAGGGGATCCTGGCATTGCAAGGGGAGTTAACCCATTGCACCACAGCAGGGTCCTTGAGAGCAAATTCTCAAAGAGTCCAATTACAAAGCTTCTTTCATCTTTGTGCTGACATATGAAAGGTTGTGTAAAAGTAGAATTTAAAATATGTTATTTGGACACAATTTGTTTTGAAATCCATGCACAACTTTTTCCATTATACACATTGTCCAAGGATGTTTCAAAGAGCTGCCTCACACTCCTACGTTTGAACAGTGTTTCCAAAGTTAGAGAAGAAAGTTCACTTGTTTTAAAACTGAAGACACAGGCCGTCAGTGCTTCTGTCCTGCCATCCTAGAAGCCCCCTTCAAGTGCTTGATTTGTGTTTAAATTCCAGCACAGTGAAATACCACAAACTCCCAGGCGTGATCTTTTTGTCTGGAAATGCAAATTTTTGATCACTTGAAAAATAGTCTATCAAATTTGAATGCTATATTATTTGAAAATTTTCTTAACTGTTCTAAACTAGTTCATAGTGTGTACATGTATTGAAATATAACGCAGTGTCTCATAATTAGGTATAATTATTATGTACTTACTTAATTTGAAAAACTAATGAACAAATCAAGACAGTATTGAATACAACTGATTATCACTGAAAACAGAATCTATGTGGTGAGAAAGGATGTGAGGAATGGTTTACCTCAGGTGTGCAGCAAACAGGCATGCCTGTCCACGTGGGCGCTTCCCGAGAGCGGGCCATGCCACTGTTATTTCTTTTTCTTAAGATATATTTGTATTAATCTGAAAGGCATAGATACATAGAGGGAGAGAGAGAGAGGGAGAGAGGGAGAGAGGGAGAATCTTCCATTCGTTGGTTCTTGCCCCAAATGACTGCAATGGCTGGAGCTTGCCAAAGCCGGGAGCTAGTAGCCTCTTCCAGGTCTCCCACACGGGTGGCAGGGGTCCAAGGACTTGGGCCATCTTCTGCTGCTGTTCCCAGGCACATTAGAAGGGAGCTGGATTGGAAGTGGAGCAGCCAGGACTTGAACCAGTGCCTATGTGGGATGCCGGCATTGCAGGCAGAGGCTTAACCTTCTGCGCCACAGTTCCAGCCCCTGTCACTTTCATTTCTGGATGCCTGTGACAGTGCCCAGTGATGATGTATATACTGCGGGATGAATGCATAAATTATTCATTCAGCTGATGCAATGAATATGTTCTATTTATAAGGTAATAAGGAGGAAAGCAAGGAGAGGATGGAGAGAGAGAAACTGGGAAGAAAGGGCAGACGAGACCTAGGCAGGGATTTGCTTGTGTTCCAACACAGCTGCTACAAGATTCTACTAGCAGGGGCCATAATATTAACTGAGTCCCAGAAAATCCAGGTTTGTTCTGGGCTCTTTAAAAGAAATGTGAAGACTCTAGTTAGATCCAACCCAGAACTAACAACTTATATCGGAATTGAGCTGATTCACAAGTTTTCATCAAGTTTGTAGCAAATATTACTATTCCCTCCCCACCCCCAGGCAAGAAGCATGAGCCACCCTTAAAAACCTGACATGTAGAATGCAAATGTTCCAAGCAAGCATTGCCTTAATCAATTCTGTTGTATGCAAATTACTGTCTATACACTGCACACACAGGTAAACGTAGAATACATATTTTAGTTACATTAAATAAGAAATAGTTACTTTAAAATAAAAATTAACTCTTCTCCTTTTTAGAGTCCATTTTAATTTTGGACTACATATATTGCCCTAATTTACTTGAAAGATATTACATGCCTGTACCCCAGGTAGAAAGTCCACACGGTGCCTCTGGGAGTTGAGCTTTCCTTTCTATTATAAATACAGATGATGATACCTTGAAAAGAAAAAACACCCATAACATTTCACATTGCTGTGGAATAGGATTGAGAAACAAACCTTACCTTTTTAATGTGTTTTAATAATTTTATGTTATGTTATAAACGTTTTTTAATAATATTCTACCCTAGCAAGCAGTTTGTGTGTGTGTGTGGGTGTGGGTGAGTGGGTGTGAGTGTGTATGTGGGATGTGGTGCCTTTGCGTTGTGCCTGTGCAGGGAGGAGGATGTGTTTGTGTGTGTGTAGTATATGTTATGTGTGATTGTGATGTGGTTGTGTGTGCCTGTGGGGGGTGTGTGTATGTGTGGTGAGTGTGTATGTGTAGTGTGTGTAATATGTGCTATATATGGTTGTGTGTACTTGTGTGGTGTATGTAGTATGTGGGGTGTGTGTATGTCATTGTGTGTATATGTGAGGGTTGTGGTATGTACTATATGTAGTTATATGTATGTGGGTGCATACATTCATGAGTGTGGTGTGTGAAGTACATATGTTATGTTTTTGGTTTAGATGAATGTGGTGTGTACATGCATTGTGTATGTAGGTTGTATGTGTATGTGTCTATGTATACTGTGTGGTGTGTGTATGTGAGTATATGTGTGCATGTGGGTGTATACATTCATGTGTGTTGTGTGTGTACTGTGTGTTATGTGTATAATTGTGGTGTGTACATGCCATGTGTATATACAAGTGTGTGGGGCTGTGCATATTTGTGGAGTGTGAGTCTGTGTGTGTGTGTGATGTATGTGTGGTGTGTGGGGGGAAGTATATATGTATGGCATGTTTGTGAGGAGTGCAGGTGTTGTGTGACATGTGTAAGTGGCATGCACTTGCTGTGTGTTTATGTGGGAGTGTATATAGCATGCATACATGTGGAGCTTGTGTGTATCCATGTGTGTGCTGTGTTAGGTGGAGTGTGTAGACGTATATGAAGGGTGATGTGTGCTGTGTGTGAGGGTGTGGGTGAGTATGTACGTAGGGTGTGTGTGTGTGTGATGTGTGCAGATGCACTTGATGGCCAGGTCACTTGATGGCCAGGTCCCTTGGGTCTTAGCTGGACGAATCATGATCTGAAATGTTGCTGTCAGCTCCAGGCACTGCTCCCTGCCTAGAACTCCTCTTCATCCGCTTCATGCAGCCGAGACCTTGAAAGAGAAGCACAGAGGCAGCT
This sequence comes from Sylvilagus floridanus, assembly GCA_949820135.1. Classification (NCBI taxonomy): domain Eukaryota; kingdom Metazoa; phylum Chordata; class Mammalia; order Lagomorpha; family Leporidae; genus Sylvilagus; species Sylvilagus floridanus. The sequence continues at coordinate 40,811,198 of OX463246.1, forward strand.
ATTTCAGAAGCTCAGGGTCACCGCAGGGGCACTGCTGTGGGGGCGGGGCAGCCCACACAGTCCTCCTGCAGCACGTGCCTCCGCAGGACATCTGGGGAAGCCCCAGCAGGCTCACTCCGCCTTCCCAGCAGAGAGGCAGCCTTCAGTGGAGGAAAGAGATGGGGGCTATGCAAATGAGCAGAAATGCTAATCTCTGTCTCCCAGGATCTCCATGTATCAATAATGGATCCTGAACAATTCCGTGGAGGGACTCTGCTTCTATTTTCGGTTCCACTTTTAAGCCTTTTAACTCTGCGATTTTACAAGGGCTTAAAAATTGACTTTATGTGAAGGGCTCTTGTTTAATATTTTTTTTTCAAAAATCATGAGTTCCTAATGAATTCTTTAAATGTATCTATAAATATATTCATCTTAGGGACTGTTAAGAGAAAAAAACCAGTCACTGTAAATAGAACACAGGGCACGGTTACCTCTCAGCTGTTTTTGTTAATGCAAAGCACACGAAAAGCAGAGCCAGAAGTGAGCCCTCCAGCATCACCAACAGCCTTGCAGCGGGTTCCCTCCTCCCTGCCACTGGAAAGAGGAAGCATCTCAGAAGATGGCCCTGTGTGTTTCTGGCTGGCCAGAGTCACTGTGCTTTGTGACCCAGGGATGACGGCAGTAGGGTTCTGTCTCTGTCCCACACGCGTTCCTGTTTGTTAAAAGCTGCTGCACGTTGCTCAGAACCCGCAAAGGGCAATGGGTGTTTCCCTTGTAAGCAACTGGGACCCTGGACACAGCAGCTCTTGTTTCTCCAGCATGCAGGTCAATGGCCGGGAAAAGGGCACCGCTGGGTGGGGAGGTTTCTCTGCCGCCGGCATTGATCAGAGCGGGGGGATTACTGCCTTGCTGACTGCTAATCAATAGATATTGAGTGCAAGCCCTGCTCTAAATTCAGCCGGGTTAATCAGTGTCCACACAAAACAATGGGCTGGAACGCAATCTTGCTGTACAAGGTGCCCAGAGATGTGGGGCTGCACGATTCCTTTGCTGCCTGCTGAGCAGTTGGACCATCAGCCAAGGCCAGCAAAGGGTGTGGCGCTGAGACGTAGCCCCTCCAGGGGATGTGCTTCTGACCCCTCTCTCTGTCTCTCTCTCTCTCTCTCTCTCTCGGTGTCTCTGTCTCTCTCTCAGATAGAATCCTGACCATGACTTTGCATCTCGTGCTGCCTGGTATGAAACGCCCCAGACTACCAGATTCTTTCTTGCACACGAGGCATCATCTGGGAAGGAGGGGAGGGAAGGAAGGAGGGAAGAAGACAGCTTCCAGGCCCTGTGCTGTGGAGGAAATGCCAGCAGGCTTGGGCAAACTCCACGGGAGCATCTAATCACCCCCTCTCCAGTGCAGCAATGGCAGGGGGAGCCTGAGCTGAGGGTGGGGGAGGGGGTGTGCATGTTTGTGCTGCTCTGTCTCCTGCGCCAAGAGCCAGCGTTTGCAGTTCCCGGGATTCTGCCGCGTCATGCTGGGCTCAGGTCCAGGCAAGCGTTCCAGCACAGACGAGGACGTTTGGTGAGGATGGAAGGGGCTGGACTGCCGTCGTCCCGGGGTAGGGAGTCGGTTTCTTCGCAGCCCTGATGTCCAGCACTGTGTCTCAGGGAACCCACTCGGGCTCTCAGGCTGCCCCACAGGGCGTGCGGAAGCTTTCAGACTCAGAGCCCCACAGGCGCTCATCAAAGGTGAATTTCTCGTGCCTGTGGCCTTGCAATTAAAAAAAAAATACACTGTTTAAAAAATATTCAATCACGTTAAAAGAGAGGAAAAGATAGGTGAGCTATTTAAATAGGCGGTGTTAACTGGTCTTTTAATTCCCAATTTTTTAAGATTTTATTTATTTTTTTGAGAGGCAGAACTATACACAGAGAGAGGAAGAGACAGAAAGGTCTTTCGTCCACTGGTTCTCTCCCTAAATGGCTGCGATGGCTGGAGCTGCGAGAATCTGAAGCCAGGAGCAGGAGCCTCTTCCCAGTCTGCACCATGTGGGTGCAGAGTCCCGAGCACTTGGGCCACCTTCCACTGCTTTTCCAGGCCACAGGCAGAGCTGGATTGGAAGAGGAGCAGCTGAGACATGAACCAGTGCCCCTATGGGATGCCGGGGCCCCAGGTGGAAGCTACAGCACAGGCCCCTAAATCCCATTTTCCAAAATGAAACATGAAGACAAGGATGCACCTCATCAGCCCTTAGCATTTCAAAGTGGCAAATCCATTCACTTCTAAAGTGGGGATCCTATTCCATGCTTGGGCAATGACTGTACCCAGCGTCCCTCTGGTTTTGGGTTGTGGGGTAGCCAGGGTAACCGGGCTCAGAAGAAAGGAGCCCTCCTCAGTCTTTGTGTCCCCGTTTCTTTTGCCCCGGTCCTGGTCCTCGGCTTCTCCCTGTGGTGTGCGTGAGCTCAGGCGGCACCTGTGTTCAGGGCTCACTTCCTTGCACCTAAGGCCAGGAGGGGTCCGAGGTTTTTCTGCCCCGGATTAGCCCTCCCATTAGTAACATTTTAGTACAAGAATAAAAATAATGATAGTTCATCTCAAATTTTAATTCCATGAGGTACATTTTGATAATCAATTGTTTTGGTGCGTGAAAAGAATGGAACTTGAACATGTTCATGCTTCAGGTTTTTCTTAGTTTCTCAGGGATAGCCTTCTTCTACATTGCCTCTCCACATGCTTTTGACTCAGAATCTGATTCTGTTTCCCCAGAGTCTGCAACGTGCTAGGAAGAGCAGAGCCTCAGGCACACCACCCCTCTGCCTTAAGCTTCGGATCCTTTTTATGGTCCTTGTGAGGATCGGGCAATAGTACCAGTTCCAACACCCAAAGGCAGCATCTCGTTTTATGATTGCTAAGTTCCTTCTGTGTGCTGCTGGGGAGAGAGCACAAGCAGGCTGGGAGAAAATTCTGGATCTTTTCCCTTCCACTGCACCTGGCGAGTGACCTAAGTGAGCAATTCATCTTCCCTCCTCCATCTTTTACATCCGGATGAAGGTGATAATAGTGCTTCCCTTTCTTAATGGAGATGCTCTGTACTCACAGATAAAAAGATGTTAATTTCCAAAGACACAATAAACACTCTTATATTTGAATCTGAGAATCTGGATATATTCTGGTAAGAAGGATGTTATTTTAAATCAGGAATATTCTGGAAGATCCCAACAGGAGTAATTCCTAATCTATGGCAGAAAGCACCATTCATCTTCTTTCCTTTTATAGGAAAAGGTATTCATTATACATAAGTCTGATCATTTTCGAAGTTAGTATTCGTAACACGGTCATTATTGAATTTTTAAGTATGAGTGAATTTAACAGATAACTGGTACTGCTTTATGGCTTCTGAATAGGGTTATAATTCTAGGGTTGTGATTTTGGGTCGTTTTCCTTTTATTTCTTCCAATAAAGGAGGCTTTCAGGTCTACAGGGAGCCATCATGCTGACTGATCTGCAATGCCTAAGTGAGTTCAGACCTGGTGAAAGCCACCGAAGAGCAGAAATTTGATCTTTTAAAAAGGATTCTTCCTGTTTGCTTTGGGTTTCTTAGCTGTAGTGAGTGTTGTTTCTGTTACTCTTCTATTTTGTATTGTTTCAATCACAGGCAGAGAGGAGGATTTGAAAGCGGAAACAAAGGGATTTTGTAACATGTGAAAACGAAAGGAGTGAGTGACTACGGGTAAGTCTTTTGAGCTCTCGGTATATAGTAAGTGCTCAGATTTCTAATATTTATTATTATTCCTGTTGTATGCAGTCTAGGAACCCTGACAATGACAAATCGAGAAGATAGCAAAGCAGAGGCCAGATAGTTTGGAGAAGGAAGCTAGGTGAGAAGTCGGGTTTATTTCATGTTCTGAGCTGGGCCAAGTCAGCTCAGCGGCGCAGAGGTACAAGGTCTGGGGAGCAGTCATTTGAAACTCAGGGGCCAGGTGGCTCACTTTGATGTGCGTCTCCTCATCTCACCACGAAGCTACTGGATGCTGTCTGCTACCAAAGAACTTTTTGTTTGAAGGATTTTTTTTCCTTTTCCTTTTAAAATTGTCTTTGTTGGGACTGGTGTGGTGGCGCAGCAGACTTAGCCTCCACCCACAAAACTGGCATCCCAAATGAGCACTGGTTCAAGTCCCAGCTGTTCCAGTTCTGATCCAGCTTCCTACTAATGCTCCTGAGAAAGCAGGGAAAGACGGCCCAAGTGTTTGGGTTCTTCCCACTCATGTGGGAGACCCAGATGAAGCTCCCTGGCTCCTGGTGTGGGTGATCCCGGGAGGCTCCCTGCCCAGCCCATGCAGTTAGCTTGACTGCCGCAGGCAGCAGGAGCCCCAGGTACATTTCTCCCCACCTCCGCCTTCCGCCAATCAGGTAGACCGGTCTGGGTGTGGGCCAGGCCCACCTGGAAAGCTACCCTGGCTATGTGACCTTCCAGCTGATTGGAGAGGCATATTGGCTCCAGCGTTGGTTCTGTCCTATAGTTACTGTTCCCCTGAGTTAGTTACGCCCCTTCGCCCTGCCCTTTAAAAGTAAGCGTGGCTGTGAATTCAGACCGACGTGTTTCCTGAAACTTGTCTCTGGTGCTCCTTGTGAGAAGAACACTGTCACCCTGCTCTCCCTGACAGTGCGGCCTTGCAGGACAAACCACATCCTGGCTTCCACCTGGTCCAGCTCTGGCTCTTGTGGCCATTTGGGAATTAATTAGTGGATGGAAGTTCTCTCTCTCTATCTGTAACTCTACCACTCAAATAAACAAATAAATCTTAAATATATATGCCTGAATATAACCCGACCATACAGCCCATTCCTTGGAATTTACCCAAAGGAAATTAAATGGGAAAACAAAAAAGCTGTCTGCACCTTAATGTTTATTGCAGCTCAATTCACAATAGCTAAGACCTGGAATCAACCCAAATGCCCATCAAAAGTAGACTGGATAAAGAAATTATGGGGCATGTACTCTACAGAATACTATACAGCAGTAAAAAACAATGAAACCCGGTCATTTGAAACAAAATGGAGGAATCTGGAACACATCACGCTGAGTGAAAGAAGCCAGTCCCAAAGGGACAAATATCATATGTTCTTCCTGATCAGTGAAAATCTAGCACCAAAAAGGAAACCTGTTGAAGTGAAATGGACACTATGAGAAACAATGACTTGATCAACCCATGTCCTGAATGTTGATGAACAACTTAATACTTTATCCCTTTTAGTATTTTTTTGCTCTACTTAATACTATTGGTTGAACTCTAATTAACACACAATTGTTCTTAGGTGTTTAAATCTAACTGAAAAGTGATCCCTGTTAAATACAAGAGTGGGAATAATAGAGGGAGGAGATGTACAATTTGGGACATGCTCACCTGGACTTACTCCTAATGGTAGAGTTAGAGACGTGCCAGGGGATGCCAATTCAATCCCATCAAGGTGGCACGTACCAATGCCATCTCACTAGTCCAAGTGATCAATTTCAGTTCACAATTGATCATAATGATAGGATTAAGAGTCAAAGGGATCACATAAACGAGACTGCTAATACTAACTGATAGAATTAAAAAGAGAGAACGATCCAACATGAGAAGCGGGATACACAGCAGACTCATAGAATGGCAGATGTCTAAACATCTATATAAACATATATATGTGTGTGTGTGTGTGTGTGTGCAGAAGTCCTTTGTCCCACCCTTTGTTAATATGGTGCAATACTGAGCAGCCATGTTTTCTAGCTCTAGAATTATTTCTAATCCCACTGAACCCATCCTTGATCTATTTTCCTCTGCCCAAAGTTGAAGTAAGATTTGTAAACCTACGTCATTTGGCAAGAGCCTCACTGAAGAAGTTCGGTCAGTCCATGGTGAGAGAAACTTCCAATCTAAATGTGAGGCCCAGTAACACACAGGGAGCACCTTCTCCCTTGGCCTCACTCTGCTCGGAGGCAGGATTTAGCTGAATGTGTAAGTCGGAGGCCAACTCCCCAGAAAGGGGTTTATTTAATGTGCTGGTTCTCAAACTTTCTGTCTAGATGTGGGGGAAAGGGTCTTTGCAGGTTTAGGGGGTTTAGGAGCTCAAGAAGAGATCACCCTGTAGTACGGAGGTGGGTGCTGAAATCAATGGAAACCTCTCTGTATGAACCGGAAGAGAAGACATTCAGAGAGCAGGACACAGGCAGGTGGAGGTGCAGGTGGGAGGGGCTCTGCTGGGCGGAACGCCAGCGGCTGGGAGGTCCAGGGACTGCACTCTCCTCTCCTGTCTTCTGAGGGCCCTCAGCCCTGCTGACACCTTTATTTATTTTTTAATGTTCATTTACTTATTTGAAAGGGAAAGTTACAAAGAGAGCAGGGGAGAGACAGAGAGACAGAAAGAACTTCATCTGCTGCTTTACTCCCCAGATGGCCAGAACAGCCAGGGGCAGGCCAGGCCAAAGCCAGGAGCCAAGAGCTTCATCTGGGTCTCCCACACAGGAGCAGAGGCCCAAGCTCTTGGACCATCTCCTGCTGCTTTTCCCAGGCACATTAGCAGGGAGCTGGATCAGAGGTGGAGCAGCCAGGACTCAAACCAACACTCACAAGGGATGCCAGTGTCACAGGCAGCAGCTTCCCCCGCTGTGCCACAATGCTGGGCTCCTCTGCTGACACACTGACGTTGGTTTCTGAACTCCACAGCCGGCAGAGAATGCATTTCTCTTGTAAACTACCACGTTCCTGCTGATTTGTTCCAGGAGTTACAGGAGATGGCTGCATTTCCTCAGGGATGGATAGACTGATCCCTTGTCCAGGCCAAGTCCTCAGGTGGTACCCATTACAGAAACAGCCTTGGTTCCTTTTTAGAATTTGTGATATTTTCCATTGAATTTTTTTTATTTTTGTTTATTTTTAAAAGATTTTATTTAATTTGAAATGCAGAGTTCACAGAGAAAGAAAGAAACGCACAGAGAGAATCTCCCATCTGCTATTTCACTCCCCAAATGGCCACAATGGTTATGACTGGGCCAGGTTGAATCCGGGAGCCTGGAACTCCATCCAGGTCTCCCACTTGGGTAGCAGGGATCCAAATACTTGGGCCATTCTCTCTGCTTCTTTCACATTAGCAGGAAGCTGGATGGACTTGAACCGGTGCCCACATAGGATGTAGGCAATGGCTCAGCCTGCTGTACACAAACAAAGCTGTCCCCAACTGCAGTTTTTAAAGACATTTTCTCCAAGTTGTGGGCACACATCTTGTCTGATTGTTCTGTGGTGCATAGCCCTGACACAGTGTGATCACCTTGACAGTGTGCAAACAGAAGGTAGTAGGAGAGGGAAGAGAAAGATAGGGGCAGAAACGGAGGTGAAGAAGAGGAAGGAAGGAGACACGGAAGCCTTGGATGGCTCTGTTCCTCACCACATTCCTTTATTCTGATTAAATCTCTCCCCAAAACTTCCCTGGGAGGGACTTCACGGGACCTCCTCCATACTTAATCTAACTGGTAAGCGGTCCATTCTGTTAACTAAGCTGTTTCTCATTTCCCCTTTTCTCTTGCTTGTTTTTATCCTTATTCCACAAGTACGCATTTGACTATAATTGAATCAGATGCCTGGTTGACTGAGTAAACCCCCATCACCCATGGCACTCCTATTCCATGCATATTTCATCTTGTTTTATGTGTTTGCATGCACATATATAAACATATATGCAATCCTATTTCAAAATGTTAATGGGTCACATTAAACATGGCTTTTCCCCTAAAATTTGCTTTGTCACCTCACAATTTGAACATGCATTTCACTTCAGCACACAGAAGATTCACTTGACTGCGTTCACTCCATGGTACAGCTGTGCCATAATTTGCTTTACCACTGTCCCTACTGATGAACATTTTTATTATCCGTTATTACCACAAATGTGGCAATAAATAACTTCATCATCCCCGGTCACAGGTTGTGCCCCTTGGAGGCAACTGTGCAGAGAGGGCTGTTCTGAAAGGCTGAGCTTGGATGCACCTGCTCTCTGCTTCCTGCTCTCCATGTGATTTTTCCCTGTGCATGGTCTATCATCTGCCATGGGCCACCCACCTCAGCAAAGCCCTGACACTGGACTTCGGACATCCCAGATGCAAGCTGGCAAGCCCTTGCTTTTTCTGGGTGAGTCAGATGGCCCAGGTATGTCGTTGTAGTCACACGAACTTGATTCACACAGACCAATGTGGGCTGCTACCTCCCAGCGAACGCTTCTTCAACTTGCTCCCCCACCCAAATTGCTTGACGTGCACGTTTTTTATGCTTCTGAAATGTCTTAAAACTTTGTAATCAGTTAGGTGAGCAATGACATATGTGATAATTGTTTTCACTTAGCTGCTAATGACATTATGGTCCTGACACAATTTTCCATAAAATGTCTTCTCCCTGAATTGGCTGTGTGTTTCATTTGCTTTTCCAAGGGTTTGTGAATATTTTGTTCATTGATTTGTAAGTGCTCTTTACATATTGTTGTACAAATGGTTTAACCCTTTCCTTTTCTTAAATACAATGTGTTTTTTTTTAATCATTTGGACAACATATTAGAGCCATATAATTTATCTGAGAACATTTTTCTTTCTGGGGGAATAAGCTACATGTCTAAAAGTGCAATGGTCTTTCCACACTTAGTAAATTTTCTCCAACATCCATGTCCTAAGTTTGCTGTGGTTCATGATTGACAGCAATACTGAGAACAAGTGGATTGATGATATTCACACCAATGTCACTAACGTGGCTGACCTGTGAAAGCAGGGGACACTTGAATTCAGGCTGTGTCGGGACTGAACCAGTCACAGTGAGCCACCAGGGGGAGGTGTCTAACCTTCACTGAGAGATGAAATTTAATCTTCTGACCCCTTAATTGAATGACAGGTCCCAGACAAAGCACACTCCCCTGGCTGCTAGCCGTGGTTAACGATTTACATTTTTTCTCTCCCTCACCAGAGTCGCAGGCACTAATGCATTAATTCAGCAGACCAAAATGACTACAGGACATTTTTTGAATTGTGAACGAGGTCATCTGTTGGCTTGATGGGTGGTGACGCGCGGCGACACGAAGGGCATTGAGGCAGAGATGTGTCTGTGGACAAGTCTCTGAAATACCTTATAAGCTGTCGGTGAATTCTTATCTTCTCTAGATACTTGGGCAAGTGCAGAGCAAATGTGGAGCTGAGTCAAAAGTGCAGCATTATTAATCAACCCTTGTGAGCATCAGGCTGTGTGGCGCCTTAGGTGGGCAGAGGGCTCAGAAGGGGAGAGCGGGGGGCGTTTGATTCTTGTCTGGCTGAGTTTATCTCAACTTCATGTTTACTCTTCATTATCTCTGAGCAAAGACAAAATTGCCTTGGAAGGCACTGCGGAGCCCCCATGGGAGGCTCTCTTAATTGTTAATCCCACTTGTTCATCAGAGCAAGGGGCATGGCTGGGAGGCCAGCTGGGGATGACTGCCTCTCATAATACGAGGGTCCAGGTGACTCCTCTGATCCGTCCCAAGCTGTGTGACGAGCTGAGCAGGCAGTGACAGCTGTGAAGGCTGGACCCTGCATCCCAGGCGGAGGGGCTGGGTGACTCTGGTCGGAGTCTCAGGGGGCAGGACCCTGGGAGAGCTGAGCCAGGCAATCTCTCACAGTCCTGGCAGAAACAGCCTAGTCCACGTGGTGCTTCAGAGGTTTTCCTGTACAGATCTTCAACAACCGTCCAAATCTCCCTCCTGTCTCTGCGTCAGGTCCACCCACAAAACCCACCATCTTTTTAATCCTTTCTTTACAGGTTACCTAGACTGCTTTTGATTAAGAAAACTGTAGAAAGTTAGTAACTGCCACGAGCGGACGCCAGGCGGTGGCACGTGTCAATTTTCCACAGAGTCCTGCTTTGCCGGGGTGTCTGAGGGCACTGCTCGGGGTCTCTGCTCACACTGGCTGGAATCATCCATGGCAGACTTTAGTCCACAGGTCGCTTCTCCCCATATTTCTTTGTAAACTCTTCAGAATTCTTACAGAATTTTTTACGGTCCTTAGAGTATTCTTCAGCTAGGTCAGCCCGAACCAGGTGGAGCCTTCAGCAGCTCATGTGTAGGAGGAAATAGCAAAATAAATCCAGATTCTCCATTCTCAGTACCGATCAAGCAAGAATCAACCAAGCATTCGTGTTCTGGCACTTCTTTTAAAGGGAGTTCATTTTATGTCCTTATTTATTTGATAGATAGGAGTGAGAGGCAGAAAGAGGGAAAGACATTTTCCATCCATTGTTCACTCCCCCAATGCCCAACAGCCAGGACTGTGACAAGCCAAAGCCGGGAATTCCATCCAGGTCTCCCACATGGGTGCAAGGGCCCGAGACTTGGGCCGTCATCTGTTGTCTCCCGGGTCTGTTAGCGGAAGCTGAATCAGAGGAGGAGGTGGAATTCAGTCCCGGGTACTCCACTGTGGGATGCCGACATCCCAAGGGGCAGCTTAGCCCTCTGTGTCACAATGCTGTCCCCCACCCCAGATTTTAAAAGAAAGTCCACCTTAAATAACTGAATCTTGAATGAGCCTTGGGTGTCAGCCAACACTCTAGTAGCAATGTGTTCCTCCCCAGTGGACAGCAGCCTGATGCAGGGGTGAGATCCAGAGTGTGTCCGGACTGGGCTATGAACGGATTTACCAGTTCTCGATGCCTGCTACTCTAGGGCAGGGGATCTCTGTGGACAAGTGAGCTGGGAAGACACACAGCTCAGGGAGATCAACGTCTGACTGAGGAAGGAGGCCGACGGGGTCCGGCCACAGGGCACTGGAAGCTCACACTGCTTCTGTGTGCTCGGCTGCTTCTCACATCCACCTTTGCACCTTTACTTCACAGCACAGCAGAGCATCGTTTTTGCAGGGAGCCCACAGGGCCTGCATCACTGCAGATGCAGGAAATGCACTCAGCACTTTCTGTGGATGGACACTGTGGAGGTCCTGACAGCCCGGTGGTGATTTGTTTGTGTTGGAGTAAGCAGCAGGTGGCCGCTGGTCTCTGAGTAATGGCTTCTGTCAGCTTGTTAAACAGTCCAAGCAAATGAAGCCCTGCTTTTCTAGCTAGGGAGCCACGTTGAGGACTCTTTGCACCCGGGCGGGTGGGGGTGGGGGTGGGGGTGGGGCTGTAACAGGTGGTCCCGGGGTGCGTGGTGCTGCAGGCTGCCCTGATACGGGCTGTGAGGGCCCTGCCCGAGGCCTGTGGGACTGAGCTGCTGGACCTCTGGCCTGTGAGCCTGGTGCAGCCTCTGACGTGGGCTCCAGGGGATCCTGCTTCTGGTAGCTGATGGTGCAGGGTGGCACCATCTGGTAGGCGGCTCTGGGTGTTCTGGTCGGAGATGGTGAAGGTTAGAGGAACAGAGGGGTAGGCGGGAGCTGTGAGCTGTGCTCAGTCACAGGCAGCAGAGGCTACCTGGGGTCATGCAGCTGAGGAGACTCCCTTCCTCTGCCTCCCTCTCTCTCTGCATTTTCTCTTCTCCATCTCCATTTCCGCTCTGTTCATCCATCGGACTTACCTGTTCCTGATGCCCTGTCTGAGGTGAGGTCCCGTCGGCCATACCTGCCTAGCCAATGACACCCATATTCCAGGCTGGATTTTTTGGGTCCTATCCGAGCCTTTCTAGGAGCCTCACCAAGGAGGGCTTTTAGGAAAGCACTGGTCCATTGTGATTCTGTAGCATCCATTCCTGACCTCTGAGGGAGTCCTAAAAGTGACTGAAAATGAAGGCACCTATTTTTGAAAGAATTTTGAGGCTGCTTTGCTGATCTCACGGTATTGCACAGAAGCAAGGCCAAGTTCCACAGGGAGCAGCTTTCATCTCTCATGCAGGTGCTGCTTCTCCCACCTGAGTTTATTGAGGTCCGTCTGTAGGCGGTCCCTCTGCACAGGGTCTGTCCTGTGACACTGTGGTTGGCCAGGACACCCTCCCAGGAAGTCTCCTTGTCAGACCAAAGCCTTGCACAGGGTCCTGTGATCTTCTCTCCCTCAGCCCGGGACAGGGATCTGGGAGCCAAGCCCCACCTCTGACCATGGCTCCCAGCCAGGCTGGTGCGTTGCTAGCATTCAGCCAGGGCAAGACTTGGGGCCAGCCAGTGGGCTTCCCTCTGGGACTCTACTGAATCTACACTTCCTCAGAGCTGAAATGACTTTTAACCAAAACACTGCTTTTCAAAGCCAGTTTTCATTTTCAATCCATCATCAGTGTCAAACAGCAGCGCCCGGACTGTCTTTTTAGACCATTGATTGTAAATACTTTGGCTCTGAGCTCGTGGCGGGTTTGAGGAAGACTGAAGCCAGAGGCGGGGAAAGTCTCAAAACTGAACCTGAGAGATGACTTCCACGGAGAACTCGTGACTTCCACCAAGGACAGTGTCAGGTTCTCACATTCAAGGGCTCTAGGGATTCTCCGTCATCTAGGTGTCTCATGTCGGTGTGGGCTGGAAGACCTGTAGAGAATGATGAGAGAAGGCAAGGGTTATTTACAGCGTTTTGTAAATGAAAAGTATTTGACTGTCAAAATGAAAGTTCACTATATCACACAAACAGCTTGATAGATACAGAATTTTTAAGTCAAACCTGCAAATTGAAGCTGTAACCTCTTTCAAATGATCCAAATAGAAAATATGTCATAAGGTCCATTTTAGAACAAAAATAAATTGAGGTTCTAACATATGGAGATAAAATAAACAAAAAAGGAGGTATTTATGCTGACAGATGGAAGTCAGAGCTTTAAAACAATAATAATTAAAATGCTACAGAAGTCTAGTGTTTAGCTTCTCTTGCTTTTACTCTGTTTACTTACTAAGTGGAGATGTTTGCAATGGTAAATAGCCATTGTCTCCATTTTACTTAATTAATTACAGAAGGAAACTTTGTGCTAACGAACCACATGACAGCACAACTTCAACGACGTAGACAGGCATGATTCAGGCACTTGCCATCGCATCTCATATCCAGCACCTGGTTCAAGTCCTGGTGTTGCTCTGCTAATGTACACTCTGGGAGGCAGCAGGTGATGATTCAAGTAGTTGGCTTCCTGCTACCTATGTGGAGAGCCAGGTTGAGTTCTGGGCTCCAGGCTCTGATGTGGCCCAATGCTGGCTGTTTTGGGTATTTGGAGAATAAAATAACAGAGAAAGATTTTTTTCCATCTTTCTGTCTTGTTGTCATCCAAATAAAATAAATAAATTTAAAAAGGATAGAGTTCCATGCTATATTCACTTCTAAAGAAATCTCTAAATTGTTCATTCCATTGTTTTAGTAGTGCTTCCAAAATGTCTTTCCTTAAGCACTACTCTCACTAGGTGTTGGGTGAAAAAAAGCATATATATATATATATATATATATATATATATATAAATGCTTTGGTTTTTTTTTTCATTGCTTGCAAGCAACAGAATTTGGTACAGTGGAAGCAGATGGAAGAACTGGTGAAGGAAGTGGACAAGGTGAGGCATTTAGTTTTTTTTTTTTTTTTTTTTTTTGGATCAGGCTGTTGGCAATTCCCAGTGAGGGAGATCTGTGTCAATTTCCAGGTTCCTGGCTTCTGTGGCTCAACCTGGCCACTGTGGCCATTTGGACACTTAATCAGTGGATGGACAATCTCTCTCTAGAAATACATAAATAAATAATAACACTTTTTTAAGTAAAAAGAATGTTAGTGTGAACAGAGGCCCTGATATCACCCCCTCCTCCCAACTCAGTCTCTCAGTTCTTGCCTTTTGGGGAGGCTCTACTTTAAAAAGAGGGGGGTGCAGCTCACACTCATCGTCAAGCGTTTTTGAGACATGGTCTGAGAGCAAGGAGCACATTCTCACTTGAGTCTGAAGCTTCCAAAGTGACCAGAGGCAGAGGCCAAGTTAAAATGAGCAAGCGTTCCATTGAGGCATCCAGTGAAGGGCTACGCACAAAGCCCTGCTGCTAACAGACAGAGCCTTTTGTCCAGATGGCATAAGCGTCATTGCCGTGGGGTTGATGAAAACACATGGACATGGAGGTTATCATCTTCCAAGGAGATCTGCTGCCATGGAAAGAGGCGCCCTTAGGAAGGCTCTGGGGCTGTTCAATCCTACAGGGACTCTTAGACCCTCACAACTACAGCCATGGAAAAAGTTCCCCAAAGGAATCCTTAGAATTACCATCAGAGATGTGGCCCCAGAAGCAAGGGGAAGCAAGGGCTCCCCAATCAGGTTAAACAAATAGTACATGAGACCTGCTCTGTGGTGCAGTGGGTTAGGCTGCTGTCAGTGATGCCAGATCTTGGATGGGTGTTGTTTTGAGTCCTGGCTGCTCCACGTCTGATCCAGCTCCGTGCAATGGCACCGGGGAAAGCAGTGGAAGATGATTCAAGTGCTTGTGGCAGTTTCCTAGACGAAGCTTCTTGTTCCTGGTTTCGGCCTGGCCAACCCCAGCTATTGTAGCCATTTTGGGGAGTGAACCGATGGAAAATTTTCTCTCTCTCTCTCTCACACACACACACACACACACTTATACTCTGCTTGTAACGCTGACTTTCAAATAATTAAAAAGCACACAAAAAACAAACAGTGTAGTCCACTGTCATGGCAACAGGTGAATTATCATCAGAATGTGATTAGTGCATCAGTGAATACAATGAGCTGATTCCCATTTTCCTTTCCAAACTGGAGGTTTTGGTCTGATCTTTAGGGCTATCTTGTTCTTTCTCTAGTACATAGGTAGAATGTGCCAGACACACACACACACACACACACACACACACACTTTATTATTCATCTAGTGTCTCCAGACATTTTAACCTGATGGGACAGAAAGGAATCACTGAAATGCCCTAAACTTGGAACTGGGTGTTGCAATTCTCAAAAAAATCTTTCATGTATTTGTATAGTTGTGAGCCTTCTTGAAAGGGAGTGATGCAAAGTAGTGCGTGTGTGGATGTTAGGTGAACAGTCGTAGAGACCCTCGTAGCTATTGTTGGCAACCACATCCTGCTTCTTCCAGAAATAAATCTTGAGGTGCTTTTAATAGTCTTTCATCTTCAAAGATCCCATACTTCCCAAGTGAAGGTGAACTGAGTTTCTCAGAGTGAGACTGATTGGCTTAAGGATCTTTCTATCTCACTAATTAGTGAGAGAAGCAAGCATGTCAATGAACCCATTATAGTTGTGCTGGCTGCTTTTGGAGAGGGTCTCTGTGTCTTAAGAGGTCCTGGAAGTGACCCTTCTTCTCTGTTCCTTTGAGGCTTGCACTGTGCAGTGTAAAGATACGGACTACACAGTTGTCTGGATGCCAGTCGAAGGACAATATCCTGGGGACACATCCAGGAATCTGAAACCAGTTCCTGAGCCAAGTTAATTCTGAGACCCACCTTAACTGGAGATTTCATTGTATGCCATCGCTAACAAGATACGCCCTTCTCAGCTGATTTTACTGGTTTTTGTTAAATTTGTTTATGTATTTGAAAAGCAGAGTGACAAAAAGAGAGGGGAGAGAGAGAGAATCTTCTATCCACCGATTCACTCTCCAAATGCTCCCATTGCCAGGGTAGGGCCAAGGGTAGCCAGGAGCCAGCACTCCATCCAAGCTCCCACATGGATGGCAGGAACCCAGACATCTGAGTCATTGGCTCTTTCCCAGGCACATGGGATGGAAGCTGGATGGGAAGTGGAGGCAGGCCTTTATCCCAGGCTTGCTGGGATTTGGGTTTTCCAAGTGGCCTCTTCACTACTGTACCAACTGATGGCCTCTAAAAATATATGATTTTATATGTTAGCAATTAATTATGAATATCACGAATTTCTTAAGTTTCTCTAATTTTTATAAGATGAAATGATTACAACAAGGTAAAAAAAAGAAAATATTATGATCTATGTTTATTAACAAATAATCTATAAACTTGTCTGCCTCCATCTTTCTTAATAGATTGAAGCATCAGTAAACAAATGTCATTAAGTGGAAATCTCTTCACCCATTTCATGTTTGTCTCCTGAATTTCCAGCCAGGTCCCTGTATCACCACACCCAGCCCTTTCTAAGGCACAAGCTCAGCTGTCTCTGTGTTTCTCCACCTCACCTGCACACTGGGATAGCACAGAGCTTCTAAAACCACCCTGTGCCCACACTAGAAATTCCAGTGAATTTGTGCTCCAGAGGACTCTGCATCAGTATTTTAGAGACTTTGATATGCAGCTAGGGTTGTTAAAAACAAAAAACAAAACAAAAAACAAAAAACACTGTGCCAGGGGATTCCAATACAATCCCATCAAGGTTACATGTACCAATGCCATCTCACTAGTCCAAGTGATCAATTTCAGTTCACAATTGATCACACTAATAGGTCTAAGAGTCAAAGGGATCACACAAACAAGATTAGTGTCTACTAATACTAACTGATAGAATCAAAAAGGGAGAGAATGATCCAACATGGGAAGCGAGATACACAGCAGACTCATAGAAGGGCAGATGTCCTAAATAGCACTCTGGCCTCAGAATCAGCCCTTAAGGCATTTGGATCTGGCTCAAGAGCCCATGAGAATATTTTAGGCATGGGAAGCCAAGACACTCTGGGAAAAACAGAAGACCTAAATGAAAGATCTCTGCGAGTGAGATCCCAGTGGAAAGAATGGGGCCATCAAAGAAGGAGGTACCTTTCTCTGAAGGGAGGAGAGAACTTCCACTTTGACTATGACCCTGTCAGAATAAGATCGAATTCGGCGAACCCTAAAGGCTTCCATAGCCTCGGCAACTCATGACCAGAGCCTAGGGAGTTTACTGACACCATAAACAAGAGTACCAAATTGTTAAATCAACATCAGGAGTCACTGTGTACTTACGTCTCATGAGGGATCTGTCCTTAATGTGTTGTCCAATGTGAAGTAATGCTATAACTAGTACTGAAACAGTATTTTACACTTTGTGTTTCTGTGTGGATGCAAACTGATGAAATCTTTACTTAGTATATACTGAATCGATCTTCTGTATATAAAGATAATTGAAAATGATTAAAAAATCTTGGTGTTAAAAAAAAAACACTGCATTGGTTGATAGGGTAATGGAGGGTAAGAACAAAAGAAAAAGTGAAAACCAAACAGAAGACATTTGAATGCTAGTGCAGTGTACTGAAAATGATGGTTTCTGAGTGCTTGTTTTGTCTTCCCGTTTGACCTCCTGTGCAGCGTGTTCCCCTGGGAACTGTATTTCTCCAGGGCAAGGTGGTGACAACAGGATTTCCTAGGCTTGGAGAGGGATGTGGTTGCAGAAAGCCCTGGTTTATTTTACTCAGAGGGACACATCATTGGAATTCAGCCTAGAAGGTGGACAAGCAGGGGAGGGTCTTTATCGATGTTCCCAGGGGAGAACCCCTCACCTGCCATCAGAGCAGCCCTGGGACGTGTGGACCAGATAGTTCTTTACTGTGTTTCCTAACTCCCTCAGGGAACACCTGAATTTCAGGAATAAACTGTCCTCATTTTGGAGTGGGAAATGCCAGATAGATCAAGTTCATGAGCTGCAGGCCACACCTTCCCCACGCCCATGTAATCCTATCACCCATCAGATGACTCCTCCCCTTACCTGGGACCTGGGGGTAACACTCCATAACTGCTCTCCTTTTCTGGTAAATGGGGAGAGGCTCCCCTTTTCCTTTCTCCTCACCTCAAGGAACCAGAGGGGCAGAGCAGAGTGTGGAATTCTCTTTCACCTTTCCTGGCCCCTCTCCCTAAATGAAGCCCTCACGCGCCTGTGTGCTCGTCTCACTTTCTAAATAAACCTTACCATGCTGCGTGCCATTTGTTCCTGTGCTTAGAATTCTTCTCTAAGTAAAAGGCAAGAGACTGAGGTATTAATTTTGGCCCAGTCTAGCCCATGACATATTGGTGAGCCAGTCAGGAGTTAATTTGTTTCAAAAGTGGCAGTGGCAGCATGGTAATTGGAATTCAGATGATTTCTGTCTCAGCACTGCGCTGTTTCTAAATCCTGAAAGTTTTCCTGTCTCCCAGTCTCTCTTCTCCCAGTATTCACAGTGTAGGAAGGTCAGCTAAAATGCAAAAATTACTGTCTTTTGTGTTTCTGATTTGGGTAGCTTTTGGGGAACAGAGGCCAGTACAGACTGTTAACACTAACAATTTGGATGGAAAGGTGGGAAAAAGAGGAGCCAGTTTGCAAGTGTTTGCCGATATTTAAAAATTTACAAGTTGTTTGGAATGTGCTTTTAAGGATAATTTATGTATTTATAAAGAATAAAACTTAACCCGTTAGTTTTACAGATTTATTTTATGGTTACTGACAATTATTTTGTTTCACGTCTTTGATTTTATGGTTTACATCAATTGCTTTGTCTCAGGTTTTTTGGTTTAAGATCAAGCATGCTAGAGCAACTTTTCACTTAAAAAAACCTGTGGTTGCCAAGGTGTCAGTCCCCATGAGGATTTCCACCCTTACTGGAAGATGAGCAGCAGGCCCTACCCCAGCATGTCAGCCCCTGTTTCTGGTCACGTGGTCCAAGGTTCTGTAAGTGTTTTATTTTAGTTTTTTATATTTTTGCTTCAGGTTCTTGTGGTCTTCTTGGGGCTTTTTTTTTTTTTTTTACCTTTTTTAGTTACCTGAACTCCATTGTGGGTGTAGAGTGATTCTGGGATGCCAAATTATTTGTTAAATCACTCATTCAGGCAAAACTGGGCCCAAGCTTAGTTCTATCTACCTTTGTCTTCCCGGGCTATAAGGCAATTCAACTATGGGTAGCTCTACATCCCCTCCCCTGCATATATCCCTTAGGATACATGCTTAGTAATTGAAAAACCCTTAAGCTATATGGTATTACTAAAGAAAAGTTGATTTGTTTCTGCAATTCTGTGCCTAGATGCAGGTTGGGAAATGGGGAAACACAGCCAGTGAGTGGGACTCTTAATTCTAATATTATTTTGGAACTTGACCTGTATTTCAGAAAACAGCTAAGTGGTCAGAAGTTGCTTATGTACAGGACTTTTTGGCATTACATGAATGTTTTAATCCCAAAAGGAGTGTTGGGCTATTCCCTGCACCTACCATCAGAGAGGAGAAGGGACAGACAATAGATATGATAGATGATCTATTACCAAATGGTTCTCAGCTACCATAGTCTCAACCGGCTGTGGCAGGGGAGTCATTTCAAAGAGTGTTAGACCCCCCTCCTGTGTCTTCAGAGTTCAACCTTTCACCTACCACCCCAAGGCTTCTTCCTTTTAACAACTTCTGTCCCCCCACCCGAGGGGCACCCAACTGGTGTTCCTCAGAGTGGAGCCTTATACTGGCAGACAAGGGAGATGCTCTGTCCCTTGAGAGAAGTAGCCAGTGGAACGGGGATAATTAAAGCACACGTCCCTTTCACCCTATCTGACTTAAGGAGTTTCATGCCCTAGCCTTAGCTTAAGCCCTTAGTTGGAATGACATATATACTATTTTATTTACTTGTTGTTTGGCTGAAGACAAGCAGTGTATTTGGATAGAAGCTCAGAAACATGCTGATGAGATGCCAGTTCAGTATCCTGACAGTTGCTTCATGGGGGCCTTAGCAGTCTCAATGTACCTGATTGGAATTATTGAAAGGAGCATTCATGTTCACAGCGACGAGATCATATGGTCTCATTCCTACTCATACAAATGAGGAAATATATTATAAAACCTATAAGTAGCATGGGATCCAGACGAGCATCCAGCTATGATCCAGGGTCAATTAGTAGAAACAATAAAAGAAAAACATAGCTATTGTACCTCCAGAGGGCAGATTTATCTTGGTACTCATTTCATTATGCAATCAGCAGCAGATATTAGAAAAAAAGCTTCAGAAACTAACCATGGGTCTCAAACACCCATGAGACAAGTTGTAGAAACAGCATTTCAACAATAGGGGTGAGCCAGAGGAGGGGGTGCTCCAACATGGGAAGCAGGTTGAACCACAGGCCCATTGGATGGCAATGCCTTAATCTAGCTTGTTGTGAACTCAGGGTCAGCCCAGAGGAAATCCTGCCAGGGCAAGGAGCTTAAATGAGGATGGTCAGGACACTGGCTCTCCCAAGAGCTCCTCGCACGCACAGCATGCCCCCAGTGCAAAAAGTAGCCACTGGAGGAGAGACTTCCTCCAGTGAGAGAGGGACTTCCACAGCACCACGGCCTTCTCTGAAGAGTGACGGGCCCTGGAGCCTATGAGGAGGAGATTGACATCTCACACCAAGAGCCCAGGTGACCACTGAGGTTGCAGGTGAGGGAGGGAAGCGTATTACATTTTTATTTGACACAGGAACCATTAACTCTGCTAACTTTCCATGTGAAATCTCTTTCCCCTGCAAGTCGTACCAGTGTGGGATTGGTGGGAAACCTCGATCCCAAAGATTCACCTTACACTTAATGTGTCGGCTGGAAGATGTTCTTGCTATTCACCGGTTTTTAGTTAGTTGGAATGTCCAACTCCATTACTTAGAAGAGATTTGTTATCATCCTTGGGTGCTCCCTTACAGTTAATTTCCCCTAAGTCTAAGTCATTTGTTATGATGTTAGCAAGTACCGAGGCAGTTTCTAGCTTAGACAATATTCCTGGTGTTATAAAGGAAAGGTAGATCCTAGAGTTTGGGATCAAGGAATACCTGGACAGGATACACATGCTGTGCCTGTCAGAGTTTTCTTAAAGGATAAGACTGCATTTCCTCATCAATACCAGTACCCAGTACAGCCAGAAGATAGATAGGACTTCAACCCTTGATTCCTAAGTTTCTCTAACATAGGCTCCTGATTCCATATCAGTCTCCCTGTAGTACTCCTATCTTGCCTGTTTTTTTTAAATTTAATTTAATTAATTAATTTAT
Source organism: Sylvilagus floridanus (assembly GCA_949820135.1). Taxonomy (NCBI): domain Eukaryota; kingdom Metazoa; phylum Chordata; class Mammalia; order Lagomorpha; family Leporidae; genus Sylvilagus; species Sylvilagus floridanus. Next base: position 40,832,013 of record OX463246.1, read on the forward strand.
TTTTTTTGACAGGCAGAGTGGACAGTGAGAGAGAGAGACAGAGAGAAAGGTCTTCCTTTGCCCTTGGTTCACCCTCCAATGGCCGCCGCAGCCGGTGCACCGCGCTGATCCGAAGCCAGGAGCCAGGTGCTTCTCCTGGTCTCCCATGGGGTGTGGGGCCCAAGCACTTGGGCCATCCTCCACTGCACTCCTGGGCCACAGCAGAGGGCTGGCCTGGAAGAGGGGCAACCGGGACAGAATCCGGCACCCCGACCAGGACTAGAACCCGGTGTGCCAGCGCCACAAGGCAGAGGATTAGCCTAATGAGCTGCAGCGCCAGCCTTCTTGCCTGTTTTAATGCCAAATGGAGAGTGCAGGATGTCTCCGGCCTCAGGGCTATTAATGAGGCAGTTATTCCATTCATCCTATTTTGCCAAATACTTACACTATATTGATACAGATACCTGAGGGGTGTCGTGGTATACAGTCTTAGACCTAAAATATGCTTTCCTGTGTATTCCATTAAGTTCAGAATCTCAGTTTTTATTTGCCTTTGAATGTGCTTATCCATTCCCAAGTAAAACTAAGCAATATACATGAACAGTCCTTCCCCAAGGTTTCTGGGACAGTCCACACCTGTTTGGCAATGTACTTCCAAAGGAACGCAGGGAACTGCAGCTAAAGAATGGAGCAATCGTACAATACGTAGATTTTATTCTCATTTGCAGCAGCCCCTCTAAGGAGGACTCAGGTGAAAATACCATTCAGGTTTTGAACTTTCTAGGAGAATGATGATACTGAGTTTCCCCAACAAAACTCAGGTTTCCAAACAAGAAGTCTATTCCCTGGGGTATGTTTTGACCTCAGGAAAGCATGCTCTTTTGTTCAATGTTGTCTAATATAGTATTCTACGTTTAAGGCCACCACAGATGAAAAAGCAGCTAAAACCGTTGCTGGGGATGGCAGGATTCTGTAGATTATGAATTGCAGGGTTTGGGCTGGAAGCCCAACCTTTGTGTGAAGTTTTAAAAAGCCCTGACACAGACCCACTCTACTGCACAGAGGAGCTACAACAGAAATAAAGAACTTTTAATAGATGCCAAAGAAATAAGGAGCTTTTAATAGACGCTTTAGCATTAGAAACCCCAACTTTAGTAAGCCATTCACCTTGTCTGTAGCAGAGAAGCCAGGTGTTGCTCTTGGTGTTCTGACTCAGAAATTGGTCCACTTCCACAACCAGTGGCCTTTTTTTTTTCTAAACAGTAGATGCAGTGCAGGATGGCCTGCATGCTTACGGGTCATTGCTGCTACAGCATTCTTTGTTTAGGAAATCACCAAGCTTATTTTAGGCCAGTCACTTGAAGTTCAAACTCCACTCCAGGTGCAAGGGGTCTAGAATATTAAAAGACATCAATGGCTAATAGGTTATCACAAAAATCAGGCCCTGTGTTTGGACTCAACTGAGATAACTCTTAAAATATGCCAGTCCTTAACCCAGCAACTCTGTTGCCACCTGAGAGTACTAAGAGTTAACTTTCTCTTTTGTAGAAACTATAGAGCAAGTGTATTCTAGTAGTCCTAATCTACCAGATGAACCTCTAGTGAATCCAGATGTTGAGTGGTTTACAGTAGGTACCTGAAGGAAGGAATTAGAAAGGCAAGTCATGAAAAAGTGGATCTTACCCAGGTAATAGAAGCTCAAGCATGGCCAGGTAATACGTCAGCTCAAAAGGCTGAACTTACTGCATTACCTAGAGCCTTGCAATTAGGAAAAGGCAGTGAGTTAATATATATGCAGATTCCAAATACACTTTCCTTGTGTTACATGCACATGCAGCAGTTTGGAGAGAAAAGATGTTAGCTCTACTTCAGGCAGTACTGGGACCTTTGCAAGTGATTGCCATCCACTGCAAAAGACATCAGAAGGAAGATAACTATGTTAGCAAGGGAACCTGGCACATAGGGCAGCAAAAACAGCTGCTACACAGCAAGCTCTGGAAGTGGCTCTAACAGCTCAGAATGCAGTAATGCATAAAGAACCTCACTGTACTGAGTCTAAGATTGAATGAGCCCAACAACAAGGTTATAGCAAAGGTGCTAGTGGGTGGTGGACTTCAGATCATAAGGTTATACTCCCAATGGCCTCTCCATGGAAAATTATTATGGAAATACATGACTCCACCCATCTGGGAAGAGGACTTTAAAGCAAATAGTCTCTCGAGTGTTTGGAGAGAAAGGACTCAGTGCTATCGTAAGGGTAGTAACTCATTCTTTGTAGAGAATAACCCTGGTGGTCAGCTAAGGCCACCACCTTTCCTAAGAAAGAAGAGGAACAAAGAAGAGGAACATACTTAGGTGAAGATTGACAGACTGACTTTACTAATATGCCTCCAACAAACAATTATGAATATCTCTTAGTTTCTATTGATACTTTCACAGGATGGATAGAAGCTTTTCCAACCAGAACAGAAAAGGCACAAGAGGTATCCAGTTATGCGGGATGTGCCAGAAGTCACTGCAGTCTTGGAAATGCAGAGGAAGACATGTTTCTCCCCATCAGACTGGCAAAATTTAGTCATGTAGGCCTCTGCAGGAGTGATGTGGGTAAAGAGAGTTCCTCAGATGATGTGACTGATGGCCATGTGCATGAGCGGTGTACCGAACTCAAGACTGAGAGAGGGTCCCAGATAAAGGACATCATCACAGCAGTGATGAAGAGGGAAAAATAAGAAAATAAATATATAAAAGAACAGTCTGGGTAGGCCAGTGCTACTGTTCTATGAACTGAGGTTCAAAAATAATTCAGGGTGTTCTTGGAGTGTCACAGTTGCTATCTTTTTTTTTTTTTTGACAGGCAGAGTGGACAGTGAGAGAGAGAGACAGAGGGAAAGGTCTTCCTTTGCCGTTGGTTCACCCTCCAATGGCTGCCGGAGTCGGTGCGCTGCAGCCGGCGCACCGCGCTCATCCGATGGCAGGAGCCAGGTGCTAGGTGCTTTTTCCTGGTCTCCTATGGGGTGCAGGGCCCAAGCACTTGGGCCATCCTCCACTGCACTCTTGGGCCACAGCAGAGGGCTGGCCTGGAAGAGGGGCAACCGGGACAGAATCCGGCGCCCCGACCGGGACTAGAAACCGGTGTGCCGGCGCCGCAAGGCGGAGGATTAGCCTGTTGAGCCACGGCGCCAGCCCACAGTTGCTATCTTAATCCATTCGGGTTGCTATCACACAGTACCAGCCTCCAGCGGGGCTCCGTCTAGGACCATTATTTCTCAGAGTCTGGTGGCTGGAAGCCCAAGAGCAGGCTGCCTTATGGCCACGTACACGATGAAGGCTCCTGTCCTGGTTTGCAGGTAGCTGTCTTCTTGCTTTGTCTCCCCAGAGAAGGAGACAGAGGGACAGGATGCAAACTTTCTCTTGTTTCTTTTTTATAAAGACACTGACCCTAAAATTAGGTTCCACCTTCATGAACCTGTCACCTCCCAGAGGACTCTCTGCCCAACACCATCACAGTAGGGCTTAGGGCTTTCAATATAGGACTACTAGAGTGATATGCATCCATAGCAATTGTGGAGCTTTCAAAGAAGAAGGAAGCATGAACTTCAGAAGGATTAGTCTTGCAATAATCGTAGAGCCAGCACGCAGCAGCTGCTTCTCAGTGCTCTCTGTCGCTGTCTCTGGGAGGAGGAAGCCACATGAAAAGCATCACAGCAAGTCGTCTGGGTATTTATTATTACCTGTTTCTATCAGATGCTTCTAGCACTAGCAAAACCTTTAATCCGAGATCCAGTTTAACAGCCTAAACAGTTAGAAAGGGATCATCCCAGATAACTGGAGTTTGAGAGAAAGATGAGATCTAGCAGCTGTCCCAGCCCAAGGCTGGGACTCCCCTTCTCGGTGCTTCTATGGCTGTCCTTTCGGTGTGCAGAGGTTTCACTCTCACTGAGTGGCATTAGTATGTCTTTGGTCTGTGGGGTGGGAGAGGACAGGTGACTAGAACTTTAGTTCCATGCGATTCTTAGGAGAGGTCCAAGGCAGAGGGCTCGGATAGTTCTCAGATCCTTAAGACTTGCATCAGAATCTCCATGGGTCTTGGGAAAATCCATCACGATGTTGCTGAGCCCAGCCTTTTCAGAGGCTGCTCAGTCAGCTGCTTGTTAAACCAGGTACTGAGAGGAAGCTAAGGCAGGCCGAGGAACAAGGGCCATGCCCCTGGGGAGGCCTTTGAAGGATGGACCCCTCCATCCCTAACACTCCAGGAGGCCACAAATAGGAGACTGTTTTTTGGTTTCTCAATGTAGTGCTGGGTCCAGTGTCTTTGCTCCCTGACATTGTTCGAAATGGGCAAATTGGTTTCTTATTCCAGGAACAGCACACTCAAAAGGGGTCATACATCCTCCTTGACATCAAATAGTTTTTAACATAACAAACTGTTGTGATAAATTGAGTGCTTCCAAATCAAAGCCACATGGGAAGTGCTGGGACCCCAAGGGCAGAGGAAGCACGGTTAATCGGCCAGCAGTTCAAACATGGGAGTAACTCCAGCGTGTGGACACAGAGCTGAGGGAACAGAGAGCGCATCCCTTCCCTTCTGCTGATGCCAGGCTCTGTTACTGTTAAACCTTGAGATGCTCATCAGCCAGGCTGAGTGTAATGAGACTGAAAGGAAAAATTCTCTTGTGGCCCAGAGAAGAAAATTATGTCCATTTAGAGTGAAATATCTAATAGGGCATATTTCACAAATGCATGAATTTAATGTTTTAATGAAAAAGGAAAACTCCTTTCCAGTGCATGTGAGTGTGTGACTTGTGGAGGGATCCAGTGAACAGTGGGAGGACAGTGCAAATTATTTAATAATGTGCCACACTCATGCTCACTGATTATAGATTATTAGCTATAGCTAACTGTGTTCTTCAGCTCTGGAGGTCCCTGCCTCAGTTTTCCAAATATGAGTGCTTTCATTTTGTTTGAAAGCCAGAGAGAGGAGAGGAAGAGAGAGGGAGAAAGTAGGAGAGAGAGAAAGAGAGAGAAAGGGGAGGACAGATCATCCATCTGCTGTTTCAGTCACCAAATGCAATAACCAGATCTGTGCCAAGTCAAAGCAAGGAGCCCAGAACTAGATCTTGGCCCCCTAATGGGTGACAGGGGCTCACGCAAGTCATCAACCCCTCCAAGGATGCACATTAGCAGGAAGCTGGATCAGAAGCAGAGAGTCAGGCTTGAACCAGGCACCCTGTGAAGTGATGCAGGCATCCCAAGTAGTGACTTAGCCATCCCCTAAATGCCTGCCCATTTTAATTCTGTTTACTTTAAAATCTCCACTTTAAAATGAAAATACTAATATGTACTGCATCGTGTAGCTTTGAGAACTGAACCCATCACTGTGTGTAATCCCTCAGGACAGAACCTTATACCTAGGAAGCCGTACGTTTCAGCTAAATGCTGAGCATCCTCCAGGAAAATAATGAGTGACATACAAGTAGGTCAGCCACTTTATATTTGGGACAATTCATGAGAATTTTTGGTTATCTTTAGAAACAATGTTATTTTCTAAGTTATAATGATATCACAGGAGTGACTCTCTTGATCAGATTCACATAAAATAAAAAATACAAATTAGAATATGAGAAACTTTATACAGTTTTAATCTATCTATTTCCAATTATTTCTCCCCCCACCCCGCCCTGCATCTTATTTTAATGATTCTGAAACATTCTGGTATTGGGAATTCTTTATATTTTGTAATGTGTTTTATATTAATATTTGTGCAGCCAGAATTTAAAAATGAGAGATTTATAACTTTTTATTTAAGGGCTGGTGCTGTGGTGCAGTGGGTTAATGCCCTGGCCTGAAGCGCTGGCATCCCATATGGGCACTAGTTCGAGATCTGGCTGCTCCACTTCTGATCCAGCTCTCTGCTATGGCCTGGGAAAGCAGTAGAAGATGGCCCAAGTCCTTGGGCCCCTGTACCCACGTGGGAGACCTGGAAGAAACTCCTGGCTTCGGATTGGCACAGCTCTGGCCGTTGCAGCCAACTGGGGAGTGAACCATCAGATGGAAGACCTTTCTCTCTCTCTCTCTCTCTCTCTCTCTCCTCTCTATGTGCAACTCTTTCAAATAAGTGAATAAATCTTTAAAGAATTTATTTATTCAAATCATAATAAATCTATTAAATGATCATCTGCAACATTTTTATGACAAAAATGTCTCAAGACAACTTTAACAGGGAGAGGACATAGTCTTATGTATTGCAAATCTCTTTAATGTCTTTTATCATGGAAGGAATCAGTGTTCTCACATGTGTTTCTGCGTTTAATATACTACAAAATATTGCTTTTATTAATACACAGGAATACATTTAGCCTTGTGTAGGGATGCAGTTGAAAATAGGAAAAAGTTATTTTAATTATCTTTTCAGGTAAGTGTGGAAATCGCTGGTCTGTACAAATGTTCATGCGGCTGTAAGTGAAGATCCGTTGTCCCACCTTGCACTTGTCTTTTCACTGTGCATGGCTTTGTAACAAGATGCATTGTCCATCTTGAAAACCCTTGGGTCATCTGAGTTTTGTGGCTCTTGCAAATTTTAACACATTTTATAATAACTTAATAACAATCACATTGACTGACATCACCAACAATCTCCTCAGAAAAGTCTTTAGTGTCTAGATCACAGTGTCAGATCTGTGTTTTGCAAAATTTTAATTTTCTTTGGAAAGATAGATATTTGTAACTGGAAATAAAAATTGTCCATTGGTTTTCTGGGACAGGCCAGACTGACACCACTCATTGTAGGAATGTGTCTGCCACTCAAATATGAGCCATCCAAGATTGCTGTCAAAGGTTCTTCAGGTAAATGAGCTCTCTATGAAACGGCAGCTGGTTGAGTTTCCACTCAAACTATGGATTTCCTCTACAAAATGGTTGTATCTTAATAGACAGCAGAGTTGCTAGATAAGCATTTCCCAGTCTGACACAGAGAATATTTAGAGGATGTGAAACCCAAGTTGAAATTCAGCAGAATTAATTTTGCCAATTGATCGAGTGCATTCTTCACTGCAACTGGTTTTTTTTTGTTTTGTTTTTATTACTATTTTTCTCTTTCTTTCTTTCTTTCTTTCTTTCTTTCTTTCTTTCTTTCTTTCTTTCTTCCTTCCTTCCTTCCTTCCTTCCTTCCTTCCTTCCTTCCTTCCTTCCTTCCTTCCTTTCTTTCTTTCTTATTTGACAGGTAGATTTACAGATAGAGAGAGAGAGACAGAGAGAAAGGTCTTCCTTCCGTTGGTTCAGCACCAAAATGGCCACTATGGCCAGTGCTGCGCCGATCCGAAGCCAGGAGCCAGGTGCTTCCTCCTGGTCTCCCATGCAGGTGCAGGGCCCAAGGACTTAGGCCATCCTCCACTGCCCTCCTGGGCCACAGCAGAGAGCTGGACTGGAAGAGGAGCAACCGGGACTAGAACCCGGTGCCTATGTGTGATGCCGGCGCTGCACGCGGAGGATTAGCCCAGTGAGCCTGGGCGCCAGCCCCTTCCTTACTGTTTTTCGATGGCAAAGGGGTAAAGTTTGCTGGGAAAGCTTGCTCCCTGCGAATGTGCCAGCAGCCTTTGCCTCCATTGCTTTGAAGCCACCAACGCAATATCAAGACTGAAAAGGCACATAATGTATCAGTGTGCTGTGAGCAGGGTTCTCACATGCAGGACCTCCAAAAGTGTCTCAGGAGTGCCACGGATCTACAGTTTTTTCCTTGAGAACCACCACCCTGCAGAACCGTTTTTGGGCCAATCCATATTCTACGTTTTCTGCCTAATGGAGCCGTGTAGCACCACGCCCGTCCTCTGCGCAGAGTCTCCATGGTCTCTGCCTTCCATGTCTCTGCTCTCCCTGACAGTGGTGATTCCCCACAGCACCTGTGAAGCAGGCTTCCCTCTACAGGTGTCTGGGCGCCTGGTACGTGGCCCAGTGCCAGGAAATGAAAGGGTGAGTGAGCGAGTAAACAAGGAAACAAAGGAGCAATGAGTGAAACAGTGGAAGAACCTGCACTAACTCCCTGTCTTTTTCTGATTCTCAGGACAACGTTGCTCCTACTTTTAGTGAGCTTTTGTTGCCACTTCTTGCTGTTAGGTGTCTTCCCTTTGACCTGCCCATCTCTGCTGAAAAGTCCCAGGCTTTCCATAAATTCTAAGATTAAAATGGCCACTGGCCACTGCCTTCAACCTCTTGCCCCTCATCTCTATTACACCTAAGACACCATCGAATGTGTTTTTATTTTAGCACCCAGCATGGTAGTCATGTAGCAAATACTTTTAAAAGATTGATTTATTTATTTGAGAGGCAGAGTTACAGGCTGAGAGAGGGAGAGACAGTGAGAAAGTTTTACATCTGCTGTTTCACTCCCCAAATGGCCATAATAGCTGAGGCTGGGCCAATCCAAAGCCAGGAGACTGGAGCTTCTTGTAGGTTTCCCACATGGCTGCAGGGGCCCAAGCACTTGGGCTGTCTTCCACTGCCTTCCCAGGCTACAGCAGAGAGCTGGATTAGAAGAGGAACATCTGAGACACAAACCAGCACCCATATGGGATGCCAATACTGCAAAAGTAAAGGCTTAACCTACTATGCCACAGCACCAGCCGCATAAATATTTGTCAATAAATGAACAAATCGAAGCACCTGTTCAGAAATATTGAATAAATATTTACTATGCGCAGTGTGGTTTAAATGGTTTGTCTCAGTGAGCTCACAGTGAGTGAGTGCATGTGTGTGTAGAGGGTGGCAGCACACAACAAAGGGACAGCGAAGTGACCCCTGTGGACTATCAACCTTGTTGCCTGTGCACAGAGCTCTACAGGTTGTTGTGAGAATGTGCTAGGTGGCATGACAGCTTCTCAGAGTCTTAAGTCGTCTCCCCCAGGAAGTCCTGATTGAGCCATGACCTCGGAGCTTTAGGCATTGATAGCCACAGGGATGGAGGGGGCTCAGGAAGTCCTGATTGAGCCGTGACCCCAGGGAGCTTTAGGCATTGATAGCCACAGGGATGGAGGGGACTCTGGAAGTCCTGATTGAGCCATGACCTCGGAGCTTTGGGCATTGATAGCCACAGGGATGGAGGGGAAGTCCTGATTGAGCCATGACCTCGGAGCTTTAGGCATTGATAGCCACAGGGATGGAGGGGAAGTCCTGATTGAGCCATGACCTCGGAGCTTTGGGCATTGATAGCCACAGGGATCGAGGGGGCTCTGGAAGTCTCAAGAAGGAACCTAATACCTGAAGCTTGGTTTACTGTGCATCAGTGTTGTGTGTCACTTCTGTAGACACATTTTCACCTCCCCTCTGTCCCAGGATCAAGGCCTGGGTTCAGGTTCGTGTCTCCTGCTGTGGCACCAGGAGAAGGATTGGGCACTGAGTCAGAACCCGGCAAGAAGAATTGGGGAGGACATGGGGCTGGAGGCAGGATTAGCAGAGGCACACTGAAGTCGTCTAGAGGGGACATCACAGTGCTTCTGGCAGTGTGTCCACAGCTGTGCACTGGTGATCTGTTTCACAGTGGGTGGCACCTAGCAGCCTCATTTTCCCTGTGTCTTGCGTGTGCACCTTCTGATGAGCTGTAGTGAGGCCACACAGAACCCTGCCTCCTCTCCCTGCTGCCACCCTGACTCTCCAAACGTTCTGCAGCGCAAATCAATCTTTCTTCTTTCCTGTGACCAGCTCATCCATAAATCAGTCTTGCACACTTAGTAGTCAGCGTGGCAGGGCCTCCAGCTGCCCGTGGCCTGCCAAGGGGGCCTTGTTTCGAGCTCACCATTGTCAGTTGTTCCTGGAGCAGGGTGGGCCCTGTGTTATCGACAAGTGTCTCATCTGTAAAATTGTTTCCCTGTCATCTGCTCTTCCTCTTCTGTGTTCCTGGCAGCTGCCCACAGAGCTGCACCCCAGGCACTCATCCGGAGCCCACCCAACACTTGTGCCTGCTCTGCTCTTAGGTAATGAAAGCGACTTTCAGTAAATCATATGAGTAAGGACACCCATCAATCTTGTTCTGGCCTTGCACACATCAATTCCTGTTGTCAGGAGTACCGCAGGCGTGAGTCACTTGGCCTGCACACTAATTTTGGAGCTCGTCACTGACTAGCTGAGTAAGGAGGGTGTCTTGTAAGAAATTGTGTTCTAGCAGATTTGTGTCTTCTCGACAGAATGGCAAATGACGCCAACACAAGCCAATGGCGCTAAGCTCAGTGGGGCCCTCAGGAACGGGGGCACTGCTCACTCGGCACAAGGGTTGTGTAGCTCTTGTGCAAGGTGCAAGCATATTTACAGAAGAGAGGTGATTCCAAACACTACCTTCCTTGTTTTTCCAGCATTTGGGGATTTTATCATTAGTCACAATTGGGACAATAAAACAGCCACTTGGTCAATGTCACAACACAATGAGGTGGGCCAGGAGGATGTTCCCAAGCTCCCTGCACTGGCATAACCCCAAGGCTCAGTTATTGCAACTGCAAAGTGACCCTTAGGAATTGGCTCTAGTCATACATGTAAATACATGTTCCTTGTGTGCCTTCAAGTTTGTACAAATGGCAGTTGCCTTGGTGGGCTAGGTGAGTGAACTGCTGTATCCTGTTGTGGTATGGGCCAGGGTTACCCCCAGGTGGGAGAGGAGAGTATATAGGAAGGGGCAGAGTTGGACAACACATCTGTCACATTGCCCAGTCCTTGAGTCACTCACACTTACTGAAAATAGGGCCATTGCTAACAGAAGACACTGGAATCTATGGAAGTTGAACCACGGGTGACATTGGCACCAACATAAGTTTGCCTGTATGCAGAGTTTCCTCCACCGATAGTGGTTCCAGTGGCATGGGACCTGGAATTGAGAGAATCTTCCCTAGACCTAGCAGGGGAGGGAGAGGAGTACAGGGGAGATGGGGATCATTTTCTACCTCCATGGGGTGGGGGGCTCAGCTGTTCACTTCCCCCTGTCAGTTCCCTCCCCTCCATCTCTGGGCAGGAGCATCACCCTGCGTAGGAACGTCAGAGCCAAGCTCTTTCTTCTCTCTCTTCCTTTTAATTACTCTGCTTTTAATACTCAGAGGCAATCTAATGGGCTACCTCTGCATGCCCCATCTTTCAAAAACACGACTTGAGAGAATAGAATTTTTGTGATAAAAATATAGGAAGACATGTGTGTGGGTGCTGTGGTACAGTGGGTTAATCTGCCTCTTGGGATGTCTGCCTCCTGCTAATGCATCTTGGGAGGAAGCAGATAGTAGCTCAAGTGCTTGGGTTCCTGTCACTCATGTGAGACACCCAGATGGAGTTCCTTACTGCTAGCTTCAGTCTATGCCCATCTTAGCTATTGCAGACATTCGGTCAGTGAACCAGTGGATGGACATTCTCTCTCTCTCTCCCCTTGTCTCTCTTTCTCTATCATCCTGTACTTAAGTACATGAATGTAAATATATAAGGATTAAAAAAGGAATTGGGGGACAAGATCTACGACATCTATATATATTTTTTTTTTACAGGCAGAGTGGACAGTGAGAGAGAGAGAGACAGACAGAAAGGTCTTCCTTTTGCCGTTGGTTCACCCTCCAATGGCCGCCGCGGACGGCGCACTGCGGCCGGCGCGCCGCGCTCGTCCGATGGCAGGAGCCAGGAGCCAGGTGCTTTTCCTGGTCTCCCCATGGGGTGCAGGGCCCAAGCACCTGGGCCATCCTCCACTGCACTCCTGGGCCACAGCAGAGGGCTGGCCTGGAAGAGGGGCAACCGGGACAGAATCTGGTGCCCTGACCAGGACTAGAACCCGGTGTGCCGGCGCCGCAAGGCGGAGGATTAGCCTGTTGAGCCACGGCGCCGGCCGACATCTATATTTTTATTTCCATCTATCTCGTGCTCTTTTCCTCCTCTCTCTCCTGCTGATTCAGCACCATGGAGATCAGGAAGCACAGCTCCAAGACATGGGAGGATGGCCTGGCCTGCTTCTAACTCAGTTTGAGCTGTAGTGTGCTATTATGGGAGTACTTCCAGAAGTCCATGCAAAGTGGAATTTAAAGATAACTTTATTTGGGTGTAAAACACATTTGGACCCAATGCAGAGTTTCTTCCATTTTCCATGAACCTTTTGAAGACCCCTCATGTACCCATGTTAAGATTTGGCATATTATTTGTTGCTATGGTGTAGACTAAATAATCCTGACTAAAAAGTCACTGTGAAGAGGGTTTGTTTTGTTTTTTTGAAATGGAATTACAGCTGAATATGAGGAAGGGAAGCATCACATCAAGATGCTGATGGCTACTCACGGTGAGCTGGGTGCCTGTGCTCAGTGGGGAGACCCAGGGTCACACAAGCCCCAGACAACCTCACAATCCAGGAGGTGTTTGGGTTTTCTCCAGCCACCTCTGTGCTCACTCCTGAGATTTCTCCAGCATTTTCCGAGGCCGATGGCATGTTTAAGACTATCTTATCCAAAACACTATGTTCTTTCCTGTAGTATTCATTCTCAACTTCTCATCTCTTGGCCTAGAAAGAAAACTCTAGGGGCCAGCTCTGTGACACAGCAGGTCAAGCCAGTGCTTACAATGCTGGTTTCCCACATCAGTGTTGGTTTGAGTCCACTTCCAGTCCAGCTCCCTGCTAATGCTCTGGGAAATCAACAGAACATGACTTCAGTAACTGGGACCCTGTCACCCATGAATGAGATCAAGATAAAATTTTGGCTCCTGGTTTCAGCCTGGCCCAGCCCCAGTCATTCAGCCATTTGAGAAGTGAACCAGTGGATGGAAGATCTCTCTCTCTCTCTCTGTTCTTGTGTGTGTGTGTGTGTGTGTGTGTGTGTGTTCCTTTTTCTTTGTCACTCTGCATTTCACATACAAAAATAATTGTTTAGAGTAATTCTCTAGATCCAGAACACAGTTTGAACTTGTATGTCTCTCTGGTCATTTCAAGCACAGTTATACCTGTAAGATAATTTGCATCAGCCGTCACCCTGCGTCAACCCTGTGGGTCCCACACTCTGGGCATTGTGACTGTGCAGGTCCAACATGCAAAGGTGGCATCACCATCCTGCTCATTGTTTTTTTCTCCTGTGATGCAGCAGAGGTGAAGCTGTGGTCCTGAGCCAGGCTCAGGAGAACGTGCAGACTCTGCTCACTGTCTAGAAAAGCCGTCACCAGCATGAAACCAAGCCCAGCACCGTGGATAGTATGGTTGTTTCAGAGAGACTGAGGACACAGGCCAGCAAGCTCTGACCCCATCTGTGGAGCTGCCAGGAAACACGCGGTGACTGTAGTTTCACAGGTGAGCCCAGCAGAAGGCAGAAAATTGGCTGAACTTGCCTCAGACGAGAGCTAAGGAAGTGCTGACTATTTGAGGCAACGAGGTCCCAGTAGTGGAACCTGCTTCCCACGTGGGATACTCAGACTGAGTTCTGTTTTGTTGGCTTTGGCCAGCATTCTTCGGGGGAATGAAACAGAAGATGAAGGAGGCCTCTCTGTCTCTCTGCCTTTCAAGCAAAATGAAAATAAATGCATTTTTTGGAAAGAAAAATAAGGATTACTCAGACATGGTTTAGAAAACAGTGGCTTTGGTTTCAGGGTTATTTTTTTCTTTTTTTGCAGATGATAAGTATAGGAGATATAGATGATGATTTCAGTATGTAGGGTTAGGGTTTGATTATGAAAAGGGGGCTGCTCTTCATTCAACGCTTGAATTCTTAAGAGACATTAGGGGGCCAGTGCCTTGGCGTAGTAGGTTGAGATTCCTCCTGAGGTGTCAGCATCCCATATGAGCAACAGTTCATGTCCCGGTTGCTCCATTTCTGATCCAACTCTGCTTAGGACTTGAGAAAGCAGTAGAAGATGGCCCAAGTGTTTGGGCCCCTGCTCCCATGTGGGAGACCCGGAGGAAGGTCTTGGCTCCTGGATTCAAATCAGCCCAGCTCTGGCCTTGGAACCATTTGGGGAGTGAACCATCAGATTGAAGATCTCTCTCTCTCTCTCTCTCTCTGTTCTCTTTCTCTCTGTCTGTAATTCTGCCTCTCAAATAAATAATTAAATCTTAAAAAAAGAAACATCAGAAGAGAGTGTGCTGATTTCTATACCGTGTGCATGCCAGGTGTGCACATCTGTATGTATGTGTGTGTGTATGTTTCCTCATATGAAGCAAGAGGTCAGTAAAACCTTTCTAGATGACCAAAGCTCATGGCATTAGGTTTTTTTTTATTATATTTTTCTTATGTCTATTTAAAGGTTATACCATGATAGTATGGGATACATTTGGATAGTAAAAAGGTTACTATAGCAAAGAAAATTAACATATCCATCATCTCCCATGGTTGCCTATATTTTTTGTTTGCTTTTATGGCAACAAAAGAGCTCAAATCCCATTTGGCACAAGTCAAAAGTACACGACAATTTTGTCGCTTGTGTTGTTCTGTCATATAATGGATCCATAGGCCTGTTTGTCACATGTATCAGCTACTGTGTATGCTCTGACCTACATCTCCTCATTCCTGCCTCACTCAGCCCCACCCTTTTGTTTTGTTCTTTATCTGTGTATGTTCGATATTTTTTACTTTTAGATTTCATGAGAAGTGATTTCATGCAATATTTTTTCTGTACCATGGCATATGCTTTTAATAGAAACACATAGAACGTGCTTCAAAGATCACTGCTGAAAATGCACAATTTGACTTTTTATCAGACATCGGTTCAGCTTCTCAGGCTTCAGTCCTGTAGTGCTTGGGGTCATGTGACCTCATCAATGAGAAAAATTATCTGTGTCTGAGTAGAATTCATTTTCAGTGACATTTCTTTGAAGAAACAGTTGTGCTGTCTGATTGTGGGAGAAAATGCATCCAGCATTTCTCATTATGGTTAAAAATATTGGTATTACTTGTCTTAGCACCATCTTTGAAATACACAGAGTATTTGCCTTTAGATTCAGTGGATCAGATGCCAAGTTTTTCCTCAAAATAAGTTTTAATTTCTGGCTAAGTCATATTAAGACTTACACATGAATATGAGACACGCTATTTCAATCTGAAAAAAAAAAATAAGCCAATTGAGATACCCAGGGTTGCCATAGCTAAGAGATCAATAAGAGAAACTACAGTGAAAAAGACTTAAACTAAAAATTTGAATTTTCTTCCTCTGAATTTTCTGTATTCCATCCAGGGTTAACTCCATTTCTTTTCTATTGTCTTTGTCCATACTCATATTGAAAGGCCATTCATTTTCATCATAATTCAACGTTGTGCTTTACAGGTGCATGGAACCCAACAGCAGTGGATTTGCAATGGCTGACAGTGTTGTTAAGTGCTTGAATAGATGCCATTATATAAAATTCTACCACATTTTATAGTGGAAGCTTCAGAAATTTCCTTTCACTGACATAAAAACCCTGTAATTCTTCCAAGAGTCAAATAGCCAGACCCTAGAAAAGGATGAATAGCGAAACACACCACTAAGAGCTTGTATTATTCATGCTCTGGCTCTTTCGCAGAAATCTATAATGGTGCACAGACTTACACACAGTGGAGTATGAGCATGGCTAATGACAGCCAAGTGACACTTAACAAAATAAAAGTCCGTTTTCCTACACTGTTGCTAGGTTACGGCAGCCATTAATTTGTAGATCTGGGACAATTATATCAGGACTACTTTCCTTAATTGAAATTAGCAATTGTCATGTGTGAAAAAAAGAATGAGGCCACCATTTGTGTGCCTAATTCAGGTTCAATATACATATGTGCTTGTAGCTATTTTCAATGAAGTGTGGGGAGACACTGGACATGCTGACCTCATCCATCTGATGGAGGAGACGTGAATTGCATGGAGCTGTGGCTCTCAACTAGTAAGTAGTTAAGTGTCTACCATATTTATGGTACATAAGATATAAATACAGAAAAATATTGCACAAATTAAAGGTACTTAGGTGTCAGTTGCAGATTTCCTTATGGAAATTAGGTCTTATCCAGAGAAGGTGTAAGTTCAATGTGTGTGGTTATAATGGATCAAGGAAAGGTTCTACAGTCTTACTCAAACTCCACTAAAGTCCTCTCCACATCTCCTAACCAGGGGTGTACCCTGGGGTCAACACCAGTTACCTAGTTAGAATGCAAGAAGGAAGGAGGGTATATAACATATTGGCTGCTACACACTTTTTCTTAGAACATATGATGTGGTTTTCACAATAATCTAATGTCTTATAGTATGTGTTAGTTCTCTGTGTCAATTTAGCAACACACTCATTTGGTCAAACTCCTGTTGAGATGTGTCTATGAGCACACTTTTTACAGATTAGGGTTTGAATCATCCGACTTTGGGTAGACCAGCAGACTCTCCACAGTTGGATGTGCCTCATCCTACCAGTTGAAGACCTTAAGAAAAAAGAATTAGGTCCTCTGAGGAAGAAAAGATTCTGCCCCCAACCACTCATCATACTCATACTTGAGTTGTAACATCAGCTCTTCCCTTGGTCTCCAGCCTGCTGGATTGTTCCACAGATCTCAGCTTTGCCACTTCCTACAACATGAGTCAATTGTTCTCCCTTGTCCTCTGCCTTGTCTTTATCTATTTATCTGTCTACCTACTCTATCTATCTATCTATCTATCATCTATTTTTCTATGTGTAGGCACTTATACACACAGCCATACACTGTATAACAATGCGTTGCTCAGTAATAGACCACATGCACAATGCTGATCATGTAAAATTAAAACAGAGCTGAAAAACCCTATCACCTAGTGACTTGTAGCCATTGTATAGCAAAGTGTGTTACTCATTCTTGTGATGATGTTGGTGTAAATAAACATAATTTGTTGCCAATCTTGTAAAAATATAGCATGTGCAGTTGTAGACAGAATATAATATCTGTTACCGACTTATGATTTTATCATACTACATTTTTATGTTTATTTTAGAGTATATTCCTTTCTACTTGCAGAAAGAAAGATTTTCTTGTGGAATAGCATGCCTTGTTAGGTCAACATTAGCCTTACACAGCTCCTGTTTACCAGCCTTCTTGAGTGCATTGAGATGGTATCCAGTGGCTGACCTATTTGATCTAGATTGTGTCAGGTCACTCTACAACGCTCAGTGAATGATGAGAACTCTCCTAAGGATGCGTTTCTCAGAATGCATCCCCATCATGAAGTGATACGTGGCTGTATAGAGATATTTATTAGAGATGCGTGTGTCTTATGCGTATCTGCACACTTAATATATCTTCTTCCGTTTCAATGGAGAAACATGACTAATAGAGTTATCTGCTATTGACTCTGATTTATAATCAATGAAACATGCTCAGAGATATGATATGAATTTCCCAGTATCTCAAAGTGGAATAAATATTTAAATTAGGAATTAGAGCCTAGTTATCTTCCCAATGGAGCTGGGATATTTGACAGGTCGATATAATTTGTAGGAAGAGATCCAAGCTGGAAAGGTTTGGTTGTCAGGGAGTTTAGTCTGTAAGAACCAAAGATCAATAAGGATTACTGGGGGTTGGCACTGTAGCTCAGTGCATAAAGCTGCTTCCTGCAGTACTGGCATCCCAAATGTGTGCCAATTTGAGTCCTGGCTGCTCCACTTCTGATCCAGCTCTCTATTATGGCCTGGAAAAGCAATGGAGGATGGCTCAAGTCCTTGGGTCTCTGTGCCCACATAGGAGACCCACAGGAAACCCTTGTCTCCTGGCTTTGAATCGGTGCAGCTCTGATATTGTGGAACAACTCCAGCAAATTGGGGAGTGAGCCAGCAGATGGAAGACCTCTCTCTCTCTCTCTCTCTCTCTCTCTCTCTCTCTCTCTGCATCTCCTTCTCTCTCTGTGTAACTCTAACTTTCAAATAAATAAATACAAAATCTTCAAAAGAAAAGAAAGACAACTGGATGGATCTGAAAGGAGCAGCTGCTCACAAAAACATCGAGACTGAGGGGTCACACTGGAAATTCAATTAGGTATGGAGGTCTGATTGATTCATCGGAAGGAAATCAAGATGTAGAGAGAACTTCTGAAAGAATTCACAGAAATGGAGCAAGTGTAACATGTAAAGGGAGCAATTTTTCATTAACTGAAATTGGTGGTGATTTGAAAGTCAAGTTAAGAAATCTATACTATGTTAATTTAATTATGAAACGCTTATTGAATACTCAACCACAGTGTGAAACTCCCTGGGTAAAAAGTTGAGCAAGAATGTGAAGTTCATACTCTAGTGGGGAATACAAACATCAAAGAAATAGTTACTGAAATTCCTCAGCTTATGATGGTTCTACGTCCCCCAAACCCATGACAAGTTGAAAATATGGCTATGTCAAACACACATTTTTAATTTGCATAACCTATTGAATATCACAGTTTAGCCTAGCCTGTTAAAATTTATTCAGACCAATTATATTAGCTTACAGTTGAGAAAAATGTATTTTATAACAAAGTGTTGGATATTTCACGTAGGATGTTGAATACTGTGCTGACAGTGAAAAGCAGAATGGTTGTATGGATATTCTTTCCCATCACCTTGAAGTTGTTGAGAAATGGTTAAATCAAACCCTCATACATTGGAGACAGTCTGTCACACATGTAAATTACGTTGCCTCAAGTGTGACAAGAAGAGGAATGTACTCGGAGAAGAGCCTCATGGATCTGGAAGTTTTGTTTGAAGAAGTGGCGTTCTGCAGAGGAAGGCGATGGTTCTGAAGCTCTCTCTTGCGAGAGCACAGAGGTGTTCCACTGCTCCTGTACGGTAGCTCTCACACTTTCTTCCAGTTGGCAGAAGTAAATGTAATGGATGGGGATAATTTCCTCACTTCTAGTTTTTCCTCTCATAATATATTTTTAATCATGGCACCTGCTACTACTTCTCTGTGCTAGGAGACAACAAATGACTGAACAAGCTTTGCAAATGAATATTAATGAGAAAGCATAAATATGCATCATATTTATTTAGACAGTTCTTTGCTCTCATGACTGTTGTCTTGTGGGGCTGTGTAGCATGCATGCTAATGTTATCTCTAGTTGAGATGATGGAGTTGAACGTACAAATGTCACGGTTCTCAGTCCTTCTATCTCTGGTTCCACAACACACGCTGTTTCACACCACTCCATGCTCCAGTATGCTGTGCTGTTTCATGTCATGTCACATGTTGCCATATAACATCATGCCTTGTACTATACCAGACTGTACCACACCATACCATGCAACACAGTAACATGCATTAAGCCACACTATTCCACACTATACCCATGGCATCACACACCACATCATACCACATGTCTCTGCCCCACACAGGACATATTTGTTATGGTGTTAAGTTATATTTATTTGTCAGGATCATCTCAGGTTGTATGTTCTGGGAGTTCTGGAAGCTCTGACTGCCCTCAAGCACAACTATGTGTATTTATGGATGACACAGCACGTGTCTGCCTTATAGACCTGCTTACATTAGTGATATCTCATCTCTCAAATTTATTCACTCTTTTTTTTAAAAGATAAATTAATTTTTCCAAAAGGCACAGTGATACAGGAAGAGGGAGAGACAGAGAGAAAGAGACCTTCTATCCGCTGGTTCACTCTCCAGCAAAAGCCAGGGCTGGACCAGACCAAAGCCGGGAGCCAGGAATTCCATCTGGGTTTCTCACATGGATGGCAGGGACCCAAGTACTTGGGCCATCATCTGTTACTTTCCCCAGGTGCACAGGCAGGGAGCTGGATCAAAAGCTGAGGAATGAAGACTTGAAACAAAGATGGGAATGTGGACATTGCAAACAAAAGCTTAACCCACTGTGCCAAAACGTGTGCCCCTCAAACCCATTCTTGAAAAGTCAGGCCCACGTTGCCTGTCTGCCCCTGCAGTTCTATCAGAATGCTGAGCACAGATGGATTCTCAGTAAACAGGGCTAGGCAGCTTTAGTGCTGGATACTGGGGAGAAGAGCAGATGAGCAGCACTGGGACCAGCCTTGGGGGTGTATGTGGGGTGGGGGTGGGGGGTGGTGTGTGAGGCAATCCTCCAGAGAGAACCGAGCCACAGGAGGAGAGAGCAGATTTTGTTCCACCCAGGCAGCCCTCAGCCCAGGAGTCAAGGCCAATTTATTTTATGACACTGTTCACAGGACCAGGAAATAATGAGTCCCATCTTCTACTATCATCCACTGGTATCTGCACCAGTGATGTAAGTACCACAAAATGAAGGTTTGTGTTGTATAATCAGGGGACAGTTGGAAGCTTGATCCTGCCACTGAGTGACGTTGTCTGAGTTCTGGCATCACTTTCAGTGTGGGTTTCCCCCTCTGGGCAAGGAAGCTCACACCCACCTCACAGAGCTGGGTACAGAGATGAGACAGGGGCATCCGCAACGCACCTGCTGCTCAAGAAATGTCAGCTCCTCCTGACTCACCGTCTGATGCAGAAGGAGAAAGGTCATAATCAGGAAGATGTAGTCTGAGAAGGGGTTTTGAAGATTTTGTATCTGAAGAATCCAATCTAGAATAACTTCTAGCAGAGTGAGAATCCACTCAATTTTGTGCACTCCTAAATTGGAAAGTAGCTAAGTACAGCTTTGTCTTTGGGCAACGCTGGCTCCTCGGCAGAGCACTTCCTGCTGTGTCCATGTGTCCGCTCCTCTGAGCACTCTGTTAGTGAGAGAAGGCATCAGGGACCACCATCTTAGGAATTGGAAAGACCCAGGGACGTTTGGCAAACCTGAAGTCAAGCAGACCTTAAGTTTTGAGCTCCTATGGGAGAAATAATTCTGCAAACACACACTAATATTGCAAATGTGCTTTCTCCTCTTGCCTCCTTGAGTTAGAACAGGCTCTTGGAAGACTCAGGTCAGGGAGGGCTTTTCCCCAAGTCAAATTTGAACCTAGGACCATAACTTGATAATCATCTCTAACAAACACAAATACGTGGTAAGTAATATTTGAAGACTGTTACTTGCTCATTGTCTGTTTTTGTCGTTGTTGTTGTTTTTACTTTCAATCTTAAAGTGCTGTCATAAGAATAATGTCCAGGAAGAGATGAGAGTGAAGTTTGTCCAGGGCATATATGTTTCTGAAAGGGGAGTTAACACTTTCTCCATAATGACTTAAGAAAAAATAGAGCCACATGTGGGCTATTGTTTCAGAGTGTCCACAGAAAATGTGCAAAGCTCTGTAAGGAAATACATAAATCCTTTGACTTTTCTCCCATGGAGAGGGCTTGGGCTGGAATCTCTCACTTTGAATGTAACAGACATCATGTGGAAGAGCTCATGGGAGCAAAGCCCAGCTAAGTCCTTTTCAAAACTTGGAGTAAAACGAAATGCTGGCTCAAGCACTGAGCTTTGGTCAGGATTTTTTATGAGACAGCAGAAACTCAAATGGTGACTCTCTCTTCTTAGGTCTCATGGTAGACCCAAGTTTCAAGGAGTTTTAGCTTATCTCTTTATCTGTTAGCATAATGTCTAAAAGAACAACCATAATGGAACATGGACATGTATAATTTCATCAGCTGTCACATTTGGGTGCTGCTCCTTTGGTTCGTTATTTCCGTTTGTTTATCGCTCGATGCTTATGTCCTGAAATTCTTAGTGCAATACATGGGATCTAGGAAGTGGAACGCCTCACTGGGAAGAGGAGCAACAGGCATTTGTCCTCAAACACAGTTGTGCATCCTCCAATATCCTGGGCTGGCTGCTGCAAGAAACGTCTTAGCTGAGGGCATGAGGTTGAAAAACAGTCACAAGATCCTGTGTCACCATGCCAGATGATACGCCACCTTTGTCACTGTGGGGAACAGGTATGGGCAACTCAGTAAAGAGACGTCTGCCCAGCAGGAGAGAGGGGCGGAGGGACCTACCCAGAAGAGTTCCTCATGCTGAGCAAGCAGCACACACAGCTCCCTCACCTGGCTCTGCCCAGTCACATGGAGCTTGGCTTCAGTGCTTTCCACTGGCCTTGGCTTTCTCTCTCTTTAATTGTTGCCTGCAAAAACAAATTATTTTTCAGAAACATTTAGGAAGGATGGAGGTTTTCCTTTTCTTTTATCATCAACAAACTGCATTAATTTATCTGAATGACAAGTTTAAATTGTTCAGTTTTAAAGTTACTTTGGGGAGAGAGAGTAGCAGACATTAATAAACTCTGTCACTGATTGATCTATTGTATTTTCAAAATTGTTGTGGCTCACTTGACTAATCCTCTTACTGCAGCGCCGGTACTCCGGGTTCTAGTCCTAGTTGGGGCACCGGTTCTGTCCCGGCTGTTCCTCTTCCAGTCCAGCTCTCTGCTGTGGCCCAGGAGTGCAGTGGAGGATGGCCCAAGTGCTTGGGCCCTGCACCCGCATGGGAGACCAGGAAGAAGCACCTGGCTCCTGGCTTCAGATCGGTGCAGCACGCCGGCCGTAGCGGCCATTTGGGGGGTGAACCAACGGAAGGAAGACCTTTCTCTCTGTCTCTCTCACACTGTCTATGATTCTCTCTCTGTTCCTCTCTCACTGTCTAACACTGCCTGTCAAAAAAAATTGCTACTAGGAGGAGGAAGATGGCCCCAAGCTGAGCCCAATGTAAAATGATAACCTAAAGAAAGAGGGCAGTCAAATGGGAAATCAGTCTGGGTCTGTCTTCGAAATAAGTTGAAAATAAACATTTCCTTTTGAGAGCGGCTGGTGGTCAGCCTTCTATTCACTTCCTTCTGAAAGATGAGCCTCTGCCCTCTGACCACACCTGATGGATCCAGTGCATTCCTCCCATGATGCTGTGTTCGCTTGGTCACAGCTCACTCTCTTGCACAGGCTCTATGCTGCAGCAGAGAAAGAACAACAGACTTTTTACTTCATAAAGGGAAGCAGGTGTTGCTCACATCACCACTGTGCACATTCCTCGGGTATGGATGTAGTCAATGGGCTCAAGAGCTTGGATTTGGAGTCTGTAGCTACAGGCTGGTTGTCCCACTGAAATGTGTAGGATTCCACAAATGAGGGGAAAAACAGATCCTGGAGAAAACCTAAAACCTTTGTGTCGCCATACAGAGTGTGTCAACATTCCTGGAAATAACAGAACAAGACCATGGGTTTGGGTCTGGGGCCATGGCTCACGTGGTTAATCCAATGCCCGCGGCACCAGCATCCCATATGGGCGCCAGTTCTAGTCCTGGTTGCTATTCTTCCAGTCCAGCTCAGGGTTCCGCAAGGGCTCTATCCCTGGTTTGTAGACAGCCACCTGCTCCTTGCATCTCACATGGTGGAAAGACAGCTCGGGTGTCTTCCCTTTTCTTACAAGGACACAGCTCTCTTCTTGAGAATCCAGCTCTGTGACCTCATCTATACCAAGGCAATTTCCAATGACTTAACCTCCAAACTCCATCATTCTGGGAACTGGGCTCCAGTGTATGAGCTTGTGAGGCACACAAGCATTCAGTGCATGACACAGAACTGCAATATGAAACAGAGTGAACTTGTGTTGTGTTGAGAAGACACATGTGCATGCCCTGGCTGTAGCAGCTTAGCCAGTTTCCTGTGTCTACTTCTGATGTAGTCTACTCAGTGTAGGTAGGACAGGGCAGGACGGTCATTTTCTGAATTCTAGTTATGCTATCCTACTGATGTTAATATCACACTGACTTTGTGGAGAGAGTAATATCACACTGTTAATCCCTGCTAAGCTGGCTGTTTACTAATATCCATAAGTTTATTTATCAAAAGTTGCTACTATATAAAATCTCTACTTTAGCATTATAATATTGGATTTTGGATCTCTGTTAATTGGAACTCACACACACACACACATGCACACACTGCCACTTAAAAAGTAATGTGATTCTAATTGTGCTCCTACAAAATATATTTTCAAATTCTAACCCTGGTACCTATGACTGTGGCTGTACATGGTGATAGGGACTTTGGAGATATAATCAAATTCATCATACTAAGATGAGCTCGTCCTTGATTAGAGTGAGCACTCATGCTAAATTGGGTGTCCATGTAAGAAGAGGGAAGTGGAGAGACGCAGGGAGAGCACCGGATGACTATGGAGGGAATAATCAGAGTGAATGTCTGCAATCCAAGGAGCACCAGGGACTGCTGCAATAGCAGAGTTGCATGGACTAGGGGGTCATCCCCTGAAGGTGTCCTGGGCAGTGTGGCCCTACTGACCCTTGTGTGTCACACCCTGGACTCCAAGAATGTGAGAGAACAAGTTTCTACTGCAGGAGTTTGTCTGGCAACTCTAAGAAAATAATGAAGTCACTGTGAGGTTGACAAGTTAACCTGGGTAAACTCGTTCTGGATCATCTTTGCAATGGAGAAGATTTGGACGAAGAGACTGGCAGTTGTGAAGACTGAATGAAGTCACATATGTAAAAGTAAAAGTCACCTAAAATTGAAGATTGAAAGTCGTGTATGTAAAGCATCCCATGCTATTTGTAACACATGAGATTTGAGGCAAGGAGAGCTGGTTTTCCCTCTGTTGCCTGCAGGCTGTGGGCATTGGGAGGCTCCTGGAGGGCAGTTCTCTTCCAGGGTGCAGGGAGAGGCCCCTCCAGGCTGACAGTGGCCCCCTAACCATCTGAGAAGCTGATGATACTAACAACTGCCTCGGCTTTTATAAACAAGGACTTCGTAGTAAATAATCTCTCCATTCTCAGATTCATATGTGTTGTGTCTTTCCCAGCAATGTTGTGCAACTGAAACTCTCATGGGAAGTATGTGTCTTTGTTTCTGCTCAGCATACTTGACGTGCAAGAAGTTTGTTCTGAAAAATTCATAAAATAATTGCAAAGAGTCTCAGTTTTCTAAAAAGTCAAGCATTCTTAAGTATTTTATTAGCTAAGTTTTTCTTATTAGGTCAATGTACTTATTTCAAGTACATTTAATAATAGTATTAATGTGACTATGTATGCCAAGGTCACAGAAGAGTATAAATTAGAATATTTCCAAGGAAAGAATGGCTCAATTAACTCTTATTTATCCATTTTGTTTTTATTGTTTTTATTTGTTGCTTGGTGACAGTAAGTGACTTCATGGATTGAAAAATGCTGCATCTGGTTTCTCTGCCATTGTGGTTGGGGTGACACACCATACCAGGAATGGAGGGGACCCATAGGTCCAGGCAGAGCTGTGACATGCCTCCATGTTCATGACTCCCCCTGCTTGGGTGAGACCTCTGCCCCTGACCACCACCCTTGGACTGTGAATGACTGTGCTTCGTCTGTTGCATGTGACAGCCTCCTGGAATGCTATGGTTGATGAATACAAAGTAGAACTTTCAGTGGCTTTCAGGAGCATCAAGCCACCATACCAGGAACCTGCAAAGGCCCCTTGAGCCTAGTGATCTCTTGGCACAATTGCACTTGTGGAGTCTCCTGAGAAATACTATCATTTTAAGCCTACCATTGAAATGCAAGATTCTGTTCAGACTAAATCAGTAGGAATGAAGACTGTACACTATCCAGACCAGACAGAAATAAGAAAAGAAAACCATGATGGGCCATGTTCAAGAAGCCATTCTGTGGTCACTGTAGAATTAGCAACTGTGCAAGTGTGGTACCTGAATTAGAATGTCAGTTCGCCAACACATGATGACCTAGAAACAACACCCAAAAAAGTAGAAGAACAGGTTGAAAGAAGTGAGCCTAACCAACCACAGTTTGAAGAAGAAAGGAAGAAGTTCAAAAGCAATGAAATGCAGCTATCGGAAATCCTGTGGGAATGTGCTGCCCCTGTGGGCGACAATAATGAAGATGCATCCATTCCACCAAGAAAGCGTGGAAACTGATGACCTGCAATTTCTTATTAAGAAGGACAGAGAATATTTGTAGGAAGAAGTATTAAAAGAGCAATATTATGAAGAAATAGAAGCCCACCAACGACTTGAACCAGCACTTAGCACACTGAATGGGATTGAGGACTTGCAAAAATGATTTGACTCAGGTGAGAGAATAGATAAACACCATCCAGAGTCATCTTTCTGGACAAGAGAGTACAATAAAACTACAGGATGAAATGCAGCTGATCCACCTTTGCCAACAAAAGGAGGTAGACATTGCCCCAAAGGAAAGGAATCATGAGGAACTGGTTTGCCACCTTCATCAACTGGCTGATACCAAAACAACACATCCTGTACTGGAGCTGTCACTGGAGGCTATAAGAGTCACTGTTTTAATTTAGAAGATCAAATAAAGAATATAAAGAATGGACCAGCACTATGGTGTAGCAGGTAAAGCTGCCACCAGTGGTGCTGGCATACTGTATGGGTGCCAGTTCAAATCCTGGATGCTCCACTTCCAATCCAGCTCTTTGCTATGGCCTGGGGGAGCAGTAGAAGATGGCCCAAGTCCTTGGGCCCCTGAAACCATGTGGGAGACCTGGAAGAAACTTCAGACTTCAGATTGGCCCAGTTCTGGCCTTTGCTGCCATTTGGGGGAGTGAACCGATGGGTGGGAGATTCTCTCTCTCTCTCTCTCTCTCTGCCTCTACCCCTCTGTAAGTCTGCCTTTAAAATACATAAATAAATATTTAAAAAAGACATTAAGGAAAACACAAAGACAACACCAAGAATCAGAAGATCGACAACAGTAGGGAGTACAAAGTGCTAGAAATATTCAAGATATCCTAGAAAAGCTTGATCAAGAAAATAACGAGTTGAAAGATGCTATGCAATCAAGTAAATTTAGAAATCTTGAGGGCACCTGTCAAGACTGATTTCAGTAGATATAACACACCGCAAGCAGCAACATGACGGCATTGAGGACAGGTGATCTGAACAGAAGAATCACTGAAACATAGGCAGTTTTACCTGAAGTTAAACAACGAGGCACAGGATATGATGAACAAACGAGATGAACACAACAGTAAGTCCCGAGAACCAGAAGCTCTACACAAGTGGGACAAAATGCAAAGACGACACAGGATCACCTGGAACACAATTCAAGGCTTGAATCTGACACTCTTGAAATAAAAGATGCCATCAAAGTGCATGCTTGCAGTATTGAAGAGTTGCATAAAAGTCTGACAAGATGAAGTTCAGTGGATGTGCAACAACTTCAAGTGGCTGGAACCCAAAAAGCACATTCTAGGGGCGACAGATTCTGTCCCAGTTGCTCCTCTTCCAGTCCAGCTCTCTGTTGTGGCCAGGGAGTGCAGTGGAGGATGGCCCAAGTGCTTGGGCCCTGCACCCCATGGGACACCAGGGGAAGCACGTGGCTCCTGCATTCGGATCGGTGCAGCACGCTGGCTCTAGAACTTCTTTCAGTCAACCCATTGTTTCTGGAAGGACTCAGCTGGCTGTGCCTTTGGCCAGGTTATGGGTATCCCTTGTCAATCATCCTGAAGAGACCAAGGCTTGTGCCACCACGAAGGGTGGAGGGACCGTCCCCTGTCTCCAGTTTCTGGGGACAGGGAATCGGTTCAATCTGGACTTTGACGGGTGCTGGGCCTGGAAGGTTCTGAACTACTCCTTGATGCCTAAGTCAGGAAAGTGCTGAGATGTGGCAGAATCCAGTAGGAAAATCAGGGAGGCGTCTGAACTGTGAAAGAAATGCTTGACTGTATGCAAAGACCTTTAGTAAAAATTCACAAAGGGGTCTCTTCTCTGCTATGAGGAGAGAAAGGAATCACACAATGTGTAAGATGATGGAAGAGAAAAAAATGTTTGCTCTCTCAAGGCCTGTGTGGAGCTGGGCGGCTGTTGAGAATCAGGGGGAGGGAATATCGTGGGGGCATCCGTGGCACTAGGGCAGGGAAGCTTCGTGGGTGCAGCTGAAGGCGCCTTGGAGAAGAGTCTGGTGAAGGGACTGGTGGCATAGACAGACCCTGTGATGCAAATTAAGCACAGTAAGATTAAACTCAGAACTGGCCTAAGCTTGATCATCACGTGAGGGTGGGCTGGCAAGGAAGATCAGAGACTGTTCAGAGCCACGTTTTGCACACCTCAGGGGGACTGGGGAATCTGCTGCCTCTTTACAATTGCTTCTCTTATTCCATTCTATGCTGTACAGCACAGACTGGGTGATTTATATAGAAGAGACATCGATGTGGCTCACGGTTCTGGAGACTCAGAAGCCCAAGGCTGTGGTGCTATTACCTAGCTAGAGTGTTCCCACGGCATCATCCTGTGGCAGAAGGCAGGAGGGCAAAGGAGCGCAAGAGGGCAAGAGACCAAAAGCACTTGTCCAGCAAAGCTGCTCTCGTTACAACAAACGCACCCTGTGATGATGGCATTGGTACATTCCTGAGGGCAGAGTCCCAGTGGCCTAATCACTTCCTCAGGGTCGTTCCTCTCAAGACTACACCATCAGGGTCTAAGTTTCTAACACATGGACTTGGGGGAGGGAGCACATTCAGACTACGGCAGTTCTTACAGATGCAGAGAGACATGCTCCCCTAGCTCCCCTAGCTCCCCAGCTCTGTCTCTCCCCTCTGAGCCATGATCCACAAGTCAGTACCATCTAGCATCTACCCCTCCTACTGGAAAAATGTCATTCATTTCTATTTCATCTCACAGCTAAGCTCTGGAGAGTAGAAGACACTTCAGGTCCCTTCTTTCCCCATGATAGCAACATCCTCCTGAAGCTGAGTTTAAAAGACCTGGTGTCTCTCTTTGCAGACCACTCTGCCTCAAGTGTGTCCATGGGGAAATCAAAGGGTATCTACACAGAAGATCCTTCTCCTTCAGAAGGGAACTCTGTTGCTGTGTGAAATTGTGTGACAATGTCAAAAGCAGTTGAAATGATCCAAGTGGTGGTTAATTTTTCCAAACAAGATATAAGGCAGTGTGGACTGACAATTTAATGGGTACACGAAAAGTGGAATCCAGCAAGTGGCCACAAGCTGGGGTGGCCCTGGGACAGGGAGACACTTGCATTCGCAATGTCTGGTCACAATCCCAGGAACCCTCTTCCTCACACAGTTTCTCTTTGCACAACAGCCTCCCTCCGTACCCCTCCCCTTCCGGACCTGCACAACCTGCAACACCAGTGGGCTTCGAAGCCACTTCAAAGTGGCTTTCACAAAGGTTTGGCTTCATATCATATCTTTGACTCAGTGCAAAGTATTGTTATTTGGACTTCCTGCCTTTTGATATTTTGTACTTTCCATCTTGGTTACCCAGTGCTTAGCTGCTCTTGATAAACACCCTACGGGTTGCTTCTGTTCTGGCAAATAGGATCCGCACCTTTCCAAACAGAGTTTGTAGAGTTGCCTAGCAAGTAGCTCACTGAAGTTGGAGGTGGGGAAGAGATCCTGAAGATGCACATGGAGAAGCCAGTGACACTGGCGTGGGGGCCAAACAGGACTTAGGGGTCAGAAGTTGGAAGAGTCTTACACACACCACCACTAGTATCCTCTAGCTTGATTGACTCAGTAAAATCATTAGAAAACTTTCTTTCATTAATAGCCAGAATAATAACAGTGCTACTGAAATGCTGCATATGCTAGATACAAAACGTTAGGAGACTGACAGTAAACGAAAATCTAGCCTCGTGAGAAGGGAAAATTTTAGCTGCTAAATAGAAGTTATCACTATGAATTAATCATTATGGCATGTGGAATAAAAAATGAAACCAAATACTTGATTTGGGTAATGTGGTTTACAATAAAGTTGTTCCATTGCCACTCAGGATCTTACTGATGTCACCATCTTATTAAATTTAAAATTTTATTGAATTAGATTCTAATTCACTAACATGGTATATTATAGAAGAACCCACAAGTTAAGAAATGATTTATCAAGAGCTTGCTTTGGTAACACTGATATGAAGAGACAGCTTTCAAAGCAAATAAAAGATTTCAAAATTTATTATATCACAAAATATATAAGAAAATCTTTAACAAAAATTGAATGTAATCTTTGCTGGTACCCCAGAAGCACAGGCAGTCAAATCCAAAATTAACATTTGGGATTTCATCAAATTGAGAAGTTTCTGTACTGCAAAGAAACAGTCAGGAAAGTGAAGAGGCAACTGACAGAATGGGAAAAAAATTGCAAACTATGCAACAGATAAAGGGTTAATAACCAGACTCTACAAAGAGATCAAGAAACTCCACAACATCAAGACAAACAACCCACTTAAGAGATGGGCCAAGGACCTCAATAGACATTTTTCAAAAGAGGAAATCCAAAGGGCCAACAGACACATGAAAAAATGTTCAGGGTCACTAGCAATCAAGGAAATGCAAATCAAAACCACAATGAGGTTTCACCTCACCCCGGTGAGAATGGCTCACATCCAGAAATCTACCAACAATAGATGCTGGTGAGGATGTGGGGAAAAAGGGACACTAACCCACTGTTGGTGGGAATGCAAACTGGTTAAGCCACTATGGAAGTCAGTCTGGAGATTCTTCAGAAACCTGAATATAAGCCTACCATACAACCCAGCCATCCCACTCCTTGGAATTTACCCAAAAGAAATTAAATTGGAATACAAAAAAAGCTGTCTGCACCTTAGTGTTTATTGCAGCTCAATTCACAATAGCTAAGACCTGGAATCAACCCAAATGCCCATCAACAGTAGACTGGATAAAAAAACTATGGGACATGTACTCTATAGAATACTACACAGCAGTCAAAAACAATGAAATCCGGTCATTTGCAACAAAATGGAGGAATCTGGAAAAACCTCATGCTGAGTGAATTAAGCCAGTCCCAGGGGGACAAATATCATATGTTCTCCCTGATCGGTGACAACTAACCAAGCACCAAAAAGGAAACCTATTGAAGTGAAATGGACACTATGAGAAACAGTGACTTGATCGGCCCTTGTCCTGACTGTTGATGTACAATTTAATACTTTATCCCTTTTAGTATTTTTTTGTTCTACTTAATACTATTGGTTGAATTCTGTAATTAACACACAATAATTCTTAGGTGTTTAAATTTAACTGAACAGTGATCCCTGTTAAATATAAGAGTGGGAATAAGAGAGGGAGGAGATGTACAATTTGGGACATGCTCAAGCTGACTTGCCCCAAATGGTGGAGTTAGAAATGTGCCAGGGGATTCCAATACAATCCCATCAAGGTGGCATGTACCAATGCCATCTCACTAGTCCAAGTGATCAATTTCAGTTCACAATTGATCACACTGATAGATCTAAGAGTCAAAAGGATCACATAAACAAGACTAGTGTCTGCTAATTCTAACTGATAGAATAAAAAAGGGAGAGAACGATCCAACATGGGAAGTGGGATACACAGCAAACTCACAGAATGGCAGATGTCCTAAACAGCACTCTGGCCTCAGAATCGGCCCTTAAGGCAGTTGGATCTGGCTGAAGAGCCCGTGAGAGTATTTTAGGCATGGAAAGCCAAGACACTCTGGGGGGAAAAAAAAACCTAAATGAAAGATCTCTGTGAGTGAGATCCCAGTAGAAAGAAAGGGGCCATCAAAGAAGGAGGTACCTTTCTCTGAAGGGAGGAGAGAACTTCCACTTTGACTATGATCTTGTCAAAATAAGATAGAAATTGGCGAACTCACAAGTCTTCCATGTCCTTGGCAACTAATGACTAGAGCCTAGGGAGATTACTGACGCCATAAACAAGAGTACCAAATTGTTAAGTCAACAGCAGGAGTCACTGTGCACTTACTCCTCATGCAGGATCTCTGTCCTTAATGTGTTGTTCAATGTGAATTAATGCTATAACTAGTACTGAAACAGTATTTTACACCTTATGTTCTGTGTGGGTGCAAAGTGGTGAAATCTTTACTTAATATATCAATCTTCTGTATATAAATATAATTGAAAATGAATCTTGATGTGAATGGAATGGGAGAGGGAGTGGGAGATGGGAGGGGTGTGGGTGAGAGGGAGGTTATGGGGGGAAAAGCCATTGTAATCCATAAATTTTACTTTGGAAATTTATATTATCAAAAAAGTTAAAAAAACACAAAAATTGAATGTAATTGGAAAAATCAGAAACAATTTGTTTATGTAGTTTTTTTTTTTTAAGATTTATTCATTGTAGTTGAAAGTCAGAGTTACACAGAGAGAGGAGAGACAGAGAGAGAGTTCTTCTGTCCGATGGCTCACTCCCCAGATGGCCGCAGCTGGAGCTGTGCCAATCCGAAGCCAGGAGCCAGGAGCCAGGAGCCAGGTCTCCCATGCGGGTTCAAGGGCCCAAGGACTTGGGCCATCCTCCACTGCTTTCCCAGGCTACAGCAGAGTGCTGGATCAGAAGTGGAGTAGCTGGGACTAGAACCGGCACCCATATAGGATGCCAGCACTGCAGGCCAGGGCATCAACCCGCTGTGCCACAGCGCCGGCCCCTGTTGATGGATTTTTACCACAGATATATGTGTCAGATGTTCTTTTCATTAAATAGACTTTTCCTTTTTAGTAATACCTCTGTTTTGATGCTTTCATAAGATATGGAATTTAGGGAACTCCAGTTTAATATTTTCTAAAAAATGCTGGTGTAATGGTAACTTTTCATCTCGGGATAATGAAAGAATTCAAATTCAGCATGCTTAGAAAGGACTTATTAAGTGCCAGCCATGGCAGGGGCCAATTCCTAAGTAGCTTTGTCTTTTGGAACCAGCGCATTAGCCTCTCTCTCCCCTGCTTTTCTGGAATTTTCTTGTATTTAGAATGCGATAATGATCATGGGCTTGCAGGACCATGGAGGCCCCGCATGTGTGAAGTGTCACCTCTGTGCTTTAGGGCGAGGGCACTTCTCACCACAGTCAGCGTATTTTCCCTGAAATCGTCTTTGAAGTTTCTAATCCATCTCCGAATGAATGTCCAGTCCTGCACAGAATCGTCCCATCCGTGTCCAACAGCTCTTACCCAGTAGGAATGATGGTTTTTGTTTGAGACACGCCTGGCTTTCTGCCTCGCTTCTCACGTAGCCTGTCTTCCAGGGTTCATGAAGCCCACCACACTCTTCGGAAGGCCCAGGGAAGGCGTTCTGCTCAGGTTCCCTCCTCAGCCTTCGTCTGACCTCGTCTTCCTTGCTCAGTCCAGATGTCTCTAAGGCTTTGACATGATTCTGGAATTCAAAGTCTTCTCTCCTCATTGCTTTTTGATGTACGTTAGTTCTATTCACCTTGACTTTCAGGTTTCAAGACCCTATCCATGGGCCACACCCTCATCCTACCTGCACCCGGGAAGAGAAGGCAGTAAGAGCCTGTCCTTGGCTTCCTCTGGCATCAGCTCAGCATTGCCCAGACTCTCGGTGTTGACTCCCAGGGTATCCCAACAGCCACAGTGCACAGATGCACCTCCTTGTGCCCTGCACACGAGGACACTGGTTTCCCACCAGGCTCCAGATCCAAGGACCATCCCCCCCTACATTGGGCCAGGAACTTACAGGATGTTCTTGATCTCTTCTGTATTTGTGCCTCAGCATTCCCTGGCACCACGGCTTCTATCATCCCTGCATCTCCTAGTTCCTGTGCCAGTCCAGAACCCACCCTAAGTCCAGCTGCAAGGGCACCGATATGGAGAGGGCTGGCTGGTGAGCTGAGGGCACCCTGGGCTTCCTCCGACCCCATGTCCTGGTGGTGCAGGGCTCTTTAAATTCAAACAAGACCCTCAGAGGCAATGTCTGCAGCTTCTGGGTCCATCTGGTGAGTGCTGATCCTTCCATTTGTGTTCAACTGGGCAGATGAGAGCTCAGTAGTCTGAACAGCACACATTGGCAGGGCCAGGCTGCCTCCAAGCTGGAGCAAACGCCCCCCATATGGTCCCGTTTCAGAGGCTGCAAATGACCAAATGCCTCTCCTGGCTTCACCCTCTACCCACATGCCCATTATTATTTTCTGTTTTCTAATTTTGCCTGAAATTTCACCATAAGAGCTTCACTCCCTGGGTTTCATGACCAGTGTAATGTACATCCTACTGGGACATATAACAGAGCTGTTCTCAGCTCTCAATGTCACCAAGGGAAGAAAGAACCTTGAACACTACACTTCCTTTTCCACACACGTTTGATGCAGCCACAAAATAATTTGGTGACAAGATGAAATACATACATTTAAAATTTAGAAAATGACAATAAAAGCAGGAAAGGCCAAATCTACCTGAAGATCATTAGCCCAAATGAAACCTGTATATGCTATGATTTTATTTTTAAGAGTCTTAGACAAAGATTAACAGAGTATTACTTTACTTTATGAATTGGTACAATTATTCTCATTTCTCAGAAGAAAATATCAAGGTTTTGGTTCAACTGACTTAAGTACTATTTATATTTTAAACAATTTATTTATTTTTCACCATATTTGAATGGGAGGGAGAGAGAGAGAGGGAGAGAGAGGGAGAGAGAGGGAGAGAGAGAGAGGGAGAGAGAGGAGTCTTTTGCCCACTGGTTCACTACTCCAAATGCCTGCAATAGCCATGACTGAGACAAGCTGAGACCAGGAACCTAAAACTCAGTCCAGATCTCCCACAGGGGTGGCTGGGACCTCATTACTTGATCCATGACCTGCTACCTCCCAGGGTATGCATCAACAGGAAGCTGGATTGGAAGTGGAGGAGACAGGACTTGAACCAGGCACTCTGATGTGGGGCACAGGGGTCCAGGCAGTATCATCAACCCTGAGGCAAATGCCAACCCCATAAGTCACATACTTGACATACGATGTATTTAATGTAGAAATGTAGGTCTTGTTCCAAAATTATTTCCTAAATACTGTGTCACTTGCTTTCAAAATACAGTACTAGACATCAATTTTGTCACCTTCGCAGTTTTGCCTGATCAAGCCCTGGACAGAAGTGTTAAAAAGAGAGAGATGAAGGAGAGGTCTGGGAGACAGTTGTAGTTTATCTTGTTAGGTTTAGGCACAACGTTCCCTTCACTGTCATGCAGGGGAGTGGGTCTGGCTTCTCCTGGAGAGCCGGTGATCAGGAGGAAGAAACCAGGGACACTGAGCTCCTGGAAGCGTGTGGTCCCGCCTGATTGTTTTTTTTCAAAACCCCTCATGTAAATGCTGACAGATTGGTTGGCACTGAGAAGGTCTCTGGTATGTAATCACAAAGAGGTTGGCCTTGTGAAAACGTGGTGTCTACAACTGCTGCTGCTCAGACAAAATCCATGGTAGCATCTGACTGACAACAAAGACTTTTGCAAAATGTGCTATCTGTTGAGAGTGGGGAGGGATCTCCATGTGGTGCTGCTACTTAGGTGATATTTGAAACCCCTTTTGCTCCTTACACTACAGAAACCAAGAAAGCAGACCCTCGGCAGGGAGGAACAACCCTGCCAAATCCTTCC
The DNA here is from genome assembly GCA_949820135.1 of Sylvilagus floridanus. NCBI lineage: Eukaryota > Metazoa > Chordata > Mammalia > Lagomorpha > Leporidae > Sylvilagus > Sylvilagus floridanus. Next base: position 40,867,157 of record OX463246.1, read on the forward strand.
TTTCTAAGTAGCTTGTGTTGGTCTTCTCCCCTTCAATCTCCAAATTAATTTCCATGTTTTTGGGAAAAAAAGCAACTCCACAAGGACAAATTTCGTACATATGAGAAAGAAGAGGGTGTGGATTCTTTTTTGTTCCCAAGTGAAGACACTGACAGGCGTATGGTGAATCGTAGCAGGACTTAGGGAAAAAAAATCAAACACACTTGTGCTTTCTCCTTGTTTTCCAGGAATTCTGGAAGCTTCGAATCCTCAAGGAGGAATTCCTGGGACAGGTAAGTGGCACCAGCATTAGCGGAATATTTCTCTTTCCTTGGGTGACAGAGGGCTTGCTCAGACAACAGGAGGCCTAGCTGGGCCTTGCATTTGATGTGCGTGGCTCAGCAAGTCAGCGAGCTCCCTGGGGATCAGGTGAGTTGTCGGCAGTGCAATGGGACAGTTGCATCACCTTGTTGCTTTCTGACTTGGAAGCTGGGTCCAGGGTACTTCTTGTTGTTGTGCAAGCTTTCTCTCATGTTTTCTTTGATTTACCAAAAATTATTGTCATTTGACCCAGGGTGTCTACATAATGACTACAGTCCCCTCACTCTCAGAAGCAAGGAAAACAAATATTCATTTAAAGGTAATAATAAATAAGGGAATAATAAATATCAATGCTTTTTTAAAAATAGAAATGACCTCTGGTAGCCAAGTAGGTCATCAGCTGAGATGACACTTTTCCAAAAAGCTGCTTAAACAGCTGTTCATCAGTGTTGGGGGCGGGGTAGGGAGCACTTTCTGTTTAGTTTGATAATTTTACCCTCTTCTTGGCTGGCAGAGTTTAAACATTTTAGTCACAGAAAGGAGACGACATTTCTTTCTTCCTAAAATTTCCATTTATATTAAAGAGGAGTCATGGAAATACCTAGTAGCATATCTATATTTCGTTGGATAGATAAATTAGCATATCTCCCTCTTTTCCCACAAACTCACTGGAAACCAGAGTGTAGAAGGACTCATCTCCTTGCAGGCCAAATATTCCTGGTGTTGCAGCTCCTGTGTGCTGGGCACTGACAGATGCCAGTCATGGGGACAGCCTACCACAGCTGCCAGCTTCCCTGGGGGACAGACCATGGTTCTTAGCTTCTGGGCAGGCCCCCAAGATGGTGGTCAGTGAGTGTCACCAACTCCTCTGATGGCCATTATGAATAAGCTGTGGAGTTTGTATTCCAGACCCCAGCTTTCCTGCTAGGATGCTGAGAGGTGGCATTAGCTGCAGCCTTTTGGGGTTATGCTGGAGCTTGCTCCCTGGGAACCTGAGTGAAGTACGCTTCCCCTCTTCTCCTCTGAGAGAACTTCTTAAGCTACATGGGATAGGCCCAGGTGCCTCCTTGATTCTAACATCTTGACTAAACAAGAGACCCAGGTCAAGTCCAAGGTGACTCACTGAAGGGATGATTTCTGCTTAAACACTCTTGTCCATGTGGTTTGGGTTCCAGGCTGAACTACGTGAATCACAGAATTGCAGGGACACAGCGCTGCACAAATTGTGCTAGGGAGCTCATGCTGTGTAAGTCACTGTCACAGCTGTAAACACTGGGCCTTTTCTGTGCAGTGTCCCCCGTGCAGCGGCTATAACCAGTCCTCTGCGGGCTGTAGATGATTGCTTGGCTGTATTAGTCTTCTTCAGACGGTGTTAAGAGGACACCAGTCTCCCTGACCCCATTCAGGGACAGCTACACACAGTATCTGGTGAAAGTGAATGAATTATGATTAATGATTCATGAAAAATGAGATCTGAAATACCACATTTTGTACCTATACAGGGAAAAAAAATATCTTCTGTCATTGGTGGGAGAAATATTGATTGTGGGTATAGTTGAAAGAAAAACTTCATAAAATATTTTCCAAATAAAGTACACATTAATTTGAGAGATTAGCCTAAGATTTCTTTTTTTTAATTTTTTTAACGCTTTTATTTAAAGATAAGATTTCTTCCCATCATTGTGAAATGGAAAAAAAAAATGGCTATTGGATTGAAATTCATCAAGCTTCAAATAGGGACTCTAGCCAAAGCCAACATTATGACTCCAGAAAAGCTACATAATCTATTCTAAATTCAATGACTCAATTATAAAACGAGCAGATTATTACCTATTTCAACGTGTGGAAAACAAAGAAAACACTAATGTGCTTTAGGAAAAGTTCAGGGGCTGGTGCTGTGGTACAGCTGGTTAAGATACCACTGCTGCTGCCGATGCTGGCACCCTGTTACGGAGGTGGGTTCGAGTCAACTGCTATGTTTCCAATCCAGCTTCTTGCCAACGCATCTGAGAAGGCAGCAGAGGATGCCCAAGTCTTGTAACCCTGTCACTCATGTGGGAGTCCAGAATGGAGCTCCTGGCTTCAGCTTGACTCAGACTGGCTGATGTGACATTTGAGGAGTGAATCAGCCTGCAGAAGGTCTCTCTGTCTTTGTCTGTCTCTCCCTCTCTCTGCCATTCTGCATTTTAAATAAATCTTCCTTAAAAATTATGATGTAAATTTATGTGGAAGGTATGCCCCTACTATACATCAAACCTAAAGTAGTTATTAATAAAGTATTATAAATATAAGTGTCTATGAATTTAAAACATAAAAACACAAGAGCACTTGGATAACAGATCTTCCCAACTTGGAAAAGGATGGAATTCCATTGATAAGCTTGGTCTGAAGCTATGGTTGCTTGTCACTGAGAATGGAAACAAGAGTCAAGTCTTCAACTTATATAGGTACCTCACCTGTGAGATGAATGGCACTTGTCTTCAGTTCACTGGTTGATGGGAGGTAATTGGATATCTCATTGCTAACCAAGGCTGGAAGCTGTTGGGGCCACCAGTGTGTTGGTTGATGATCTGCGTTTGTCATGCTGAGCTAGAGTGAAGCACTGTACCCTTCTTTGTAATCTCTCCATGAAAGCATTCTTTGATAACTATCCCTTAAATCTCTGATGTTGGTTCTTTGCTGACTGTAACTTCCAAGGCCACTAGGATCAAGGGACAAGCCTAGCTGGCACCCTAGCCACACTGGGGATACTCCCAGGAGAGCACAGTCATTGCCACAGCACTGAGCGTCTCCTGGCCACAGTGATCCAGCAGTGTCCAGATGGGTCTCATGATCTGGCTGTACCACATCTTGAAGGAAAAGACAAAGTAAGCTCCAGGAGAAGCCCAGCATTGCACATGCATTTTTCATTCCTTGTTGTGCGAGTTTCTGCATAGATAGTGGGGCTTAGCTCAGTTTGAGGTTCCCTGGGCAAGGCAAAGAGGATGTCTTACATTCTAGTAAGCCACTGTTTAATAAGTTCATCACTTGAGAAGCAGAGATACATCTTTCACCACTGAGTAAATACACTTACCCTGAATTCCTTGATTTTTAGGCTCTCTAGACCAGAGTTTCTCAAAATTTAGTCCACAGACTGTGGGATAAACTGGAGACACCTCCAGGGGATCCATGACTTCAATATTATTTTTATAAAGCCACTGTGTTATTATTTTCTACTTTCACCAAGTTTATATTTGCTGTGCCCCAAACAGTAATGGCAATTTGCTGGTGACTTTGTAATTTGCTGCTGACACATTGTGACAGCACACTGTACTAACAGTTAATAGCTTTTTACGTGACCATACATCTCACAGAAAAGAAACAGCCAGTTTTATCAAGAATGTTGTGATGGAACGTTACAGTGATTAATTTCATCAAATCTTGACACTACGGACATGTCTTTTTAACATTCTCTGTCATGAAAGGGACAGTGCCTGCAAGGAGCCCTGTGACCTGAACTACACTTACAGTAGTTGTCTCACTGAAAGGTACTTGGGCAATTATTTGAGTTTCCTGGTAAACTATGTGTTATACAGAACACAACTTTTACTTAAGAGAACAACTAAAAATAGAAAGAAATATGCATTGCCAAAGTTGGAGCATTTGGGAGACATTTTCTCGAAAATGAACACAGTGAGCTTGACATTTGGAGGAAAACAAATTTTATTGGTTTTTCAAATAACAAAAGCTGGGCCTTGAAGTAAAAATTAAGATTTTGCAACACTACCTGAATGTACCACCATGAGCGTATATCTTTCCATATGTGAAGAATTTATGATGAAATTGATGATGTTACTAAGGCGTATGTTTCTGCCACTGTCTGATGATGTGAAGTAACACTTAGAATACCTGTAGAAGCCAATGTTTTCTAAATGAGTAGTACATGATGTCATCAAGCATGGGTAAAGATCTATTCAAAGTACCAGATAGGCCAATGAGTTTAACCAAGTATGGAAATGTTTTGATGTGGTTTCAGTACTACATGGCAAATGACTTTAAGAAACTATCATTTGTCAAATTTAAATGTGAATTTAGAGAAGAGTTATCTGAACAGACTATTAAACTGATCCTTTTTGTACATACTGTATTTACCTGGATTTCCTTTAACTTTATCCAAAATATTGACAGGAAAATGAATGCATATAAGAAAATCCAAGGGGTGGAAGTTGGATCTAGAGGTTGAGATTCTTGTATCCCACTCCAGTCTTTGGCTCCTGACTCAAGCTTTCTGCTAGTGAAGACCCTGGGAGGCAGTGATGATGGCTCAATTGATTAGGTTTGTGCTACCCTGTGGGAGACCTGGATGGTTCCTTCATTCTGGCTTTGTCCCTAGCCCGGTCCAGCTATTGTGAGCATTTGAGGAGTGAACTAGTGGATGGGCTATCTATCTCTCTCTACTTTGTTCTCACTCTTTTTCTCCCTTTCAAATAAATAAATAAAATTTTCAGACACTTTATCAAGAAATTGTAGCAAATGCTTTTGCTCCGAATTCCCCAGGGAAGGAGGGAGGGATGAGCTATGATTGGATGAGAAAGGGGACATTCCTCTCAGCTGTACCACGTGATGCTTCCAGAACATGAGACCCCATTTCCTCTGCACTTGGTACTTGCTCTGATTGGACACTGCCCACCTGCATCTCTGCTGGAGACATTTCCACTCATCAATCCAAGCCTAAGAGAAAGAAATCTCCCCTGTCATTTTGCGCTCATCCCCCCTTTCATGCTTCTTCAACAACATATGCATTCTGATTCAGAAATGTTGATCCCAGAATATTGTCTTTGAAACTTTGAATTTAGTGGATATAGTGCTCTCCAGCACCAAGGCAGAGGTGCAAAATGATTGACGCTAGGTATTACTAAATTTAATGCATATTGCAATAGACATTTTACCCAACTGCCTAGAACTTACTGAGTGTCTAATCACGGAATTTCAACTAATTCAGAGTTGTCTGATTCAATTCAAATTTCCTACCTTTCTTTTATGCATTTTATTTGTAGTAGTCTGTAGCAGGATCAGCAGGGAGCAAATAGGACTGTGGATTCATTCTTAGGGACTGTTAGTTCTGCTGAAACATGCCACTTGGATACCATGGTTTACATAATGGGGGTAGCTTCCTTGTTGTTCTGCAGGTCAGATATGCTTCAGGAATTAGCCAAAAAATAAATAGGTTTCGAGAGAGTGGAAGTCTTGTGGTATACAGGTATGAGAACCTATGTATGATAGTTGATATTTGATGAACAAACTGGTGACTACAAATTTGGATACATAAATGTAAAATTAAAGAAAACTCAAATTTTGAGGCCACGACAGTATTGCAGAGGAAAAAATGTGATTCTAGTGGTGATTGTTTCAACACTTCGGGTTAGTAATTGTAATCCTGTAGGCATCTAGTATATGAACTTACTGCAATCCACAGAAAATGACTTCATTCTGCTGCCTATGGTTAACAGAAGGGATAGAATTGACTTTGAAGTGGCAAATCTTGTTATAAATTGAATTCTTCTGATGAAGTAGCTTTTGGTCATTTAGAAGTCACTTTGAATGTGTCTATTTCAAGTTCTGATAAAATGTGGAAACCTGGATACCATTGTGACCTCAGGAAAAAAAATTGTGAACTGAATAACATTGCAGATGCAGCAATTTTTTCCATTGTTCCACAATCACAGACACATTATACAGACAGAGGAACTGCATTCCACACTAGCTCATTCTCCTTTCAGTTATTTAGTTGGGGCATTTTGGAAAACATCAGTTTTCTAGGAGAGCCCTTCAAGTCTCTGCTCTGAGGCTGCATCAATGTGTTGATGAAACAAAATGCGATAGCAGACATCAGTGGAAGGAAAAGAAGGGAAAAGACAATAGAAGTAACCCAAAGACTTGTCTATTTAAGAAAATCCTTTCATTGAAAAAGACCAATAGGATCCTATTTGTTTTTCCATTGATCTACCAAACCCAGTCAAACTTGCAAAATTTATAGACACTTTCCAGCTTTAACTGTCTGCAAGGAGCAGGAGGGATCTGGGAGGAGCTGGGGGCCATGAGAGGCAGGCAGGTTTTAGGAGAGCAGTTTGTGGGGCAATTGCTTGCAAATCCTGAGACAGAGACCCTGTGCAGAGGAGGGTTGTGGGCACTCAATCAGACTTTCCCCAGAAACTTTTTATTTAAGGTATGCAAACTTCTTGCATTCCATAAATACAAATTTAGGAACATAGTGATTCTTCCTACCCTACCCACCCTCCCACCTGCACTCCCACCCTTCTTTCTCTTTCTTCTCTATCTCTTATTCCCATTTTTATTTTTACTAATGTCTATTTTAAATTAACTTTATACACATAAAATTAATCCTACATTAAGTACAGAGTTCAACAAATAGTCCAACAAAATAAATTTCCTCAATAGTCAAGACAACGGTTGTTCAAATTCATCTCAGAGAGTCAATTTCACTTCTATAGAATAACTTATAGATACTCTCTTAGTTACCACTGATCACGAAGAACATATGGTATTTGTCTTTTCAGGACTGCCTTATTTCACTAAGTATAATGTTTTCCAGTTGCATCCATTTTATTATAAACAAAAGGTTTTTTTTTTTCTTTAACCACTGTGTAGCTTTCCATGGTATATTCCATAATTTCTTTATGCAGTCTTCATTTGATGGAAATCTGGGTCGATTTCATAACTTAGCTATTGTGAATTGACCTGCCATAAACATGGGGGTACAGATAACTTTTTCAGATGCTGATTTCTTTATGTTTAGGTAAATTTACATGAGTGGGATGGCTGGGTCATACTACTGGCTGTATTTAGATTTGTGAGGTAACTCCATACATCTAAAACACAGTGGCTGTAACATTTTACATTCCTACCAGCAGTGCATTAGGGTTCCTTTATCCCCAGATCCTTGCCAGCATTTGTTGCTGATTGATTTCTGTATGAAAACCATTCTAACTGGGTTGAGGTGAAACCTCATTGTGGTTTTTAATTTGCATTTCTCTGATGGCTAGTGATCCTGATCATTTCATGTGTATGTTGACTGTTTGGATTTCCTCTTTTGAAAAATGCCTGTTCAAGTTCTTTACCCATTTCTTAACTAGATTATTTATTATTTTGACAAAGTAGCTAAAAATCAATCCCTGGAGCAAGGACAGTCTTTTTAACAAATGGTGCTGGGAAAACTGGATCTCTGCATGCAGAAGTATGAAGCAAGACCCATACCTTACACCTTATCAAAAGTTCACTCAAAATGGATAAAAGACCTAAATGTATGACTCAATACCATCAAATTATTAGAGAACATTGAGGAAACTCAGAAAAACATTGGCATAGGCAAAGACTTAGTGGAAAAGACCCCAGAAGCACAGGCAATCAAAGCCAGAATTAACAAATGTTTTTACATCAAATTGAGAAGCTTCTGCACTGCAAAAGAAACACTCAGCAAACTGAAGAGGCAACCAACAGAATGGAAGAATTTATTTGCAAACCATGCAACTAATGAAAGGAGTTTAGAAAGATCACCTCCCTTCAAATTGTTTTGAAAAGCTTGGGAAGAAGTCAAATTTGTTTAAATGTCTGGTAGAATTCAGTAGTGAAGCTGTCAAATCCTGGGTTTTCACTTGTTGGGAAGGTCTTTATCAGTGATTCAATTCCATCTTGACTATTGGTTTATTTAGGTTTTCTATGTCTTCATGTACCATTTTGGTGAATTATATGTGTCTAGGAATCTATCCATTTTTTCTAGGTTTCCTGAATTGTTAGCATTCAGGTCATTGTAGTAATTTCTAATGATTGCTTTTATTTCTGTGGTATTTGTTGTTATATTTCCTTTTTCATTTCTAATTTTATGAATTTGGGTCTTCTCCCCCTTTTTTGTTCAGTTGGGCTAATGGTGTGTTAATTTTGTTTATTTTTTCAAAAAGCTAGGTCTTTGTTTCACTAATATTTTATATATTTTTATTTCAATTTTGTTTATTTCTTCTCTATTTCTTTTTACTATTTTAGGGTTTGGCTTGTTGTTTTCATAGGTCTTTGAAATGCATTGATATCTCATTTACTTTCTAATTTCTTTATGTAGGCACTGATTGCTATAAACGTCCCTCTTAAAATCACTTTTTCTCTATACTATAAGTTTTGATATGATGTATGTCATCTTCAGTCATTTCCAGAAACTTTTTGATTTCTTCTATGATACACTGTATTGGCATCTATGTCTCCCTTTAGAATCCTTTATAGTTCTTTTAAACAGAAACGTTACCTTTAACTGGGTACATATATATTTATTATAGTTACATCTTCCTGTTGAATTGATCTCTGTATCATTACATAGTGCCCTTCTTGGCCTCTTTTAACAGTTTTTGTGTTAAAATCTATTTTGTCTGACATTAGGATGACTACAACAGCTCTTTATTAATTTTTTGTTAGCATGGATTATCTTTTTCCATCCTTTAATTTTCAGTCTGCTTGTATGTTTGTTGGAGGAATATGATTCTTTAGGCAGCAAATAGATGAGTCTTATTGTTTAATCCATTTAGCTAGTCTGCATACTTTAACTAGAGAGTTCAGTCCATTTATATTAACAGCAACTATTGATAAGTAACAACTTGGCCCTGCCATTTTACCATAAATATTTCTATTGTTTACTTTGGGTTTCTTTAGTACTTTTACTGGGCGATTTTCTTCCTTGACATTCTTTCATAGTGATGACTGTGTTTCTGTGTGTAGCACACCATTAATTATCTTTTGTAAGGCTGGGTGAATGGTGACAATTTTTTTCAATTTCTGTTTATTATGGAAGGTCTTTATTTCACCTTCATTTGTAATCAGAGCTTTCCAGGGCACAGTATTTTGGCTTGACTTATTTCCTCTTAAGACTTGGACTATATCTTTCCATTCTCATCTAACCAATAGGTTTTCTGATGAGAAGTGGCTGTGAGTTTAATTTGCAATCCTTTGAAAGTGATCTGATGTTTCTTTCATGCACATTTTAGAATCTTTTCTTTATGTTTTACTGTGGTAAGTTTGTAGTCAAACAGCGTGAAGATCTTTTCTGTGTTTACTGTGTTTACTGTGTTTACTATGAATTCTAGGTGTTTCCTGTACTGAATGTCCATTTCTTTCTCCAAATTGGAGAGTTTTTCTGTAATTATTGCACTAAAAAGGTCTTCTAATTCATTTTCTCTTTCCATGCCTTCAGGAACCTCTAAGACTCATATGTTGGGTTATTTGATAGTATCCCGTAAATCTCCAACACTCTTTTTAATTTTTCTAATTTCTTCTTTTTTATTGCCTGACTGTAAAATTGCCAGAGAAATGTCTTCTAATTCAGATATTCTTTCTTCTGCCTAATCAAGACTGTTGTTAAGGGTTTCCACCATTTTTATTTAATCTATTCAATTATTCATTTTTAATGTTTAATTGTTATTTCTCTTTAAAATATCAATTTCTTTTTTTTTTTTTTTTGACAAGCAGAGTGGACAGAGAGAGAGAGAGGGAGAGAGAAAGGTCTTTCTTTTGCCGTTGGTTCACCCTCCAATGGCCACTGCAGCCGGTGCACCGTGCCGATCTGAAAGCAGGAGCCAGGTACTTCTCCTGGTCTCCCATGTGGGTGCAGGGACCAAGAACTTGGGCCATCCTCCACTGCACTCCCAGGCCACAGCAGAGAGCTGGCCTGGAAGAGGGGCAACCGGGACAGAATCCAGCGCCCCAACTGGGACTAGAACCTGGTGTGCTGGCGCCACAAAGTGGAGGATTAGCCTATTGAGCCACAGCACCAGCCAAAATCTCAATTTCATGGGAAAAATTTTACTCATCTCGTGTTTGGATTTATTTAATTCATGGGTTTGCTTCTGATTACTTCTAAATAATTCTACAATCCGTTTTTTTGAATTCCAATTCTGGAATCCTTCAATCTCTTCATCTACACATTCTAGTATTGAAGTATTGTTGTATTCATTTTGTATTGTCATGTTGTCTTCCTTATTCTTGTTTTTTGAATATCTACATTTATTTTTAGATACTTTATATACATGTATTTTAGATACTTTATTTATTTATTTTTTTGACAGGCAGAGTGGACAGTGAGAGAGAGAGACAGAGAGAAAGATCTTCCTTTTTGCCATTGGTTCACCCTCCAACGGCCGCCACGGCCAGCGCGCTGCGGCTGGTGCACTGTGCTGATCTGAAAGCAGGAGCCAGGTGCTTCTTCTGGTCTCCCATGTGGGTGCAGGGCCCAAGCACTTCGGCCATCCTCCACTGCACTCCTGGGCCATAGAAGAGAGCTGGCCTGGAAGAGGGGCAACTGGGACAGAATCTGGCGCCCTGACTGGGACTAGAACCCGAGATGCTGTCACCGCAAAGTATAGGATTAGCCTATTGAGCCATGGCGCTGGCCATTAGACACTTTAGATATTTATTTTGGAGATACTTGGTTTTTAACCCTCTGATAGCTTTTATCTTTGAACTATGCCTTTGTGACTTAGCGGAGTGTCTACTCTTTCAATGATTACCCTGAGGCATGTGCTTGGTGTGGCCAGTGAGCTCTGTTCAGTGCTCTGTGGTGAGGGGAGTATCTAAGGTGACACCCAAGTTGGTTGTGGTAAACATCCTTTTATATTTCCAGAGGGGAAGGTTTGATCAGCTCTGTTAGCATAATCTCATGCCTGCGCCTCTCCTCCAAGGCGATCAGTGCCTAGGTCCTAGTCCCAGTGGGTGCAACACTCCCTTCCTCCCTTTCAAACAAAAAATAAACAACAAAAATGATAAGTCTAGTTTACTGGGAAAAATGTTTGAAATCTTTGCATATTATTTTCCTAACAGGCTTTTCCTATGTACTTGTTGAAGAATCTTCTTATGCCTTTTGCACAAAGAACTCTCTGTCTCTCTTCTATGGGAAAGATTGGCAGTCCAGAAATCTATGTATTTAACCATTTTGCTTATCACTGTAGAATCTATGTCAGCTCCCTTTTCCCTTGGAAAATTTTTTATTATTTTGTGGTACCTGCCTGAGTTGTTCTTGTAGAATTTATCTTAAGCCCTTCTTATCCTTACAGTGATCTAAACCATCAATTTCTACTATTAAAGTATCACTAATTATTTATTGAGTTGTTGCAGAGACATCTTCACAAGGGATCCATTCTTAAAATTGGTAAAGAATATTCTGCTATTGTGAAAATCAAAAACAGGGAAACAGAATACTCCTAAACCTAAAGAAAACTCAGTGTTTACATATGCGTCTGGATATGAAACTACAAGATTACAACTAAGCATGCAAATTACATTGCTCTCACTTTCTGAAAACCATTTATAAGCACTAGAAATAATAGCATAAAATTTAACTAATGGATCTATCTTTGTTCTTTAGCTAGCTTGTTGAAACATCCAAAATTTTACTGTTAACTGTGTTGTAAAGGACTATTTTTTTCTTTAGGAGAAACAGCAATAAGCAAAAATTAGGAATATTGAATTCCAATTGTTAGATTTACCATTATATCATATCAAACATGGGAAAATAATCCTACCATTCTGTAATTCCTAAGCTACGAATATAAAATAGACTTAATAATATGATTCTGAAAACCTCTCAGTCTAGAATCTATATAGATGGGACTTTTATGCATATCTGTGCACCTGCCATGCTTTTTTCTGTCAGAAGTATTCTCACTCAACGTATTGCACATTTTCCTTTCATTTGAAACATTATAAAGAAAAACATGCCTAGCTTGAATAAGATGAAGCACGTTATTATTGCAATAACATAGTGATTCTAAGCAAGATGCTTTGCTTTCAAAATAGAGGTGGGATTTTTTTATTTTTCTGGTTAGCAGTTTATTTGCAAATATAGGTGATTCTGTCAAGCACATGAATGCCAGTTTTTGACTGGCTCCCTTATAGAAAGCATGTGAGCATCCTACATGTAAAAGCAGGTAAAGGTGGTTAGTGGGGCAGCAGGAGTGGACTGTGGAGATTTCTGTCCACCCTTTGAGGTCCATTTTTAAGCACTGCATTAGAAAATGACAATTCAAGCATCAAGAATGGATGTTTATAATTCTGCTTGACCTTTTCCAGGGGGGAAGAAAGGGCTCACTCCATGGTGCTTATGACTGTTTATATACTTTTGTTGTATATTCAGTTGACAATAATGCTCATAGGTGACTCACTTTTTAATTTCACAAGTTTTTTAAAGTTGTAGCTGTTGAATATATTAAGTACAAGTTCCACATCAAGTAATCTTTGCCTATTTTATTCCTATAGTCTATAAATGTGAATTAAACTGATGTGTTTGTGATAAGGCATACTTGTCTTCTTGGGATGAAATCTATTGAACTGGGTTGTATTTTTCTGCATCATATCACTACTAGATCTAGTTAATTGATAGCCTATTATGAATTTTCACATATTTGTTCATAACTGAAATATAAAATAATTTTCCTTGTATCATTCCATAGTTTTGAAATCTAGCTTATCTATTTTTTATTCTTTTACTATTTTCTTGATTTTTTGGCTACGTTAGGAATTGGATTTTTTTCTAAAGGGTTGGTAACAATTTGCTGTTATTCTGGGACCTTTGAGAAGAGAGTGTTTTTTAACCATTCCTATTTCCTTAGTTTTTTTACTCAAGTGTTTCATTTTCTGTTGTGCTGACTAGAAATGACATGAGATATGAGTGTAATTTATGTCAATAAAAGAGACACATCTTAAATGTACAGTTTGGTGATCTTTGATAAAGTGTATACTTATGTAGACACTGCCACCATCAACTTATTAACCATTGCCATTGTTTCTCCCATCTCTCAGCACAGGAAACCATTAATCTACTTTCTGGCACAATGGAATGGTCTAGTCTGTCCTACAAGGCTGTATGCTTAGAACCTTAATTGATCTCAGCTGTGTCTTGCAGTTTTGCAATTTTGAATTTTTCTTAAAAATTATACCTAGTATTTCATGTTATCAAAATTATTGTAACTAATATGTTATATTTCATTTTCCAACTATTCTTTTCTAGTGTGTTTACATGAAATTTATCTTTATCTGCATGTTGAGACTTTACTAATACAAGTTATTTGTTTTAGTAGGATTTTGAGGTATTCTTTTTTTTTTTTTTTTTGACAGGCAGATTTAGACAGTGAGAGAGAGAGAGAGAGAGAGACAGAGAGAAAGGTCTTCCTTTTCCGTTGGTTCACCCCCCAAATGGCCGCTATAGCCAGTGTGCTGTGGCCAGCGTGCTGCGCCAATCCGAAGCCAGGAGTCAAGTGCTTCCTCTTGGTCTCCCATGCAGGTGCAGGGCCCAAGGACTTGGGCCATCCTTCACTGCCTTCCTGGGCCACAGCAGAGAGCTGGACTGAAAGAGGAGCAACTGGGACAGAATCTGGCGCCCCAACCAGGACTAGGTCGCGCCGTGCCCTGGACAACAGTGGCATCATGAAGGGCACCCATCAGGAGTGGCAGCTGCTCTGGCAGGAGCTCCAGCGGTGGCCTCTTCTCCCACCCGGCCTAGCGCCCACCAGGTCACCGGCCACCGCCAGCCCCAGTGCTACCCCAAGACCTACACTCCGCCTCTTCCAGCTGTTTTCCAGGGGCCTTTGGCCTGGGGGGCCCTGGGCTGTTCACACAATTGCACCTGCACCCTCCACGGATTCTTGTTTCTATACCCAAGGTTTCCAAGGCTGCTGGAGGGTGGGCAGTCAGGCATGGGCCATGTCTGACACCTGCCAGGGCTTCAAGAACTGTGCTTAGAGGGAGTGGGCATGGTGCCCCCACCTCTGCAACCCCCCACGTCCTTGACGCCAAAGGACCAACCACCACCTTCCAGGGTCTGAGCCATAGGCCCTAAGCCCTGTGGGTGTGCAGTGGGCTGGCTGGGGAGCCTGCCGGGTCAATAAACCACTGTTCTCCTAAAAAAAAAATCCCAGGTGGGCCGGCGCCGTGGCTCAACAGGCTAATCCTCTGCCTTGTGGCGCCGGCACACCGGGTTCTAGTCCCGGTCGGGGCGCCGGATTCTGTCCCGGTTGCCCCTCTTCCAGGCCAGCCCTCTGCTGTGGCCCAGGAGTGCAGTGGAGGATGGCCCAAGTGCTTGGGCCCTGCACCCCATGGGAGACCAGGAAAAAGCACCTAGCACCTGGCTCCTGCCATCGGATAAGCACGGTGCGCCGGCCGCAGCGCGCCATCCGCGGCAGCCATTGGAGGGTGAACCAATGGCAAAGGAAGACCTTTCTCTCTGTCTCTCTCTCTCACTGTCCATTCTGCCTGTCACAAAAAAAAAAAAAAAAAAAAAAAAAAATCCCAGGTGAAGGATTAGCCTAATGAGCCATGGCGCCTGCCTATTTTGAGGTATTCTTTAGAGACCTCTTCTACATATTTGTATGTTTATGATCATATTATCAATGACATAAGAAATAAATGATTGCATACATACTAAGTTATCTAAATAAAATTTTAGGTGAATTTCTGTTCCATTTTATAATATTTTGTCTTTTTTATTAGAGGTGTGTGTGTTCTTAATAGTTCTGCCTTCTTTTTCTTTTAATCAATGTAACCTGTCTGTATTTGCCACTGTTTTACTGTCTGCCTAAAACTCTATTCCACAAACTTTATGAATGTCATTTCTGTGTAGCTTTACAGACTCCCAACCTTACTTTCACACTTTTCTCATTCTGCCTCAACATCCTACTCCCCTCCTGGGAAGAAGATGCACTGTATCAGTTTGATGCTCAGGCAGTTTTCATCCCCCAGCCATTGGACCTGTCCCCCAGCCTGCCTTTGTCTCCCCTTTTACTACTGCTCTCTCAGGACGATCCTGCCCAGCTTCTCTGCCTTCCTCAGGCCCCCTGTCCACTGTCAACCCATGGGTATGGGACACCAGTCCCCCACCATAGAGGCTTATCATCTCCCTATACAGATTGTTTCTTTTGTCCCAGACATAGGAGACCCTTTCTCTCTGTTAACAACATTTTCATTCCACACTCAAACTCTAATCCATTGAAAGAATCTCATACAGCCCCATCAAAACAAATCACCCTACTCCTTCCCTACACCTTTGGCTCCATTACTCTGGCCTATGTTTTCCTTGAGATATGACAATGCCCCATGCCCCTAATGGAAAGAGATCTTCTCTCCAAACTAAAAGTCTCGGTCTTCATACCACCAGTAGACCACACCTAGATCATTGGTCTACAACTCTGCCCCTCCAAGTGTCCCCAGATCCCCATGCCTCCCTTCCCTCTGCCTGATGCCCTGATCCATCCATTCTACTGCAGCAAAAATTGCCTCTCTCTCTCCCTAAACCCTTCTCCTTCATTCTGCCACTCTCTCCTCAGGAGTATAAAAAAATACCGTAAAGGCTCACAAAATGTAAGATCTAAAGCACCTAAAACATTCCAAACTACTAAGACATACACTGTAAACTTCACAAAAGAGCCTCCTTATCAGAGTTTGTGGTGCTTTGTACCTCCCACAAGAAGCAGCTCTGCTCTTCAAGCCTGACTTCAAACACCCTTGTCCTCTGTGTGGGCAGACTCAGCTCTGAAGTCTTCTCTAACTAGAGACTTCTTCTTTAGACCCTAAACTCTTAAAACCTAACAAAATAGAGCCCATTCTCATATGGCTACTCTATCTCCATTCTAAATTCTCTCTCACAGAAAGACAAAAATCTCTGTTCCAGGCATCTCTATTAATATATATATAACACAGCTAACAACAACAACAAAAAACTCAACAGTATTAAGTCCTGAACACTTTTTCTCCAAAGAATGCTCCATGACTAGCCTTTTTCTATTTTCTCTGCCTTATCTAGTGACAGTAAAAATATCTTCACCAATATTTCATGGAGACAGAGACTTGCCCTCTCTATGTTAACCTAGCCACTTTGGCATCTCTCCTGCCCTACACAAAGAGGGCCATAAAGCCTGGAGAGAAATTTCAGAAATTCTATACCCAGAAAGCCCTCTACCCATTAATATTCTATGCAGAGAGTAAAATAAATAAAAGGTCCACCTCCCAAGACAACAATAAACTGAGAAGTATCTCGGCCCTTCAAACCAGCAGACTCACTGTGTTAGTTACTATTTTCAGACATATCTCCTTTTGCATAATTGCCCCTAATTCTGTCACCTATCAGATTCTCTCCCTTAGAAATCTCTCCAACAAGAGGGTTGTCTATTGACCCTGAAAAATGTCCTCCCCAATTAAACTAACATAACAGTAAACAATCTCCAGGGGGTAAGTCATCTATGGCACACCAGCTCATGGCCCACAGTAACTTTGGGACCTCACAGTTGCCTGAAGAGACAGTTCCAAGTGGCTGACTGTTGACCTGGCATCATTAGCTTAAGCTGCTTTTTGGGAAGAATCAAAACTAGACTGAAATTCAATTTAGAATCTAAAGAGATGGCTTTGGTAAATAATCTCACGCATAAAAATTTGTTTCAGCCATAACTGGACATTGAGTTTAAGCATAAAAGTGTATTATTAATAAAAGGACAATTTTAAATGTAAAAATGACATGCCTTGTAAATCCTAATGGCTAGTTTACTCTAGACTGGAATAAAATGATAAAAAGGTTTAAGTAAGTTGTAGATGGTGTGATAAAATCGCTGAAGGTTATAAAGAAAAAAATCTACTAAACACCTGTCCCAGCTAATTAATCCTGTAAAATCTCCCTTAACGTGGTTACGACTCATCAATCTGTCTTTTACCCTACTTTATTAACTACCCAATTCTACCTTGCCTTCTGCCCTTTACCAACAATAATGCTTCCTGTGCGCTCCCCTTCAGGAATCTCCCATCATGGCTACTCTGCTCACTAATGTTTCTGCCTCCACAAACTCCTGTACCCCCAATCCTCAGAAAGTCATCGGTCATCTTCCTCTACATTCTGTAGAACAAGAAGCAACTTGTGGGGTTATGAACATAACAGAACAACTCAATGAGCTTATGCCACATAACACTCCCTGTGATTTCAGTATGACCATCACTTCCACAGCTTCCTTCTTTAGTCCACCTGGAACCTCATTTCTTTGCAATTATACCTTATACACCCGTATCAACAGCTCTGCATCTGGTCCATGCTCTACATCATGTACATTGGTGTTCCTTTTCTTAACATTATATGACTACTCAGACTTCCTTTTACAGACTAATCATCTACCCACAAGAGACAAGCTATCTTCCTCCCAGTCTTAGATGGAGTCAGCTTTGTAGCTTCCCGCTCTTCAGTGGTGATCTCAGGAACTGCTCTAGGCCAAAATGTTATGTCTATTAACTGGTTCCAAGAACAACTCCAGTAACTACAGAGGAGGTCACCAGATCCATTAAGACATTGGCAAATGCTATTCAAGGTCTTCAAAATCAGATCATCTCACTAGAGGTGTAGTGCTAAAAAATAGCTAAGAAGGGGGGAACTTGTGTTTTTCTGGGAGAACAATGTTACTATTATGTTAACCAACTAGGCTTGGTAAAACAAAATTTTAAAATACTCCAACAGATTGTTAACATCTTTTAAACAATCTTCTCTAGGGTCCAAAGAACTCCTCTTCTTTCCTTCTCCATGGAGTCATCTCATCACACGGTTAACGCCACTTCTAGGACTACTGGTGGCTATTTCCACCATTGTTTATGTACTACCTTACCTGTTTAAGTGTTTACAGGAGGTTATAATAAAACAGACCAAAGCCTTCACCAATTAGGCAGTCAACCAACTTTTGCTGCGGGGATATATTTAACTCCCTACCCAGGAGACCACGGTTTGACACATCACCCCATGCCAGTGGAGAGTAACTCATCACCCCATACCAATAGGAAGTAGCTCCAGAAGATAGATCATCATCCGTCCACTCCTCCTGTCCTTTGGGGTCAATGTAATCCCATATAACATTCACTTTATAAAAAATAAAAGGGAGCATGTTAGTGCAACCAGCATTGTCTTACCTGAGGTGACATCTTAAGCCTTGGGTGCCGTGGTAGGCTCTGGCCCAGTCACCATCTTGTACAATAAGTTCAGTTTCTCTGAGATAAAGTCCAGCCTGGTTTACCATAAATCAGGTGACCAAGTAGCCTAATCATACAGGTTGCCTTTACCCCACCCAGTGAGATTTACTGTTCTTACTTCCTTATCTCTGCTAAGCTGTATAAGACCTGTCCTCCTTGTGCATGGAGAAGCAGCCTTGTTGGCTGACATTAAATTTTTCCTTTACTCCGGTGTTTGGTGTGTTTTGTGGTAGCTTTTCAAGTATCATTAATGCTTTGTGTTTTAAAGTATTCATTACATTTAAGATGACCTCATAATTTCATCTTAAGATGTACAAGAAAAATATAAACTGTTCGATAGATTCTCCTCTTCACAATATATAATTTTGTTTTCTTGCTTTTTAAATTTGACTCAAGTGAGTTGCTGAAACGCTTGGAAGGCTTGCTTGTTTGTGTACTAAATCTACTCTGCTAGCCACCAGCAGTGCTAAAAGCAAAGGAAGAAGTGAGCCACTTTACAAGTACATTTCTAAGATTTACACTGAGTTTAGACGAATTTATTAAGGGATTCATTGTTGAAAAGAACGCAGTCTGCCCAACTTTAGTTAATAGAACATCCATTCCAGGACAAACTAAAATTATTTTTATTAATTTAAATAAAATTACTGGTTGTACAAATAAGATTATGAAAGCTTTGTGTTAAACTTAGTAACTTGAAAAATTTTTTAAATTTGTAATTTTAATAGATTGAGTATAATTTAAAGCACACATGGCTATAAATAAACCTGTCATCAGACCATGAAAGTCACACATTGACACGGAGTTTCACTAAATGATTCTATAATATCTGTAAGAAAGCATAAATACATGCATACACTTACTATACAATAGACATGGTCTCATGGATAAATCTCATACATTTACTCTCTTTCTTGCAAGAAAATAGTCAGTAATCCAGGGACTCCTGGAGGCTGCAGTTTATCATATTTCCTTAGAGAGCTGGCCTGATGTTCCTCCAAAATGGAATCTGGTTATGAAGGAGACTAACAGTTGAATGCCATCTTTGCCTAAATCCCTAGAATCTGTAAGGCGTGTGATAGAAATTTCAAGGCACATTAACATACTTGAAACCTAAGCTCTCAAAACAAAAGCAGTTAACAAAGACACAGTTACCCAAACCGTATTATTTTGCTTTCCTACAATCATGATCTAAATGTGTTTGCTTATGATGCAGCTTAGAGAGTTTCCTAAGTATCTAATTTAAAAGATTCTTACTGATTATCCAGAAAACTCCCAAATTCATCAAGGAGACATATATGTTGCTTCCGGGAACGTGGGGTGGGTATTCTTTTCCCTATTTATCCCACTGAGGACCACTGAAAACCCTTTGCGTTGTATGCATCAAACAGAAGACAACCTTGAAAAGGAGGCAGACTGCACAAGGACGTGAGCACTCAAAGAGCATGTAGTTGACTTCACTTTGTTTTCTGTTCACTTTGTGTATCTCAGACTCATAGTCAAAACCTGAGCAATCAGGAAAGAACAGTGTTCTTAGTCCAAAAAGAATTCCACATAAACCCTGATGTCTGTCCTGTAGGGTTAGGAAAGGTAAAACTCAGAAAGGCAGAGTTGGAAACAATACCTGCCCATCACCAGCCAAGCACCAGAGAAACAAGTGAGGGAGGTGTGGGAGCCACCATGCCAGCCAGGCTGCCATGAGGTCCATGCATAACCTGGCGCTTCACTCCCTCTGGGCAGTCCTGAGGTCACCATGACATCAACCTTCATGAGGGACATTGACCCATGGCTTTCTTATTTTCTTTGAGCTGTGGTTTTCTGGTTTTTGGTAACCAGCTTCAAAAACTAGCTTGTGAAATGGACCCTCCTCCTATTTTCTGGAAGAGATTGTATAGAATTTTTTTCATTGTTTTTAAAATATTTGCTAACATTCTCTAGCACAATCATCTAAGCCTGGGAATTCCTGTAGTGAAAGCTTTAGAATTTACAGTTAGATAAAACATCTGGCTTTATCCCATTTGGGATTTGCCCAACTTCTTGAATCTGCAAGTTTCTGTCTTTTGACAGATTTGGCATGTTTTCAGCCATTGGCTCCCAAGGACTCTTCCAGCACCTCCCCCCCATTCCTCCCCTCTGTGTCAGCACCAGAGTTAGGTATTTTTAGGCCCATACCCCACCCATGGCTTGCTCATTCTTTTCTGGTTTATGTTTATTTCTATCCTCTATTAGCTATTTTTCTTAAAAAATAGGCCTATTGTATTGAAAAGTGAAAAACATTTACATTCCAGGTTTTTCTTCTTTCTATCTTCAGTTTCTATTTCTCACCGAGACTCAGTTCTCTGCTTTAATGATGTCAAGCATGCTCGTAATTGTTCATTAAAACATTTCATGAGGGCTGCATTGAAGCCCTCCCATGAGACTGCGTGGTGATGTAGAAGGTTAACTTATCACTTGCAACACTGGCATCCACTGTTATAGTCATTTTACGACCAGCTGCTCCGCTTCCGATGTAGATTCCTGCTAATGTGCCTGGGAAGGCAACAAATGACAACCCAAGCACTTGGGCCTGTACCACCCTTGTGGGAACCCAGGATGGAATTCCTGGCTCCTGGTTTCTGCTGAGCACAGACCTAGATATTCTGACTATTTGGGGAGTGAAGCAGCAGATGGAAGACCTCTCTGTTTCTCCCCCTCTTTGTTGCTCTTTCTTTCAAATAAATAAATAAATAAATATCTGTAAAAGAAAAATATGTGTCAGACAATTCCAATGTTGTTGCCATCCTTTGTTTGTTTTCATTTACCAATTGCCTTCTTCTCACTGCATTTGAGAACCTCCAGGTACTGGGTATGGCTGATTTTTAACGGAAGCCTGCACCTTCCATGCATTGCTATGTGAAACTCCAGATGCTGTTTCCTTCGGCTGAGTTTCCTGACACCCGGCTGCAGGAGAGATCCTGCCCTCCATACTGCTGGGAGGGGCAGAAGTCCAGATTCCTCTCAGAGCCCCTGCTGACAGGCAGAAGGGAGGGTGCTCCTCAATACTGCAAGGCAGTGATGGAAGCCCCAGTTCCCCTCTAGGTCTGGGCCGACATGCTCTGGTCTGGGATGGAAGGAAGTGCTTTGTTACTGCTCCACGTGGTCTGCACGGCTTCAGAAGGGAGATGGGCTTCTCACCCCTGGGCCCTGCAGAAACTCCTGAATCTTCTACCAGTGAGGAAGGGCAGGTGCAGAGTACACCGACAGGAAGTCCCAGCTGGTCTCTGCACACAGGTGTGTGGTGGTGACATGAGGAGGGGCTGGGGGACTTGTAGCTGCCCTGCAGAAATGAAAGTCACCACTCCTCACTGGACCTTCTCTGGTACTCCTGATCCTGTCCTGGAGGGAGGGTTCAGGCACATTGTTTGCAGCCTGGTGGGAATGGAACTCTATAGTCTCCCAGTAGGGATTTTCTGGTATAGGCAGCCATTGCCCTGCAGGTTTCCCTGTGGCCTTGGCTCCATTAGAGTGATCATGATCACACAGTTTTGTGTCATGCTGGGTGGTCCCTTCTGAGCGCCAAGTCTGGGTTATCTGAGACAAGAGCAAAGCAATGGAACTTGCCGCAGTGTCATTCCTTCAGGCCCAAGGTCCCTAGGCAGTCTACCTCCTTCTCTACACCTCTTAGAATCTTCTGCTTCTCTTAAAAACAATAATAAATACTGTTCAGAGCGCTCATTGTTTTCAGTGGGAGGAATAGGGCATCCTATGAAGGCAGTGATGTACCTTGTAGCAGCATTCCTTGTAGGTGATATTGTTCTCCTATGAAGGCTGTGATGTACCTTGTAGCAGCATTCCTTGTAGGTGATATTGTTCTCCTATGAAGGCTGTGATGTACCTTGTAGCAGCATTCCTTGTAGGTGATATTGTTCTCCTATGAAGGCTGTGATGTACCTTGTAGCAGCATTCCTTGTAGGTGATATTGTTCTCCTATGAAGGCTGTGATGTACCTTGTAGCAGCATTCCTTGTAGGTGATATTGTTCTCCTATGAAGGCTGTGATGTACCTTGTAGCAACATTCCTTGTAGGTGATATTGTTCTTTTCTTGCTGCCTTAAAGACTACTTTGCCATCGGCTTTTGGCAGTTCTACTGGGTTGTGTCTGCGTGAATATCTCTAATTGTATCCTACTCGGAGTTTGTTTAGCTTCTTAGGTGCATTGTTTAGTGATCTTCACCACATTTTGGAAGTTTTTTTTTTTTTTCCAATTATTTCTTTTCTCCTCTCTTTGGCCCATCTTTCTGGAGCTCTCATTGCACTTTTGTTAGTATGACTGATTGTGTCACGGTTTTCTACAGGACCCAGGGTGAGAAGTCCATCTCCCTTCTGAAGTAGTGCAAACCATCACAGGACTTTCATTGTTCTCAATTCGCTTTGCTTTCTTCTCCTCAACCCACATAATTTTCATTGACTTGTCTACACATTGACTGATTCTTCTGTCAACAAAATCTATTAAGCTTCACTGAGGATATTTTCATTTAAGTTTTTCAACTCCAGAATTGTTGCTTAGTTCTTTTGAAAGCAATTTTATTGATATTTATCTTGATTAAACTTATTTATTAACAGTTTTTAGTACTTTATACACAGCTTCTATTAATTTTTGGAACATATTTATAATACCTGCTTAGAGACTTTGTCTAAGAAATCCAATATCTGAGCTCCTTGGAAACCATTTCTATTAACTTTATTCCTTCCTTCCTTTCTTTTCTTCTTCTACTCCTTTCTTTCCTTCCACATTTATTTATTCGAATCAGAAAAAGGAGAGACAGAGAGGAGATGGGAGGGAAGTAGAGAGAAAGAGAGAGAAAAGAGAGAGAGAGAGAGAGAGAGAGAGAGAGAGAGAGAGATCTTATATCTGCTATTTTACTCCCCAAGTGGCCACAGTGGTCAGGGCTATACCAAGCCTAAGGCCAGGAGCCAGAATTTCCTTCCTGGTCTCCTACATAGGCAGTAGGGACCCAAGCACTTGGACCATTGTTTGCTGGTTTCCCAGGCACATTAGCAGGCAGCTGGATTAGAAGCAGAGCAGCCAGCACTCAAACCAGCACTCTGATATTGGATACTTGAATTGCAAGAGCTGGCTTAACCTGCTGCACCAGAATTCTGGCTTCTCTTTCTTTCTTCCTTTGTGTGTATATATATGTGCCATGTTTTCCCATTGCCTTATCATTTCCCATATCATTATTTTGATGTTAAAATTTGGACGTTTTCTTTTTTAAAAAATTTATTTATTTGAAAGTCAGAGTTAGAAAAATAGAGAGCGAAAGAGAGAGAGATCTTTCATCTTCTGGTTCACTCTCCAAATGGTCCCAATGGCCAGGACCAAGCCAGGCTGAAGGAACCAGGAGCTTCATCCATGACTCCCACATGGACGGCAGGGGCCCAAGGCATTGGACCATCTTGTGCTGCTTTTCCAGGGCAGGGTTATAAGTGGAGCAGCTGATAGGTGTCTATATGGGAGGCTGCCATCGCAGATGGAAGCTTTACCTGCTACGCACAGTACTGGCCCCTGGACATTTTCAATAATATGATGTGACAAATCTGGAACTAAAATTCTCTGACTTTACTCAGTTTTAATGGTTGCTGTTGTTGTTTAGTGATCTTCCTAGACTAATTCTACAAACCTTATATTTATCGTCATGAGTAGCCACTGAAGTCTCTTTTTGGACAGAGGTAATTGGACAGAAATGGCGTCAAAAGCTTTGGATGGATCAGTTTCACTCCTTGCCAGGTTTTGTGTGTATCAGGGAACCCCTTCACCGGGGTGGCAGGTCATAACTGCACCTGAGCCTCCACACTCTGCTAGTGCAGGGCTTGGTGGTATCCAGAGATTAGACTTCATAGCCTTCTCAGGTCTTCCTTGGGCACGTGCACGTCATCTTTATCCACTGTGCCACAGCGCAAGCCCCGCCCTGATCTTTCTTTAAAGATTTTCTCCAACTGATATCACAGCTTCTAACAAATGCTATTTAAACAGGTTCTGTTGATTGCTTTCAACAAATGTCTAGAGACAGGTACTTGCTAATAAAGCTTTCTTCTTTTCTTTCTTGTAGGTAAAATCATACTGTCAATTTATTCAGAATTTATTTTTCAATCTTAACTAACGGATTTTAGTGCCCCATACCCCAAAAAGTTTCAAACCCTTTCTCTCAACTTGAGTCCCTGATAAAATGCTTCAAAATTTTCTTTCTGTTTATTTTTTTTTTTTGACAGACAGAGTGGACAGTGAGAGAGAGAGAGAGACAGAGAGAAAGGTCTTCCTTTTCCGTTGATTCACCTCCCCCCCCCCCCAATGGCTGCTCCGGCCGACACACTGCGCTGATCCAAAGCCAGGAGCCAGGTGCTGCTCCTGGTCTTCCATGCAGGTGCAGGGCCCAAGGACTTGGGCCATCCTGCACTGCACTCCCAGGCCACAGCAGAGAGCTGGACAGGGAAAGGAGTGACTGGGACAGAATCCGGTGCCCCAACCGAGACTAGAACCCAGAGCGCCGACGCCGCAGGCAGAGGATTAACCTATTGAGCTGCGGCACCAGCCTCAATATCTTCTTAATTTATGACCTGGGTCAGCTACCACTGTACCAGTATCTAAATTTTTCTCACTATGTGAACTGTGTATTTTGTCCAGTAATGTCCTTGTTTGACTGAACAGTTAGATAATCTTCTTGTATAAGCTTACACTTAATCAAAACCTTGATACCCTCTGTTAATGTTCTAAAGACAGTTTGTTGCATGCTTGATAAGTTCGTAGTAGCATTCTAAGCATTGAAAATACAAATGTAAACAAGAAAGAAATGAGCCTTCCCCCAGCCAACTTCCTGCCAGGGAAGGCTGATAATTAAGCCATTCAGATAAATTACTCTGAGGAGTCCCAGGAAGCTTTGAAGAGAGAGGGAGGAGACAGTGAGATTCTGTGTATGCTTGAGTATCTTGCATTTTATAGTCTTTCCTTTATCCTTAAAGATCATCTCATGCTTAGTTTTCCCATGGTAATATTCTTGTTCCTTTTGAATTCTTAGAAAGCCTTTATACACTCAGAATTTAGAATTGGGAAGGCCCTAAGAAATCAGCATTGGATTCCCTCAATTTATGCAGAAGCACCAGAGGGGTGAACTGATTTTCTCAAGACCCTGTGGCTGGTCAGCCGTGGGCAGCATTGTCTTCCCAGATCCTGTGTCCGTGCACTCTCCTGTCCAAGCATTGGTGTGGTCCAGTGTGGCTCTACTGACCAGCGAGCACAAACCATTCCCGTCCTTTGCAGTTTGTTTCCCACTGTGTGCTCCCTCCTTGGTCGGATGAAGCTCCCGGAAGCTTCTCCAAAGACACCTGCTTTTCCCTCCCCTGCCTTACGTTTGTAGAAGTCAGGAGTTTGTAGAAGTCAGGAGTGCTTCTGCCTCCCCTCAGCGCCTTGGCCAGCTTTCAGCGTGATTCGTATGTGGTTCCAGGCTTAGTACTTTCCTTGGAAAATTATTCAGTTTTTTGAGTCACTCCTCTCTCAACAGTAAAATAGACAAAATAAAACAAGCTAGCATTTTAAATTAATTATTGATTTTTTTCATAAGTGAGATCATCCATATACAGCTCATTGTTCAATGCCTTTTTAATATTTATTTATTTATTTGAAAGTCAGAGCTACACAGAGTGAAGAGAGGCGGGGGGGGGGGGGTCTTCCATCTGATGGGTCACTCCCCAGCGGCCGCAACAGCTGGAGCTGCACCAATCCCAAGCCAGGAGTCAGGAGCTTCTTGCAGGTCTCCCACACCAGTGCAGGGGCCCAAGGAGTGGGATTGGAAGTGGAGCAGCTGGCACTCGAACCAGCGCCCATATGGGATGCCAGCACTTCAGGCCACAGCGCCCGCCTCTCAATGCCTCTTGCACAGCAAATGACTCCCAATGGCCGGGGGCTGTGCTGCTGCCGTTCAGCCATTTCCCCTTTCAGGGGCCTTCCTGTGCAGGGCCCTCCAGTTCTCCACATCATCTTGTGGAAACCCTACTTACGCTCCTTCCCAGTCCTCCCAGCTGTGGTCAAGTGTGTCTCTTAGAACCCGCACATTTTTCATGAACTTCTAGCATTTCAAACATTTTCTTTTGTTCTGTCTCTCCTAACTTTCCAAACAGAATTGTAAGCAAATTCAGAAATAGCACATAGTTCATCTCAGTACTACCTCGATGTCTCAGTATTGTACATGGAACAGCTGTTAAGCAAACGTTTCCATAATGTTGTAATTCATTCATTTACTCACCCATGAAACATTCATTGAAAACTGAGTGAAACTTTTTACACCCACTGCTCAGCACGGAATTATTAACATGAAAGAATGCTGATGAATTGTTTTTAAATAAATCAGTAGAAGAATGAGCAATAAAGTCAAATTGCGTAGGTTCAGTCTGGCAGCTAAGAATCTAGCTCAGCTCTTCCTCTGAAAGGTGGCAGCAGTGGAAGGTGACGAAGGCAGCTGGGCTCAACTTCCCACGTCTGCTCCCAGCAGAGCTGGAGGACTGAAGAGTGGAGGGAGGAGACCACTCTTCTGAAATGAGATGTGAACACACATGGACAAGCTTTCCTGGCTGGCTCAAGCCACTGCAAAGATTGAAGGGACACCCTTCCAATGTCACCAAGTCTTCCTTACCATGGTAGAGAACCTGACTGTCTCTTGGTCTAGTCGGAATTTTTAATTCCAAACATTAAACTGTTCTCCCCCTGTAAATACTAAATCCCAGTGACTGGAGAAAAAATCCTTAAGTCACAAAAAAACGAATCAGTAAAATAGAAGAGAAAGAAAAAGCAGCCTTCCTTTAATGTCGTGCAACACCTTCTTGCATTTCGCCTCTGTGGTCTGTTTCTGGTTTGTGTTCCTTCTTGGTGACAGGGCCCATGAGGCATGGGTTTTACAGTTCTGTGAAGGCTGAGAGTCCAAGGCGCTGTGTCACCCTTTCCAGCCCTGGCCCAGACATCGGCATGATCTAAGCAGAGGATGAACCTGGGAAGTGTATCTTCCATATGGACTTGAAAATAGAGAAGAAAGGAGGCGCCTCGCCCGGGTGCTCAGGGAAGTCTGCAGGAAAGAGCGCCTCCCGCGGCTCCCATTCAGACTCCTGCTCTCTGTCTATCTTACTTCCATTTTTTTGTTACATTGACTTTCTCACAGCTTTGTGTGCTGGGCATATGTGTATATTTAAAATGCGCTAACAGATACTTAAACACCCCAACGTGTTACATTGTGATATGCATTCAAAGCTTCATTAAAATAGCGACAACAAAAGGCTAACTACTAAAAAAGTCCCAAATTTCCGAATTAGTTAAGTCCTGCTGAACTGGTGTTCTCCCCTGGCAGGGAGCGAGAAATTCACCAGGAAAACATGAGGCTGCAGGATCTTCCTGGTGGCTGGGTGTGTCCAGCCCCGGTGCCGCTGATCTACAGGTGCCCACGGTGACGGACACGCTTCCAGGCGTGAGGCTGACAATGCCGAGGCCTTGGGTCAGAAAGCCCTTTTGGATGGAGTCTCGGTCAAATTCCTCCCCTTGTGTGGGTATGCTGGGCTTCCTGATAGAGCTGTGACAGGCACGTTGTCTTTCCTCTCTGAGTCCTTGTCATTCGCCTACGACTTCGTTGCCAGTGGCTGAGCTCAGGTCGGAGCGGCAAGCCTGGGAGGGAGCGCCTTTGTCGGTTTTTTCAGGAGCAGGCAGAGCAGAAATTAACTTCCTCACTTACAGAGTGTGCTGATAAGGACGGCTGGCATTGGAGCATTGTTATGAAGAATAAGCAGGAAGGGATGGTGGATTCAGCAAGAAATGTTTATTAATTAAATGGTAACAAATGCTGCTTAGAAACTGGCAGTTTTGTCTTGGTTGGCAGGACAAGAGGGTCATTTTCTCTTCTCGGTTCTGCAAGATGCATTGACAGCGAGGACATGGTTGGCTCTTCCTTTTGTCAATTCATTTCTTCAGCCCCAGGAAACGCGGCTGTGAATGGCAGGAGCCAACTCTATGGTGAGACTCATCATACAGGAAAGCAGGGCCTTCCGTGCCGAGGACACAGGCAGAGCTCCACAGAGACACAGAGGCTGCCCGAGGCAGAGGACTGTCTCCCTGATGGCTGGTGATGGCGTTGGAAGTGGGGACGAGCGACTCAGAGGGGCTCACAGGGGAGCACCCACCATCTCCTGCTGGCTCTGGGAAGTCAGGACGCAAGTCAGAAGCTTCGCAGACAAAGAGTATCCCTTGCCATGCACCTGCTGCTCAGATGCTGGGAGCTCTGTGGAGACAGTGTGAGAGTTCCATCCACAATGACAGTTCAGACCCAGCCAAGCCTTGAGGTCTTGCGAGTGCTCCACAAGCAGGGTCCTGCTCACCAGGACACGAGCAGTCAAGCTCCAGCCTGGGTCTCCACCTCGTCCATCCGAGGGCCTTGTCTGTCCCACCATCTTTCTCTCTGCAACGTGGCCTTTCTTTTTCTTGGAGTCTCCGACTCCTATTGCCTATACCTCCCTTGTCTGCTCTGCTTCCCTGAGGGCGCCTAGCTGATTGAGCACCCAGTGCGTCCACCTCCAGTTTCATGCATGCCCCTCCCCTTCACTGCCGTTCCCATTTCTTCTTCATCTCTTCTCATCCCTCCAAGGGCTGGGTGCTCTTTGCTGGCTCCTGACCATAGCGACTCAGTTTCCTAAATTTGGTTTTTAGCTTTCAGTTTGATGCAAACATGGAAGATATTCATCTCCAGGAGCTCCCTCAAGGACAGTCCAGGCCACAGAGACCAGGCCAGAGGTGGGACAAAGAATTCCATGACCACCAGGAGGGACGGAGGCTGCTGGCAGTTTGCCTTCAAGGGCTCAGGGTCCACTTTGGGTACCAGGTTTTCTCTCTGGCATCTTGAGACTCATGTTTCTGGGTTTAGTTCTGGGTAGCAGACCTGGGAAATTTGGCGAGCCTGCGTCCCTAGGAAAACAGAAGTGAAGGTAGGAGGGCAGCGCAGGATAATACTCATGGAAAGAAAAACCCCATGAAATAAAACTGCCTTCATTCTCATTTTCTGGGGGAATGCAAGACAGCAAAGCTCAATGGGAAGAGCACAACTGAAGAATTAAACCATTCATCCTGTATGCATCTGAGCCTGCGCTCCCAGATCTCAAACTCAGCACATGAGTAGGCGCCGCCGACCCAGTGGTGCAGAATAAAGTCCCAAGTGTGCAGCGTCTGACCCACTGCAGGTGCTCACTGAGGACTCCACCCCCTCCTCCTCCCCTGCCTTGTACAATTGCAGATTTCCGGATGTTTCTGTGAGGGTGTCTTTAACTTCACGTTAGGCTTATTTATTAGTTGTGAACTTTGAATGTAAGCTTTTTTGGGGAGAGGGGGTTAGTTCCCCCAACCAAAAAAAAAAAAACATCATTAAGGGAAAAAATGTTCAGTAGTCTTAGTGTAATTATTAATAAAAATAAAATATTCTCATGGGTATTAAGAGGGATTAACAGGGGCCTTGCACTGATCCACACTTGATTACCTATTACGCTCCCACGCCAAAAATAAAGAGGACCTAGGGAAATCTCTGCCTCCTCGGCAAGTTTATTAAAATGATGAATGAGGCTTGGGTGGCAGCTCAGCAGCCATGAAGGACTCTCTGGTGGGCCCACGGCAGCGCCTGCCCGGCAGGGAGCGTCCTGATGGGCGGCTTTGCACCTGCCTGGCAGGGCTGTGTGGCTGCACTCCCTGGGCTTGTCAGGTTTCCTGAGACGCCAGCACCCCCGGCACCGAATCTGCCAAAACCGCCGTGGAGACAGCATAGATATTACACATCGGGTTCCTTCCCCTGCATGGATCATTTTCTTGGGATTCCTCTCAGGAGAAATAGTCAATATATTAATTTTCGTAATGGAAGTCAGCACTGACAAGGAATAATGAGGAGGCTCCTAATGGCCTCATTTTCCATCTGTCCCTTGTATACTCATGTGGCAGGCACAGGGCACTCTGAGCTGAGACGCGGCCCTCCCCCTCCTCACTGGATCCTCATCCTCTCAAACAGCAGAGATTTTGTTCAGGCTTTGGTGTCGCCCACACCCTCACAGGTGCACTTTATGCATTCTGGGTCATGCATGAACCCCAAGTCCCCAAGTATTTCAAAGATCAGTGAGGCATCATCTTTCCACATTCTTCTCTAACACACACCCCAAATTGCAAGCCTTCAATCCAACAGTAAATGCCTCACCCCTCTATACATAGATGCTTTCATTTTCTTACCATTAAGCTTTTCATCTTTGCCCCCCATGAGGCACGTTCACAATTTGTGGGATTTTTTTTTTTGAGTTTTCATGTCATTCAATATCAAGTTCAAGCATATTTCATTTCTGAGACAATAACAGAGTGTTCTCCCGTGGTTGTTTGAAGGATTGGGGTAAGACAGGTGATGAGGGGAAGGCCGGTGCTGTGCCTGCCTGGTAGAACTGACCCAGGCTCTGTTTTGGTTACAAAACTGGAAGAGCAGCTGCCTCACTGCCTTGTTGACTATGTTGAACAGGAACTGTCATTGAGTAGAGTTGTGTGCACGCCTCAGTCGAAGGAGCCTTTTGTCCACTCCCGTGTGAAGCTCTCCATCACACCGAGTGCTGTGGGGTGAGGTGGAGGGGATAGATACAGCCAGGACACAGGGAGCTGGAGGAAGAACAAACGAGTGGACACGGCCGGAGGGCAGAAATAGAACCTCCGGTGATGGACCAGGCTCAGAAATCATGTGATTGTTTCCAGCGCTGGAAAGTGTCTTCTTTTGCCCCAACTCTGGTAGCAACATTGCTCTGCGAGGTCTCTCCTGCTTGATGTCAACTCCTGCGCTCAATGTCTTGTCCTAAATCCCCAGGACAGAAGCATTGTCCGGGATCTGAAGCAGCATCCTCACGGGGTTCACACACAGGGTTCTGATGGTTTGCAGCTGGGAGCCACTTCACTGTACTGGAAGCTGGTCACGTGTGCATATATTGCATTTGTGGGCTTTTGAATCCTCCAATGACTAATAGTATAATTTACCTGAATAATCCCCTTTAATAGGAAGCAGTGTCTCAAATTTGCATCCCACAAAGACTTGATCAATCACTAGAAAATCTTGATGTGGGGGAAAACAACAAAAGAATGTTGCAAGACAAAAATCCAAGTCCTAGTTGAGGTTCCCTGTTTTGAAAGGCCATGGGCCTCATAACTCAGGGTCTAACTCCTAGCTCCATTTGCCATGAAAAGCTATTATGCATTATCTTTTTAAGACCAAGCTTCCTTAATTTAGTAGGACAGAAGTTGCTGGATGATTTCAATGCTTATCGAAGGTAACACAGCTACTGGGCTGTTAGTGTTCCACATCCTGAGGCACAGGGCTAGGGTCTAGTTCTTGTCCAATGTGCATTCGTCCCCAGGTGTTTTACAGGTTCCTTCCTGTGGTTACCATCAGAACTCACTGCGCAGACAAGAACTCTGCATCCCATAAAGGGAAGGTTTGTGTGCAAACTCAGCCCAGGCAGCAACTTGCCTGACCTGGTGCTGTCCTGGGCCCTGAATCTTACCTTTCCCCCGAGTCACATGGCTTCTCTGGAAATTTCTGTCAAGTCAGAAGCAGAGGTGTGATGGTCTTTCCTGGGACCCCCAGAATACCCCTTGCCTAACCAAGCATGCTTTTACTCTGCCTATCACCTTATCTGGGAGGGCAGCCCCTGGGGTCTCCCTCCCAGAGAAGCAGAGAGCATGGCATGTGTCGCATACACCAGCACTCCACAGCATGTTGATGTGGACAGAGCAGCCAGAGGCTGCCAGGCAGGCACTCCAACATGGATGAGCCCAAAACAGAGGCATCCACCTGTGATCCTTCTCACTGTTTGTGTTAAAGAAACACAGAAAGTGTCACATCATCACTTAAAATTTTAGAATCAGAGATCTTTATGGTTATTCATAATGCCCCAAAGAGATAAATTGGACACCTGGCTCCCAGCACCTCAGAGGTGGCCCTACTTGTAGACGGGATCTTTATAGAGCTGATCAAGCTGAAGTCATCAGAGGAGGCCGCCGCTTTCTGGATAAAAAGAGGTAGGAATTAGAGGTGGGTGGGTGGAAGGAGGATAACACAGGGAGAGGACCCCACCGACAAGCCAAGGGGAATGGCGTGGCACAGAGTCCCCTTAGCCCCCCAGAAACCCAACCCTGCCAATGCCTTGATCTCAGACTTGTGCTGGGCAGATCTGGGAAGGGACACAGTCTTGTCGTTTGAGCCACATAATGAGACAGCAGCCCGGGGAAGCAAACACAGCTGTGTGCCCAAGGGAGCTACTTTGAATTGGGCTGGGCATCCTTGAGAGTCTGCTGGTAACTGAAATTGACCTCAGAAGCATGACATTAGGCCACTGAGAATGCAAACTCTAGTGCTTCTATATCTGACATAACCCGGCACATGAGCACTGAGAACAGGCACACCATCTCCAAGGAGAGGGTACCCGGAAGGCACACACAAAATTGACTGCACTACTTCGAAGGATGAGCTGCGCTCAGGGTGCTGATCCTTCTCACTTGCACTTAACTCTTCAGCACACCAGATCACCTGTAAGCAGAGTCCCGAGGGCTGTGTATATTGAGGACCTGCTCTGTAGCCATGAGCAGGGTCAACTTCCCTGCGTCCTGTGTCTCCGTCTTTCTGAGGATCGAACGCTGTCTGCCCCATGCTCTTCCCTGGAATTTGTGAGGCTAAATGGGCCATACGATGTGAAAGGACCGCACTCTGGAAGAATTCGGAGTTCACTGATGCACTTCAGCCTTTTGGAACTTTGTAAAGCAAATGTTTTTGTGTTTCTAGAATTCTATTGTGCAAATTCTTTTCCAAAGAAGCAAAGTTAATGGAAACCCAAAATGCACCGATTCGAACCTAAGCAGAAGGCTTGGCAAAGGATGTCATCTGAGAACAAAGCAGCCAGCCTTCTCCCTCTAGAGACAAAACACATTATTTCTATGACATGCTTCGTCTCCATCTGCTCAGAGAAAAAGAGCGAGTCCCCCATATGCCTTACCATTGGGCTATGCCTGCCTACAGGAGTGACTTTCCTCACAATGAGGAATTGAACATTAAGTAACTTTAGGCTGCTCTAATGGAAATAGCATATGGGTACTAAATGAGTGAAAACAAATGAATACCTTGATTATTTTGCTCTATTTTTGTGTTAATAAAAGTGACTACCGCTAATCACTGATCAGTTTCTAAGGATTCTGGTAAATCTGTTTTTCATTTTTCTGAAGAATTCTCAAGCAATACCCATCATACTCATTGTTGAAATTATATATTCATGAAAAAAATTTAAATACTCCCAATTATGTTATATAGTCATATTTTCCACATAAACATAGGCATTTATTTCCTCTAGCAGTACCCAGAGCCAGCGCAATATGTAATTTGCAAGACTATTTGGCAACTAGGAATGATTAAGACCCTGCTGTTTGCAGTTAATATGGTGCATAACTGGAGTTTGAGGCCAGAGAAGGGAGTTGGGCTGATACTGAATTGTTCTTTTGTTTGGGAATGTGAAAGTTGTGTGCGACATTGTGCCTGGTTCCCTAGAATATTGCTACAGAAATAATAAAAGAAAAAAAGAGAAAACCAATTACTTCATGTAATACTTGCACATTCTAGTCTTAATTTTCAAGGATGATTTCACAGTTATCATTATAAGGGAAAACAGTAGGCATCACCGGCTGGAGGCAGGCATGGGTGTGATCTCAATGTTTGTCATGCAGTTACATGCCACGACATGATCACAAACTCCCGTGTCCCAAGCTGCGAGGCCACCAGTGCTTATTGTAGTGAACAATCAAGGGAAGGTATGCTAGGGTCAGATCAAAGACACTTCTTTTAGGAAGGTTAAGTAGAAAGTTGGAAAGTTATAGACAAAATCAAAAAAAGCATTTAGAAATGTTTATAAAGTTAATGGTTGAGTGACATTGTTTTTTAGGGTATATTTTTCACTCTGGAAGAGAAGTTTTTTCCTCAAATTGTCTTCAATTTGAATTCAAGGAGAAGGAGAAAGTTTGGGATGTGAAAGAGGCTCCACAGGGCATAAACTGAAATATAGCAGAAGTAGTTAGTAAGGCTCAAGAGAAACTGAAGATTGAGCATTAAAGCACTGTGTTCCAAGTATAAAATGTAATGAATTCAAAGTAAATCCATGGTCTCACTTTCCAGTTGGAAATTTGTCTCAAATCTTCTAGGATAATATGGTAAAACAGACAGACAATTGGTCCAGGAAAGAGACAGAGAGGCAGGAGGTCAAGCAACTACAGAAGCAAGGAGCACCCACAGCTAAGGTCAAGGGGACTGGCCCTGAGGAATGATCACAGGTGGAATCTGGGGGGTTCCAGGGTGGCCATCAATGCCAGGCAATGTGCTCATCACTATTGCTGCAAATGTAAGTCTGTGGAGTAGCTCCAATGCTATATGGTCAGGAATGGGCACAGCACATAGATGTAATATAAAATATACCAAAGTTTAGCTTAATTTGAAAAGTATTTGAGTCAAGGGTAGATTGGAGACCTACCTAGAAAACTTCCCAGAATACCTGAGGAAGCAGAAACGTTAATTTTACCGTGGGAATCACTGTTGAATGTGTCCCTCTGGGGTGAGCTCACCACTTAATGTTAAATCCTTAACTGCAGGATTGCCTCTGACTTCACCCTGGCTCTGTGTCCAGCCAGTCAGAGCATTACACTCATTGGGCTACAATCTGCCTAGCATAGTTCACATTTAAATTTGAAATGAAGCTGAAAATTAACAATCTCTAGAAAATATGCAAACACATGGAGACTGAACAACATGATCCTGAATGAACAGTGGGTCATAGAAAAAATCCAAAGGGAAATAAAAAAAACCCCTTGAAATGAAGGAAGATGATAATACACCATATCAAAACTTATGGAATACAGCAAAAGTTGTGTGAAGAGGGAAGTTTATAACAATTATTGCCTATATCAAGATATTGGAAAAGCATCAAATAATGAGCTATCAAGGCATCTCAAGGACTTGGATGTACAAAAAGAAACAAAACTCAAAATCAGTAGAAGAAAAGAAATATCCCTGAGGAACATAGATGTAAAATTGAAATAAACAAACAAAAAATACAACAAAATACAACAGGACAGCAAAATGAAGAGCTGTTTTTTTAAGATATAAGCAAGATGTATACACCATTACCCCAACTAACCCAAAGAAGAGGGAAAAACTCAAATCAATAAAATCAGAGATGAAAAAAGAGATATAACAACTGATACCACAGAAATAAAAAGAATCAACAGCTATATGCTAGCAAATTGGAAAACCTAGGAGAAATACATAGGTTCCTGGATACATATAATCTACTAAAATTACTCATGAAAATATAGAAAATCTAAACAGACTAATAACAAAGATGGAAATTGAATCTGTAATAAAGACCCTCCCAACCAAAAAAAGCCAAGGACCATGTGGCTTCACTGCTGAATTCTACTAGAGTTTTAATGAAGAAGTAATTTCAATTATTCTCAAACTATTCAAAACAATTGAAGGAGGGAGAATTCTCCCAAGATCCTTCTACAAGGCCAACATCAACTTAATTCCAAGAACAGAAACAAAGAAAGAGAACTATAGACCATTACCCCTGATGAACATAGATGCAAAATCCTCAACAGACACTAGTCAAATCCACCAACAGATTAGAAAGATCTTTCACTCAGACCAAGAGGGATAGAAATTAGAAATGGGGAAGTCAAATTATCCCTGTTGCTGAAGACATAATTCAAAATATAGGGTTTCCAAAAGACTACACTAAGAGGCTACTGGAACTCATAAGCGAGTTCGGTAAAGTTACAAGATGTAAAATCAACACACAAAAAATCAATAGCATTTTTATACACAGACAATGCCATGGCTGAGAAAGAACTTATAAGGCCAGTTCCCTTCAGAATAGCTACAATAAAACCTAAATAACTTTTCAATAAATCTAATCAGGGAGGTGAAATATCTCTACATTGAAAATTATAAAATGTTAAAGAAAGAAATAGAAGACAGAAAAAATGGAAAAATCTTCCATGTTCATGGGTTGGAAGAATTATTGTCATCAAAATGTCCATTATAACAAAAGCAATTTACATAATCATGTGATTCCAATAAAAATACCAATGTTAATCTTCTCAGATCTAGAAAAATGCTAACATTCATATGGAAACACAAGAGTCACTGAATAACTAAAGCAATCTTATTGTGGAGACACCACAATATCAGATTCCCAGACATACTACAAGGCAGTTACAGTAAAAACAGACATGTACACAAAAATAGACATGCAGACCAAAGAACAGAATAGAATCCACAGAAATCAATCTATGTATCACTAATCAACTAACCTTTGATGAAGTAGCTAAAAATCAGTCCCTGGGGAAAGTACAATCTCTTCAACAAATGTTTCCTGGAATAATTGGATCTCTGCATGCAGAAGTATCTCTACCTTACAGCTTACACCTAAAATCAACTAGAAATGGGTCAAGGATCTAAATCCATCACATGATACCATCAAATTACCAGAGGAGAACATGGTAAATGCAAGACTTTAGCATAGGCAAAGATTTCTCAGAAAAGACACCAAAGGCACAGACAATCAAAGTCAAAATTAACAAATGGGATTACATCAAATTGAGAAGCTTCTGCATTGCAAAATAAACACTCAGCAAAAGAAGAGGTGATTGACAGAATGGGAGAAAATATTTGCAAACTCTCCAACTAATAAAGGGTTAATATCCAGAATCCATAAAGAGCTCCACAAACTCAAAAACAACAGGATAAACAATCCAATTAAGAAATGGGAAAGGATTTGAAAGGCATTTTTCAAGAGATGAAATTGAAAAAGCCAGCAGACACATGAAAAAATGCTCAGGATCACTAGCCATCAGGGAAATGCAAATCAAAACCACAATGAGGTCTCACATCATCCCAGTTACAATGACTATTATATGGAAATAAAGAAAATAAATAAATGCTGGTGAGGATGTGGGGGAAAAGTTGGTTCCCTAATCCAGTTTTGATGGAAATGTAAACTAGTACAGCCATTGTGGAAGCCAGTATAGAGATTCCTTAGAAATCTGAAACTAGATCTACCATATGACCAGCCATCCCACTCCTGGGAATTTACCCAAAGGAAATGAAATCATCATATGAAAGAGTTATCTGTGCCCCCATGTTTATTGCAGCTCAATTCACAATAGTTAAGATATAGAATCAACCCAAATGTCCATTAACTAATGACTGGATAAAGAAAATGTGGTATAGAAACAGTATGGACCACTACACAGCCACAAAAAAAAAAAAAAGGAAATACTGTCTTTTGCAATAAAACGGATGTAAGTGGAAACCATTATGCTTAGGGAAATGGCATATGTTTTTCCCAATCTGTGGTAACTTAAAGAGTACAAAAGTGCAATATATATGAGCAAAATTTACATTTTAAAATTTGATTATTATTTTCAATCCCTGACTCTACTCTTGTGGAACAGTTTCTTCTTCTTCTTCTTCTTCTTCTTAGTCATTGAATTATTTACTTAGTAGGGTGTTCAGTCTATGATTATAAAATAAAATGAAAGTATGTAATTATAAAAATTAAAAAGGAATGAATGAGAAAAGAAGGAGGAGTGAGGGTGGGAGTATGGGCCGGGGGGAGAGTAGGGTGGGATGTATCATTATGTTGCTAATCTGCATATATGAAATTTGTTTACTTTTTATAAATAAAAAAATGAAAAAAGAAGAAGGAAAAAGATCAAATGCAGATACACGTACATATGATGCCCTGTACTCCTTGGATTCTGCCATCAAGAGCACCATCACCAGATGAAGTCACTTGACCTTACACTTCCAGGCCTAAGACAAAATACACCCCCCGCCCTGATTTTAAATATACAATGCTTTTTTAAAAACTTTTTTTATTTGATAGGTAGAGTTACAGGGAGAGATGGAGAGAAAGGCCTTCCCTCTGCTGGTTCACTCCCTCAAAGGTCACAATGGACACAGCTGAGCCAGTCTGAGGGCAGGAGCCAGGAGCTTCATCCAGGTCCCCTACTCAGGTATAGGGGCCTAAGCACTGGGGCATCTTCCATTGCTTCCCTAGGCCATAAGCTGACAGCTGCATAGGAAGAGGAGCAGCAGGGACATGAACTGGTGCCCATATGGAATGCTGGCGCCTCAGGTGGAGGCTCAGCCTGCTATGCCACAGCACCAGCCCCAAACCCCTTTTCTTGATAATGTTAGTCTGCCTCTTTTATTTTGTTATAGTAACCCAAGACTAATTTAAAGAGTCAGTGAGGGCATTGTGGTGGGCTGGATGTCTTCCCATTTCTTCATCCTTAAAACATTGGATGCAAATGAGACTGCCGATGGTGATTGATGCTCTCTATTC
Source organism: Sylvilagus floridanus (assembly GCA_949820135.1). Taxonomy (NCBI): domain Eukaryota; kingdom Metazoa; phylum Chordata; class Mammalia; order Lagomorpha; family Leporidae; genus Sylvilagus; species Sylvilagus floridanus. Next base: position 40,905,925 of record OX463246.1, read on the forward strand.
TCAGACATGTATGTTGCTGGGAGAGCAGAGGATGCAAGAATCATCAAAGAGGTTCAGATGGAATTAGTTTACTTCATCCCACAGATACTTTGTTGTGAAGCTATTCTGTTCCTTTGGTACCATTAGCAGCTGTAGAAAATAAGGTTTAGTTTGGGTTGCTGGCTTGGGTTCTGAGAGGTCATGACTTTAGAATTCTTCATGGTCGCAGAGATGGGAATTCTAAGCCCCCAGCACCACCACATAGGTTCTGCTCTCTCTAGTATCTCCATCCACCAAAAATTATGTGTCTGTTCCTGGGTCATGTTTGGAGGGGATATTCCACTTATTGGGCTAAACGATCTCTTTTTTATAGCTTCTAGATAGGAATATTCTGTAATTTTTTTTTGGTGGGACACTGTAATATATTTTAAAATTCTTTTTAAGATACATGAGTGATTTACATTCTCCAGGTCTGCATTCTGTGGACGGTCTGGAGACAGGTGTTCTGTGACTGGGGCACATCTGGGCCATGTGAGATTCCTGTGGAGCTGACTGGGATGGAGATGACCCCAGCCCTGGAAGCTCATCTCTGACTACTGGGGCCTCCCTAGCAGCATGGACTGATGGCTTGATGGAGTTTTGTGCATGGGAAACCAGAAGAGGAATAGAATATATTTCCATGTACTGTGATTTTCAAATAAAAGAAACTGACTTCCATTCAATCTATTCACACATGACCTTTAGTCAATTTTATGTCTCCCTTTATTTAATTTAGATAAACAAGTAGACCAAGATGCTGAAAAATGAAAACCCCAGAAATCAATTGAGTCATATTTACTCTTTGTTAATAATTACTTGACATAACTCCTGCCTTGCGCTGCTACCCACAGAATTATGACAATGAAAGGGACAGCTCTAGCCTCTGTTACCTACGCCAGCAAATGGACCTCACAGGAGGTGAGCATGGATTCTTGCTGGGACTCTGAAAACTGGGTGTGCACAGCAAGGGGACAGCGAAGTCACTCTTCCCAGAGTTCTGTTCTCTCTCGGGTCCTGTACTGGAAGCAGGTGTGGGGTTGTGTTTGTCTGTGTGTGTGGCCAGGGCGCTGTGAGGCTCCTTTTCTGCAGGATACCTCCTGATTTTCTTTGACCCCTCATGGAAAGGATTTTTTCTGTCCCAGCTATTTCTCATTGTACTTTCTTTCTTGCTCTTTCTCTCTTCCTCTTCTCCTTTTGTCTCAGTTTTGGCTGTTCCATCTCCAACCTGAGCCTTACCATTCATTCTCTGAGTCTTCTCCTCATCTTCACATCTACAGCTGAGCACTTTCCTCAATAGGGAAAGTGGTTCTGATTCTCTAATGTCAGAAAGAACTCATGTACAGAAGTTTGTTCTTCACTCAGAGATAGTTTTTAAAATGTAATAGAAACCTGTTCTTAAAATGACATGTAAAGTTACTCTTCTACATGGGCACAGGGAATGTTGTCATCGAAGCAATTTTGAGTTGGAAGTCTTTAGGAACCAACTGTTTCCTTTTACTGTGGAAGAAACTGAGGGCAAAGGATAAAGCTGATTCTCTGGAACCCAGGCACAGTCGTAGTGGTCCCATGCCGTGATGCACTGGATGAGATCATGTGGGAAATTGTCCGTCTGCTGAGGCCTCGTGATCTCCCAGACTTTGCCCAGGTGCAGAGGCATGAGCCCTCCCCCCTCCTGGGCCGGTTAGAATTTTACCTCACAGCTCTGCCAGCGTTTGCTCTTCCTTCCCACCACGTGTTAGATTCTCACATTTCCTCAAGGCTCTGAGTTCCTTCCCTCCCACTCACCCCCTTTTGATCCAGGACACAGTTCTCGCAACCCTGAAGCAAATGTTGACTCCTTTCAGTTTTGACAACTCTGCTGTGACTTGTTTTTATGGATTGAGTCCTGACTCCTCAAACTGACATGCTGAATTCCTAGTCCTCTGTAATCAGAAGGTGACCTGGTTTGGAGATGGGTGTTTGCACATGCTCAAGTCACAACGAGGTCATTAAGGTGGACTCTTATGCAGAACACTCAACAGGTGTCCTTTCAAGAGGAGGACTTGGGAGGCAAGACACAAAGAGGGATGACATTGTGAAGACACCTGGAGAAAGCAGTTTTCCACAAGCCAAGGAGAGTGCTGGCTTCCGTCGTGGCCCTCAAGGAGAACCATCTCTGAGGACCACACAACCTAGGTCTTTCAGCATCCAAAACAGTGAGATGGCAAATCATTGTTGCTTCAATGACATAGCTGGTGGCACTTTGTGACCTACAGCTCTAATTGGTATAGTGAGTGTGTAGTACCTGAGACAAGTGACCTGCTGGAATGGGGACCCCAGCACCTGTCACGTTGGCCTCCATGGCTGTCCCCTTGGTGGACAGCCTATCTTTGAGGGGACTTCATCAGTTCCTTAGGATTCTTCAGAGCAAGTCAGGGGAAGAAAACAATGGCTGCCTTTTCCAAACAAGGACACCAATATCTATAGAGGCTGTTATGTGTCAATATAACCTTTGTTTCTAAGAAATGTCATCAGTTCGTGCTCAAAGAGATGTTGTATGTCTGAAGGTCTCTTTTGAAATAACTGCACTTAAGGGTAGACACTAGAGTTGACAAGGACAGCCAAAGGCATCCTGAATGTAGAAGAGAAAATACAACTCCATAAATGTCAGCAATGAATGAAAGAATTGATTGAGAGGGAGGATTTCCATGTTGTCTATATATTACATAGAGAGATACCAAACTGATTCCAAAAGGTGGGAATCGTCCAACATCCTGTCCTGCTGGCTTGCTGCTGCCTGACGTGGTCAGCCTGTAGTGATCTTTCCCCTGGTTTAGAGAAACACAGAACGTGCATTAAGGACGAGTGTTAGGGCAGGGGTGACATGGGTGCTGATGACACTCTCTTGTTTTAATCCTAAAATTCTCCTTGAGGGGACATGTTTCTACCCCCAGAGGAGGGAGAAAGAAACAGAGACGTGGAGGGGCTCAGCCCGTTGGTAGCAGCATCGAGGCAGCGAGGGGGTGAGCTGGAGCTGGAACTGTGTTTAGGAGAGTCAAGAGGGCTGCGCTGGAGGCTTCTGGGAGTCTGTGCATACAGTCCCTCAGGACCCCACTCCCAGGAACTGCAGACTGGGATTAACACTCTGCTTTTACTGCCTGCGTTTCCCAAAAATGCTTGAACCAGGGGTTTGTTTGCCTTAACACATGGGATGAGGCAAGAAAATGGAGCGACATTCAGTTGGGAGATGAGAGAAGGACCCAAGTGGCCACTGCCCACAGTCCCTGCTCAGGAAGGCAAGGCAGGATCACAGCAGCACTTCCCTCGGGAAATGGTGATGTCCTGACCTTGCAGAGGGGCACTACGTGTGCATGTCTCCCTGTCGTCTGACCCTGGAGGCCGCCTGATTTGAGGCAATCGGGATAATGGATTCTCCTCCATGTTTGGGGAGGAGGAGCAGCACAGGTCCTATCTGCACGTGGATCAGTGCTCATTTAACAGGAGTAAATCCACAGTCTGCCCTTGGAGTGTGTTGCTGTAAAAGCTGTGTTACCGCAAACAAGAAGACTCTCAATAGGTCTGATGCAGTGAGGGGAGTGCCCCTTAATTTTTTCCAGAGCCCAAAATTATAGATAATTTCTTTTCTGGAGGGTGCATGTTCTTAGCCATACATTCTGAAAGTGTGGTTTTCCTATGGCTTATCTGAGCCAGGTCTATGCTTGTAGAACATCCGCATGGCCTGCACCATGTTGGATACTCTAAAAGCTGTTGTTTGATACTCAGTGACTGATTTGATGCAGACAGAAATGAATGACAGGTGTTGGGTGACAGAGTAAGACAGGCCAGTGAATTACGAAGTCATGACTATTTGTATGTGCCTCCACTGTGTTTTTTTCTCTGCGTGTCTTTTTTTTTTTTTTTTTTACCAAATGCAACACACAGAGAGAAATTTTTTAAATCTGTAAGGAATCTTATTTCTCTTCCTATTTTGGCCCTATTCTAGATGTTTATCTAAACTAATATTTACAGGAGTCTTTACATCCATAATTTTGAGAAAACGAATCTTTGCATCCAACTTTTTAAGATAACAAGTCTACTCTGTGAAGTGAGACATGTGTGTCTCAGTTCTATCCAAGTGCAAAACTGTTAGTGTGAGGAAGTGGGCTCTAAGGGTGCAGAGTCCCCTCTCCAGTGCCAGAGTAGGGAAGAGAGAGGGGCACCCGTCTGCTGAGTTAGACTCCTTTCCTTCTAGAATCGCCGATATCCTCCTGGTCTTCTCAAATGTAGCCCATGAGACTCCATGCTGTGATGAGTTTCTTAGGTGACATCTACTCAGCTTCTTTGTGGTTCTTCCTTCTAGACAAAATAGCTCTTTTGTTCCAGCATTTGATATTCACCATCCCCCCAGCCTGTGATTTTTTTCCCCCTAGGCCAACTTTACACTCAATACTAGAAATCAGTGTTGATATATGGAAGCTGATCCGTGCATTCCTCTTGTAACTAATTCTGGTCCCTGTAAGGAGGGTAATTGGCTAAATCGCCCAATGTGATGAGCAAAGAAACTCAATCTCAGTTCTTTTCTGTCCCTTTGCATGTGGACAAGAAAGGGTATTGCTGAGTGGGGTCTGGATGACAGCAGATGTACACAAGAGAAAGCAGCCTAGTGTTAAATGGCAGCCGTGGGTGCCCAGATTTGGACGGAAGGAAGGAGTCTTAAGCCTTAGGACACTGTTGAACTCTGACTGAAGTACTCTGGAATCTGCTCTCTCTACTGCCCCTCAGGGTACAAAACAAACTTCCTGATCATTCATGCTAGTTGGACTTGAAGTTTCTGTTGTTTGTAGCAGAAAGCAGTCCAGCAACTTCATGATGTAATTTTATCTTAGTGTCAGGACCCTAAAACCAACTATCCTTTTACTCATTTGTACAAAATTCATTGTAAACACCAAACTCTTAGCAATGCCTTCACTTAAGATATTCTGATTGAAAACTGAAGAAGTTTTATTCCTGAGTAACCTGGGTCTCATGACACAAGCAGTTAGTCCCCTGGGAAGGCAGTAGAAGATGGTCTAAACTTGAAAGGCAGAGTTACAGAGAGAGGGAGAGACAGAGAGAGAGGCACAGAGAGATAGAAAGAGATCTTGCATCACTGGTTGACTTTCCAAATGACCACAACAGAGACAGCCAGGCCAGATGGAAGCCAGGAGTCAAGAATTTCTTCTGGGTCTTTCACAGAGGTGCAGGGGCCCAAGCACTTGGGCTGTCCTCCACTTATTTCCCAGACCATTATTAACAGGGAGCTGGATTGGAAGTAGAGCAGTCAGCACTCAAAACCGGCACCCATATTGGATTTTGATATTGCAGGCATCAGCTGTAACAATCATGCCATGGAACTAACCTTAAAATAAATCTTTAAAAATGTGTTATGTATTGTAGAATAAATAAAATATGGGTATAGATCTTTCCCTCAGAACCATCTACATACAATTTTCTAAAATGTAATAGAAATTTAACCAAACTAGAAATAAATTTTACCTATAGGAAATCACAATATTGTCCTAACTCCATGATTAGATCATTGTAGAATATGTTGCATTCCCAAGCCAAAATTGAGATACATATATTGTTTCCATTAGAGGTTCATTGCAGAGTTTGCTGAGTGACAAGTTAACACTCTAAATGCCAGTGTCAGAGTTGGGGGAAATGTTGGTTATGGAATTGTGTAGGTCCCAGTGAATTAGATTGTTGACAACAACCTGTTAGGGCCCAGAGACGCTGGCTTCTCCATTCAGGTCTTCATTTTTCATCACCTGTGATACCCAGTGCTCCTCTGGCTGGTCCTCACTCCCATCTGTTTCCACCAAACTGTCCCTGATGGAGCTGGGCTGCTGCTAAAACACAGAACAGATTGTATGATTGCAATTAGAATTTTCCTATCCCAATCTTCTCCGTGAAATTAAAATTCGAACCCCTTGGCAAAGCACAGACCCCTGATGTTCTCACCCACCTGCACATCTCCAGCTGCCCTGTGCCCCGGCAGATCTGACGTATTTACAGTTTCTCAACACACTGCACTTCTGAATGTTTACACATGACATCTTTCTGCCATGTTTCCCTATTTACTTGTCCATCTGACCAAATCTTGTCCTTTAAAAGTCCAAACCATCACACTTCCCATGAGTCTTTCACTGACTGCTTCCCACACCATCAACCAGCCAGCCCCAATTAGGGCACATTTTGGTGCTTCCTGTAACCTGTTATTTCTGAGTTCTTATGAATCTTTTTTTCCTGTTGGAAGAAGTTCTTGTCAGCTATCTCATGCTTTGATTCCCTGCATCGTACCTCACTGCATATGAGACAGGAATTTCAGTGGAGAAAAAAATGTTTTACTCAAACTGACTCTGTGATATACATACAACTCTCCAACATGCACAAAGCCTGGAGTAAAATATTTCTTTCCTTAGTTTATTAGAGTTGAATTGCTTATTTTGGATAAAAATGTCAAGAAATAAACATATACCTTAAGAAAACACCCCCACGTGTATTCAGCACCACTACACACAAGAAAAGCATCTTACAAGAATCAGTAAGGGATATGCAGGTTGTACAACACACGTAAAGTAACAGCATGGCTTTGTTAAGATCTTGTCCAAAAAAAAAAAAAAACACTAATAAGCACCCCCCTTGTTTTGCATACAAGGTATACAATCACAAAAATTAAACAGTAAAAAAAAAAAAAGCAAAACAAAACACAATCCTTTTTGGCTTTTTATTACTGCTGTGGCCTTACCATCCGCTCATCTCAGAACTACTGAGCAAGCGATCTGGGTCAGCCTCTCAGCTGCTGGAACATAGACGAGGAAGGAGACTGAGCCTCTGCTTTGAGTCCCACGCTAGAGGGGACACTGGATCACATGACACTGAGTTTAGGGAGCCACATTAGCACTGCTCATATGCTGGGGGGAGAGCCTTCTTGTGCTCTAAGAGGGAACACACAGGTTAATTTCTGGAGGGTTTATTATATTAGTTGGCTTGTCCTCACTACAACTAAATACCCAGTACAGGTTACTTATGAAAGAAAGAGGCTTATTTTGGTTGACAATTTTGGAGATTCACAGTCCAAGATCCAGCAACCCCGTTGGTCTAATGGGTCTCATTGGTCTAGAGGGAGGCGGATGGCAGAAAGCATGTCAAGGAAGGATCACTTGGTGAGTCCCAAAGCAGAGAAGGAAACCAAGACCAATTCTCACATCACTGTCCGTCCCAGTCTTCTAGACATTCCAAGGACACACCCCTAATGATCTAACGACCTCCCACTAGATCCATTTCCTAACCACATGATGTAAGATTTCACCTTCATGGTGCCTTTACTTTATCACTTTGGTGTTTAATGTCTGCATGAATTCAGAAGTCATATCCTCTTCAAACCATAGGAAAAGAGCAAGTAAGGAAGTCCAAGGAGAATGTTCCAGAAGACTTTCCAAGGAACTGCTAAAAAAGACCCGAGGTATGAGACTCCATTAGACCTGAGCCCTTGGCTCAGTCTTTCTGTTGTTGCTGAAATACATCTTCACTTGATTACACAGAGGATTCTGTGTTTTAGTAATTGTTTATGTGTCTCTGTAGTTACTATATGCATGTACTGACCTAGCATGTGTTCACGCGTTATGATTATTTGATTTTTAAGAACTGCCATGAGACAAATATTTATCAATGCACATTTTATACTTGAGGAGACCGAATGTCTTGAAATCAGAAATTCACCAACCAGCAGTCAGTAAAAAAGTGGCAAGATCCCGATTAGCCATGGTCAAAATCTCCAAACTCAGATGGATCAATTCCAGGTCCATGGATGTAAGACTAGGATGTAGATTGCTCATCTCTGCTAGTCAGGTGGCTTTCTCCCTCTTCCTCTTCCTCTTCCTCTTCTTCCTCTTCCTCTTGTTGTTGTTGTTGTTCTTCTTCTTCTTCTCCTCCTCCTCCTCTTTCTTCTTCTTCCTCTTCCCTCCTTCTTTCTCTTCCCTCCTTCCTTCCTTCCTTCCTTCCTTCCTTCCTTCCTTCCTTCCTTCCTTCCTTCCTTCCTTCCTTCCTTCCTTCCTTCGAAAGGCAGAATTACAGAGAGACAGAGGCTGAGAGAGAAAGTCTTCTGTCCACTGGTTCACTCCCCAGAAGGCAGCCTTGGCCAGCTGGGCCAGGCCAAAACTGGGAGCCAGGAGCTTCTTCTGGGTCCCCTGCATGGGTGCACAGGCCTAAGAACTCGGGCCATCTTCTTTTACTTTCCCAGGCACATGACAGCCCATCTCCATGACAACCTAGGGTTCCAACTCAGAAGACAGAAGCTCCCTGAATGTTTCAAAAGCCGATTTTGTATCAGCCTTAAACCAATCCTGAGACTTCACCAATACAGTGTGCAGATGCACAGGCCATGTTTATTCGCACATGAATTTAAATCACTTCCCTAGATCACCCACCCAGCAAATGGAGCATTTACATTGACTTCAAAGGCTCTTTCCTTCTCCACTTGTGCTGTGAAAATTCAGTAGCTCTGCTACTCTGGGCTCTATGTTCCCAGGAAAATTTAACCTCTGTGAGCCTTAATTCAAGAGGGGATCTTCTCAGAAATTGGCAGCTCAAATCTAATCATTTTTTAGGAAATATCATGCATGCAACCCAATGAAAATGGAAATCCTTGGTCTCAAATGCAGCTAAAGGTTTGTTTTTTTTTTTTTTCAGAGATCAAGAATGTGTTTTGCAAAAGAAAAAGGAAAGAGGGGCTTCAGATAGATGTAGGTGAATGGAGATGTTAGAGAAGAATTCAGAAACACCCCCCCCCCATCCCACCTCTCCCATCTGTGGCAATTTGAAGTGGATTTCCCCCACTTTGTCTTATTTGTCTGTTTGTTTTCACTCCACTCTCATTTTCATTGGACTCCTTGAAAAGTCCCAGATGGAATAACAAAGCTCACAAAACTCCTAGCCTCAGGGCTTGCTAAAGCAACCCTACCATCAAAAGCTGTTACAATCCCTGTCAGGAACCAATGGCCATCTCTTTAACCTGCTCTCTCACCTTTCAAAGGGCTACAGACAAGCAGGGTAGGGCTCCTCGCTGCTGCTCCCAGGGAATCTGAGACCTCAGCAACTCTGCCAAGCTTTAGAACAAAAATGCAGACTTAACCCTTCGTGGCCAGGAACTATCTGTGCTCTCCTGCTGTATTTTGACTTCTGGTTTGTATCTACTTTACATATCGCGGAGAATTGTGCACTTCTGAGATTTTTCTGGAGGACTTGTTGTAGCTATAGCTATTTTCTTGTATTTTAGAGACCAAGCTGCTCCAGTTCCATCCAGCTCTCTGCCATGGCCTGGGAAAGCAGTGGAAAATGGCCCAAGTCCTTGATCCCCTGCACCCACGTGGGAGACCCAGAGGAAGCTCTAGTTCCTGACTTTGGCCTGGATCAGCACTGGCCTTTGCGGTCATTTAGGGAGTGAACCAGCAGATGGAAAATCTGTCTGTCTCTCACTCTCCCTCTCTGCAACTCTTTCTTTTTTTAAAAAAGAAAGAAAACATTATGAATCAGCTTAAGAAGCAGAGAGTGGCGAGTGAGCGAGAACAGGACTTGGTCCAGCTCTCACTTTGGAAGTTCTGCGTGGTGGGTCATGTGGGCTGGGATGCAGCAGCCTTCAGGACTGCACAGGTTCCTGCTGATGGGCGTCTGTTCATGCTGTGTCCTGTGTGGTCGCGTAGAATATCAAAGGAAGAACATCCCTGGACTGCCCCACCGTAAACGCACAATGGCCCTTCTTCATACACATGGCACTGTCATGTGACTCGGACAGAAACTACGCCTTTCTGCTGTACTGTTTCTGTGCATACCCAGGCAGTAAATACCAGCCAAATCAAGCCTCATTCCTCAGGTTCCACGTAACCCATTTTACCAGTATCAGCTGCCACAGTTTATGGGTTCCCTAGAGGAAGCTGCCCAGGTCCATGGGTTTTATTGCTGTTTCAAGGAGACCTCACAAAAGAAATGACTGGAACGTGTGGCCCACACGTTTAACACCCACACAGTCAGGGTTGCATTTGCTTGTTCCGGTTTACACTCTGCAGTTAGGGCTGGGCAGACACTTTTCCTCTTCCAACTCCTATTTATTAACTTCTTTCTTTTTTAAAAATCCTTTTGGCTGTCACAATGCCTTTTGCTGGAGTGAGTGAGTCTATCTTGGGCAGCAGTGAGGAGGAAGGACTTTCTGGGCCACAAGGGTTGTCGGGCCCAGGATTCTGAGAAGGTCCTGATGTCTCTGCACTGGGCCCTTGTTCAAGATGGCAAAGAGGCTGCTTCCGCCATTTAATGCGATCCCCCAGGAGAAGGGCAACAGAGAGAGGGTGGGGCATATTCAGATCTCATACATGCGTTGACTGCCTGCCCTGAGCATGATGGGGGCGGTTTTAGAAGCATCACCCAATTTCATCAGAGCTAACCCCCAAACTCATAAATTCAGTGCCATTATTTTCGTCTCACAAAGAACCTGGATCTCAGAAACGCTGATTACTGACAAGTCATACAGAGAGGACTGGCACAGAACTAGAAGTTGACGTAAGTATCAGCAACAGCAAATTCCATGCTTTTTGAGGTTCTGGATTTTTTTTCCCTTCAATGTGACCCAAAATATTCTCTCTGACCACTTGATGGGCTTTGGTGTGGTTGCTAGAGGCTCACGCTCGTGCACTGAATGTGAGCACAGCTTTGTGTGCTGGACTCTTGCCATGGTCCAGGTCTTGCCATGGTCCATGCTTCCTTCCTGATGGACTTGGGGACATCAGTTCTGCTGCACCAGTAATCCAGAAGGAGAACCAGCACTGTGCCATGCAAGGCAGCGAGGAAAAGAGCCTCCTGGGTCAGGGAGAGAGTGTGCTTGATCCTATTCTGGATTAATGATATACACAAAGGTGCCTGTTAGGAAACTGGCACAGTTTTAGCCAGGTGGCCGAATGGCCCAGCTACCTGAGCCAGGCTCCACCCCATCCTAATGGGATTCACTGCTCCTGCTTCCCTGCCCGCCCTCCGGTGAAGTTTTAAAAGGGCCTGTTCCTGAACACGTGCTCTCTTGGCTCTTGGCTCTTCTCTCTTGGTTCTGCTCTTAGCTCTCCTCTCCTGCTCTTTGCTCTCTTCTCTGCTCTGTCTTCTCTCTTTGCTAGCTCCTCTCCTCTCTGTATCTCTCTTATATTCTCTTTCTCTCTTTTTTCCTTTGCCGCCCCTTCACTCCGGTTTGTTGAGTGTTCCCCACTAAACCCTTTCCCTTACTCCGATGTTCGGTGTGTTTTGTGATGGCTAACATTAATATATAACAGTGCCCATTCATCTCATGTACAATCAGAACAAACTGAGTTTTCAAATCCTGACTTTGTATCCTTGCTTAGTTAAATCAGCTCTCAACGGGCTTGACAACCGTGAGAAGTGTTGCTTTTTGTGAAATTCCTGTTTATTAGCTGAGCAACATAAGGTGGGCCATCTAGTGCACCACACTCAGCCAGAAGGCAGCAGCCAGGGGAACCCAAGGCCAGGCCTTCCGAGGGTGCACACACATCTGCTGGAGCCAGTACACCTTTGGATGCCTGTTACTTTAGTTCTCCCTGAACCTGTTCAGTTGTGACATATTCTTGAATAGTTCTAACTAGGTTCCAAGCTAAAGTGTGAACATGTTGTTGGTTCTGCTTAGAGCGCGTGGTTGGATGCTAGTAGGTCATCTATTTGACTGGCTGGTCATGAGCTGCCGTGAAATGCTTGGGAAGAAGAACACCTCCGTGGAGCCAGTGCAGGCATCCCAACCAACATGAAGATTGACAAGGAACAGGGGCAGTGGCTGAGGAACTTTAAGTTGGAGCATGTGGGGTCAGATGGGCCACACCCCACCGGCCTGTGGATTTGCTCCAGTGCCTGGACTCTCTGAGTTCCAGATTTCCTGTCTCACAAAGCCTGAGGGTTCATTGTCAAAATGCTAACACACAAGGCTGATACTCCATTCAGCAGCTTCCTTTTGCCTTTAATTGGCTTTATTACCTTGAGGGCAATTCCTTAACTTCTCTGTGTTGGTTTTCTGCTTGTCAGATAGGAATATTGATACCTGTTTTATCTACACTTAAAGGTTTTTATAAGGGTCAAGTGAGATAATAGACCCAAATGCATTTGGAAAATACCCAAATGCAAGTTTCCATGATTGATGGCCTTGAAGCCTGCTCCAACTGCATCCAGGCAGTTGTTGGGGAAAACAGCCTGAAGCCTCCCTCTGGGCACTGCAGGAGCCCCAGGGGTACACATCAAAAGCAGACTCCCTTTCTATTTTTCAAAATCGGTCTGATAGAGTAAGCTCGTAGATTTTTTTCCTAGCCTCACATGAGCTCTTATTTTTTTTTATGGTATCTTTTTCTCCTGCTTTGCTATACATCTTTGGTAATAAAATTGCATAAATCTTCCCTTTTTTAAACCCATTTTATTATTTGGTATTAAACTGGACATATGTTTATGTATTTTCCACCCTCTGAGAGAAGGTCAAGCGTGTATTTTATTCTGACACCTAACATGAAGAGCAGTCTAATTTATGTTTTGGCATGGTGTGGACTTAAGGGATATTATCTTTCATTCATTTGTGTGCATTTGTACACAGTCCTGCAAGATTTTCCCAGCATTCTATCGCATTCTTACGGGACCACAAGCCAGCAAGGTCTTTTACTGTTTCGGCACAGATGTCTCTGTTAAATGAGCTCTGGGAATTCCCTCTGGAATTGAAGAAGAATTCCCTGAAGAATTTGCCCCTATCGGCTGTTGGATCACGATTACAGCAGAAAAACAGAAAGTTGAAAGCAGTGTGTGGGAAGAAAAGGAATCAGAAATTGCAAATTATGCAGCCTGCCTAAATGCAGGCAGATGTAAGTGAGATTCCATATGTGGGCCTGCTCGCCACGCTCAACGGCATCCCTCTTCATGCAACACACGTGAAAAACTCAACACAAATCTGCAAGCTCAAGTCTAGGACCTTAGGACCATGAGGTTGGTTCTCTTGTTTTCATTTGAAAACGATCTTACCTTCTCTTAAAACGTCCAGGCCTACTTGCGTGCTGTTGGATGTGTGACCACCGAGCAGAACAAAACCTCACCTCCAGTCTGTGGGTGTGGGGAGCCCGGGTTGCCAGGTTGAGAGCCCATCCAGGCCCAGCGGCACAGCCTCTTCACACGGATACCATTTGGTACGTGAGTTCTCTCGGTCATGGCCAAACATGACTTCCTGTTTCGGAGGAGAATGACTTAAAAGTCTCATAAAAAGACTCTGAGGGCTTCTTGGATATCAAAGGCTCCTAGGAAAACATTGTTTGACGAGTTAAGTGCATGGAATAAGAAACACACGGAACTCATTTCCTTTAAAATGCACATGGGATTAAGAATTATGGAGAAAAGGACTTAGAAAAATACATTTTCTTTTTTATCAAGCCTAACTTAAAATATGTAAAACACGGCTTGAATTGCATTAAATATTTAAATTATGGCTAGCATGGTCTCTTAAAATGGGTATCTATTTATTCACAAAGACATTCATACAGAAGGTGAACCCACAAAATCATAGGATTGATATTTAAAGTTCGAAATAGAATGTCCAAATTAATAGCATTTCACATCCAACACCTTGCAAGGCTCTGCTCACAATGCAAAAATCCTGCCCCTAGTGCCACCAGCAAACAAGCGACCAGCCTTCTTTGCTTCCAACTTGTCCTCAGGGTTTGTTTTGCATAGCTTCATTCTTCATTCCATGGCTACATTTGCAAAGAGCAAATAGATTCAAGCATCCCACATAAATTAAATACAAATCTGGAAATTCTAATTTAGGCTTAAAGAATCAGGTGAGACTTGATCTCCAGCCTCTGCCACTCACGATAGGAGATCCAAACATGTTTAGAGCAATGGACTCACTCCTGGAAAAAACAGATGATTTCTTCTTATTTTTGTTTGGTTTTTTTTTTTTTTTTGATTTATGTATTTACTTGAAAGAGTTACAGAGACAGGAGAAGAGGCAGAGAGAGAGAGAGAGAGAAAGAAAGAGAGAGAGAGAGAGAGAGAGATTGATTTCACCTGTTGGTTCACTCCCCAAATGGCTACAATGGATAGTTCTTGGCCAGGCTGAATCCAGGATCTCCACCCGGGTCTCCCAAGTGGGTACAAGGGCCCAAGTACTCTGCTAGCTTCCCAGGCATAGTAGCAGGGAGCTGGATTGCAAGAGGATTAGCTGGAACACCAGCATTACAGGCAGAGGCTTAATCAGCTACATCACAATGATGGCCCCCAGATGATGATCTGGAAGGATGACACCTATTTACATAGATACCTTTTGCAACATCTGTTAGAAACAATTCCCCTTAATACATAATGGCAATGTTTTGTGGTGTGTGTGTGTGTGTGTGTGTGTGTGTGTGTGTGTTAGCACACAGACGAGGGAAAGCATCAAAACACCTACAGGACTTAGCCCAGGGTGCTAGGAATATGAATGATTCTTGACTTCTCTTTTGAACTTAATCAGTGTTTATTAAATCGTCTATTGTGAGCATATCAGTGTTATTCTGGCATTTAATAACTGACTCTCAAAAACAAAGGGGCAAGCAAGCAAGCTCTGATTTAGAGCACTTCCCAGTTTCCTTACTGGCAATACGTCCAACGAGTGAGGACACTGAGCCGAGCTGCCTTTGCTTACCTGCCTGAACTGGCCATCTCCAGCCACCACTGAAGCACCTACACCTTTAATGATCAAGAAACTATTTAGCATAGATAGCAAACAGTAATATAAAATTTATGCATAAGGGATAAATCTGGATTTCCATTTTTCCCCCAGAGCAAAAGAATTAAACCAAAATGTGAAACATGGTTATCTTTGCATCATGGTGTGAGAAGGCACAATCTACGGCACATTTCATCTCAGGCTGATATTTTAAATTAGCACAACTACTTGATGATTTACTATTTAAAGGATGACAGCATCAAGAGTGAAAAGAACACAATTATTCATTTTGCTAAGAAATAGACACAAATTGAAACTCTTCCCAGAAAGCCAGTAAGTGTGGTCGTGACACCGACCTCAACATTTTGATAGACCTTAGCCATGCAAGATATGGAAACTGATCCTTAAGCTGACATTGAGGGAGGTCTCCTATATGAATCTTTACCTTCTTAGTTCAAGTCCATTCACATGTGCATCTCACACCTGGTATGACAGAAGCATTATGTTTGGCGTGGAAATAAAAATGAGCCTCATGCTGAATCAAAAGCAAGCCATGTACCTTCATGAGTACAGTGATGGATATTCTACATGGCACTGGGGACTGTCCAGAAGGGGTGGCTTCAGAGTAGCAGTTAAGGAGTGGTCTTACATTCTCGTGGTCTGTGGGGATCAGGGACGGGAGTAGTATTGATGTAGGCAGGCAGATAGGATAAAATTGATTAGATTTTTGAGCTGGAAGAACACGCCTTCACCATACCCCTGTGTGACCTCATGCCCTACCTGATTCAACCTGTATGCCAATCTGCCAATCAGACTATATAACCACTCCCTTTTGTGAGTGAATAAAAGGCCTGGAATACCATGGGCCCCTCCCTTTGCTGCCCTTGTTGCCTGTGCCTTCGGGAGGGTGCGTGGCCTTCAGGGCTACCCACTCCCTGCTCTCCTGCCTGCGTGACTGGTGCACGTGGCTCGCTCCTGGCCGGCTCTCTGCTTGCTGTGGACCCAGCTTAATTTACAGACTTCTCTTTCTCCCCCAAATAAAGCCCTCACTCTCCTGCACATTTCTCCCATGAATAAAACCTGCAAAACTTACTATGTTGTCTAGTCTGTTTAAGCCAGTATTCAGAATTCTTCTCTGAATATGTGGCAAGAAAACGCAAGGCTTATTAATATTGAATTATTTTTGACATCTCCTTGAGTCGTAACTAAGTAAGAAGAAAGAAAGTACTCTGGATTCCAAGCCTGAAGATTCCCTCCCATCTCCGTGCTGAGTCTGGGAGAACAAGGATCACCAAGGTCCCTCCTGCAGAAAACCCTAGCAAATCCTGCTCATCATTGCAGGAGGACTCAAACCCACTACTCAAGCCCCTCCTGAAGCCCTCACTGAAATGTGCTCATCAGAACCAACTCCCTGCATTGGATTCCTGTGATATTTGTTGTTGCTACTTAGTATCTCCACTGTCCTCATCTGTTAATCCCTTGTATATGTTCTCATTTCCTCACTACGTGGAAAATGGAACGCTCTGTGTAAACAGGATTTTAATTTAATGTCTGCCTTTCTTCATAAACCGCCGAGGATCATTTTTTGCTCATAGTAGAAGCTAATTAGATCTTCACTTATTAATGGATTCAAAGTCACTTTGCCATATATGTGGTAAGCACAGGATAGAAAAGTGAATGCCTGTTAATACTCAGAATGTCTTAATACAGGCACGACATTTAATAAATTCTGATATAATTCTGTTTCGCTAAATGACAACTCTGATCAATCAGAGGGAAGTGAGAAATAGAATCTGGCTGAACATGGGCAAAGTCTCAGATTCTGTCTTCTAAAGCGTGCACATCAATAAACTTGGAAAAATGTAGTCACGGTCACACAGCTGCGCTTTGATGTGGGTGCTGTCTTGGCAGTAACATTTTACATTAATATTTCATATTAACGTTTTGCAGTAAAATAAGTTCAGGATAAAGGAGCTGGAGTTTCAGAATCTGCCCATGTGTCACAACATGCAGTGTGATCTCAGTCTTATTGTGGGAAGGCTGCCCTGTGCTCAGAGCCTCCTCCTCCCCCCTGGGAAGCTGCCCCTGCTCTGCTGGCACAGCTGAACTTTGGTTACGCCGGCTGGCTCAGTTCCCCTGGTAACCTAGCAGAGGTAAAATTGTCACTTTAGTTACTAAGCAACACTCAGGATTCATAGGGCCACTGATGACTATGTTGTGGCTGAATTGGAAGGAACCACAATGAGCTATAAATACCTGATGTGCATCTATACGTTGGGCTTTCCAGAGTGCAGTGGCTCTTACAACCGGCATCTCATATGCCTGTGAAACTGGTATGAAAGGTTGTTGTCCTCATCACCTTACTTTTAACCCCAAATCCTCTAAGCCGGGGCAGCTCCTGCACCTGTCAGACGTGTACCGCATTGTCCCCCTGTAATGATTATTCAGCTACAGTTGTACTGCTGCAAGGATGCCCACTGTGGACAAGGAGTGCGTAACACTCAAAAACAGCAAGCTTGAGTCCCTGTGTGCTCCAGAGCAAATAAAAACAAGTGTGGCCTTGGGCAGCCTTGCCGGGTACAGTGCTTATCTCCTGGGGGACGCCTAGGATGACATAGTACTGCTGCATCATGGAACGTGGAATAGTTGCAACGTTTTAATGCCATTTTAAAATTTAAGTTTATATATTTGAGAGGCAGAAAGAAACAGGTAGGGGGCCGGTGCCTTGGCTCAACAGGCTAATCCTCTGCCTTGTGGCGCAAGCACACCAGGTTCTAGTCCCGGTTGGGGCACCGGATTCTGTCCCGGTTGCCCCTCTTCCAGGCCAGCTCTCTGCTGTTGCCAAGGAGTGCAGTGGAGGATGGCCCAAGTGCTTGGGCCCTACACCTGCATGGGAGACCAGGAGAAGCACCTGGCTCCTGGCTTCGGACCAGCATGGTACGCCAGCCGCGGCAGCCATTGGAGGGTGAACCAAGGGCAAAGGAAGACCTTTCTGTTTCTCTCTATATATATCACTGCCCACTCTGCCTGTCAAAAAAAATAAAAAAAGAAAAGAAACAGGTAGGGGAGGAGAAAGAGGGAGAGGGAGAGGGAGAGGGAGAGGGAGAGGGAGAGGGAGAGGGAGAGGGAGAGGGAGAGGGAGAGGGAGAGAGCGAATAGACATGGAGACTGGAAAGAGAGCTCCTATCTTTGGAATCACTCTCCAAAGGCCTGTAGCTGTTGGGGCTAGGATGGGGCTGAAGCTGGGAGCTGGGAATTCAATCCAAGTCTCCCACTTGTGTGGCAGGGATCAAATACCTTCTCCCAGGGTCTGTGTTAGCAGGAATCAGGATTGAGGAGTTGGAGACACATATCATATGCCTATGTATGATACAGGCATCTTAATCAGGCTTAACCACCAGTTAAATACTCACCCTTGCAATGTATTTTTAAATGAATAATGTTTTGTGAGTTGAAATACATATGTCACACCTATTTGTGCTATTACATTTCAAATTTATATATAATCTATGGCTTGAAAAATTCATTAAAATGGTGAGGAATTTATTATGCCTTGTGATCATTGCATGCTTATCTAGTACCTTAGTGTTATATAATTACTATATAAAATACTTTGACTTTGAAATATATTTCTACTTGCTGTAAATAGTTCTTCTCCACCTAAGTCTGTAATTGTTATACCTACATGTACTATATTGTTATGATTATTGTTAATATTGAATATGTGTCTCTAATAGTTTTCCCAACTGAAAAATCAACAAATTATCATATTTCCATGCAGAAAATATTGTCCTCACATGTCAGCTGCTGAAAACTATTTTAAACAAATGTTGGTTGTAAATGCTTTGAGGAGAAGAGGGGATTTCTTCTGTTTTAGACTGAATTTTTAAAAAACTATATGGTATTTGTTGTATGTTCAATCTTATATATGTTTAGACAGCATATGCACTCTACCCATGAATATGAATAGTTGCAATCTCTAGCATATGGTAGCTTTTAAAAATGAAAGAAATTTCTTCCCTTCCCGTTTCTCACGCCTTCCATGAGCAGAGCTAACGAGGTGCTCTCTGGTACCCCTTGAGTGAGATGGTAACTGGATCTCTAAATGCATGGAGTTTTGTTGATGAAAATCCTGTAATTGCACCCAGAAATGTGCTGGAAGGCAGCAGTGACTGGAATGGATCAGGGTAATCGATACCATGTGACTAACTCTTCCTTGCTGTCTCTTACGGGTCCAGATTTTATTCTAGCAATGCAAGAAGTAGCAAAATGAAGCCATGTAAATCTCACCGCTTCTCATAAGCTTTTAATTAAGCAGAAGCATGGACAAAGCTGAAGGGACTTGCAGCCGACCAGGAAACCCTCTGGCCTTGAGTAACTGTGTGCACTGGGCTGCTCAAGGCTGAGGCAGCTGATTAACAAAAGCAGGACGAGCTGAAGAAATGGAAGCTCTCAGAAATCGCAAGCTTACAGAGCACATGCCACTTAAGAGGGAAAATAAAGCAAATAAACAAAAACCTCTGAACCTACCCAAGCCATGGTTTCTACCTCCTTCCCAGGCCTACCTCCATTAGCATTATTTAGAGCATGTGTCAGATTTTAAAAACCCTATGTGGTGTTGGGAAAGAGAGGAGGGTGATTGAAGACACGAGGCATCAGCAGAGGAGCTGGGGCTGTGACACTGTGAGATGTCACACGAAGAGTTTTGCTTCTCCCAAGTCCCCATTCTCAGTTGTCAGTTTTTCTTTGCATGGAATTTATTAGTGAGGCAGGAGACAGCTTCAAAAAGATTCAGGATTTGTAAGCATCTTGAATAGATCAGAGGGAATTCAGATAAGTGGAGAGGAAAAGTGGCCCCACTCTTGTGAAGGTCAGGGCCTAGGGAAAGCAAAGTCAGACAATCATGAAACAAGAGCTATTAGCAAAATTAAGGCGGGGGGGGAGCGCAGGAAAAATGAGGAAGTGGAGTTGTGAGCAAAGAAGTGTGGAAAGGAGGAGAGAAAGAAAAGTGAGGGAGAAAGGGCCGAGGGAGGGACAGAGCAGACTGAACTGACAGCTGAAGCTGACTTGAAGGTGGGAAGGAAGAGGAAAGGGAGCGCGAGCTAAGCAGAGAGAAGTTGGGCGAGAGGGGGTGGGAAGGAGCCGCAGACACTGCCTGGTTTGAAGTCCACTATTCCAAGAACGGCTAGGCCTACTTACAGGGCACTCCTCTGGCTGGGCAGGTGTCTGTGTCCCCGCAGTGGTTATGGCCTCTTAGTTAGCAAAATCATGGATGCTTGCTCTACAGTGACGCTTTCTGGAAAGGACCCTTGCCACAAAGTCATTAATACTCGTAGGAGCTGGGTTGTCTTCCTTTCTTCCAGCACCATGTGCTAGCCTTCATGGAACCCAGGCTCAGTAAAACTGGCACGTGTAGAAGGACCCCGAACACAAGCCGGTTTTCAACAACCAGCCTTCTTTCTCATCATGAAATCGACCATGTGGCCACGGGTCAGAAGTTGACTGCTTTCTTCTCTGTGGCATATCAGCCTCTTAGTCCAGATAGATATGAAGTCATTGACCTCTTGTAGAATGAAGCACCCATGGTGTACAAGCATCATCCCAAATCCCATCAGCTTGGCCTGGGGTGCTCACACATTTTCCTTGGAGAGAATACAGACACGTACACAATGGAAAACACCCCTTATAGACATAGCTCGCAAGGTGAACCCATACATGGGCAATATTGGCCACAGTCCCACCTTCTTAGTTCACTGGTTTGGTTTGCAGGGCACAGCTGGGCTGGAGTACAGGGCTCTGATTCTTGCTTGTGCAAGCTGCAGGGTTTTCTTCCAAATAAGACCACAGGTGGGCATGCCAAGGGGAACAGGTGTGAAGTTAGCACTGTGGAGTAATCTCAATGAACAGCTTCATAGAACAGCACTTCAAAATTGTCTACTTTCAAGATTTAGCCTGTGAAGAGGCCTCACCATTTTCACGGATGCACTAGCTGGGAGATAATTATGATTTCAGACCCTCTTCAGTCAACTACTCGGCAATCCTAACCCAAGCCATTTTCTAAAGCCATTGAAAATTATCAGTTAAGAATGCTCATGGATGTTTGTCATCTGGTGTCTCAATATGCAGATCTGTACGGGAGATGTGAGAATGCAGATCACGTCAATCCTCAGTGTGTCAAGAGTCCAATTCTTCATGATAGTTCTTGTGTAGAAGTTTAGAATTCAACAGATTATATCAGCTCTGAGGAACTAGTCTGCTCCTCAAAACCAGCTAATGATATGGTGAAAAATGCTATTGCCATTAATTATTTGGACATGACCTCCCTAAAAGTTGAGTACGAGCACACACTGATAGTCTCTTGTGAGGCTGCAAGTGGAATCAGAATACCAGCAGTGTGCAAAGCCTCCAGCCATCACTCTCCACACACCAGAGTGCATGTTGTTCACGACTGTTGTCCAGATGGCCAGTCAGGGACATGGAGAGTGGTTGAAATGTACATGGGGCTCTCACCCTTCTAGGCCTCCCATCCATCCATGTCAGCTCCATGCCAAATGGAACAGTGACCGCAACACCAGCCATGCATGACACCTCCTCTTCCTGTGCCCTCTTTCCATCTGGCCAGGAAGGGCCCTGGCACATGGGTTACCTTCTATCCTTCCCCACAAATTATGCCACCAGCTGGCACAAGAGCTGTGCTGGCAGTAGGCAGGCAAACCTGTGGACCATGGCCAGCCACCAGCATTTGGTCTGGTACCTTTCCTTGTTTTTCTCTTTTTCTTCACATTCTGGTCTTGGACATTGTTAGCAGAAACTAGAAAACAATGAAAGCTAAAGCGAGATGATGGTAATCGTCAAGCTGCCAGAACTTCCGACCATCCAAAGAGATCTCTAATGCTTCCTGGAGATTGGTCAAACTCTGCATTGAATTCTGCTAGGACAGTGACCATGCTGATGGATTTCCATGGTGTGGATTCGTTTGCTGTACTCAGAACAAGCCCTGCCATTGCTCTTTCTCTTTCCCTAGCTGGCCCTACAGGCATCTCCCTTGGTCTCCCACTTTTCTTCTTTAGCCAAACCCCTGCATCTCATCAACAAATCTTTTGCATGTGGTAAAGATCTGGTGTTATTAGGATTTTCCAAAGTTAACTGCTAAGACATGCAAAGGATTGAGAATTTCTCCCGCCATCTTTGTCTTGATTTTTGCGACTTAATGGTCAGGTACTGGAAGCAGGCTCATGGTAGGAAGATGGGGGCTTTCTGCCGTTTTTCCAAGTGGAAGAAGGAACAGCCTAATCAGAGCACCTAAGTGACAAAACTGCCTTGGGAATAAAGTCATGGAAGAGGCAGTTCTCCCATCAAGGAAAAAAGCAAGAGAACCAATGAATGTTTTCTTGTTGTGTGTGCATGTGTGCATGGGCCTGTGCATGTATGTGCATGTACCAATTCCTGCATGTGTTTGCCTGTGCATGTGTGCACGTGTGTGTGTATGTGTGTGTTTTCCAAAGGAAGGACATTTTCCTACCCCAGTGACTCCATTTTCTCTTTTTTGTCTGTTTTCTTCTTGGCCATGTAAGAGTCCTGTCTTTTTAGCAACGAGTTTTCAGAAAATAGAGTGGCCGCGCTAGTTCTTTCTCATGTTGACTTGAGACTTCTCCTTTGATTTCTTTGTCTCTTCTTTTCTTGTCTTTCTTCTTTCTTTCTTTTGTGTTTTCTCTTCAGACACAGAAACAATTTGTTCTTCTGTTCAGTCCTTGGATCACAGTGTCACCGCTGGTTTGTGCAAATGTTTTATTCCATGTGTTAATTACTTGTCATGATTATGGGTACAGTGTAATAGTTCAATACATATGTACAAGGAGTGATAACCAAATCAGCTTGTTTAGCATGTCCATCTCTTAAAACATTTTCTTTTAATTTTAGCATCACACTCAACCATCCCACCTATCTGTGGGATGTAGTGGGGCATTTCAACAAATGCACACAATTGCACCAAAACAATCAGCATGACCTTCTCCTTGTCATCGCTCCTCACCAGCAGCCCTGGTTACCTTCTCATCCTCTCCTGGACCCAGGATTGATCCCCCGTCCTCCCATCTTTGCAACCACTTAGATGTGGTTCTTGCACATCATGTTGTTTATAATGTGCTCTTTCAAGATGATTGAATGTATTTAAATTATGGAAATAGTATTTGATATAAATACATAACTATTTTAGTACTGTTAGTCTCTTGTCTGTTTAGTGTCATAAAATTATGTCTGAACATCACCTACCAAGTGATTTGAAAATGTATTTAAAGCAGTTTTGCAGACATAATTGTTACTTAACTCTATGTCCCACAAGGGTGGCATATATACCTTGAAAATGATCTCTGGATGTTAAAAGATGAAAGAAAAACATAGTTGCAGGAGGGATAGAGAACAGAGCATCCCTGAGCTCTTTCATGTTTGTCCTCCTCAGCCACCATCCTTGACTAACTCTGATATAATTTTGTATCTTTATAGTCCGGTCTTTCCTTTGTGATCTCCTTCTCATCTGACCTGAGTGTTCAAGCATGTTGTTGAATCACAGCAGTGTTTCCCACCACAGCCTATCTTTATTGATACAGTCAGCACTCACAGTGCTCAAAAACAGATTGGTCATGCACAAGCCAAGTGTTTGCTGATAGCTCATTAGTCCCAGATGCTCAGACTGTTAGGCTTTGCATGTGACACTCCCTCCCACAGAACTGGTACCAAGGCACAGTGTGTGCAAACACCCAACAGCTTAGGGAAGCTGTGCTAGTGTCTCGACAAACATTGGTTTGTTGGCTAAATAGCACCGAAGGGTGGCATCTACCATTCTGCCTAAGTCTGAGGTTTTGTGAAAAGGTAACATTTGAGGATCCTACATAGGATTTGCCATTTCTAAAGTGAAGGACATGTTCAGATGAGTTTAATTTTCTCAGCTATTCTGGTGTAGAGGATCTAGACACCAAAACTGATTAATGGAAGAAGCTAGAAACGCTTGGTTGGAAGAAAATACAGGATGCATTTGTTTTCGCCACTGTAATTCCAGACCTTCTCCCTCTTCAAGTTCACCCTCATGCTTCACAACCCTACACTGTGATCGCCCACACATGGTCACTCTTCTCTACTCAATTCCTACAGGTCTCTTTCTCAACGTCCATGTCTAATTCATATGATTTGGTACTTTGACTCTTATAAAATTTTGACCTGTGTCTTGTTCCATAGAAAACTGACTTTGAACTGGAGAGATTTGTGGGCAGAAGATTTCTGGAGACATCACTCAGGAAAATCATCACGATGGGAGTTAGGAGAGCAAGTTTAGAGGAAGGAGCCATTCAGATGCAAAACATTGGCAACAGTGGCCTCAGCCAATTTGTCCTGAAAAGGGCGAGGAACTAGGCCTTGGTATTCCACAGCACCCAGTCAATGGACGCAGCCTGCTCTTGGGGAGTAGCCCTAACAACTTGAAGGAGAGAGCTCCTCCCAGGTGGAGGCAATTGGTAATCAGATGCTCACCTTTTTTTTTTTTTATCTGAACATCATATATGAACTTTATTGTAGGTATTGTGGGAAGATTTGTTTGAAGGCCACACTATTATTTTATTTTATTATTTTTTAATTAAATATAGTTTTTATTATATTTTTTTTATTTAGAATATAAATTTCCAAGGTACAACTTGTGGATTGCAATGGCTTCCCCACGCATGCCTCCCCTCCCCCCCGCTACCCTCCCCCCTTACCCACTCTCTCTCCCCTTTCATTCACATTCAGATCCATTTTCAATTCTCTTTGTATACAGGAGCTCAGTTTAGTATGTGTTAAGAAAAGATTTTAAACCATTTGCCCTCACATATCATCACAGAGTGAAATATACTCTTTGAGTACTAGTTGTAGCTTTAAATCACGTTGTACAGCACATTAGGGACAGAGATCCTACATGATATTATTTTTTTTAAATTGATTGATTTTTATGTAACTTTCAATTTTTTGTTATCATTTCCAATTATCTTTCTATACGGAAGATCGATTCAGTATATACTAAGCAAAGATTTTGTCAGTTTGCACCCGCGCAGAGACACAAGGTGCAAAAATACTGTTTCAGTACTAGTTATTGCATTACTTCACCTTGGACAGCACATTAAGGACAGATCATACATGGGCCGTAAGTACACAGTGACTACTGTTGTTGATTTAACAATTTGCCACTCTTGTTTATGGCGTCAGTAATCTCCCTAGGCTATAGTCATGAGTTGCTGAGGCTATGGAATTCTTTCGTGTTCGCCGACTTGGATCTTGTTCTGATAGGGTCATAGTCAAAGTGGAGGTTCTCTCCTCCCTTCTGAGAAAGGTACCTCCTTCTCTGGTGGCCCTGTTCCTTCCATTGGGATCTCATTCGCAGAGATCTTTCGTTTATGTCTTCTTCTTCTTTTTTTTTTTTTTTTTATTTGACAGGTAGAGTTACAGACAGTGAGAGAGAGAGACAGAAAGGTCTTCTTTCCATTGGTTCACACCACAAATGGCTGCAATGGCCATGCTTCAGTCTGAAGCCAGAAGCCAGGTGCTTCCTCCTGGTCTCCCATGCGGGCACAGGGGCTCAAGCACTTGGGTCATCCTCCACTGACTCACCTGCCAGTATAGTACTGCACTTGGATCACACAGCTGGCTGATGACACCGCAAATCCTGAATCCAGGTTCTGACTCCAAGTCCCAGTGCAGTCTAGAAAAGGGAGTTTCGCCGGCGCCGTGGCTCAACAGGCTAATCCTCCACCTTGCAGCGCCGGCACACCGGGTTCTAGTCCCGGTTGGGGTGCCAGATTCTGTCCCGGTTGCCCCTCTTCCAGGCCAGCCCTCTGCTGTGGCCCGGGAGCGCAGTGGAGGATGGCCCAAGTGCTTGGGCCCTGCACCCCATGGGAGACCAGGAAAAAGCACCTAGCACTTGGCTCCTGCCATCGGATGAGCACGGTGCGCAGGCCGCAGCGCGCCGACCGCGGCAGCCATTGGAGGGTGAACCAACGGCAAAGGAAGACCTTTCTCTCTGTCTCTCTCTCTCACTGTCCACTCTGCCTGTCAAAAAATAAAAAAAAAATATAAAAAAAAGGGAGTTTCACATACAACATAGGGTAGAAAGAAGACAGCAAAGAAAGAGCTGAGTAAAGCTAAAAACATTGGAACTTGGGGCACAATGTCACACCTAAATTAAGCAGCAGACCATCATTTTTCATTACATTTTCCAGGAACTTTAAATGTCCATTTATATATGCACACACACAGACACATTCACATTTAGCAAATTTAGATGGGGGAGAGCAACAACTTTGAAAGTAAATATAGGTACTGTGACTTGGAATCCAAAAGAAGATAATTAGATGTATCCCATGGAAAATAAAGAAATATATCTTAGTGAATATATAGTTACACATAAAATGTGTTATATTTTAGATGTAACTAGTTGAGGTTTATCCCAGACATGTAATGTTGATTCAACATTCAAATATAAGGTTTTATAACATTAATAAAATAAAGAAAAACACATGTGGTCATCTTACTATATAGAGTCATCTGACAAAATTCATATCCATTCTTTTTTTTTTTTCAGCAAACAATTTTAATGAAATAGGCAGAATTAAAGGGAAATTGATATGATCAGAACATCAATCTATCACTCTTGCTTGGTAACACTCATATTCCCCTTAACTTGTATACACAAGTAACTTTGATATTTAAAAACCACAAACTAAAAAGCATTACACAAGTCAAAAACAAAAATGTTCTAACAATTTTTGCAGCCATCCCCTCACCACCTGTAGGATAAGAAACCAGGTGCTTCCCCAAAGATCATTATTGAGTATTTTTACCCATATTTCCTTCCTATTTTTATCATTTTAAATATTCCAGTAAAATTTCTTTTTTTAATTTTTTATAATGCTTTTATTTAAAGAATATAAATTTCCAAAATACAGCTTATAGATTACAATGGCTCCCCCCCCCATAACTTCCCTCCCACCCGCAACCCTCCCCTTTCCCACTCCCTCTCCCCTTCCATTCACATCAAGATTCATTTTCAATTCTCTTTATATACAGAAGATCAGTTTAGTATATATTAAGTAAAGATTTCAACAGTTTGCCCTCACATAGCAACACAAAGTGAAAAATACTGTTGGAGTACTAGTTATAGTATTAATTCACAATGTAGAGCACATTAAGGACAGAGATCCTACATGATATATATTTTTAATTGATTAATTTTCTGTGCAATTTCCAATTTAACACCAAGATTTTTTTTTTCATTTTTAATTATCTTTATATACAGAAGATCTATTCAGTATATGCTAAAGAAAGGTTTCATCCGTTTGCACCCACACAGAAACACAAAGTGTAAAATACTATTTCAGTACTAGTTATAGCATTGCTTCACATTGGACAACACATTAAGGACAGATCCCACATGAGACGTAAGTACACAGTGACTCCTGAAGTTGATTTAACAATTTGACACTCTTGTTTATGGCGTCAGTAATCTCCCTAGGCCCATTCTTAATAGGACTGGAGGACCTGGTAAGTGTAATAAGGGAAAAAAAAAAAAAAACTAGCAATGATGAGGTAAAAGCTGTTTTTATTTAGTGATGTCTTGATCTTGTTTGTAGATATCTTTAGACTCTTAACAACATGTTTTCCAGAACTAAAACTCGATTTTATCAGGATGTAAGACACAGATAGAATATCAAACCATTGAGTTTCTAGATGCTTCTATGCACTTTTCAAAGTACAGTTTAGCATATTTATAACAGTCACAAAGCCCATGATCTGATTAGGATATTTTAAAAATGTGGGCCAGAGTTATAAATTGAAAGTGGGAATGACATCATAAGTAGGATGGAAACATTAAATAAGACCTGATTACATAAAGAAATGTGCTAAGGTCTTGTACGGGAAGACTCAATATTGTCAGGATGTCAATCATCCCAACGTTGAGATGGATTTAATCTCATCTAAACAAAAATCTCAGTAGACACTTTTGTAGCAACTGAAAGGTTCTATAAGACACATGGAAATGAAAATCATGTAAAAACCACCAAAACAGTTTTGAGTCTGTAAAACAAATTTGGAGGAACATATTGCCACAGTAGTCAGGACAGCATGACACAGTGGGGAGTTCAGGGTCAGAAATACAGGACAACTGGCTAGAAGTAACATTTAGAAATAGATGCACCCATACTTGGTCCATGAATTTTCAGCACACATTGAAATGAAGAACAGAGAATAATTTCAAGAAATGGTGCTGAACAAACTATCATGTCAATAATCTATTGTCAGGGCTGGGACTGTGGTATAGAAGGTAAAGCTGACCCCTGCAGTGTTGGCATCTCTTATAGGCCATGATTCAAGTCCTGGCTGCTCCACTTTCCATCCAGTTCCATGCTAATATGCCTGGGAAAGCAGTGGAAGATGGCCCAAGTGCTTGGGCCCCTATACCCACATGGGAGAACTGGAAGAATCTCATGGCTCCTGGCGTCCAACCTGACGAGCTCCAGCCATTGTGGCCATCTGGGGAGTGAACCAGTGGATGGAAGCTCGTGCTCTCTCTCTCTTTCTCTATCTGTAATTTTGCCTTTCAAATAAATTATTGATCTTTAAAAAATAAGGTATTGTCTATTAAAACTCTCCCACAAACACAGGAAGGGTGATGCAACTAGATGAAAAAATGCCCTTCAAACCTGAATAGAAAGAAACCAATTGAGAAGACTAAAAATAGCCTAAGCAGGTTTTAAAGCAAAAATATAGAGAAGGAATAATAAAATATCATCTACTTAAATAAAATAGTATATAAAAACAAATTATTAAACACATCTTATTCCTCAAATAAGATACCTTAGTATTAGAAAATTCTATCAATATATTAATAGACTAGTAGAATAAACACTGAAATATCACATGAGGATCTCGAGAGAGGCATAAGAAAGCATTTAATAAAGTTCGACCTTTATATGTGATTTAAACAAAAAACTCAGAAGATTAGAATGAGGAGAAACTATACATTAAAATCCTCTTGATTCAGGTAAAAATCTGACAGAAAATATCATGTGTAACACATTTCTTTAAAAAATATTCAACAGGCCAGGCTGTCTGCTATGACCCTTAGTGTTCAATATAATGGTAATAACCATTTTCCTCTCAAATGCTATGAGGTTAATGCTCTTTTTTATCAATTGTGTTTTAGTTGCTGTTAAATGTATTTAGTTATGATTCTGAGACACTACTTGCATGCATAGTGGACTTTTAATCTTCTGTAATTATTACTTGCAGTCTTTGGAATGATTTCAAAATCGCCATCACTTCCCCACCCTATTACTACCCACTCCCTTTCATGGTTCCTGCCATGCACATTCTCTTTGTGCTGTTCCCAATGTGACCTTCACCTCC
Source organism: Sylvilagus floridanus (assembly GCA_949820135.1). NCBI lineage: Eukaryota > Metazoa > Chordata > Mammalia > Lagomorpha > Leporidae > Sylvilagus > Sylvilagus floridanus. Next base: position 40,935,107 of record OX463246.1, read on the forward strand.
ATGCCTTTAATTTTCTGTCTCACTTCCTTGCTGACTTTTGCAAGTATATTTTTTCATCTCCTGTGAAAATGTTTATTTTACATCTAACTTCTTGTGTCTCTGAATTTAGCTCTTCCTTGCAGAGGTGAATATTTTGAATGAAAGTCCACATGATTTTCATTTGTGCTTTTTCTTGTGTGTGTGTGTGTGTGTGTGTGTGTGTTGGTCTTTCCAATATCGCTTGATTATTATTTTCTTAGTTTACATTCAATAATTAAAGAAATCGGGACCTATCTTGTAACTTGTTATTTGATTTTGAATACAGCTCTGGCTGACCAGTTTGTGAGAATGCAACGTTGGAGGAGTGCGGACAGATAAGTAAACGCTCAGGATGAGGACAAATGGACAGGCATCTGGATCCCAGGGCAGGCAGGTACACCAGTGTGAGGTTCCAGGACCAACCAGGTTCATAAACAAGAAGGGGCCATCTGCTGGGTACGGAAACCTGTTCTCGGTGGGGTTTTAAAGAGAAAAGGCCAATGACTGTTCCCAGATAAGTTAGTTTAGGGCCTCTTTTTTCAACAGCACAAAAACCAAAGAAACTGATTTAATCAGAACTGGGTTAATGGTCCTGACAGGACTAAGAACGTGGCTTATGATTTTACATCCTTTGGCCTTTCTACGCTGTTAAATGAGCAGACAGAGCGGGTCTGCCTGCCACGAGAGGCAGGCTTGTGGAAGGAGTTGTGCATTGTCTTAGCACGGATTCATACACAGGACTCTCAGGGAAGGCTCGGTGAATTCCAACGCAGTATGCTTCCAACTGTGTATTTCTATAAAAAAATTATAGTGTCCCAGTAGACACCAAGTAAACACTGCATCTGGAAGAAAGAAGCGTACACACTTCAAATGGGAAGAACGAGGAGGTTGTCATGACAACCACGGAGAGGGCTGTGCTCCTTGGCTGGGTTTCACGCCCGCCTGAGCTGGGCTCCGCGTCCTGTCTGAAACCTGCAAACCTGCCTGCATTTCACGTCTTTAAAGCCATAAAAAACGCGACGGCTGTGATCTGCACAGTGCGACCTAGAGAGACATACACACTTCCCCTCGCTCCTGGTGTCTGTTTCTAAACAGAGAAGCCTGAATAGACACATAGAAGCCTCTGGAATCCCATGGCCTTGTATTGCTGAGCGAGGTGGGTCTAGTGTGTCTGAGTCCCTTATTCCATCTGATGCTTAGCGATGTGTTCAGTGCTGAAAGCCTTCGGGAGCCTGACCTGGAGAAGAAAGCCAGAGGCAGAGACCTCAATGTAGAATCAGATCAGATTTTTCAGGGCAATTTCAGATCATTAATCTCTAAGATCTCTTATCTTTTGTCCAATTGCTTCTCTTCTATAGTTGGAGCCAAATTTGAAGTCTGTATTAATTGATCTTTAGAAACTACTTGATCAAAAAGCTTCCCTCTGATGATTTGGTCAATCCTACTTTTAATTCTGATCATTATTTTATTTCCTTGATGGAATTAAAATATTGTACATTTTCCTCCATAAACCATGCTCAATTACCTCTAGTCAAAAAGCAAACAAATGAAACAATATTTTAATCAGCAAATTGGGATTAATCACACAGACTCCGTATGAGGATAACAGGAAACTTTGGGTAGTTTGCACAGATCTCCCATTTGCTTTCTGAACACTGCTCAGAGTGGCCACTGTAATAATAGAGGTATGAGGCTCCCAAGATCCTAGAGCAATGCATGGCACCTGGTGAGCTTTCAACGTGTAGTGTTTGAATGAATTGGTTGTATTCTCACATGGTTTCATCTGCAACTGAATTACAAACTAGATTCCAACATCAGAGGCAGTGTTATGATCCACTGTGCTGTATATCTTCTGAGTTTTCATATTTAATTAGGATCATATTTTCTTTCACCATATAGTAAGTTGTGGATTTGTTACTCTCCTCCACTGTGCTGAAAATTCTTAGGAGATACATTTGCTGGAAAATTTGCTTCTCTCAAAGCATTGAGAAAGTACCTGCCTCCAGTAGCTGTAGTCAGGTAAGAGAGAAAACACAGATTTTAGACTCAGATCAAAATCCATTTCATCTCAGGCACTGAGAGGGTCTAATTGTGCACCTTCCCTCACAAGCTCGTTTGGTGGAGCTTTCACCTCTAGGACCTCAGAATGTGCCTGTTTTTGGAGATGGGGCATTGGAAGAGATGACTAAGTTAAAATGAGGCCATTAGGACAGACCCTCCCTGCTCTGGCTGGTGTCCTTACAAGAAGAACAGAGGGGCACACAGAGACCTGATAGGGATGCTCAGCACAGAGCAATGGCCATGTGAGCATGTGGCCAACACCCACACTGGAACTATGAGCAAACAGATGCCTGTGATCTAAGCATCCCCCGACCCCATCTGTGTGCGCATTTTAGCACGGCAGCCATGACTAGTACGTGTCTCAGCCATGCTAACAGTCTCTTACACTGTGCTTGTTCGTGAGCAACTCAGCTAGTGGGTAGCACGCTTGTCACATCTGTACATGTAGGAATCAGAGTACACTTTGACAGCAGTTGTAGGCAGGCCAGGAACTTTTGAGATGATCTGGAACGCATACAGCTTGGTGTCTATAATGGTACCTGTTATTTGTTACTATGGTAGCTATTGTCATGGAGAGTGTTGCATTCCACCAGAGAACACACTTAATCTTGTCCTATATGTAAATCACCTTTGCACATGTTGGAGTGACAGACCCACGTATGGCTAAGAGCCACACCACACCAGTGCCTTCCTTGTATGTGGCTTCTATCATTTCTGCCTTTCTGAGGATGCATGGCAATTGGTCCCATCCTCACTGCAGCTTCTCACCTGACAAAATGATTGAACTACAACTGAGAGTGGAGGGCTAGCTGCCCCTGAATGGGAGAGAGGATCTATTTTTCAATTTTGAGTTGGCCTTCTGAAAGCTTGTATTTCAACCTCAATTGATCACAGTTTGCCACACCTTTAAATTGGCACTAGTTGGTGCCTCAAAAATGGTATGTAATCTATGTTTTTTGTTTGCTACTATGTTACTATGTCTGTTACTATGAAGTCCACTTGAACACTTGAAGTATAGATTGGAGGAGGAGTGATTTCCTCTTGGTTTGTTTGCTATGTTTTTAACATTTATTGATTTGAAAGTCAGAGAGAGAGTGAGAGTGAAAGAGAGAGAGAGAGAGAGAGAGAGAGAGAGAGATATCCTCCATCATTTGTTTCACTTCTCAGATGCTCACAATGGCCAGAGCTGAGTCAGGTTGAATCCAGAAAACAGGAGATCCATCTGGTTTCCCATTCGGATGCAGGGGCCCAAGCACTTGGGCCATCTTCCTCTGCTTTTGCCAGGCCAAGTCGAAGTGGAATAGCTGGGACATGAACGACAACCATATGTTCCCACTACATGAGCCCCTCCTACAAATATCTTAAGTAGGAAGTAAAACAACTCATTTTCTTGGGGCAATTCTAGGGCTTTTCAAACACTAATACATTTGTATTATAGAATTCTGATTACACACAGTTCATCTAGCATAATTACTTAGCCATACTCCCTTTTACTCTCAGATTTGTCTTAATTTGGTTGATTGACTTTATGGCTACCTAGATAGTACTCCCTGTCTCAACCTTCCCCAGCCATGTCATCAGATAACTCAACACATTCCATCTTTTTTTTTTTTTAACAGGCAGAGTGGACAGTGAGAGAGAGAGACAGAGAGAAAGGTCTTCCTTTGCCGTTGGTTCACCCTCCAGTGGCCGCCACGGCCGGCGTGCTGTGGCCGGCGCACCGCACTGATCCAAAGGCAGGAGCCAGGTGCTTCTCCTGGTCTCCCATGGGGTGCAGGGCCCAAGTACTTGGGCCATCCTCCACTGCACTCCCTGGCCACAGCAGAGAGCTGGCCTGGAAGAGGAGCAACCGGGACAGAATCTGGCACCCTGACCTGGACTAGAACCTGGTGTGCCGGCGCCACAAGGCGGAGGATTAGCCTATTGAGCCTCGGTGCCGGCTCACATTCCGTCTTAAGGTTAGCACACGTGGACATAGTACATGGTAGAAATTAATGTCAGATTTGTCCTGGGAAAGATAGGAGTAGGAAAAGAAAAATAACAACCAACCTTGCCATTCCAGAGATTCTGTTCCAGGATTTGAACACTTTTTTTTAAAAAACTTCTTTTGGCCACAGATCTTTCCTGGCTGGTCTGTAATGCATTTTCATTCATTATTTCTACCCTCTGAGAAGTAGGCTGGCCCTTGCTTGGTTGGGGCTTCCAACATCACTGTTTACTCCTGATGGTTGTGGAAATATACCTGGAAAAGTTCTGTCTGTTGGTTGAACAATCAGGTTTGTCCTTTGGCTTTTGGAGTGGCCCCTGGTGTGGGGAAATTAGGCACAGGAGGCAATTCAAAGATGGCGCCCAAAGGAAGTAAGGTGGGCGGTACCCAAAGTCATTTACCACCAAAGCTGATTGGCTGTGCAGCATCAGGGGAGGTGATGACAACTAATGATGAGTGTACAGACATATGGCTGGTCCCGTAAAAAGTTGCCCTGTAAAATGACCTTTTAAGTAATTGGTTGTTCCTTATGCCCTGCCCCAGTAATCCTGTGGTCTTGTGCTTTAAAATGCTTTGCTACGTATGCAATAAACCGAGTTCTTGCTTGCTTGACTTGACTCCCCGCTGCGTCTGACTGTCTCCGGGATGGGGGGTGGGGTGGGCTGGGGAACGGGTGAGCAGCGCACTTACCTTTCTTTGGACCCAGTCCATCCTCATTTGGGTGGACTAGGACCCTACAGCTGGGAAGTAAGGAATGCTGGGGAGGAGTGAGAACAGAGTCTGAAAACTAAGTGAACACACCTAGGTTCAAGACACTTGATAAGAGTCCAGACAACTAGAAAACTGAGCATTAAAGGTGGGAACAGAGATGAAAGCAACACCAGGAAGACAAACAAAACTGAATAAAAGAGTAAAAGCAAGGGAAACGATGGCCCCTCTTCACAGTTGGGAAGGATCTGTCTGGGACATAACTAACAGGTGAGTCTATACGCCCCTTCAGGACAGGAGGTGGAAGCCAGTGAGAAGTGAACCTTTGAGATTACTAAGAGAGAAGCACCCACACATCTCTATTGTACCAGGACAAGCTGTGGGCCTGAGCAAATGCTTGTTGGGCTTGTGGACATTTAAATCCCTCAATAAACTGAGTTGGGAGGCATTGTTCTTTCTCTCTTGTTTGGACTTGGAGCTGACTGTGTCCATTATACAGGAGAAGCTGATGGTAGAGATCGACTCTTGAGATCTGAGGCACCTTGGCCAGTGCAGTTCTTTTGTATCCTGCAGTAAGGTGCTGGTTTCCAGCTAGCTCCATCAGTCACCGGGGCCAGCCCTCTCGTGTTACCTCGACGACACTCTTGTCTTTCCACTTTGAAGCCCTCCCGCTACCAAAATCGGAACATCTCTGTGTTTACAATAATGCATTGAGTTTTAATCATTTCAAGGTAATATAGCCCAGGAGAAGCCCTTTGTATCACTTAAGTGCTATCCGGCCATACCACTGTAAGAAAGGGGAAAATGGAAGCTTCTTATCTAGGCAGCCTGAGAACGATCCCTTCTGTGCTGACTTGAAAGGCAGCTGGTTTACCGGGGTGCATTTTCCCAGGGGGAGCTTTCACCCTTTTCTAAAAGTAGAGGCCAAAAGATCTTTTAGGGCCTAACACTGCGATCAAAGACACAATACCCTAGTGTCTTATAGACACTGACGTAAAGGCACAGTCGAATGAAGAAGACTCGGGAAACCAAAGGAAGCTGCCCTTGTGAAAGGACATCTGTGTCCTTCATGTTGCAGCCTAACAGGATTTATTCACAATTCAGGAAAGTGCCGGCTTTTCAGAGATGAATATTTTTGTATTTTACAGAATTTCTGATTACTAAGGAAAACACGAGGTGAGCTTCACCTCTAAGTGATTTGATTTTTGTGCTGATTATTAATTAGAGAAAGGATCCAAAAATAGCCAGAGCATTTCAGTGCAAGGGCAATCTCTGCCGTTGAGATTTCCTTCCATGGTGCTTTGGCAGACATTTGATAAAGTCCTTGTATCACGATGGCAGAAGTGACTTGAATTTAAAATATGGTAATTGAAGGTCTTTGAAATCTTCCCTCAAAGAGATAAAGACTTTTCAAAAGAAAAATATTAAAGCTGAGGTATTTTTGATGAATACAGCTTCTGGATGTATATAGCTACTTATTTCTTTACCTTATACTAGAATCTGTGCTAAAAATACTATGTAGTTTTGTTTTATTTTTGTTCCTTTTAAATATTAAAGGTCTGATTTGCCACAGCGTCTACCCATACAGGTTGAAGCCATTTTCTATTTTTTACCCCAAGAGACATTTTTCTTCTTCTTGCCTCCCGTTGCTATTTTTTTGATCACCAAATATCTCCAAACCATTGCCTACAATTTTTTCCTCATAATTTCTCACCACCCCATTGTTTGACTCTGGGGACTACAATGCATTTGGTGTGGGCTTTGGAGCTGCAAAGGGGCTGCAGCCTCTGCATTGTCCCAGGCAATAGCAGTGAATAAATGGCTGTGTCAAGTAGCTTTTCCTTAGTTGTTACTCTCACTACCTTAGGGTGATGCCTTGTCACTCTTCCTTGAAGCAACTTTCTTGGATTGGGTTGATGTCATACACCTCTCCACCATGTCCTCGGTCTTAACCTGGGATCAGTTGAAAGTGTATGTAAGATCAATATGATGTATGCTTTACTGTGTATGATATACATTTGCCTCTGAATGTTGACTGTGGTTTTTATGTATGAAGGAAAGGAAAAAGTCAGTATTAGGAAAACTCTATTTTTATTTCAATATTTGTATTAAGCTTCTAGCATGGCAAAGAGGTTAATTTCTTACAGTAGTGGAGGCTGGGACTCTAAACTCAAGATGCAAGCAAAGTATGTTTAAGTCTGAGGCTTCTCCTTTTTAACTTTGGGAAGTCACCTTACCATGCTACCCTTTCCTCACACAACCCCTTCTCTGTGTGCATGTAACATAATGAGAGGAAGAGAGAGACAGACGCTGTTCTTTGACACCTCTTCTTAAAAGCGTACTAGTCTTACCTGTTCAAGGCCATCATTTAGAGCTTCATTTAACCTTATTTCTTAGGAAACTCCTTCTCCAAATACAGCCACAGTAAGAGTCAGGGATCCAACATATCGGTGGGGGAACCGCAAACATTGAGCTCATTACATGAGCAGCAGGATGTTGGTGCAGGTGCTGTGAAATTGCTTTGAGAGACTACAGACTCCGTGAATGCCGGAGGTGGAGGGAAATGAACCTGGCCTCACTGTGGTTGCCCCTCAGGTCTGTGAGGGGAGGATTGGCTACGGGGAGCAGAAAGAGGTCTTTGCTTTAACAACAAATTGAGTCAGTCTTCACGCACAGCATTTCTTCCTTTTGGTGTCACAGTTTACCCTGATTATCACGGTCATGGTCCCTTACTATTTCAGAAACTGTAACCTAAATATGCCAACATGGGTTCAAACCTCCTCTCCTCCCTCAACATGAAAACTGGGAGATATCATGAGCTTGCACACACACACACACACACACACACACACCTCTAGTAAGGCTTATTGCTCCCAGCCTTGTTAAAAAGGAACCCAACTTGATGTTCTGATGCCTCCTCAAAAGCTTGGTGAGCAGCTAACTCTAAGTCCCACCTGTGTGCTCCTGAAATATTTACCCAGCACTTGTGGATGGAGCAGCCCTGGACAGTGTGGGGCAGGTTGAGACCTCACAGGTCATCTTCTATTGATGCAGCTTGTGAAGGTCAGGATGAAGACAAGCCTGGCCCACCTCTCACAGGAGAGAGCTAGAATCTCGTGTCATCTACATCTATGACAATGCTGCCACTCAAGTCCACATGTCACACAGCAACTTGTCAACCTGGTGCCCAGTATCAAATCTTGTTTGCATTTACTTGGTCTAGGATCCCAACCATCCTTTGATTTTTCTGTAGTAGGACAATCCATTTCTACTAGGAGCTGTGACATATCTTCAGTTGCCTTTCGTACACCTAAGACTCCTCTCGTTCTGACCACACATATGCATCAGTACTATTTTGCGCTGGTTAACTCCACTTTGGGAATGAAGGCCAGCCATGACGTTTACATGACACTATTTTGTTCTCCCTTGATTTAACCTACTACCATCATCAGACCATATTTGTACTCTAATAGAAGTATCCCTAACTTCTTTTCTCTTCAGTGAAATCCAGGCATGTTAGCTTAGCAATGACTGCTTTTCACAGTCAGCCATGCCTCAAAAATCCTATTAATCCATACTTTACACTGATCTTCATAAACACTGTTCATCTAGCCAAATAATCCACTGACTATTACTATGATAATGTTGATGCAAACATTACAATACTTGTGGGTTTTTTCTACCTCTGATGCTTGGTTTATGTTTTCCTTATCACTTGGTATGACTACTATATTTCTTTCTTCTTGAATAGATTCAAGAGCAAACTAAAATATCATTGTCCTGTGAAATTCCCATATCCTAACTAGGACCAATCTCTTTCTGTCATAAACCGGAACTTTGACTTTTTCTCTTCTTGGGGTATTTTTTAAAAATATAGTTTTCTGCATTTCTCTGTGGCCACATCTTATCTACTCTGATAGACTTCAAACCCCTGGCTGCCTCCCATTCCACTGTGACTCCTCCATGGAGCCTTGCAGAGTACTTTTCTTCTACAAGACTCTAGTAAAATGCATGCTCAGGGGCGGAAGGACCAGGGAGGATGAGGGAAGAAATCTGTGTTTGGCGAGTGGAGTTGGTGTGGACCAGGAAGAAATCTGTGTGTGGTGAGTGGAGTTGGTGTGGACCAGGGAGAAATCTGTGTGTGGGAGTGGAGTTGGTGTGGACCAGGGAGAAATCTGTGTTTGGTGAGTCGAGTTGGTGTGGACCAGGAAGAAATCTGTGTGTGGCGAGTGGAGTTGGTGTGGACCACTGGGGGATAAAAACGCTCGACAGCTGGAACAGACTTTGCATCTGATTTTTTGCTGGAGTAGACAGACAGGAAATGTAAAAAACTTTCCAAAGAAAATGTTCCATTTCTTAATTTTAAATATATTACTCCAGGATTATTTCAGGGGTACTCAAGTCTGTGTCCTAGAGTGAGAAAGAATATGGCTGTAGAACCTAAGTTAGAAACCAAGGTTGAATGTGTGGCTTGGGGAACCTCTTAAAAGTTAGATATCTCCATTTCCCAATTCCAGACTTCTGAGTCTGTGGTTAATAGCAACGTTGCTTTATTCCCAGAAACCCCATTCTTGAATTTCTAACATCCTTTGCTTCTTTCTTCTAAACCCTAATAATGACTGACACGTGCTCCTACCAGTCACTTACTTTTTAGCATATATGTTGACAACTCACTGAATATACAGGGTTTTCAATGAGATTCTCACAGGACATAGTCTAACCAGGACCCAGGTTTCACCTCTCACAGAAGCCCGATGGCATTATTAAAATCTCAGCTCTAACTCTGAGCACAGCCTCTTCTGTATAATAGCCCCTAGTACAGTATAGACTTCCAGAATGGAAGTGCTACAAAATTCTGTTATGGAAATCCTGGTCTCTGAGGTGTTGGTATTTGGAAGTGGGCTTTTTGTGGGACAGCTAGATTAGATGAAATCATTAGAATAGACATTGCATGCTAGGACAAACGTCCTTAAAAAAGAGGAAGAAAGAAGAAGTCGCGCTCTGTTTGCATGGATGCTTCCAAGAGAACTTGGATGGGGTCATAACCCGGAAGACGATCTCATCAAGAACCTCTCCACATTGGTGTCCTGCTCTTAGAGTTCCAGACCTCAGAACCTGGAGATGTAAATTTATGTAGTTCAAGCTGCCCAGAGTATGGAACTGTGTTATAGTAACTCAACCTGGAGACCCTGTCAGGTCCAGCAGGGCCTGTATTGCTCCTACTCACAGAACCCTTGCTGTCAGAGAACTTGTTGAGCACAAAGGAAATATTAGTTCATGTATGCTTTTGACTGGTTTCTGGACTTATCATTATTTCACTATCTATTGGACAGGTTATGAGAAGTAAGGTGTCATTTATTCAGTGGTATTTTCCCATTTCTAACAAGCTAGACCTGACATGACCAAGATTGTGTAATAAATATTCTGTGAGCGAGCTTTATCCCAGGAAAATTATGCCTACACTTCAGAAGGAACTGGTAGAACTGGATGTCAAGTTGAGATTGGGAGTTAAGAAACATGCAGGTAGATTTGTGTAGCTCCTACTTAGAAACAGGCGTAGCTTGGAGATTCCCATCTAGGAGTCAGGAGAGTGGAGTGGAATCTGAATCCACCTGAGATGGGCAGATTATTGATCGGAGAATGTGTTATGTGAGCCTAAAAGAGCACTGGAGCTGGAACAGGCAATGGAAAGAGGTGAGATGTGGGAGAGGTGTGATGAAGCCCAGGGGAAGTCCTCTGGGGATGTCAAAAGGAATGGGAGTTTCAGTAAAGAGAACATGATGGTCAGAGTCAAGTACTGCACATCTTCTGGCATTGAGACTAAAATTAACCTTTATGCTTGGGAAACCAGTTCAGATGAACAGTGTGTAAGTCTCTGTGAAGACCAGAAGAGCAGAAGGTGCAAGAGATAGTCGCCCAACGGGAAATACTGAAGTCCATCCACAGCAATGGCACCCAACGAATGGACTTGGGGACTTGGGAGACCCAAAGTTGCCTTGTGAAGAAAGTGAAGGCTAGAATAACTCTGGGCATTGGTGAGGGGCCCTAAACCGTGGAAACCCAGGAGACAGCAGAGCGCAGGGAGCTGAATGGATTCTAATCAGGCCCATCTGTGGGCACCACAACAAAGTCAGCTGTGGCAGGAAGGACAGGAAGTGTAAGGGGATTCTGGCCAGGTAAGACCTGGGGCAGACTCAACAGCTGAAATCAGAAATGTAAGAATCAGGCAGCGGGCTTAAAGAATGGACTCCATTGTAAAGGGATAAGATCAAGCAACATCAAGGGAGGATAGAGAAACAATGTGGAGTCGAGCCAGTAGGAACACATTCCTCCCAGACAGACAGACTGAAAGGGGCAGAGGCTGATAAGAAACAGGGGGAGATGCTTTTAGTGTCATTGTTCTAATTTCAATTATGTCTGTTACAGAAATGAGAAGTCCAGCAGGGAACTGCTGCCCACACAGAATGCCACCTGTCATCAAAGAAGCCGGGAAGAGAAACTCACCTGGGTAAGGAAGGGGAAGGGGGCAGTGTAGAAGCAGAGAGATGTGCTATGCCCAGGGGGAGGTGTACTGCCCTAAGCTAATGAGCTTCAGCATTTGCAGAACCTTCTAGGCTTTGCACTTGTTGCCCAGGCTGTAGTGTAAGAAAGGCAGAACCGGATGCCTGTGCGGGATGCTGTGCCACTCATCGCAAGGCTCAAGTGAAGGCACACATACGTGGTAGTCCGTGTGTACGTGTGTATGTGTGTACATGTGCATGTGTGTATGTGTGTATGTGTGTACGTGTGTATGTGTGTATGTGTGTATGTGTGTACGTGTGTATGTTGGGGGGGGGGGCTTGGGAAGTGACTGGGTTAAAGTCCGGGAGGCTCCGCAGGCAAAATAGGAATGATATAGACTCATGTGTGGATGTTGATTTGCTAATCAGGAGAACGAAATGCATCTCTCTGTCCAGGCAGTTTCAGTGTTTGCTGTAGAGAAATGAAAATACTAAATAAGGCACTGAGGGGAAACCTAAGAAGTAGACAGTTTGCAAAACCAGGACTGTGCTAAACTGCAGCAGGCAAAGCACAAGTCACAGTGCAGGCATCCCCAGGGAACATGAGCTGCCCAGGAGGAAAGCTGTGGCTTGCCCCAGAGCCACCTGCTGTCTGCCTCTCCCTCTTGCCTGAAGATCACAGGCCAGCTTGCTCTCCTGCTCTGCCATTCAGTTTAAAACCTCAGAAAGCAGGTGGATGCTCCTGTATATCTGATGCCAAAGACACTTGATTAATTAGAAAGGAAGAATTTGAATTCAAATTAACTTCTCCTGAATTACTTCATTCTCTTTGCTTTTTCAAATAATGCCCAATGCAAAAATCTCCCTGATACCAGGAACAACATGACTTGAAGGGAATTTGTGAGATGCCTGTTTTAATATTTCAGATGAGGGCTTTTTAATTATGTGTTTATATATGATTTTATTCATTCAAACAATTGATTTTAAACCTAACTGCTGTCTAAAAGCGTAACAAAGGACATCCTAGTTATTCCTAGATGTTTTCAAAGAACTCAAGCAGGTCAGATTTAATTTGTGGTTTTGCAAAAAATTATCCTGTGCTTTACTCTGCTTTTGTTTGGGAGAGGTGACTGTGAGGATTCCAACATTAACAGGAGCAGGAAAAGCCTTCTTGATTTTCTTGATATATATTCTACATGCATTATCTTCTATCTCTTAATTTTCTACAATTTCAATAAGTCGTCTAGCCTCCAATTTTTAAGATTGCACAAAAAGAAAGGCTCAGTGAGTTTAGCTTAATGGATAGGCAGAACCAGTTACCTGCATCCAGGGATAAAGCCCGTATGGTCGTCATATCCTGGCACAACATCTGACCCTCAGCCTGTAGGTGCAGCATGACTTCCAAGCGCAGGCCAATCTGCAGTGGTTAAACAGTGCCGATTCTTGGCCGGCACCGTGGCTCAACAGGATAATCCTCCGCCTTGTGGCGCCGGCACACCGGGTTCTAGCCCCGGTCGGGGCGCCGGATTCTGTCCCAGTTGCTCCTCTTCCAGGCCAGCTCTCTGCTGTGGCCCAGGAGTGCAGTGGAGGATGGCCCAAGTGCTTGGGCCCTGCACCCCATGGGAGACCAGGAAAAAGCACCTAGCACCTGGCTCCTGCCATCGGATGAGTGCGGTGCGCCGGCCGCAGCGCGCCGACCGCGGCAGCCATTGGAGGGTGAACCAACGGCAAAGGAAGACCTTTCTCTCTGTCTCTCTCTCTCACTGTCCACTCTGCCTGTCAAAAAAAAAAAAAAAAAAAAAAAAAAAAAAAAAAAAAAAAAAAAAACACAGTGCCGATTCTGTATCTAAAGCCAGTTTGGGGCTCTGGGTGGTCTGGGTCGTGTCTACCTTCCCACTTTTGCACTTAAGAGACTGTCCTCTTTCTACAGAACCAGTCATGCTGTAGAATTCTCAGCACTGCCTGCATGAGGATTCCAGAGAGTAGTCTTCACCACTGACTGCTGCCTTCTCCTCCCCCCACTGGATACGCCTGTCCTGGGAGGAGGAAGCGCCTTCTACACTCAGACACACCTGAAGCACCAGCATTGTTATGCCCAGGTGGTGGCCAGCATTGCAGCTGATGGGGTAAAGTTGCCGTTAGCAACAATGGCATCCCCTATGAGCCCCTGTCCAAGTCCCAGCTGCTCCACTTCTGACCCAGCTCCCTGCTAATGTACCTGGGAAAGAAGTGGAAGATGGCCCAGGTTCTTGGGCTCCTGCACCCATATGGGAGACCCGGAAAAAGCTCATGACTTCATCGTGGCCAAGTCTTGGCCCTTGTGGCCATCTGGGGACTTAACCAGCAGATGGAAGTTATCTCCCCCCACCACACCTCATTTTCTGTGTGTGTGTATGTGTGTCTCTGCCTGTTTCTCCCTCTATCTCTGTAACTCTGCCTTCAAATAAATACATATTTTTTAAAAAAAGATGGGCCGGCGCCGTGGCTCAACAGGCTAATCCTCCGCCTTGCGGCGCCGGCACACCGGGTTCTAGTCCCGGTCGGGGCACCGGATTCTGTCCCGGTTGCCCCTCTTCCAGGCCAGCCCTCTGCTGTGGCCCGGGAGTGCACTGGAGGATGGCCCAGGTGCTTGGGCCCTGCACCCCATGGAAGACCAGGAGAAGAACCTGGCTCCTGGCTCCTGCCATCGGAGGAGCGCGGTGCGCTCGGCCGCAGTGCGCCGGCCGCGGCGGCCATTGGAGGGTGAACCAACGGCAAAAGGAAGACCTTTCTGTCTATCTCTCTCTCTCTCACTGTCCACTCTGCCTGTTAAAAAAAATAATAATAAAAAAATAAAAAAAAATAAAAATAAAAAAAAAAAGATGAAGTAGCACTGGGTGTGCAGGGAACAGCCCTCTCTACCTGCTGCTGAGATCAGTAGGACACAAGGGTTAAGGTGCAAGATAGTGGGGGTGGGTAATGGAGTGGGCTTAGTTTTACTCAATTTTTCTGAAATGCAATGAGTCCTTTCCACTCACTTAAGCAGTATCTCATTTTACTTCTTTACAAAAGTTTTCAAATATGTTTTGATTTTCAGCTCATGTCCTGGTGTTCTGGGTTTAATTCAAAACTTCAATTCTTAGATGAGAGCTTGAATTCTAGTCTTCCATATCAAACCCATTTCTTGTTTTCCTGTTACCCTTTTCTCCATATTTGACGAGTACCAAGCTTGTCCTTTAGATCAATGACCCAATTTTCTGTAGTTTGCTCTTTGAGGTCTGCAGGGAACACTCAACCCTCATGTTTATTTTTCCCCTAATCATACCTCACCTTCCCATCCTCCCCATCACATCCTACTTCCCTTCTCTTTCCTTTAGCTTTCAAAGAGAAGTTGTTTTTACCTTATATTATATTGAGGATGACAAACATGGTCTTCTGACAGTGAGGTTGATTTCTCGATCAAATTATTTATATATATGAACCTCTTCTGAGCCTTCAGAATAATGTCCCAGTTCTATTTTTATGATTTTTCTTAACAAATAAAACTTTGTAAATTTTATACTTTTATAGGGACAAAAGTATTCACTGTTCAATACTTAAAATGTCATAAAATTGTTAGACATAAAATTTGATCCTACATTACTGGAATGGATCTGTGCATTGAGCAATTTCAATACGATGAAATAGCACATGCAGATCTAAAATACAATTATAAAATCTATATAAACATGAAACATATTTGTGCCATATTCTCAAGTAAAAATGAAAGCATAGACATAGGAAGGCCATTTTACTTGGAAACAAAAGATGAAGAACGTTCCGTTAGCTTGGTAGGGAGATGATGTGTCTGCATTATTTCTTCATACTTTTCCATAAAAGTTGATATTATGTTTTTAGTAACTTGTTAAAAATGCAGTTCTGAAAGCTAAATATAAATGGCCTTCAATCCCACGTCATAATTCCAGTTTATTGCTATGGCAGTGAGGACCACGGAGAGAAAGTGTTTACTTTGGATTCTTTAGACTTGGGCTTAGCAAAGTCAATGCACTCTGAGTCCAGAGAAACCACAGGTGATCATTCTCTCTTCCCCTCACATCTGTCCTCATGACTTGCCAAAGGTAACATAAACTGAACCACTGGTTCAATGACGACTGTCTCGGAGATACTCAACTAATTTTAGAACCAGCAAAATTACTATGATTTTGAATTTCTCTGCTTATTGCAGTAGTAACAAAATGAAGTACATCTAAATGAACTAAATATGGCTTTTAATTTCCCCACCGGGTTGCTGGTTCCACACCTGCAGCATTGGGAGGAAATGTACGCAAATTATTCATTAGACAAATGATTAATATCAAGACTTTGGAAGAAATTTTAAAAAATAACAAAAAGGAGCAAATAATCCAATTAAAATGTTCAAAGGCTATGAATAAACACTTTTCAAAAGAATAAATTTGAATGCCCCAAAAATCTATGAAAAAATACTCAGCATCCACACAGTGGTTGACATGTTACTTGGATGCCCACATCCCCTAAGAGTGCCTGGGTTCAGCTCTGGCTCTGCTTCTCATTCCAGCTTCCTCCCGACATGTACCACTGGAAATGGCATGCTATGGGTCAAATGGCTCAGCTCCTGTTACTCATATTAGAATCTTAGATGCAGTTCTAGGCTCCAGGCTGAAGCCTGGCCAAACTAATCTTTCTCTGTCTTGGGTTCTGTCTCTTATTTTCAAATAAAATAGAAAAACAAAGACTAATAATAGCAAAGACTGGCAAAGATGTAGAGAAAAGGAAACCTCTATGCCTGAATGAAAGGATTTTAAATTAGTACAGCCATAATGGAGAACAGTAGGGATTTTCCTTAAAAAACTAAAATTAGAGCCACTATATGACCCAGCTGTCCCACTTCTGGGTTTAAATCTAAAGGAATCCTTCCGTGTATACTGTCTCTCTTATATTTCCATTTCATTGTTCCTTTTTTTATTATATTTGAAACATGATTGATCAGAATATGCTTTTCAATTAAGAAGAAGCCTGTATTTATTGCAAATGAGACTCTCTTCTCCATATTTGCCTACGATCATTGATTTAGGGTATGAGAAGCAGTAATTTGCTTCTGTGCTTAATTCCCAGCTTGGGATATAATTGGAGGCAACCACAACATTTGACTAATGAGAACTTGATAGAAGTAGTAATCCACTGCTGCTTGCAGAAGGCTCAACCGGTGCCTGCCGAAGAATGGCTCTCTAGCTGTGGATGCAGGTGTGGTTCGCCGTGAGAGCCAACCGCTCACATTATTTCCATCAGTAAGTTATTTCCTAACCCTCTTTCTATGGGAAATTAATTATTTGAAAAAATAGTTATTTAAGTAATTTCGAAATTAAACATGCATTGAAGTTGGGGCAGGCATTGGGAGCATTAGGTTAAGTGGCCGCTTGGGACCCCCACATCCTCTATCAGTGTGCTGGTTGGAGTATCGGCTACTTCTTTTCTGATCTAGCTTTCTGCAAATTCACCTGGAGTACAGTAGATAATGGCTGAAGTACTTGAGTCCCCACCACACGGATGGACTTCCAGTCTCCCGGCTTCGGTTGGCGTGGCTCGACCCTAGCTATTGTGTCCATATGGGGAGTGCACCAGCAGATGGAAGATCTTTGCCTTTCAAACAAATAAGTAAGCACATAAATACATTTTTAAAATAATACATAAAGGTGGAGTTCTGACGCTTGAAGACCTATTCTTCTCACTTCATGTCTTAATTGAAATCTGTGCTAGGAGGTCAGACTTTCAAATCAAAAGAAACCATGAAGCCACCTTTGAGTTTTTTATCTTGTTATATATATATTTTTAAATTCCAATAATTTGCATAAGATCATTTGGAATTACCCATGTTGTTGGGTGTATCAGTAATTTGTCTCTTCTCGTTGGAAAGTATATTATTGTATGATCTTCCACCATGTGGTGCTAAGTTTTTCAGTTTTCTGTAAAATGGGTTTTCATTTCGTTTGGGCAAATATCCATGTGGGACTTCTAAGCCTTCTGGTAAGTTCACCTCTAACCTTGTTAGAAATGACCAAATTGTTTCCCCAAATGGCTTAAAGAAAGGCCTGCTAGCAGCATTTGTAAATTCTGGTCTTTTTACAACCTTGTCAGCACATTTATTTTTATTTTTATTTTTATTTTTATTTTTATTATTTTTTAATATTTGTTTATTTGAAGGGCAGAATTACAGAGAGAGGGACAGAGAGAGATCTTCCATCAGCTTATTCACTCCCCAAATGGCCACAATGGCCTGGGGCTGTGCAGGCAGAAGCCAGGAGCCTGGAACTTCATCCAGGTCTCCCACATGGGTAGCAGGGGCCCAGGTACTTGAGTCTTTTTCCCAGGAGCCTTAGCAAGGGGCTGCATTGGACATGGAGCAGCCAAAATACAACCAAGACTCATATGGTATGCCAGCATCGCAGGCGGCATTCCCAACACCTTTAAATATTACTTCCATTGAACTTTTCAATTTTGTATATGTGTAGTAGCTCATTATTTTCATTTTAGGTTGTACTTCGGTAATGACTGATAGTGTTGAACATGTTTATATGTGTTTATTTTTTATCCATGACTTAGAGAAGTTTGCTTCCTTAAGCCTTGAGCATTCTATATACTCTGCTTACAAGTTTTTTTATGTAATATGTAATTGAAAAGTATTTTCTCCCGATCTGTACTTGTCTGATCCTTTTTAAATAGTGTCTTTTTGAAAGTAGATGTTTTTACTTTTGTTGAGACAACAATTTTTTTTCTTTTATAGACTATACATTTGGTATTTTATTAATATAGATTCAAATCATAAAGTGCTTAGAAAATGATAGCGTTCAGTTTTTAATTTAGCTCTATGTTCTTTTTAGAGTTAATTTTTATATAGGGCACAAGGTATTGATTGTAGCTCAGTGCATGGCATAGGGAAAGCCAATTGTTTCAGCATTATTTGTAAAAGACAATCCCACTTCCACTGACTTGTCTTTGTTCCTTAGATAAAAATCAATTGGCCATGCATTTCTGGATTATTTCTGGACTCTATTCTGTCTGTGTCTGCTCTGTGTATAACAGAACACTTCTGTGAGAGCCACAGCTTTCCACGTCTGGACATCATTGTGAACCCTACTAACTCCTTCTATTTTAAGCTTATTTTTTCTCAGTCCTTTACCTTTCCATATAAAATTTGGAATGAATATAGCCGTGTCTCCAAGGACTTATACTAAAATGCTATTAGAATTGTGCTGAATCTATAGAGAAGTTTGGAGAGACTTGACGATAATGAGTCTTCTGTTCTATGATTAAATTCATACCTCATTTTAATTAGATCTTATTTTAACTATTACATTAGTAGTTTTTAAGAAAATCCACATACAGATTTTGCATGAGTTGTGTGACTTTTGTAAATAGGTATTTTAATATTTTGTGCTGTTGTGAATGATACTATTTTTATTGACATTTTAATTTTCCCATTGCTAGCATATAGAAATATTATTTTTCTGTATAAATTATGTATCATCTTGTCTTGCTAAACTTACTGATAACTCTATAACTTATTTGTAGGCTCTTTTGGATTCTCTTTGTAATCAATCATGTGATCTATGAAAGATGAGTTTTGCTTTCTTTTCAATTTGTATGACTTTTTTTTTTGTCTTGTTGCTGAGCTTTCCATGATCCTGAAATACAATATTTAATAGGATAGCGAGAGAGAATCTACTTCTCTCTTTGTGTGGTCTTGGAGGACAAGTATTCTATTTGTCACTGTGACATTTTGTTGAGGTACTTTTACTCCTAATTCCGTAAACCATGAATACATTTGATTTTGTCAGGCAACATTTCCAAACATATCAATGTAACCATATTTTCTGTTTAGTTCCTCTACTTTGTGAATGCCATGTTTTGATTTTTTTGAATGCTGGACCAGTCTTGCATCTAGGGGACAGTCTCTACTTGTGGTCATCACGCATTGTCTTTTCCATTTTGTTTGATTCAGTTTGTTATTACTGAGGCCTTTTGGCTTCATATTCATGAGTAACATCTTACAGTTTTCCTTTCTCCAGCTTTGGTGTCAGCAAAATGCTGGCCTCATAAAATACACTAGGAAGTGACAGTTCCTCTTTTGCATTTTGAAAGAAATTTCTCCCTGAAAACTTTGCTGAATCCATTCTGTCTTGGGTTTCTTTTTAAAGCTATTTAACCACAGAGCTAATATCATTCAAGTTATTTTTAATAAATATTTATTTATTTGAAAGGCAGAGGAAGAGAGAGAGAGAGAGAGAGAGAGAGAGAGAGAGAGAGAGACTCTCCCTATGCGTTGACCCCAAAAATGGTGGAATGGAATAGCTGGAACTGGGCCACGCCAAGTCCAGGCGTTAGGAACACCATCCTGTCCTTCCCTGTGGTGGCAGGAGTTCAAGTACTTGGACCATCCTCATTAACAAGAAGCTGGATCAGAAAAGCAGCACCTGGGACGTGAACCAGCACTCTGATACTGGGTGTACTGGGTGCTACTGTTGCAAGTGGCAGCTTCGCTTGCAGCACTGAGCCCTGGAGTCTATTCAAGTTATTTTTTCTTAAGTCATGTGTCTTCCAAGACGTTTTCCATCTTTCATGACATTTTCTAGACTCACATTAAAGCTTCTGGACACTGGAGGCTCTCTGTGTCCCTCTAATCTTGTCATCCGAGTGCAAGCAGCCCTCTCAACAGGACGGCTGGAGCTGATTGGCATCTGAAAGTACATTCCTTTCTGGGCAAGAAAAAACTCCCCTCTGGTGATGTATCCTTCTAGTGAGCAACCTTTGTTCCTGTTGTACCTTCTCAAACACCATCCCCAAAGCCCACAGAGCCACATACAGATCTATACATACGAGGGGTCTTCAAAACTTTTCAAAAATGCACTTTATGAAAGAACAATGTAGATGTTCTAAAATTTTTTGCACCAAAACAAGCCTATCTCCTAATTCCATCCTCCCATGAAGTTTTAGTGGTACCCTCATCCTTGTATTAATCCAGGAGTTTTCCTAATTCCCCCGACCTATGTTTCTCTCTCTCATCAGATAGTGACCCAACTTGCAACATCTGTTGTCTTGTTTTAAATATTAAGACAAGCAGAACACTGACTATGGTGCAAGTGGAGAGGTGCCCAGGACAAAAAGAGATTCTGTCTCTCTCAGGATGCTACAGACACAAGACAAACACTTGTGGGGACATAAGATTGAACCTCCCTAAAAATCTGTGGTCTGGATGTTATTGGTGCTTCATGGAGACCTGCCCCTTTGAATTTTGCTGATTATTTGAGAGCTCTGAAAATGCCCAGTGTTGCACAGTGTCCTATCAGAGTGTATCAGTGTGAAGAACTGGACAGAAAAACCATGGCTGTCTGACCAACCAAACCTTATGTCTTAGCTCCAGTCGATTCCATTTTCTGGGT
This sequence comes from Sylvilagus floridanus, assembly GCA_949820135.1. Classification (NCBI taxonomy): domain Eukaryota; kingdom Metazoa; phylum Chordata; class Mammalia; order Lagomorpha; family Leporidae; genus Sylvilagus; species Sylvilagus floridanus. Next base: position 40,955,815 of record OX463246.1, read on the forward strand.
TTCATAGCGAAGGACTTCTTGTTCTGCAGCCTGAACATCCAAGGTTAGGCTTCTGCCAGAACCGGTGCTTTGCAAAGGGGGACATCTTCTTCTTGTGTCCTTACATGGCAAAGGAAAAAAAATGGCCCCTCTTGCATTTTTGCCTCTCGGGCACTAATTCCATTTATATGGTTCTGCGCTCATGCCCTGGTCATCTGTCAGGGATTTAGCTCCCCAACGCCTTCCTACTAGGATTAGGGTTTGAACATATGAATTTTGGGGGCATAGACAGGCAGTCCATACGCCGTATAATCATTCTCATGGTTTTACGGGAATCGTGTTTTAAGCGCTAGGCGGGGCTTACGACCGTTAGCAGCATAGCTGTTTCTGATCTTGCCCTTCAGTGTCGCAGTATCCAACAATAAATTATGTAGGTGAGGACTGGTCTGCTGGCTGGTCTTTTTCTCTTTGGGATGTTCTGGAGTGCGCATATTTCTACCGCTTTGTTTTCATTCTTGAAAGCACAAGACCATGTAAAAAATGCATGTGTTTTAGGATAAAATTTAAAGATTCTCTCACTTATTTCCTAAGCTATTAACGAGCTGTTTGCTATTTTTGTGAGAAATTATTTTAGAGCCACTCAGAAGCAAGTGCAGGTGTTACTCTGAGCGAGACAACCGCTGTTATAATGCATGTACTGCATTAACCGTTCTGCTCTAAAATAGCGCTGAGGATTTAGAATTTTGATCAGCAGTTTCAGGAAGACAGCTAAGTGGATGAATCAAAGAGAAGGGGCACTATTTCTCGTCCAAGATTGGTGACTCAGTGTCAGGCAGCCAGGGGCTTTCTGTGATCTGACCTGAGGATGACCCCTTTTTATGGCGGAATAAGGTATTAGGAACGCCGTTCTCTCTGGAGCCGTAAAGCTGACTGGGGAAGACGGAGCCGGGCTTTGTCTGCAGCAGGACTGCTGCATTGCTGCGGCTTCTGCTCGCGTGTCCAGACCATGGGCATGCTAAGGGCGGCATTGCTGTCTGGGACAGCTTCTGTTCTGCCATGTCTTCACACCCTGGCCTTATTAAATTAGGGAACTGTTTATAATATCACTGTCTCAATTCAGATACACGTAACAACACAGCAAGTATATGCCACCCTTGAAAATCTCTATCGACCTTGCTGGAATGAACACTTATACTTTGAATGCTTGTGTACCTGTCATTTGACCTGGTATTTATGAATACATTCAGTTCTAGTAAAATAGTATTTCAAGTGCAAGCTCACACATTCACCATATTACTTTTAACTCAGTGCTTTTGCGTTTCTTCTTTGCTTCAGATCCAGGGGCTTAAAATATTTATGTTTGTCTGTTAAAGAGGTTATGCAGTTGTCCCAAGTAGATACTATGTGCTGGATAGCTTTCCATATTTACTTACAGCAGCTAATTAAGTAGATAATAAAATCCACCATTTCAAAAGAGCAACCCAAGGCTTAGAGGAGAAAAAACCTCTCAAGTGTCACAGAATTCACAAAAGGCAGCAACAGCATTGAAACATAAACACATCTTACTCTGATATTCTTGTTTATCTTACCAAAGGCTACGGCTCCTTCTGAGACTTGCTTTGCAGAAGAACAGCCTCCTCACCCATTCCCTTCCGTGCAGTCCCTGAAAGATAGATGCGTTCTGCAAGAGAAGTTTTTCTTCAACTTCTTAGTAATTACTTAGTGAGGCAACACAAAGGAAGTGGGGAGTAATAGAGATTGAAGAAATGTGGAAAAAATGTCGACACCATTGCATACATGTTACCAGTATCAGCGTTGGCTTGTCCATCATCAGATTGGTCTCTGCTCTCTTGTTTCGTCTGTCCCTGAACCCCTGAAGCTTTCTGTGATGTTGGGAGTGGATCTTGCTGAGCCTTTAACCTCTCTGGGACCTCTGCCTTCCCTCATCCTGTGTGCACGTGTGTGTGTGTGTGTGTGCGTGTGTAGGGAACTCCATAGACTTAACTTTTGGAAGAAATCTGGTTCTTCCTCAAAGGTGATGTTGGGGAGAACACTTGAGTGCCCTTTAATCATGTCCTTGGTCATGGCTAAGAACTTACAATGTGCTTGTAAAATTGATTCGAACATGTCAATGAGTACACTTCATAGGAGTGCAGCCACTGATACTAAGCATGTGTGTCACCGCTGAAAAGTCAAAAAAAGCACCTGACATGAGTGAGATGATTTCCACTTTTCTCCCAGCCACCATCTCATGACAAAGACCAGCTGGCGATCCACATCCTGAGAAGGTACGTCTAAAAAGTATGTCCCAATCCAGTTTCTATGCACAGCCTTTGCTTAAATCGAAGGCTCAATTAATCAGCTGATGAAAATTGGGCTGCTATTTGCTTTGTAAACTGCTGAGCAGTTTAACAGGATTGTAGAGAAAGACTCTTTATGACATTAAATGACCTTCCTAAAAGCCTATTTCTCTCCCAACTGCTCGTATTGGAATCAATTTCAGAAGTCATTCTCAACGAGCAGTCTATTAGCTTCCTAAATGCATTAACCACACGCCAGATGTCCATCTCGCACCAGTCTGCTGGCTGTCTCTCAATGACCCTTTCCATAGATGCTGCTACCCGGGCTCCTTCACTGAGACACAGTGTGCTGGCATGTGGGGCCGAGGAGAAGCAAGTCATCACCCAGCTGTAGGCCCAGGGGGCATTTCCATCCAAGTTACCGTGGTGACCAAAATAGAACTTTCCAGGATGCATTTAGAAGTGCTGTTTTCCCAGACCTTTCTGTGTTTTTCAAGTGTTTGGATCCAAATAGATTAGAAATAAATGTTAAAAAAAAAAGTCTACATCTTCAACAAGTCATGGACTATTATATAACTGTATTGAACTTTATTTTTTTTTAGTTTTTTTAAAATTATTTTATTTATTTGAAAGACACAATTATGGAGAGAGAGAGAGAGAGAGTATGAGAGAGAGAGAGAGAGAGAGAGAGAGAGAGAGAGAGAGAGAGAAAGGTCTTCTATCCTTCTATCCATTGGTTCTCTCCCCAAATGGCTGTAACTGCCAGATCAAACCCAGGAGCCAGGAGCTTCCTCTGGGTCTCTGACGTGGATGCAGAGGCCCAAGGACTTGGGTCATGCTCTTCTGCCCTCCCAGGTGGAGCAGCAAGGAACTGCATTGGAAGTAGAGCAGCCAGGACTGAACCAGTCTCCATATGGGGTGCCAGCGTCACAGGCAGCAACCTTAATCAGAACACCAAAACACCAGCCCTGAACTTTATTATTTTTTTTTAAAAAAAGGTTTTATTAAATCACAATATTCTGCATAAGAAATCTGGAAGTCTGGTTTTTCCATTTTATGATATAATCATCATCCACTCTCGGTAGGTCATTCCGAACAAAATGGAAGCTAATAATGAAGTGATTTCTTCTTTTGAACATGACATACTTTGTTTTGAAAAAGTCTATCTTAAGTGTTATTTCTCATCAGTGGAGTATCTCAATGCTGCAATCCTTCAACTAATTGAGCTCACAGAGTTTCACAGATGTCCATAAAAGGAACAAAGCAAATGACTGGTTTTCTTCTTCACATTGTCTTTTCTATATGCAAGTGAAAATAGACCCATTGTTCAATCAAGTTATTGGAATGATTCTAATTGACGATGGCATAAATATCTTCCAAATGATTTACAAAATATGTATGCAATAGTATAAACAGCACTTGAATAAATTAATAATCTGCTATCAAATATTTACTATAAAAATTATACAGTTAAGATGCTCTGAAAAATATTCAACGCAATATTGAAAATGCTGGGCCGGCGCCGTGGCTCAACAGGCTAATCCTCCGCCTTGCGGCGCCGGCACACCGGGTTCTAGTCCCGGTCGGGGCACCAGATTCTGTCCCGGTTGCCCCTCTTCCAGGCCAGCCCTCTGCTGTGGCCCAGGAGTGCAGTGGAGGATGGCCCAGGTGCTTGGGCCCTGCACCCCATGGGGAGACCAGGAAAAGCACCTAGCTCCTGGCTCCTGCCATCGGACGAGCGCGGTGCGCTGGCCGCAGCGCGCAGACCGCGGCGGCCATTGGAGGGTGAACCAACGGCAAAGGAAGACCTTTCTCTCTGTCTCTCTCTCTCACTGTCCACTCTGCCTGTAAAAAAAAAAAAAAAAAAAAAAAAAAAAAAAAAAAAAAGATTTACTTATTTATAAAAAAAAAAAAAATATTGAAAATGCTTTATTTGTACATTTGTCATTGTTTCATCTCTAAGAAAAAGCAGGGATTTCAGGAAATAATTGTTTTGTGGAAACAAATGTGGGGACTTCAAAAAGTCCAAGGAAGTGGAATTAAAATGTAAACATTTTGGTGCAAATTGTTTTTGAAATCCATAAATTTATTTTTGTAGTCTGCCTATTCCATGAACTCTTTGGAGATTCCTCTACACAGGAAGAACCTTCATAAAGGCCAAGGTAGCCATCAACAAATAGTGACAATGAAACATTCACAAAATACAGTGTAATAAACATAATGAACCATTTTTAAAAGATTTTTTAATTTATTTATTTGACAGGTAGAGTTACAGAGAGAGAGAGAGAGAGAGAGAGAGAGAGAGAGAGAGAGCGCGAGCTTCCTTCTGTTGGTTCATTCCCAAAATGGCCACTACTGCCGGCGCTGCACCGATCTGAGGCCAATCCGAAGCCAGGAGCCAGGTGCTTCCTCCTGGTCTTGCATGTAGGTGCAGGGCCCAAGCACTTGGGCCATCCTCCACTGCTCTCCTGGGCCACAGCAGAGAGCTGGCCTGGAAGAGGAGCAGCCGGGACTAGAACCCAGTGCCCATATGGGATGCTGGCACTATAGGCAGAGGGTCAGCCAAGTGAGCCATGGCGCCAGGCCCAAACCATTTTTAATATCAGATGATAAATGTAACTTTTTTATGTCAGAGAAATTTGTTTCGCATATATTGGTCTACTAGCATGTAAAAGTTAATGATGGTATTTTTTGGGTGACATGGAGTGAAACTGCACTGTGTAGCTGACTGTAATTAATTTAGTTGGATCTTTCTAGATCCACGGATAAAGGCTTCAGTGGTCTTTTCTTCTAGTCACTGTTCATGTCCACTCTGGCATTGGTCAAGGTTTCTTAAAGGTAAAGATGAAAACTTCAGAACTTATTCAGGAGAATTTAAATATCTGAATGGATTCTTCTTCAACAACAACAGTAAAAAGTCAATCAAAAACTGTAAGATTATTGAAACAAGCATATTAACCAGGGTTGTCCAGGTAAGTAGAACTCTCTCTCCAGATACAGATTCCTTATGGGAATGGCATAGGCCACTGTGGCAGCTGAGAAGTCCCAACAGTGAGCAAGCTCATGGTGTGACCCAGGCTGAGCATGAAGGGCTGGGAGCCAGAGGAGGCAGGTGACACTAGGATCTCCAGCTCATGCAGACACCGACTTTGTGCTTCCTGCTCCATCAACAGAGGGGCACATGCTACAGCCCTCACTGCTAACAGTCAATCTTACTCAGTCTACTGACCCAAATGCCAGTCCTGTTGAGAAATACTCTCAGCGTCACACACACCCTGTCTCTAATTTATCTAACTGGCAGAATGGTTTTGGACAACCTGTTTCTCTTTTTTTGCTTTCCTTGTACCCACCTTTGGTCAGGTTCCTCAGAGGCAGAGTGTGAGATGGAACCATTGAATTCCATGCTTCACTAAGGAAGAATAAGCAGAAATGGGATGATGACATTGGGTTCTAGAGAGATATGGATGTGCCTGGATTCAGCACTCTGGCTCAGTGTGGTCGCCTAGAGTGTTCTGGACCATAAGCCACATACTGAGTGCTACATCCTTGAGCCAAGGAAGTCAGATGTCAGTATATGAACTGTGTGCTGAGTACAACCTCCAAGAATGACAGCTTTCATTTCACCAAAGAAGGAGGCATTGCCAAGCCTTGAGAAACCAACATTAGCAGCAGCTTCACTGAGGGCACCTGCTGGTGCGCCAATGGCATCCACTGCAGTCTTGCTGATAGCGATCCTCACTCTCCACCTTGTAGTAGAGGAAATGCTATTTCTGTCTTGTTTGTAACAAGCTTTTAGTTCCTTGAAGACAAATGAAGTGAAATGTCTCTCTTTGCAGTTCTCAAAATACCTAAGCCAGCTCCCAATATGCTATAATTTTGGACAGAACTTTGGTATAGGTTGCCAAGATTTAATTGCTAACTGGATGGGAATCCAAAGTCCTTTTCCATCTCAATATAGAGCAGACCATTAATATTCATGGAGAAACTTAGGGAAGTTCAGAAATGGGTGAATTTGCTAACATGGATGTAACCAGAGTTACCAAGATATGTGATTATCTACAAACAAAGGCATGGGCTAACCAGGCTTCCCAACTGCTATGTGACTTGCTTCTATATAATAGGCTCAGGTGTAATATTCACATCAGGGCCTCAACAGAATGTTATATTTCTACACATTTTGAGTTTCAGGATACTCATAGAGTCTGCACTGGGAATATTAAATCTGTGGATGCCATGTGCTTGGTAGGCCCACATGTTGAATTAATGAGTAACACATGAAGTTGCAGCATGCATCATAAAGACATCTTAGAGATGCTGAAAGAGCAGCAAGTTGAGGATTGGGAAGAAAATCTGAGAACAGCTCTGCTTCACCACTGCTCCCATTTGGTGATTTTACCCAGTCTCACTACATCATTTGCCACCCCACCTTCGCCACAGTGCCACTAGTTTAAATATTCTTCTTAGGTTACTCACCTAGGTTATGTACTAAGTATCTAAACACATCTCTCAATCTTCTCTACAAACCCGGGTATCCTACAGTTTTTCCCATCCAAGCTTCTGGCAAGTCTAATCCAAAATTCTCATACCACAAAGCATGTATATTAGTTTGTTTTCTGAAAGTATAAAAAATTATCTGAGGCTGAATGTTTTATAAAGAAAAGAAATTTGCTGGTGCCGCGGCTTACTACGCTAATCCTCTGCCTGCCGTGCCGGTAGCCCAGGTTCTAGTCTCAGTTGGGGTGCCGGATTCTGGCCTTGTCCAGTCCAGCTCTCTGCTGTGGCCAGAGAAGGCAGTGGAGGATGGCCCAAGTGCTTGGACCCTGCATCTGCATGGGAGACCAGGAAGAAACACCTGGCTCCTGGCTTTGGATTGGCGCAGCGTGCTGGCCATAGCAACCATTTGGGGGGTGAACCAACGGAAGGAAAACATTTCTATCTGTCTCTCTCATTGTCTAACTCTGCCTGGGAAACACCCTCAAGTCGGGTCCAGATCAGAGCAGCTTGGAATCATCTCTGAGTATTTGATTCTTAGGGAGATCGTGCAGATGTCACTTTCAGAACATACCCAGACTCCAACCATATTTACATCAATGTCCTCTCCATGATCCAAGCTTTCATTGTCTCATGTTTTCACAGCAACCTCCCTGCTCTTACCCTACTTTCCTTATTAACTCTTCTCACAATTTTTTCAAAACGGTCCCCAGAATAGGGACTTGGTTAAAATTTCCTTTTGGTTGAAATGTCCTTTCTCTTTTCATTTACTTGATTAGTTTACTCATATACCCACTGATTAATCCTACTTTTAACTAAGTTTATTCATTGTCTTCTATTCCAGTTACTGAAAGCTCATTAAAGAATGAAACAAATTCTTCCTTAGTGGAATTCATTCTGCCTCATTCACCATACATGTTTATCTCTGTTTTAAAGATCAGCCACCCAGACTTCTTCATTTGCAAAAGTTTCTCAAAATACTTGATTGCTTGGCTTTAGCATTTCCAAGACACATTTACTAACATTCCTCAGGGACAAAACACTTTGATAATTTGAAGGTGTGTAAATATCTCACCATCCAAGGACTTAAAACCAGTTGTTTTCAGAAAGTGAACATTAATATTTAAATATCTGATTTAACATGTACTCCTTAGTTACTAATTATATGGCATGCATTGTGCCGGATGGAAGGAAATGCACTTAATTTAACCAAGAAAGCAAGTTATTTATACAACTGAAATTACAAACTACCAATGAAAGACAATTAAGAGAACATCAAAGACATGGAAAGATATCCTATGTTCATGGATTGGAAGAATTAATTTTTAAAAAGACCACACTACCCAAAGTGATTCACTTCAAAAAACCAATGACATGCTTCACATAAATTTTCAAAAATTTTCAAATTACTATAAAACCCCATGGGTTGTCAAAAAATCTCAAGCAAAAAGACTAAACCTTGAGGAGTAACAATATGTAGTCTCAATATATGCTACAAAGCTATAGAAGCCAAAACAATCCTGACATAAAAATTGTCACCTAGAAACTAATCCACACAATTAAAACAAACTGGCCTTATACAAAGCTGACAGCAACACATTGGAGAAAAGATTGTTACTTGGATGATAGTAGTGAGAAAATTGGATATCTGTAAGTAGAAGAGTGGTCTTAACTCTCTCTTTCTCTCCATAAGTAAACATAACTGAAAGTAAATAAAATACCCAAACATCAGAATTAAAACTATAAAACTACTGGAAGAAAATATAGGGGAAACACTTTGAAACATCAATATAGGCAAATAATTGAAATTAGCATGTCAAAGAGATACTTTCACTTTCATATTTATTACAGTGTAATTCACAATAGTGAAGTTTTGAATCAGTTGAGATGGCCATGAACATATGATTGGACAGATAAAATGTGATGTATGTAAACAATGCATATTATTCAGCCAAAAAGTGAATGGAATCCTGTCACTTGTGGCCATGTGGATGGAATTGGTGGACAGTATACAAAGTGAAATAAAAGAGACACAGAAGGACCATTACGACATGGGAATGTTTCTGCTTGTAGGAGAAGCCTAAAGAGGTTGATTTAACACAGAATGGGTTACCACAGGTTAAAAAGGTAGGAAGAAAGGCAGATTGGGGGAGGTTAAACAAAGATACCAAAATACAGCTATATATGAGGAATAAAATGTAATATTTTGTAGCACAGTAGGGTGACTCTAGGTCACAACAATTTATTATATATTTCATTTCAAAAAACAGAAGGCAGGAACTTGTAAGTTTCTAACACAAAGAAATGATAAATATTTAAGGACATGAAAGTGCTGAGTACCCAGGATTGTTCATTTCATGTCTTATATGTATATTGAATATCACACTATACTTTATAAGTATGTACAATTATATGTCAGAAAGTAAAGCTTTAAGCAGTATTCAAATATGAAGATATCTTCCCAGTGGAGACTTGTACACAATGCTTCTTAGTTCATTCTGGCAACAATCATATACTAAATTCTTACTCTAATCCCAGTTCTTATAGGTGCTGTGATAGGATTGATAAACAAAACAGCCAATGCTCTTTGTCAAGGAGCATGCACTCTAGCGAGCTACAGTGACAAATCTTTTCAAACGAAAGCCTCAAATTTAAAGAAAAGACATGAAGTTTGAAGTCACAGTATGAATGGAATTGGAGTAAATATACTCTGTTCATTACAGCAATTTGTGCAATAAGATAAAATATATTTTACTGCTATAAAATTGTTAATGTTTTCCTTTTAGCACATTAAGTCTGCAGGTCATTTAGAACAGAGGTTTTATCTTCCAGATATGATCATCGCTCTTTGCACACTGGAAATGTTCAGAATGCTTGGTAAATGAAGGAAGAGAAGAGTAAGATGTGGTTTTTGCCTCCAAGAAGAGCTGCTATTCAGTTTCCTTTATAGAAGACAAGTAAATGATACAGGTAGACACTAATTAAGAGGGTCAAGGACTGGCGCTGTGGTGCAGTGGGCTAAGTCACCATCTGCGATGCAGGTGTCCCATACCAGAGTGCCAGTTTGAGGTTCAGCTGCTCTGCTTCCAATCCAAGAAGGTGATTTAAGAACCTGGGCCCTGCCACCCAAGTGGGAGACCAGGGTAGAGCTGCAGGCTCCTGGCTTCAGCCTGGCCCAGGCCTGGCTGCTGGGGTCTTTTGGGGAAGGAACTAACAGATGGAAAATGTGTGTGTGTGTGTGTGTGTGTGTGTGTGTGTGTGTGATTTCCACGTGTCACTCCACCTTTCGAATACATAAATAAATCCTTTTTTAAGGTAAGGGAATCAGTTTCATGTGAACTATCCGCAATGATCAGAATGTACCTCCACCCCAGATTCAGACTCCAAAACCTGATCTCCAAGGTCATTGCATCATGATGTGGGGCTTTGATGTAAGCCTCAGGAAAGGAGTCAGTGCTCCTCTGAAACAGATCCCAGGAGGCTGCCTTTCCCTTCCACTATGGAGGACACAGCTCAAAGGACCCACCTGAGTAACAGGAGGCAGCCCTGACCAGACAGGAAATATACCAACTGAAAGGACACCAAAACACACCAAACACCAGAGTGAGGAAAAGTTTACTGTTGGCCAACAAGGCTGCCGCTCGGTTCATAAGAGAAACAGCGGCCTGCACTAGAACCTGTCTTACATAGCTTAGCAGAAATGAGGACGGAAGAACATCAAATTCCATTGGGTGGGGTAAAGCAATGTGTATGGATGCGCCATTTGGTCACCTGATTTCTGGAGAAATTTATCTTGGAAAAACTGAAGCTTATTGTACAAGATGGCAGCTGGACCAGAGCCTAAGATGGCACATGAGGCTTATGATGGTGCCTCAGGGAAGATGGTGCCAGTTTCACTAACATTCGCCATTTTTGTTTTTTATTTTTTTTTTTTTATTTTTTTTTTTTTACAGGCAGAGTGGACAGTGAGAGAGAGAGACAGAGAGAAAGGTCTTCCTTTTGCCGTTGGTTCACCCTCCAATGGCCGCCGTGGCCGGCGCACCGCGCTCATCCGATGGCAGGAGCCAGGAGCCAGGTGCTTTTCCTGGTCTCCCCATGGGGTGCAGGGCCCAAGCACCTGGGCCATCCTCCACTGCACTCCCGGGCCACAGCAGAGGGCTGGCCTGGAAGAGGGGCAACCGGGACAGAATCCGGTGCCCCGACCGGGGCTAGAACCCGGTGTGCCGGCGCCGCAAGGCGGAGGATTAGCCTGTTGAGCCACGGCGCCGGCCCATTTTTGTTTTTTATAAAGCAAGTGTTGTATAGGATTACACTGGCCCCCAAAGCCCACGAGGGGTGGACAGATGATGATTAATCTTCTGAAGCCACTTCCTGCTGGCAGGGGGCAATGAGTTACTTTCTGCTGGCATGGGGTGCCATCTCAAGCCACGATCACTTGTGTAGGGAGCTGGTATGTCCCTGTAGTAACATTTGGTTGATCGCCTGGTTGGTGAAGGCTTTGGTTCCTTCCATTATCACTTCCTGTAAACATTTAAACAGAAAGGTAGTATAAAAGCCAAGGTGAGAATAGCAGGCAATGGTCCTAGGAGGGGCATGAACCAAGTGATAAGAATGCTCTGAGAGGAGGGACTCTGGAGCCTAAAGAAAATTGTTTAATAGATGGCGACAGTTTGTTGGAGTGTTTCAACATTTTGCTCTACCTGGCCCTATCTATTAACATAATAGCAACATTGTTCTCTCAGAAAGAAAAATGCAAGTTCCCCCCTTTTTAGTTGTTCTAAAGTCCAGAGCTCACCTATTCTGTAGCACTACACTTGCTAGTGAGGTGATCTGATTTTGAAGGCCATGAATAGCATCTGCCAAAGTCTCAATGAGTCTGGTGACCTCTTCTTGTAATTGTTGGAATTGTTCTTGGAGCCTGTTAATAGAGACAACATTGTGGCCCAGAGAAGTTCCCAAGATCACCACCAAAGAGGGGGAAGCTGCAAAGTTGATTCCAATCAAGACTGGGAGAAAGATTGCTCTTGTGAGTAGAGGGATTAGTCTGGAAAAGGAACTCTGAGTAGTCATACAATGTTAGGTGGGGGGAAGGATCACTAATACACATGGACTGGACACAGAACTGCTCATCCAGGTGTATAAGGTATAATTACAAATAAATGAGGTCCCAGATGGGCTTAGAAAAAGAAGTGGTGGAGGTGACGGTCATATTGACAACACAGGGAATTATATGGCATCAGCTCATTGGTTTGTTCTGTTATGTTGGTAACCCAACACATTGCAGCTTGTCCTCCAGAATGTAGAGAAGGATGACTGATGATTTTCTGAGGACTGGGGTTACAGGAGTTTGTAGAAGCAGAAACATTAGTGAGTAGAGTAGCCATAATGGGAGGTTCCCTAAGGGGAATGCATACAGAACATTGTTGTTGGTAAAAGGCAGAAGGTAAAGTAGAATTGGGTAGCTGATAAAGTAGGATGGGAGACAGATCAAAGAGTTGTAAACATGTTAAGGGAGGTTTTTTGGGGTTAATTTGTTGGGACAGGTGTTTAGAGGACTCCCTTACTATATCAACCACCATATGTATAGGAGCTATTGGGAGCTGAATGTAGGCCCTGATAATTTTTATGGTTCCATGGGGCTTGTGCATATTGGAGCCCTTATACAAAGTGATGGATCCCTCAACTCCATTTTGCCAAACCTGAAGGTAGTGGTCAGTTATCGTGAAAATCAAGAGAGGTTGGGCCCAGTGATTTTTGTGTGCCTCATCTTGTGGCAAGACCTTAGAGAGTTGTTTTCTTGGGAAGCCATAACTATTGTTTATATAGTAGTACTTAATGGACCATGGTGAGGGGCTGGCGCTGTGGTGCAGTGTGTTATTGCCCTGTCCTGAAGTGTGGGTATCCCATGTAGGCACTGGTTCTAGTCCTGGCTGCCCCTCTTTAGATCCAGATCTCTGCTATGGCCTGGGGAAGCAGTACAAGATGGTGCAAGTCCTTGGGCCCCTGTACCTGCGTGGGAGACCTGGAAGAAGCTCCTGGCTCCTGGCTTCGGATCGGAGCAGCTCCAACCATTGCAGCCATCTGGAGAGCAAACCAACTTATTGAAGACCTCTCGCTCTCTCTCTCTCTCTCTCTCTCTCTCTCTCTGCCTCTCCTCTTTCTGTGTAACTCTGACTTTTGAATAAATAAATCTTTTAAAAAAAAAGGACCATGGTGAGCAACCTTTCCAGTCAGCATGTTACATGATCCTATGTTATCCTTGGTTAGGCAGACATCAGATGGATGTCTTTCCAGCTGAGATAAAGTGTATTTAGTCCAGTCAAAAATAATTATGTGAGCATGCCTAAACAAAATTGAAGTACAGAGTAATAGGGCCTGTACAGCCCGTGATGGGGAAGAAGGTAGAATTAAATAATTCAACAGGAGTGGGAAATGGTATAAATCTGAAATTGCCATGCATAACATATTCTTGGGGCTAGCATGGATGCAGCACAAAAGAGAAGAAGAGATGAGATCATTGGGAAATTCATCACGGTGTATGGATCAGGGAGTGAGACAATAAGAGGATGTATGGAAAAATATAGATCTTAGGGGAGTGAAGTCTGAGAAGGTTCCTTGGAGGTTTAAATCTTCAATATCTGAAAGGAGTGGAGAGGGGTGGATGGGTGAGTTTTTAATATTATTCCCACAGAAGTTGTAGGAAGAGTTGGTAGTGATGTAAGAGGATCAGTATTTAATCACTGTTGGAAATGGTGGGTGGTTGGGTGGTCACCATTTCTCTGAGGTAGGTTCACCAAGGGTGGAAGGGTGTGAATTTTCAGGCACCATTGGTAGTGGAGCTCGAACCTGGGAAAACTTGGCTGTGAGTGGCCCTGTGGGAGTAACTGTATAATGAGGAGGAGAGGCAACAATTTAGTTGAGAAAAGTAGACCCAATGAGGGATCCATTGTGGCTGTAGGAATAGTGAGAATAACCCATTAAGGTCTGGTCCTGTAGCTTGGTGGAAGTAGAGGGCAAGGAGAGGTGTGAAGAGGACAGGAAGACATTGTCTCCTACTGTGATAGGAGGGAAACTGTCTGATATATATAAGTTGGACTTATATTTCCATAATGCTGCTCAGAGATATCTTTTTTAAATTTATTTGACAGGTAGAGTTATAGACAGAGAGATTTCAGAGGGAAAGGTCTTCCTTCCGTTGGTTCACCCCCCAAACAGCCACCACGGCTGGGGCTGTGCTGATCCAAAGCCAGGAGGCAGGTGCTTCTTCCTGGTCTCCCACGCAGGTGCAGGGGCCCAAGCACTTGGGTCATCCTCCACTGCCCTCCTGGGCCACAGCAGAGAGCTGGACTGGAAAAGGAGAAACTGGGACTAAAACCCGGCACCCATATGGGATGCTGGAGCTGCAGGCAGAGGATTAACCAAGAGAGCTATGGTGCTGGCCTGTATATCTGGGGAGAGACAAGAGTAGATAGGGTGGCAAGAGTTAGGATTGTCAGTATATGGCCAGAGGAACTAGGGGGCACCCATACATTAGTTCCAAAGGTGAAAGTTTGAGAGACCTTTTTGGAAAGGAGGTTGTTGGAGTAGGGCTAGTGGAAATAGTTTAGTCCAGTCTATGTGAATCTCAAGGGAGAGTTGCCCTTTTGATTCCTTGATGGTAGATGGAGCTACTATCTGTAAACCATACTGGGGCAAGGTCAATTAGGGGATCTTCTTGCATGTTTGAGGGATGAGGTGATGGGTGTGCAACGGTCTCAATATAGTAGTGAGAAAGAGCCATGTGATCTAGAGATGGCAAGGAAGGCAGGATAAGAGTAGCTGGGTTGAGGGGTGGACAGGGTTTAAAAGTGAGTGCAGGGTCCTCAATTAATGCCATCTGAAGGCCAGAATGCAGGATGGTGGAAGATACTGTGGCCATTATAATTTAGAAGCTCTGACAGGTGATGAGAGGAGAGAATAGTAAGTGGTGACCTGAAAGCTAATTTCTTTGACTCCTGTATGAGTACCACTGCTGAGGCTAGCACCTGTAAACAAGGTGCCCAAACCTTGACTGTAGGATCTAGTGTTTTGAGAGGTAGGATACAGGGGCAAAAGAAGGACCAATATGATGGCTGAGAACCCCCAAGACTGTTCCTTGGTCTTCATTGACATACATGAGAAAGGGCCATGGTTAAGTGTAAGGCAGGGGCCTGTAGAATAACCTATTGAAGTTTATGATATTGGGAAGTGACTGGGGTTATTAGAGGCTCTTAGAAGGATCCCTTGGTGGCTTCATAGAGTGGCCAGGCTAGAAGAGAGAAGTTTGGAATCTGTGAACATATGTATCCTGCTAGGCCTAGAAAGGAAAGGATTTCTTCTTTGGTAGAAGGAGATGGGAGGTTATCTATGAGACAATTCTTGTACACAGTGACAGCCTTTTGAATGGGAGCGAGATGTATGCTGAGATAGGTTACCAAGGATAAGGAAAATCGTGCCTTGATGAAGGATACCTGGTAACCCTTGACTTTTAGGAAGTTAAGAATGGTAGCAGTCTGCTGCTTGGCTATTTATTTTTGAAGGGCTACAAAGGAGTTAATCAATATACTGAAGAAGGAAAGTGGAAGATAAATCAAGAGTACTTTGATCATTGGCAAGGGTTTGACCAAACAAATGGGGGCTTTCTCTGAACCCTTGTGGGAGAGTGGTCCAGGTTAATTGAGTGCAGACACAGGAATCAGGATCAATCCATATGAAAGCAAACAGATCTTGAGAGGAGGAATGTAGCTGGATAGTGAAGAATGCATCTTTAAGGTCTAGAACCAAAAAGTGAGAAGTGGAACCAGGGATAGAGGAGAGGAGTGTATATGGGTTGGGTAGTTCTGGATATATGGATACCACTATAGAGGTGGTAAGACTCAGGTCTTGGACTAGGCAGAATGATCCATTAGGTTTTCTCTTACTGCCAGGATGGGAGTATTATAAGGGGAGTTGGTTTTATGCAATAAACCATGAAGGAGGAATTTAGTAATGATAGGCTTTAACCCCCAAAGCCTGGAGAGGGGTAAGAGACACTGAAGCTGAGTAGAAAATGTTGAAGAGTCCTGAACTGTAATCTGTACTGGAGAATGATGAGCCTCTATTGTGGGGTGATTGGTGCCCCATGTCCATAGGTTGACAGTGAATAGGGGGCCCAAGGAAGGCAAGCAGTTCAGCTGGAATTATCATGAGAGAGCAGTAATAAAAAGGGAGTTGAAGCCAATCAAGAGGATGGGAGCAATAGACAGAGGGTTAAAAACACCTGATCCCAAAATTGAAAGAATATGTCTCTTCCCAGGAGGGGAGTGGGACATTGAGGAATAATGAAAAAAGAGTGAGAAAAGGGCATCTTATTAATTATGCAGGGCAGGTTGGGAGTCTGCAAGGGTCTGTAAGGCTTTCCTTCCACCCCAGTTATGGACGTTGAAGCTACGGAGGTGTGCCCCGAATACTGAGCAAGGACTCAGTAAGGGTAAAGACTAGGAAGGTTGCCTCTGTGTCAATAAGGAAAGAAATTGGCCTACCTGCTACCATCATAATTACCCTGGCTCTCAAAGAGTATGTGTGTAGTGGGGTGGTGGGATACTGGGCTCCTTCAGTCCTCAGTAGCCAGCCCTAGAAAATAAACCTGGGGCATAAGTGGGCTGGATAACCTACTGACTCGAAGGACAAAGGTCAGTCCACTCCCCAGTGGCCCTTTTGATGACATCTAGGACAAGGATCCGATTGGTCCTGAGGGTTGGAACATAGTTTGGCCCAATGACCTGTTGACCACATTTAAAACATGGACCCAGAGGACTCCTGTGGTTAGTGGGGATACCGGAGGTAGCAGGCTGCTGTAAAGCTTTGGCCAGCATTTGGAATTTTGCCTTTTGGGCTCTCATCCCTTCCGTTGTATAACTTAAAGGCCACCTCTAGAATTTCTGCCTGTGGAGTTAATAAGGCCCCTCTTGAGCCGCTTTAACTTTGGCTCGATATCAGGGAAACTCTGGGCAAAGAAATGGCTCCTGTGGAGATTCTGGGTCTAGATTGGTGTATTGCAGAAGGGTCTATATCAGACGCTGTAGAAAGGTGAAAGAGTTTTCTCTTTAATTTTGAATAACTTCTAGACCCAGGAGATTCTGGGTCTAGATTGGTGTATTGGAGAAGGGTCTGTATCAGATGCTGTAGAAAGGTGAAAGAGTTTTCTCTTTTATCTTGAATAACTTCTCCCAGTTTATCATAATTTACAGACAATCTGGTGGATTTTTTAAGGCCAGCTAATAAACAGGCGATAAAAAGATTTCTAGCCATTATGCCATTGAGATAGTTGTAGTTCCAACTGGGGTCATGTTCCTGGACTGTGTTTACACCTATGGAATGATCAGGGTCTGTTTGAAGGGTCTCATCAGCATGGAGATGGGCCTATTCCCATAATCATCTTCACTCCTTCAGAAAGAGGGTATTGGAGAGGGTCAGAATGATACCGTGTAAGGTCAGATCATGGGACTGGGTTAAATATCAAAACTCTTTCATGTACGATGCTGGATTCGAGGTCAGTTATTGTTAAATTTGTGAGAGATCAGCAAGCGAGAAAGTAACGTAGACCCTGACTACGCCTTCTGCTCCTGCCACCTCTCAGAGTGGCAACATGGAAGCAGGCTCCCTAGCTGTCACAAGAGTAAGTGACTCAGGGACTGGGCACAGGAGGGGGGCATCAAGGGCTTGAGTGGTGGTGGTAGGGTGGGAACAGTATGCTGGCTCAGCAGAATGGAGGAGGGCAGAAGTTGAAGAGATGACTGGATTTGAGATAAGGAAGGGGGAGCAGAGGGAACAGAAATGGACAAAGGCTGGTTTTGAGATAAGGTCAAGCAGGAAACTGGGCACACAGAAATGGATGCTGCCTCCTGGAATTTCTGGGCAGGAGGGGGAGGTGCTGACCACACAGTGAGAGCCAGAGCAGCTGGTGGGCTTTGAGGTTGTTGAATGGGAGGTGACCGTGCCAGGGCCTGAGCAGGGGCTGAGCTAGTGCCTGTGGTGGGGAGTGGTAAAGTGGGGGCTCATTTGCAGGACTGAATGTAGAACAAAGGGGTTTGTGCTCTGGCTCTGAGTCTTTCGTGGGAGCCTTAGTGGCCATGAGGACCTGAACTGGGGACCGTGAGGAACTTGAACACAGGGAATCTCCTTCCACTTTCCCAAACGCTCGCAGAAGTGGTAGAGTCCCCATAATGGGGTCAAATGTGCCGTTCAGCAGCCATTCAGATTGGTTGTTGACAATCATACATGGGCAGTGCCTGATTACAAAAAAAGATGAGGTGATGACATTTGGGAGGAACAAGTTTATCTAGGAGACAACTAAGGAGAGAGTCAGACAGACATGGGATGAGAAAGCTTCCAGAGCAACCCGTCAAAGTTGGACCGGTGGACAGCCTGAGATCCTGGGAGTGAGGGTGCAGTGGGTGGGGGTTGTCACCTGTGCCCACTGGAGCCCAGGCCGTAAAGCCCGTAGAAGGGAAGCAGAGGCTGAGTCATCACCCAGACTTGCTATTGCTGAGGCATAAAGCCCGTGGGAGTTGTGGAGTCTGGTGCCAGGACTTTGAAGAGAAACAGAGTGGAACCACAAGCCGAGGCAGAGGTCACAGCGAGAATTCCCTCTTCCCCACCTCACCTCAGGGTTTTGGAGGACTGGTGTGTGGGTGGAAACCACGGAGTGTTCAATGGCAGAGAAGAAGGTCCAGGGGTGGTTTTGTGGATGATAGGAATCCCGGATCCCAAAGCAGCTCATATCCTCGAAGGTCAACAAGAGAGCCTGGATCCAAGTCGTGGCATCAGTGAAAGGCCACCAGAAAACACACCAAACGCCAGAGTACAGGAAAGGGTGATTGTCAGACGCCAGAGTACAGGAAAGGGTGATTGTCAGACGCCAAGGCTGCCTCTCCACGCACAGGAGACGCAGCAGCCTGCACTACAATGGGTCTTATATACCTTAGCAGAGATAAGGCAGTAAGAACAGCAAATCCCACTGGGTGGGTGCAGCGCATGTGGTTGGGCCATGTGTCACCTGGTTTCTGGTAAACCAGGCTGGGCTAAGGAGAATGAAACTTATCTCAGAGAAACTGATCTCTGAGAAACAGAGTCAAAGATGGCGCTCAAGGCTTAAGATGGAGGCTCAGATAAGATGGTGCTGGTTTCACTAACACCCATGGCTGTGTCCGTGGACTTAGCATCCAGGACTGTGAGCGTACGTCTGTATTGCCTGTAAGCCACCCAGTTTATGGAATTTCTCAATGGCCTGCAACAGTGCTCTTACCACATTTGATTTTTACAAGATGATAGGACTACTGGCAAGAACAAATGTGAATAATGCATTATCTACAGTAAGATGAAAGTTAAGGGAGTGTACACAGTACAGCAACAGAAAATAGTTGTGTGTGTGCCTGAGAAACAGCAAGAGTGAGAGAGCAAAGAAGAGAGAGAAGCCTCACAGAGATGATAATATTCTTTGAAGATGAGAACGAATTTTAGGAGGAAGAACATGCGTTGTCCTCAAAGGTCAGAATCAAAGGCACATTTTCCTGAGAGTCATGGAAACTTCCCATGGCTGA
This sequence comes from Sylvilagus floridanus, assembly GCA_949820135.1. Taxonomy (NCBI): domain Eukaryota; kingdom Metazoa; phylum Chordata; class Mammalia; order Lagomorpha; family Leporidae; genus Sylvilagus; species Sylvilagus floridanus. Next base: position 40,975,184 of record OX463246.1, read on the forward strand.
ATCACGAAGTTACCATTACAGTTGACATCAGCATTGTAATCAAGGCTCCAGAATAATTTTGGGGTTTGCCTTCTTCTGTAACTCAATGTAAGAAAAGTCTACCTGGATTCCTTTGCAGATTTTCCCCATCTCTTACTTTCTCTGAAACTAGGGTTTAGGGATAGAAAGAAAAATCTTGTGTTCACTGTTCACTCCCCATATCGCTGCAGCAGCCAGGGCTGGACCAGATCTAATCCAGGGGCCAGTGACTCCATCCAGGTCTTCCATATGGATGGCAGGGGTTCAAGTACTTGGAACATGATCCACTGCCTCCCAGGCACATTAGCAGGTAGCCAGACCAGAAGCAGAGCATCCAGGACTACAAACTCTGATATGGGATGCCTTTGTAGCAAGCAGTGCCTTAACCTTCTGCACCGTAACTCTGACCCTATTTTCAATTTTTCAAAGGTGAATCTATAGTTCTTAAAAACTTGAGACCATAAAGCAATGAACAGCACTGTTTTAGGAAATATGAATGGGAAACCTCACTCAGCGCCCTTGAGGTCTACCCTCACCCATCCATGCTTCCATCCATCAGATGAAAAGTCTTTCTCTTGTGCTGGAAAATAATCACAGTGCAAACTGGGTGGTGACTCACTTCCCTGTCTGTCAAATGGAGTGTTGAAATTGTAATTTCTACTGCCACAGAGTAAACAACACATTTAATTCTGCTGCTAATGCTACACACACATTTAATTCTTGTTTGCACTGAATTTGGCTGAATTGATGGGAACGGGGCTTTGATCCACTTATTGTTTTATCAGTTTTCTTTCAGCTTTCCGTGCAGGGCACACAATGGTTGACCACACTCTTACTCTCTAAGGAAGGCATCTCTGTTGGCTTACTTCCCATGTTCCCACTTCATCCTGAATCCAGACAGCTTCATCCTTAGGTTAGAGGGCACCTGCACTGGGCCCAGGGTGAGCATGTGAGCCAAGTGTGTGGCCCTGGATGTGTCCTGGGGTGACAGATTTGACAGCAATGCCCAGAGGGGCTGTGACAAGACAGACAGGAGTCAGGAGCCTGGTATAACCAAGGCAGCATGGTCACAACCAAAGGACACCCACCTCTCCACTGCCACAGTGATGGCAAGAAGCTGGCTATATTGTGGAATTAACCTTCTTTAAGTTCCTGCTTAAGAAAGCATGGAGAATTTGCATAGAAAATTAATCAATTTTTTAAAAGAATATCATGTAGGATCTCTGTCCTTAATGTGCTGTACATTGTGATTTAATGCTATAACCAGTACTCCAACAGTATTTTTCACTTTGTGTTGCTATGTGGGGGCAAACTGTTGAAATCTTTACTTAATATATACTAAACTGATCTTCTGTATATAAAGAGAATTGAAAATGAAACTTGATGTGAATGGAAGGGGAGAGGGAGCGGGAGTGGGAAAGGGGAGGGTTGCGGGTGGGAGGGAAGTTATGGGGGGGGGTGAAGCCATTGTAATCCAAAAGCTGTACTTTGGAAATTTATATTCATTAAATAAAAATTTTAAAAAAGAAAGCATGGAGAATAAAATTATTTTAAAATGTACATGTTGTGCTTTTCCTTCATCAATATTAATCTCTGTGAAAAAGTTAAAATCTACTTTAGGTATCAGACCATCAGGGATGCATATTTCAAAGACAAAAACAAAGATGGTGGACAAAATGCACATGAGGCACTCAGATTTCCATTTGCTTTCTGGAATTCCAGGAAGGTCAGGTTAGAAGGTGTGGTGGAATGAGAAGGCCATGCCAAGGTGGCCACTGGCAAGCGAGCGTCAGTTACTCAGGAATGGCTTTGAAACCCACCTGGAAATGGAGCCTGCCTGGTAAAAGGCTGTGATTGGATGTATTTGAAACTGCCTGGCAACAGGCTATGATTGGATGGCTTTGGAAACTGCCTGGCAACAGGCTATGATTGGATGGATTTGAAACTGCCTGGTAAAAGGCTGTGATTGGATGGCTTTGGAAACTGCCTGACAATAGGCTGTGATTGGTTGGGGCATAGACCGCCCCTTGACCAGATTGGCTGGTCTTGGCTATATAAGAAGTTGTACCAACTGTAATAAACGAGTCTGCGGGCTGCTCACCTCAAGCCTGCTTTCACCCGACTCCCGGGGTCTGTGTGTTGACTCCGTGCCTCTTGCCCCCACCACGCTGCTCCTCTCAGAAACGAATCCACTGCAACATTGTTGAGAAACTCAACGGCAACAAGAAGGGAGAAGGATGCTCCAGTGTCTACCCCCATCTGATGAACTCTCTACCCCATCAAATACGCACTCTCTGACTTCTCAATCATCTCTTCAAAATATTTGTTTCAGGTGTAGACTCGTACAGGTCACTTTCACACCTCCATTGTTTATACAGCAACTGTGAACTACAGGCAGGGAGACATGGAGTGCTTCAGAGTTTATGTGCTGACCGGTGATGCTGGAGCCAGTTGTCCACATTGGCCATGTGCTGCCTGGTCCCACATGGGGTTCTGCACATCTCACTGGAGCCCCCCTCCTTTGTGGGATGCTCTCCTGGCTGGGGTCCCCCTCATAGCAGGACCCACAGCAGCTGCTGCTCCAGGTGTGTCCTGGGCTGATATGCATGCCCTGACAGTGCCGTGCCCCCAGACATGGCGGCATCTCACCTCCTCCTGGGACTTTCTTCTTGACGCTATGGTTATAACAGCTGCAGGATCCCCGCTGTGCCCCGCTGCATGGAGACCCAGACAGGAGACACAGACACCAGGTGGACAGACTTCTCTTTTCCTCCCTTCAGAGGGGTGATCCCAAGGAGCAGCTTGCACTGCTGAATCATTCCTTGCATCATGAAAGCCAACCACGCCCAGTGGCTTCCGACTCCACCTGCCCCTTGTCTTAACCTCTTCTCCCCCTGCTGCTTTGTTCTTTTCACACCTACTCCCTTGGACGGGGCTACTTCTCCCCAGACTCTGCTTTCTAGGGAATCCCAGCTGTAGCATCAAAGTAGGAGCCGGAACCTTACCCAGATGCAGTGGGGAGGGAGGGTCAACTTCTAGACTGATTATTGGGAACAGGAAATGGAAACCACACAGCCCAGATGAAGTTGAAATTCCCTGTCAGGCACTCTGGTGTGAACCTGATGTGCACATATTTTCATGGCACAAAGAAATGAAAGAATGAATGAATAAACCAACCAAATGGTCAAAAGCAGGATGTGGCTAAGAAGTGCAAAGTCAGAGTAGAGAGCCAAGGAAGGATCACCTGCTGCCCTGCACACCCCAATGGGATCAGTGGGGCCCACTGGAGTGGCCTTTCCATCCCAAATGTTCAACAAGGACCCAGGAACACTGCCAGGGTGTGAAGACCCTGAGGACTGATTGTAGCATATTAGGTTCAGGAGGACCTCAGTGCTTCTGTACACGAAATAAGCCTTTGATCCAGCTCTCTGAACCATTTTCTGTTCAATGTGTAGTTTGAGAACTCACCATGTGCTAGACGTGATTCTAAAACTCACGTCCAACATGCAGGCACCATACAAATGTGCATGCGTGTGTGCACGCACGCACACACACACACACACGCAAGGCCATGGTTTTAGTCACACCTTTGCTGTGTTCCCTGTTGTTCATGTTCCCAGGACTTTCTGGAGCCGTCGTCCCGCCCCTTACCTCTACAGGACCCCCAAGCCTGCTATAGCCAGTGGCATTGAACACGGGTACCATACTGTCCCTAGGACCCCAATGCCATGTGGGTGGGCCAGGTCCTCTTTGCCAATAAGACTTTCTGTGAGGATGGACATGTTATAGACTGGCATTGCTCAGGATCCTAACAGCTAGCAAGTGCGGCTTGTGTGACTGGGGAATTGAATTCGTAATTTTCTTCTAGCTGAGTTAATGTTAAAAAGCTCAAGACAACCAGGGCTTGTGTGGCTCTGCAGCATTCAGAGCCCAGCTCGTTAGTTAGCTGTGTTACTCTGTGCAGGCTGCTGTAATAAAGACCTTACCCTGGGTAACCTGCAAACAACAGTCTGCAGGCTGGGAAGTCCATGCTCTTGGCTGCAGTGGATTCAGTGTTGGGAAGAAACTGTCTGCTTCATCAGTGACAGCTTCCGCCTGGGTTCCCATGTGCTGAAGCAGCCCATTTCAACCTTAGTGCACTTGTGCCCCCAGGAGAGTAGATAGCCCAGGGATACAATCACTGTCTGCATGCCCGACCCTCAACCCCACCACTCTGCAGGCTTCGAGTTCAAGGGACACAGGCAGACTTTGGCATCAGTACCTGCAGTTTTGCGGACAACCCTGTCCTCCCACCCCCAGTATTAGCTCTCTTGGCTTCTCTAGAAACCCCAGTATTGATGAGACCATGGCAAGGGTTTTGACTAAGCCTGAGAAAGAAGACAGAGAAGGAAGAACCAGCAAAAGGCTCAGGAGAACAGGGCGCCTAGTTGTGACTGTCTGAGAATGAGGAGAAAGGGAAAGACTATCATTCAAATGTGCGTGCATTACAGGAACATGGGAAATGAAGCGGCCTGAGACTGAAGAACCTCTAAATGATGTCACAGTTGGACTGATGACTAAGGTTCCTGGCCAGCATCAGTGGGAACAGGATGGGTGAGTGGGGGGTTCCAATGGAGGAGGCTGAAAGTGACGGGGAGGGGTGCTGAGAAAAGGGAGGTGGTGTGGGCTCCAAGGGCACGTGTCAGCTCTGCCTGACTCTTCCTGTCCGGGAGTGGAGCTTGCTGCCCCGGTCACAGTCCTTTCTCAGAGCTGGCTGATAGTAGGGCCCACACAGTCATCATTTCCGTTAAAGATGGTGAGAAGAGGACAAAACTGTCAGCTTTCCTTGTGCCTGTGCAGTGTGCTCGTGCCTAAAGAGAAGTGACACCAGTTACACAGATGCGAGCAAGAGCACAGAGACGTCTGAATGGGAGAAAAGCAGAAATGCAATCACATTACTGAAACTTTTGTGCATTCGATGAAGTCCTGGGAAAGTACAGAGAAGACAGGAAGCCTTCAGTCAACCTAGAAGCACTTGAGGTAGCAGCACCCAGACAAGTGCCCCTGCTTTCTTGTGAAAATCTGTCCTGTGCAGTGAGATGCCTCATCCAGAGCCTCCTCATCGCTCCCCCAAGCCAGGGGAGCCTGGTCCACCCAACTGTGTGCTCGGAATTCCAGAGGGAGAGATCGTCAATGCTGAGTTTGACTTCTTGCCAGCAGAGGTCCTTCTGCGTCAAATCAAAGGCAAATGAACCCAGGCCCACTCTTTTCCATGTTTTCAATTTTCTGAGCCTTGATTCTCTGGGGGCCCCTGTGGCTCGTGGAGGGCTGGCCTGCAGCCAAAGCAGCTGCCAGGCTCATTCTGTCCTGGGCTCAGGCACTGAGGGAGCGGGTTTAATGCAGTCCACCTGACCATCAGAGCCAGCCAGGGCCGCCAGGGATGCTGTGCCTGGGGAGAGCGAGAGAGATCTGGCTCTACCTCGCCTGGGCTGGGTGGGTGTGACTCCCATTGTCGTAAATCACCAGACCTGTTCTTGAGCACCATCTCACACCAGCCAGCAGGGAGAGGACTCAGAGCCTGGCCAGCAAGGCAGATGGAGGCACTTGGCCCTGAGCCACCTGACGCTGCTGGACAGAGGCCCACGCTGGGTTTTGTGCCTTCCCCCAGGCCCTGCTCCAGCCCCTGGAAACTCATGAGGATCATTTAGGTGATGAATGGCCAGGGGAAAGGAGTGCATGGGAAAATTCCCTCTGCCTTGCCTGGGGTCTCCATTGCCCCGAAAAGAAACATGGCAGGCCGACTTCATATTCAATCACGGCAAGGGTTTATTTACATCTGGGGAGGTGGGCTTCTACATACACTGGCATTAACATCAGTGGATTTTCTCCTTACCACAAGAATTTGTGTTCCAAAGTCTTCTTTTAGGTTAATCTAAAACCTCCTAAAAGAGTAGGTAAGAGAGTTGCCCATAGCCTACATTCAGGAGGTGGTGACAAAGTGTCACGTATGTAGGAGCTAGTGGAAAGGGGGATGGCATGGGCTGAGGGAGGAAAGGAGTAGGGAAGAGGAGTCAGCAGGTTCAGCATGTTGAGGTCCTCAACACTGGCTCCATGAAGCACCTACTGTGCGCCAGACACCACAGGCTCACAACCCTGTTTCCTCCACTGTCTTTGTTTTCCATTCTGGGAAGCTGAGGCTGAGAGTCCACGTTTCCAAGAGGACCATGCTAAAAAGTGACAGAAATAGCATTGGAATGTGTCTGTGTCAATCAGCCTCCTCACAACAAAGAGTGCTGTGTTCCACCCTAGCCAGGGGAACCAGCTACCCCTAATTATCATGTCTCAAGCCATCCTTCAACATTCAGCTCACCTGAGACGTCTTCCTAAAGTCTGTGGAAAAAGTGCTTATCAAAAAGCAACGCATGGATTTCAAAATTCTTCATAGGAAAATACACGCATCTTCAATTCTACTCTTCTGTGAAATCTTTCATGTGCTTTCTCGTGCCCTCTCCTCAGCAATACCTTCCATACCCCATCCCCCCGCTTCATTCCCTCACTGCTCTCAGGAGCTCCTGGCTACTTGTGTGTTTTGCTAAGTGACTGCAGGTCAGCACATCTTCTTGAACGGTCATTATGTCGTCTGTGCCTGGATCATCATCAATGAGCTCCTCCTGGGGAGAGTGGACCAGGGAATGGAGAAGAGCTCTGCAGAGCTGATGTCCCAGGAGCCACCCTTTGCCTAACAATGCTCCTCCTCACTTCCAGAACTGCTTATGCCCCTGAGGCCATCCAGGTTTGTCTTCCACTTCTTCCCTGGAAAAGCAGACTCCAGCGCTGACGTTGCCTGGACTTCTCCTTCCAGAGACATCATGGCCATTCCACCCATGAAATATTTACTAGGCTAAAATCCTCATTCGTCTTCAGTCCTCACTGAGCATCAAGACTTGTGTGCTCAGTTATTACTAATAAATACCCAAAGTATTAAATATGTAGTTGGACAATCTGTTATATTATTTACATAATAGAATTGTGGCGGGCATAAATGTTAATGAATAACAATGCAATATTATTAGAGATCACTTATACTTGCAAAATGGTAAATTATTCAGGAGCCTCTTAATTCTAAATGTAATATCATATGAGATGGAAACTATCAGGTATATTTTATTCATAGCAAATGTTGAATGTTTATACTTTTGACAGGTGCAATCACCTCACCCTGACTTGCTTTGGAGGCATGATTAGAGGAGCTTTGTGTGGCGTAGATTCAAGGGAACCCTGAAAATTGCAAGGGACACTGTGGTTTTTCCCAGGGTGGCCTCACACCATTGTGCTCGTAGAACACTGACTTTGAAAAGTGTGGGAATCCACCTTCCAAGGGTTCTCAGGGGGACTGAAAAGGGCACTCGCTCACAAATGGCAGGATAAGAATTTGCCAGATGATCATAGCATATGTTCCAGTGAGTTCCCCAATCTGGAAATTTATGTTCAGGTCACAGAACAATTTTGCATGGCTCCCTCCTCAAAGTCGTAGTTGGTAGTTCAGCTGAACAGAGTGCTTTTTTTCGGGATGAAATTTTGAATGGGGGAAGTTTTAGTGGCTTTGGAGCTCCTAACTGCCTGTTATACACTGCACTGCTTATTGTTCTACAAGCTTTGAGCATCTCTGAGATACAGTTCACATGTCAGCCTTCACGTTAAAGTTAAGGAAAAAAACGCAGAGCTGATGAGTAGGATACCCATGCTCCGGATAACTGACAAACAAGATGCTGGAAACTTTGGTCAACATGTGTGATCTTCCCCTCACATGCCAGACCCAACCTGAGTGACACCAGCCGTGCTTTAGCCATCCTGTCTCCTTTGGAAGTGTTTGGATACTATTTTCTTTGAAGCATGAATATTTAAGGAACTTCTGTTATCTGTAATACTCGGGGAAACCCAGGGAACAATAAACATCCAAGCCCTTCTTCCATGCAGCTTTAAAGGGTTAAGAAGACAGGTCTCCTTACGATGACTGATTCACTGAAGTTTGGATGCTTGCACACCTCACAGTCAAGGAGCATGGCTCCTCCCAATCCACTGGAACTGCTTGGCCCATAGCATTTAAACTCCTAAAGTAAAATGTGAAGACTTGGTCTTCTTTCAGAGTCATGCTTGGAGGAGCAGTAGGGTTTCTGTTTTGCTGCTAAGTTTTCCAACCTCCTGGAATCCCCCATAAACCCTTGGGCTCTCAAGAGAGGCTTATTCCCCAGGCACCACTGGGCAGATGTGTCCAAAGCCCACCCGCCACCTTGTGGCAGCTGCAGGAATTGCCCCATCCCACAATTCTGGGATCCGGGTCTGGAGGAGAGCTTGCCAGGGAAGTGGTTTTATTTTAATTTTATTCTACTGTTTGTCTGGCCTGCCCATATTCCTGCAGTATTTTTTTACATTTTTTGTCATTCTTTAGAAATTCTTAGAGTCTGCATTAGCTTGGGCAAGTCCAGAAACCTATTGAGGAATGGCAGTCCAAGAGCACGCTCCTTACTTCTCCATCTCTGCCTTTACACAAGCTACTTGCAGTTGGGGTCAGGAAAACATGAATTTCTCTTTAGGATGAAGCTATATTCTTATGGTTACACTTACAAATGGGACTTTTGGGAAACCACAAAAATAAAAGTGAAAATTTTTCATAGACGCACTCATGATTGTGATTCACCTAACTGATGGATGAATCACCACTACAAATACTCAGAGTTCTTTCTTAGAGTGTCTCTATTTTCCATCCTGCTTGGCCCAGATCAGTGGCCCTCAGACTTGACTATGTATTCAAATCCCCTCGATATTTCAAATGCATATTCAACTTTAACAGCAGTGAAGATAGACCCAGAAGGTAAAGCTAAAGCTAAAGCTAAAAATAACCTAAAAACCCCCAATGAAAAACAACATTGATTACTAGGATGCATCCCTGTTGGGGGGAACACTTCAGTAGAAAAATTAGTTCAGCAAAATTCAAACAGGTTGGGGATCAAATAAGTCTTTCATTTACTACACCCACTAACTTCAAGCACTTCAGGCTAGAAGTTTAGGACAAGAACTTCGGTATTTCTGGAAGCTCACATGAAGATAGAAAGCAGAGCATGAAATGAAAAACACCTTTAGATTAAGAAATAGTTCTCATGGACACTGCCTGATGGATTGCAAGAAAAATTAATGAAAGAACTGGATAATGGGTATGTGCTGGTGATTTTCATTTTGAAAGTGTGTGTATCTACAAGATTTTTGACGTTTTTTGTCTCAGATCTATTTGTGCACTCACTTAGTCATTTGAAAGGCAGAGTTACACAGAGTATGTAGTTTTCCACTGTGAATCTGTTTTAGGAAGGACTTTTGTTAGGAGGCTATGTTTGTTGCTTAAGTTATTCTGAGCTGGGTTTGTCATCTGGATGTGACCAAATGATAAATTTAAAGTGGTTTTGTTTAAATAGAAAATTATAAAAGCTGTGGGTCTTAAGTCTAAATAAATAATGCCTTTTTCATATGTATAGTCTGAATTAGGTGGAATAACATCTTAAAGGGAAAAAATAATACTCTGGTTTCTCTTCAGATAATATAAATCTTTCCCCTTTTAAAGGGAAAAAGAGGAACCAAATAATAGTGATCCAAGAAAGATCTGCATGCCAGATATTTTTCCTCAGAAACCTTTTCTTTAAGGAATACAAACTTCATGCTTTTCATAAATACAACTTTAGGAATATAGTGATTCTTCTCACTGTACCTGCCCTCCCATCCACACTCCCACCCATCTTCCTCCTCCCTCTCCTATTCTCATTCTTATTTTTTACTAATATCTACTTTCAAGTAACTTTATATACCTAAAGTTAACTTTATGCTAAGAGTTCAAAAATTATATAAAAAAAATTGTTTCACAACAGTCGAGACAAATACTGCTCAAAGCCATTTTATCTTGAAGTGTTAATTTCACTTCTATAGTCTATATTTTAAGTGCTCTATTAGTTATCATAGGTCAGGGAGAACATGTAGTATTTGTCCTTTTGGCTTATGTGTATGATGTTTTCCTGTTTCATTGATTTTGTTTCAAATGACAGGATTTCATTTTATTTTACTATTGTGTAATATTCCCTCGTGTACATATCCCATAATTTCTTTATCCAGTCTTCAGCTGACAGGTATTTGGGTTGATTCTGTATTTTAGCTTTTGTGATCTGAGATAAGATAAACATAGGGGTACAGGCAACACTTTCATATGCTGATTTCATTTCCCTTAGGTAAATTCCCAGGATTTTAATGGCTGGGTCATATGATAGGCCTATATTCAGATTTCTGAGATATCGCCATACTGTCTCCACAGTAGCTCTACCAGTTTACATTCCTATCAACAGTGCATTAGGGTATATTTCCCCTCACATCCATGCCCGCATTTGTTGTTTGTTGATTTCTGTATGAAAGCCATTTTAACTGGAGTGAAGGGGAAACTCATTGTGGTTTTTTTTGGTTTACATTTCCCTGACGGCTAGTGTTCCTGAGCATTTTTTCATGTGTCTGTTGGCCATTTGGATTTCCTCTCTTGAAAAATGCCTGTTTTACTCCTTTGCCCATTTCTTAACTGGGTTCTTTGTTTTGTGGTTTTTGAGTTGTTTAATCTCTTTATGGATTCTGGTTATTAATTCCTTATCAGTTGCACAGTTTACAAATAATTTCTCCCATTCTGTCGGATGCCTCTTCACTTTGCCAAGTGTTTCTTTTGCAGTGTAGAAGCTTCTCAATTTGATGTAATCCCATTTGTCAATTTGAGCTTTGATTGCTTGGGCCTCTGGGATCTTTTCCAAGAACTCATTGGCAATGCCATGGCTTACAGAATTTCCTCAATGTTACCTAATAATTTGATGGTATCAGGACATAGAATTAGATCTTTAATCAATTTTGAGTAGAATTTTGTGTGAGGTGTCTGGTGGGGCTCTTGCTTCACACTTCTACATGAATAGATCCAGTTTTCCCAACACCATCTGTTGAAGAGACTGTCCTTGCTCCTGGAATTGATTTAGCTCCTTTATCAATGATAAGGAAGTTGTTGTCAAAGAAGACCAATGCCTGGGCACTAGCCCCCATGGGTACAGTTTTCATCCATGCTGCTAGATGAAACACACAAAGGATGCATGCACTCCTCTGTGTGGTTGCTGCAACAATGAGGCTCACCAGGGAGCCCCAAGCATGTGAAGCTTCCCACAGTGACTGCCCAAAGTCCCAGCCACATCAGGAGCCCTCCCACACAGCCACAGTGTTCTAACAGTCCCAGCACACAAAACTTTCACAGTCACAATCTCCCAGCCCCCTGTCAATTCTCTTAGCCAGACTCAGGCACCTCCTCTTGGCTCATTGCTGGATGAGCAGACATGAGCTGGTGCAGCTGTTGTGTGCGTCCACAATGGTGCCCACTGCCTCTTGACTAGTTACAGGACATAGATGCCTGGTGGTTTGGAAGAGAGAAACGTAGCCCCCTTTTTTACCCCTAGGTTGGCAGGTACACTGTCTCCCACAGGACTCCAGGCCAGACTCCCACCGGGTTCTTCCCACAGCTTTATCACCAGCAGCTTGGGCTGCTTACAGTCAAGTCTCACCTCACACTAAAGCTGATGCTGAGGATCTCCGCTGCTGGGGTGCTGAGTTGTGCATGTCCACACCCTCCACATAGGTCCACAATCTTCCTCTAATTTGCATGATTGACTGCAATTTTTTCCTTAATTCTTCCCTGAGACAATGCTCTCTCCACTTTTTTTTTTTTTTATTTGACAGGTAGAGTTACAGACAATTGGGGGGGAGTGAGAGAGAGAGAGAGAGAGAGAGAAAGGTCTTCCTTCCTTTGGTTCACTCCCCAAGTGGCTTCAATGGTCGGAGCTTCGCTGATCCGAAGCCAGGAACCAGGTGCTTCCTGCCAGTCTTCCATGCGGGTGCAGGAGCCCAAGCATTTGGGTCATCTTTCACTGCTTTCCCAGGCCATAGCAGAGAGCTGGACTGGAAGAGGAGCAGCCGGGATTAGAACCGGCACCCATATGGGATGCTGGCACTGCAGGCAGAGGATTAACCTAGTGTGCCATGGTGCCGGCCTTCCACTTTGTTTAACTATCTTCCTCTAGACTAGAGTGGTACACTACCTCCTTATTCTGTCATCTTAAGTCAATCCAGATTTATTCAAGTTCTGGATTTTCTTAAAACTGAATTGGAATCAGATATAAAGAAAAGTAGGGGATATATAATATCAGCATAGAGTTCATGGAGAGTTAAAAATCATTTTTCTAAACTGCACAAGCTTACCAAACTGCCCTTAACAAGATCATTTTTTTGTACATGAAATTTTGCACCTCATTACCCCTAATTACATCCTTTAAAAGGCATTCTTTGAAAATGCAGAATGAACAATGCAGAATGGAAAATACTTATCTTTCTTCTATTCTTGCTAATTGCTGAGTCTTCTTCAGAAATCTGACTTCAGCATTTATCTCCTTTTATCTCAAATAGAATCATTTCTTCGCACCTAAGCTTTGCAGACGTTTCTTTGGGGGCACATGACGAGACACACAGTTTCCAATGAATATGGGAGAAGCGTTTTCTCTCTTCTGGCTTCACTCTTTCTTCCTCCCTGGTTACATCACTCATCATGTTCTGCTGCATCCCATCATCACACTGGGCCCATTTCAGCTGTAAAACCCTAAACTTCCCTAAGAGGGAAATCATATTCCTATCTTACAGATTTCTTGATTCCCCCAGCACCTAAACTGGCACCTTGAGTCAAATATGCATAAAATAAATTTTTGTTGAATAGAATGGCAAGGGATGAGTTTCCTATTTTCCACATCTGCTGTCTCACCTTGGGCATTTCTGAACACCTGTGTTAGAAATGTTTGCCCTATTTGGGGGCCTTTTCTGTTCCTTCACTGTCTTCCAGGTCATCCGTTAGCCTTGATGTCAGCGTCTTTGACAGCATTCTCCCCTGTCAGTGCAACCAAGCTTTGAGGATGATTATGTTATCATTCTGAACACTTGTGTTACACCCGATCAGCACCCTGGCTGCATCACTTGCTTTTAGACTGATTCCTCATCATTGGTCTTCTCCAAGCATTTTCAAATGTGTGTGTGTTGAGCACATGTGTATAAGCATGTATGCATGATTTTAAATATATCATAATAAGGAGAATTCAGAATTAATTTTGATGTGTTTTACTTAGCTAAAATAAACAGGAATGTCATTGTTCTTGTTCTAGTACAATTCTACAAATATATATTTTGGAGACACTTTGTAATAGGTAATTTACATGTATTATTAACTCTGAAAATCAGCTCATCATGTAGATTTTTATTTTGAAAATTTAACAGAATGTAAACATTCTTCATATTTCTGCTATACTGTATGATGTTTTATTATATATATGCATGCATTATATAACGTTTGAATATCTATATTAGAAATGCTAAACATATTTTATATACATTTACCCTTCAAGTCTTAAACATTTCTTTGTAGGGAAAACATCCAAAACTCCTATTATTTATTTTTAGATAAATATTATAGTAAACCAACATCACCTCTCTTTATCCTACTGTGTGATAGAAGTCCAAAACTTACTCTAGATTATTATTGTCTTTGTTATAATAAATGAGGTTGTTGAGACTTGTGGAGATTAATCTCCACGACTAGTAGCAGGTGATGGAGCCAGGATTTGGCACTGAGGAAGGTTGCCTCTGTCCTGGGCCCCAGACAACATCTTCACAATCATTTGTCAGCCTAATGAGATGTCTGCCAAGTGGCAATGTGCTCACCTTCCAGCTGTTGTCCTGCACACATCACACCACCAGGAAAATGGTGAGTGAATCAGATATGGTGAGAATACGGTGAGAGGTGTGCACATGAGCTCTGTTCCTGGACTGTGTCAGTGGGGAGAGAAGAGTGCCTTCTCCCTCCATCTCCAGGCAAGAGGCAGGGTCCGCTGCTGAGGGTCTCTCACACTCCAATCTGCCAGAGTACTCAGAACTTTCATTTGTACAGAAAAGACCTACATTTTGATGGGAATAGCTGTGGACAGATGGGACTTGAGTCTTTCCCCAAAACAAAGCACTTGACCATTGGCATCTCCGAGCAAAGGCAGCAGACGCCCTGTGCCAGTACCACCTGGACATCCTCCTAGTGGGCTGAAAGCCCCGTTACAGATTGTATTGTCAAGAATGATGGATGGGGAATCTTCATATTTTTTGTGAAGGAAGCTTCTTTTTCCTGATCATTTACAAAGCAATCAATAAAATCCATCCGGGGAACACACTAATAGAAAATGGTTGGATTATCTCTGATTAGAAATTGTTAGGAGCAAGGAAAGGATTTTGCTTTCGATGTGACTTTGGGGCAGAATAAAGGGTGTCATTCCATTGATCAGAACAGACATCCGCATCGGTCACTTCACCTCTGTCCTTTCAATGTTTTGTTCGCAGGGTATTAATATCCACCAGACAGCATAGTAAAATCTCCAAGAATTTGAAATTTAAATCTCAAATATTGCAATATCCTCTTTCTTGCAGATCTTCCACAGAGACCCGCACTTGCTTTATAAGAATGGATGTAATCAGAACTTGAATTTCTAATGCGCAGTAAAAGTAGTTACTACCAATACTGAGGTTGAGGTGTATGTCTGGGGTCATAGAGTTCAGCTCATTCCTTCTCAATTATGACCCTAAGAATGGTCCCTTGAATAAGAACTCGACCTTCACTTCCAGTCCTGGCAATGACAGTACCAAGCCAATGCAGTGCCAATTAGCAGTGACCTCCCTTCCCTCAGCTCTCTACAATCAAGCTGGGCTCTCACCTGTGCCTCTCCAGCCCTGACACCAAGACAGAACAGGTCCTTTCCTGAACCAAGGACTTCCTGACTAGTGGCATCCCTTCTGCCATCTCCAAGATTGTTGTGGCTCCAGTCAAGCAAATCAAGCTGATGCTGCAGGTCCAACATGCCAGGAAGCAGCCCACAGCCAACAAACTGTACAGAGCCACCATGGACTGCATCGTCCACATTCCCAAGGAGCAGGGGCAACCTGGCCAATGCCATCCACTACTTCTCCATGCAGGCCTTCAACTTTTCCTTCAAGGATCAGTATCCGCAGGTCTTCATGGAGCGTGGCCAAGTACACACATTTCTGGAGGCATTTTGCCAGGAACCTCATTTCCAGAGGAGGAGGGCAGGGCCATCTTCCTCCTCGTTGTTCAAATCCTAGACTTTGTCAGAATCCACTTGGTCACCACTGTTGGGAAATCAGGCCCCACGCAGGAATTCAAAGGCCCAGGAGACTGTCCAGTGAAAGTCACCCTATAGCTTGGGATCCAGGGGTTCGACCATGGTTTCAACATCTGGGTGCAGGGCATCATCATCTACCAGGCTGCCCACTTCAACAAATTATAGACGGTGGCAACTGGAGTCTCCCACTGCTTCACAAGGCATGGCAGCAAACGATGAGGCATTCTTGGAGTAAGGAGCTGGCATTAGGCACACAGGGACTGTGGGTTTTTGAAGAAAGAATTTCAGAGATAAAAGGGGAACCTCTTTTCAAGGGCATGTGATCCAATGTCCTCATGGGCATGGTGAGAGAGAGAGAGAGAGAGACAGACAGAGAGAGAGAGAGAGAGAGAGAGAGAGAGCAAGCTGAAGAAAGTCAGCTAGGTGTGATACAGAATCCCTGGTTGGAGTTTCCAGAAGGCTTGGGCATCCAGTTGAGCAGTCGGAACAGTTGCAGTCTGCTGACTGTATGGCATCCTGCAGTTGCCTGTCTCTTACCTGGCCATTGCTGATTTTTTCCTGATTTTCACCAGGCTCATCCTACCATGGATCTGTTTGAACACACTTCTAACTTCCCTGTGTAACCTGAGCTCTACAGCAGGCCACTGCTGATTGGTTACTGCCTGAAGCAATCATATTTAGAATTTGCTAACTCCCATATTGGTTCATGTAGAATACCTCATTAGCATATGCCTTGGCCAATCAGGCAAAGTTCCTTCTTTAGAGAAACATATAAATCCCAAGCCAGGCAGTTACGGCTTGCAACGCTTTCAGGACCCCTGCCCCCCCCCCCCCCCCCCGTCTTCTGGGAGTCTTCTCTGCTTCTTTCAATAAACTTCCTTCACTTTGCTCACTCTTCCTTGCCCATGTGTCTCCTTCTCTATGGTCACCAGTCAACAAATCTGGCAGAGAAGAGGAGCTGCAACACACATTTTGCGACACTCCTGATGAACCCGGCCACATGGAGAAGCTGCAGCCTAACAGGAGAGGCAAGGTTGTGACACGCAGAGCTGCACAAGGAGCTGAAACACAGGAGCTGTGACATTTCTAAGGAATCCAGTGAAAAGAAGAATCTGCCTTATCTCCTGGGGACGAGACACAGACCCTGGAGACTGGAGCTGCACACTCCTCCTGCTGCTAATCCTGCAACAAATGAAAGTTTATCGGAGTGGGAACCAAGAGACTCAAGTAGAATATTTAACTGTTACGGACCATTGACCTTTGAGGAATTTCAATTGCCTTTGTCCTAACCAGATCATGTCTATAGAGAGCACATAAGTCTCTATAAAAGGGGCTCACTGTGATTGTTTTAATAATTGGCAGACCTATTCCATGTACTGGTCATGGGGGTGAGAGAACCATGAAGTCATTACAGGTGCACAGGTGAGACAGCTCCCAATGTCGACACTTGTGTGACCCAAGTTGTCTTTAATATTGATGTAAAAGAATATATTGATGTAGCCATTTGTACTTAAACACTAGCTCCTCTTTTGCCTGGAAGAATATTTGCTATCATGTTTTTTGTTGTAAAACAATAAGACAGTACATGTGAGGAAAAGACAAAAAAAAAAAAAACCTTGTCTATCCAATCAAGAGAATGAACAGTGCACAGCAATAGCTCTCCCATCCAGCTCCTTTACAAGTCTGCACAGCTAAGACTCCTGTGTGTGTATGTGTGTGTGTGTGTGTGTGTGTGTGCATGTGTGGGGTGGGGGAGAGGGAGAGAGAGAGAGATCTATATTTGGTAAAAAGAAATGTTCAAATCAAGGTTGCTGGGGGGGACAACTGACCCGGCATTTCCGATGTCATTTGGATGGGTGCGTCCTATATCAGGTGTTGGATTCAAGCCCTTTCTCCACTTCCAATTCCAGCTTCCTGGTTATGCACCCTGGTGGGCAACAGGGGCCGGCTCAATCGCGTGAGTTCCTCCCACACAGGTGGAATACCCAGACTGACTACCAAGACTTTTTTTTTTTTTTGACAGGCAGAGTGGACAGTGAGAGAGAGAGACAGAGAGAAAGGTCTTCCTTTTGCCGTTGGTTCACCCTCCAATGGCTGCTGCGGCCGGCGCACTGTGGCCGGCGCACCGCACTCATCCGATGGCAGGAGCCAGGTGCTAGGTGCTTCTCCTGGTCTCCCATGGGGTGCAGGGCCCAAGCACTTGGGCCATCCTCCACTGCACTCCTGGGCCACAGCAGAGGGCTGGCCTGGAAGAGGGGCAACCGGGACAGAATCCGGCGCCCCGACCGGGACTAGAACCCGGTGTGCCGGCGCCGCAAGGTGGAGGATTAGCCTGTTGAGCCATGGCGCCGGCCGACTACCAAGACTTTTGCTTCAGCCTGGCCCAGCTCTCTGGCTCAATTGTCTTCCTCCCTCCCTTCCTCCCCCCCCTCCCCTCCCCTCCCCTCCCCTCCCCTCCCTTCCCCTCCCCTCCCCTCCTCTCGCCTCACCTCCCCTTGCCTCTCCTCCCCTCCCCTCCCTTTCCTCTCCTTGCCTTTCCTTTTTCTTTGAAAGCCACAATTAAGGGGGTGTGAGAGAGAGAGAGAGAGAGAGAGAGAGAGAGAGAGAGGCTTCTATCTGCTGGTTCACTCCCCGAATGGCTATAATAGCTGGAATCAGGCCAGGCCAAAGACAGGAGCCAGGAGCCTGGTCTCCCACATGGGTGGTAGGGGTCCAAATTCTCAAACCATCTTCTGCTTTTCCCAGGCCATTAGTATGAAGTTGGATCAGAAGTGGAGCAGCCAGGACACAAACCAGCCCCATGTGGAATGCCAGCATCACAGGCAGAGGCTTAACCTACTATGCCATAGTAATGACACTTTTTATCTTTCTTAATTTCTGTCCACTGTCAAGTAAAAATAAATAAGTAAATATTTTTTTTGATAGAAAGGAATTGTGAGGAGGCCGGTGCTATGGCTCAGTGGGTTAAGGCCAGAGTTGCAGCGCCAGCATCACATATGGGCACAGGTTAGAGTCCCAGATGCTCCACTTCCATTTCAGCTCCCTGCTAATGTGCCTGGGAAAGCAGCAGAAGACGGCCCACGCATTCAGGCCGCGGTACCCATGTGGGAGAACCAGAAGAAGCTCTTGCTCGTGGCTTTTGCCTGGCCCAGCCCTGGTCCTTGCAGCCATTTGGGGTATAAGCCAGCAGTTGGAAGACCTCTCTCTGTGTCTATAACTCTGCCTTTCAAATAAATGAACAAATCTTAAAAGAAGAAAAAGGAATTGTGAATCAATCAATAGAAACATATCTCTGGTATATGCCCATGATTTGAGGGAATCCTGATGATTACAATTTGGCAATCATCACAGTGACCTTAGCCTGTATCTGAGGCAATCTTATAAATGTTGGCAAGGTTGTAGCCAGAGCAACATCCTGGGTAACCCCCAAGTCATGCTCATGCACTCACATGACTCCTGTGGAACATGTGGTGAATTTATTTACAGCAGTATCAAACACCTGGAGATCTTCAATCCCTCATTTCTTGCTTGTGTGATTTATTAACAGTTCTGCTAATGCAGATAGAATACAACCCCAAATTACAGCAGTGACTGGTTCTGCCGGCTGTGCCGTCTCTGCCCTTCGGAGCACAGAATATCTGCCACCTAGTTGATCATTTCTGAATCATCAGCTCCATCTTTATGTTAAATTAACAATTTAACAGCTGCTTTCATCAAAGTTCTTTTGTGTCTGCCAACATGAGACTGTAATTTTTTTTTCCTTAAATGCAATTTCCAAGATCATTTCTGTGTCTCTTCAGGCCCAGATTACTGATTTGCATGCTTGCTCAATTTGTATACAAATGTTCAGGCGCTTCTGGAACATCGCAGGAGTGTGAAGCACCCTCCAGAGCTCTAGACAGCAGTTGGATCCAGCTCACCATTCACGTACTTAAGCTGCTTTTTCACTAAGGGCAGGTGAAGAATGAATGCAGTAAAATACGACAGCCTAGTATGCTGGATCCTGCATGGGAACTGCTCCAAGGGAAAAGGACCAAGTACTGCATTTTCATGTAATTTCAGTAAGTGGAAATAGCATTGAAAACCGAGCCACATTTGCCATAATAGCAAATAGACAGATCTTTATTTCACCCCTTATGTGACTTGGTTAGGGCTCCTATAACAAAACATGCATGCTTGGGGGATACACAAGAGAAATTTATCTATCCCATTTTGAGAGACTAGAAATTCTAAGATCAACTTGCTAGTTGAGTTCATTCTGTGAGGTGTCCCTTCTTGGCATGTTGATGGTTATCTTACTGAGACTACCTTTGTGTGTGAATGTGAAACAGGAAAGAGAGAGAGAGAGGGAGAGAGGGAGAGAGGGAGATGGAGAGAGAGAAGATATGCAGCTGTAGTTTCTCTTCAGTGAGGGCACTATCACAGTAGCCCAGGGTTCATACCACATGATCTAATCAAAATACAATTAGTTCCCAAGGCCCCACAACCCACAGGCAAACACCATCGCACTTGGGATTAGGAATTAAACCTGTGAATGTTGAAGGGACCCAATTCAGTCCATACCATCTTTTATACCTCAGGTAAGATTTTGGCTTCAGATACAATTTACATAAAATTGTCATTAAGTCTCTTGCCTACTTGATTTAAGTAGAGATCCTAGCTGTGCTGAGTTCAAAGAAAACATTAAGAAGGTTATGGACTCGGATTGTCATGGAAAACAAGTGGCATATTGTTGGCACATCATTTGAATTGACTGACATAAGTTCCTTTAGGGGCTGCTGGCTCTCCTTAGGACCTGGCTTCTCCACACTGGAAGGCCCTCCTGGAGGACACTCTGTGTCACCCATTATAGCTTGTATCAAGCAGGGGGCACACACTTTGCCATATAGCCCCCACAACAAGGGCCCCTCTAACCCCTTGAGAATGCTTGGGGAGCTGTTCCAGTTCGACTCCTGCTGGAATTTTCTAAGACAGTGCAAGGATACCTGGGCACCACAGATGGTGGGGAGCGGTAGAGGAAGTTGCTCTGTGCAGCCATCAGGGATTGACCAGTGTTAGGGTCAAGGAGCAGGGGCACCAATACCAGCACCAAGGCAGAGCTGAGAGTTCTGGGCATGTGGGTTCAACGTCGAGTGAGACCAGAACCAAAGCAAGGGAGGCGTTTCAGTCCACAACCAACGGTTGACTCATCAGCCACTGGATCCTGATGGAAGGAAACTTGACCATCTGTTGTAAAGGGTCAGAGGCAGTGTGGACAGGCACTGGAATTCCATTCTCCCCGAAGCAGTTGGGAAAAGTGGAATGGACAACAAAACACGACAGTTCTGTGAGCTTCTGCTTAGCAGTGCCGCAGGTCACATCCCCTGACAGGCCCCCTGGCCACATCACGCCACATAAATCAGCCCAACGCAATGGAGGCTCCTTTGCTGGGGGCCTCTGCAAACCCTGTGGAGGAAGGCAGAGGGAATAGGCAGGAACGGCAATTCACACTACCCCCCTTTAAAAATACTTTCTCCTTTGTACATATCTTCATCTCTCTCACAACTATTTCTTCCTTCAGTTTGCTTGTAAAGAAACCGGTGTTTGTTAGATCCCAGTAAATTATTATTCATGCATTTATCAGTGAGGCAAGAGAAAGCAAGAGAGCTCTTACAACGGGCACAACCCAAAGTATCAGTGAGGCAAATAATATTGTAGAATGTTTTAAAAAGAAGGCAAATGGCACAAGATTGTCACATTAATTCAGGGTTGAGAATCTTAAACTCTTATCCCCAAATTCTAAGATATCCTACCTTTTTTTATTTTTTTACCATTCATTCTCCCACTCTCTGCACTAATTATTCCAAACTTCCTTATTCCCCATTCAAATCCATTACTCATCACACCCCTGTATATGCTCTACCCCTACCTGTCTTCAGAGTTGCCTCACCCTTCGTTACGGAAACAAAGCCATCAGGTGGCTCCCTCAATTCCCCGCCACTCAGTGGAAAACACCCATGGAGACTGCATGTCTTGTCTTGCTTTCTGCTAAGAGAGAGCAACTGTGCCTTCTTCCACCAAAGGTGCTTTGGGTTGTGCCCTTAGTAAGAGCTCTCTTGCTTTCTCACCCCCACTCTCTCTCTCATCATAGACGCTTGCTGTTCTTCATAATCGTTCTCCTTAGATGGCATTTTTTTTCTTTGCTTCTTTTACAAACCTTGGCAAAATTATCCGTGTCATCCTTTGGGAAGACCCTCCTGACTTCTTTGGTGGTGGGCTTCTCTCCAGCTTCCTCTGACTTCTCCAGCCACCCCTTCTGAGCCTCAGCTTTTGATCATTGCCCTTTATCTCAGCACCAAGGAGCTGGATTTGCTCAGTTCTGTGCCCCTATATAGTGGATAGTCCCTCCCTACATAATTTCATTCAGTCCCTGGCTTCTCACACTGTGCCCCTATAGTGGATTGTCCCTCCCTACATCATTTCTTTCAATCCCTGCTTTCTCACACCATAAATTTATAAATATTCTCAAGTCCTTCTTATCCAATGGACTTTGTGTTGCTTTCATTGTTGGATATTTCACAGGAGTCTCAACTTCATCTGGAAGCCCACTACTGGATCCTTTATGTTCTCTTTCACCAATCCTTAGGGTATCCATCTGCTCTTCAAGTATCTCTTGTGAAGTAGCAATGTCACCCAGTTGCTTACATCAAAAGTCTGAGCATCATCATTCTCCGTTTTCCCCCATCCAATATTCAGGGCATGACAGATCCTAGCATTGAGTGATCTTAAATCCACTCAGTGATTTATTTCTTTCTCTGTTGCTACCATATTTATTGGAAACATCTTCCCCTTGTCACTGGACTACAGTGCCTCTGGTGTCTTTATGTCTTACACACAGCAGGCAGCACAAGGCTGAATGTGATCATTTTGCTAAAATCTCTCAGTTTCTTTCTTTAATACAACCAAATCATCTTACAGAGCCCAAAACCTCTATCACGGAAGTCAAGGCAAGGGACATTCATCTCGTGGCTCTCCCTGCTTCCCACAGCAGACCTGAGCTGTATGGATTAGCTCTTATGAATCCCTGCTCTTTCTCACCTCAACCCCTTTGTTCCTTCCCCTTGGAGCTCTTCTTCCCACTGTTCTTACCATTTCTCAGACCTACATTAAATGCCACCTCGTCAGTTATGTCCTTGCTGACACTTGGATTACAGAAGTTCCTCTGACTGAAATTGTTCCCAAGGGTGCTTTATTCTTTCACAGAACTTTTAAGAATAGACATGATTGTCTTCATTTTGTTGCTTATTATCTGTCTTCTCCTGCAGACTACTTTAGTTTCATGATATTAAGAATACACATGCAGTAGGCATGATTCTACATCCAGCCCCAAGAATACTGCAGAATGCACAGTAGGCAATTCATAAGTATTTTCTAGCAAATAGATGAATTCATAAATGAATAATGAATTGTGTAACCTATTTTTTTTGCAAAACAAAGACTTTTGCATTAAAACATGCATTATTTTAAGAGTAAATATGGTAGTTAGTTGTAAATGACAGAGTCCGCTCTACCTAGCTTGCATTAATTTAATAATCTATAATTCAGAACCCTCCTCAGAGCCCGGAGAATCAGACATGTGAGCATCATGGCCTAGAACAAACAAGTTGTGGATGAGAGGGATTTTGGAAGGGCTCAATCAACCTAGCTGTAACACCACTTCACCTATTTCTCTCCATGTGGAGTATCTCACACTGGCTACACACTATACTGTCCTGCATACCGCTTGCTATTGATATTTTTTGTTTAATTTTTGTGATTTTTTATTTTAAAATATTTAACAGACATATAAAATTGTACATACTGTGAGTACTGTGTGATGCTTTGTTACATGTATGCATTGTGTAATGATCAACTGAGTTAAATATACTTATCTTTTCAAGCACTTAGCATTTCTTTATAGTGAAAACATCCAAAAAATCCTTATCTTCTAACTCTTTATAAAGGTCTATACGGAAATTAACATTGTCTATCTTCACCTGACCGTGTGATAGAACCCCAGAACTTCGTACCCCTATGCAGTTACAATCTAGTACCAATGGACCTTTCATAACCTTTCTCCCTATTTCCCTCTGCAGCCTCTAACTTCTATATCAGCTCCTCATTTTTAAAATATACATGTGAGTGAGAGCTTGTAATATATGTCTTGGGGGCTTGGCTTATTTCACTTAACACAGTGATCTTCAGTTCCATCTGTGTTGTTACAAATGACAACATTTCTCTTTTTAATGGCTGAGCAATATTCCACTGTGCATATGTGCTGCAGTTTTCTTATCCATTTATCAGCTGATGGGCACTTAGGTTGCTTTCCTTTTCCGGAATATTGTGAATAGTACTGCAAGAAGCACAGGAGTGCAGGTGTACCTCTGACAGATTTCACGTCCGTTTGGTGTAGACCCGGATATCATATTGAAGGATCACATGATAGTTCTATTGTTGTAGTCTTCCTACTGTTTTTCACAATGGCTGTACTGATTCACATTCCCATTTTGTGTTCCCTTTTCTCCACATCCTCTCCAACACTTGTAATCTTTTGATTTGTAGCAGCCAGTCTTACTAGAGTGAGATGATATCTCATTGCTTTTTCATCTGCGTCTCTCTGATTACTAGTGATGATGAGTTTTCTTTTTCATGCACCTGTTGAGCATTTGTATGACTTCCTTTGAGAAATGTATGTTTACAACTATTGTCCATTTTAATTTGATTGTTTGGTCTTTTTTTGCATAAACCTTTCACTTTTTATTACAGATATTTTGACAAAAGTTTTGGCAATTTGTGAAAATCCTATTTATTCGCAGCTGTTACAAGTGTAGTGTGGTATTAGCAAGTGCATAGAGACAATAAAACATGGTTTTTATCTTGAAGGAACACTAATATCTAACAGAAAAAAATAAATGTTTAATGGGAGAGATTCAAGCACTTACATGTCTTTATTAGAGGAAAACAAAAACAATTGGACAATTTGTAACTTCTATTCCGAATGAAAACGTTATGTATTCTTTACTCACATCCAAACTTTCAGTTAACTTCATCCTAGCTATCAAAATCCTTACTTCACTTTTCCATCTGCTTCAAGGCAGTGGGCTCCCATCTTAATTGCCTCACTGATGGGCCAGAGGCCCTCATGGTTTGATTTTGTAAGAAGTTCCTGGGAACTCTTACTGCCTTCTTGCTTACTCTGCTTAGATGTGTCCTCTAAATGACTGCTGAACCCATCTCTAAAGCACAAATCTGGTGCTGTCATACTATTGACTCTAAAATGAACACAGGAAAAATCTAAAATCCTCCTTACGGCACCCAAAGCCTCTCCTGATGCCTCTTGCAAACTTTGTTGATGTAAAATCCTCTTGGATTTGCTTTGTTCCACGTGGGCTCTTCAATATGAGTGATTTTCAAACGTTTGGTGAGTTTGCTTTTTGTTTTTTCATGCAAAATATTACCAACTGTACTTTATCGTCTTTTCACTGATAAATGTTCATAAATTTTCTATAGATCAATCCGGATCTCATCTTCTTTGGAGGCCTTTGCTGACCTGTTGAGATTTGACTTGACCACTCCTTGGAATCGTCATCATAGCAAAATCTAAATTACACTGTATGGCATGTATTGGCTTAATATTTACCTCCAAAAGAACTATACACTGTGAAAATAGGGCCTTTTCTTGTTCTTTTCTCTCTGCTTTCCACCTGGTACATACTAAATATGCAATTTAGGTTAAACTCACTTGCACATCTTTTGTAGGTCAGATATAAATGGGAACTTCACTATGAGAGATAGCTTTTTATGCTGCTGTCAATATCTTTCACAGAGGAGCCAACGAGCTTTAGGTCCTTTCTTTAGAATAGGTTTTGATTTGACGAGGCGAGAAAGTCAATTCAGCCCTGGAAGGTCCTAAGGGAGGAGCACTGACTAGAAAGGCATGGAGATAGATGGCTCCAAAATGAATATAAACATTTTTAAATGCACTGAAACTAGAGACCAATGAGAGGTATTTCTCATTTTCCAAATTGATAGAAGTTTCAGTTAATGTAGTTGATGTCTTATTAACAATCCAGACACTCATTTTTATAACTGAAGATGCTGGGGATGATGAGTTTTGCAACAGTGTTTGCATCTTTCCCCAACCTCTAGAACTTATACCAAGATAACCCAAAACGTAGGGAGACAACTGAGTGCAAAAAATACCAACTAATCTTTCGGGGAAAAAGCAATTTCTGAGCAGTGATGCAGATTTTCTGTGTAATATTTTTTTTCCATTTCAGATCTCCAGTGTTGTATGAAATCCAGCATGATGGCCTCATATATGCTGCCGATCCCGGTGTTCTCATCATACAGGCAAGTAGGAGAGTGGTATGTTCTCTAGCTATGAGAACACTAAAATGTCATGTCAACATTGAGAATTAGGTCCTGGTAGAAAAAAGATAAATGGATTTCCAACATCTGGGATAACTCATTTCTCCAATCTGCCCATATTTTAGAGGTCAAATGTAAACAAATTTGCAAATTTTGCAAATTTGCAAATTTGCAGCTGTTGACTAACTACAATAAGGTCCTCACGTCCTACCCTCGGATGACCAAACCTGTATCACAAGGATGTGGCCTGGACTATAGAGTTTATTAAACTGTTAAGTGATTCTAAGGCATTTCCTGGTTTATAGACACCTATTATAGAAGTTATTCTGTCTTGAAAGTTTGAGAGCTGTAGTTCTATAACTTTGCTTTATATTAGAATTACCTGGGAACTTTTAACAAGGCTTGATGCCTTAGTTACTCTCTATAGCAATTACATCTGAAGGAAGAAGTTTGGACCAAAGAGTCACCATTCTCAGCCCCTAGCATGTGTTTCTAATATGCATCAAATATAAGAACCACTTCTCACAGTGAAATGTGCAAGGCTAAGAGTCCTTTCTGGCTGTACTTGCAGGAGCTTGGTTACAGTGGGTTATCGCAGCTCAGCATTGCAGAATTACCCTCAGGGATGCTTTGCAATGGCAAATCTTGCTCATGTCATTCCAACTGACAAAGAAAAAAAAGAAAAGAAAAGAAGAAAAAAACACTCCTTTCAAATGGAAATAATTACTCTATGAAGAAAAATACTGCAGAGGCAGTATGCAATGCTGTGAAGCGTGCCAAGCTCAGAGTCCAGAGAGCTGTGACGTGTGTTCCCAAGAATCATTTTGATGACTCTGAACTGCGGTCTTCCTGTTGGAAATGCAGATGTGATGGTGCCAATCTTGCTGTGTATTTGCTGCTTAATTTTATTAAAAACTGACAGCAAGCATGGTCAAGCCATCATTGTATTTGTAATTAGAATTGAGAGAATAATGCTGAATCACCTATTTAAGTCTGGAATCGGATCTTCTTTAATATTTGTGGATTTCATATTTGTTTCTCCATTATTAAATATTTTTAAAACTCTCTGAGGCCAATCATGCAAAATATTCTGTTCTTTTTTCTTCAAATAATTTTTCATTCCATAAATTGGCCTACATATCCTTTCGTATTGGTACTAATTTCATCTCTTGTTGTTGAATATGAGAGAGCCAAGGAGACCTTCGTTGTCTAGATATGTGATGAAGTCCAGATCCATCTGCAAGCCATTTAGAGTTCATGGGTAAATGAAGTAGGTCATAAAACACCACGAAATCAAGTGGAAAAATAAACCACCAAGGTTGAATTAGCAGCTCAGGTCTCAGCTCTCTCTTATCAGCCTTCACAATGCCTCCTCTGCTCGTCATGGCAACCACATGTGATGTGTGCTCTGAAGGCACAGGAAGAGCCCTGCAAAGAGGAAAGAACTGTGAAAAGCCTCAGCGGGGAAGGTATTTGTGAGACATGGAAAACGTGGCCTGAAATGTAGCCGTGATCTAAGCCCACTGGTACGAATCAGCAGGTGTCATGATCAACTAAGATCATGTGAGGCCAGCGACTCTTCATTTCCTTTGCTTCGGCACAGAAAATTCAAAGCTCTCGGATCTCAAAAGCAGGTCCTAGTCTTGGTGATGATTAAAGCCCTCAGCACACAGAAGGCCCTTTCTGTTTGCTCATATAAATGAGCAGTGTGTTTGTGTCAGAGCTTTAGCATATACATTCTCAGTGGAACATTTCTACTTAAAAAAGCCTGCTTTATCAACAGAAAATTAGAGAAAGGACACCTACCAAATGAATGGGGACATTCTGAAGGTCATCTGTTGAGTAGCCATTCAGTGGTCGTGGGTTTCCTCTGCAAGATTGTTCAACGTTGTTACACGTTGTTTAAATGATTTCAGGGGTGAATTTTTGTGTAGAACAGACCTAGATTTGGTTTTTAAAATATTAGCAGAGTAGAAATTTGAGGACCAAAGGAACCTAGAGATTCCTCAAAAGCTTTTCCCTTGACCATTTATCCTTTTCATGGAAACTTGTAGCTCCTCTCACATTGATTTCAGCTGTCAAGCGTGTGCCTCTCTAGGCAGCTTCTTGCTAGGGGGATGAATGCTCACACAATCTAAACCATCTCCATGCTCTCTTCCTTAATCAGAACAGAAGAGTGGGTGTGGAATTTGGTCCCTGAACTGGATGGTTTCCTGAAGGGCATGGACGACATTGCAAACCCACATGCAATTTCTCTGGGGACTGAAGAGTGTCGATTCAGAGGAGGTCCAATTTAACTGAGGTGAACCCCAGCCTGATGCCCTTCCCTTGTGTGTGTTTCACTGTGAATTCTCCTGCGTTCTTTACAATTGGCATTCAACGAGAAAATGATGCAATGCTGGGTAGAAGCCTCTCACAGGAACTTGGAGAGCATTACACATTCTTCTTGTGACAATTTGTGAAAACTAGCTACTTGTAAGTGTGCATACAGGTCGCAGTGTGATTCTCTTTCATGTAGTAGAAAAGTCATAATTTGTTAATTCCTTGAAAGAGAAGAAAAGAATGTGTGTAGAAGACCGGCTGGCTGTAGACTTACAAAGAGGAATCTGATAATGGGCCTTCCCCACCAGTCTGGAGAAAAGAGCAGATTGCATTTAGCTGATGCTGTTGGTTTCTGAACATCCTGGCTTTCTTTATGAGGTTAAGCACCTGTGATAGTAGCCACTTCCAGCATGTCACCAGGTCTACAGAGAGTTGTAACCCCAGTGACAGTTGGGCTTAGAAATGAGGCTCATTTGCATCGTTTCTTTGTGTTGAGAATAAACCCTGAGTACCCATGCAAGGCTCCTGTCTTGCAGCTCTAGTGCACAAGCGTGGCTGCAGCCTTGGTTTTCTGTTCCTGTGCCATCTCCGTATGAACTTGAGTGTGGTCTCTGCCCAGCCCCACTATTTGGGGTGAATCCAGCTACACTTGTAAAGGCACTGGCCAGGTTCACCCTCCTGGAAGGGATTGCCCATTCAGCACATGAGTTAGCACTAGGCTTCCAGCTCTCTGCCCCTTAAAGTCCATCTCACCTGGGGTCATGTCCTGGGGCAAACTGCAACCAGATGAACAGGGTCAGGGTCAAGGTGCAGCCATTTCAGTACGACGGTGAGCATTTCCCAGAGCTGTGTTCCTCTCCAGAGTGATCACAAGGCTGTCTACCTCTCAGTGGGGCTGACCCACAGTCCTTCCCTCAACCTTGCTTTTCAGAGTGTGAATTCCTACCAGATCTTTACTCCAAACCAGCTTCAAAGCCAACTACAGGAACGCAATTTATGATAGGCCCTTCTATTAGCAACTGTTTGTCAAAGCCCCACCTGGGTGTTTGTTCCTGCGTGGATCTTGGACGGACTCTGATTTCAGCTGTGCACCACACAGTGAAGCTTCAGCCAGTACCAGACTACATACGTGAGATCTGCAGCCCCAGTCGATGCCGGACTACACACGTGAGATCTGCAGCCCCAGTCGATGCCGGACTACACACGTGAGATCTGCAGCCCCAGTCGATGCCGGACTACACACGTGAGATCTGCAGCCCCAGTCGATGCCGGACTACACACGTGAGATCTGCAGCCCCAGTCGATGACTGCCCAAGAATTTCCATGCAGCTGGAGATGATGCTTCCCAGCTTTGATTTGCTCTTCCCTCCAGTGTTAGCAGTATCCACCTGCCTATGTATTACAACTGTGCAGAAGAGAAACATCCCTATTCTACACACAAAGAAAACTTCCCCTTTCTCTCGTTTCTAAAACACGGGTTTTGGACGGTATTTTTCAGTCTTTGTCTGGAGTCCTGAATCTGACACGGAGCACTTGAGTAGCATTTTTTGTCTGAGCTTTTTCACCTCTGAAATGAAATGACAGCACACAAAACTTGTCTCTTTAGAAGGCTCCTGTGACAAGCAGTATTGCAATAGGAATGAAGAAATGTGCGCAAGCCCGCCGTCCATATGGAGACATCTCATACTCGTGAGGGAGTGCAAGGAGGATGGCGGTGAGTTTACAATCGCTGTGCAGTTGCTGGTTAGAGCTGAAACTGTCCACGTTTTCTCTGCCGGTTCCATTTGTGGCTGGGGGCTGACATTTACGGGACAGCTATGACAGGCTGCAGCTTTCTGCTGGGAACAGAGCTCTGCTGCAGTGCAGACCTAAGTGGTTCATGTGCTGATTGATCTCCTGACCTTGGACTCCTTGGCTTACCCCCTCCCCCACTGGAGGAATCAGCTATAAGGAACCCTTTGTGAGTACAATTTCCTTTGCATTTCTGTGGTTCAGAGCTACTAGTATTCAGCTGTGTGTGTCCTCTGAAGCACCTACCCTTTGACCAACAGTTTCTATCCCTGTTTTAGCTAAAGGGTCAGTATGAGAGAAAAACATAGAAAGCCTGACCATACTTCTCAGTTGATAAGAGCAGGTAATAAAAGGAAGAAGTAGGATGCTTCAAAACTCTGAAACAAATCATGCGAACCCCCATCTCATCCCACAACAAAAGAAGAGAATTACGCCAGTTTCGGGGCCCAGGGAGTCTTCTCACCAAAGTCATAGAATTCTCCCTTTTCTTCATAAAAATCAAATTTACAACGCTTTCTCACTTAATTTGACAACATAATCCTGCTCCCATTTTATCTGAGCCATTACACAGTGAAAGGAGCATAGAAAAGGGAACATGAGGAGGGTATGTTGAGGGTGGTAGTTTTTCCTATTTCTATAAAACCAAGATATCGGGGTCAGCATTGTGGCATAGTGGGTTAACCTGCTGTCTGCAACATTGGCATCCCATATAATTGCTGGTTCAAGTCCCAGCTACACCACTTCCAATCCAGCTTCTAGCTGACATGCCTGGGAAAACAGTGGAAGATGGTACAATGCTTGGGCCCCTGCACACACTTGGGAGACCCAAAAGAATCTCTGGCTCCTGGCTTCAGCCTGACCCAGCCCTGGCTGTTGCAGACATCTGGGGACTGAACAAACAATTGTAAAATCTCTCAATCTCTCTCTCTCTCTCTCTCTCTCTCTCTCTCTCTCTCTCTCCTCTCTATCTATCTCTATATCTCTATCTCTATCATATATCTCTATCACTATCTCTCTCTATATATATCTATCTCTATCACGTTGTCTTTCAAACAAACTTTTTTTAAAAAATAGAAAAGATGATATCCCCTTTGACAAGTACACTGGAGGGGTATCCTGCATTGGTGCTCCAGGAAAACAATCGGGAGATGGTCCTTGCGCCTGCCCCCAATATCAGCGTCCATGTTGCCTTCTCAGAAGGTGGGAGTGGGAGGACTGCAAACAGTAATCTGCTCCCCATGCATGTCTGGACTCCTCTCCCTCTGGTACAGCAGTGCAGAGAGCATTTCATAAAGGTGAGATTGGAAGAGCCAGGAATAGAAGGGCCCTCCTGGCTGCCAATGAGCTTTGATTCTGGATGGATTTCTCTGGGCATGCAGAAGTCACCATCAATAATTCTTTTCCCATTAGGTGATCCTGGGAGAAGGCCATGCTGTTCCAGGCCCCTCTTTCCCCGCGGCTGAGTTTTCCTCTCCAGCATCCTCAGGACAAAGCACTCCTTCCTTTTGCATCATGATGGCCACAACAATGAAATCACAATCAATGTAAAGTATTAGAAAGTTGAAATGAAAAATAAAAGCCAAAGTACAAGACCCATTGTCATCATTAGTAGCAGCAGCAGCAGCACACTCATAATATTCAAGATGAATAAAATTATTCTGTCAACTCTGTGTCTAGATTTACTGCATGAAAAACTGGCTACAACCAGTTGGCTCATAGCCACGGGTCCTGGATGTGCTCTCTGCCACCACTAACTTGACTCTGGGCACTTGCCTTCTATCAGATGTCTGCATCATCCTCCCTGGAACCCTTAGACTTTAAGGGGCTTGGTGGGTGCAGGAGGGGATGGAGACGCATTGGCCAGCGAGCAGCGAATGGATGGTTCAAAATGGGTGAGGGTCAGGTGACACAGAATCACCAGGGACCAGAACAACAACATGGAGGGACTTCTCCTGAGAGCTAGATGCCAAGGTGAGCTTCCCTTTGCCTGGAATATGGAAATCCTGATGAGTTTAAAAGTGTTTTTCTGACTATGAATTTATTATGTACTGCTGCAGGAAATGTAGACAAACACAGACAATTGTAAATAAAAACTTCTTACCAGACTGTGAACAAAAGACATAAAATATGCCTGAAGAATTCTCCTTTTAGCCTTTAACTCCATAATGTTTCAAAACACTAGATTCCATACTTAGAATATACTATTTTTTCAGCTTCTTCATTTAAATCTATAAAATGTATGGTCCCTCTTGTTATAAGTCAATATTTATAATGGTATTTTAAAGGGTTATGTCTTGTTGTATTTACCTATGAATTCCAAATTACATAATTGTTATATGATATTTGTGACATTGGAGTGATTTCTGATTGGTCTGCCAATATAAACAGCGAGGGCATTACTATTTTTGTGTTTATAGATACTTGTGTGTTCCTTAGGTTTATCCCCTCTATTTCCCCATTGCTGGCTACAAGTATTTTACTCTCATTTTCTTAATGGGACAACTCCTGTTTATCCTCTTGTTGTGTATATATTCCATATTTGTTAAAAATAAAAAGCAAACACCATTACTCAGTCAGATGGCTCCCTACCATTTCTCTCAAAGACCACTGTTCCTCAGGGTTAGCATCCTCATTTGAATTTATTGTCAGCATGTGTGTGTGTTTCTTTTTTAAATTGAGGCAGTTGCTTCATTTGGTAGAAAGATAACCAATTGAGAAAAAGAGCTGAGCCCAATCCCACATTCTGACTCTTCCAGCCGCCCAGGACAACGTTTTCGCCCTGTGAGTAGCGTGTCCTTTGGAACAGGTCCTTCCAGTATGCACTCCCTTTTGTATTGAGCTGATCTGCAGCCTCAACATTTGGTTTCTACTTCTCGACCAAGACTGCTGCTCCAGCACTTCCGTGTTCCTGCAGGGACACGCATGGGGTGGTAAAATACAGAGGGATGGAAGGGCTTGAATGTTGTGTGTGTCTTTGTTGCACTTGCCCCATTGACTATATCCTTTTTAAGCTGTGTATTTATTTTCATTGTATTTGAAAGGGAGGGAGGGGGGCCGTCACTGTGGCATAACAGGTGAAGCTGCCACCTGCAGTGCTGGCATCCCATATGGGCGCTGGTTCAAGACCTGGCTGCTCCACTCCCAATCCAGCTCTCTGCTATGGCCGGGGAAAGCAGTAGAAGATGGCCCAAGTCCTTGGGACCCTGCACCCATGTGAGAAACCTAGAAGAAGCTCCTGGCTCTTGGCTTCGGATCAGCACAGCTCTGGCTGTTGTGGCCAACTAGGGAGTGAGCCAGCGGATAGATGATCTCTCTCTCTTTGTCTCTCCTTCTCTCTCTCTCTCTCTCTCTCTCTCTCTCTCTCTCTCTCTGCCTCTCCTTCTCTCTGTGTAACTATAACTTTAAAATAAATAAGTAAATCTTAAAAAAAAGAAAGGGAGAGAGTGAGAGAGATATATATTTGATCTATTGGTTCATTCTTCAGAAGACTGCAATAGCCAGCTCAGAGCCAAGCAAAAGCCAGGAGCCAAGAACTCCATCCAGGTCTCTGACATGGGTGGCAGGTATCCCTGAACCTGAACCATCATCTGCTGCCTCCCAGGCATATGTTACCAGGAAGTGGGGATAGGAAGCATGGGATCAAGGATTTGAACCAGTCACTGATACGGGGCACAAGCATCCAAAGAGTCCACTTAACCGCTGTACCACAACTCCTGATGCCATATCTAGTTCTTAACTGGATTCTGCCATTTAACTTGGATAGATGTGACATGTGAGATGTCTACTCCAGTCTGTCCCTCAGCCACCCGAATATCTGCACTTGTCCTTCTGCATAGAACATTCTCACTTTCTCCCTTAAAGCCCCGCCAATCACTTTATTCAGTTCTCAAACTCTGGTTCAAATGTGGCTTCTCACAGCCCACCCAGCTACACACTAAACTACAAGAGGTGTACAGTTCACACCAGTGTACCTGGTAGATGAGGACAGCTACAGTATAAAACACCTTTGAGATGGGAAAATGTTGAAACCCACACACAGCTATCCTTTTCCACAGCAGCATCAAGTTATGCTGAGCCAGCTTGCAATACATCTCCTGGCCTAGAGTGAGCCCAAGGAGAACACGTGTGAGGGCCTGCGACTTCTCCGGAAGAGCTGAAGTTTCTTTCACCCTCTGTTGCCCCAGCTCTGACCTTAGGGAGTGTCCTCATTTTCTATTTTCCTTTCAATGGAGGGGATTCCCTACCCAGGGACTTCTCATTTCCCTACCAGCTGGAGTCCCTGGGCAGTGAGGATGTGGCATTAGGGTTTTTAAAGTTGGGACTGTGGTGTCGTTGATATATTTTTTCCTCAAAAAGCTTGGTAATCACATTAGTGATCTAGAACTGCTTAGAACAAAATACTGCAAACTGGGCAGCTGAAAACAAATAATAGAAATGAATTGTCTCACATTTCTGGAGGCCAGATTCCATAGATCAAGGAGTAACAGAGCCATGCCCCCCTCTGAAGGTGAGAGGGCAGGGGGTGATCCACGCCCCTCTTCTGCTCCTGGCCATTGCTTGACTGGGGCAGTGTAAGTACAGCCCTCATGGGGCATTCTCCGTGTGCTTGGTCCCAACGCCCCCTTTTATATCAGGATGCAAGTCAATTTGGACTAGGGCCCACTGTACTTGATGTGACCCGCCCTAAATTACATCTGCAAGAAGTCCTGCTTCTTCATAATGACACATTCGGAAATATCCAGGATTAGAACTTCAACACATTAATTTTGAAGACAGAAGGGCATGATGCAGTCTCTAGCTGTAGGTTTCCAGGAGTTTCCTTCAGAAAGCCACCATGTGAACACACTCCAGCCTTCTGCTGCTCAACGCTGGACTCTGCCTCCCCAGTTTCAGTAATAATGGCCTCAGAGCTTCTGCAACAACAGACCTGAATGTTTTCTCTGCTGTAGTTCATGTGCATGCAGATCAGCTCTGTTTTACGTGGATTCCATCTCTTACACAACTCTGCTGAAAGTACCAGGCCTCCCAGCACTCGGGGACTTCTGGGACAAGGCTGTTCCTTCGTGTGGCTCTGCACCCCCTCATGTGGCTCTTACCTTGTTATGCAGCACTCCTAAGCGTTCCACATTCCAGGCTGCACCAGGAGGAGTGAGGGCAGGAGAGGACATGCAAGTTCGCTTGGAAGAAGTGATCCCAAGGTCACAGGCTACTTCCATTCTCATCTCAGTGCTTAAAACCTCTTCATCTAACTGTGCGCCCAGATAAATGTTGTCTTACTACATACGCAGGAAAGATGGATTTGGGGTATAATTCATAGTCTCTTTCACAAATAACTACTTAATGCTCAGGTTTTAAGACCTCTTGTATAAAAAACACAAATTAAAGGATGAGGAAGCTGGATGGGGTGACGAGAGGTCTCCTTGGTGCACAGCCAGGATGCACAGCTTCAAGTCTGAACTCTCTCCCGAGTGTATCTTGTGGGGCAAATATTTGCTTTTCTGGTGTCTTTCTTCACTTGAATAATGAAGGAGTTGGAGGAGATGAGTTCAATAGCAGAGAAGACTATAAAGATAGCAAGTTATTTTGTGATGAAGAGTCTCTGTACACAACATAGGAAGTGATCACCTTCTAGAGACTCACTGTATCAATATAAGACTCTGCTGATGTTTCCATAATTTCTAATGGATCATGTGTTCATGGCTCGGTCATGGAAGAGTGCACTAACTCTCTGCTAATATCACCTACAGCTCATGTGGGGACAGTGGCCCACGTGGTCTCTGAAGGTCCTCCTTGACCAAAGCTTCTGTGACGCTGATGTGCACATCCAGCTCTTGCCTCCCTTCAACATCTGCTGAACTAGTTTCTAAATCCATTTATAGACTCCTCTTCCTGAAATACTTCTAAGGAATCTTATTACAAAAGCCCTGTAAAGGTTCCCGCGCTGTGACGCAGTAGGCTAAGCCTCGGGCTGGGGTTTCGGCATCCCATATGTGTGCCAGTTCTAGTCCCGGCTGCTCCACTTCCGATCCAGCTCTCTGCTAGGGTCTGGAAGAGCAATAGAAGATGGCCCAAGTCCTTGGGCCACTGCTCTTGCATGGGAGACCTGGAAGAAGCTCCTGGCTCCTGGCTTTAGCTCTGCCCAGCTCCAGCTACTGCAGCCATTTGGGAAGTAAACCAGTGGATGGAAGACCTTTCTGTCTCTCCCTCTCTGTGACTGTAACTCTACCTCTTGAATAAATAAACAAAATCTTTAAAAAAAAAAAAACCTTTAAATAAGACTAACTATTAACAACAGGTATTGAAATGGAAAAATGGAGTCAGTTGATACCTGTCTGTGAATTCCTCTGTTAGACTTACTGCCGGGTCAGCTGTAGAGGCAGGTCTGAGGAAGAAGTGTGAGTCACAGGAGACCTGTCACTAGGGCGCAGTGGGAGGCACTGGCTTGGGGGAGTTGGTGGTGAGACTCTTCCAGCTGGCAGGGAGCAGGCGCCCCTGTAGGCCTCCCTCAAAGGACGCAGGACAGTGCCAGACAGAGGGACAGCCGACTTGCAGCCTCCTCCACAATTTTGCTGAGGGCTGGCTTTGTGTGTGTGTAAATCATTCAGATAATTGCTGTAATTCTCTGCTTAGCTTGGCTGCTAAGACCCTTGGTTCATGAATATTCATAAGATCTATCCACACTCCTCTATTACTTAAATTTTCCTAGACAGCTTTCATGCTGAGTGTGCCAGCGTGTTCATGCTAGAGATGGTGAGGTGATGATTCCTTGTATGGGTGGAAGAGGGCTGAGCCTGGCCCAGGGACACGTCCCTCTGCCCACCCACGCAGGTGAAGGGAAGGAGTAGTTTTCAGTAGTTTTCAGTCATAAAGGCGGATCCCTCCTCCTTCATTTCCTGAGCCTTGTGCCAGGCACTGGGTTAGGTGCTGGGATGCTGGCAGGGTGAGTTGCAACTCCAAGCCAGTGTGTGGTCCTGTCAGAAGGACAGAACATGGACAGCCCCTCACAGAACGAGGACAGTTGCTCAGAGGGATGGCAGAGTTCTGTGAGGTATCTTGGGAAAATGCACAACATCAGGACTGAAAGTGGGAGAAATCGAGAAGGAATTGTTGTTCACAGGATTAAAATGCCTTAAATTCTATCACATGAGCAGCATCACTCCCTGGAGGAAACAGAAACAATAAAATAGAAAGTCCATTTGAAAAACGTCAACCAATTTTTTTGGTATATATTTGCAGAGTTTCCCCTTTATGTAGAAGTCTTTTTAACAAAAAATCATGAAATATATAGAGCTCTGTAATCTACTTTTCTCAACTTCGCAAAGAACTTAAACCTGAATTACGAGAAAGAAATTCCCAGGTAAGGAGATCAAGAAAGTCCGTTTGGGCTTTGAAAGCATCAAGGGTGCTCAGAAGAGGTAGGAGCCCAGGTGAGAGTGAGCCTGGGAAGGGATGGGGAGAGTGACTTCTTTGTCTGCCTCCCTAAGGTCTAAGGAACCAGGTCTCCATACCAGGGTCCAGGAAGCCACTGAGAAGCTGTAAGCAGAGCCATGGTGATTTGAAAAATGAATCCAGGGATGGATGAAGCAGACGTGGCTGCTCGGAGACCTTTACTTCTCTGGAGACCAAAATTCTGACCAGAGCCCCTCCCATGTGGAGACCAAGTATGTGCTTATCCTCTTGTTTCAGTGCATGGACCCCCTTCGTGTCTTCTTTGCTACAGTCTCTGTAGATGAGGTCTTGAGCATCTTAGCACTTCCTAGTTCTACACAGAGAGTCCATTTGGTTTGTGACACTTAAATCCCAGGACGAAAAGGAAGACGTGATGAAAATTACTCATCCATCCAAGTCACAATTCCAATTATTCTAAAAGGACAATCTTGGTCATGGGATTTCATTTTTCGTATGTCATTCTGATGCTATTACCGTCACATCTGTTGGGAGCACTGCATTCAATCTGAAATATATTTTTGAAGATTCTAGTTCATAATGGAATCATAGTTGAAATGGCTGCTGGATGTAATTTATATATAAATAAATGGGAATACACTTTTACATTCCAATGAATTTTACAAAAACAATACAGCGAAGAGCGTTAATTCTCAGAGTATGAGTGTCTTCAGGGAAACTGAGATCATTTGGGCTTTCTTTTATGTACTCACTACTATTGAATAATGACTATGTATGTGTTTATAATGAAAGACATAGCAATACTTAAATTTTCTTCTTTTTTACCTGTAAAGTAAGCATTTTTATTTGAAGAATATTTAAGAGGTAAAATGTATGGGATGCTGCACTTGACTGAATGTGGAAAGTGAGCAGAATGGATGGAGCACGTGGCTGATTCTTTGTTTCCTGGCGCCGTGGTTCCATTCATCGTTGGCAACATGAAGAAGACAAGGAAGGCATCAGGGACCCCCAAGAGTTTCATGTTTCAGGTACTTGGATTACAGTTGCTGTGCAGTTCGCATTCTCTTAATTCAGAGTCCAGAGAACAAATCATGTCAGCATTTTTAATTTAGGGGTCATCTGACCATCACTGAGGTCCTAAGAAGAGAACTAGTCCCCAAAAGGCAAAGAGTGAGCTGGCTGAGATGCAGGCACCACACCTTAGCCAACGGATTTGCTCCTTACAGGTAGGATAAATGGTTTGCAAGGCTGGATCTTGGGGCCTGTGCTCATGGGTGTGGGCACCATGTGCTGTTGGCAGAGGAGCTTCCCTGGGGCAACAAAAAGCATGAAAGTCGACCCTTATGTGCAAGAGGTTAATTGGGAAAGAAGAAGCTAGTGAAGTGTCTCACTGTGTTGTGGTTCCAAAATATGTTTGTCCAAGTTTGGGTTCTTTAGAGAGAGGGATAGCCCTATGGGCAAAAACTCAACTACCAGAAACTGTTAACACCCTGAAGTCAGTTGGTAAAACAAAGACAGGGAGAGGGGCTGCCTTCAGCTCACTGAGATCACTTCCATCAAGTCCACATGGCCAAGCTCAAGGAAGAGTTCTTGTCACACTGGAGTGGCGACTCCCACTGGAAGTGGACTTGGCACCCAGCAGAGTGACTCATGCCCAGCGAGGAATAGACTTAGTGGTCACCTCGTGGTGCACTGTGGCGGTCACCAGAACAGAAGAATAAGGGAGTTGCAGCGTCGCTTAGGTGTAGAACAGATGCGTACCTGGCAGCGTCACACAGCAAGGACCTCACCCAACAAATTTTTGTGTTAGTATTCTGACTAGAATGAAAAGACAATCAAAATGCACTTGTAAAGATAAGACACTAAAGAAAAACAGGAGGAGTGTTCAGGCTGAGGCCAGTGTTAGGTTTGTGGGGAGTTAAACTACCACCTGCAACACTGGCATTCCTTATGAGTTCAAATCCTTGATGCTCCACTTCCAATCTAGCTCCCTGTTAATGGGCTTGGGAAGGCAACAGTGGATGGACCAAGTATTAATGCACTTGCCACCTTTGTTGGAAACCCAACCCTAGATGGAGCTCTGGATCCTGGCTTCAGGTTGTCCCAGCACTGGTCATTGCAGCCATTTAAGGAGTAGAGTGAACCTCCAGCAGATGGAAGAGATCTCTCTCTCCCTGCCCCCTCCTCACCTCTCCTTCTTTCTCTGTGTAACTGACTTTAAAAAAAAGTGCATGATATATGTAAAATTATGAAATGTATAATTTTTGCTAAACAAATAGCAATGGAAGTCCATTAATGCTTAGGATATTAACACAATAAAGGCGGGGTCTGCAAACTTCAACCCCGGGGGCCAAGTTGGTCTATGGTATGTTTCTATAAATACTAAAATCCAATTTCATTGAATTAAAGCCACCTTCATTTATTTATATGTTGCCTATGACTGCCTTCAAGTTATGGTTGAGTAATTGAGACTAAGAGCATGTCGTCTTCAAAGACGAAAATGCTCAGTATCTGACTCTTCACAGAAGAATATATTGTGAAGACAGAAAACCGTGCCTTAATTGTCTGTCTGCTAGGTGTGTATATTTATCAGCAGCCATGCTTTGATAGAGAGACAAGGCCAACCTCTGACATTCCAGCTGCTCCCGGTGTCTTCTGGGTGCTAACCTCTGCAGGTACACCCTTTCTCTTATGCAGTTTTTGGCTCTGTGATGAAAAATGTTTCCTAGTCCATGCTCCCTCCCCAACATCTCCACACTGCATGCTGATGGAGCATGAAAATCCAGTGAGCTGCGCCTGTGACAGCCATTCACTGCCAAGGTGAATGCAGATGCGTCTTTGGGAAACCTCTCCGTGGTGAGTTCTTCCAAAGCCCACTTCCATCACTGAGAATGTCTTCTCCACTGAACAGAGAATTCCAGAGAGTTCTACCATGTGAGTGAGGTGACTCTGAAAAAAAAAAAATTACAAATGCAGATTTCTGGGCTCATTCCAGCTCTGTTGAATTTCTGGAGTGAGCCAGGGAATGCTGGTGGAGAGGGAATGAGGGAGGAGAAACACAGCATTTGGGACACTGGGCTCAAGTCTGCCTTTTAAGAAATCTGTAGAACACTTTTCAGCCTTAAAGATTCACGGCTCTGTGAACACTTGGCTTGCGTTGCATTTCACTTCTGGCTTCATTCTCCATGCTTCTGGTTGTCTGTCTTTCAAAGCGGGACAGCAGTCAAGCAGTGTGAGAGTTGGTGTTGAAAAGGGTTTGTAGCAGTTGAAATTTGCATTATTGTATGTGTTTCATGCATTTAATTCCTGTGGAGATTTTAAGTACAGGTATCTGGGTCCCTTCTCCCGGTGCCGTGCCTCACAAATTGTTGACGCCTTTCCCCTCTGTTAGATACCAGAGCCCGGCTGCATCAGAACTAACGAATCTACTGACGATGACATTTAGCCTTCCATTTGCCTGGGAAGACATGAAAACACAAAGAGGGAGGGAGTGTGCCATCCTGGGCCTGCATAAGCATTCCTTGGTAGCTCAGCTAGCTGAAGTGTGTGAGTAGTGGTTTTTTCTTGATTTTTTATTTGACTTTCAAAGATAGTTTCTTGGGAGAGAGAAGAGGCGATGCAACCATTTAAGGATTCATGAAAACTCCCATTGGTAAAGCACTTAGGTTTTATGTAAGTGTGGATACTCTGCCTCCACACAGCTTCGCCTACTGGAGTCAGTATTAAAAGCCAAGTTCAATGGCTGATGGCCATAGGAATTTTTCTATAACACCTTTCTCACCTTCTTAGTTGCTTCCAACTCAAAGTTTCATGACTTTTGTACCTCCGGCATTACTGCAGTCAACTGTAATGAACAGATGTTGGTGTGGGCTGCTAGAGTTAGCAGGCAGGGGCTTCATGAATGAGACATCCTCTCTGCTCTCTCTGGGTGCTTGTGGGTATACACAAGCACTGTGAAGAACTGCTGGGCCAGGAGTGGCAGGAGAATGCAGTTCAGTCTCACTCCTGAACTGAAAAATGAAGTGCAAGGCAGCATTTGTGTATTGGTATTTTTCCTTGGCCCTTGTCATCTCCTCTAGGCCAGAACACGTCCCCCATCATCTTGTATTCAACCGACCCTTTGCCTTGTTGAGGTCAGATGGCAGCCATAAACATCTGAGTTTGCCCATCAGAAAATTCTTGTCTGTGATCCTCAGTGCCAAAAGTGTTTTTAGGTTCAGCTTGTTTCCCTCAGCATAGAAATCTTCCCACCTTTTGCATTGTTTCAGGAACTGAGATCCCTTTATTACATAAACTTGTCTCCCTATGTTCTACCTTCCAGTGTGCGGCCTTATCTTTCAAACATCCTCTTCAATGCTCATTTAGCCTGCAGCCAAGTTTTTTTTAAAGGATTTGCTTATTTATTTATTTGAGACACAGAGAGAGAGAGCTTCTGTATGGTGATTCACTCCATAAATGGCTGTAGTAGCTAGGGTTGGAACTCCATCCAGATCTCCCATGTGGAAGAAATAGGCTCAAGTATTTGGGTGATTATCAGCTGCTTGTCTAAGTATATTTCAGGAATCTGGATCAGAAGCAGAGCATCTGGGATTCCAACTAGCCTTCTGACAGGGGATGCTGGCATTGCAGGCATCAGCTAAGCTCACTGTCCCACAGAGCCACACCTTGATGGCCAGTTCTATAGAACCCACTCTGTTGTTAGATAATACAGTGAGTTGATGATTGGGAAATCTAATGAGAACATTATACTTTCTCATGTAATAGATTTGTATTTTGTTTATTTTTCTAATAGAGAAACACACACACACACACACAGAGAGAGAGAGAGAGAGAGAGAGAGAGAGAGAGAGTCAGTTCTATTTCCTGGTTTACTCCCCAAATGTCTTCAGCAGCTGGGGCTGGGCAAGAGTCAAAGTTAGGATACAGGAGCTGAATCTAGGTTTCTTGTGCAGGTGGCAGGAACCTAACTACTTAGCTATGATGACTGCCGCCTAGGGTCTGCACTAACAGGAAGCTGGAGTCAGGACCCAGAGTAAGGAATTGAACCCAGCCCTCCAGTTTGGGATGCAGCCATCTATACAATGTCACAATGGCTTGGCTGCACACTTGCCTCTAGCTTTTCACTATGATAAGAACCTTGTGAAGACAAAAGGTTGTTGTCAAGTAAACAGTGAAAACAATTAAAAAGACAAATTATAGGAGAGAAAGAAAAATCTGTAATGGTTATGATTTTGGATGTCTGTTTGACACACATCTGCCTGCTACTCTTTCTTGGGATTGGGATGCATTAACACCTGCTTTTTAAGATAGAAAGTGGTCATCAAAAACTATGCTTATTATGTAACACAAATACTCATAAATTTTTATCCTGAAGATTATCCTTTCCCATAATGTAGTTTAAATCCTTTAATAAAAATAATATCATTGTAAGAGAATCTAAATCAAACTTATAAGGCAGGTCCTGCATTTCTACTATTTCTTTATTGGTTTCAGATTTTCTTCTAGATAAGTTTAGAGTCAGATATGCAATTTTAAAATATAGTAAGCATTGCATATGGCATTGTTCATAGGAGAAATAAACATCACCAAGTGTTAATATGGACTAATGGACCATCTCCTGTTCACCTTTTCATTGCTAAATCTCAGTCTCCATGACGGTATGGATTGTGTGCAGTTTTAGAATCAGAAGAACCTCAGCCAACTCCAAACTGAGTGCACTGTTACAGAGCAGCAGCCTGCGCTTGTAGGGCAGCTTCCCAGGGAACCCTGGGGTGAAATCCAGGTATCCCAGCTGATGATCAATCTTTGATCTCCCCAAAGGGTTACAAAGTGTTTTCAGTTGGCAGAGCTGGATCTGACCCAGGACACAGTAAAGGCAGCTGGGATCCTGGTGTGAAAAGCAGAGTGCCTGAGTCCCCAAGTATGGGCTACAGTTTCCTGGCTCTGTCACCTTAGGAATGACTTAACCTCCCTCCACCTCCATGTTCTCGTCTGTAAGGTGTGGCTCTGTAGAGTGCTATGATTGCACGTTTGGCAGTAATCCATGGAAGTTCCGATCATCATCATCCCTCTTATCCTTACACATTCCTGGAGGAGTAACGGTGGCAGCACATGGTCAGTGTCTTTTTTTAAAGATTTATGTTATTTATTCAAAGGCATAATTATAGAGATAGAAGGAGAGACAGAGAGAGAGAGAGAGAGAAATCTTCCATCTGCTGGTTCACTACTCAAATGCCCATAATGGCTAGAGCTGGACCAGGTCAATGCCTAGAGTTTGGATCTCCATCCTAGTCCCCCATGTGGGTGGCAGGGGCTCAAGCACTTGGGCCATCTTCTGCTGCTTTCCCAGGTGCATTAGCACAGAGCTGGATCAGAAGTGGAGCAGCCAGAACTTCAACTGGTGCTCATATGAAATGCCTGTTGACAATGTGATTGGCGTCTTAAATCACTGTAACACACACCAGCCCTGGTCAGTCTCATTTTACA
The DNA here is from genome assembly GCA_949820135.1 of Sylvilagus floridanus. NCBI lineage: Eukaryota > Metazoa > Chordata > Mammalia > Lagomorpha > Leporidae > Sylvilagus > Sylvilagus floridanus. The sequence goes on from OX463246.1 coordinate 41,018,851, forward strand.
GATGGAGAAACCAGAGATGTGCTTTTCCATGCTCACCAGCCATATCAGTCTTTGATCTGTGGCTGCCGCTTGAAACCACAGAGACAGGCTCTCCAACAGACCATGCCTCCTCTCCTCCCCTCCCCTCTTCTCTCCTCTTCCCTCCCCTCCCCCTTCCCCCCCTCCTATCCTCTCCTCTTCCCTCCCCTCCCCCCCTCCCCTCCTCTCCTCTCCTCTCCTCTCCTCTCCCCTCTCTTCTCCTCTTCTGTCTCCCCTCCCCTCCCATCACCTCCCCTCCCTTTCTCTCTCCTCCTCTTCCCTCATCCCCTCTTCTTCCTTTTTTCTTTTCTTTTTTTTTTTAAAACCATAATAGAACTGTGTGCTCATGGGAGCTCTGCAGGCACTACACTCAATCCAGTGAGAAGTGGGAAGTTATATTTCTGGATCATGTACCATACTTTTTGGAGGAAAGGTGCCCTAGGAGTAGCACAACATCCTCATTAAATAATAATCCAATGCACTAAGGGGTAGATATGGGTGCTTAAATGCTCTCTTCTAGATAGCAAAGCAATTGGTTCAGAGATTTAGACTGTATCATCAACTGTAAGTTTGCCTTTGCCTAGGTCAAAATTAAATCAAATGTAGCATTCACTCAAGTGCATATAACGTCCCATTGAAAACTTGATGTTTAACGGGGCCTGAGCTGTGGCCCATTGGATAAAGCTGCAGTCTACGGTGCCAGCATCTCATCGAGATACCAGTTCAAGTCTGGGATGTTCCTCTTCTGATCCCGCTCCCTGCTAATGTGCCTGGGATTGCAGCAGAAGGTGACCCAAGTGCTTGGGTCCCTGAACCCACAGGGGAGACCCAGGAGTGGCTCATGGCTGCAGATCAGCCCAGCTCTGGCCATTGTGGCCATTTGGGGAATGAATCAGCAGATGGATCTCTCTCTCTCTCTCTCTCTCCCTCTCTCCCTCTCTCCCTCTCTCCCTCTCTCCCTCTCCCTCTCCCTCTCCCTGTACTTCTCCCTCTCTGTAACTCTGCCTATCAAGTAAAGAAATAAATCTTCAAAAAGTGACATTTATTGTTATTGCTCCTTGGCTGGGCCTGATACATTTGCATCCATTCTTCCTGAGCATCCTTGGGAGCCTGTGAGCGCTGTGCTCCTCTGATGGACTAGAGGGGAAGAGGGAGAGCCGAAGCGCTCTTGAGGACATGCGTCTGTTTAGAGCAGAGCAAAACTCTGACCTCCTGGTCTGTGATGCTGTCCATCTTCCCAGGGACTCTGATACTCGAGCCTAGATGAGCTTCTAGAAGAGGACCCCAGAAAGGCTCCCGAGCACACGTGATATCCCGTGTCACTTTCTGTGCACCCAGTGGAGGCATGTTCTGGCTTGCACTGCATCACCGTGGGCCACTTTCATGGATTTCTACTCCAAGCACTCATCAGGAAATTGCAGAGGTGGGGAGGACTTTCTCCCTTTCACACTGGGTTCTGAACCCTTGGTGGTCAAGATTGACCTGGGGGTCCAGGGGCTTCACCGAGACCCTGGTGGGATGCATTCTGCATCACAAATCCTCAGCCTGTCGTTAGCTGGAGCAGGGACTGCTTGCCCAGCAGGAATGCCACGGGAGCCCTTCAGCACAGGTGGTCTCCTCAGAGCAGAGGCAGGGCTCCTGGTTTGCCAGTAAGTGGCCAGGGAGCCTAGGTCCAGGTTCAGGCCAGAGGCGGCCGTTCACTTCAGTCTCACAGCACAGCTGGTCTGGAGTGGACCTGAGCCTGCCTTTCAGAGCCTGCTGCCGTTCTTCTAGCGATGCAGACCCTGCTGCCCAGCTGGGAGGGCGTCGCCCATAAAAGAACACGGAATCTGGCGATCAGATCAGTAATTCTTCTATTAGAGCTGTACTGTATGCCCTCTCTTCATTTCTGTTTATTCCCTCATTTCCACGGAATAGTCAGTTTGAGACTCATCAACACAATAAAACTCAAAGAGACAGCCAGAGGCATATTCAATTCAGGGGAAATGCAGAAAAGACTGATTATCATGAAAACCCTCAATTTGCATTTTGCTCTTCTTGTAAGTCATAATACCAGGAAAGCTAACACAATCCCCTGGAAGGAGCTTTTTCTATCTAATGACAAGGCGATCTGCCTCCAGGGTGGTACGAGCAGACATTTTTCATCACTCGTGCCTGTCCTGTCCTGGGCGTGGCACTGTCGTGAAGAGAAGAGAGCCCTGTGCGGTCTTGCAAGATGCCCAGTGAGGAGACGTGTGCTGTTGTTTCCAGATTTCTCCTGGCCAGAGGCTGTGTAGCCAGGCTCCAGGCTGCAGGCCCAGGAGATGGAACGTGGCCGCCAAGGCACACACAGAGGTGTGGCCGCCGGCCCTGCTGTTTCCCATGGCCACAGCCAGCCCCATGCACTTGGGCATGTGTGCACCGTGCCTTCTGCAGCCTGCGCTTTAATCATCTTGGTATTAAACATGGATTCTGAGGAGCGTTCCCAAAGGGACTGTGCCTCGTGCATCACTCTCCTGCTTTGAAGAAAGCCGTACGATTATTGCATCCAGTCTCCCCACCAGCCAAGCCACGGGAAAGGGGGGAGCACCACACTCCCCCGACGTGGGCAGATCCCCAACAGCTGCAGCTTAATTATGGCTCACTCCCTCTTTCTCCCTCTCTCTAAAATCTCAGCTTTAGAAATAAAAGATAAGAAATTCTTTAGAGTAATTAGAGACTGCTGAGCGCTTATGGAAATAATGAAGGAAAACATTCTGACTGATTTACAGCAAGAAGAGGCAGTGAGAGTCGCGACGCAGACGGAGAAAAAAATAATTAAAATCAGCTTTGCCACTATCTTGACGGAGCTGTCAGTCAGCTCGGAGAGAAAAGAATTGCTAATGAAATATTAATATGCTGCCTTGGATTTTATGGAACTCCCTTTTGTTCCCAGGTACTGCTCCAGGTTGGCAGTCCAGGGGTCAGGTGTGAAAGGACGCAGAGCCCAGGACGGGTGGGGGCATGAGAGCTCTGTGGCCCCCAGAATGCGTGGCCTCCAGGAGTTCCCTGAGCGGGGCAGCAGGCAGCCCCAGAGCCCCACCGCCAGTACCCCGGCCTTCCTGCTTCAGGGACCCCAGCGGAGCAAAGCTGCTTTCTTCTCGCTTCCTTTCTTGCAGTTTCCCCAGCTGACAGACACTAAACACCAGCAATCATCACGATGCAATCAGAGCTGGTTTTATCATTTCTGTAAGTGGTTTCAAAGCCTGCAGATGCCAGACACTTTGCAAGTCGCAGGAAAATCGTATCTCGTAGGCAGTCTACGGAACAGACACAGGCCCCACAGGTTTGTTGTTGTTGTTGTTGTTGTTTTATCAAATAAATCACTCAGCTGCAATGCAGAAACAAAATGTCATGGCATGTGCATGTACACACGTGTTGTCTGTGCACACATGCATGTGAGTACATGGGCTGGGCGAGTTGCCAGAGTGTGTGAGCATTTTGTATATGCATGTCTGAAACCACACACGTGTTAGACCACAAGACACCGTGCACGGAATGGTCTGGGATGGCTTGTGTCTGAGAACTCCAGACGTGCAGAGGCCAGCGATGCAGAGACAGCAAAGAGGCCAAGCACAGGGGTGAAGACCTTGGGCAAGGGGCACCTGCAGCATGGGAGGCTCCGGCAGAGGATGTACTGGGAATGTCGGGGTGCTCAGTGGGCCATCCCTTCTGGTCTAGATGCCCTTGAAGTTTGGAGTCTATGGAAGGGACAGACCCTAGACAATGAGACCCAGGATCAGGGAGATGGGCTGAGGCGGCAGAGAGCAGGAAATTCTACAGAATGAGCCTGATGGTCTGGATGAGTCCTGAAGCTGAAGCAAACTCACTGAGCACTTCTGAGCCTGGAATCCCAGCCCTCTGCCCTCACTTCCTGGCCCTGAGCCTGGACGAGGGGCAGGGGGTCCCCAGGGGGCCTGTGGTGTGACAAGAAGGTGTTAGGTAAAGGGACCCAGGGAAGAGTCATAGCAGTTCTGCTGGGGAGTTGATGTTTGGTTTGAAGAGACCGCTTACTTGTCTTCCAAACTTTAAGAAAACATGCTCGGTGGGGAGAGCGTTTCTTGACCTCAACCACAATGTGAAGTGATGGGTCCAGAATCCACACTGTTTGCCTAACTCACTATTTCGGTGATTTCAAATTTTCTATAGGATAGACATCCTTATCCCCTCGCAGGAGAACATCAGACTTCCATGCAGGTGAGAGGTGCAGAGTTAGATCTCAACCTGGGTGAAGTCGGGGCTGTGAGGGCTATGAGTGCTCAGGTGTAACTGCCAAGCACAGCCACACACCGTTCCGTGTTTAAGTTGAAGATCCTTCCTGTGAGGTCAGAGAAGTGAGTAACAGCCAACAGCTAATTAAGTGGGTGGGACAGCCTGGGTCCCTCCCTCCCAACCCCTGAGGTCAACAGGATGGAGGAATTTTCCTCCCGTGACTCCACTTAGAGTCCAAGCCAGGAGAGCCTCTTGTTAAGTGGTCAGAGCTTTCAGCTGAGATTCCAGAGCACAGAGGTTGTGTGACTTTGGGAAAACGGTTTCCATCTTTGAACTGGGACAGCACTGCCCACCTCTGCCTGAATACTCCACAGGTGCAGTACAAGTGACACAGGGTGCGTGACAGCATGTGTTGCTGATCACAGGACGAGGGCAACGCTAACACGGACAGACCAAGTGCATCCACGGGATCTGCAAAGGTTGAGAAAACACGCGTGGATTGCAAGGTGTGTCACAGCAGAATAAGCTTATCCGCTGGCTCCGTTTTGCTGTGAACTTTCTGAAGTGTGTCCGTGTGCTGTGCCAGGCACTGTGGCATGCCAGACACAGAGTTGAGCAGAGGGCAGCTCACGGAGCTCAGAGGCAGCACTGGAGTCCACAGTGCCCCTGCGCTTGGCTGGAGGCTGAACGTGAAACCCACCTGTGAAGCTCGTGCCAGCCGTGGAAGTCCACACTCTGTCATTCTTGTCTGCTCCAGCAGGCTGAAAAAAAGGCTTAACACTTCAAATATGCAAATCCATTTCTTCTTTTTCTCGATGCACTTTTGTCAATCTGCTTACAAAACACTGGTAGAGCTCCACGCTTTTTGTGGCTTGTTGGAGGAAAACACATACACGTGAAATCCTCCTGTTGTCTTCCATGTTACGCTGGTGTCCTCCTCCATTCGCGTTGCCGGGGAAGCACCTGACAGCACCACCTGTGCCTCTCAGCGTGGCTGTGCCGTTGGCTACTCATGTCAGCTCCTCGTGTGAGGTAAAAGGTTGTTTCTTTGTGTAAAATGGCTACAAAACCCATGCAGCAGTGCTAACGAAGAGAGAAAATGAAGGTAAATGGGGCTTTCAGAAGTGATGATTCTTGGATCTCCCTCAGAAATTACCTAACTGCTGCTCTGTTCCCGAGGGCAAGAAAGCAAATGCGGAATGAGCAGGCGTGGAAGGCTCCACTTGCACACTCTGGACACTGAGCTAAAGTCTTTGTGTGGCATTCATTTGATCTTTATAATAACAACAACAACAGGAAGAAGCAGCAAGTTGCTCTCAGAAAAGAGAAACAACCACCCACAAGCCTGGCCTACAAGAAGACCGGAGTCTGAGCAGAAGTGGAAATGTGCGAAAGAAGGTACCATAACTCTAGGAAGCAGGTGCGATGAGCTCCATTCCACAGATGAGAAAACACAGGCAGAGGAAGAGTCTGCCTACAGAGCTGACTACAGAACAAGTAAGTGGAAGGCATAGCCTAGCGTGAACAGCTCATCACGTAGCCCAGGCTCGGATAATCAACACAAAACTCACCCCGAATTGCTCGACAAGCACAGCTAAGCACTCTGTCCATAAACTCTGCACGTGCTCCAAGCTGCCATTGACCTCACAAACTTTTATGGCGTGCTCTCAGCGATGAGAGCATGTGCTGGCTGTCAGGCAGCTCGGGCCCTGAGCCCGCACACAGGAGCAGAGACAGTAACGCTTCCTCGGATTTTATCTTGCACAGCACTTGACTTTTCTAGTTGAATACCCTAGGGATAGAGTCTTCTTCACATCTTAAGGAAACAAACATTTGAAATCCCGAGTGTGCACACACTGAATCATTATTTACTGAGTACTGTACTGTGGCTAGCCAGGGCACAAAGAAAGCAAGAAAGAAAAGCACCCAGTTGGACAGGTACTGCTTCAGCTCATGGTGTCACGGAGGAGACGGACTTGAGCCTGCACGTGTGATAATTAGAGAGCGAGGCCGCAGTCCGGCTTCAGAGTCAGTGCCATCATCAGCGTCTCGGCAGGTCCCCACACAGCGGGCACCCAGGGGACCATTTCTGAGTGTTCTGGACATGGGTGGCTATGCACCTCGTCTCATCCTTCTCTGTGGTGCTGGAGGACTACGGCCACCTCTTTGGGTATCCGCTTCCCCACGTTTCCCACGCTCATTTTGAGTAATCATCGTGCTGCCATGAGAAAGAAGCAACAGCCCAGCACAGTGCCTGGTCCCTGGAAGGAGACCACGGAGGGAATGATGTCAGTGGAGGGACAGCCAGGGCCGGGGAGGCCATGTCGCAGGAAGACTTGACTCTGCAGTGTCTGTGGTACCTGGAGGAGCAGTGGGCGGGAACAAGGCCCGGGGGTGCAGCCGTGTCTCGGGGTGCGAGGTGACCATGAGCCAGCCAGGCAGGTGCTCAGCGTTCCTGAACATCTCTGGGTCCTCAGCACGAGGCCTTCCCTCAGCTGCATTGTCCTTGTGCAGGGCCAAGGCGGTCGCTGCACATCCTCACCACCACTTTCCTAAGAGCCTTGGGAGGCTCGCACACAGCCCAGGAAGAGGCGTATCCACACCCAGGATTAGAACTTCAATGCAAAGGACTTTGAACTCATGGATTCCAACCCCCTCCATGCCCCGGCTGCAGCCCTGAGTGTGGCGTCCACAGCTTCTTGTCTTCCCTGAGACCCCAGCAGTCGTTCACGCTCATCACCCAAGGCACATGAGCCCTGTTTTGGGGCTGCGGTCTGTCTGGATGTGTTGGAGCCCTGAACCCCACTGATGACTCCTCATACATGTGCCCTGTGTTAAAAGAGACATCATTCATTTACTCAGAATATGCCTAATGATACCAGACAAGCCTGTGACTAAGTGTTAGGAACAGTCATTGGCACAACTATAAAACCAGTGTTTCTGGTTTGTACACAGCTCTCCTTTAAAATGGAAGATTCTGGGGCCAACAGTGTGGCCCAACACGTGAATCTGCACATATCAAAGTGCCAGTTCAGGCTCGGCTAATCTACTTCCCACCCAAGTTCCTGCCAATGCAGGTCAAAGACAGCGGATGATGGACGAAGTGCTTGGACCCCCACTTCCCATGTGGGAGATCTCGGTGGAGCTCCTGGCTCCTGACTTCAACCTGGCCCAGACCTGGCTACTGTAGCTATTTGGGGAGTGAAGCAACAGATGGAAGATCTCTCTATCTCTATCTATCTCTATCTCTATCTCTCTCTGCCTTCCAGAGAAATAGATAAATCTTAAGATGCAAGACTAGACTTCAAGTCTGGATTCCAATAGTGACCCTGCAAATAAATCATACTTGATGTCATGATACAGTATGGACCAAAGGTCATAAATAAGGCAGTTGGAGACATTTTGTACCCATAAGCCTGTTATCGTGGTGTACACAGGGAGAAGCTGAGGCTTGAAAAAGGCGCGTGAGAAGCACAAGTGTCCAGAGCTATGTCTAGGAAACATTGGTGTTTCTCATCCCCTCCATAGAAGCTGCTGGACAGAACGGGTGGGAGGAGTGAGCCCCTGTGCCTGTGTGAACTCTGATTGTCTAAGACCGTTCTCCACATATACATGTCCAGTCCCCAAACTGAGCATCATGGAGGAGGCTGTCTCTGTGCCAGATGCTCCCTAATGGCCAAGTGTCTCACCTGACCCTGACATCAGCGATGTCCTCTGGAAGAGGACCAGGGATGGACATTACATGCTCACTGAACATTCCATAGAGGAGGAATCAGGACTTGAATCCAGCCTGGCAGGCAGATACCTAGAATGCTACTCCCTAGAAGACACCAACTCTGCACCTGTGCATTAAGCAACACAACACATAACATCAGGATCTCAGGCTAGAGTGAGTCATCGCACCTGCCTCAGGTGCGCAGTGAAGGAGAGGGCCTGGATCTTGAGTGTCCATTTGGACTTCATTTCAGAACCATTGTTTCCATCCTGGCCAGGCTGCTTGCCAGCTTAATGTAAGAAAGAAACAACCAAAAAAACCCACAACCAACAAACAACCATCCAAATACCAAACAATAAAACAACCAGCCAGCTAGCCATCAAATAGCAACCAACCAACCAGCAATCCAGATTGCCCAACTACAAAACAAACAAGGGAAAGAAAGACGAGGAGGGAGGCTCTGAGGCAGGTTAGTCAGGGTTTCATTCTTGCTCATCCCCCAGGGAGCTTGAGCAACTGCTTCCCTGCACTGAACCTTACTTCCTCCCTGGGGAAATGGGTGCGTTACGCTTGCTGTCGCTGACTGCACCGTCCAGGAGCGCTGCAGCCCCGCCCACATGCTGCTCTGTAAGCATGGAGCTCCCCTCCCTCCCTGGAGCAGATCTTGGAGGCAGAGGAGGGAAGGTGCCTTGATGGGTACACACCCAGCCTTCTCTGTGTCCCTGTGGTCACCAAGCAGAGCAGAGCTGAGCTACCTTGCTCAGTCCAGACCATATCACACAAGTGTGAGCAAAAGATAAATACAGTTTGTTGCATTTAAAGCTCTGAGAATCTATGGTATTTGATGTGAGAATGTGAGTGATGGGCATTATACTTTAGAGTGGCCACACCAGCATCCTGAGCTACAGGTGCAGTGAGCCGGGTACCTTAGAGGCAGGTGCAGTGAGCCAGGTGTGCCCTTGCAAATCAGAGCTGGCACATGGGACATCGGACCTGTGACGACGTTCATGTTTCTGATGTCCTGCACAGACAGGAGGGGCCGCAGACGCAGGGTAGACCGAGCAAGGCCACAGCAGCACGAAAGTCTCACAGCATTAAGGGGCATTAGGTGCTTCTGTGTTCACATTTGAAACGTGGACAGACCTAAGAGCTCCGTGGGTTCAGCTGGAGGAAGATCTTGCTCAGGAACTTGCCCGACTCTGTCCAGTATCCAGAGTTTTTGGGTTTTGCCAATTTACTGAATTTTTTATAAAAGAGTGCATTATTATAACTGTAACACTCAGCAATTACAACAGAGAAATAAGAAAAGCAAGGTGGCCCCTGCTGGCGTGCCTCTCTGCAGCGCTGGGCTGGGTGTGGCTCAGCAATCTGTGTGTAGCATTGCCTTTGCCTACACCTTCTCATTGCCTGAGTTTGTTTGAACCTGGCCTAATTTCTTCGAGTGTCCCGGGGCCTAGGGGCCTGTGCTAATTTCCATAACTGTCCTACTTACACCTCCCCTCCTTCACAGAAGCATTGTCTGCTTTGAATACTAAGCCAGATATAAACTTTAAAAATTAAAATCATTTTATGGATAATTGGAGTGCAGAGCTTTGCGAATGTTAATACCCTGAAAGTGATGCTCAACCTTTCCCTATGTCTACCACTTTGGTCGGATTAATTTTCCACTATCATTACCACCTCTTTTGATAACCTAGAGAAGTTCAGAATTTAAATCAACTAATTAAATGCAAGGCTTAGGGTCTCTGCTGACCAGAAGCAAGCCCGAATCCCAAAGAGCAGTTTAGGATCACAGAAGGCTGTGTCAGGAGGGAGACACCTGCTCACACTCCAGCAGAGCCTCAGGGGAGAGCGGGGGCCTCCATGGTGCAAGAAGGGGCCCCTGGGTCACAGCAGAGGGTCCCCATGCAAAGTGCTTCAAGGAGTAGAGAAGTACTATTGTCTCTGCTTCTTACCGGGGTGCCCCTTCGAGCCACAGCAAAGGTCAGGCTGGCGTTGTGCGGTTGGAGCTGTGTGGGAATAGAGGGTCTGCAGTGAGAGAAGACTGCAACTGGAAACCCCACTGATCTCAGAGCAGAGGACAGGGCAGAGAGGAGGCTGCACCTCCCACAGGTCAGGCCTGAGTCAGCAGGGCGGTCCCACAGACATCCCTGGCCAAACTAAAGGCAGGGACGGCTGCCACCTAACCCTCAGAATAGCGACTTGATTACTTAGGCTGAACTCAGGAAGGCAGGATGACCCTCGGAGGTCTCCAGGTAAGAGCCCAGCCTGGGAAGAGACGGCCTCACAGACATGGTTGCATGGTGTGGGAGGGACCTGGCTCTTTGACCTCGTTACATCGCCGGTGCTGTGCTGGCCACCCCTGTAGCTGGGGCATAGAGCTGGAGGACAGGGTGCTCACAGAGGCTGTACGATGGGGCAGCATGGCCCCAGGGAGAAAACAGCCAGCCACGTGCCCACGTTCCCAGGCCTTGCCCATCTCAAGGTTCTTTCCCAAGTGCCTGCTCTCAGCTCTTGGAAGCCAGCTGGGCTTGGCCATCCTGCACAGGGACAGCAGGTGCAGGCCACCGTCAAGCTCTGTCACTGGCCACCATCAAGCCCTTCTCCCTCTTCCTCTGAATTGCAGGCTCCCTGCCCTGTTGGGTGGTTTAGGTGTGGGAGTTGGGTAGAATGAAATGGGATTCATTAGAATCCTTTTTAATGGAATTCTCCGAGAACCTGTCCATGAGCCGAGTTGTGGCTGCTGACTGAAAGGTCAGGCTACACACGGCACCCATCTCAAAGCAGCAGCCAGCCACAGCACAGCTGGGAAGGAAGTGGAGAGGCTGCCCTGGCTTCCTGCACTGGAGTCTCCAGAGCAGTCGCAGAGTCAGGCAGAGGCGAGCAAGGTGGACGTGGGCTCTGGGCTGCAGCCAGTGAGCAGTGAAGCCACTGCCCATCTCTGGCTAGTTGAGGAACTGGAGCCGAAGGCACAGTGTCTGCTCGTCTGTCTCATTTCTAAAGCACTCCTGTAGGGTCGGGAGCCCTAGAGGCTTCCAGTTAGTTCTTAGGCTTGTCTTGAAAAGAAGGGCCCAGGAGCCAGTGCCGTGGCTCACTTGGTTAATCCTCCGCCTGTGGTGCTGGCATCCCATGTGGGCACCAGGTTCTAGTCCCGGTTGCTCCTCTTCCAGTCCAGCTCTCTGCTGTGGCCAGGGAGTGCAGTGGAGGATGGCCCAAGTGCTTGGGCCCTGCATCCGCATGGGAGACCAGGAGAAAACACCTGGCTCCTGGCTTCAGATCAGTGCAGAGCCAGCCACAGTGGCCATTTTGGGAGTGAACCAACAGAAGGAAGACCTTTCTCTCTGTCTCTTTCTCACTGTCTGTAACTCTACCTGTCAAAGAAATTTAAAAAAAGAAAGAAAGAAAGAAAAGAAGGAAAAATCTTACTACAGGAGCATGACAGGAGCATCTCCACTTGAGATCCAGCTCCCTGCTAACGCTCCTGGGAAAGCAGCAGAGGATAGACCCACTACTTGGGCTCCTGCATCCACGTGGGAGATAAGGATGGAGTTCCAGGCTCCTGGCTTTTGTCTGGCCCTATCCCAGCTCTTGTGGTCATTTGGGGAATGAACCAGCAGATGAAAGTTTTGAAAGTTCTGTCTTTCTCTCTGCCTCTCTCTAACTCTTTCTTTCTTTCTTTCTTTCTTTCTTTCTTTCTTTCTTTCTTTCTTTCTTTCTTTCTTTTTTTTTTTTTTTGACAGGCAGAGTGGACAGTGAGAGAGGGAGACAGAGAGAAAGGTCTTCCTTTGCTGTTGGTTCACCCTCCAGTGGCAGTCACCACCAGCGCGCTGCAGCCGGTGCACCGCGCTGATTCGAAGCCAGGAGCCAGGTGCTTCTCCTGGTCTCCCATGGGGTGCAGGGCCCAAGCACTTGGGCCATCCTCCACTGCACTCCTGGGCCATAGCAGAGAGCTGGCCTTCAAGAGGGGCAACCGGGACAGAATCCGGCGCCCCTACCAGGACTAGAACCGGGTGTGCAGGCGCCGCAAGGCAGAGGATTAGCCTATTGAGCTACAGTGCCGGCCATCTGCCTTTCAAATAAGAAAAAAAATCTTTTAAAAAATGAAACGGACACTTTGTGACATGATTACCATTTTAGCTCTTGTTTGTTCTCCTGTGGATCCTTGGTCTGCTGATTACTAGAGGTAGTGGGAGGGATAGAAGGATTTTGGATAAGAAAAGATGCTAATTTGAGATATTCATGGGGAAATAATGTCAGAGGTAACTCTTTGTGTTACGACCTCATATTTTTTTTCTTGAATTTAAAACTAGGGTTGACATTGTGGTGCAGAGAGTGAGACCTCCACCTGCAATGCCAACATCCCATGTGAGCAATGGTTTGAGTGCTAGCTGCTCTGATTTCAACGCAGCTCCCTGCTGATGTGCCTGGGAAAGAAACAGAAGGTGGCCCAAGTGCTTGGCCACCTATCACCCATGTGAGAGACCCAGATGAAACTCCTGGCTCCTAGCTTTGGCCTAAACTTTAGCTGCTGTGGCCATTTGGGGAGTGAACCAGCAGATGGGAGATTTCTCTTCCTCTCTGTTTCTCCCTTTCTTTTCATAGTTCTGCCTTTCAGGTAAATAAATATATCTTTTAAAAATAAAACTATTCTGAAATGAAATGTAAAAAATAATGAACTTCATGTAGCTGGATTTTTACTTCTTTTTTGTAATTACTCAGACATTTACAATTCCACATGTGGCTAGCTTTCCACTTCTGGTGGTCATCACGGGGCTCGCCCCAAAAGCACGGAGGCCAGGGATGGCTGTTGTCTTTGTGGCAATGGTGCCCTGCACACTTCTTGGCACACTGTTGGCCCTGAACTCTGATCTGTGACAAGAGAATGTGGTGCATCAATGGAGCTCCCCCGTTCTTTCTGCTGCTCTAGGCTGCCTGGCATGACAGCTTCAAAGGAAGCATGGAGGCTGGGCGTGAGCTCTACAGAGCAGGCTGAGAGCTGGGGGCTCACATTGACCTGGTCCTCATGGTGAGAGAGCAGAGTGTGACAGACTCAGGGCTGTGGAGTAGAAGACATCGAGCACGCATCGCCTGCCCTAAACTTTTCTCGGGACAAATTCTCAGTCTCATGCATTTCCTATTATCAGTTGTTCCATCACATTTTACTTACTGAACATCTAAGAGGAGCTTGTCATTGAGTTGCATGTGACTATCTGCCTGCAAAATACTCTGACAAGTTAACACCAGGCCTGCAGTTAGAGAGTACAGCACAACAGAGGAATCGCACGATGGAGTCAACGGGCCCAGCCGGAGCGGCGGCATCTGAATTGACTTGGCTCCGTAAGAGCTGTGTAGCTCTGGAACCAGTCCGTCCTTACTGAAGCTGCAGTTTTCCCATCTGCAAATTAGGGAGAAACGCGATTTTCCCAATATTTCCCTAGGCTAAATGAGATTTCCACCTGGATGTTAAGGTGTGTGGCAGAGAAGAAGATAAAACTTGACACAAGGGAAGTTATTTGATCAGTGAAAATACCGTGAATTAGGGGCAGTTTGGCCAAGTGGAAAGAGAACAGATTTTATGATCAAATCCATTTGGCTTCAGCTCCTTATTCTGCCTTTGGACAAGCTTGTTAACCTTTCTAAACTTTAATTTCTCAATTTATAATATTGCAATAATGTCACTTACCTGGCTATGTTAAGAATTAAATTACATGAAGCCTGAGACCTCTGAATCAGTCCTAGTTTATGATAGGAATCCAATAAGTAGTGTTTTTCACACATTATTTTTATCTAATTCACAAAGAGCCAAGAGACACCTGGAGTCTGGTTTCCAATTTCTCATTTAGCTAGAATGATACTTTCTGCATCCTTGAATCCAAAAAAAAAAAAAAACCTCATACAGGTTGGTGTGTTAATATTGCATCTCCAAAATTAGGAAACATAAGTAAAACTCCAGGGAATGCACATAAAAGCCCTCTGTGAATTGTTCCATGCAATGGCTGCTAAAGACCTGAGTTACCCTGGGACACAGGAACGTGGTCTGAAGTGTTGACCTCTCTAAGCAATCTGGCCTCTGGTTCTTATTGGGTCTTCAAGCTCCCAGCACCATTGCAAAACTGTTAAACAAGTTAAGGATTTTTCCTTTGACATAAAAGATGTCGATTTATTTTAGTGACACTAACTCATTCACAGGAAGACACAAAGCATCACAAATTGTAATGTAATTAATAATGGTATTTCATAGAGAAAAGGTCTTTCAAATGATGATTTCTCTGGAGATAAGAACAAAAAGATTCATGTTTATAGAACTCAGGTCTTGCCATTCATTAAGTTTTTAAGCAACTGAGAGAGAGACAGAGAGAGAGAGACAGAGAGAGAGAGAGAGAGAGAGATGGTTTGCCCAACATCACACTCACAGTTAGTGAATTTATAAGGTGGGGCCAAAACGCTGCTCTTCACTGCTTCCAGGCCATCGTCCGTCCCTCTGCCCTTCCTCATGTGTCCCACTGGGTGCGGCTGGAGTCTCTCACACTGCACCTTGTGTGAAGGTTGCAGCACATCTGCAGATGGGAATCCACACACCAGCCGCTGCCCCTCTGCAGCCCTGTGCAGTTGGAGCCCTGCTAACTACCCTGGCCGTCATCAGAACAAGACCAAGGAAACAGTGGAAACTGCTCACCCAAGAAAAGGAAATGTAATTATTTGTGCATTAGCAATGTGCGAGCTCACAGGGGCACTTATAAAAGTAGGCGGGGAGAATGCAGGACAGAGGGGAAGAGTGACAGGGTGGTTGTTTCTGACACAGGTTGTCTGCTGTGAGCATGTCTGATGCCTCCACCACTCTCAGTGTCTGCTCAGGTGTCAGCTGTGCACTCTGCTGCCTGTGACTCATATGATCCCCAATTTGTATTGGGTGGTCTCAAAATCAGGCATACTTCCAGAGGAAATGGAACAATATATTTTACCCACGTTGTCAATTTTGTAATTCAATCAATCTCTCTGTGTGCACCGTGGTCACTGCAGAGATAGAACTTGTGTATGAAGACGTATGTCGATTTGTCCCTTGTTTCATACATTCATCCAGCAGGTGTTGATAGGACATGCCTTCTACACAGAGAAGTACCGTGAAGCCATTAAGTCATGAGATCTGGTGTTTCCGTCTCAAGACAATCGTACCTGCAGTGACTGAGGGTTAGACCGCAAGAGTGCTGTCTCTGGTCCTGTAATGGCCCAGGGGAGACTTCACTGTGTCCTCTAAGCTAACTCAGCTAGACCCTGGATAAAATAGGCTTCTAATTAGATTGTTTGGCTTGCAGGAAGTACAGAATAATCCCAAGTGTCTCCTTTTCCCTGAGAGGGACAGATTTAGACCCTCACCAGGGAGCAACCCTGAGCAGTGAGAAGAGAGTGCACTGAGGGCAAAGGCCTGCACAAGAACTCAGGTGGAGATGGGGATCATGGGCCAACAGGTGGATGGGAGGGTGAATAGGTAGGTAGCTGGATGATGCATACATAGATGTTAGACACATACATACATACATCATGACAGAGACAGATGACAGATTGAGCTTGGGATTCTAATGTCACCTTTGAGACTCTAGAAGCAAGATAAAGTAATCCTAGCTTAGAAGCTACTCCTAGTGCAGTTTCTTTGTGAAAGAAGACATTCTCAATCTAAGTCCTGGGGATTTCTGGAGATTCTGCTCAATCAAATAGGAGCTTAAAACTGGAGCTCATCAAACACACATGGCACCTAGCATCACTGATTGGTAGAGCGTACCTTCCAGTTTCAGAGTATAGAGATTACAGCTGCTGAAACTGTAAGATATAGAATATAAAATGCTTAAGTATTAGGTATTAGAAGTAATGAAATTACAAAACCAAGCAAATGAAGCGAGATCATCAATGTTAATTAGGAAGGAATTCCACCTCCAGATATTCCCACTGTAAGCAACAATAAAATCTGGGAAATATGTGTGTGCACATGTGTGTACAAGACATGTCTATCTATGCATACGTGTGTGCCTATTTTTAGGTTTTGGCACCAGGAAGTGCAGTACTATGACTTTTGAGAATGCAGCGGGGCCCTGTTTTCATCCTGATTTTGTGACCTGGCCCTGAGAGGAGGAGCCCCAGCAGAGGAGAAGCTTGGTGAGTTCAACAGGTGCAGTGTGGGGATAGAATGTGTTGAACAGAAAACTGGAGATGAGGAAAATTTGGGATGGAGCAGAAGCTTACGTGTTTTCCCTGTGGGAATGGGACTGAAGAAAGGGCTGTACAGAGCTTGGTCCTTGAAAGAGTTAATAAAATAGCTAAAGTCTAAGGAGGAATGTGCAAGAAAAGGGGAGAAAACAAATCAACAACATCAAAAAACCATGTAGAAGACAACATTAGGGATTCAAAATTTAAAGAATAAAAGGGGATATTTTAGATAAATACACAACACATACAAACAGATTTAAATAAATCTAAAGTGCACAGAGAAACAAACTCCTTGAAAAGCAAACTTTTTCAAAACCTGCACAGGAAGAAACAGAACACTCCTACGAGAACATTCCTGTCTACTGCAGATATGTCACTCAACATCAGCACCGTTCTTGCAAAGAAATCTCAGGACACAGACAGTGTTTTTGGTAAATTCTTTTAAACAGTTGAGAAAGAAATAAAACTGTGACACCCACACAGAAAACAGAGGATCACATGTGTTTGATGCATTTTAAGAGAACAGCATAATCCCAAACTCAAATTTGTCAAAAGTTTTAAAGCAAAGAAAATAGAGACCAATAACTTTAATGTAGATAAGAGAGGAAAAAATCAAAGAAAACCTAATAATATAGGAAAAGGATAATGCTTCTTAGTCAAATTAATCATTATAAGAATTAAGATTGATTTAATAGTTGTTAGTCAACTAACATAGTTCTACACAAATGCAACAAAAATGTGAACATCTCCATAGTAGCCCATTAAGTTTTGGCCAAATTCAACATTTATTCATTAATTTAAAACATAAAATCTTGGGGCTGGTGTTGCGGCTCAGCCTGTGAAGGTGCTGATAAACAGTGGCATCCTGTATCAGCACACAGTTCCAGCCCCTGATGCTCTGCTTCTAATCCAGCCTCCTCCTGATGCACCTGGGGAGGCAACACACAATGGCCCAAGGACTTGGGTCCCTGGCACACACCAGGGAGCCCTGGGTGGAGTTCCTGGCTCCTGGCTTCAGCTTGGCTCAGCTCTGGCTCTGTGCAGACATTTGGAGAATGAACCAGTGGGTGGAATGTCTCTTTATCTCTTTGCCTTTCCCTGTCTCCTTGTCACTCTATCTCTAAAGTAAATAGATGATAGATAGATAGATAGATAGATAGATAGATAGATAGATAGATATTTTAAAACTATCTTAGAAAATCGGGGTTAGAAAAGAGCTGCCTCCATGTGATGAGGGACATTTGCAGAGGTTCTCAGCTAACACTACTTGATGCAATGTTGGAATGATCCCCTACACATGGAACAAGGCAAGGATTTTTCTCCCCCATAACTTCTTTTTTTAAACAGTGTTTTTATTTATTTGAGAGGTAGAGTTATAGACAGAGAGGGGGAGAAATAGAGAGAAAAGCCTTCCATCTGTTAGTCCACTCCCCATGTGGTTGCAATGGCCAGAGCTGAGCTGATCTGAAGCCAGGAGCCAGGAGCCAGGAGCTTCTTGCGGGTCTCCCACGTGGCACTTGGGTCATCTTCCACTGCTATCCCAAACCATAGCAGAGTGTTGGGTCAGAGGAAGAGCAGCTAGAACCAGAATCAGCACACATATGGGATGCCAGCACAGCAGGAGGAGGCTTAGCTCACCATGCCACAGTGCCGGCCTCTCTCCCATAACTTCTATCCAGCATAATAGGGAAGGTTCTGGCTAGCACACAAAGGCAAGAGGAAAAAACAACACAAAAGTGCAATATTAGATAGGAAGAAATGAATAAAACTTCATTCAGACAAAGTAATTGTTTATATAAAAAGGAGAAATAAAACTTTATTCAAAGTAATTGTTTATATAAAAACGTTTGCAATCAAAAAACCCCATCTAAACAATAACCAAATTTTCAAAGCTCACATTGTATAAGGTCAATATGTAAAAAAAAAAATCAATTGCATTTCTAGACAGCAGCAGCAACCAATAAAGCTTAAACCAAATAAAGCTTAAAAATACTGTTTATAATAACAGGGCCAACATAAAACATTTAGTCATACACTTTTAAAGGACATACAAGTTTTCTAAAAAAAAGTGACTAGAAAACTCTACAGAAGTAAATTAAAGATCTGAATAAGTAGATTTTCCATATTTATGAATTAAAAATCTCAACATTTTCAAAAATTTTTTCCAAATTGATACAAAGATTCAACATAGGAAAAAAAAATACTGATATTAATGGGAGAAAAAAGATCAGAAACCAGCTCACATTTACATGTCAATTTATTTTTTAATGAAAGCAACAAGTCAATTATATTTTTTTAAAAAAAATCTTATCCAGAAATGATGCTAGAAGAATTAGACAAAAATGGGAAAATCTGGGTAGACATATAGAAAAATAATAATGATAAAACCCAAATATATCTAGAAGAAATCATAGAGGAAACAAAGCTTCTAAGTTGGTAGAGTACTGAGGGAACTTACTGCTCCAGTTTAGGAGAAGATAGTTTTAAAAAGTGGGGGAGAGTGCAGTCTCAGGGAAGAGTTAGGGAGAATATGGCAGAGAAAACTATGCAAATTAGAGGGACACAGTGGACCTACATGGAGGGTGTAGACACGCACAGCTCAAGACTCCAGCAGTGGAGAGCCTACCCAGAAGCATTAGAGAGTGAGATGAGACCAGACCACAGCAGCCCAAGCCACTAGTGATAAAGCTGCAGGAAGAACCTAGAGAGAGCCCAGGATGGAGCCCTGTGGGGGATATTGTACCTGCCAAATTAAAGGGAAAAAAGGAGGGACAACTTTCTCTCTCTCTGATCACCTTACAACAGCATCCTGTAACAAGCCAATAGAGCAGGCTCCATTTTGGACTTACATAACAGCTGCACCAACTCGTATCTGTGCCCGGCAACCAGCTGAGTGGAGACTCCTAACTCTGTGGGGAGAACTAACAGGAATCTAGGTGCTCATGACTGTGGGAGGTTTATGTACTGAGACTGTGAAAGAACTGAGGCTATGTGGGAGGACGCATGGAGTGGCTGAGACTTTGGGCAATCACTGTGGGAGACCCTGCCCCTTGGAGTCCTCACGAGCTGTAGAGCTGGAGGCTCCACTCTTCAAACTTCCCATCTCAGCTCTGGGAATGTTGGCTGGTCCAACTGAGCTTCCTCTCACGGGAATCAGCCCAACATGCTGGACTGGGAGCAGTGGCCAGTGATACTCTGACATTTTTCAAGGATTCCATGAATGGACACCAGACCCAACTGCCCATTAGGGTGTTGGCCAAAAACTGCAGTCTGTTCTTCCTTCCTTGAGATTAATTTGTCGGTGAGACTGGCTTAACAATACCTTTGCTAAGGCACTTGCCATGAAGGCTCATTGTCAAAATCAGGCTTATTTGATAAGGCTCAAGGTTAAGAGGTGTAGATTGACTATGTTTTCTTACGTATAAGAACAAAGTGACAGTGTGTACTTGACCAGGCAGAGGCCCAATCTAGCACACCACCAGTAAGAGACCGGATCGCTCCCTGCATGTGCTATTCTGACAAATACATACCCTAGGCTACAGGCGTGGAAGGCTGAGAGAGAGCAGGTGATCTGTGCTAATCCCACCCTCACCTTCCTCCCCTCCGGGCTTCAGTGCATGTCCGGACACCACAGGCAGCAAGAGAGTCTTTAGAGACATCTAAAAGTCAGGCAAGACAAGACCTGAGGTATGCTTCCATGTTTATGCTCTCATTACAGCCAGGAGGCAATCCATCTATTTTACTTCTTTGACCCCTGAGCTTAAAGAAAAATGCCTTGTCATTTTTCTGTACTACCACCTGGACTTTTTACAAGCTTGAGGATGGAGAAGTTAACCTAAGTGAGTTGTGAGAAGTGCAAAACCCTCTACTGTGAATCCCCATTTCAGAACTCTGTCTCCTAACTGGCCTCTTGACTCTATTTCCCTGTGTGAGCTCCCATATGCATTAAATGGTTTTCCAGACTGTCTCAGGGTCCCTGGGTCTATTCTTTAATGAGTTACCAGGGTCCCTCTCTTATCACATTTGATTACTGTAGAGGCTTTTAATCCCAGTGGAGGAGAGTTTTATCAGGTGATCATTGCCTCCATTGTTTTGCCTGGGGGTTTCTAGGCAATAATCTAGTCCAAATAACCTCAGATGCTATTGAATATGCCTGGATGAATTCAGATGGTGAAGTCTTGGACTTGAGACAACTCTTGACCTGACTCCTCATCCCTGAGGTTGGTTCGACTGGTAGTCACATGATTACACACTTCCAGTACTGGCTTTTGGTTTTGGGACATAAGGTTATTGTCTCTTTGCAGGGCCTCCAGTTTTTCTCTCTACCCTGCCTCTTCATGGGCTGTTAAAGAAGCCTCCTTGTAGGGCATTGTCCTTTATTCTATCACCTATCAGAATCTCTGTAGGACTCTTCAGAGGGGTGCCCCTGTGCTCTGATGGATGGCTTCTCCCATTAGATCTAACATAATGGTGAACAATCTCTAGTGGAAAACTAGACTCAAATTCAATTAGAATCTAAAAAGATGTCTTTGGTAGATAACAATCTCACTTGGACAGTGCGTTTAAAGGAATTTCTCTCTTGAATCTAGGAAGATCACTGCCTTTGAAAATTATTGCTTGGTAACTTGCCAAACTTGTTTTTCAACTTTTTTTTTTTTTTTTACCTAAAATATATGTGATTTATTTGTAAAGTCTTGTTTGAATTACCTTGTTCATTGGTTGCTTCTTTAAACATTTAATACCACCTTCCCCCACCCCACCCCATTCATACATCCTATAGTTAAGCAACAATTTAAGTATGTACTGCTCTTGGCCCCTGATCTGTTTGTTTTAACAGGTTTTGGGTGAAATAGCAATGGGTAATCAATGCTTGTTATCGCCCCCCTAAGGTGAATTTTACAATCTCTGGTTTAATGTCACTGATTATAGCTAGAGTCTTATAAAAAGGGTAGAATTCTACATAATGTAATTTTGACCCTAATTCAGATAGAGGTATGATATAACTTCAGCATCTTCAGTCATCCAGGTATAATTGCTAAATGTAAATTGGGTAAATACAAATGAAATAAATGTGTCTAACTGTAAACTTTGGTACTCTTAGCACCTTATAGTCTATCAAAAAACTATATGGGTTTGCTAACATATTTTCATAAATTGTCCATATGAAAATAGTTCAACACTACTTTAAAGTAACTAAGGTTGAAATTTGATGTGTTACCTTATTTAGAAAATGTTGTCTTAAATCAGAGATTTTTGCATAGAACTAGAATCTTATCCTCTTTTAAAGCAATGAGGTTTTTGTAAGCATTTATGTTAGTAAACATTTTGAAATAATGTTTAAAAATCTGTTTAAAACCTGCAGCATCTCCTCTTAATAGTTTTTGTTTAATTGGTGACTCTGTCAGTTTTCTAGCCAGCTCCAGTGAGCTGTTTTCTCTTCTCTAGTTGTGACTCTGTTAAAATTGTTCCATGTTGTGCAGTGATTCCATGTGCTAACTCTTATATTTAAGATTTTATTTATGATTTTGAGGATGACAAGGAGACACAGATTTTGTGTATTGTTGAAGTAATCTATTGTGCCCTCTTGATGTCTCTGCTACATTCTGATTGTTTCAAATAGCAGAAGTTTTTTTTTAATTAAGAGTTATGGTTTGTTTAAAAATGTGCTTATTCTAAAACATCTGAGTAATCACTGTAACAAGGACCAGATCTGGTCTATATTGTGTGAAGATGTTAAGGATCCTATTTCTACCAGATATTTTAAACCTTCTTGGCACCTTTGACAGGCATTCAGAAAATCAAAGTTCCAAATTCTTTGGACTTTTATATTTCCAGTTGGGCCCCCGGAAATCTCAAAGGATATATGTCTCATCTTGCAGAGATACCAGTTAAAAAGACTATTTGGATTATATTAAAAGTAATGTCAAGATGTGACGTGGTGCTAAATTTTAAGATATGATAATATAAAATGCTACTGATATAAATGTCCAAAGGTTAAAAATTCTAATAATCTTGTATTACCAGACATGACGATTATCTTAATGACAAAGGCCCAGAGTCCTAAAAGGGACGTTTTATAAAATCCTACAGGTGCTTTCTAAAATACTGTGTGGAGTAAGTAAACGCCTCTTCTTGATGGTTGATGAGTTTATACTTTTTTTTTTTATATAAAGCTTTTATTTAAAGAATATAAATTTCCAAAGAACAGCTCATGGACCACAATGGCTCCCCCCCCCACAACTTCCCTCCCTCCCCCCACCCTCCCCCTTCCCGCTCCCTCTCCCCTTCCGTTCACACCAAGATTCATTCTCAATTCTCTTTGTACACAGAAGATCAATTTAGTACACATTACGTAAAGATTTCAACGGTTTGCCCTCACATAGAGACACAAAATGATAATACTGTTGGAGTACTAGTTATAGCATTAATTCACAATGTACAGCACATTAAGGACAGAGATCCTACATGATTTTTTTTTAAAAAAATTGATTAATTGTCTATGCAATTTCCAGTTTAACACCAAGATTTTTTAATCATTTGCAATTATCTTTATATAAAGAAGATCGATTCAATATATACTATGTAAGGATTTCATCAGTTTGCACCCACTCAGAAACACAAAGTGTAAAAATACTGTTTCAGTACTAGTAATAGCATCACTTCACATTGGATAACACATTAAGGACAGATCCCTCATGAGACGCAAGTACACAGTGACTCCTGATGTTGATTTAACAATTTGACACTCTTGTTTATGGCGTCAGTAATCTCCCTAGGCTCTGGTCATGAGTTGCCGAGGCTATGGAAGCCTTTAGGGTTCGCCAACTTCGATCTTATTCCGACAGGGTCATAGTCAAAGTGGAAGTTCTCTCCTCCCTTCAGAGAAAGGTACCTCCTTCTTTGATGGCCCCGTTCTTTCCACTGGGATCTCACTCGCAGAGATCTCTCATTTAGGTCTTCTGTTTTTTCCAGAGTGTCTTAGCTTTCCATGCCCAAAATATTCTCATGGGCTCTTGAGCCAGATCCGAATGCCCTAAGGGCTGATTCTGAGGCCAGAGTGCTATTCAGGACATCTGCCATTCTATGAGTCTGCTGTGTATCCTGCTTCCCATGTTGGATCATTCTCTCCCTTTTTCATTCTATCAGTTAGTATTAGCAGACACTAGTCTTGTTTGTGTGATCCCTTTGACTCTTAGACCTATCAGTGTGATCAATTGTGAGCTGAAATTGATCACTTGGACTAATGAGATGGCTTTGGTACATGCCACCTTGATGGGATTGTATTGGAAACCCCTGGCACAATTCTAACTCCATCATTTGGGGCCGTTCCGATTGAGCATGTCCCAAGTTTTACATCTCCTCCCTCTCTTATTCCCACTCTTATATTTCACAGAGATCACTTTTCAGTTAAAATCCAAACACCCAAGAATAATTGTGTGTTAATTACAGAGTTCAACCACCAGTACTAGGATAAAGAAAAAAAAAATACTACCATGGATAAAGTATTACATTGTACAACAACAGTCAGCACAAGAGCTGATCGAGTCACTGTTTCCCATAGTGTCCATTTCACTTCTACAGGTTTCCCCTTTGGTGCTCAGTTAGTCATCGCCAATCAGGGGAAACAAATGATATTTGTCTCTTTGGGACTGACTTAATTCACTCAGCACGATGTTTTCCAGATTCCTCCATTTTGTTGCAAGTGACCGGATTTCATTGTTTTTGACTGCTGTATAGTATTCTGTAGAGTACATGTCCCATAATTTCCTAATCCAGTCTACTGTTGATGGGCATTTGGGTTGGTTCCAAGTCTTAGCTATTGTGAATTGAGCCGCAATAAACATTGCTGTGCAGACGGCTTTTTTGTTTGCCAATTTAATTTCCTTTGGGTAAATTCCAAGGAGTGGGATGGCTGGGTTGAATGGTAGGGTTATATTCATGTTTCTGAGGAATCTCCAGACTGACTTCCATAGTGGCTTAACCAGTTTGCATTCCCACCAACAGTGGATTAGTGTCCCTTTTTCCCCACATCCTCTCCAGCATCTATTGTTGGTGGATTTCTGAATGTGAGCCATTCTCACCGGGGTGAGGTGAAACCTCATTGTGGTTTTGATTTGCATTTCCCTGATTGCTAGGGATCTTGAACATTTTTTCATGTGTCTGTTGGCCATTTGGATTTCCTCTTTTGAAAAATGTCTATTGAGGTCCTTGGCCCATCTCTTAAGTGGGTTGTTTGTTTTGATGTTGTGGAGTTTCTTAATTTCTTTGTAGATTCTGGTTATCAACCCTTTATCTGTTGCATAGTTTGCAAATATATTTTCCCATTCTGTCGGTTTCCTATTCACTTTCCTGACTGTTTCTTTTGCAGTACAGAAACTTTTCAATTTGATGCAATCCCAGTAGTTAAGTTTGGTTTTCAGTGCCTGTGCTTCTGGGGTCTTTTCCAAGAAGTCTTTGCCAGTACCTATGTCTTGCAGGGTTTCTCCTATGCTCTCTAGTAATTTGATGGTGTCGGGTCGTAGGTTTAAATTTTTAATACATGTTGAATGGATTTTTGTGTAAGGTGAAAGGTAGGGGTCTTGCTTCATGGTTCTGCACGTGGAAATCCAGTTTTCCCAGCACCATTTATTAAACAGACTGACCTTACTCCAGGGACTGGTTTTGGATCGTTGATCAAATATAAGTTGGCTGTAGGTGTTTGAATTGATTTCAGGTGTTTCTATTCTGTTCCATTGGTCTATCCATCTGTTTCTGTACCAGTACCATGCTGTTTTGATAACAACTGCCCTGTAGTATGTCCTGAAATCTGGTATTGTGATGCCTCCGGCTTTGTTTTTGTTGTACAAGATTGCTTTAGCTATTCGAGGTCTCCTGTGTCTCCATATGAATTTCAGCATCATTTTTTCCAGATCTGAGAAGAATGTCCTCGGTATCTTGATTGGTATTGCGTTGAATCTGTAAATTGCTTTTGGGAGAATGGACATTTTGACGATATTGATTCTTCCAATCCATGAGCATGGAAGATTTCTCCATTTTTTGGTATCCTCTTCTATTTCTTTCTTTAAGGTTTTGTAATTTTCATTGTAGAGATCTTTAATGTCCTTAGTTAAATTTATTCCAAGGTATTTGATTGTTTTCGTAGCTATTGTGAATGGGATTGATCTTAGCAGTTCTTCCTCAGCCGTGGCATTGTCTGTGTATACAAAGGCTGTTGATTTTTGTGCATTGATTTTATATCCTGCTACTTTGCCAAACTCTTCTATGAGTTCCAATAGTCTCTTAGTAGAGTTCTTTGGGTCCCCTAAATAAAGAATCATGTCGTCTGCAAAGAGGGATAGTTTCAGTTCTTCCTTCCCAACTTGTATCCCTTTAATTTCTTTTTCTTGCCTAATAGCTCTGGCTAAGACTTCCAGCACTATATTGAATAGCAGTGGTGAGAGTGGGCATCCCTGTCTGGTACCAGATCTCAGTGGAAATGCTTCCAACTTTTCCCCATTCAATAGGATATTGGCCGTGGGTTTTTCATAAATTGCTTTGATTGTATTGAGGAATGTGCCTTCTATACCCAGTTTGCTTAGGGTTTTCATCATGAAAGGGTGTTGAATTTTATCGAATGCTTTCTCTGCGTCTAGTGAGATAATCATATGGTTTTTCTTCTGCAGTCTGTTAATGTGGTGTATCACGTTGATTGTTTTGCGAATATTGAACCATCCCTGCATACCAGGGGTGAATCCCACTTGGTCTGGGTGGATGATCTTTCTGATGTGTTGTTGCAGTCTATTGGCCAGAATTTTGTTGAGGATTTTTGCATCTATGTTCATGAGGGATATTGGTCTGTAATTCTCTTTCAATGCTGCATCTTTTTCTGGCTTAGGAATTAAGGTGATGCTGGCTTCATAGAAGGAATTTGGGAGAATTCCCTCTTTTTCGATTGTTCTGAATAGTTTGAGAAGAATTGGGGTTAGTTCTTCTTTAAATGTCTGGTAAAATTCAGCAGTGAATCCATCTGGTCCTGGGCTTTTCTTTGTTGGGAGGGCCTTTATTACTGATTCAATTTCTGACTCACTTATGGGTCTGTTTAGGTTTTCTATGTCTTCCTGGTTCAATTTAGGAAGGTTGCATGTGTCCAGGAATCTATCCATTTCTGATAGGTTTCCCTGTTTGCTGGCATACAAGTCCTTGTAGTAATTTCTGATGATTCTTTTGATTTCTGTGGTGTCTGTTGTTATATTTCCTTTTTCATCTCTGATTTTACTGATTTGGGTCTTTTCTCTTCTTTTTTTAGTTAGTTGGGCCAATGGGGTGTCAATCTTGTTTATTTTTTCAAAAAACCAGCTCCTCGTTTGGCTGATTTTTTGTAATGTTTTTTTGGATTCAATCCTGTTGATTTCTTCTCTGATTTTGATTATTTCTCTTTTTCTACTAGATTTGGGTCTAGTTTGCTGCAAATTTTCTAGATCCTTGAGATGCATTGAAAGCTCATCTATTTGGTGCCTTTCCAGTTTCTTGATGTAGGCACCTATTGATATAAACTTTCCTCTTAACACTGCTTTTGCTGTATCCCATAAGTTTTGGTATGTTGTGCTGTTATCCTCATTTACTTCCAGAAAATTTTTGATTTCTCTTTTGATTTCTTCAGTGACCCATTGTTCATTCAGGAGCATGTTGTTCAATCTCCATGTGTTTGCATATGCTCTAGAGATTCCTGAGTTGCTAATTTCCAACTTCACTCCCTCATGGTCTGAGAAGTTACATGGTATGATTCTAATTCTTTTGAATTTGCTGAGACTTGCTTTATGGCCTAATATGTGATCAATCCTAGAGTAGGTTCCATGTACTGCTGAGAAGAATGTGAATGCTTTACGTGTAGGATGAAAAGTTCTGTAGATATCTGTTAGATCCATTTGGGCTATAGTGTTGTTTAAATCTACTGTCTCCTTGTTGATCTTCTGTCCTGTCGATCTGTCAATATCTGTGAGTGAAGTATTGAAGTCCCCCAGTACTATTGTGTTGGGGTCTAAGTCTCCCTTTAAGTTTCTTAACAAATTTTTTAAATAAACCTGTGGCCTGTAATTAGGTGCATATACATTGAGAATTGTTATATCTTCCTGTAGTATTGATCCCTTAATCATTATATAGTGCCCCTCTTTGTCTCTCTTAACAGTTTTTGTGTTAAAGTTTATGTAGTCCGATATTAAGATGGTTACACCCGCTCTTTTTTCATTTCTGTTGGCGTGGTATATCTTGTTCCATCCTTTTATTTTCAGTCTGTATGGATCTTCGTTGGAAAGATGTGTTTCTTGTAGGCAGCAAATAGATGGTTTTTGTTCCTTAACCCAATCAGCCAATCTCTGTCTTTTAACAGGACAGTTTAGACCTTTAACGTTCAATGTGACTATTGATAAGTGGTAAGTTTGCCCTGCCATTTGCCAGATATTTTCTAATGTATGCTTTGAATTCCCTGTGATCTTTTGCCGTGAGGTTCCCTTCGTTTACCTTCTTTCATGTTGATGGTCGTGTTTCTGTGTTTCTGTGTGTAACACGTCTTTAAGTATCTTTTGCAGGGCTGGACGAGTGGCAACAAATTCTTTCAATTTTTGTTTGTTATGAAAGGTCTTTATTTCACCTTCATTCACAAATGAGAGCTCTGCAGGGTATAATATTCTGGGCTGGCAGTTTTTCTCTCTAAGTACCTGGGCTATGTCTCGCCATTCCCCTCTAGCTTGTAGGGTTTCTGTTGAGAAGTCAGCTGTAAGTCTAATTGGAGATCCTCTGAGAGTAATCTGACGTTTCTCTCTTGCACATTTTAGGATCTTTTCTTTTTGCTTCACTGTGGTGAGTTTAATTACAATATGTCGTGCTGAGGATCTCTTTTGGTCATGTTTATTAGGGGTTCTATGAGCTTCCTGGATTAGGATTTCTCTGTCTTTCTCCAAGCCTGGAAAGTTTTCTGCTAGTATCTCCCTAAAAAGGCCTTCTAATCCTTTCTCCCTCTCCATACCTTCAGGAACACCTAGAACCCGAATGTTGGGTTTTTTAATAGTATCCTGTAAATTCCCGACGATATCTTTTAGTTTTCTAATTTCCTCTTCTTGTCTTTGGTTTGACTGTTTCCTCTCCTGTTCTCTGTCTTCTAAGTCCGATATTCTCTCTTCTGCTTCACCCATTCTGGTTTTAAGGCCCTCAAGATTGCTTGTCACTTGATCTATTGAATTCTTCAATTCATTAAGATTTTTTGTCACTATCGTAGCTTCTTGTTCTACTAGTTGTTTCATTTCGTTTTGATTTCTCCGTAGTACTTCATTCTCACGAGAGAGATTTTCTATCTTATCCATTAAGGATTTCTGTAGTTCAAGAATTTGTTTTTGAGAACTTCTTAATGTTCTTATCAATTCTTTGAGATCTGCTTCTTGCATTTCTTCTATCTCATTATCTTCATAATCCTGACTTGGGGTGTCTTTTCCGTTTGGGGTCATCATAGCGTCTTCCTTGATCTTGCTCCCTCGGAATCTGTTTTTATTTGGCATTTTTTTTTCCCCACACTCTTTCTCTGGGTTGTCAAGGTAACGGAGTTTGTGTGCGCGGTGTGTTCCCAGTTTTTGGATCCCCTTCAGGTTTCTACAGCCTCGGGTTTTTGGTTCCGTCTGCCTCAGTGATGGGCGGGCGGGCGGGCGGGCGCGCCTTGTCCCACTGCGTTTAATCTAGCTCGAATTAGCAGGGTGGGTGACGAGAGAGGCTAGTGTCCGTGCAGGCTCGCCTCAATTGTGCTGTTTCCCCCGTGGGGGGTCTGCTTCCCCCTGCCACTGTCTCGGGATCCCTGTATCGGCCCCCGTTCAAGCGCTCAGTTCCAATGGCGACTGTGTTCCGCCCGGCTTCCGGTTCAGCCGGCGGGCACGCGCCGTCCCACTGTGTTCAGTCTAGCTCGAGTGAGCAGGGTGGGCAACGAAAGAGGCTAGTGTCCGTGTGGGCTCGCCTCAATTGTGCTGTTTCCCCCCTGGCGTCTGCTTCCCCCCGCCAGTGTCTCAGGATCCCTGTATCGGCTCCCGTTTAAGTGCTTGATTCCAATGGCGACTGTGTTCCGTCCGGTTCCCGTCCCTCCCGGCAGCTCCCGTGCCACTAAGGCACG
Source organism: Sylvilagus floridanus (assembly GCA_949820135.1). Lineage (NCBI taxonomy): Eukaryota > Metazoa > Chordata > Mammalia > Lagomorpha > Leporidae > Sylvilagus > Sylvilagus floridanus. The sequence continues at coordinate 41,048,139 of OX463246.1, forward strand.
ATTTGCCGTTCGCAAACTTACTTTCCCCTAGGTCCTCTGCGTCTCATTCACTGGGTCCGGAAGAATTTCCACTGCATTTTTTTCCGTGAGATTTTTCCTGAGGCTACAGTAACTCTGTTTTTATTAAACTATCTTTTTGCGGACTGCTAGTGCGCGTCCTCACTATTCCGCCATCTTGGCTCCGCCCCGAGTTTATACTTTTAAAGCATAGCTATTTAAAGTCTTTTGTCATCCACACTTTTGTACATCAGATTTACTGCTCATGGAAGTTAAAACATTGTTGGTTCTGTGTTTAAATGTGTCCTCTTAGGTTTCAGAGGGCTTATTTTTTCCTGACTTCCATAGTATCCAATACCTTGGGACAGTTTTTGTAAGCAGATAAAGCCAATAAAGGTCTACAGTTTCCAACTTAGAAAAAGTATGATTAATTCAGATTACTAGCAGCAGGAAGTAATTCTATTCAATTAATGGTAATTTTTTAAAGGAAAAAACAGCTAGAGATTTTAAGAAGCTATTACTGAAACTGTGTTATTGTTCTATCTTGTATATTAGCTTACACATGTGTATGTATTGTGTGTCTATATGTGAAAATTGATTAAGAGCTCTGTTTTAATTGACTTATAGATAAAAGACTGCTCATTAATTTCAACTGCCAAATTAATCAAAGATACTGTTTTTTCTTTTGGTTCATGTGACCTAAATCTCTCCACTAGATGTTTTAAATCTGTTGGTAGAAAGAAACCAAAAATGTTTAAGTCATTGACATGTTTGTGCTTGGGTTTGCTGGTCAATCAAGTTACACTTGTGTTAAATACTTAAGCTAATCCTCCGCCTTGTGGCGCCGGCACACCGGGTTCTAGTCCCGGTCGGGGCACCGGATTCTGTCCCGGTTGCCCCTCTTCCAGGCCAGCCCTCTGCTGTGGCCCGGGAGTGCAGTGGAGGATGGCCCAGGTGCTTGGGCCCTGCACCCCATGGGGAGACCAGGAAAAGCACCTGGCTCCTGGCTCCTGCCATCGGACAAGCGCGGTGCGCCGGCCGCAGCGCACCGGCCGCGGCGGCCATTGGAGGGTGAACCAACGGCAAAAGGAAGACCTTTCTCTCTGTCTCTCTCTCTCACTGTCCACTCTGCCTGTAAAAAAAAAAAAAATACTTAAGCTATGTTTTCAAATACATGTACTCTTGTCTTGAAATGTATAGAAGGCGTTGGACTTTCTGGTAACTGCTTTTATAACTTGTTATTTAACAGTTAAAATTGCTTGCTAAGTTTTTGTTTGTTATTAAGTTACTGACAGTAAGTGATCAAGGAAGCTTGATTTGTTCCCTCCTTTCTCTATTCTCTTCAAGATGGGAAACTGATTCTTATTCTGAAGGACCCTCCAGGGTTTACAGTTTGATCTTTAGATCATATAAGAGGGATGGCTAATATTTTTCTGTAATAATACCATAGCAAAAATGAGAGCTTAAATTATGATTTCACATCTGTATTTACCTTGCCAGGGACACAGTGAACAGGCAAAACTTCCCTTTCAGACCAAACAAAGGGAGAGAAAGTTTTACTAATGACTTAAAATGTTACATACAATTTGGTTATCATGTATGATGTTAACGTGAGAGCACAGCTTTCCTCATGGACATTGTCTACCTCACAGAAAAACCAGAACATGCCTGCAACTATAGATTTCTAGTTTAGGTCACCAAAGATTGAGGTGGAACCGGGCATCCCCTTGACTGCATCCTCATGAAGGTTTCCTCTGGTCTGCTTTAACAGAAACCAGGAGGTAGAGGAAGCCAGGCAGCAGAGGCAATGTAAAGATAGGTGGCAGCCCAGTTAACAGCTGCTTTACACAGTGATCTGCCATCAAGGAGACCCACAGGCCAGTCCACTGCAGTGTTTTCTTCTTTCTTTTTCTTTCTTTCTTTCTTTCTTTCCTTCCTTCCTTCCTTCTTTCTTTCTTTCTTTCTTTCTTTCTTTCTTTCTTTCTCTCTCTCTCTCTCTCTCTCTCTCTCTCTCTCTCTCTCTTTCTTTCTTTCTTTTTTTTTACAGGCAGAGTTAGTGAGAGAGACAGAGAGAAAGGTCTTCCCTCTGTTGGTTCACCCCCCAAATGGCCACTACTTCTGGCGTGCTACGCCAATCTGAAGCCAGGAGCCAGGTGCTTCCTCCTGGTCTCCCATGGGGTGCAGGGCCCAAGCACTTGGGCCATCCTCCACTGCACTCCCTGGCCACAGCAGAGAGTTGGATTGGAAGAGGAGCAACTGGGACAGAATCTGGAGCCCAGACTGGGACTAGAACCTGGGGTTCCAGTGCCGCAGGTAGAGGATTAGCCTAGTGAGCCGCAGCACCGGCCTGCAGTGGTTTTCAATGTGGAAAGCCAGGTCTTGCTACACCAGAAGCCAAGAGTTGGTTCGCTGGAAGCAGAACTGCCCTGGAGTCGAAGGACTCCCAGGTCAGAGCTGCAGACCTTGTTGACTCTGAGCCACAAAGCCCTTCACTCCTTACAGTTTCCAAAAGCCACCACTGCAGTTGAGGGGATGGCCAGCAGGGTCAGTAACGTTGCAGGCAGCACTGTAAATCTCCTGTTAGAGATTCCACCTGCCTTCTCCCGGCCAGCTTTCCTCCTAGGCCAGACAGGTAATGGGAGTCAACAGGCTGCCTTCCCTAAGGAGGTCCACACCTCCCTCATGATGCCTCTCCCAGTACCCCACGTGAAGGGATAGGTGTGGACTTCCTGCATATATCTGGCCAGGCCTTGGCCCACCTGATTGCTATCAGGTCCCTCCTATCAGCCTCTATTTGCCTTTCAATGGGAAAACTTGCTCGTGGCTTAGACAGCACTTTCTTAGGTCTCTAATAGTGACTCTGTCCTTTGTTTGAGATCCTGTGAGTTCAATCTGCTTGCTAGATTTGTTTTCTCCAGACTTGAAACAGTGAAACTCTGGATGGCCGTGCACATGCAACCTCAGATGGAGGCAGTTTCTGTAAGCTGGCACTGCACCCCCTCAAGAAGCTGGAAGCCTGTCCTGACTCCCATTCCCAGTGACTCCCCTTTTCAGCATGAAGCAGCCAGAGGGATCATCGCCCAGTTCCCCTAACAGAAGCTAGGGGATTCTTCAGAGGGGGAGGTGAGGAGTCAGATGGGTTATTAGGCAGCCAGTGGAAATTGGGGTGCATTTCCTTAGGAATCTCCCAATTTCACCATGGGAATAGCAAGGGAGTGGTGATTCCAGACTCCTGAGATCACAGTTTATTGTGAAAACAAGTTACCCATCCACTCTTCTGGAAGGCTTTTTTTGTTTTATTGTGAGCAAACCAGACAGGATAAAGGATTAGAAATCAGTTCTTTTGATGGATTTCGTCCCTGCCTTGTACCTGAATGACAATCTGATTGGCAAGTTTATTTTATTTTTCAAAATTGTGCTTAAAATCCCACTGCCACCAACCACACTGGGTTTTGCTTCTCCTGGAGCCATATGCCACTATGGCTGGAGGCCTCTGACTCTAATAAATCCTGGTTTTAGACCTTTGAATCTTGCTTTTCCCTTTGCCTTATCTGCTTGGAAATTCTTTTTCACGTGAGACAAAGAACGGAGGTAGCCGTTCCATACCTGAGTTCTGGTTCAAGTCCTGGCTCCTCTGCCTCTGATTCAGCTCCTTGCTAATGCACCTGGGAAAGCAGCAGGCGATGCCTCAAGTACTCGAGTTCCTGCCTCTCATATGGCAGACACAGGTAGAGTTCCTGGCTTCAGCCTGGCCCTCTTCTGTCTACTCTGGCCAACTGGGGAGTGAATCAGAGGATAGAAGATCATTTTCTGTGCGTCTATTTTTATCTCTCTGGCACTTTGTCTTTCAAACAAATAAATCTTGAAAAAAATAGCATTCATCTGTGTCTCATTGATCAGGTGAGGAGAAAGAAAGAGGCATTCGCCTAAAGGCTTGCCAAGCCCATGTGCATGCTGTGTCACCTCCACAAGCATTCTGGTAAATGGATTTCTCACATCCACACCAGTTACAAGGAGACCAGCCTCAGAATGGTCAATGAGACACATGCCATTCACAATGTCTGGTCAGGGTGAGGTCACTGGCCTGATCCCTCTGTTCTGGGCACTGAGTAGCTCTGCTTCTCCCTGCCCAAGCTGAGACACTGCATTGGCCAAGAATCAGACTTGAGCTTTGCCATAGATGAAGAGAGGCAGCACAGAGATGCTTATTCTCTGCAGGGACTGCTACATGCATGCTGGCTCCTGGGTATCCACTGGTTCATGTCCAACGGGCCCTCCAGCACTCACCTCACGCACAGCCTGCACCTCACAGATTTATTCAGCATCATTGGGAAGGAAGCCCACTGTTCTGCTGATGGGGGAAGATGCTTGTCTGCATTGCTGGTGCTCTCTGACCCAAGTATGAATTTCTTTGTGCATGGAAAGGTCTTTAGTTCTCCTGGCTGCCCTGCCAGAAGGAAGGGTGATGCTGATCTCAGAGCAGGACCTAGTTTCCCAAGGTCAGGGACTGGTAGCTTGGGCTAAAGTGATCTTATATCCCCTGGGCCAGGGGTATCTTTGCACTGTGTTAATGGGGGCGGTTTCCATGGTGCCATTGGCCAGCATTACCTCCTAATATGATGTATCCACACTGTGGCTGAATAATGCAACTGACATCATGGGCATGTAGAGTTTGCAGCTGTGAGATGTCTGCAAACCCCAAGACCACACTTGGGATGGGGGGAGGGGGCGATAAAGGATGCAGAGAGGAAGAGGAGGCAGGAGATCCTGGAAGTCTTTATACCGGCACAGTTTTGACTGGAGGTGGTCTTGAACCGTGATGGGATGAGCCTACCTGGCCAGTTCAGAACCCTCTTGTGGGGCCTCCAGAGTCAGGCTCCCTGCCAACAGAAATCCCAAGGAGATCATCATAAGAGAATGAGGTTACTTGCACCTCCAGGGCTAAATGGAGTCCAGATTCCCTGCCACACACCCCTTCCCCAGTGACTTTGTCTACAGCTTCGTTTCCTATAGTGTGCTTAGGGAAACCTTGACCACAAGAGTGATGATCAGCAGTACAGGCACAGAGCAGGTGCTACAGGGCTGAAGTCTCCAGAGAAAATCCCACCCTGAGGGGCAGACCCTTGTCCAGGGTCAGAGCATTCTGGGGCAAGACAGGGAGGAGGAAGCTTGCATGGCACTGGGACTGTCTGGATCGTCCCCAGCTGACACACACAATGACCATCCAAGGAAGGCATATTTGGGTCTGCAGATGGTGCCCCTCGTATTTCAAGTTAAAATTTACATAGCTAAGTATGAGCACATCAGCTTTACAGTTGGAGTAAATCTAAATATTGCTTTGCAGAAATGCTCAGTTTCAAACATGTTGGATTGTGAATCTTCTGTGCAATCGGGTTACTATTGTTCATGCTGTGGAGGTTGTGAAATGGCAGTGACTGAAGTACAATCCATACATGGCTGCAAGTGGATGAAAATAATTTACTCATGAAATTCATGCTTAAATGAGATAAAGACATAAAGCACCATCCTAAGAATTATAATTCTATTGAGGTTCTATTTAAGCAATTATACAATTGCTTATCTCCAGTGAAAACCAAATGAGAGAAAATTTGAAATTACTTTAGAGGAAAAATATTACTATGTTTCTTGGCCATCAGAGATGACTAAGCAGAAATAACAATAATACTATATTGACACTATCCGGAATAAAATAATGTAGAAATATTTGACTAATAAGGTGCACTTTTATACGAAGGATATTTATAAAACACTACCCTAAAATTATAATCATCTCAAGTCTCAATTTGATAAAGTATGGTTACTTAAATAAAAGTAATAAAACCAAAAGAGAAAAATAATCAAAATTATTTTACAAGAAAGACAAAATAAAATCCTTGCTGTTTTTCTGGATTATTATAGTGGACTCGTTAGCAACAATAAAAAATACAATGATATCATCCACAAATATTACCATATATAAGACACATTTAAATAAAATTACACTTTTCAAACACTCTCTAAGAATTATAATATTATCAAGTGCCCATTTAATCTGTTGTATGGTCACTTACCAGAGCAAAGCTATAAGAAAAGATGTCTCTGTTGCCAGAGGCAAAAGCATTTTACTGTGGCCCTGGATCCTCAGAAAGAGGGTCTTTGGGCCCTGGCACTCCAGTGAGGATGACTCACTTCTGGTCTCAGGACAGAGGAGTGGACAGCACTTGACATGAAAACATTTTGTGAGACCCATGGAAGTTGGGCTGAACCAAGTGACCTCCAAGGGACACCAGTCCTCACTTTCTGGAACAGAGGGAACAAAGTCCTGTTTCTCAGGAGCATCTCTTGGGAACACCTGACCCAGAGGGAGGTGCAGGACCTGTGCCTGGTCTAAACTGGATACTCAGCCACTGTTAGGAGAACAGGGAAAATCTCTGTCTTCAGTTACAGAAGCAGCTGCCTCAGGAAGGCTGGCCCAAATAGGTTTTGGAGGTCCCCGTTGATGGCCTGGGAATACAGCAAAGGGTGGTCAGGTGCTCGGGACCCACATTAAGCTCCTGTGGTCCCTGCCTGTGGCCCAGCCCAGCTTGGCCTTCGTGGTCACTTGGGAAGTGAGCCAGCAGATGCAGGATCTCTCTGCTTTCTCTCCCACTCTTTCTCTTTTTCACTCTATCTCTGTAAGTTTGACTTTCAATACTTAGATAAGTCATTTTTTAAAAAAAGCGGGTGGTGGTGGGTGTATCTCATCCAGTCTACACTGTGCACAAGACGCTGGATCCTGACACCACTACAGAATCTTATGGCCACCTCTTTTGTTGGGCATCTGCTCAACCACAGGATTCCTTCATAGTCTCTCCAGCTTATACCAATTTCTTTCTGTAAAATAGTCAATATATGGTTATTCTTTGAAACTTCCACATTCTTCTTGAGTATCATTTTATTTGGTGTATTTCTTAGGTTATCTTAAAGTAATTGAGAGAATTAAACCAACAGTTTTCAACCCTCTATCATGAGGTTTTCCTCTCATGGGAAGCTAGCTGGCTTGGTGATGGTGCCTTCACAGTCTTCTCAGTGCATGTTGACTCGTGTCATAGCTCTGCAGATGTATCCCTTAGATATGCATGCATATCCTTTAGATATGCATGGCTCTCCTGCTATGGAGAACTTCCCTGTCTTTATAAGGTAAAACTTCTCTTTTACAGGATACAGAAATTAGATATTTGGTGAAAATTCAATTAATCCTCTTGATGCACTTTTTTTTTTTTGACAGGCAGAATTAGACAGTGAGAGAGACAGAGAGAAAGGTCTTCCTTCCATTGGTTCACTCTCCAAATGGCCACCACGGATGGTGCGCTGCACCAATCTGAAGCCAGGAGCCAGGTGCTTCCTCCTGGTCTCCCATGCGGATGCAGGGCCCAAGCACTTGGGCCATCCTCCACTGCGCTCCCGGGCCACAGCAGAGAGCTAGACTGGAAGAGGAGCAACTGGGACAGAATCCGGCGCCCTGACTGGGACTAGATCCTGGGGTGCTGGTGCTGCAGGTGGAGGATTAGCCTAGTGAGCCACAGCGCCGGCCTCTTGATGCACTTGTAAGATATATTAGAGAGAGAGAAGGAGAGAGCAAGCTCTCCCATCTGCTTGTTAACTCATCCAAATCCATGCAGCTGAAGCAACCAGGAGCTCAATCTAGGTTTGCCATGTAGGTGGCAGAACCCCAATCACTTGAGTTCTCATGGTTTCCTCCCAGTCTGCATTAGCAGGAACCTGGATACCAGAGCCAGGGCCAGGCACTGAGCCCAAGAACTCTGGTGTGGGCCTCAAACCAAATCCCTGCCCTTAGTGAGAGTTGCAGTTTCTGCTTCAGTGGCTGGTGCTCTTGACTATCTGACTTATTTTGCACCTCCATCGATGTGTTCTTTAGTTTGGAGATATTTCATATGACCTGGGAATGCACTGCCTATTTCAACCTCTTCACGGTACACATTTGGTTTCTTTCTTCTTCAAAAGCCTTAAAATAAATATTTAATTCAACCACATCAATCGGATTCTTTAAAATTCCTTTGATTCATCTTCTAAGTGGTATCCATTTTCCAGAGAATTCATCATGTCCCACAATTCACATTGTCTTTTCTAGCAAAAGCCCCCATGAGTTGCAAGTGTCCACGCAGGCACTCAGTCTAACTTGCCTTGGAGATCCGAGCACATCTCTCATGGCAATGACTTCATTCGTCCTTCATTTCCGTCCTTCAGCCCCTCACAAAGCAGCTTCAGTTTTCCAGGAAGGTCAAGCTTTTCTTCAAAGCTCTCCCACTACTGTCTGAAGCAGTCCTGTGCCCATCCGGTAGATTTTGAAGGACGTTCCCGGTGCAGCTGCTTGAAATGTGTTCTGATGCATCCGATGCATCTGGTAAACACTGAAGCTCCCTAATGTCAATCATCAGTCCAGCTTTCTCTCAGCATTGAGATTTGTCTTCTGCATTCTCTTTCAGAAAGTGTCCATGCTACGCCCAAGTACAGTTGGGGATTTCCAGTTCGTAGGCATGTTTCACATGTCTTTGATCCTTTGTTCTCTGGTTTACTTTGTCTTGAAGTTGACCTCTATATATGCACTTTTCCTTGAAATTAATAGGCTTCACTTCTTAGAGCAGTTTTATTATTACCAAAAAGTTAAACAGAACCTACAGAGTTCCTAGATACTCTGCCACCCCTCACCCCTCACCCACCAAAATGAAGTGTCCTCTATTGCTAACATCTCCCATTAGTGTGGCACATCCTCACAGCTGATGGGCCAGTCTTCATATATTCAATTAACTGAAGTCTGTGGTCTACATCAGGGTTCAGTCTTAGCACTGAGCAGTATATACAGGCCTTGCCAAATGCATGCCATGTCACCACCATGTCTTACACAGGTTAACTACCCTGAAAATCTTTATACTTACCCTGTCATCTCTACTTCCCTCAAACCCTTCTGACCTTTATACTGTCTCATAATTTTGCTTTTTCCAGAATATCATATCCTTGAAATATTACAATATATAGCCTTGTCCAGCCTAGCTTCATTTACTCAGTAAAATACCTTTGAGATTCCTTCATATGTTTTTCTTTTTTTTTTTTTGCTTGATAACTCATTTATGTTTAGTGCTGAATAGTATTCTGTTATCTGGATATGACAGACACATTCTTTTATACATTTGCTGATGGAAAGACATCTTCATTGCTCCCACATTGGGCAATTACTGATAAATCTGTTGTAAATATTCATGTGCAGGCTTTTTGCATAGACATAGAATTTAGTTCATTTAGGTACTGAAGGTTTTTAAACTTCTCGAAAATGTAGTGTATTTTTTCTAGAAAGATAGAAACTCTAGTGGGTAGTTTGTCTCTTCTTGAATAAAATAGTCTCAATAATTGAAAATATGACTGGTACTGTGAACAGAATCAACTATCCCGGCAATCTCTGGGGAACGTGGCCAGCACTATACCCAGCCACCTGGCCCAGTGTCTCTAGGAGCGAGACAACACAGGGCATCCTAACCAACAACAAGTCCCTCACAACCTCATGGACACTATGCAGTCAACTCTGGCTGCCAGGACCTGGCCACTGCAGAACAGTATTCTACGCAGAACTGAATCCATGCCCCATAACCTGACAGCCCGTAGAGCAGGTGCTGAGTGGCAGGTGCATAATTTCAGTTGATGCCCTTTCTTCTTGTGAATAAGATTCCCACTGGAGTAACTTCAAAGCCTCATTTTGCCCACAAAGTTCACAGAGAACTCCTAATTCTCATCATCCTTGTCATTTGGTTCTGGCATCTTTGAACATGTGGGGAGAGATGCAGAATTACAGAAGATCTTACAAAGCTAATATCCTCACAAAAAGCTAAGCAAGGAGGCCATACCAAGGTGCTGCCTAGGAGCTTGCATCCTATGTTTGAGTGTCTGTTTGAGTCCCAGCTCCATTCCAGATTCCAGCTTCCTGCTAATGTGCACCCTAGGAGGCAGCTGGTGATGTTCAAGTACTTGTGCCCTTAGCACCCACATGGGAGACTCAGATTGAGTTCCAGGGTCTTGGCTTCAGCGGCACTGAGCCCCAGCTGTTTGCAAGTGATCTAGGGCATGTCATGTTTCTCTGTTTTTTCTCTTTCTCTCTGTCTCTCTCTGCCTTTCAAATACATCCAAATAAACAATTCATGCTGTTGAAAAAATAACTAAGAAATGAAAACCCAGAACAGCTCCCAAGGGCCTGGGATGGAGTAATTTTGGCAACAAAATCCGAACACAGAGGAAAATCATAAATGAAGATACAAAATAAGCAATATGGCTATAATGGCAAAAATAAATGACTGAACACAAGGAGGAGAGGAAACAAATCTTTCTTGAATCCTTTCAGACATGGTGGAGGTCAAGGTGGGCCTTGGGAGACCACCCATGCTTAGAAGGGCCCTGCCTGTGATCAAAGAATCCACAATCTTTGCCAAGAACAGTTTCTCATTTTCATTCGTGTTGGGTCTCACAAGGTCTAGAGCCTACTTGGACAGGTTTAAAATAAACACGGGCTTCTGTTCCACTTGGCTTGGGCTGGGGACTAAAAAATTGTGTCTCCAAATAATGCCCAGGTATTGTGTGTCCAGGAGACACACAGTGGATAGCAGTCTTCCAGGGGATGCCCTTCCAGGAAGGGGATCTACCCCAGAAATAAGGTCTGAGGTGGTGGACATGGGCAGTTGGGAAATGGGCAAGCAGTGTCTAACATAAACCAAACAAAATTTGAAGAATATCATATATTTCTATGGTAATAAAATTGTAAAAATAAGAGATGTAGGTAAGAAGAGGGTTGAGCTACAGCTTGCAATGCCAGTGTCTTCGTCCAATCCGGATTTCTGCTAATGCAACAGAGAAGGTAGTAGAAGATGGCTCAACTGCCTGGGACCTTGACATCCATGTGGGAGACCAGGTTGGAGTTACTGGCTCCCGGCTTCAGCCTGACCCAGCCATGGTTGTTGTGGCCATTTGGAGTATGAACCAGTAGATGGGAGATCTTTCTCTTTCTCACCCTTCCTCCTTCTCTCTACTCTGCCTTTTAAATAAATACATAAAATCTTTAAAAAGTGTGTTGAAGTTAAAAAGAAAAAGGAGAGAGTTAGAAATCAGACTGTTCTTTTCCCACTTCAGGGTATCAAATAAGCTTAGTAAGTTATCTGAAATGTTTCCCTTGCTTCCAGAATCTTTCAGAGTTAAGGAAGGTGAACCAAGTTTCTAAATATGATGGGAGTCATCTCTTCTGGTGCCAAGGATCCCTCCCTGGGACAACTCTCTTTGTGTGAGTGGTGCTCAGCACAGAGGTGGCAGATGTGCTCAGCACAGAGAGCAGGTGCTGCGTGGGGGACCCTGGGAAACCACTCGGGATGTGAATTCTCTGGGATGAAACAACAGCTTCACAAGAATTGATACCAGAGAATGATAGGATGAGGTTGGTTCCTGGAGACCGAACTTTGGCAAATAGAGAATGGGTTTGGAGGGGATGGATACTGAGGATCATGAAGGAATCCTGGGGCAGGCGATGGCAGTGGCCCTGGAAGCTCAGGGGCTGGAATAGTGGGAGGAATTCCACAGGGCCGGGGCGGGAATTTCTGTGTCATATTTAAGGCCTCTGTGTCTGCAGGCAGGGAGGGGAAGGCCGGCTTGGAGTGTGGGTATTGGAATCTGGGAACTGAGTGGTTAGGGCTCTGGCAGGGGTCCTCACAGCTGAGCTCTGCAACTGGAGCACCAGCTCTGGGTATGGGGGAGGGGGGAGCAACCAGGAGAACAGCTTACTGTCACATGAATATAAGGGTAGTCCTGGGCCTGCAAAGGAACATACAAGACACCTCTGTTTCTTCCTAAATCTGGAAGGAGATTGCTCAAGAACACGAGGGAACATGCAATAGACAGAAATGGGCGGTCATGGTCATCTCGAAGCCAGGGTGTCCCCACACAGGTCTCTGCCTGCCATCCTCAGGTCCCTACTCTTACAGAGGAAGTTTCCCTCCAGTAATTGGTTTTGGCATTTAACGAACTATTTCTTGTAAAACTAAGTAGCCCATTTTGAACCATTCTCCACTTTAATATTTCTGCATTAATGCATCCTAGTTGTTAAGAAAAAGAAAGAGGGGTGGGAGGACGTTTTACCATCTCAGAAGGGGCATGCATTTGAAAACGAAAATGCTTTTCATGCTTACTGGGTGGTTTGTGTTTTTATATTTTGAAGCAAGTAAACAAAAGATCCAAGCCACTAGAATATCAAAATGCATCCAGTCAAATCTCACCAAGAAGAAAGTAAATGAATCATTAAACCCACTGTGGATTATTGGCATCATGGAGTCAATGAGACAGAGGAGCCACTGTGATTTAAATCAACACCTGAAGATAAAAGCTAAAGGCACTTAAATAACAAAGCTCATTAACGTGACAAACAGACTCCCACTCAGGGGAGGCCCATGTTTGAATTCTGTTGGAAACAGCCCCCTCTCACTTTTAAATCATCCGGATCATCCTCATCCCTTTCATGCTCCATTGCTCAATAAAGGCGCCAAGGTCTGGAGTAAGATTTGAGGATGGAAAGGATTTGTTCCTGGAAAGAGAAGTAGCTTACTGCAGAGCAAGGTGGGTACCCGGAGTCTCAGGGGAGGGAGAAGGGAGGCCTAGTGTTTAAGAAGGTGCCCTCAGTGGCTTTAAGTGCATGGTATTAAATTCTCATGGCCGCATGGGTGGGGAGTTGCTCTGTGTTTTATAAAGAAAGAAATATGTGTTTTGGAGAAGTTAAGGTAAAGAGAGCAAAGGAAAACGCCAGCCACTAAGCAAGTGGATCTCAGGGCTACACCCCAACTCCACACATGACTAGGCTTCCTCACCCCAGACTCAGCCTGTCCTGTAGGATGGCCATGATGAATGAAGCCATCATTGCTTACGCACAGGGAAAGGAGTGCCGGGGGCTGACTTGTCTCTGCCACAGCGTCAGAGCTGTGCTTTTGTTTCTAAGCAGAAATTGAGCACTTTGTGTCTGCTTCTCCTGGCTGAGGTCAGGCTCCCTCCTGGGCCCTGGGGCTGCACCCAGGCCAGGCCGTGTCTGCAGGCACAGTGGCCCCGCAAGAGCCAGCAGGGCTCACACTTGAGCTTCCCCACAGTCCAGCTCTGTCTACCAAGTCTGCCACGAAAATTTCATGCCTCCAGGTGCTACATGGATTATTCATGAAGGCTTCAAGCTGTCGCCATGGGAGCCAATTGGCTGCCGCGTTTTTAGCATATTAATGACCTACCCTGATTCAGTGCAGGGTGGGCAGCACCTGCATTCTCAGTTACTGGACCTGGATCTGCGTTCCCATTTGCAGGGTGTGTTTGTTCTTTCTCTCCAGACAGGCCCAGGAGTAATATTTACGTAATTCACTAAATCCAAGTAAGCAGGAAGCCCCCTTGGAGCCTTGATCAAAGGCCTTCCCCACTCTGGTGGGAGTCGGTCTTAGGCTGCGACTCCTCCCTTCCTCTCTCACCCTTACAGGCTGGGTCACCAAGCCAGACGCCCTGAATGGAGACGTCACATCAGCAGGACTCTGTCACCAACACCAAGCCCTGCTCGGGCCCAGGCTGCAGGGACAGCTTCACTGCACTGGCCCTCAGAGGCGTGTCCATGCTGCGAACGTGCCAGAGCTACACTGAAAAGAAGTCCCTCGTAGAGCTGGCATGGTGGTGCCGGGTTAGGGTGCCATTTACAACAGTGACATCCCATATGGATGCCAGTTGGAGTCCCAGCTGCTCCATTTCTGATCCACTCCCCGCGCATGTACCTGGGAAAGCAGTGAAAGAGAGCCAAAGTGCTTCAGCCTCTGACACGCACTTGGGAGACCCAGAAGAAGCTCCTGGCTCCTGACTTCAGCCTATCTCAGCCCCGGCCATTGCTGCCCTCTGGGGGTGAATCAGCAGATGGAAGATTCTCTCTCTCTCTCCTCTCTCTCTCTCCTCTCTCTCTCTCTCTCTCTCTGTCCCTCTCTTTCTCTCTTTCTCCTTCTTTCCTTCTCTGTAACTCTGTGTTTCAAATCAATAAATTAATCATTTTTTTTAAAAAAGTTCCTTGCATAGCTTCCCACCACACCTCCTGCATGGGCGCTGGAGAACTCGACTGATGCACATCCATGACCATGAAGACATGCAGAAGTTGCACAGCCCCAAGCAAGCGAGCTCCCAGGCCAGTGGGCATCAGGGAAGCTCCCAGATATTGCACAGAGGTCTGCCACCCTGTAGGGATAGCTGGGTGCCAACCGAGCACCAAATGGGAGTGAAGTCTGCCTGGAGGGCTTGAGGAGGCTGAGAGAGCTTTTATAGAAGTACGATTTGGATCTTTCCAGAAAGGAGGAAGCAGGTATTTGTAGCTGAAGAAAGGGACAGTGAAGAGCCGGGGTAGCAGGTGCAGGTGTGTGGTGTGAGGGCAGGGGTAGCAGGTGCAGGTGTGTGGTGTGAGGGCAGGGGTAGCAGGTGAGGTGTGTGGTGTGAGGGCAGGGGTAGCAGGTGAGGTGTGTGGTGTGAGGGCAGGGGTAGCAGGTGAGGTGTGTGGTGTGAGGGCAGGGGTAGCAGGTGAGGTGTGTGGTGTGAGGGCAGGGGTAGCAGGTGAGGTGTGTGGTGTGAGGGCAGGGGTAGCAGGTGAGGTGTGTGGTGTGAGGGCAGGGGTAGCAGGTGAGGTGTGTGGTGTGAGGGCAGGGGTAGCAGGTGAGGTGTGTGGTGTGAGGGCAGGGGTAGCAGGTGAGGTGTGTGGTGTGAGGGCAGGGGTAGCAGGTGAGGTGTGTGGTGTGAGGGCAGGGGTAGCAGGTGAGGTGTGTGGTGTGAGGGCAGGGGTAGCAGGTGAGGTGTGTGGTGTGAGGGCAGGGGTAGCAGGTGAGGTGTGTGGTGTGAGGGCAGGGGTAGCAGGTGAGGTGTGTGGTGTGAGGGCAGGGGTAGCAGGTGAGGTGTGTGGTGTGAGGGCAGGGGTAGCAGGTGAGGTGTGTGGTGTGAGGGCAGGGGTAGCAGGTGAGGTGTGTGGTGTGAGGGCAGGGGTAGCAGGTGCAGGTGTGTGGTGTGACAGCAGAGTCTAAGAGGAAAGGGTTGGGAGGAATAGGTTTGCATCTTTCTCCATGCTCTGAGTAACATGTCATCATCTAACAGTGTTTTGTGCAACATGAGAAGGGTCACATTGTGGTCAGAAGTTGACATGTTTGGGGGGAGTAAGCATCCATGGGATGTAGGCTGCGCAGTCTGCTGTGGGGTGGGATTGGGACTTCGCAGCACAGGTTAGCTCTCCACTGAGCCCAGCTACGAAGCCCAAAGACCACAGCTTCAGTGGGCATTGCAGAGACAGCAAGCTCAGCGCAGGAAGGCAGTCGGGCCTCTTGTCTGTTCTGCAGTGCACAAGGAAGCTCGGGAAGTTAGATGTCAAGTGTGGAAAACTGTTAAGTGGGTACCTGATACCTCAAAATATCAAGAGGAGGACCCCAAACTGAGCAACGTGATAAAAAATGAAGTCAGACTTGGAATCAGTTAAAGGACCCCGAAACAAACTGTCTTATGCTCCTCATTAGCAATGCTCTTTCTCCTCCAGAGACTATTGAAGTCATTGATGGCCTTGCAAATCCACAAGGAGCGTTCAGTGCAGGAAGAGGAGTGTGCAACGGCATCAGCAAGAGGAAGCCGGCTGTCGTTGTTGACCATCATGCAGCAGATACATGGAAATGTGTGGGTCAGCGAGCTCCAGTTGCTGCATGCCAGTGATCCTGCTACAGACAGACATCTCTCTGGGATGCTTTGTGTCGCCTGGGAAATAAACCAGGGGTCAGAGGGTACAGAACATGTGACCTTCACTTAGGGATGATTCCAGAACTGTACCGTGTGTGCTGTATCTTTCACAGTGGATTTCATGCTGTGGCATCCCCAGGCAGCTCAGCAAACTCTCCATGAAGGGCTGTGGGACTTTGTGGGGTTCTGCTGTGATTCAGTGCTGTGCTACAGTGAATGGGCTCTGGTCCATTTCCTGACAGGGGATTCATTCAAGGCCAGAGGATGACAAGTGGCTTCCAAGTCATAGATACCACGTTAATCTAAAAGTGTGTTTACAGATTCCATATTCCACTTCAGGCATCTGTAATCTATAAGTATATGTATATATATTATATATATTATATATATATATATATATGTATTCTATGTATATAGAGGATTCCAAGGTAGACTGAAGAGTGTACTCACTTAATGGGAGATCTGCAATGCCCCAATGGACATGAAGAATTTTTCCCCAGCCTTCACTTATTTCAAGGAGGGAACAGGTAGCATCCAGAGAGATGACATAGCCTGCTGCTACTCTACTGGGTGACTATGGTATGAGGGTCAGTGGACCAAGTGCCATTCCATTGCAATCTTGGGCACCATCATGGAGAACCCACAGCACAGTTGAACAACGTGTCTCCTTATCACAGGGACTGCAGATAAAGCAAGTAAGGTGTGAGAAGGATGAGAGGATGGAAGGAGAAAATTATTGTGCATTTCCTTGAATCACTTGGCACACTCTTCCATAATCCAGCCTCAGAAACCCAGTTCAGGCCAGTGACCTGGGATCTTCCGTAGACCTCAGAGCCTGGCATATCTACACTAATGTGAAACTGGGAACGAAGCAGAGATACACTTCTAGTCTTCCAGCTGAGGACTACTCTTAGAGTAAAACTTGTGTCCCAATGGTAGAAGAAAGGTAAGGAAAGCTTGCAAAGCTCGAGTGCCATGGCTCCCCCTCTGGCTGTGACAGTCATCCTTCCCCAAGAACCAGCAGTGGCAGCGCTCCCAAAATGACCTCTCTTCTAGCCAAGCTTTGCAAGATTAGTCCTGATTGAAACCAAGGTTCCATATCCAGTCCAGGTAGAGTATCTGCCATGATTTTAATAAAGCAATTTGTAGCAGATAGAGGCACAAAGGCAGTATCTATGTGGTAAATATATACATATGTAATTAGGTGGCTACAAAATTATATAGGATGGTGTTTAAAGAAGCAAAGAGTTCAAAATTGAAATGGAAGCCTGGTAAATAACCCATTATGCCCAAAGAAATCCTGATTGCCTATTCATAGTTGAAATTTACATGAACCCTTGTTCATTAAAGAATGAATAGCTGCTAATTTGCAGCATTACCAAAGCAAAGTTCAGATGACAGAATTAAAAAAAAAAAAAAGAATCCTCTCAAAGCAGAAATCTACCAGCTGTCCCACATAAATTAAAAGCCATTGCAACATTCTTAATATATTGGAGACCCTATTTTTAAATTCTACTATCTAATTAAAATACTCAGGAGAAAGAATGATGCAGATTGCAGAAATCAGAATTTAATAATAAAAAATAAAAAAGGAAGAAGAAAATCAACCCTTTTTGTTAAGGCATTTTGTTAAATTGTTTTTAAGTTTTTTCTGCAGGATTGAAGTGCAGAAGGTACCTGAACATTATTCTGGGAAACCGTGAGGTTCACATACACATCCATAGGTTAAAAACTTCAAGTAGAGAAAAGGAGGTGGACTTGGGCACGGCTGTTAAGATGCCACTTGGGATGACTGCCTCTCATATCAGAGTGTCTGGGTTCAAGCCCTAGCTCTAGTTCCATTTCTGGATTTCTGCTAATGCACAGCCTGGGAGGCAGCCAGTAACGGCTCAGGTACTTGAGTCCCACAGGGGGTACCCACGTGGAGTTCCAGGCTTCTGCTTTTGCTTCTGGTTTTGCTTAGACCGACGTCATCCGTTGCAGTGCGTTTGGGGAGGTCATGCAAGAGCTTCCTATCTGTCTGTGTCCCTCTAACTTTCAAATAAAATGAAATAAATAAATGTTAAAAAATCTCAAATGAAGTGATCAAGACATGGTTCTTGCCTACATGAAGCCAGTTGTCCAAGGAGGAGAGGGAACCGTGGCAAGCAGAAGGGGCTGGGTGAGGATTTAGTGACTGTGAATAAGCCCAGCTCCAAATGGACCTGGAATCTTTGCTTATGAGAACTTCACAGCTGAAAGGTTCTGTCAGAGTGATAGAGAGAAGCGATTTCTTTTTCTAAAAAAATGTATATGTGTTTTTTTTTTTTACTTGAAAAGCCAAGAGATGGAGATAGACAGGTTCACTCCCCAAAGACCTGTACCAGCCAGGGCTGGGCCAGGACAAAGTCAGGAAATGGAAACACAACTCAGGTCTCCCACACGGGTGGCAGGTACTTGAGAAGTCACCTGCTGCCTCCCAGGGTGCACATTTGCAGGAAGTCAAAATATAAGTGGAGCCAGGACTTGAACCTAGACACTGCAACATTAGAAGCAGGCACCCCAAGCAGTGTCTTATCCACCATACTAAATGCCCACCTCTGTTCCTGTTGATGAGGAAACCAAAGGGCAGGGAAATGCTTCAGTTTGCCCAAATGTACACCATTATGTCAAAGCCAGAGCCTGATTCACAGCTAATGATTCCTGGTTGTTTGCATTTCACTTACAGATAAACTGCTCAGAGTTTATTTACCAAAGGAAAAAAAAAAAAAAGAATGTGCACCATGTGTCACTCCACCACACACATTAAATTCAATATGGAGAAACTCCAAAATGTTCATGGAAAATGAAATTAAACCGTATGTCTATTTTGGTTCAAAGTTTTTTGAAGTTCATGCATAGTTTTTCTATAATGTGCATTTTTTATTACCTTTTGGAAAATCTCATACAGTGAACCTCCACAATTAACACAATCAACACAAAAATCAATAGAAAGAATACATGTTGTTAAGAAGTGAAAAATATCAAGATTTAAATGACCAGCAAACAAAGAAATATGACTTTGCTCTGAAGGAGATGTAAATTACAACCCAAAGTAAGGGCCATTGGTCACTTACAAAGCTGACAAAAGGAAGAGTGGATGGATGATATATACATATATATACATATATATACATATATATACATATATATATATATATACACATATTCAATAAAACATTAGCACATGTCAGTTATTTCCAGCCCCAGTAGTTAGACGTGCACTCACACGTAACTCTGGGTTAAGCTGGGCAGCATCTAGGACTATGAACGTGAGGGGTTGCAGATCAAGGAACAGGCATGCACATTCTATCAAGCTGCTGATGTGTTTGGGAATGGCCAAGTTTACCTCCTACACTGACATTGGTAGAGTTTGAAAAATCAATGTGATTTACAATAGGTACTTCCATTGCTTGCAATTTTCCATGGAAAAACAATAATATGAGATCCCCATGTGAGTGTCTGTCCACACAGATGCCCTAGTCTTTGTTAATTTCCTTTTCAGTACCTCGAAAATAAATAACACCATTGGTCACCCCACTAGTGAATTTCTCGACACTTTCTTTAAGAGGCAAAAAAAGAAATAATGGATGAATGAATGAATGCATCTGTAATGAGAAGGACTTTTTGATATTTAGAAGATTGACAGATAGCAGTTAGGTATATGAAAAAGCAGATGTAGCAAATGTTTATTGTAGAACAGAGATAGTGGACATATGGCTATTCACTGTGCAGTTCCTTTTTTGTTCATACTTCCACGCTGGGAA
The DNA here is from genome assembly GCA_949820135.1 of Sylvilagus floridanus. Lineage (NCBI taxonomy): Eukaryota > Metazoa > Chordata > Mammalia > Lagomorpha > Leporidae > Sylvilagus > Sylvilagus floridanus. The sequence continues at coordinate 41,067,713 of OX463246.1, forward strand.
GAAGTGCACAATGCCATGAAAGGCATGTGTCGCACTCGTTACCAAATCTGGAGTCCAAAAGCTGTTCTTAGCTGGAGAGAAGAGCAGCTGCAGCTCGGGCTGCACCAGGTCACCCACATTAGCATGCTGTGGCTGTCTGCCTCCTCTGTGCCGGGCGGGTTAATGCCGCAATGACTGTTACTCAAGCACAGGCTCCTAGCAAACCTGAGGGGTGGATGCAACAGAACAGATTTGGATTTTAATTCAAAAATCAAAGCCATTGGGTTAGGGATGGTGCCATTTCCCGGTCACTCACTGGATTTGTACTTAACCACCAGTGGGATACTTTCTTTACACCTTTGAAGTTTTCAATTTCAAGGTGAAATCAGTCCTGACTCTTTCCATCAGGACCTGGGACTGCCCATCTGAGAGCAAGATGATCTCATGGGGCCTTGCTCCTAGGGATGCATCTTTTTTTAGACAGATCCTTGGGGGGATGTGTCGGGAGCCTGGAGGGAGCCTGGAGGGAGCCTTCCTTGGCAAGGCTTGACCACAGCTGTGTAGGGATCCCACCTTTCTGAAAACCACCCTGACCCCACAAACACTCACTCTACGAGTGTTTCAGTTGTCCCAGCTCTGACTTCGGCTGAGAACCACGATTGGCTTGTTAGGATGCAACAGCCAAGCCTTAATGCAGTGTCCACTATGCAGATGTGGAATCAGCTGGAATATGATCTTTCGGCCAACAAACAGCTCACTAGTGTGGGAACACAGGAAGACCCAAGCAGGGACACTGCTCACACGTGGCTGCCCCCTCTCCAGGGGCACTGGGGCTGACCTCAGGACGCAGGATGTGGTTATTGCGTGGTCTTTGAGGCTGGAATGTGGACAGTTTTGCTGAGGGTCCCACTGCTCTGACTGTGATGTGTCAGGTGTTCTCATCAAAGGAAAGCAGGAGATGTCCAACTTTCAAAATGTGTTCTTTATTTTGAAAACATGCCTGATCAATACAAATAACATTTTATTTCGTGACTCAGAAAATGTCACCATCATTCAAAGACGCTATTGTGGGTGGTGTTCCCAGGAGATGGCTGTTTAGAGAAAGGGAAGGACCCATGCCTCCTCGCCTTGGAACCTGAGCAGCACCAGCCACTTGACTTCTGCCTGAGAAGCAACTTTGATTCAGTCTCTGCATATCCAAGCCACAGCATGGTAGTTGAAGTTGCCATTGATGTGATACTCTGGTACTTCGTGAATATTGTGAGGATAGCCTTGCTCTTCATCTATGTGCTGCGGGGGTAGAGATGGAGGAAGGAGTTCATGCTACAAGATACAGAGCTTTAAGCAATAACAATTCAGTGTTGTGCTCATGGGAGCACAGGGAACTGAAATGAGTAGCTTGACTGTGCTTTTCATTACTAGATGGAGTGGAATTACATCAATGAGAAAAATATTGATAAATGATTACCGATTCTGACCTTCCATGTTTCCAGTCATCATCTATTTCTTCCACGTATCCATCTGTATTTTTAATTACTTTTGTCCAAGAGGCAAAAGGCTGGAGTTTCAAAGCAAGTTATGAACTCTTTGAAGGCAGAAGGCAAAGTGTACACTGACTGGGGAAATATTCACAGTGGAGAAAATTCACAAGAAGCCTGAAGAGCCTTGAGAGGCCAGGTGGGTAATGTCAACAGCGTAACCAGCGTAGGTAATGGAGTGTGGACAGTGGCAAATGCCAACATGTTTTCTCTTCTTATCTATTTTCTGCCCAAATAAACTCCTTCCAGTTTAGGGAAATTCTCACCTGCAATTGCCTGATGTAGTCCCAGATTCCAGTAAACCCTCACTTATAGTAGAAGTGGGCCTGTGAGGGGAGAGTTACTGCTCACTCAAAAAATGAATTACAAGCAGATCAGGACAAAGCGCCCCTACTCCCAGAGTGATGCAAACGCCACACACTTCAAATAAAGGGTTCTAGTGGCAGCCCTGGTCACTGTCAACACCGCTGGAACTTCACCTTGCAGCTCTGATCGCTGGTAAAAGTACACACACTAGCCCACTAGCTGGCGCTGAGGCTCAACAGGCTAATCCTCTGCCTGCGGCGCCGGCTCACCGAGTTCTAGTCCCGGTCGGGGCACCAGATTCTGTCCCAGTCACTCCTCTTCCTGTCCAGCTCTCTGCTGTGGCCCAGGAGTGCAGTGGAGGATGGCCCAAGTGCTTGGGCCCTGCACCCCTTGGGAGACCAGGAGAAGCACCTGGCTCCTGCCATCAGATCAGCGCGCTGCGGGAGGCCATGGTGGCCATTGTGGGATGAACCAACAGCAAAGGAAGACCTTTCTCTCTGTCTCTCTCTCTCTCACTGTCCACTCTGCCTGTCAAGAATAAAAAGTACACACACTAAAAATGCGACTTTCTCATTGTGCCCATTGCTTGGTGTGCTAGAACAAACAGTCTTCTGTATCCAATGAAAGTTTTTGTGCTTTTAAGTTATTTTACAAACAATATGAAGACTTGAAAATCAATTTTGCTACAAATTTTACTAATAAGAATTTAAGCATAGCAAAGCTAAAATTTTATTCCACTTTTTAGTAAATATGTAAATGCATCTCCCCAATAATGAGTAATAATGACTTAATTCCTGAGAAGGCACAGTAAGATATAAAAAATACAAATATAAAGACTTCACCATCCATCTTAGATTTATAAAGGCATCAAATGGACTCAATTATTCAAGGCACAAAATGTTTTATCCCATTTTGTTAAAGTGAATTTCTGGGGCCTGTGCTGTGGTGCAGCAGATTAACGCCCTGAACTGAAGCATCCCGTATGAGGACGGTTCAAGACCTGACTGCTCCACTTCCAATTTAGCTCTCTACTGTGGCCTGGGAAATCACTAGAAGATGGCCAAAGTCCTTGGGCCCCTGCACCCACATGGGAGACCTGGAAGAAGACCCCAGCTCCTGGCTTTGGATTGGCACAGCTCTGGCCATTTTGGCCAATTGGGGAGTGAACCATTGGATGGAAGACCTCTCTCTCTCTCTCTCTCTCTCTCTCTCTCTCTCTCTCTCTCTGCCTCTCCTCTCTCTGTGTGATTCTGACTTATAAATAAATAAATAAATCTTTTTAAAAAATAAAGTGAATTTCTTACATGTATTTTTGGAGATTTCTTAAAAAATAAAGTTATGAAATATCAGTTCTTCCAAAGGCTTAGAAATACTCTTAAGAAAGACTCAAATCTAAAATTGGATCTGAGTGCTATGAGAGTACAGCAAGGGTTAGTACTTACATTTGGTCCCAAGATTAGCATACATAATTAGATAACACACTGCAAGTGCAAAAGAGAAAACAAACCTCCCCTAAATGCAGCCTGATGCTAACAGCTGCTGCATACAGATGCCACTTTAAGGTTACTGGCTGGAGCAGTATTGTGGCATAGTGGATTAAGCTGCCACCTGGGACATGGGCATCCCATATCCGTGCTGGTTTGGCTGCTCCACTTCCAATGCAGTTCCTTACTAATGCTCCTGGGAAAGCAGCAGAGGATGACCCAAGTGCTTGGGCCCCTACAACCCATGTGGGCTCTTGACCTTGGCCTGCCCCAGCCCCAGTCTTCTCCAACATTTAGGGAGTGAACCAGTGGATAGAGGTTCTCTCACTCTGTCCCTCTTTCTGTGTAACTCTGCCTTTCAGATAAACAAAAACAAATCTTTTGCACAGCAAAGGAAATGATCAGCAGAGTGAAGAGGTATCCAACAGAATGAGGGAAAAAAACCCTGCAAACTACCTACCGGACAAAGGATTAATTTCCTGAATACATGAGCAACTTAAAAAACTCAACAACACCAAAAAAGCAACCGACCCAGTCGAGCAACGGGCAAAGGACTTCACTAGACTGTTCTCAAAAGAAGAAATACGAACGGCCGATAAATATATGAAAAAATGTTCAACATCACTCGTCATCAGGGAAATGCAAATCAAAGCCACAATGAGGTATCACCTCACTCCCATCAGAATGTCTAAAATCCCAAACAGAGTAACAGAAGCCTGTGAGCACGTGGAGAAAACAGAAAACTTACACAATGCTGGTGGGAATGTAAATTAGTGCAGCCACTGTGGAAAACAGTGTGAAGACTGCCTTAAAAATACTAGAAGTGGACTTGCCATATGATCCAGTGATCTCACTACTGGGTATATACCCAAAAGACTTGCACACAATGAATCAAAGGGTCACCTACTCCACCAGGTTTATAGCAGCACTGTTCACAGTAGCCAAAATTTGGATTCAACCCAGGTGTCCATTATCAGGTGAATGGATTCAGAAAATGTGGTATACAATGGAATAATATTCAGTTATAAAAATAAATGAAATTCTATCATTTGCAGCAAAATTGACACAACTGTAGGACATCATATAGAAGAAAATAAGCTGGACCGAGAAGGACAAATACTATACGTTCTCCCTCATATGTGGGAGGTAAAATTAAAAAAAGAAAAAAAAAAGAAAAATCTGTGAGTATAATTATTGCTGCAAATACAGCTTTGTAAAACTTTATTTCATATATTTGTCAAACCAGTGGTTCGGCATGTTATACCACTCTAGTTTTAATGATCTAGGATCACTTAAAAATATACTGTACCTGGATAAAATGGTCATTTTTCTATTCGATTATTGTTTAAAGCCATTTTCTATATTCCCACTAGCCTAGGATCTTTTTGTTTTTCATTTGTTAAGCTTCTTATCAGGTGAAGGATTAAGCCTTTTACTGTAATATAAATTTAAAATATGCTATCTCAAAATCAAAAAAAAAAAAAGAGGGGAGGAAGGGTAGGTGAAAGAGGGGGGTGGAGGGAGAGTGAGAGGACAGGAATATCACTTCATTCTTAGAATTGTATACACAAATCACATTGAATTTGTTAACTCATTAAAAATGAAAGTAAAAAAATTTATAAGAATGTAAGAAAAAAGTCTTCATTGGTTGGGAAGTAGGGAAAAATAATGCAAACTGTTCTCAGCAGCAGGAAATGCAGCAAGGAACCTGCAGAATACATCAGGCAGGGTGTCACATGACTTAGCATGGGTGTGTTTGAATTGGATCCAACAAGAATACTTAGCACTTGAAAACAGAACACTTTGTAGTACAGGGGGCCCTACAATAATGCAGCTTCTATTCATACAGCATGGATTATTCGGTCAAATATTCCATCCTGGAAGGGTTTTTTTTTTTTTTTGATTTATTTATTTATTTGAAAGGCAGAGTTAGAGCGAGGAAGAGAGAAAGAGAAAGGTCTTTTATCTGCTTACTTACTCCCCAGATGACCACAACAACTGGGGCTGGACCAATCAGAAGACAAAAGCCAAGAGCCAGGAGCATCTTCCAGGTCTCCCACATGGGCACCGGGGCCCAAGGACTTGGGCCATCTTACATTGCTTTCTCAGTGCACAGCAGTGAACTGGATGGGAAGTGGAGCAGCCAGGACTCTACCAGGAACCCATATGGAATGCTGGCACTGCAGGCAGAGGCTTTACCCACTTCACCACAGTGCCTGTCCCTGGAAGTGTCTTAAGAAACCTTAGTACTAATTTTGAGAAGTGTATTAAATTATCTGTGTTGGGGCAGGCATTTGACTAAACATCGTGTATCAGAGTGTCTGGATCCAATGGGTGTTTAAATTTAACTGAAAAGTGATCCCTGTTAAATATAAGAGTGGGGATAAGAGAGGGAGGAGATGTACAGTTTGGGACATGCTCAATCGGACTTATCCCAAATGGTAGAGTTAGAAACGTGCCAGGAGATTCCTATTCAATCCCATCAAGGTGACATGTACCAATGCCATCTCACTAAGTCAAAGTGATCAGTTTCAGTTCACAATCAATCATAATGATAGGATTAAGAGTCAAAGGGATCACATAAACAAGACTAGTGTCTGTTAATACTATCTGATAGAATTAAGAAGGAGAGAATGATCCAACATGGGAAGCGGGATACATAGCAGACTCATAGAATGGTAGATGTTCTAAACAGCACTCTGGCCTCAGAATCAGATCTTAAGGCATTCAGATCTGGCTGAAGAGCCCATGAGAGTATTTTAGGCACAGAAAGCCAAGACACTCTCGCAAAAAAACAAACAAACAAACAAACAAAAACAAACAAACAAAAAAACACCCTAAGTGAAAGATCTCTGTGAGTGAGATCCCAGTAGAAAGAACAGGCCATCAAAGAAAAAAGGAGGTATGTTTCTCTGAAAGGAGGAGAGAACTTCTACTTTGACTATGGCCTTGTCTAAATAAGATTGAAGTCAGTGAACCCTAAAGGCTTCCATAGCCTTGGCAACTCATGGCTAGGGTGATTACTGATGCCATAAACAAGAGTGTCAATTATTAAGTCAACAACAGGAGTCACTGTGCACTTACTCCCCATGTAGGATCTCTGTCCTTAATGTGTTGTCCAATGTGAAGTAATGCTATAACTAGTACTCCAACAGTATACTAAATTGATCTTCTGTATATAAAGATAATTGAAAATGAATCTTAATGTGAATGGAATGGGAGAGGGAACGGGAGATGGGAGGGGTGCAGGTGGGAGGGAAGTTATGGGGGGGGCACTGTAATCCAAAAGCTGTACTTTGGAAATTTATATTTATTTAATAAAAGTTAAAAAGAGAGAAGGAGACACTCTTCTCTGAAGGGAGGAGAGAATAACCACTTTGCTTATGGCTGTGTCCAAATGCCGATGGAGTCTGTGGTTACAGAAGGCTTCCAGAGCCTTGGCAGCCTATGACAAGAGCCTGAGATGATCACTGATGTTGTAAATAAGAGTGTTAATTGTTAAAGGAACAATAGAAGTCACTGTGCACTTACTCCCCATATAGGACCTCTATCCCTAATGAGTTGTACTATGAGAATTGACCGCAAATTTTGTTCCCAAACTGTACTCTATACATTGTGCATGTGCGAGGGTGCAAATTGTTGAAGTCTGTGCTTAGCATGGAGTTGATTCTCTGTATATAAAGTCAAACTAAAAATGAACCATAATGAAGAAGGAGATGGGAGAGGGAGAGGGAGGTGGGATGGAAGTTGAGGAGGGGGGTAGGGTGGGTATGGGGGGAAATAACCACTATATTCCTAAAGTTGTATCCGTGAAAAAATGCATTCATTAAATAAAACTTTAAAAAATAATAAAATAAAATAAAAGAATGGCTTTGTCAAAAAACAAAACAAAACAAAACAGAGTGTCTGGATCTGAGCCCTGGCACCTCTGTTTCTGACAACTTTCTGCTCATGTGCACCCCAAGAGGCAGCAGGTGACGGCTCCAGTCCAGTGCTTGACAGCCATGTTGGCGTTATGGGACTCCCAGCTTCAGCCTAGGCCGGCCTTGGCTTGTGAGAGCCTTTGGGTGTGAACCAGTGGATGAATGATCTTTCTCTGTAAATCTCTCTCTCTCTCTGTCTCCCTGAAATAAATATTTGAGTCATTTGTGTTTAGAGTTCTAATATTGAGGTACATAACTAAGAGTCTTTTCCACCAATAATACACAAAATTTAATTCCATTCTCACAAAAGAAGTTTTTTCAAGGCAGATGTGTGGTAGATAATGAAAACAGATCAACACTTGCTCTATTAGAGATCAAATCTTTCAGTAAGTGTTTTTTTCTGGTATATTTGTTGAGATAATTTCAAGTCCTTTTGAAGCAAAGCTATTCAGATTATAACACACCTAGGAAAGTTCAGTCAATTGCTATTTGTTAAATATGCTATTGCTTAATCACTAAAGAAAATACTAGATATATTATACATGAATATACATTCATATTCATATTGCATCTATGATGTTTGCTAAATCCAAAACATGTTTGAGGCAAATCATGCTACATAAACAGTCTATAGAAAAAATTTTAAAAAGTGAAATTTTACTAGAAAGAATTTCAGGTGAAAGATGATATACCAAAAAACATATAATTATTTCTATTTCTTCTAAAAGCTCATTAAAGTAAAATAATTCATATTAAAGAAATAAGTCTAGAAAAGCAAAAGGTTAAGAAAGGAACCAATCATTAGAGAATTTTGGAAGCTGAGGGGAGATGAGTGCATAAGTATATACTGAGTCCATCAGTATAAAAAAGTGCTCTTGGAAATTAAAGTCATAATAAAAAACAGTTAAACACAATAGAGACTTTGAAAAGATGAAGTTCACAAAACTGTCACATAGTAAGAAGGACAGAAAATTGAAAATAAGGAAGGATACAGGGATTACAGGAAGAAACGGGGACATTTGCTAGAAAGAGGGAATGAAGAAGGTAGAGAATAGAATAACACCAACAAAATAATCAAAGCAACAATAAAAGACAGCTTTCAAGAATGGAGAGATTTCTAGATCTAAAGCCCATCATAAGCACAATACAATGAACAAGCATGGATGTAACTAAATCGTATCCTTGGGAAATTTATCAATCCTAAATGCAAAAGGAGAATTATGTAACTTGCTAAAAAAATTACATTGAAATAATCTGATTTTTTAGTCATCTCCAGAAACTGAGAAAGGTAACACACTCGAAGGCAAAAGAGCAGGATTTTAAAAATTCTGAAGGAATTTTGATGGTATCCTTTAAAAAGATTAAGTCAGTAAAATAGTTGATGTAATTATTGGGAGTCTGTTTCCACGTTGGGACAGAGTTTGACATTGAATTTGTAATAAGTACATAGAAAATTAAGCAAACAAAGAAGCAAGATAATTATAATTACCAAGAAAATAAAAAAATAAGCCATGCATCAAATGAAAAGCAAACAGAGCATCACGCTGCTCAGCTGTGAGGAGCACTTATACCGTCCTGGAAGTGTAAATACCGAATATTGATCTAAAGCTCCATGCGGTTATTGCAAGGCCAGGAGAGGGAGACGGGAAGTGTGTTTGCATATGATGATGGTGGGTGAGGCGGTCAAGGAGGGTTAACTCCTCATCTGTTAATTTGATTTTAATTGATAATATTAATAACTGAAAATGAATGCTAGCAAAATCATGTTATTTAGAGATATTACAATGGAGACACCTGAAGTATTTGAGTGTGTTGGTTTGGCAACCCAGTGTTTTGAAGACTTGATGTCTTGTTTTATACTTTTGCTGATAACCCTGAGTGATGCCTGGTGATCACAGTGAGCTGATTTTCTTTAGTCTATGGTATCTGTTGTTGGATAAAGGCTGGTCTTCCTTCTTATTGAAGATAGATGATTTTGGTGTTTTTTCTATTTCAATCTTTAGTCAATTTCATTGGGTTGCAAGGATTATGGAGTGAAAATGTGGATTGTTCTACCCACCTAACTTGGAAGTATTTTATTTTTGAATGATTACTTCATTTCCTAGTTCCTAACTACCAGTGGTGGACCTAGGGAATCCCGCAGTTCTTCCCTCCTACCTCCGTCTTCTTTCTGTAGATTGGATATCAGTTGAAACCATCTCCTAAATGTAACAGGTTAGGAGTAAGATCTGATATCCTATTGTGTACATGTCCCTGCTATGGAACATAGACTTCATGATGTTTGTTTTGACTGCTCTAAAGCCATTGCTGAGCTTTCAAGTAGAGTAAGTTAGATAAGAGCACGGAATGTTTGTCTAAACCATGTAGCTAATTAATGAGAAACAGCATGCTACTTAAGAAGAAGTACAGGAATGGCTCATAACCTGAGAATTTGATCTGAATATTTGCTTACAAAATATAAATAAATTTATTTAGATTATATATTATAGAGATTTTAGTATTATCATTTGATATAATAAAGTATATATATACTTTATTATATATAACTTATATAATATATTATATTATGTATATATAGCTTTCTTTTAGTTGCAATTTGTTGTCTATTTCCATGTAATTAAATAGTGTATTTATGGAAAAGCAGGAAAGGTTATTTCTAAATTGGTAAACAAATAACTCTGTAATTAACAGACTATAACAGGATATTTAGTTGTAAAATAATTGAGTCAAAATATTGCCTAAAGACTTCAGTATAATTTTGTATGTTGTTTGGGTTCAGTTTTCTGGTGTTTCATAGAAGAATTTTGGCTTTAACGGTCACAAGGATTATTAGGTTTTGTATTTATTATTATATTTTTCTCTTTTACTGTCTCTGTCTAGTTTCAGTATGAAGGAATGCTGGCTTCATTAAAAGATTAGGGAAGTGTTTATGCAGAATAGTGCCTACTAGAACCAGCTAGTGAAATCAAAGTTTCTTTCTTTGGAAAATATTTAATTATAGTCCCAATTTTTGATGGACATAGTACTATTCAGGTTATATATTTATTCTTTTTTCTCTTTTTTATTTTATTTTTTATAAAGCTTTTATTTAAAGAATATAAATTTCCAAAATACAGCTTATAGATTACAATGGCTTCTCCCCCCCCATAACTCCCATCCCACCCGCACCCCTCCCATCTCCTGCTCCCTCTCCCATTCCATTCACATCAATTCTCTTTATATACAGAAGATCAGTTTAGTACATATTAAGTAAAGATTTCAACAGTTTGCCCTAGCATAGGGACACAAAGTGAAAAATACTGTTGGAGTACTAGTTATAGTATTAATTCACAATGTACAGCACATTAAGGACAGAGATCCTACATGCTATTTTTTTAAAAAAATAGATTAATTATCTACTCAATTTCCAATTTAACACCAAGATTTTTTAATCATTTTCACTTATCTTTATATACAGAAGATCGATTCAGTATATACTATGTAAAGATTTCATCAGTTTACACCCACACAGAAACACAAAGTGTAAAAATACTGTTTCAGTACTAGTTATAGCATTACTTTACATTGGACAACACATTAAGGACAGATCCCTCATGGGACGTAAGTACACAGTGACTCCTGATGTTGATTTAACAATTTGACACTCTTGTTTATGGCACCAGTAATCTCCCTAGGTTCTAGTCATGAGTTGCCAAGGCTATGGAAGCCTTTAGGGTTCACTGACTTCGATCTTATTCCGACAGGGTCATAGTCAAAGTGGAAGTTCTCTCCTCCCTTCAGAGAAAGGTACCTCCTTCTTTGATGGCCCCATTCTTTCCACTGGGATCTCACTCACAGAGATCGTTCATTTAGGTCTTCTGTTTTTTCCAGAGAGTCTTGGCTTTCCATGTCTAAAATATTCTCATGTGCTCTTGAGCCATTTCTGATTGCCTTAAGGGCTGATTCTGAGGCCAGAGTGCTATTTAGAACATTTGCCATTCTATGAGTCTGCTGTGTATCTCGCTTCCCATGTTGGATCGTTCTCTCCCTTTTTGATTCTATCAGTTAGTATTACAAGACACTAGTCTTGTTTGTGTGATCCCTTTGACTCTTAGACCTATCAGTGTGATCAATTGTGAACTGAAATTGATCACTTGGACTAGTGATATAGCCTTGGTGCATGCCACCTTGATGGGATTATATTGGAATCCCCTGGCATGATTCTAACTCCATCATTTGGGGCAAGTCCAATTGAGCATGACCCAAATTTTACATCTCCTCCCTCTCTTATTCCCACTCTTACATTTCACAGGGATCACTTTTCAGTTAAAATTTAAACACCTAAGAATAATTGTGTGTTAATTACAGAGTTCAACCAATAGCACTAGAATAAAAAAATACTAAAATGGATAAAGTATTACATTGTACAACAACAGTCAGCACAAGAGCTGATCAAGTCACTGTTTCTCATAGTGTCCATTTCACTTCAACAGGTTTCCCCTTTGGTGCTCAATTAGTTGTCACCGATCAGGGAGAACATATGATATTTGTCCCTTTGGGACTGGCTTAATTCACAGGCTCAATGTAACTCATAGATACAATTCTAAGACTATAATGATATTCTCTTCCCCCTTCTCTCCCTCCATCTCTCTTTATTTCTTTCATCCTTTCTTTCTTCCTTTCCATTTTAATTTTGAGATAGCATATTTTAAATTTACGTTACAGTAAAATGGCTTAATACTATACCAAATAATTTTAACAAGTAAAAAGCAAATATCGCCTAGTTGAGTGGGAATATAGGCAAAGGCTGTAAATCAAAATTTAATGGAAAACGACCATATATATTTATTCTTGAGGATAATTGGCAGTTTGAGTTATACATAGAAACTTCTCTTTCATCAGAGTTGATGAATTTATAGGCGTGGAGTTATGTATCCTTATCTCCATAAAGATACATGCATTGTTTGTAGGGATGTTCCTTCATTCCATATTTATAATGTGTAACTTCTTTTTCCTTTTTCTAAAAAAACCTTTTGGTGATTCTAACAAGGTAAATCAATTTTACTGATTTCCATTCAAAGAACAAGCTTTCGTCTTGATTTTTTCTCTGTATTATTTCTCCCTTCTCAAGGAGATGGACCTGTTTACTTTTTCCTTCTTGATGACTGGTGGGTTTTCATTTGGTTTCACTTCCCTAATTTACCAAAGTGGAGATGTAGATCATTTCATCAGGTTCTTTCTTCTTTCCTAATATGCGCATTTGAAACAATGAATTTTCCTCTGTGCATTGCTTTACCTACTTTGTACAAAGTTGATACGTTGTCTTTTCATTCAATTGGTAATTTTTCTAATTTCCTTCATGATTTCTTCCTTATTCATAGTAATTTTTCAGTGCGATGTTTACTTTCTGAATATTTGAGGATTTTCCAAGTATACAGTTATTGACTTCTAGTTTAACTCTGTTATAGTCAGTGAATGTATGTTCTACTATTCAGATTCTTTCACACTGCATTTTTGTTGATGGCATCACAGACACCTTGGTGAGTATTCTCTACATTCTTGGGAAGAGTGTGTATTTGCCTGGTGTCGGCGGAGTGCTGGGCACTTTCGATTCGATCAACTCCATTGGTGGTGTTTAGCTCCTCTAGCCCCTTCACGATTTGCTTCTATGTGCCTACTGAACACTAGAAGCAGTGGCATTTCCAACCAAAATCAGCCACTTGCTAATTTTTGTTTTGTTATATGCTTTATAGTGAATGCATTTTGAAATTGTTTTGTCACATCCATGTATACAATCTTCTACCCAAACACACAGATCCTCAACACATGAGAGCCTAACAGCCCATTGAGCCTGCCACTGGCTCAGTTCCTCACCCCCCACAGTCCTATCCTGCTTGGATGCCGGGACCATCATGAATCCCCTGCCTGCAACAGTCTTCCACTTCCTCCCTTCTGCTTGTCCTGGAAAGCTGGCCTGGATCAGTTCTGCTCTTGAGGTGCCTTCTGCCCACCCAGGGCAGAGAAACAACTCGGGAGATGCCATCACTTTGCATCTAAGATAACTGAACCCCCAGTACACTGCCACTCGTTACTGCCCATCCCAACCCATTCTGCTTCCCACTCACACCTTTCCTCCTTTCTTCACAAGCCTTCACGATGTGTTCCTTGTCTGCATGCCCAGTTCAGGATGCCATCTCCCATGTCGCTGCTGGCATCCTGCTCCTGTGTCTAACCCTTCATTCTTTGCCCTCACTAAAGCTAGCTCTTGCACCTGAGAGACAGATCCCGTTTTTTTTTTTTTTTCCTCAGGATCATTACTTTCACCTCTCAGTTATTCAACATCAACTCTTTTCTCCAAAGCATACAGGCATGCATTTAGACCTCACAACCAAACAAAAGGAAAGCAGCCTCTTCTGCATTAGTTACACTGTTCTGTGGTAAAATCAATGGTGGGAAAGTCTACATTCAATCTTCTGTCCTTGTCTCTCTCTGGTTTGAGCCTGGTAGAGTTCACTCACAACCATCACATCAAAACAACACCCCCAGTGGCACTAGATGTTGAATCCGAGGGTTTGGCTCTCAGTCTTCATCTTCTTGGATTTTTGGCACGGTTGATTGCATCCTCTTTCTTTAAAACCACGTTTCCTGTTGGAACCAGGACTATTCCTTCTCCATCTTCCTTTTACTTTCCTGGCAGCTGTTTCTTCATTTTCTTTGGTGGGTTTTCTCATATCCTCTGCCTCTAAATACTGGAATACCTAGAGTTTTAATTTTTGTCCATAATTTTTCTACACTGACACTCAAGGAAATTTTAATGATTTCCTGGAGTATCACTCACAGCGGATGAAACAACTTCCTGTCTGCATCCCAGACATTTCATCTGTCTGATTGCCTTCTCAGCATTCCACTTGGAGGTCTGGCACACACTGGAAAGGTCTAGCACATACTGGAAAGTCCAGAACTTAATTTTGTTTGCATTATCTTCCTTTCCACTCACAAACGGCAACAACCCTTCATCCCCAAAAGAAAAGAGAACAGCAACCACCACAAACAGACAACCAGAAAACAGAAGACCTGATTCTTTCTTCCGTGTCTCAGTCACTGAGAACCACCCCCTTGCAATTGCTCGGGCTAAAAATACTGGCGCCATAGCTGGCTCATTTACATCTGCCCCACCCACAGCTCATCATCCACCCTATCAGCAAGAGCCATTTGTCTGCCCTCAGTCCATTCATCCTGTCTGCAGCGCCTGTCGCTGACTCCTCTGGATTCCACTCTCAGCTGGCCTCTCTATGCCTCTGCCCTGTCCCTGCAGGCTGGCTTCCACGGCTTCACAGAGAAACGCTGCACTCAGAGGAAGGACAAATGGCCTCCAACGGCCCACAGGCTGCATCATTGGTGCCGCTGGTGGCACCCGTGCCCTCCCAGCGGCCTCCTCCTCGTCTTCTTTGCTGTCCATGCAGGTCCTTAAACAAACAAACGTCCACCTTAGGTCTTTTGTATTTGCTCTTCTCTCCTGGTGCAATGAGCCCTTCCCCCCAGAGCACTTGGTGTGCTGCCTTGAGGGTGAATTATCAGTTCTGCATGATTGGTGCGCACCTTCCTCACCTGTTTGGTAGAACCACTCCCCACTTCACGATTCCACACCCCCTCCTACACTGCGCGGGACCTCTGAGGGGACTTGTCCATCAGTTTTACGCACTGGTGCTCTCTGTCTTGAAAAGTGCCCAGGACATAGGAGGAATGCCACAACAACTAGTGAATAAGAAAGTCTTTAGACTTTGATCTCAAGGCTGATAGGCAGCCTAGGTGTTATTTTAATAAACTTCCTATTGGACAATCTTCCAAAATATATGCTGTAACAGATGTGGGGCCTATTTTATTTTTTAGGAACTGATAATTACATTATCTTTCAGAGGGCTACTTGTGCTCACATTTTAATATCTAAATGTAGATGATCATTATTCAGAGCTATATAAAATGGTGTCTACTACCTCAGGTGGACCAGTATGCTCAAACGCACTCAGCTGGATACAGAAGCACTTTTTATTTTATGGTCGTATATTACTTCATTAGTTGGATGAATTGGTCTCGCAGCTTTTCTCACTCCTCTCTCCGGAAATCTATTTCCAGGTTATTGCATATGCTAATAGTGATTCTAAACTTGGAAGAAGTCAGTAACCCTGAAGAAAAATATCACTTCTGTTTGGAGCTCAGAGTCTAGCATGTAAGAAAGAGCATGTACACCGGAGTATTTGTTCTCTGTGTGATACAGAGAACAGTGGAAGAGAAGGGAAAGCTGTCTCAGGAGCTTCTTTAGGAAGTGAGAGAACTTCACAGCAAGTGCTGAAAAGAAGTTGGATCCTAAGAAGTCAGTGCCTTTGCCAGTAGTTTGTGCATGAAAGGATAACAGGAGATTGGAACGGAATGTGCAAAGTGTATGGAGGGAGCAGTTTGGTGTAAATGCAATTCAAGATGAGCAGGGTGAAGTATAATGTGGACTCAAACAACCTAGAAACCACCAGTGAGAAAACCTTAGGAGACTGGGTTTGTTTTTCATCCCTTTATCTTATGTATGTTATAAATAATCTGTAAATAAATGAGTAAGTCAACAGGGGTCTCTGCCTCTTTCCAACACATGTAGAGGAAGAGATGTAGACACAGAGAAAGAAATATGATTGCATAAAATATGTATGTTCTCCATGTCTATGGTTGTGAGAGGTTCATATAAAAGTTAAATTTGTGATTTGAATTTTTTAATGGAAAAAATAAAATCTAATGAAAATGTTTAGGATCAGAACATGATAATAAGTAGTTAACTTTTAATATCAAAATTCGAGGTTTCAATACAAATAGAACCAAGACTGGAAATGGAAATGTATACAAATTTTCATATTTTTCAGAAAAATCCCTTGTTATAGTGTGTGAAGTAGCCAACAACTGAGCTCATAAAAGATATCTAGGAACAGTGTTTTCATTCATACAACAAAGAAATTCACCATGTTTTCATTCATACAAAGAGATTCACTGTTGTGTTCAGTTGACAAACTGCTGAGGGTAAGAATCACCTACCACCTGTTTAACATGTACTTTACCTTTAGCAATTGCGGAGCAGCTTTTGTTGCTGATGGTCCTGTTTCCCTACATAGGATGCTCTCCTGTAAGACTCACTTAACACGGCCTCCATTGTGAGCCTTCCTGTCACTCTTTGCAGCTCTCACCAACAGTACGGATTTGTAGATTATCCTGCCATCTCCTGTGTCTCGGCCATACCATGATTTGTCCTCCAATTTTATATTTTCTTACTTTTTAAAATCTGCGAGTCTGCCCCAAAGCTCCCCAATTCTACTCTGTTCTTCACTGCTTGAACCCCCTGTGCCCGGTGGACCCCTAACAGAGCACGGCTTTCCCCGCCAGGCACCAGGGCTGGAGAACCTGTGATGTGCTGATTGCTCACCTCCACTCGGTTGAAGCAGTTGCCATAGTTTACTCACTGTTGCTACGAATAGCTCCCTCCCTAATATGCTGCCCTATCACCCTCAGTACCCACGATGGTCAACCTCACTGCCCCCTTCAGTAGAGTCTGTCTGTTCTGTGCCCAGCTGTCCCCCTGAGCTCCCACCATGCCTCTCCTGCAGCTTGTTCAACATAAGGTGAACGGACTCAAGTCCAGATTCCACCAACACTTGTACCAAGGCTGACATTTACTGACAGAGGCTCTATCTGGGCCATCAATTGTCGCATGCTTGAGGCGCATCTTGTTCAAGTTCACCATGCAAAAAATGAGAGTCAGACCCTGAGTGAACTCTGTAGACACCTTTGCTGTAGCACCTGAGTGGTGAGAACCAGACACACTCAGGCTCGCATCAGGGACTTCCTCCTCCAAGTTCCTGTTTCGGGGCCCTCAAACTGACACTGTCCTTCACCGAGCTCCACATGGAAAGATGTGTTTCTGTAATACAATTCAGCAGGTATTATAATGTTATTTACATAAGTACTTCATTCATTTAGAAAAGAAAACCATAAAGCAGTATGTTCAGCCATTGAGAGGATACAGTGTGCTAAGAGCAAGGGTCCAGAAGTGGATAGCCTGGTCTTCAATATCTGCTCTGCCATCCACTGTACAAATCACGAGATGTATATTACTTACCTCTCTGTGTTTCACTTCTCTCAGATGTTAGATGATGATGGAAATGAGCTCTGTCTCCAAGTGCTGTTGCATGGGTCCAAGAAGCGAATGCACAGAAATCCGAAACAGTGCTTGAAACAGTTAACTGTCAGTGCAGCTGTGACGTTCACGGCCCATGATGTCTACAGAGCAGGTTCTTAGGGGTCATCTTGGTTTGGTTGGGTGAGTGAGTGCAAAAACAGAAACACACGATCCCCACCACTCCCACCTTCTAAAACAGGATTTGTGGATCACTCTCCTCCACATTTTTATCAATTTCATCCACATGCAGCATTTGCATGTTGGGTGATTCAGGACTCCAAGAAGAAAGTATACCCTGCCCTCCAGAAGCCTGCAGTGCAGGTGGACCTGAGCGTACACCAGAGTGCACAATGCACTGTGGCAGCTGAGACAGCACAGGGCTGCAAGGCAGGGTTGCCACCTCCACAAGACCTTCCTGCGGGCTTGTTACATGCAGCTTGACCAATGCCCCCAGCCACAGACTTTGCAGAGAATCCAAATCCCTTAGCTTCATGCGTTCACGAGGTCTGGTAAGACTGCAGGTTCCCTTCCAAGAATTCCGCTTCAATAGAAGTCTTGCAACAAAGGTTTCCAGGAAAACAGGTCTTCTCCTAAAGCAGAAATCAGGATTGACCTAAGAAAACAATGTGAGAACTAAGAATTACCTTGGTAATGAGCATATCATGATGGAAGCACATGGACTGCAGGTTTAGATGGGTTGGAGCGGTGGTGGCTGACAATTTTACACCATGGAGGGTGGCATTGGTTCTCATACTCAGGGAGGGTGACAATGCACGGTTTCAGAACAGAGGTTCTCTATTTTCCACAAGTGTTAACTCAGTATCTGTCACAGTGCCTAGCAAATAGTAGACATTGGAGAAACAACCATATAATGAAGTTGAATTAATGCATAAGCTGAAGTAATACTTGCATCTCAGTATTACTGAATTCTTATATCCCAGTAAATGAGAAAACCAGCTTTTAATCACCTGAATGAATGCCAAATCTCTGCTGTTAATGGTTGCTCTGACCTGTGAGGGAAGTTTATCTGCACAGACTCCTGGGCATGGCCAGAGCTGGGAAGGGAGTGCATCACCCAGGCTCGGGATGCCTGTGGGTTGGGGAGACCATCCATGCAGAGGTGGCTGTTGATCTGAGTCCTGAGGGTGCCGAATGGACATTGTTGGAAGGAGAAGTCACAACTGAGTGCTCCCGGGTGGGTGGAACTGCAGGAACGTGTGTGAGCAGCCTACTCTAAAAGTGTGCATTGTCCAAACGGTTGCAGCCTGAAAGATTGTATACATGTGCACATGTGTGTGTGCAAGTGAGAGCTGGGCTGTGGACATGTATCTGCAAGTGCACCCATGGCCAAGAAGCATAGTGGGCGAGGAGGCAAAGGAAAGGTGCTGGGGTACAGACTGGTTATTTTGGATGCAAGGAGTGTGGACCTTACTTTGACTTCAACAGGGAGCTGCAACGGTCATCTGCCGAGAGAATTTGCACAGGTCATGTGTTAGAAAATTAGTGCTGCTTCCCACGTGAAGGACAGTGTGGGAGGGGCATGCTGAAGGAATGTCTAGGGTGAAATGAGATTCCTGGTGGTTCTCTGAGAGGAAGCATTTCCACATGGACAAGATGATATGACTGGCTAGCTGGACCTGAGAATAAGACACACTAGCAGCACCCCCCCCCCAAAAAAAAGACATTAGCCTTGTACTAGGGCTTTATTATTACTTTCTTTTTTAAATTTTTTTTGACAGGCCGAGTTAGACAGTGAGAGAGAGAGAGCGCGAAAGGTCTTCCTTCTGTTGGTTCACCCCCCAGATGGCTGCTACAGCTGGCTCACCACGCCGATCCGAAACCAGGAGCCAGGTGCTTTCTCCTGGTCTCCCATGTGGGTGCAGGGACCAAGGAGTTGGGCCATTCTCCACTGCACTCCCGGGCCACAGCAGAGAGCTGGACTGGACGAGGAGCTACTGGCACAGAATCCAGCGCCCCAACTGGGATTAGAACCTGGGGTGCCGGCACCCCAGGCAGAGGATTAGCCTAGTGAGCTGCGTCACCGGTCCTATTATTACTTTTAATTGATAATCATTGCATGTGTTTCCAAGGGCTGTCATAACAAATGACCACACACTGCATTGCTTTCACAACAGAAATTTCTTCCCTCTTAGTTTAAAATGATAGGGACAGCAAGATCACATTGACACTGGAGGCTCTAAAGAAGAATGCTTCTGGCTTCTTCCAGATTCAGCTGGTGCCAGCAACCCCTGGTTCTCCCTGTCTGGGAGGGGCTTCTCTCCCTCCTCTGCTTCTGTTGAAGCTGGGGTGGTCTGCCTTCCCATGTGTCTGCCTCTGTGTGGCTTCAGTCACTGGGATCCCTGTGACTTCATCTTAACAAGTTACATGTACAAAGACTCTGTTGCACAAAAAGCCACATTCTGATGTCCTGGTTGACATGGATTTTTGAGTAGACGCTGGCCTAGTTCAGGTATGAAATCTCATTCATAAAATTAAGTCAAATAAACAGATTTTAAGTGGACAGTACAAAGGAATTGGAATCAAATTAATAATGGTCTAAGAATACTTCATGCTTGGGACATTCCATTCCAAGTTGTGCATGCATTGTGTGTGCAGGCTTCCTTTTCAATACCCAAGGATGTTCCGATTCCAGTGTTGTAGTTTATGTCATACTCTGTTGCTGTAATTCACAGAGTAGATATTCATAACCAAATTTTTCTCAGGTTTGTGAACACAATTTTTCACAGCTACATTTTATGTCTTTTTCATCATAGCCTCATAAAGTGCAGCTGCAATTACCAAGAGTATTTTTATGGAAGTCACATTTGATCACGCGATGTGTGTACATCATATATCATCCTTCCTGAAAAAGTCAGAGGAGAGAGTTGGGCAACGAGGATAGGACCAACAGGAGAGTCTGAAGCTCTGAAAAAAACTGCCCTTCAGGAAAGTCTGTGATGGATGCTTAGCAAGCTGTAACTCTCTGTCTCAGGACTTGTTTTACTGCTAAGTGGCAACAGTGCACAGTTAATGGGGGCCAGCATCGTGGTGTAGTGGGTTAAGCTAACACTTGGGATGTCAGCAATCCATATGTACACCTGTTGGAGTCCTGGCTGCTCCACTTCCAATCCAGCTTTCCAATAATGGTCTGGGAGAACAGCAGAAGATGGCCCAAGTGTTTGGGTTCCTGCCACTCATGTCGGAGACCCAGATGAAGCTCCTGGTTTCTGGCTTTCGCCTGGTCCAGCCCTATCCATCATAGCCATCTGGAGAGTGAAACAGCAGATGGAAGCCTACTCTCTCTGTAACTCCAGCTTTCAAACAAATAAATCTTTAAAAATAATTTGAATGAAATGAAGGCCCTCCTGGAGGGGGCACATTGAAAGGAAGACGTGGGTATTGAGCAAATGTTGAATGACTTGTAGGATAAGCCTGGCTTAGGCTCCTGGGACTACGCCAACAGAAACTCTCACTGAGATCTCGTCTTTGCAGCCAACTCTAGGCAGGGGAATCGTGCTCTTAGCTCCCTTGTTCCACGGTGACTGGAAGAGCTGCACACAGCCCACTTGCTCCCCATTGCGTTTTTCAATGGCTTTTCCTTCCTACCTCAAACACTTTGTATTTCTATGAAGCTGGAATCATCACATGTCGTGTGGTCACTCCCCCATCCCCAGGACTCTCCCTTTCTCACTGGGGCCTGCAGTCCTAGCCAGTGGTGGTGTTTCCAGCCACATTCTTGGCAGGTTTCTTGGTGGTTTCAAAAGCTCCCTGGATGACTCAGTGGCTTTACCTTGTTGTGCACGTTTCTTTTCACTTCCTGCCACCCCAGACTAATCCATCATTGAAATCTGACCACTGCCTCTCACCCTTTCAGTTCACTTTCCTGATATTCTTTGAAAAATGTTCTTATTTATTTCATTAATGTAAAAGGGAGAGAGAGAGGGAGAGCGAGAGCGAGAGAGTGCGCTCCCATCTGCTGGTTTTCTCTCCAAATAACTATAATGGCCAGGGTTGAGTCAGTCCAAAGCCAGACACCAGGAGCTCAATCTGGTCTTCCACATGGGTTACAAGAACTCAGTTACTAACCATCACCCTTTGTCTCCCAGGGTGTGTGTTGGCTGGAAGCTGAAGTTGAGAGTGGAGCCGGTACTTGAACCCAGGCACTGTGATAAGCGATGGAGTTACCTAAGTGGCATCATACCTGCTATGCCAAATGCCCACCCATAACTTATACCTTATTTGACACACAAAGAGCTTTATCACAGACTTAATTTCAAACTTGTTTTGCACCAGGATAAGCTTATGTTTCAATTCCAGTTGCTGACGTATGCTGAATGAATTGAAAGTGATGGAAAGGAAGTGTCATAAAATATTAAGTGTTTATGTCAGCTATTCATAGTAGTTTATTCTATGTAAATTTAAGTAACTGAATATAATTATATAGGAAAGTAAATTAAAATATCTGAAATCAAGAAGCATTTATTTGGGCCTATTATCCTATGCTGTCTGCTACCACTGGGGTTACAGACAGAAGACTCACTTGCTTATAAAACTGAGAGAGAGGAAAATATTATATATACAAACACCACTTTTATTAGAAGAGAAATCCAATTTACTTAGTTTTTAGGCATGATCCCCGTGTAACCAGAAGTTAACAGTTGGGAAGCTGAGCACACGTACTCATGCATGTAATATGTACATCCCATGCCTGGATGCGTTCTTCTCCCCCATCAAAGCTCTATTATTTATGAGTAAAATGTAATGGCTTAAGCCCACATTCTTTCAGATGGCATGCAAGTAATACAGATTTTGGTATGTGCATTAGGGCTGAGACTGGCCACCTGATCTGGTCCCAATTTATTCGTGAAGAGCATTCATTGTGAATAGAGCCATTAATGAAGAAAATGGTCAGCAGATGTTTCCTGCCCTGACAATTAGGCATCCAGCTCTCACAGGCACCAGGGGCCGCATCTGTACACTGCGGGGGGAGGGGACAGACAGAGCCGACTCTCCACCTCCAGGAAGACAGCTCCCCTCCACCGTCACAGGGGCTTGCCGCACTCTCAGCTTTTTCTGCAGGTTCATACTTAAGTTTAAGTAACAGCCAGTTCTCTGAAGGAACTTTAGTTACTTCTATTCCAGTAAGTAGTGTCAAGGCAGTGAGTTATGATATAATATGAGTAATAATCACAGTAAGAACGTCAAGGCTTGATTGAAAAGGTAGAAATGAGAATCTATGAGAAAAAAAATGAAACTAAGAAACCTGAAATTCCTGCATTTTGAACTGAAGTTCCAGTTGCCTGGGTTTGTCATTTCATTGTGAGTTCTAAATGTGTCCTGGCTTACATGTGCTGCACATTCACTCCACAAACTTGCTGAGAGATCTCGGGCATGTAATCACTTTTGTTTGCCATGGAATCCCAGGTTCAGGCAAGATCCACATCCCTGCTACTGGGCAGAAAGTGAAGGGGGGGGGGGGGAAGGTAGCATGTCAGTATGTAAGTCCCACATACCTCAGACACAATGAGCAGAAGTCTGCATGTGTGCACACATCTATGCACAGATGAAGAAATGTGTCAGGTGTCCTGCCACTTGGGATTTCTAAGCCCCTTATGGGTGTGCTGATTCCAGTGCTGGCTACTCCTCCTCTGATTCAGAGTCCTACTAATGAACACCCTGGTGGCAGTAGATAAAGGCCTGAGTACCTGGGTCCCTGCTACACACATGGAAGACCCAGAGTGAGTTTGGGACCCTAGATTTGAACTTGGCTAGCCCCTGCCTTTGTGGGCATTTGGGAAGCGAATCAGTGGATGAAAGATATCTCTCTCTCTCTCTCTCTCTCTCTCTCTCTCTCTCAATTTCTCTCTCTGTCTCTCTCTCTCTCTTTCTCTCTCTCCCCCCAACTCTCTCTGTAACTGTGCATTTCAAATAAATAAATAAGGGGCCATCATTGTGGTGTAGTGGGTTAAGCTGCGATCTGTGTGGTAGACATCCCATATGGGGGTTGGTTCACTATCTGGCTGCTCCACTTCTGATCCAGCTCCCTGCTAATGCACCTGGGAAAGCAATAGAGGATAGCCCAAGTGCATAGGGCCCTGCACCCATGTAGAAAACCTGGAAGGAGCTCTTGGATCCTGGCTTCGGCTTGGCCTAGGCCTGGCCATTGTGGCCAATTGCGGAGTGGGCCAGCAGATGGAAGATTGACTCTCTCTCTCTCTCTTTCTCTCTTTCTCTCCCTCTCTTGCTCTCTGTAACTGTGCTTTCCAAATAAATTGTTTTTTTAAATAAAACTTTTTAGAAAAATATTTAGTAAAAATAAATTAAAGAAAAGGAGAAATATTGATTGCTAGGTGAGTTGCTTAGAATGTCATCCAAAGAAAAAGAAAAAGAATCACACGTGACGCGACGCACGAGTTCTTGAGGTGGGAAAGGCAGTGTGGAGTAGAAGCAGCCCTGCAGAGACAGCCACAGAGGACACTCATCACCAGGGGGAGCGGAGGGCAAGAGGCCACCAGCACAGGGTCCCCTGCCGGGGATGCTGGTGCCTCCCTTCTACCCCGGCCCTGTGAGCCAGAGCAGCTGACTCAACCCGCTGTAGATAAGATGGCATCTGACAGTAATGATGGTTATAAAAGTAATGCCCACCTACAGGTTGCTGTGGGGTAGGTTGAGTTAGAACATCAGAAACGTGCAGCTCACACCATGCCTGGTGCATGTTCTTTTCCTAAGAAACAAATTTATTTGAAAGAGTGAAAGAAAAATATGCAGGGTTGGGGGGAGACAGAGAGAGAGGGAGAGAGCGTTTTTGCATTTGCTGGTTCACGCTTCAAACGACCACATGGCCAGTGCTGGGCCAGGCTAAACCCAGGAGCATGGAACTCTATTTGGGTCATCTCCCACATGGGTGGCAGGGGCTCAAAGACTTGAGACATTTTTTCCTGCTTTCCAAGGCATGTTTGCAGGGAGCTGGATGGGAAACAGAGCACCCAGGACTCTGATATTGGATGCCAGCGTAGCAGACTGCGGCTTAGCCCACTGTGCCATGTCACCAGCCCTCCTGGTACATTTTCATTGCTGTCACCTGTGATATATCACAGAGAAGCTGGGAGCATGAGGGAGCAGGTTCATGCTGGAAGTAGAATGTTATCCTATGGCCTTGGGTGTTGCCCTTTAAGTAAAGGAGAGCGCTGGAATGTTTTCAGGTGAGACATCTGCACAGTTTTATGTTGTTAAAAGTCGCATCTCACCACGTCACGTTGTGTGAATTGATATGACTTTGAACCTCCACATTTCCTTTGATTTTTAGCTATTTCCTTGTCATTAAAAGCCCTGGTGATACTTTATTGTGGCCACTTGGTGTGTGATCCCTGATATCTCAGTTTTTGGTGTCATGCAGACTGACCTCTGAATTCTCCAAATTCAAAAATTCTGGAAGCAGGAATAATTTGTCTCCGAGAACAAGAGAGCAATGGGATTTACTCACCAGCACTCCTCAATGTCTTGCTGCTTTCTGTTTGTTTCCTTCTGCTGTGTGGTTACGCAGCATCTGCCTCCTTTTGCGAGCACCACCTCCCACCCACGTGATGGTTAACTGCTTGGTGTGAAGCTCCACCAGCCAGCAGCCGTGTGACTGGGCCAGGCTGCCAAGCACCGCAGTGCCTTTGTCCCCAGCTGTGATGTGGAGGTCGTAACAGCACCAGGTGTGACGACGAGGATCTCAGAGTTTATATGCTGGTAGTTTGGCGGCTTTGCGCACAGCGCTGTGTCACAGGCAGCCCTACCTATCTCAATGTGTGGGAACAGTGGCTCAGGGGGGCTAAGCACGCAGTGAAGTTCATGCAGCTGCCCTTGTCCGTCCAGAGCCTAAACTGATCTTCTGTGTATAAGGAGATTTGAAAATGAATCTTGATGTGAACAGAAGGGGAGAGGGAGCGGGAAAGGGGAGGGTAGCGGAAGGGAGGGAAGTTGTGTGTGGGGGGGAGCCATTGTAGTCCATAAGCTGTACTTTGGAAACTTATATTCTTTAAATAAAAGCTTTATAAAAAAAAAAAAAAAAGAACTCAGGTCAAAGTCTCCGTGGCTTCTCTCGCTCTGTGCTCACATTCCTGGGAAGAATCCTGAAAGGGATGGACACCAGTGATTCCCTCGCTTCCTGAGGACTTGCTCAGAGAAAGGGGAGTTGAGCTGTGACAGCGGGAGAATGAAGTGAAGCGCAGAGACAGACCACCTTGCCACAGAAATGCTACCTCCCGCAATGGGGCGGTGCAGATCATCCAGGTTTCTCTGCCTGTTCCTAAGGGTGAGTTGAATGTCTGCCTTGAACACCCTACCACAGGAGGATCTGACAAACCTGACCTGCACTAGGGGAGGAGCCAGCAAAGAGCCAGAGATTTGAATGACATGTCTTACAGAGGGAGAAGGGCTGTGATTCTGCATTAGTGGAAGTGGAAGCAGATTAAACAAAATTTGTGGAGAGATTTTGAATGAAGAGAGGGAAAAGAACAATCTCTTCTATGGATGTAGAGGGAGAAATTTGAATAGTTTCCCTTGGCACAAACATCAATTATTTTCCTAAGAAAGCTGGTTACAATGGTTGAAGAAAACCTCACACATCAAGGTACAAAATGAGCAACTTTTACCTAGTTTGATTTTTCTCTGCCTACCTCTTCCCCCTGCATGCCAACATTCAAGCACACACGCTCACAGACAGACCCATGCATGGACACACGTGCACACACACACACACACACACACACGGATGCATATGCGCTCAGGGACCAAAACTCAGCAAAGAACTCCTAGCCCGTAATTATCACCAGTAAGCTAATTTTTTTTTCCTTAACTAAAGGCCTGAAGGTCAGGAGGACCAAGCCAAATGCACTGGATGTGCTGGGGAGGCCCTCATCCCTCCCTCCTGGTCAGTGCTTTGAATGCCAAAGGCTCTGTGTCTGGCTTCGAGAACTTTGGGATTTATGAGACAGAAGCAGATAAAGCCACGCACCTGCCACAGAGTGAGCGTCTTCACGTTGAAAGCTTCAAAGCAGGACTATTAGGTGCTTTAAAAACTTCTTTGTTCTCTGCTAAGAAAATAATACGGCACAATTTATCCTAATTCAGATTTTAAGCCTTGATTAGAGATGTGCAATCTTACCTTCAAATAAAATATATAATTTTCCGCAGTGCATGCATCCATTCACTCATTCTTCATTCTAAATTACAGCAAATTGCTCCAATTTTAGTTGCTTGTAGTGTGCATTTAGGCCACTCAGAAGCCAGCCTGCTCCTTCACCTCGGTGCGCCACGCAGTCGCTAATAGAAAATGTCATTTTAATCAACAGTGGTGAGTTCTGTCAGTTGGCGGGCCCGCGACACATAGCAGTACCTTGTTTCCATAAGCGGGAGGTGGAGAGCAGCTGTCCCAGGCAGGTTCCTGGTTGTCAGTTGTAGACGGTTAGCACAGGCCAGGGCCTTGCTCTGCTTGCCAACGGCCTTGCACTGGATAACTCTATTTAACTGGACCAGGCGTGTTTGAGTGTCTAGAAAGGCTCTGATTCTGGTCCTTGGAGGGGAGCGAGCGTGGATGGGCAGACAGCAGAGGAGGAGATGTACCCAGGCCTACCCTGTGATGCTGCGAGACAGGGCTTCCATGCCCCAAGAGGAAGCAGATTCCCTGCCTGTGATGAGGGCTGGTTTTGCTTCCGCTCACCTGTTAACCATCACAGGCTCATGCAGAAGGTACCGTTACTATTGTGTCCATCTTAGTACTGAGGAAACTGGTTTAATCCACAGCTGAAGAGAGGCAGACGTGGGATTGGCTCAACCCATGAGTACGATTACCTGACCATGCTGCAGGGGGACTAATGAATTCATAAATGATCAGAGTGATCATGTGTGGCACTGAAACCGAAGCCAGGCTGCTTTGGGGTAAACCTGTCTTTGGTTTCCTGTGCATTGGTTTTCTGCTGCAGGCTCAGATTTAGACTTCTAAGTCAAAATTATTTCCTTGCATTTTAGGGATGAAAATCTTATTGTTGTACATATTCACTCTCATAATGTTGTTAATGTATGTATTAATTTACTGTGTGTAGAGCAGGTAGAGATGCCTCAAATTCTGAGAACACAACTTGTAGATGATACCCTCCCCATCTCTCTGCATCCACCCAATCTTCCGTCTAGCAGCCCGTCTGCTTCAGCCTAACAGGTGCATCCCCCAGGGCACATGTCCAGTCACTGTCCCTCTCCACTGCCACAGTCGATGTCTGAATCCACAGACAGGACAGAACCCTCTATATAATATGTTTTTTCCTATATATACACACAAACTAGTGATACAGTTTAACTTATAAATCAGGCTCAGTAAGAAATCAGTAACAACTAATAGTAAAATAGAACCTTTATAGTAATACATGTACTACTGAGAGCTTAGAAGGTGGCTTTTCAACAAAGGATTTCTGGGGAAAAACATCCCATCTACAATAGAATGATTTCAACATGTCCTAATCATATAACAGTAACAATATTACTGTTTTATTTTTTACATATATTCTCTTGAATTTCTTATTGTATAAGACAAGCAGAGTATCACCTCAGCTCTTGAGTTGGAAGTATCACTAAGGTGTGTTTCTTGGAAATTTTAGTGTTTGCTTTTAAAACTGTATGTTTTCCGCTGGGAATTTCTTTAATTGTGGTCCAGAGATGTTAAGACATATGGTGACCACCACCTTTCTAACTTGCATGTTCCGCGGATTCCTTCAGCCTTGCCTTGGGAAGTGTTTCCTGACTCCCAGGAGCCAGCCCAGTACTGGGTTTGGGTACTGTCATTACAAACTGGTTTGATTGCATGCTGATCAGTGTAGTTAGGACCAAAACACATCTCAGCAATTTGGAATGTGTTAAGATGTGAGTATGTGTGTGTGTGGTTGTACTTGTCATTTTTTGTGAATTGAAATGTCACTTGAAATAAACATTTCTTCTGTTTTCAGGTACCGTTCTGCTGATTTACCTTTCACTCACGTCTTACATATTTTATCTTTTTATCTGGCAAAAACATGAATAAAATATCCATCTTTTAGTGTGTCTCCCATCTCTTGCATTTTTGTAGAATAAATACTAACGCGATATTTGTTGCACAAGTACTTAAAGTACTCTAACTTTATTTTCAACTGTGTCCTATACTTAATTTAGACAATATTTACTGTTGCATTATGATTTACATGTCAAATTATTTTGGTTTGAATTCTAAGCTGTCTTATATTAACAAAACAATCTGATTATTTTAATTTGAATTTTCCGTATGTAACATTACCTAATTTTATTTTTCAAATATTCTTAATTCTTTGGAGATTTTTAGTACATAGGAACTACAGTGGGTTTTGCTCAGAGATCCTCTGGAGTTGGCTTGGTTTTTGTTTGTTTTTACAGGTGAGCTTAGCTGGTGAGTGCTTATTATACTTATTATTGTGACTGACACAAATGGTTTTAATTCTATCATTATTTTATATGCTTTCTGTCTTTAAAAACGTGATTAATCTTTTACTATCCTTGACATTGTCCAGGAATACAAAATGTTCCTTCTGTTTCATACTCATAATTTCTACAATTAATTTCTCTCATTCCTAGAGCTCAATATTCAATTCTCAGAGCAGTTTTTCCCACCCAATTAACTCTTTACTAGTTGAGGCTTTTTTTTCTCATGTTTCCCAGGTGCTACTGGGAACGGCACCCCTGTTCTCCAAAGTTTAGAGTAGTTTGTTACCTTTACTTGAACAAGAAAAAACTGGGTAACACATCTTAGAACACAAGTTTTCCTAGGTGATCATTTGTTGTTCCCTCTCTATCTTGTAGCATCAAGAGCTGAATCACAGAATACTGTCTGTGGTTAGATGACTTGCTGTTTTGCCAGATTCTGGAAGCAATTTTAAGTTTCATTTCCAGCAAGTCTGTTAGCTTTCATCTCGAGGTGGACTGTGGTTTGGTGTCAGCGTTCTTAAAGCACACATGGCATGGACAGAGAGTCTTTGTTACGACTTCAGCTGAGTGGATACACTTACCTCTTCCTCCTCGGAATGCCTGTCTCATTTCCTGAAACTTCCATTTTTCTCTGCCATCCTTTACTGCACAATGCAGTAGCAAGTGGTCCCATAGAGGTAGCTAGATTTTAATTTTAAATTAAATGAAATTTAAAAAAATATAGTTCCTCTGTAAAACTATGTTTCTTCTTCACTGTATACGTTTAGGCCACTGCACCGGATGAAGCTTTGAACAATGCACACATCCTGGACTGAACACTGCAGTCAGGGAATGTCCCTCTCCATGGTGCAGCACCGTTACTGTGAGGCAGTGATGGCTGAGTAATGAGAGACCTGGACTGGGCTCCTCATCCCAGCTGCTGGCTTTGGCTCCCCTTTTGCTGTTGGGGCATTTGGTGGGGGGATCTTTCTGTCACTCTTTCCACCAAGTAAATAAATTTCTAAAAAAGAAAAAATTAAAAAAAACTTTTAATATATGAATAGATATTTCAGTTACAAATTTAAATAAGGGTTTTTAAAATGTTTATTTTGACACAAAAAGTCCTGAATTCGATGCATATTTTTTAGAATATGCATACCCCAAGAACTTTCTGGGGCCCCTTTCAGCCCTCTGCTTCCCTACAGACACGGCTCCGAGGTCAGTTCAGTTCTGTGAAGCTTGCCTCGGTAGGTTCTGCCGGCTAAACATTCCCAGTGCTGGTCAGGCTTGGGACTGGGGCTTTCTGGGTTTACTCACACAAGCGTGTACCCTCTGAGAGATGTTGGGGAAACACTATTCACCCACTCGCTCTAACGCAGGTGCAAGTCAATCGTAGCAATGTGCCCCTGCCTTGGGGGCATTAAGAGGATGCTCCCACAGGGCTCTGGAGTCTTCCTCAGGCCCTCTGTCCGGACGGCTGTCTCCAAGCTCACTCCTCACATCCACAGTCTGGGTATCTTTTACTTTATTTATTTTGTTCCACCCAGTGCTCACATGCCACGTTCCTGCTCTGTGTATTCCTGTGCACTGAACGCACAGCCCCCTTCTGCTCCTGTGTCTACCTCGTTGCCAACGATGTGTGGCTTTGGGCCGGCCATTCCCTCCCCAGGGCTAAGGCAGTGCTCTGGAGCCCCAGTCGCCTTGCCTTGGAGGCATGGGTCTGAAAGCAGGCTCTCAGGACTGGATTTAAACCTGATGCCCAGTCGCCTCCACCTCAGTGCTCACCGCGGACGATTACCGGTGCTCGGTTCAGTCATCCGCGCCACGGCCATGCTGGCGCTCCCCACCTCTGCACATCAACAGGAGGATTATAAAGGAGGGAAGTATGAAGCGCTCAGAATCAGCCCTGACACAAGGTGGCCACTGTGCACGTGGCAGACGCTGCCAGGAAAAGCCGGGCTTGAGCGCTGGACCTGAGCCGCATCCTGACCTAGAGAATGCTGCCAGAGCGCCCAAGATGAGGCAGTGAAAGCCAAAGGAGAAGGAGAGACAGAACTGAGTCCTACAGGGCGATGGGATCCAGCCAGGGAAGTGCTCGGACACTCATTACGTCCCAGGTGCTTCCTCGGACTTTTTCTTACAAAAAGAAAAGAAAAGAAGCGCACTCGCTTGCCTTCTTCCCTACCCGGGTAGTAACACTCATGTGAAAAAGGATTTTGTCGCCAGCTCTAAAAGAACGAGAACTAAGGGCGCTAGGTTTTTGTTTCGTGATAACAACGATAAATAAAGAGGTCCCTATTCAAACACCCCTTGCTTATTAGGCAAAGTGATGCAGCAAATAAAGGAAACCCTGACTGGGACACTTGCCTACGCCCTGGGCCCCTCTGAGCCACATCTTTTAGGCGGGGATCCCAGGCAAACATCTTTGTTGCAAGAATCAAAAGCAGGCATTCTATTCAAGGACCTTCAGAATCCTAAGCTGCTGTTTTCAGTGAGGGGAGCTTTTCGGTAGTTTCATTTCTTGGTTTTGTCCCTCAGGGCTTTTGTTGCTGATTTGTTTGTTGGGAGCCCCTCCTGACAGTCAGGCCTGCATGGCCGGGGGCATGGAGCACCGGGCTTGAACGCGTCAGTGCACCGAGAGGCTATCAGCAGCTGCACCAAGTCACTGAGCTTTCCCAAGAGAAAGTGCACATTCGGCTGCCCCTCCGCATCCTGTCTCATCCTTGACAGCACATCCCTGAGCTGGGAAAGAAACTGGAAACCTTTGTTGTGTGATTCCCCCCGGGTGCACAGAAGACAGAGGTGCTTGAAGGAAGATAAGCAAGGGGGCAGAGCCGGTGTCACGGGTGCTGGTGCTTCCTGTAGCCCAGGTGCTGAGCTGGGTACCGTGTTCTCATGACGTTAACCACCGCGCTAAGGAGCTGTAAGAGCCCTCCGAGAAGCACCTTGGCATTTTGCCCACTGCCTGGATGCCAGCATCTCACATGGGTGCTGGGTTGAGTCCGGTTTGAGTCCTGCTGCCACCCACAAGGGAGACGCAGATGAAGCTCCTGGCTTCGACCCAGCTCAATCCTGGCCTTAGTGGACAACTGGGGAGTGAACCAGCAGCAGGTGGAAGACCTCTCTCTCTCTCTCTCCCACCCCCCAACTAACTAAATAAATCTTAGCAACAACAACAACAAAAAGATTGAGTAGACACAGGTAAGCCATGTTCCATGCCTGGGATCCCAGTTCCCAGGTATCAGTATCAGAAGATTCAAAGACAAAGCTGTTCTTTCAAGTTCACAAACTGGAAAGCTCAGAGCAAGGTTGGAACCTGGGCTGTGATTTTCACAAAACCCAGGGTCTCAGTCCCAAGAGCAATGGGAGGAAGGGCTCCCAGGGGAAGACAAAGAGGGGATGAAGCCACAGCACTGACGCAGACTCAGACCAATGAGCAGACTCAAAGAAGTGCTCCGAGCCAGCGGCTGCAGGGGAGTGGCCCTGTTCTCCTCCCTCTCTGCTCCGCATCCCTCAAGGCCCAGTGCCCCTCCTTTGATTTCTGTATCTGGTGCTTGGTTGGGAGGGCGTCTCCCCCAGTGTTTGCAGCGGGAGTTTATCTTCCTCTTCCCAACAAGTGCTGATCTGGACAGAGGCAGGAGCCTGAGTAGATTCACACAGCTGTGACCCTGTGGTTCTCAGGTGCCTTCCAGCCTCCTGAGCTGTGGTTCCACTGGACTTACCCAATGCTCTTGTCTTCTTGGAACCCCATGGTTACCATTACCACACAGAACCCCTCAGTCTCCACCGACCATGCGCTGCCTCCAGGGCTGTTGGGAGAAGTCCACTCCTGTCAAGAAAGCATAAGGCAGCCAGCTCGGCCTCTCTGGGGATGGGAGTGGGGCGGGGGTGGGGTTGGGGTGGAGCTGGACATGGTGTGGGTGGAGGTAAGGGTGGGGTGGAGGTGGGGCTGAGGACTGCAGTGGAGTGAAATGGAACTGGAGGTGTGGGTGGGGGTGGGGCTAGACATAGGGTGGGGGCAACGATAGGGGTGGAGGTGAGGGAAGGGTGTGGGTAGAAGTGAGGGTAAGGGTGGGGGCAGAGGCGGGGTTGAGGATGGGGGTGGGGTGATGTGGAGTTGGAAGGATGTGGGGGGCTGAGGTGGAGGTGCGAGTGGAGGCATGGGATTTTCCATACTGTCAAAAATAAGTAGCTGTATAGGTTAAAAAAATGTATGAATTAAGAGTATGGGGTATTTGAGACCCAGAATGTTAGTTCTCGTAGGGATAGCCATGCAGGTAAGTCATCTGCTTCCTTATCTTCCTCAGGCAGAATGGTGTGGTGGGAGTATTATGGGATTTATACTGTCAGGCCCTAGACTTAGATCCCAGTTTTCCCCTTCAAAGCTGCGTGCTGTTGGGAAACTGAACTGATGTCTTTGACATTCAGCGTATTCAACTGTAGGCCGAGGTGATGATACCCGCCTTACCCCTCACCTGGGGTTAAATGTCACAACTTTACCAGTGGCTGGGCCACAAGGACTGACCCTCAGCACGCTCCCAGATAAGGAACAGTCACTGCAGTGGGCACTTCCTGGGCGGAGACCCAAGCGCCTGAGGTCGTACTGAAGGTCACAGCTCACAGCTCACCACTGGAAGAGTTCCTGTCTGAACCCACACCCTCTTCTTCCAAAGCCACTGTTGCCTCTGCTGGGAACATCACCCGCATGTGGATCCACAGTGGGCAGTCTTATCGCCTCCCCAGTACCATACATTTCCAATGTTGCTTGCTCACCAGGGTAGCATTAGGTGATTACCTCTATTTCTTCCTAAATAGAGAACATTCCAAGAATAACGACCGTTTCCCTCCCTTTTTAGAATTCTGACCTTGAAGCAAATACTAAGTGGTAGCAGCAGACACATGCAACCTTACAGTCATTTTTTTCTCCCCCTGAAAACTTTCCCCTTTTTCGTCAGGACTGACCAAGGTTGCAGGATGTGCCACTTTTCTACCAGAGTTAGAGGCCAGCTCAGGATGGCCTTGAGCCCTTCCAGGAAACGTTATCAGTGGGCTGAAGGTGAGTCCTGCCCCCTGTGCTGATAATTACCCCGACATATGGCACAATGTGCAGGCATGGGCAGACAGAACAGTTAGCAGCCGCTGCTTACTGCTGGCTTCGTTCCACTTTACGGCTTCCTATGAAGCTACAATATCATGCTGGGGACATATGCTTCCCGGCTCTGCACTTACTGCCTGCAGCGAGGAGCCCCTGTATTCTAATGGTAATTCCACAATCTGTTCTTTGACAGCTCCGGGGGCCAGATGAGATGCATGCGACTGACAGGGACATCACTTTCATGAAACATTGACTTCTCTGCACCTGAACACTGGAGTAATCAGAAGGCAAGTCGACACACCATGAAATAGAGTTAGACTGAGGGCGCCGAGAAAAAAACAGCAGACTGCCATTCAAAACGGAGCTCATTTTATACCCAGCAGAGTTGTGTCAGAAGCTGTTTTCCTGCAGGAGTTGAACTTCCTGCACTCGAGAGTGAGGACTTCAGCCATGGTTTTCTTCTTGCTGGTTAGTGATCCTGCAGAAGCCCCTTGGAGAGACCTGTGCATGTGGGAGGGCCATGCTATACTTTCTCTGCTGGTTGGGTGGGCGCTAAGCTCAAAGCTCGGTAGCAAAAAGCAAAGTGGACAAAGTCAGAAAAATTGGTGCCAAATCCTACAATGAGACACCCTCAATGCCCCTCTCCAGTTTCAGTTCTTCAGAGTTCCAATCTCTATTATTCAATGGTGTCCTTGAGCCAGCTGATTTATCTGTTTATCATAAGCAACATGGCAGTGCACAGACACACAGACACACTCATGCATGTGTGTATATAAATGCATATTTATATACAAGAAATAGAAATAGTTGGTACCTATTTTATCATTTATTACATATATATTACATATATATTATATATATTATATATATATTATTATATATATTATATATATTATATATAATATATATATTACATATATATTACATATATATTTCAAGTAAATATAGATTTAGGCATATGCACATGTGCCTACAAATATCATTATATGTTCTCTAGACTTAACTTCAGCTCACGGACACACACTCAGGCATATACATGTTTTTAATTCTTTTTTTCTAAAAATCCATGAAGTCAATATTATTGATGGCCCTTTGCAAAGATGGAAATTGAGGCTTGGGGAAGGAATAAGTCAAGTTAGAAGAAACCGAAGAAGCTCCTGCTGTTAATTGAAGTGCCAGTTAGAATGAATATTCTTTGAAAGGCATTCCTTATCCTATAAGAAAGATAAATTCCCACGTGTCAGAAATGAATAAGACCAGCAACCCAGAGACCTAGGGACATCTGATTCTGCGGCTTCCCTGAAGGCAAGCGGGGAAGGGCACAGGCGAGGGAGCTCAGCTGGCTGAACACCCTGATCTCCATGAGGCTGGGAGCAGTCCCTGCAAAACGCCAGGCCTTGCAGAGGGCAGCCTGCCCAGGGACCCAGTGCACAGGAGCAGGGCCACTCATGAGCTCAGGGACATGGAAGGCCCTGGGGGGGGAAATGAACAAAAGAAAGCAGAAGTCCCTGGAGAACGAAAGCGCCAGCCTTCTTTGCACTGAGCTTTGACTTGCATTCCTAATGTATGGGTAGTCAGGGGATCTTTCAGCTGCTAATTTAACATGAAAGTTGACCGCAGATTGCTTTGAAGCTGGAGATACCAGCAGAAGCAAGTGCTGCAGTTGTTCCTAGGAGCAGCGTCTGCCTCCTCTAACCCAGGCTGCAACAGCCTTTCACTGGAGGAAACACAGCATGCGGGGGATGACCTCCTGGGCACCTGTGCCCTCTGCTGGCATTTACGCCAGTCAGCTTGCCCATACACCGAGTGCCTTGGGCTCCAACGTGTACAACACAAATCTCATCTATTTTCTCCCGTGGTTCACTGTGTCCTCCAGAATTCCTAGTGTAGCTATCACAGGAAATACCAGTTTTCCTGCTCAGATCCAGTGAGCTCAGCACGATCAGACCCTGCAGGGGGAGTCGGGATGACTGCTTGTGGTAGACCAACTTTCAACACAAGGATGCTTCCTGGGCCAGTTTTGGGCTCTCCTTAATTATGGACCCCGCGGATCTCAGAGTCAGGAGCCGGGGAAGCAGCCTAGCGTGAATCTAATCTCCTGTAGTCTGCCAAGCCCAGTCCCCCTACACCCCCCCCCCCCCAGTCCACCTCAGTGCCCCCTTTGTTTCCATGAGATAAGCATCACATTCTTTTCCTTGTCTCAGGTCTCTGTGCACAAGAGGAGGAGTGATTGCATCCCTGGTTTGCTGGACCTCCCCCTCTGCAGGGAGCAGATACTCGGAAGAGCCCCCCTGCAGTCAGGAGCCCCTCTCCACAGACACTAGCAGAGCCCACGGCTGGGCCATCACATGGATCACAGAGGACACCTCCCTTCCTGGAGCTGAGCACAGCTCCCGGGTGGCTTCCTTTCCTCAGGCCTTGCTAGCAGGAGTGAACAGTGAACCGCGGAAGGCTCCATCTGCACGTGCGTCAGAGCCCTGGTTTGGTGTCACTGGCTCAGTGTGGTTGAGACAGAAAAGCCAGATATCCTCCTGGACTCCTGCAGCTCTATGGAACGCTGTCAGGAAGGACTTTGTGGTTGACTCTTAGTGTGTATTTGCTGAGAGTAGTAGGTCACTGTGGTGCCGGTGTCTTTGGGAAGGAATCATTGATCAGGGAGCAGTAGCAACTAGAAGTCAAGACACAGAGCACTGATGGGTTGGAAAGCCAAAAAACTTCCAGACCTGACACAGAAAGAGATGCATGATGTCCATAAACAAAAACACCAAAAACCATAAAAATATCGTAGTTACACAGAGACCAAGCTAAGAAAATTAGCTTCCTGTCTACGCCTCTTTTTTCTGCAGACTCAAGGCAACCAACGGTATTATGGAAGAAGGCCGTGCATCTGGTATAGCAGCTGAGACACTGCGTACGATGCTGACATCCCACACTGGAGTGCCTGGACTTGAGTCCTGGCTGTCTGCGTGGTTCTAGCTTCTTGCCAGCGCACACCCTGGAAGGTAGGAAGTGCAGATGCAGCTGGATGAGTCCTGTGCAGGGGACATTGATTGAGTTTGTAGCTTCTGGCTTTGACCTGCTCAGGCCCAGCTATTGCGGGCATCTGGGACATGAACCAGCAAATGGCAAGATCTCTTTCGGTTTCTATCTCCTGCTTTCAGCATCTGTACTATGAAAGAATTTATCTTTGTGAAAGAGAGGAAAAACCTAAAAGAAGTTTTAGAATCTCGTCCAGTCATGAACCTTAAATTTGCATAATGACACATGGAACTTACTAGAATGAAGATTAAAAAACCAGTGTATTTCTTTTCTTTTCTTTTTTTTTATTTTTTATTTTTTTATATAAAGCTTTTATTTAAAGAATATAAATTTCCAAAGAACAGCTTATGGATCACAATGGCTCCCACCCCACAACTTCTCTCCCTCCCCCTACCCTCCCCTTTCCCGCTCCCTCTCCCCTTCTGTTCACATCAAGATTCATTTTCAATTCTCTTTATACACAGAAGATCAATTTAGTACATATTACGTAAAGATTTCAACGGTTTGCCCTCGCATAGAGACACAAAATGATAATACTGTTGGAGTGCTAGTTATAGTATTAATTCACAATGTACAGCACATTAAGGACAGAGATCCTACATGATTTTTTTTTTTAAAAAATTGATTAATTGTCTATGCAATTTCCAGTTTAACACCAAGATTTTTTAATCATTTGCAATTATCTTTATATAAAGAAGATCGATTCAATATATACTACGCAAAGATTTCATCAGTTTGCACCCACTCAGAAACACAAAGTGTAAAAATACTGTTTCAGTACTAGTTATAGCATTATTTCACATTGGATAACACATTAAGGACAGATCCCTCATGAGACGTAAGTACACAGTGACTCCTGATGCTGATTTAACAATTTGACACTCTTGTTTATGGCGTCAGTAATCTCCCCAGGCTCTGGTCATGAGTTGCCGAGGCTATGGAAGCCTTTAGGGTTCGTGGACTTCGATCTTATTCCGACAGGGTCATAGTCAAAGTGGAAGTTCTCTCCTCCCTTCAGAGAAAGGTACCTCCTTCTTTGATGGCCCCGTTCTTTCCACTGGGATCTCACTCACAGAGATCTTTCATTTAGGTCTTCTGTTTTTTCCAGAATGTCTTGGCTTTCCATGCCTAAACTATTCTCATGGGCTCTTGAGCCAGATCCGAATGCCTTAAGGGCTGATTCTGAGGCCAGAGTGCTATTTAGGACATCTGCCATTCTATGAGTCTGCTGTGTATCCTGCTTCCCATGTTGGATCATTCTCTCCCTTTTTCATTCTATCAGTTAGTATTAGCAGACACTAGTCTTGCTTGTGCGATCCCTTTGACTCTTAGACCTATCAGTGTGATAAATTGTGAGCTGAAATTGATCACTTGGACTAATGAGATGGCCTTGGTACATGCCACCTTGATGGGATTGTATTGGAATCCCCTGGCACAATTCTAACTCCATCATTTGGGGCCGTTCCGATTGAGCATGTCCCAAATTTTACATCTCCTCCCCCTCTTATTCCCACTCTTATATTTCACAGAGATCACTTTTCAGTTAAAATTTAAAAACCTAAGAAAAATTGTGTGTTAATTACAGAGTTCAACCACTAGTACTAGGATAAAAAAAAAATACTACCATGGATAAAGTATTACATTGTACAACAACAGTCAGCACAAGAGCTGATCGAGTCACTGTTTCTCATAGTGTCCATTTCACTTCTACAGGTTTCCCCTTTGGTGCTCAGTTAGTCATTGCCAATCAAGGGAAACAAATGATATTTGTCTCTTTGGGACTGACTTAATTCACTCAGCATGATGTTTTCCAGATTCCTCCATTTTGTTGCAAGTGACCGGATTTCATTGTTTTTGACTGCTGTATAGTATTCTGTAGAGTACATGTCCCATAATTTCCTAATCCAGTCTACTGTTGATGGGCATTTGGGTTGGTCCCACGTCTTAGCTATTGTGAATTGAGCCGCAATAAACATTAGTGTGCAGACGGCTTTTTTGTTTGCCAATTTAATTTCCTTTGGGTAAATTCCAAGGAGTGGGATGGCTGGGTTGAATGGTAGGGTTACATTCAGGTTTCTGAGGAATCTCCAGACTGACTTCCATAGTGGCTTCACCAGTTTGCATTCCCACCAACAGTGGATTAGTGTCCCTTTTTCCCCACATCCTCTCCAGCATCTATTGTTGGTGGATTTCTGAATGTGAGCCATTCTCACTGGGGTGAGGTGAAACCTCATTGTGGTTTTGATTTGCATTTCCCTGATTGCTAGGGATCTTGAACATTTTTTCATGTGTCTGTTGGCCATTTGGATTTCCTCTTTTGAAAAATGTCTATTGAGGTCGTTGGCCCATCTCTTAAGTGGGTTGTTTGTTTTGATGTTGTGGAGTTTCTTAATTTCTTTGTAGATTCTGGTTATCAACCCTTTATCTGTTGCATAGTTTGCAAATATATTTTCCCATTCTGTCGGTTTCCTATTCACTTTCCTGACTGTTTCTTTTGCAGTACAGAAACTTTTCAATTTGATGCAATCCCAGTAGTTAATTTTGGTTTTCAGTGCCTGTGCTTCTGGGGTCTTTTCCAAGAAGTCTTTGCCAGTACCTATGTCTTGCAGGGTTTCTCCTATGCTCTCTAGTAATTTGATGGTGTCAGGTCGTAGGTTTAAATTTTTAATCCATGTTGAATGGATTTTTGTGTAAGGTGAAAGGTAGGGGTCTTGCTTCATGGTTCTGCACGTGGAAATCCAGTTTTCCCAGCACCATTTATTAAACAGACTGACCTTACTCCAGGGACTGGTTTTGGATCGTTGATCAAATATAAGTTGGCTGTAGGTGTTTGGATTGATTTCTGGAGTTTCTATTCTGTTCCATTGGTCTATCCATCTGTTTCTGTACCAGTACCATGCTGTTTTGATAACAACTGCCCTGTAGTATGTCCTGAAATCTGGTATTGTGATGCCTCCGGCTTTGTTATTGTTGTACAAGATTGCTTTAGCTATTCGAGGTCTCCTGTGTCTCCATATGAATTTCAGTATCATTTTTTCCAGATCTGAGAAGAATGTCCTCGGTATCTTGATTGGTATTGCGTTGAATCTGTAAATTGCTTTTGGGAGAATGGACATTTTAATGATATTGATTCTTCCAATCCATGAGCATGGGAGATTTCTCCATTTTTTGGTATCCTCTTCTATTTCTTTCTTTAAGGTTTTGTAATTTTCATTGTAGAGATCTTTAATGTCCTTAGTTAAATTCATTCCAAGGTATTTGGTTGTTTTTGTAGCTATTGTGAATGGGACTGATCTTAGCAGTTCTTCCTCAGCCGTGGCATTGTCTGTGTATACAAAGGCTGTTGATTTTTGTGCATTGATTTTATATCCTGCTACTTTGCCAAACTCTTCTATGAGTTCCAATAGTCTCTTAGTAGAGTTCTTTGGGTCCCCTAAATAAAGAATCATGTCGTCTGCAAAGAGGGATAGTTTGAGTTCTTCCTTCCCAACTTGTATCCCTTTAATTTCTTTTTCTTGCCTAATAGCTCTGGCTAAGACTTCCAGCACTATATTGAATAGCAGTGGTGAGAGTGGGCATCCCTGTCTGGTACCAGATCTCAGTGGAAATGCTTCCAACTTTTCCCCATTCAATAGGATATTGGCCGTGGGTTTTTCATAAATTGCTTTGATTGTATTGAGGAATGTGCCTTCTATACCCAGTTTGCTTAGGGTTTTCATCATGAAAGGGTGTTGAATTTTATCGAATGCTTTCTCTGCGTCTAGTGAGATAATCATATGGTTTTTCTTCTGCAGTCTGTTAATGTGGTGTATCACGTTGATTGTTTTGCGAATATTGAACCATCCCTGCATACCAGGGATGAATCCCACTTGGTCTGGGTGGATGATCTTTCTGATGTGTTGTTGCAGTCTATTGGCCAGAATTTTGTTGAGGATTTTTGCATCTGTGTTCATGAGGGATATTGGTCTGTAATTCTCTTTCAATGCTGCATCTTTTTCTGGCTTAGGAATTAAGGTGATGCTGGCTTCATAGAAAGAATTTGGGAGAATTCCCTCTTTTTCGATTGTTCTGAAAAGTTTGAGAAGAATTGGGGTTAGTTCTTCTTTAAATGTCTGGTAGAATTCAGCAGTGAATCCATCTGGTCCTGGGCTTTTCTTTGTTGGGAGGGCCTTTATTGCTGATTCAATTTCTGACTCACTTATGGGTCTGTTTAGGTTTTCTATGTCTTCCTGAAAACCAGTGTATTTCTGAGAAAATGTTTCGAGAGAAACAATTACTGTAGGCTGACAATGCATGGACTGTAAAATCATCCTTTCACTCTCCCGAATTCCACCAGCTTGAAGTTGTCTGTGAAAGCTTTGCAAACTCAAATGAGCAAAAATTCCCTGGGTCCACTCTGGATGCAGTCATGGAAGATAAACCCGCAGGGCTTTTGGATAAAAATGGCTTTGCTGAGTCTCTCCCAGAAGGTAGATTGAGAACACCCCCTATATCTAGGATAAGGGCAGGTGCCGATGTGTTATTGGCTTGGGGGTGTTGAGGTCCCCGTTTTATAAATTAGGAAGCTTATCTTATTCTGCTTTTCCTATAACTGCTCCACCTTGAGGTTACAAGAGTGTGGCAGAAATGGACATGTGTTCTCCAGAATTTACCACCACTTGTATCAGTTTGCTAGGGCTTCCATAATGAATAACACAGATTGGGTGATTTAAAAAGTAAAATGTAAAAATTTAAAAAGTAAAAGTGTCAGTGTTCTGGAGGAGAGAAGTCCAAGACCAGGGGACTGGAAGATGTAGGTTCTTCTGTGGCCTCTTTCCTTGCCTGGAGGTGCCAACAGTGACCTGTGTGTCCATCTCTCATGTCTTTCCGTGTACCCAAATTTCTTCTCATAAGACATGAGATATATTTTAACTTCATCACTGCTTTAAAGGCCCTTTCTGCTTAAATTTTATTTTCCTTTTACTAGAAAAGCAGAGAGACAGACAGGCAGAGTTCATCATCTCCTGGTTCACTCTCCAGATGACCTCTATAACCAGGGCTGGACTAGGCCACAGCCAGGGGACTGAAACTCAGTCTAAGTCTCTTACATGGTTGTCATGGAACCAGGTATTTGAAGCACCATCTGCTGCATCGCTGGGTAGGCTGAGTGAGAAGTGCAGTAACAGAGCTGAATCTGGCTCCCCAACATGGGATGTAGGCATCTCGATGGGTTGCTTCACTGTGGCACTAAAAACCCATGCTTAAAGACCCTATCTCTACAAAGCAGTCACGTTTTGATAAACTGGGCGTTAGTGCTTCAACATACAAACTTTAGGGGGGCCATAATTTAGCCCCCAACTCCCCTTTCCCTAAAAGGGTAATGGCCAGCGAATAGCTCTGTCTTGGAAAAGAAACACATCTTCTAGCCCCTTCTGTGTACTTAGAGCTGTGGCATTGCTCTTAGCAGCACATGTGATGAGGCCCCTCCAGAACCAAGTCTCCTTCTTCCTCGAGCTGGAGCTCCTGGTGTTCTGAGCTACAGGATCAGTAAAGCAGATCCTTGGGTCATGCAGCAGGTAAGCTACCCACAAGGCAGGGGCTCCAACCCTGGGATTCAGATGGTAGAAATAAACTTCATATTTTTATTGATGTCTAATCTTACAGTATAACATTCAGCATTTTAGTGTATGCAATTTAATTGTTTTATGATAGTCACAAAAGTGTTCAGCCATCACTCCGTTTCCAGATCATTCTATCACACAACAAGCAACTCCATACCTATTAGCAGTCACTCCCTTCCTGCTCTTCCTCTTAGCTCCTATGAAACACTACAGTCTTTCTCTATGGATTTGAACATTCTGTGCATTCCCTATAGATGGAACCATAGAATACTTGCCCCTTTGTGTCTGTCTTCTTTTGCCCAGCAGAATCTATCTGCATGACAGCATATATTGGAATTTCATTCCTTTATGTGCTGAATAACATGCTTTTCTGTGATTATCTCATATGGTATTTATTAACTCAGCAATAGGTGACTGTAAGTACCATTTCCCTTCTTTGCTAATAAGAATAATGCTGCTGTGAACATTTATGTCCTAGTTGTGGGGAGGAGAACTATTTTCCAACCCCTTGGGTAAATACCTAGTAATGGAATTCCTGAGCTAAGAAGTAACTCTGCATACCAGTTGGATCTACCCAACTGTTTGCCAAAATGGTCGCAGTGTTTCTTTTCTTAGCAACAATCTGTGCAATCTCAAGTTTGTGATACACAGGAAATACACAAGACATCACCCATGAAATTATGCAAGCCAGAAGACAATGGAGTGGCATTTTTAAATAATTAAAAAGAAATGATAGCCCAGAATTTTATTGGCACTGAAAATGTGTTCCTTAAATGAAGAACAAATACGAAATTTCTGAGGCAAAACATGACTGAGATTATATATTTCTAGCAGGTAATTTGCTACTGTTTCTTAATGCATACCTTTTATTGCATACTGACAAGAAATGTTCAAAGGGATAAAGAATATTCTTCAGGTAGAAAGAAGATGGTTCCACACAAAGTCATGAATCTATACAAAGAGGCCATCACCGTGGCTCACTAGGCTAATCCTCCATCTGTGGTGCTGGTACCCCGGGTTCTAGTCCGGGTTGGGGCGCCAGATTCTGTCCTGGTTGCTCCTCTTCCAGTCCAGCTCTCTGCTGTGGCCTGGGAGTGCAGTGGAGGATGGCCCAAGTGCAGCACCGGCGGTAGCAGCCACTTGGGGAGTGAGCCAATGGAAAAAGGAAGACCTTTCTCTCTCTCTGTCTCTCACTGTCTAACTCTGCCTGTCAAAAAAAAAATCTATACAAAGAAATGTGATGTGCTAAGGTAAATATGAAAAAACATAAATAGGAAAGTAACGTTCATTCTTTTAATGCCTTAGAATTCCTAACTGTACTAATCATTGATTATGGCATACATAAAAATAAAATGTATTAAAATAGAAATATTAAATGATTAGTCTGCTGAAAGCAAATTAAATATTCAACATTGAATTGCATTTGTCAGTACTAAGAAATTTTAAATAGAGTAAAGTAAATTAGAATGACACAATCAAATTAAACAAAAACAAAATATGGAATAATTAATACCCTAAAACCCCCAATTCTATAAGCATAAATCCAATTATTTATGGTGGTTTGTATTAATATGTTTAATTGTGATAAAATTTGTAGCTCTTGCAATTGAATATACACTTGCTAAATGTAGCAAAAAAAATTTCCAGGCTTTTTGAAACTCATTAAAGTGTTGGCTAGGGCATCAGGGAAATGCAGATCAAAACCACAATGAGGTTTCACCTCACCCCGGTTAGATTGGCTTACATACAGAAATCAACCAACAACAGATACTAGCGAGGATGTGGGGAAAAAGGGACACTAATTCACTGTTGGTGGGAATGCAAATTGGCAAAGCCACTATGGAAGACAGTTTGGAGAGTCCTCAGAAACCTGA
Organism: Sylvilagus floridanus; assembly: GCA_949820135.1. NCBI lineage: Eukaryota > Metazoa > Chordata > Mammalia > Lagomorpha > Leporidae > Sylvilagus > Sylvilagus floridanus. The sequence continues at coordinate 41,112,188 of OX463246.1, forward strand.
ATATAGCACTACCACAGGACCCAGCCATCCCACTCCTTGGAATTTACCCAAATGGAATTAAAGGGGAGGAAAAAAGAACCATTTGCACCTCAATATTTGGTGCAGCTCAATTCACAATAGCTAAGACATGGAATCAATCTAAATGTCCATCAACGGATGACTGGATAAAGAAACTATGGGATATGTACTTTATGGAACACTATACAGCAGTAACAAACAATGAAATCTGGGCATTTACAACAAAATGGAGGAAGCTGGAAAACATCATGCTGAGTGAAATAAGCCAGTCCAAAAGGGACAAATATCATATGTTCTCCCTGATCGATGGCAACTAAACGAGCATCTAAAATGATACCCACTGAAGTGAACTGGACACTATGAGAGACAATGACATGATCAGCCCTTGTCTAGACTGTTGAGGAACAACTTACTACTTTATTCCTTTTAGTATTTTTGTTGTTGTTGTTGCTCTGTTTGTTCTACATAAGACCACTGGTTGAACTCTGTAATCAATGCACAATCATTCTTAGGTGTTTAAAATTAACAGAAAAGTGATCTTTGTTAAACATAGGAGTGGGAATAAGAGAGGGAGGAGATATATAGCTCAGCACAGGCTCACTCGGACTTACCTCCAATGGTGGAACTAGAAATGTGCCAGGGGATTTCAACTCAATCTTACCAACGAGGCAGGTACCAATTGCCAGTGCACTTGGTAAAGTGATAAGTATAAATACACAACCGATCAAAAAGATAGGGTATGTGTCGAAGAGATTTCACAAATAAGACCAGTGTAAGCAAATAATGAAGGATAGAATTAAAAGGGAGAGAATGATCCTGTGGGGGAAGCAGGACACACAGCAGACTCATAGAATGGCAAATGCCCAAACAGAACTCCTGCCTCAGAATCAACCCTTGGGACATTTGGATCTGGCTAAAAGGTCCATGAGAGTCACAGGCATGGAAAGCCATGACATGGTGGCAAAAAACAATCTAAATGAAAGATCCTGGTGAACAAGACCCCAGCAGAAGGAACAGGCCATCAAGGAGAGAGACGCCTTTCTCTGAAGGGAGGAAGGAACCTCCACTGTGATACGGCCTTGACTAAACAAGTTCAGAGTTGGTGAACTCAAGGGGCTTCCATAGCCTAGACAGCTCATAGCAAGAGTCTTGGGTGATTGCTGATGTCATAAATAAGAGTGCCAATTGTTAAATCAACAATGGGAGTCACTGGGTACATGCTCCCCACGTAGGATCTCTGTCCTTAATGTGTTTTACTATGAAACTTAAAAACAACACTACTAGTCGAACAATACCCTATACCTTGTGCGGTTGTGTGAGTGCAACCTGTTGAAATCCTTGCTTAGTATATACTAAGTTTATCTTCAGTATATGAAGGTAATTGAAAATGAAACTAGATGAAGGGCGGGATGGAAGAGGGAGTGGGAGAGGGGAGGGCCACGGGAGGGAGGGAGGTTGGGGAGGGGGAAGCCACAACAATACAAAAGTTGCACTTTGTAAATTCACATTTATTAAATAAAAAATAACTATATAACAAAAAAAGAAAAAAGAACTTAATACTTTACCCTTTTATTATATTTATGTTCTACTTAAAACTATTGGTTGAACTCTGTAATACACAATTATTCTTAGGTGTTTAATTAATGCTATAACTAGTACTCAAATAGTATTTTATACTTTGTGTTTCTGTGTGGGTGCAAATCGTTGAAATCTTTACTTAAAATATGCTAAATTAATCTTCTGTATATAAAGATGATTGAAAATTAACCTTGATGTGAATGGAAGAGGAGAGGGGGTGGGAGAGGGGAGTGTTTTGGGTGGGAGGGAAGTTATGGGGGGGAGCTATTGTAATCCATAAGCTGTACTTTGGAAATTTATGTTCATTAAATAAAATTAAAAAAAAAAGAAATCTCACTTTCACAATGATAGTGTATTATCTTTAAATAAAGGTCTTACAGCAGTTTTCCAAATGAAAATCAGGGGATATTTCCACTATCATGTGTGCCCACTTATGAATAGTATGTCAGTTCATCTCTTTAACGGTGAAAATTTTATTATATAAATTAAATCACAAGCAACAGGTCTGCCAGTACGGAACCTCTTATAATTATGTACATACATACTCATGTAAGAGTTCCATATAAGTTCTAAAATACTCTATAGATGTGACTATGATTGTACAATGTGTCGAGTAAGACATTTTTCAGATTTGGTCAATTAACAGGACTTGGTACAGCTAATTCAATCATCTCAGTTATTTTGAGCTCTGTTTCTGATTGCAGCAGCGCAATGCCTTGCTGTTGAAAGCGTTGTTTGTGAACCGGCAACAGCAGCTGTGGCACCTGAGAGCTGTGGAAAGACAGAGTCCTGGGCCCCAAATGAGACTTCCTGAATCCAGTGCCAGTGTTGCTGGTTACGGACTGCGCTTGAGTAGCAAGAACCTAGGGGATCCTAAATTAATATTCAGGTCATTTTGAGTGTTAGCTTTAGAAATATGTATGCAATGTTCATGATCAGAAGGAAATTGTTTTATGATTAAATAATATAATAAAGTTCTCTATGTTATAATATGAAAAAAAAAGTGTTGGCTAGGGTAGGATAAACTCTCCACCTGGACCAGCACCAGCTCCTGTTGAGGAGGTGGGGGAAAGTAAAGATAATATAACATTGCAAGGTAGGTTCCTGGTGGCAATAATTTTTGCAACCTAGTGGCATAAACAGCACAAATGTATTGTCTTGCAGCTCTAGAGGTCAGGCTAGAAATCCAGTGGTTGGGGCCATGCTCTTCCTGCCATGCTGGGGAGGCTCTGTGTCCTTGTCTTCCCGACACCGACTGCCTCCTGGGTTCCAAAGGTCAAGGCTCCCTCAGGTCAGGCACAGCAGGTGGAGCGGTCTGCCCCTGTCTCCTTCCTCACATGGTGTCTCTGGCAGAGGCTCTCTGCTCCCAAGGACTGTTATTACACTGGGCTGCATGACCAGTCCAGGATAATACCCCTGTCTGAAGGTCAGTTCTGGGGCAGACTTAACTCTGTCCACAGTCTGAACTCTCTTTTGCAGGTTACAGCGGATAGGATGTTGGCATGCTAGGGGCCATTGTGCCCTGCACATTCATCCACGAGGTTTTCCCAGTGAGTAATTCAGAAGGGTTCAGGCGTTTCTTCCCTTATTTCCTATTGCACGTCAGTCTATCCCCAGGGCAGCTATGTTCACACTTTATCCATTGGTCTGTCTCCCTAGTAGTCACTGAATTCTGTAGGGAGAAGCAGTTTGTCACCACAAATTCAAGTACCTTTCACAGCTTACTACATAAGGATGTCTGTGCTATTGACAATATATCTGTTATAACCCACATGACAATTTATAATCACATTATTGCTCAAAAGTAAACACTTTTTATTGAGTGCACATTCTTGACAATTGTGAAGCCTATAGTATTATTGTCCATACTTGTAAGCATTCCATATGACCATATATAAATCTGTTGCCTGAAATTCACAGAATCAGTTTCAGATTTAAAGGCTACAGAGGTCACTGTGAGATTCATTCAATGTCATTGTATTCAGCCTTAATTTACTACTCGCTACATAATGCCCTGCATCTCACCACAAAGAGCTACTTAATCTTCATGTTATTTTTGGTATTTCTACATGCCAAGATTGACTGAGAGTTAATAGGCTCTATGTATATGATAACTGTATAATTCCAGACTTGCTGCTATTCCTTAATTGGTTTAGATCCTGTCTTCTCATTAGTTTGTAGGATTTCTTTTAATATGTGTGTCTCCTATTAAATTGAAATTCTTGAAAACAGAGAACTTTTCCAGTTTTGTAGCCTTGTGCGGTAGAGCAGTACTTACCACACCATGCATATCTAATAGCTATTGAGTGAGCACAGAACAGTGGCTATGTTACATTGGAGAACAAACTCTGTCTGTCTAAACTGGAGTTAGATTGACAGGTGGAAGGGTAAAGGGTCTGAACCCTGGGGTCTTCACAGAACTTTTTTCTTTCTTTTGCTTTGATATTAGGCGACCTATTTAGTGTCACTGAATCCAAGTTTCCTCCTTTGCAAAGTGGATACAGTAATACCGTTTTTCCCATATAAATGAGTTCAAATTCAGTTCAACACCTGTTCTAAGAATAGTAGTACAGTACTAAATAAAGCACAAATAATATATACGTCTGCATGATGGATACAGATAGTTATCTAGCTAGCTAGCTCACTTGGTTAATAGATAGATACAGGTTATAGATAGATCGATAGATGATGGATAGATAGATGATAGATAGATGAATAATTATGTGGATGAATGGATAGATGGATGGATGGTTGGACAAATAGGCATACAGAAGATAGAGAGATCATAGATGAATGGTCGGGTAGATGAATTGGATAGATGGCTAGGCAGCAGGATAGATGAGATGGAGGAGATCAACTGATGACAGATGACAGATGGATGGATAGATAGATAAAATAGTGAGGAATGTCTCAAAGGAAAGTCAAGCAGAGTACATTAAGGAGTAACACAGGCTGTGCGGGCAGGGCAGAGAAGTCCTGGATACTGGCTGGTGAGGAAAGACCTCCCGGTTGCTCAGGACAGAATGGCACTGAGGAGAGTCCTGAACAGCTGTAAAAATACACAGAGGAGGGATGTCAGACAGAAGGAAGAGCGAGTGCAAAGGGGAGATAAGCTGGTAAATTCACATCATGCAGGAAATAAGCAACACAAGCAGCACTGGGTGGGGCAAGCCCTCGTCACAACAGTTAAGACACTTTCTGGGGTACCTGCCTCTACAGAACCGTGACTGTTCAAGTCCCAGCGTGATCTTGATTCTGGTTTTCTGTCAATGTGCATCATGGGAGATAGCATCTGATGACCCGAGTACTGGGGTCCATGTCACCCCACTTTGGAGACAGAAAGGGTCTGAAGTGTACTTAGCTGCTCTCAAAGTGCTGTTCCCCTTCATTGATAGAGTGTGCTCTGCGAAGCTCCATGGCACCTACTGTTCTCCAGGTGTTTCTGTGGCTGTGTTCTCCGATCATGGGAAATCAATGAACGTGAACAGGAGTGTGTGATGGTGCCGATGCAGTTAAGATACAGGATCTATAATCCCTTTAATGATGCATTGCTGTACACCTGTTCTAACAGCTCACACAGCTTGTTTTTATATTTTATTTTATTTACTTTTTGACAGGCAGAGTGGACAGTGAGAGAGAGAGACAGAGAGAAAGGTCTTCCTTTAGCGTTGGTTCACCCTCCAATGGCCGCTGCGGCTGGCGTGCTGTGGCCGGCACTCCACGCTGATCTGAAGGTGCTTCCTCCTGGTCTCCCATGCAGGTGCAGGGCCCAAGCACTTGGGCCATCCTCCACTGCACTTCTGGGCTATAGCAGAGAGCTGGACTGGAAGAGAGGAAACCAGGACAGAATCCGGCGCTCCGACCAGGACTAGAGCCCGGTGTGCCGGCGCCACAGGCGGAGGATTAGCCTAGTGAGCCACAGCGCCGGCATCACACAGCTTTTTTAAGAGTTGCAGCAATACCCTTCTATTCCTTAACTTCTGAGAAATAGAGGAAAGTGCGGATAATTTGGCCACAGCCCCCGGCTTGGGTACTTGAGTGCATTCAGCAGGCGTTAACGTTGCTAGGAGCCCTCAAAGAGTTCTGGGAAACAGACTGACATATGGGGCAATGGCTGCTAATTAGCCACGTCTTTACTTTCCCTCTACCCTTGGTCTCCGAGAGGGGAGAGGAGATGGTGGCCTGCCTGCCCTAGGCAGAGGACCTATCAGCTGCTGGCTTGCCCAGCAATAGCAGAGGGAGTGTGGAGCCACTGGTGGGGGTCACATAAAAATACAGAGGACAGGCTCAGGCCTCCCCTGGAGCGATGAAATGAGTAGAGTGAGAGGAAGGCAATAAACTGTCAGACAGGTACAGGCCTTGGTGAGAAAACTTGACCCTTCATTCCTTCCTTCCCTGTTAATCCTGCAAATAAGATCCCTTCCACCTCTGAAAAATGTTTTAAGAATAAAAACATGGTAATAGGGGCCGGCATTGTGGCATAGCCGGTAAACCCATTGCCTGCAACTCCCATATGGATGCTGATTTGAGTCCCAGCTGCTCCACTTCCAATCCAGCTCTCTGCTATGGCCTGGGAAAGCAGTAGAAGATGGCCAAAGTTCTTGGGCCCCTGCATCCACATGAGAGACCCAGACGAAATTCCTGGCTTCGGATCGGCACAGCTCTGGCTATTGTGGCCAACTGGGGAGTGAACCAGTAGATGGAAGACCTCTCTCTCTATCTCTGCCTTTCCTTCTCTCTATATATAACTCTGCCTTTCAGATAAATAAATAATCTTAAAAAAGGCAAGTGTTCTGTGAGTAGACAATAGAATTCACTCTAGGGTCTCTGGGTAACCCATTTTCCCAAGCATTTTTCTCGCTGACATTCTGTCCTTCACGAAGAAAGCATTGAAGACCCTGGTGGACTACCTTTACCATCCCAAGGGCTTCCAGTGATCTGTCACCCACTCACTTTTGGTTTCTTGCTTTCCTACAACAGTGAATGACAGCTCCATGTGTACCAATATCGCACACAGCTGGTGTAAAGGCAAAAAGTGCTCGGATGGACTCAGATCTAGAGGCATTCTAACCTGGTACTAAGTGTCCATTCAACACCCAGTCATCAGACTTTTGCTAGTATCCTAAGCTTTCTGACTGTTTGCTCATCTAACAAATTACAATAAATTATCTTGGATGGAGTTGAATTGCACACAATGTGGCACACAGCCTTGCTCTTCTCTCATCTACTGTTAGTTGTAATTAAAACTCATGCATTTTTTTCATCAAAATATTATTGCACAGACTATAATGAGATTGTTCTCTTGTGATTGAAACTCAAAGTCATTTACATTAAAAAATATCATTCATGCAGCCAGTGTTGTGCTTCAGGAGGTTAAGTCATCATTTGTGACCAAGTACCCCATATCAGAGGGTTGGTTTGAGCCCTGGCTGCTCTGCTTCTGATCCAGCTTCCTACTAAGGCACATAGGAAGGCAGCAGAGAATAGTTCAAGTCTCGGGCCTCTTCCACCCACAAGGGAAACCTGGATGGTGTTCCTGGCTCCTGACCTCAGCCTGGACCAGATCCAGCCATTGTGGCCACTTGGGAAATGAACCAGCAGATGAAAAATCTCCTCTCTCTCTATCTCTCTCTCTCTCTCCCTAGTTCTCCCTCTCCCCTTTTCTCTTCCTCTCCCTCTCTATCTCTGCCTTTCCCTCTGTCTATAGAATAAATAAATAAATCTTAAAGACAAACTGTTCAGGATGCTTTGTGAACATCTTCTGTACCTGGATCTGGGCTGTCAGGGTCCCTCATGGCAGACATCCATCAGCTTCAGCTTTGAGGCCTCATCATTGATGCATCCATGATCGGGTGACTCAATACATGGATAGGAACTGAATGCTGCGTGTCTTTGCTTTTAGTTTATATTTACCTTCATTACTACTTAGGTGAAATTACTTTGTAAAACCAGATTTTTTCTTGTTTGCATTAAAGCAAAGTTGGGACATCCTGAGGCAGTGGAAGACCGAAAATGAGAGGTGTGTGGAACACCATCCGTGATCCTCTCTGCAAGATACTGCCAGGAGGAGCCAAGCCCGGGGCTCTTCCTGAACCACAGGCTGTGTGGCTGTTTCTGTGGCCTTCTGGACAGCTGGCCACGGGAGGAAGAGCTTTCCAAGGGCTGAATGCAAAAGTCAGGGTTCCAGGGAGCTCAACATGGGGATAAGGTGTCTGACCTGCGTTTCAGAAAGCTCCCATTGTGCTGAGAGTTTTACAGGATAATATTATTGCATTACTTAAATAATCCATGGTGCATTTGACAAAATAATCATCATCTGTAGAGATGCCTGAGATGGAGGAATCTCATAATAGATACGTGACACTTTTTAGCACTGGGATGCCCATTAATGTGGCTGTCTAATTCTAAGGTAGCAAAGAGTGCTAAATGTCTTATTTTTCATCCTGAATACATTCTTCTTGTGTAAGAATATCATATATTCCCCACAAATTTCAAAAGTCCCCTGCTGTTTTACCTCAAAGTGTCTGACAATGACTTTGGCATCTAATTATGGGTGTGCTGGGCCACACTGCATTCATGTTTCACAGGAGATGGATAGTCTGTTCTTATTTCTGGGAATTGGCAAGTATTAAACTTTGCCCTTTCTTATACAGCTTGTGCCAAGAGCTCACAGTAGGAAAGGTGTCTGGATCCAGCCTCTAGCACCTCCCCACAGAGCAGGATGGTTAAGAAGTCACCGAGCCCAGAAAAGAGCTGAAAAAAAGAAACCAGAGTGTAAGGAAGACCTGGCAGGGCAGGTGAAAGGACAAAGACGAGAACCCTTACGAAGACAGCCAGCCAGGGTGCCAGCACCTGTGGTCCTAAGAAAAGCCCATGGCTGTATTCTACAACATCATGCTTTCTTCTTTCCACTGGCTTGCATTGCACATAAACTTCCTGGAGAAGCCAACAGTCTGCACACATAGCACGGCATAGTCAGTGGCTCCTTTAACCCCTTCCTCTCATCACTGAAACCTAATTAGGGTGGAAGTCAGGGGTCTGCATTGGCATTCTCGTGGCACCTGCTCCCAGGTAGGTGAATGGGAAAGGGGAGTCAGAGAATATACAGGGACAAGAGGAAATCGTGCAGCTCCAGACACTGGGTGGCATGAGCTCTGAGAGGCTGATACTCTGTCTCCCTGCAGGGAAGTTGAGGAGCTGCCTGGGCAATTGGCATGAACAGCAGACAGAGGCTGGGTTATGAAGACTGACTCTGAACCGTGCGCTGCACACCTCCCAGGGCGGAGCACCTGGGCGTCAGCAACCATGCAAGCACACAGACCCCCATCCAGCAGCCAGCCCCCAGTACCTCCATCTCAGGGTTCCCCTCTGCAAGGACATGCAGCTTTGCAGTCACGTGTTCCAGCTTTGGAATGTTCTGGGAAATCTCAGACATGGATCCAGGAGGTAGAAGCTCATCTCATAACTGGAGAACTTATCTGTGAAATGCATTGAGCAAATTCCAGAAACATACATCTTTTCCACAGAGCAGAGATGAGCAAGGGGAGGGTAAGTGAGCCCAGCCTGGAAAAGCTCAGGTTATTGCTTGGAAACCTCCTGGGAATATGGCCCAAGTTCCCCATCCCTTGGCCAATGCATGTGGCCCGACCAATATGTGATCCATTTCTCAGGCATCCCTTCAGACCCATTTGCTTTCTTACTTACACTTTATTTCCAGTTTTGACTGTGACTCTTGGGCATTCCTCCTTGCCCTGCTCTGCCCGAGCTCCTGTGTCTGAGTCTTGCTTTGCCTCATTGTCCAATCCTTGAACTGCAAGCTGGATCATCAGGACTTCAATCTGTGGTCCCCCAGAATCCAAACAGGACAGGCTGGCTTCTATCCTCAGACAACCAGGGGAAGGGGATCCTCCCTTCACCCCATCTCCCCGAGCGCCACCTTTCCAGGCTTACAGTTTTCAAAGAAGTTCCCTTCCATGGCCTTGTGGGACCCCTACTCTGCCATTGGGAGGGGTTGGGGGGGTCTCTACCCCGACTACAGTGTGCATTTGTACTCAGTCCTAGTCCCTCAAGCCTCTTGGGAGGAGGGAGAGTGCTGAGGTATGGTGGGATGAGAAGGCCGTGCCAAGATGGCCTCTGGCAAGCAAACATCAGTTACTCAGGAATGGCTTCGAAACCCACCTGGCAACAGAGCCTGCTTGGCAACAGGCTGTGACTGGTTAGGGCATAAACCACCCTTTGACCGGATTGGCTGCCTTGGCTATATAAGCTGCTGTACAAACTGAAATAAACGAGTCTGCGGGCTGCTTGCCTTTGGCCCGCTTTCACCCGGCTCCCGGGTTCTGTGTGGTGACTCCATGCCTCTTGCCCCTACTGCGCTCATACGCTAAGAACAAATCCATAGCAACACTGAGGAATGGTGGATGCAGCGTCACAATTCAGGCACACCAGGTAGACATGACTGAGATGTGCACAGCCCAGGAGTGCTGGGCTCTATAAGCAAGAAGTTTGCATGCCAAAGCTGTCTATCAAAAGGAAAGTGGCCAGTGTCAAAGGCCTCAGCTCCATGATGTTGGTCTCTGTTGAGTTGTTTTTTCCCCAAGACATCCTTATTCATCCAGCAGGTGGGTAAAGACACCTTTGGCCAGGTAGCACCTCTATGAGGAAAGACGTGGCTGGGAGGGTGACCAGTGTTCTACGTGACATGCTGTTGTTAAAAGCCCATCATCCTGGGCCGGTGCCATGGCTAATTAGCTAATTGCTAATCCTCTGCCTGTGGTGCTGGCACCCTGGGGTTCTAGTCCCTGTCAGAGCACGGGATTCTGTCCCAGTTGCTCCTCTTCCAGTCCAGCTCTCTGCTGTGGCCTGGGAAGGCAGTGGAGGATGGCCCAGGTGCTTGGGCCCTGCACAAGCATGGGAGACCAGGAGGAAGCACCTGGCTCCTGGCTTCGGATCTGCACAGCGCACTGGCCATAGCGACCATTTTAGGGGTGAACCAACGGAAGGAAGACCTTTCTCTCTGTCTCTCTCTCTCTCTCTCTCTCTCACTGTCTAAATCTGCCTGTCAAAAATTTTTTTAAAAAAGCCCAGGAGGTGTGCCTTCTGATCCCAGACTGCCAGGAATTGCGTGACGTGCTGTTCAGAAGTTACTTAGGCTCAACCTGACCCCAGAGCTGCACAGGTGTCACCACTGCTATGCTTCTGCTGGTGAAGAAGCTGCAGCCAGAGAAGTTCCAGATCTCAAGACCAAGAGCAGACCAAGGAGCTGAGCCGGCTCTGGGATTCAAAAAGTCCTGTTTCCACCTTTCTGCTGTTGACAAAATGAAATTCTTCTCGTGGCCCAGAGGCAAATGCGCACTCTGAATTTTGAGTCTCTCTCATCCTTGGTCCCTCGGCAGTTGCTGCAGACTTCATGGCTCCCCACGAGCCCTTGTTGCACACGTGAGGGCTTAGCCCGTGGCAGAAAACCCTGACCTCGGACCAGATTCCCAGTGAGATCTGCCCCAGTGCCTTCCCACAGCCCATGCAGCCGTCTCCTGAAGTGAGAAGGACCTCTTCCATGTTGCGTGGTGAATCACACATAAGGGTGTCCACTGATCACCACGTGGTTGCTGGGTGCTGTCCAGAAGGCGAGCATGTTGCCGCAAATTGTAGACGCCAGGACGATGCTTAACGCTCCCAGCTCTGGCTGTGATCTCCAACCCCACCCTTTGGGGTTGTCAGACTCAGAGAAAATCTCATCACCTCTTTGAACTTCATGTACAAAGCTGGAAATAATCCGTGTATTTCTGTTCTGCCATGCAAAAGATCGATGCGTCAGATATGGCTAATGGGCATGGCGCATCCTGGGCACATGATAACAGTTCTTACTTCTACTGATATGTGCTATGTACTTAGGCAGAAGTATCCACATACATTAAAAAATAGCATAAAATATTCCTACCTAAGTAAGTTGGGGATTCAGAGGAAACCAGCATTATCACACAGCTCACTGCACCTTCCCCTCGGTGAACACTCCTCTGCCTTGTCCCTTTCCTCCTCTACATCCCTGCTCTTCTTTCTGCCTCCAAGGAAGCCAGGTCTCACCAGCTTCCCAGGCTCCATGCTCCTTTCCGCTTTGAGTTTCCCTGACCTGCCTGCTCCAGAGGCAGGATCGTGCACACATAGGCGATCTCTGTCTCTGGTTCCTCTTTGCTTCTTAGAAGTGTGCACGGACATGTGAGAGAGATGAAGAGAACATCTCAAGGAAATCTTGACTAGGACACAGTAAGCACTTTCCCACAGCAGAGAGCCCTGTGATCAGAACTGTCTGAAATGGCTTTGTTCCCAGAGTGCTACAGAAAACACCTTGAGCCCTTCCAGGCTGGGTCCCTCTCCCCATTCGTTGCTGCTCTGTATGCTTATAGGAGACTCGGGATGTTCCAGGAACCGACCCACCGAATTTTACTAACAGCCCCTGGTATGTTCTCCAGTTCTGAGGTGGGTTTTTGCCTCTTGGAGCTTGATCAGAGATAAAGCACAAGGAGCCCTGTCGGGCTCACCAGAGACTCTCGTAGCCTGGAATTCATGACCGCAAAGCCCTGTGTCATTGCAGAGGGGAAACCTGAGGCCAAAGGGCCGGCTGCTGGGTGTGAGGTCTGTGTGCACTGCAGATGTCTGATGCTCTGTGCAGCACAGGGGCTCAGAGTCAGGGCTCTGCAGCCCTGAGAGCCCAGCTTCGACACCCAGCTCTCTGCTGTTCTTCGCTGCAGTGATCTGGGACAAGCGACGCAGCTTGTGTAGACCCAGTTTTCTCATCTTCCGGTGGAGAGGTGCTTCACAGAATCATCACGGAGCTCTACTACCTTGGTACTTGCCAACCGTTTTAGCAAGAGACCACTCTAGGAGAGCCTCGGTCCCTGGCAGCCGTCACTACCATCGCCGTCCTCGCTGTGGCGATGTCCCAGCCAACTTTGAGGAGAGGAACAGGTGCCTGCAGAGCCTGAGGGACGCTCAAAGGGCTACTGTGTGTGTCCCGGGAGTCCATTAGGTCGTTAACACTGACTGCTGAGGCAAACTGTCAACAGCCCCGTGACAGCCAATGAAGCTTTGCTGGTGTCCTAGCCAGGGCAGGACAGCTTTGCAGACGGTGGTGCAGGGACTCTGGGCGTCTGGCTCCTTCCATCCTGTGGGACCAGGGCCTTCTGGCCTTTGTGGGGGCTAATGGACTCTCTCTTCCGACTGTCAAGGATGACAGGAAGGGAGGGAGAGAGAAAGAGGGAGACATGGGGCATGTTGTCCCCTAGCCTTGAAGTAGTTCACACTTCGCCCACTTTCTTTGTCCATCTGAAGTTTACCCAAGTGCCTCCCATCTGACTGCAGGGGCTTGCAAATGTCACCTTTGGTGATTCCTGGAGGAGGGAACAGTACTGCCCCCTTCAGGCCGGTGTCTGCTCCATGACAGGGTGTTCCAGGAAAGGCACCACTTTCACGAAAAAAAAAAAAATCAGAATTTGTAGCTGGTCCCTTAAATTATTCTTCGGGGCTTTGCCTCACTAACTCAGCACATCGGAGGAACAGGAAAAGTAGAAAAGCATGATTGCATCCGGGGACCTGGCTTTGACCCCTAGAGCAGCTGCAGGAGCTGAGGAAGACACTGAGGTTGAGCCCTGTCCCGTGTACCAGGATTGCTATAAACGTAATCAGGTGAATGCAGCTTTCAACTTTTTATTAGTTTGCATTTTATTTGAAAGGCAGAGAAACAGACAAAGAGAGATCTTCCATCCATTGGTTCACTCCCCAAATTCCTGCAACAGCCGGAGCTGGGCCAGGCAGAAGCCAAGAGTGTGGAATTCAATCTTTGTCTTCCTTGTGGGTAGAGGGGATCCAGGTATTTGAATTGTCACCTGCTGCCTCCCAGGGTGTCCATTAGCAGGAAGCTGGAATTGAGAACACAGCCAGAGCGGAAACCCAGACATTCTGCTATGGAATGTAGGCATCCCAAACAGTGTCTTCACTGCTTTGCTGAACATCGCCATGAGGGTTAATATTTTTAAAGCTATGTAGATACGGGCCGGTGCCACAGCTCACTAGGCTAATCCTCTGCCTGTGGCACCGGCACACTGGGTTCTAGTCCCAGTCAGGGCGCCGGATTCTGTCCCAGTTGCCCCCTTACAGTCCAGCTCTCTGCTATGGCCTGGGAGTGCAGTGGAGGATGGCCCAAGTCCTTGGGCCCTGCACCCCATGGGGGACAAGAAGCGCCTGGTTCCTGGCTTCGGATCAGCATGGTGCACCGGCCGCAGCATACCAGCCATAGTGGCCATTGGAGGGTGAACCAACGGTAAAAGAAGACCTTTCTCTCTGTCTCTCTTTCTCACTGTCCACTCTGCCTGTCAAAAAAAAAGCTATGTAGATATGTTTTACCTATAATATATGCAGCAAACTGTGTTGCTACAGAAGGTTCTAACCCACTGCACAAATGAGGTTCAGAGTCTAAAGAAAGAGCATGTGCTGGTTAGAACAAATTTGTTCTTAGCTTTGACTGACAGAGTTGTGTTAGAATTTGGAGAAAGATGCTTGGTCTACAGGCTAGAATTTTGCAAGGGAAAGAGCGTTAAATTGCATCCTTTACCAGGTCAAAATCTAACATGAAGAGCAGAGGGTTGTATGCGTGCAGCAAATGTCCCTTATTTCTGCAGCTGAAATCTCTGGGTCTTGGCCAAGAGCCTTTCTGCCCAGTGCAGGGGGAGGATGTATCATCCAAAAGTGGGAGCCCCAAGTTGGGCTTCAGAAAGTTTGTGGAAAATGCATATCATATAAGCACTGCCTATGACTTTCAAAAAATGGTTTGCATTGAAGTAAATTTGTCTTTTAATTCCATTTCCTACAAACTTTTGGAGTGACCTCACACCACTGTTTCAGAGTGGCTGATGGGGGGAACAACAAGGAAGATGAGGGCTGCTTCAGGTTTCTCCTGCAACATCATTTAACAAGAGAGCGCCAGGCACACTGGCGTGGAGGAGCCAGGGGTCAATGCCACAGCCACATGAAGGGAAGGTGTGACCCCTTCTAGGAAGAGTGTTCCTTGTGGGCACTCACACAGGCATGGAGCAGGGCCCCAAATCCAGCAGGTGTCGGGAGAAGCACACCTCTCCTGGTCTGTGTGCAGTGCAGGAAGGAACTTTCCACATGCTTCATCCATGGGACAAAGAGATTCTGAGGACATCCAGCACCCAGCAGGGCGTGGGGTCCGGGTGAAGAGGCTAGACAGCCACAGATGCTGAAGCTGGGGCCAGAATCGACGTACATGTGCTCTGAACACTCTCAGAAGATAAGTCAGGGTCAGTTGTTCCATAGCATTTGGGAGTGACTTAGAGCAGAGCCATTCAAGCACACAGGCAGAATCTCTGTAGGTCCTTCTCTTGTTCAGCTGTGGGAAGATCAAGGAGTCAGTGAGAAGCATTGGCCACTGCCCCCAAAATGAGGGAAGGAGATGATAGATAGACAGATAGATAGATAGACAGACAGACAGGTAGATGATAGATATAGACATAGAGATAGATAGATAGATAGATAGATAGATAGATAGATAGATAGATAGATAAATGATAGAGATAGATAGATAGATAGATAGATAGATAGATAGATAGATAGACAGGTAGATGATAGATATAGACATAGATAGATAAATAAATAGATAGATAATAGAGATGGATGGATGGATGGATGGATAGATAGATAGATAGATAGATAGATAGATAGATAGATAGATTACACAGCAAACAGTACTCTGTAGATGTTATGTATCCTCTTTCTTTACGACACGAACCACTGGGAGTTCCTCCAACATGAAGATGAAAAGCAATGGCGCACACACATTGTCCAAGAGCTATTTCCTGGGGCATGGAAGTTCACAGGTCATCGCTGTGATGATGCCAAGGGAGAGGAAACGTGAGGAATGGCCTAAAGGGCTCCCGGTTTGCACAGCTGAGCAGTGAGGCCTCTCTCTGAGAAGGAGAGGCTGAGGACAGGGCTCAGTGACAGTCAGCGGGTCACCTTTCGTCTGCACTGGTTTGAGCCACGCTGCAGTTCAAGAGCAGACACGAAGTTGCTGAGTAGAAAGGGCCCATGTGGAGAGGCAGGCTTCTCAGACGGCTGCGTATGGGTGACAGTCAGGGCTGCTGTAATGGGAGGCTGCAGCAGAGAGACCTCTGAGGCCCTCCGAGCATGGAGCCTCCGGCTAAGCGGCTGTCTTGGGGCAGACAGCAAGAGAAGGGGAAGAGTGCCATGCTCTGCTCACCCAGGACAAAGAGGCTCTAAGGATCTTCAAAGAAGTGTTCAGGACTCATCTTCTTCCCCCCGCTGAGGAAACCCCCTGCTCAGCCCCTGAAGAAGAGGACCCGTGCTTCTGCTCAGAGCCTCCCAGTCTCGGGCTGAGTGACCGTCCACAAGTAACTTAACCTCTCTGAATCTTTCTTCCCCAAAGCACAGGCTGGGGCTCTGAACAACCACAAGTTACCACCAAGGCCCTTGCAAACCAAGGAGATGGCTCCGCTGAAGCACTGTAGACATTTGCCGCTCCGGTGTGAGCAGGTGCTGCTCGCTGGCCCTGGGCCCCTCAAGCCTAGGAACGTTTTCTTTCTTTTTTTTAAAGATATATTTTATTTATTTGAAAGACAGAGTTACAGAGAGCGGTAGAGACAGACAGAGGTCTTCCGTGCTCTGGTTCACTCCAAAGATGTGTGCAATGGCCGGAGCTGCGCCCATCCAAAGTCAGGAGCCAAGAGCTTCCTCTGGGTCTCCCACGTGGGTGCAGGGGCCCAAGGACCTGGGCCATCTTCTACTGCCTTCCCAGGCCATAGCAGAGAGCTGGATCGGAAGAGGAGCAGCTGGGACTAGAACCAGGGCCCATATGGGATGCTGGTGCTTCAGGCCAGGGCGTTAACCCCCTGCACCACAGCACCAGCCCCAGGAACATTTTCTTACAAAGTTTCCACTTATTATGCTTCTGTGATGAAGGGACGGACTCTGTTTTTTCCCAAAATGTTGTCATTAACCAGGAGTTTGTCTCTATTTGACGTATATAGCAAATAGCAAAGGGTGGGGGCAGGAGCCTGTGTCATAGATGGTGATCTATCACATAGGCATCCAGTAGAGTAGCTTTCTTCCTGTCCCAGGTGGTTCGCACAGTCCTGGGATTGAGCACAAAAGGAATTCTTCCATTACTGCTTTTCATATTTTTAAAGGATTTTGTTTATTTATTTGAGAGGTGGAGTTACAGCACAGAGAAGGAGAGACAGAGGGAGATAGTCCATCTATTGATTTATTCCCCAGATGGCCGCATATGGCCAGGCCAAAGCTAGAAGCCTGGAACTTCTTCCAGGTCTCCCACGCAGGTGCAGGGGTCCAAGCACTTGGGCTTCTTCTACTGCTCTCCCAGGCCATAGCAGAGAGCTGGACTGGAAGAGGAGCAGTTAGGACATGAACTGGCACCAATATGGGATGCCGGTGCCACTGGCAGACGCTTAACCTACTACGCCACAGTGCCAGCCCCACTACTGCTTTAAAATCACAGAAATGAAATAATTCGCAAATAAATTATTATTAATTAAGAAACTGATGTTTAAAGAGAAACTGCACAATTTGAAACTCTATTCCAAGTGAAACATCTAAGCACTATGCTTCACATTTTGTCTTGAGTTTTCCTCACTTACTTCTATGCTCTATCTGTAATTTAGCTCTTTATATTTTACTATCCAAACACAGGTTTATTAAATAAGATATGTTTAGGAGTAACTTAGTGTAGAACAAAGGGAGGACTTGAATTAATGTACGTGTTTCCTGTTTGTCAGAGTTGTTGTAGGCAACAAAACTAATGTGGTTTATGGCAATGTTTACGTGTCCATAGCAGTTTTTTTTCTAGATAAAAGGAAGATATGTTGAATTAATTTACCCATGAAAATGAGCAGCTGATTCATTTTCCAGGTACACAATTTGAAGCACTCACGAATTCCTGTCCAGACACAGCCCCGGGCTGTGTGTGAGGCACTCCATTCTGATTTGAAGTAGTCCCATCTCTTTGACATGTGAGGATCAAGATTTAAGAGCTTTTAATTTCTGAGCTTTAGAATTAGGCCCGGTAAACATAACACAGCCTGACAAGGTAAATTCTTTCAAAGCGGCTTTGTTTCTGCCCAAGTGAGGGGGAGCCACAGGTGAGCAAGTGGCCTCAGGAACTCCTCTGGCCCCACAGCCTTGAAGTGGGCCCATCCGGGGAGGTATGCCCTTTCATTTCTGTCTGGTTTGAAAAGCACAAAACCTTTTGAGATCTCTAATCTTGAAAGAGTAGTGCTATTTTAAGTTTAGGTCCTTTTTTTTTTTTTGGAAATTTTATAACCTTTAGTGGATTTCCTTTCATTTCAGATCATCCTGGATGACACAATCTAATGAAATCCTTCAGATCAACGGCAATTATTATTCATCTGATTTGCATTTTCCTCAGTGGGGGGTGATTGTAATAAGCTGCTCTTACATTATTTCTTATTTTTAATTCATGAAAGCATTTTGATAACATCAGCTTATTTGGCCTGTAGTGAGGAGAACAGATATCTACACTGCAGATAAGGGAATAATACTCGGAAAGTGTAGGCAGCTCTCCTGGGATCACACAGCAACGGCAGAATGGTCATTCCTGGTCTCCAAGTCCTCGTGGCTTGTGGCTGTTGAGAGCAGGAGCAGTGGCCAGCGTGTGGCACAGTGGGTTAAGTGTCCACCTGCGACCTTGTCTTCCCATACTGGAGTGCTGATCCGATGCCTGGCTGCTAACGCACCTGGGAAAGCAGGGGAAGATGACCCACGCACGTGGGCCTCACCACCGAAGTGGGAGACCTGGTTGGAGTTCCAGGCTCCTGGCTTCAATCTGGCCCAGCTCCAGTCATTTGGGGGTGAACCAGTATATGGAAAGATTCTCTCTCTCCCTCCCCAACCTGCATCTCTCTGTGTTCTTTTCCTTTTGAATAAACAAAATGAGTCTCGTGAAAAATAGAGGAAGAGTAAAGCAGCATCCATCCATTTCAGTTCTGACGCCACGTGGGCTGGGACCACCCTGTGGTCCTTCAGCTTTCAGCTACGTCCCTTGTGTTGAAAGTTGGCTCCAGAGGGATTCTGCCACTGGCAAGTGCTGTATGGTTTCTCTCACGAGCGCTGTAAAGGACCTGTGTACTCATCAGTAGTTCCTGTATGAAATTGCTCAGAGGAGAAAAATAGGTCATTGCTGCTTCTTCAACACAAGCAGGGGCATGTGGAAGGCAAACTGTGTGCTGGCCGCTACTCCAGGCTCCGGAGAAGCAGCAGGGAGTAAGAGTGCAGAGACTCACAAACACGTTCAGATGGAAAAAAAAAACTGCATGCAGAGACGAATAACAATACTCCTTACAACCTGCACAGTCCATGGCTTTGCAGGATATCCTCTGACGAGGCTATAGATCTCCTTGGACTTCTTGGTTCAAATTCATCTCTTGTCTTAACTCATCAGCTGATGTTGCTATCCCTAAATCCACTGGGTCCCAGTGTCTAAATCAAGGGCTGTGGCCACGTCTAAGTTCTCTCTGTGCTGGGATCCAACGGCACAGCAGGAAGAGGCTCTGAGAGGGCTTGACTCTGGGTTTCTGATGAGTCAGACGCAGGGGGCTCCAGAGAGAGATTTCCCAAGTCCACAACGGCCCCTCTGTGCTCAGGGCTTCCTCTGCCTCCAGTGTAGGTCAGAAGTGAGCCTTTGCCCATAAGCTCATTCTCACTTCTCTCAAAGAGGAGTCACAAAGGTGAGGACGGGGTGGAGGAATAGGACCCCGGGGAGACATTAGAGGAAATAGGCTTTAGCCTGGAGAAGCAAAAGCTAAGAGGTGACTCCATAAAAGTCTGTAGATGGGCAGCAGGTTAAAGGAACATTTCTGAGCTGTAAGGGAGGCAGGTGATGGGGTGAGGCAGAGTCTCTGGGCTCCCCGAGGCTGCTGGGAGCTGTTCTCTGGCTGCCTGGCACTGAGGCTTCTGCACTCAGTCTTGGACATGAAGCCCCAGCTGACACCACAGCACTGGGGCCCCCTTGCAGCCAACCTACTGCCTGGAGCCCTGACCATAAGGGTCTGGCGGAGGCTAAAGGCATAACCAGAGAGCAAGTTCACTGTCTCTCCAGTGTGACTGCTCCTAGCAGAACATTTAGGATGAGGTCCCCAGGTGTTCGGTGACGTTTGGTCTTCCCACCACCTCCACCATCACCAATGCAAATCAGCAAACATGTATTGACTGCTTTGAACATTTCGTGTCAGTCTTCAGATGTTCTGAAAATATTTTTTGCCTCATCTGCAAGATAATGATGAAACTGTCTAACTCACAACCTCCCAGAAGGACTGCGAGTATACAAGGAAGGTGCCATCTGCATGAGTTCAGAGCAGCTCCCAAGGCTGGGGGAGTTGAGGTGGGCTGGCACTGGCTCATGGTGGCTCCCATGAGCCCACTGTTAAAAATTTTCTTTGTTGCTTTATAATTGTCATGGTAGAGACCTTTCACTTCCTTGTTTAAACTTTTTCCTACCACTTTTCTTCTGTGCCTATTGTGAATGGGATTGCTTTCTTGATATTTCTTTCAGCAAATTCATTATTCATGTATAAAATATTGCTTTTTTTATTGAGGTTCTATATTCTGCGATGATACTGAATTTATCACTTCTTAGAGCTTTTCCATGGAGTCTTTAGGTTTCTCCCATCTATAAAAGCATGGGTATTCTGACTTCTCCCTACTCAATTTGGATGCGCTTTATTTCTGTCTCTCACCTAATTGTTCCTGCTAAGACTTCCACTATTATACAGAATAAGGGTTGTGAAACTGAACATCCTTATCCTTGGGGAACCACTTTCAATTTTTCCCCATCAGTGTGATGTGGGCTGTGGGTCTGTCATATTTGCGATTTGCTCATTCCCTTCCTGTTTTGTTGAGAGTTTACATGATGAGGTGATACTAAGTCTTACTGGCCACTTTTTCTATTTCTGTTGAGATGCCTTTTGTTCTTCATAAATCATGGATGTGATTTATTACGTTTGTTGATTTGTTTCTGGAAGATATTTGCTATATCTGCAGGGGACAGGGCTGTGGAGAGGGAGGACCAAGAGCACAGAATTGTCCCTGTTTTCTCAAAAGGAAGCCCATTGTACCTGGTCTCACGAGGGGTTGTAACATTAAGTCCAAATGTTTCCAGCAAATTCATGAAAAAGCAGTTTTGGGTAGGACTCTGAGAATCCTGAGTGACAGTCGCCTTCAAGTGTCGAATCGAACTTTAGGAGTAACTAAGATGGAACAAGAATTTAACAAGTTAAAACCAGTCTGGGGGCAACAGAATGGAAGACATGAGGGAGAAGAGCTGCTTCCTCAATGTGTTGACACAGCATTGAGGGGTATCCAGGGCTCAGCCGTGGACTAGAGCTGGTAAAGGAGAGTGGAAGGGTGTCTGCAGGCAGGAGAATGCTACCTATCTTGTGCTAGTTGGGATGCAGACATTGGATTCATTCACTCAAGGTGCATATGTTTGTTTAACTGAGTATTTCCAAAACATCTGGGATGTTGTAGATAACATGTGTAATTCCTATACACGTGGGATATGAGACAGACCATTAATTACACTACTTGAACATATGCTCTCTGGATGCAAAGACCCCATCTACCATTTTCACTGTAGGATCCCTCAGCACCTAGTATGGTGGTCGGCACATGGTAGGTTTTGGATCCATGTGTATCTCATGTGCAAAAGAGCAGCATTAAGCAAGAATCCCTTTCCTCTGGGAATCGATTCTTATCACGAAGTTTAGGATGTCACTGGAAAGGTGGAAAGAACTCAGTTAAGTTCCTTGCCATCATATTATCTTGTAAAAGCTGTTAGTGCACTGTGTTTGACATTTGTCTCACATCCAATGGTAATGCTAATTCTTTGGTAAAGTGTCTGTGAGTGTACATAAGGAAGTACACCACACTAAACTACACTGCATCACACTATACGGAATAATACTATATTAAACCATACTACAGCACACTGCAGTATTGTATACTGAATAATACTATATTAAACCATACCACACTACACTGTAGTATTCTATACTGAATAATACTATATTAAACTACACTAAACTACATTGTACCACACTTTACTGGATAATACTATATTAAACCATACTACAGCACACTGCAGTATTGTATACTGAATAATACTATATTAAACCATACCACATTACACTGCAGTATTCTATACTGAATAATACTCCATTAAACTATACTAAACTACACTGCACCACACTATACTGAATAATACTATATTAAACCATACAACACTGTACACAAAGCTTCACCTTCCTGGCCCTGTGTGACCTCCCTCTCTTCCATATACTCAGGAAAAATTGTTAATTCAGTGTTATATGCTGAATAATACTATATTAAACCATACTACACTACACTGTAGTATTCTATACTGAATAATACTATATTAAACTATACTAAACTGCACTGTATCACACTATACTAAATAACATTATCTTAAACCATACAACACTGCAGTATTCTATACTGAGTAATACTCCACTAAACTATACTAAACTATACTGTACCACAATATACTGAATAATACTATAGTAAATCATACTAAACTATACTGTACTATGCTATACTGAATCATACTGTACTGTTACTATTGTAAACTCTACCATACTACACTACACTGTAGTATTATTTACTGAAAATAATGCTATACTGAGCTATACTATACTATAGTAAACTATACTATGTTACACTAAACCAGACTGTACTACACTACTGTACTATGCTATGTCATGGCATACTGTACTATGCTAAACTATACTATACACAGTACCGTACTATCATCTAAACTATAACATACTATGCTGCACATGAATATATTTGGCCATCCATTTCCATATCCATGGGTTCTATGTTCACAGACCCAATCAATTGCAGATCAAAACTATTTGGGGGAAAAACTCTACTGTATTTAATGTGTACTAACTTATTTCCTTGTCATTGTTCCCTAAGCAACACAGTACACCAACTATTTACATAGCATTTACCTTGTAATAGGTATTTTAAGTTGTCTATAGATGACCTAAAGTTTATATGAGGGTGTGCATAGTTTGTATGCAAATGCAGAGCCATTGTGTAGAAGGGATGTAGGCATCTGAGAATCTTCATATCCATGGAAGTCCTGGAACAAATCCTGTGGTTTCTATAGAACAGCTGTATGTACACCTTATTTTAAAAACACATTGAAAGTACTTACCAAATTGCTTATTGCAGGAGATCCAGAAGATAAATATGAGTGCTGTCTCCCTGGGAACCTGGGCCACATCTCAGAAGACAATGTTCCTTGCCTGTGGGGAGGGCCCAGGTGGACGACTGGAGCTGCAGGTGCCCACCATCACAGACATCTGGAAGCCTGGAAGCAGAACCTTCCACATGGAAACTGCTTGTACACCTTAATGATTCCTTGCACTGTGCTAAAAACCTCAATGCTAGTGAATTAACAATTTTTCCTGAGTATATGGAGGAGAGGGAGGTCACACAGGGCCAGGAAGGTGAAGCTTTGTGTTCAAGAAGAAAAAGGGATCCCCTTAAGTAAGCATCCTACTGTTTTCATAGTTTTGGTGAAACCCATCGGTAGCATCAGCTGACTGGACCTTGCATAGCAGTTCTGTGCCTTTGTCTTTTAGAGAATTCTAGCAATCACTGCTCTCTCACAGCCTTGTGATTGGTTGACCCAACTCCAGTTTTATAGTTATTAACACCGTTGTTAGGAATTTACTGCTCAATGGTAAATAATCATTGAACAAGCACTTATTAATCTTGGACCTGGTGCCAGCTCCAAAAATGTGCAAACACACACAGTGCCCACCCCTCCATCTGATGAGGGCAAGAGAGGTGCAACCATTCACCCTTCCCAGTGTGCCGGGTGATCTGACAGCCAGGTTGGGAAGGATCCAAGAGCACTGACCGGGCAGCAGGAAAGTCTTCAAGGGACTTTGGGATGCGAATCTCACTGAACTGAGACTTGGGGCTTCAAGCTGAGAGCACACTGAGCCCCTTAGTGGAGCCCAGCCCACGCAGCCTGGTTGCTGTGTTGTTAGATATATATACACACATATATATACTGGTGCACAGCTGCACCGGTTCACCTTCCCCTCCCCTTGATGGGAGCAGTGAAACCAGCCACTTACCTCTCTCGTAGATTCAAGCAGGGCTGCCCAGCTCGTTAACCCACTCTGCATTCGGAATCCTTCCCAGACGCCTGCACCTTGGCAGATCTGTCCTTGGGAGTGGGAGTGAGGGAGTCTACAGGAAGCGATACTTTTAATGCTGCACGCGTTTCATTAAGCAGCAATGCCTCCATCTGATCCCCTGACAATAACGCGACCACAGGTTTATTTACAGCCCTGTTCTGTCACCCACTGATGACGTATGAGGCAATACATCACTCAAGCAAGGGCTTCTTTGGTGCACGCTCCAGAAAATCCAAGATATGCTTCTGTAGTGGTTATGTTAATTAGGGAGGCTGGGCCAAGACAGAGTGAGAGAGACTTTGAAGGAGACACACAGCTATGAGAGATTGGTGCTTTTTGATCTGTTACCTTTGGACACTCCTAAAATCATCCAAAAGTAAAACTGACAGTGTGCGACTCCCAGGGAATCACCTTGCTTGTCATTTTCCGTCAACATTAAAGATGACCACTATGATTTCTTCATGGAATTTGGTCTGGGGAAGATGCTTTTAGATTTGTAAATGAAATGGTGTCATTAGTATTAAGAAGGCTAAGAAGACAGGATGGCATATTAGGAACATCAACGTGGGAAAGAGATAGATCTTAATTTGCTCCTTGGTTCTGCTGCTGGGTCTCTGTAAATATTACTTTCTCCGTCTGTCATATCCTCTCGTGTTACTACAACAGCAGCTCCCTCAGTGCAGAGACGTTGTCAAGTTTAAGCAGGATAACAGATGTAGAGCACCAAGCCAGGATGTGCAAACAGCACACACTGACCAAACAGCACCATCGTCAATGAAAATATATGAAAGTGCTTCAGAAAGTATGTGGAAAACAAGAACTAAAAGAAGCTTATTAAAGAGCAAAGCTTTTAAGTCTGCACAGTTTGTTCAGAATATTCGTTTCCCATGAACTTTTTAAAAGAAGATTTATTTTATTTACTTGAAAGGCAGAGGTATAAAGACAGAAGAAGAGAAGACAGATCTCTCATCCTTCTCGTTGGCTTACTGTCCAAACAACCACTGGGGCTGGGCCAGGCTGAAATGTGGAGTCTGGGACTCCATCCAGGTTTCCCGTGTGAGTGGCAGGGGCACAAGAACTCAGGCCGTGTGCTGCTACTTATCCCAGGTGCATTAGCAGGGGGTTGGGTCAGAAGTGGAGCAGCCAGGACTTGAAATGGCACCCATGGGGATGCTGGCCTCACAGGCCATGTCAGCCTCTTTTTTTGAGTTTTTTGAAAGAGCTTCTGTACATTCCCAACAGAAACTTAGGCAGCCTGTATGTACGATGTTTATAAAGTCATCATGCATCTCTTGCCATCATTTGACTCTCCATATTTATAGATATAAATTCATATATGTATATAATAGAACAGAGTAGAATTTCCCGTAACTAGAAGGCCATGGATGGCTTGCAGGCACAAAGCATACCAGAATGAATTCATAACCTTTCACACTAAGGGATTTGCTGCACTCTTAGAAGGATCTGTGAGTGAAAATTAGACCCTTGTGAAAATAACAGACAGCTTGAGTGTGGGAGACCCTTCCCAACTGTGTGACCTTGGGCCAGTGGGCTCCAACCTTCTTTCTACAGGCATAAAATAAGAACAGCAGCCATCCCTCTGAGTAGCTTGTGCCCCTGGGAAGACACCATCAACACAGCCGATCAGCAGGGCACACAGTTGACACTTCTCATGTGTAAGCCAGGGGAGGGCAGGCTTGGCATCAGACCAGGAGGAGCAGTGAGAGTGATGAAGGACCCATCAGGACAACAGAGAACAAGAGAAAACAGGTCCATGGCCACAAAGTTCTTTGGAAAGCTGCTGGGGGATAGAGCAGACCGAGAATCCAGCATTTGTGCAGGGAGATCCTGTCATGTGGGCAATCGCAGCCTGAGGAGTGACCACTGGACTTCAGGGGTCAAGACCGAGCTTCAGAGCAGAAATGCAGCCAACCTGAGAGAGAGAGAGAGAGAGCACCAGGGAGGGAGATGGAGGCGCAGGAGCTTGCTGCACCTGCAGGGTGCCTTGCACAGCACAGCCCAGGTGCTGGCCCCGCTCCTTCCGTGTCTCGATTATCTTTCAGCAAATCACAGCCGCAGAGCCGGTATCCACGGGCATGTGGGTGCCCTCAGAACCTCAGTCGCCCCACGCGACACACAACGTGGATCAGGTTCTGCCTGCTGATGCCAACGGCAGTGATTTCATGGGTAAGGAAACAATGCAGGGCATTGTTAGGAAGTTGGCGGCCACACTGAAAAAGCACCGGCAGTGAAACTCCTTGTGAGGCAGCTCAGACAAGACTGGACCTCAGGCTCCCAAAGTGTATATGGAGAGAGCAATCTCCCAACACCATCAGGGCTCTCAGTGCAGCAACAATTGTGAGATCTTTTCCTTCACCGTGCTACTCCTTCTATTCCAGAGGCTAGGATTACTAAACTCCACTCCAGGTGCAGGACTGGCAGCTCCTCCCTCTATCCACTGTCCCGTGATATTGTGAAACAGAGACCATTTCTGGTCAAACACTTACAGCCCGTGTTCCTCACCACACTGGCTGATAGGATTTCACTTGCCTTTATTGAGTTTACAATATGCAGATACGGCATAAAAGAACCATTATTTTCCTGAGTTAGAAAAATAAATTAAGTCTTTCATGGGTGGATGACTTTGATACGAAACTCTACTTGTGGCTGCATAGGGAGCTGGGGCTGTTGACTTCTGGCTCACAGAGGCCAGGACTGCTACAGCTTACCTGGAAGCTCGGGGACCGCCAGGGCAGCCACTGGCTCCACAGCTCAGAGCAGCTTTTCCGCTCCGTTTGCTAAATGGGGAATTGGTTTGCAGGGCTCCGATTTAAAGCTTGATCTCTCTTTAGGCAGTGTCCCTCGTGTGTGCCATGACGATTTCAGCTTGGATTCCTGTGCCAGTTGAAAAACAAACCTTTCTTTTGTGGAAAATAAATTGCTAGCACGTTGGGAGGTATCTAATGGAAGTCCCCAGTCCAAGGGGATTCAGAAGTGAGATTTCACTGCAGCCCAGAAACTCATCGATGGAGTTGATGAGTTCATCTCTGTTAAGGAACTAGCGGAATGAAACAAAGCATTAAAAACAGGAAAACATCTGCAATTAGGATTTACTGAGTCTACTTAGAGTCCTGTGCTAGGAGTCCTCCATGCTGTTATGGACGGAATGTTTGTCACCCCCATTCATATTCTGAACCCATCGTCCTGCCATGGTACTAAGAATGGTCTATGGGGGTGATCACATCGCTAGGGTGCCCGGGAATGGCTGCTGTGCCTCTTTAGGGACAGAGAGAAGGCGTCATGGATGAGGAAAGGGATTCCTTCCCAGACACCAAATACGCTGGCACCTCAACCTTAGGCTTCCCAGCCCCACAACTGTCACGCACAAATGTTGTTTACAAGCTGTGGGGTCCATAATATGCTGTTACAGCAGCCAGAAGGAACTAAGACGCATGGACATTTGTTCAATCCTCTTCATAACCCCGGTTACAGTGAGGAAGCCGTCAGTTACATGCCAAACACCAGGGACACAGAGGTTGCCAGAGCAAATCCCAAACCCTGTGCACTATCCATGGGGTCTGATGAACTCTGTGGCTTTCATATTAAACAACAGCATGCAATGATATTTACCCTTGCATGATATCGCTTCTTAACAGTTTGAATTGCTAGTGAGTGAGCATGTTTGAGTTATTTTAAAGTTTTTCTCATATATACACTAAAAAAGAAAGCAGATATTTGTGGGCACCTGTATTTAGTAATTGTATGATTGAAATATTTCATGATATCATTATTCGTTTTAAACATTAATAGGCATTAATTTGTAAAGGGGTGAAGTCTGTAAAGCTAAAGGCATAAAAGAAACTAAACATTAAGTATCCTGCAGTTAATAAAGTTGTGTTTCTTGGGTACAGGTTTACAGTTCTGATATTGGAGCTGAAAACTTGGATGAGTGGAAGGAGGATGATAGGAGCCTACTTTTTCCCTATTGTATTAAGAGATTTCATAAAAGCAGAAAGGAGCCTAATCCATGTCGTCATAAGTTAGTTTGGAGAATAAGATGAATGCATGGTTAAACTAGATACAGTTACATGTGGATATAGGCATGTGCACACATATGTTAATGAGAAAACACATGTAAGGGGACCTCAAAACGTGTGTGAGACATGGAGTTGAAAAGTGCTTGTTTGAGTGCAGAAACATTTTGAAATCCTTGTGCGGTTTTCTCATAACCTGCATGTCCCACGGATTTTACGAAGGCCATTTCTAGGCAGGGGTTTCAAAATTTTTGCAAAAAAGTAAATTTACCGGCCGGCGCTGTGGCTTACTAGGCTAATCCTCCACCTGCTGTGCAGGCAACCTGGGTTCTAGTCCCGGATGGGGCACAGGTTCTGTCCCGGTTGCTCCTCTTCCAGTCCAGCTCTCTGTTGTGGCCGGAAGTGCAGTGGAGGATGGCCCAAGTCCTTGGGCCCTGCACCCGCATGGAAGACCAAGAGGACCCACCTGGCTCCTGGCTTCAGATCAGCACAGCGCACCAGTCACAATGCACCGGCAGTAGTGGCCACTTGGGGGGTAAACCAAAGGAAAAAGGAAGATCTCTCTCTCTTTCTCTCCCTCTCTCTCTCTCTCTCTACCTCTATCTCTATCTCTCTCACTGTCTAACTCTGCCTATCAAAAATAAAAATTAAAAAATTTTAAAAAAAGTAAACTTCTCTCCACTCCATTCGTCCACAAGTGTCTTAGAGTCCTTTTGTGCTGTCTCTGTCAGCTGAGAGGACCAGGAGGCAGCCAGAGCAGTGCCGAGCACAGCCCACACCCAGCTCTTGGCTCTAACGCCATTCTCCAGCAGATGTCAGGGCTTGCTGCAAGGTTGGGGCAGAAGTGTTCAAGATGGTCCGGGAGTGTCTTTAGCATCAGAAATCTTTAAAATGTGCAAAAGAAGAAGAACAGAATGATGACACACAGAGGTCAACAGAAAGCGCTTCCAATGGACAGAGCTGCAGCCAACGGAGCAGCAAAACAGAGTGCATTGCAAGCCAAGCTAGAAAATGAGCACCCAGGAGTTCACACTTCTGTAAATCAACAGCTGAAAGATAAACAAGAGAGAATGCGGAAAAATCCATATAATTTGTGTGGCTCTCTGCCCTCAGAAGCTTCACTTTCTAAGTGACTTCTTTTTAAAGATGGCTGCAAGGAGGAGGAAAGAAAGAGTGAGGCTACCGTTGGAGAACCTGGGAGACTGCGACAACCCCGTGATGGGGATGAAGGGCCACAGCAACAGGGGAAGTCACGACGATGGAGTGCGCCCTCCACAGGATGCTGGGAGAATGACACTCTGCCTCTTCAGCCTTCTTCCCCTAATCCGGGTAAATGATTAAAAATCCAACTTGTGGGGCACCCCATAAAATACATTGACTACTACTCCTCAGTCACCAGAAACGACAGAGGTCTGAAAACCTGTGAGAGCTAAGAAAGTCTAAGGAGACATGATCAACAGGTGCGGTGTGACGTCCCGGGACAGCTAGGAACAATTCTGAGTATGAAGACTTTCAGGTTCAGCCATGGCCAACAAATGCCCCTACTAATGAGTGATGCTAAACATAGGGAGACTCGGCGTGTGATACTCGGTGGGTGATGCGTATTTTTACTTTTTTTTTCAAAAGCATCAAGCTGTTATGAAACGCAAAAAGAATATTTTGAAGTCTGTAAACTCTTTGAAACTCCTAATAGACTAAGTGATCTGGTGTATTTCAATGTGGAATCCCTGAGTTTTTTAACAGCATGGTCAGATCTAAGGAAGAGACCAGGCAAAGAGCTCACTGGAAGGACAGAGGACAGGGAGGAGGGTTTTTGGTGGTGTGAGAGGGTGCTGGACCCTGCTCACACTCCTGTCAACCGCCAGCTCCCAGCCTGGCTGAAAAATGCTTGTTGGGTGCAAAAACATTTTTGATATCCTTGTGTGCTTTTTTCATAACCTGCATTTCCCACGAATTTTATGAAGACCATTTCTAGGCTGGTCACAGGTTTTAGGCTCCTCTAACATCTCTCTGCCAATACTCTGAAAAGGAAATGACAGATCTTACAGTCACCTTTATCCTCAAGCCCTGGGCACTGGAGCAGGGAAGGCCATGCAGGGTGCGTGTGTGTGTGATGCCCTCCAGAGGAAACGGCTGAGGCCCACTGTGCCTGACCCGGGTCACCTGCACGAGTTTTGAGGCAGGCAATCTGGGCTGTATACTTTTAAGGACCTATTCACTTCTGCTTTCTTACTGTACTCTTTTTTTAAAGATTTATTTTATTTATTATTTGACAGGCAGAGTTACAGAGAGAGGTAGAGACAGAGAGAAAGGTCTTCCATCCGCTGGTTCACTCCCCAGATGGCTGCAATGGTCGGAGCTGCACCGATCCGAAGCCAGGAGCTTCTTCCGGGTCTCCCACGTGGGTGCAGGGGCCCAAGGACTTGGGCCATCTTCTGAATCCCAGGCCATAGCAGAGAGTGGATCGGAAGAGGAGCAGCCGGAACTAGAACCAGTACCCATATGGGATGCTGGTGCTTCAGGCCAGGCTGTTAACCTGCTGCGCCACAGCACCGGACCCTCTTGTTGTACTCTTAACAAATTCTCATCTGTGGATGAGGGTCAAGATTCCCCAGATAAATCTCTGTAGGTGACTCACATGGTGTCTACAGCCCAGGATATTTTCCCACAGGTCCTTGTACAGCACTTTGTTTCTACATAATTTCCGTGGTTAGCACAGGCTTATCTAACGACACTGGGGAACTTAGAGGCCACAATTGAAGTGATGGGCAAAGGTCATAAGAAAGATAAAACTGAAACCGGGACTGGAAGATCAGTCTGCAACAGTCTGTTTCAGGATTCTAGAATTTGCTCAGGAAGGATACAAATATGGCTCCGGATCTGCTAGCAGTCGACACAGTGTCAGGGCAGTGGAATGCTCAGTGAGATGACCGTGTGTTGGTTGGAAGGCAGTGCAGGGAGGGCTTCAGGAGACTCGGCACATGCTCCCCAGAGCTTGTCCCCACCCATCACGCGGACTTGTTTTCCCAGTACCGACCCCTCTGTCCCAGGCTTTGTCACCTGAGCAGACTGTGGGCCACCCCTTCCTCACCCGCCGTCCACGCTGCTTGCAGCAGGCTGTCCTCTGCTCTCCTGATCCGTCTCCTTCTCGACACCCACCTCCCCAGGACCTCCCCAGGCGCTGGCCCTGCTCCTCACCCCCTCACTTCATCTCCATTTCATTTTCCTCATAGCAATCGGTGATATTTGAAATCATTACTTTTCAAACTAGTTAATGATTATCCTACCCAGTGAGAATATGTGTTTATAGATAGAAATTTAGCATATAATTTAGTTTTCTGCCTTGCACAAAGAGAAGATTAAGAATGTGTTGAAAAAAGAAAAATTGAGTGGATAAACAATGAATAGAGTATGAAGATAAATGGATTGAATGTATATCTTTCTTGTAAGTTTTTCTTATTATTGTTACACTCTAGCAAGTTTTGGACAAATATGCAGTAAGCCATTGGTTTCAAAGTTGTTTTCCTGGACAAGAGTCCCATAGCTGTCTACTCTCAACTGCTGGCTATAAATAATTCCTTAAATTTACTTTTTAAAAATTTATTTATTTATTTGGTAGGCAGAGTTACAGAGAAAGATGTCTTCCATCTGCTGGTTCACCCCCAAATGGCTGCAACTGCTGGATCTGGGTCAGGCCAAAACCAGAAGCCAGGAGCTTCTTCCAGGTATCCCACATGAGTGTTTGAGCTCAAGGACTTGGGTCATCCTCTGCTGCTTTCCCCAGGGAGCTGGATCAGAATGGAGAAGCTGGGACTCAAACCAGCACCCACTTAGAATGCTGGTGCCACAGGCGGCGACTTTACCCACTGTGCCACAGCTCTGGCCCCAATTTCTTCAGTGCACTGGCTGCTGATTCTTGGACCATCTTCAGTCCATGGTTAAATCAATAAAAGCTTGCTACAGCTGACTGCAGAGCCGTCCCAGAGTCTCCTCATGAAGCCAGCTGGACTGGAAGTCCCCTGCATACCTGAGCACCAGCCCTCTTCGTGTGTGGGCCAGGGCTTCTGTTTGTTTCCCACCCTGTGCGACAGTGTCAGCCTCTCTGTGCAAGGTCTGCTCCTCAGCTGCATGTCTTTCTGTCCCCACCAAAGGTGCCCCCTAAACAAACTCAGTAAATGTCTAGGGCTTGTGTTTTGCTGGAGGTCACTGGAGTAAATTCACTAAATTTGGAGGCAGTCCTTCCAGCTGCATTCCGGAAGATGTGGTCACGGAAAGCAGGTAAGAACTTGATCATGTTAAATATCACAGAATCGTGATGCAGGTAAACAGCACGGCATGCAGTCTGGACCTCCCAGAACCCCTGATCCGCCTGTGAGAGTGCCGAGTGCAGCTCCGAGGGGCCACCCAGTGCCTGACAAGCCAGGCTGAGGACATGGGGCTTGAGCAGTTGCTGGGTCAGGGCGAGCTGGCAGGAGCCAGCGTACGGGCCAGAATCCGCTCTGCACAACCTGCGGCAGTACGACGCCTGGCAGGACCCTGCTCACTTCTGAACCAGGGCCCGAGCTTGCACCACAGCTGAGGGCTGAACCAGCTGGTGACGGTTTGCAGCAGCGGCTTTTCCAGCGGCCGTCTCTTCGCGCTCTCTGGTGGCACTCGGGAAACCGTGAGTTAAGAAGACGTGCAAGCAGCCCTTTAGTCAGCAACCCCAAGGCTCGTGGAGAAGGTCTTCTCCCTCTGTGTTAAGCCCCATTAGCCACCGCTATGTCCCAGCAACCTCCCCCGAGGAGTTGTAGTTGACTCTTCCCATCACTTGTTAGTCTCCAACTCCTCAAAATTGTGGCAAAAGTCATTTTGTCTCCAAAAATGTCCCCCTGGCTGGAATCACAGGAGGAAGTTGGGAGGTCTTTGTCGAATGAAGACCTGGCTTATCTCCTAATGCTTTGGCATACCTGGCCCAGGAATCAAGTGTTGTTAAATTTGCATCCTACAGACAAAATTATTCTGGTGGAGGGAAAAGGCAGTTATAGAAAATCTGGAAAGTGATTAGGGCCATACTCCTAAGGGTACACAATGCTGTAATTTTACTTATTTTCTTTTTTTTTTTCACAGCACAACAAAGCCAAACAATCCTCTATAGCCTAGGAAAACCTACTTTGCTGAGAGTCTATTAAAACAGTATGTAAATGACCTGGTTGTAGACATTCAACTTTGCTTTGAGACTCCATGGAATGGCCTTTGTGTTACTCCATTGCATGAACACATTTGACAACAACACAATATCCATTTAAGGAAGAATTAGTATAAGGGCTATTGTAGTCTGAATACATGAGTGACTAGCTCTTTAAAATAAATTCCCGTTAAATAATAGTCTGTACATGACTCTTATCAAAGTGCTTCGAGGCAACCATGGTTAATGAGTTGATCATTATTACTCTTAAAAACCTCATAGCCATTCAGGGAAATGACTTTTCTTTTGCATGGAGCTATTGCAATCTGAATATAAACACAGGAAATAGGTAACTGTTTTGTGAGGTTACCTTTTAAGTTGTGGTGTTAAAAATTATAAACTCAAAGACACTAAAATAAAAACTAATAACCATGTGATGGGCATTGTTTTATAGAGAGATGTCCACATTCCACACTGGAGTAGCCGTTTGAGTCCTGGCTACACTGATTCCAATCCAGCTCCCTGCTAAAGAATCCTGGGAGGCAGAAGATGATGGCTTGAGCCCTTGCATCTCTGCTATTCATGTAGGAGAACGGATGGACTTTTAGGCTCCTACCTTCAACCTGATCTAATGCCGGCTGTTGTAGTCATGTGGGGAGTGACCCAGAGGATGGAATATAACTCTTTTTTTTCTCTGTCTCTCCTTCTTTTTTCCTTCCAAGTAGATAAAATTAAATTTCAGAATTTTAACAAATAAAATAATGTGAAATATGAGTTGACGAATGCTTTATAAAATTGATAATCATGTTTTTACACATTCTGTGGCTGTGTGACCCTTCCAAGTCTCTGACTCTGCTACTAAATTGAAATTAATAATGTATATATGGCTTATCTCCAATTAAATGTGGAAGTGCTTATGAAAGTGTTAAGTTGTAGAATTCTGAAAGAGCTTTTGTATTATTATCTTTCCTATTATTAACATATTAGGGATCTTAAACAGGTTATGACAATGCCCTCAATCCAGAGCTTAATTGAAGGTACGCCAGTTACTTCAGAAACAATCCTAGGCACAGTGAGGACTGCTCTTGGTCCAGGAGACGGAGACATTATTATCATCCCCATAATGAACCACATGTGTCTGACTCACCTTTGTGACAAGAAGATGCCTTGTTGCGGTTTTCTTCAATATCCACATATAACATCTGACATCACCACTTGTAGGGTTGCCGTGTCACGTCATTAGATTCTCTTGTTTTCAACCTTCCAGGAGGTGCCCCCGATAATTATAACAAATCTGGATTCTTTGGCATCACTCCTGCACCTTTCTGAGCACAACATTGCCAACACCTCTGCTTATCTCAACCAAAGTCAAGCATGCTGGATTTGCCTTCAAACGGCTAAGCGCCTTCTCCCCTCTGCTGGACTTGCCTTCAAACGGCTAAGCGCCTTCTCCCCTCTGCTGGACTTGCCTTCAAACGGCTAAGCACCTTCTCCCCTCTGCTGGATTTGCCTTCAAACAGCTAAGTGCCTTCTCCCCTCTGCTGGATTTGCCTTCAAACAGCTAAGCGCCTTCTCCCCTCTGCTGGACTTGCCTTCAAACGGCTAAGTGCCTTCTCCCCTCTGCTGGACTTGCCTTCAAACAGCTAAGCGTCTTCTCCCCTCTGCTGGATTTGCCTTCAAACGGCTAAGCGCCTTCTCCCCTCTGTTTGGTTGGTGCACTCAGTGTGAGCAATACTCATAATGTGCTTTTCGGCTGTCGCCATAGTTCACTTGGCTAATCCTCCACCTGCAGTGCTGGCACCCCGGGTTCTGGTCCCAGTTGGGGTGCTGGGTTCTAGTCCCGGTTGCTCCTCTTCCAGGCCAGCTCTCTGCTGTGGCCCGGGAAGGCAGTGGAGGATGGCCCAAGTGCTTGGGCCCTGCACCCTCATGGGAGACCAGGAGGAAGCACCTGGCTCCTGGCTTCAGACTGGCGCAGCGCTAGCCGTGGCGGCCTTTAGGGGAGTGAAACAACAGAAGGAAAACCTTTCTCTCTGTCTCTATCTCTCTCTCACTATCTAACTCTGCCTGTCAAAAAAAAAAAAAAAAAAGAATGTGCTTTTCTAAGAAACTCTCAGATTCTTCCTCAGCTTTCAGGTCTCCACCTCAAAGAGGTCAGGCCCGATGCTGACCACTACCTACCCCTCAACTCCCTCTGAAACCCATTACCTGTTTTATTTTCTACCTAGCTTTTAGTACAATCTTAGATGATCTCTGATTCAAGCAGGGACATGTGGTCATTCTTCCTTTGACTGCAATGCAAGCTCCATGAGGGCAGGTACATCTTACCTTTCAGCCCTGGGCCCCTTGCCAGGTGCATGATGGATGGCTGATAAATGCCACATGAGTGGATGAGAACAGGGCTTGGCTCATGGAATCAAATGCCCACCTCTAAATACCCAATGAGCTGGGTAGGGGACCAAGTCTTTACTGGAACTGGGAACTCAATGAAAATTCATGGACCTGCCTTCAAGGAGTTCTGATGAATCTAACATGGTGTGGAAGTTGCTGTGGGGTCACTGATCTCGCTCTGCTGAGGGGAGTGGAGATCCACCTGACCAAGGAGGAGGAGTAGGAGGTACAATCCTGGGCACAGAGAGGGAAGCAGGCTCAGTGTGCACAGATCCTCCACGCGCCCCAGTGTCCTGGCACACAGCTGACATGGTCTCTTCCCACTTTACAAAACACTATTTTCTGGTTACATTATCTTTTGATCACTGGTTTTGATTTAAATATATGCATTATATGATATTGTACATTACTGATATCTATATATAAAATTTATGTGTAAAATACATACAAATATGTTTATTTTGCATATCTTAAATATGTATATTATGTATGAAAATTTAAGTTATAGTTGTTCTCTAACTCATGCTTATTTTTAAAAGTTTATTTATATTTGACTTTCCAGGAACCCACTGAAATAAAAATTAGGCAGAAAGCCATTTTTATGTCTTTTTAGAATACAAAAATGAAGTGGTTTTTTTGATGCTTCCTCCCATCCCCACTTCTCATATTACAGGTTCATAGCCAGAGGTTGCCTGAGACTCAAAAGCAAGCTGACCAGAGCTCGTCAGAGTTTCTCAACTCAGAAAGTTCAGGCAGAAGAACAAGATGAGTGATAAGGCGCTTGCCTTTTTATGGAAAGCCAGCCTGAGAGACCCATGTCAGCACTGGGCAATGAAGCTGAAAATGACATGTGGCCTAACCCCAGCCCCCAGCCCCCACCCCACAAAGCCTGTGTGCACAGAGAAAGCCTGCTCCTTGATGGATGCCTCAGTGGGCTCACTTGATTCTGACCCCTTAAAAAAACCTCTGTCCCTGTAACCAGAGCTGGGTCAATTATGCCCCATAAAAAGGCAGGGGGAGCAGGAAGGCCAGGTTCAGGGAGGCAGTCATAATTTTAGAAGCACTTCCTCTTATGAGTCTGACTTTTGATCTCTAGTGGCCGCTCAGCTCAGTGAATTGAAGCAGATGGCACGCATGAGTCGCTAGGTCTGGTGATATCGTGCATGGAGTTTGGCCACACAGCTGAAGGACCCTCCCCTTGCAGCTCTGGAAGTTACCTGCGCCAGCCATTCTGCTCCCAGCTGTGTCGCTGGGCTGACTGTCGGCAGGGCGTGTACATCCAGAGTGGAATTTCTGATACAGCACAGCAGTGTCCTACAGCATCTCAGAGCAGAACCTGTCTCAGCTGCTACCTGCCCACGGAGGTCTGGAGAAAGGAAGAAGGTTTCCTAAGTCAAATTCCTAATTAATGAGAGAAATCAGACCTTTGAGATAAGCGTGCCGTCTGTGTGTCTGCTGGCTCAGATTTTATACGGGCGTCACCAGTCAGATGCTACGTGGCGTCAACAGGAAGGAAGCGGGGTGACGGCTCACTTTGGAAGGACCTCTGTAACAGAATTCAGTACACGGGATAGGAGAAACCTGAGATTAAGTCTATGGTTGGACATTATTTTCCTTGTATGAAATAAAGAAAACAGTAGCTGTAAGGGTATTCCCCAAACAACGCCACTTCTTTCCCAATTTCCAGAGGCTGTCTCACAGGCTCCGGGGACCAGACCAGGGATTTATCTGTTTTAGGATCTTCTCAATTCCACTGAGCAGCCAAGTTAGGGAATTGCTGTATTTGGTCATGGCAGAAGTCTCGGCGGCCTCAACATTCTGCGTTTCCCCGAGTTTGGTCCTCCTGGGAGAGATGTAAGCAAAGCTGAGAAGTGGAGTGAGAACCTGGGAACTCTGCCTCTCCTCCAGAGACGGGCATTGCACGTGGTACAGCCCGGCCACTGCAGAGTCCTCTGTCGATCGGAATTCCAGCCCACACGTGCTGAGCCTATTGACACCCGGGACAATTTATTTTTAAGGAACAGCTCCTGACAGCTTAGGAGCCAGCCATGCACAGAACACCTCGGACAAGGCTTTCTACAGATACACTAACTTTGTGATTAAAAAAAAAAGAACTCTCACAGCCCGGAGCCCAGGTGGTTAAGTGCAGTGGACTCCCAGGGCCATGCAGGTAATCCAGGAAGGCTGAATTTCCCGGAGATGACACCGTGCTGAGGACCGACCGCTCAGAGGGGAAGGCGGGCTCCTGGAGGGCCGTCTGCGCTTCCCCCTGCGCTGGGTGCTGCTTCTGCCAGGGCCGTCTTCCTGTGCTCTGACGCCCTGGACTTGCTCTCCTGCACAGCCAGGCCTGCTCTCTGCATTGGACATTCGCAGGGCTGAAACGCTTCCTCTGACTCAGATGGAAAATTAGCCTGAAACAAATACCCCAAGATGGCCACAAAGCCCGCCTGTCCGGAGCCCCGGCAGTCGCCGAGGGAGCTGGGCTGGAGGCCGCCGGTGCCCCAGCCCTGGGGTCAGCACGCAGTGACCCGCCTGCTCTGGTTTCATTTAAGCTCTAATTTTCTCCATGGAGAGAGCGCACCCCTCTCAGCTTGGGTTACCTGCTCCGTGCAGGGATCTCGTTTGCCCTGATGTAATTCCTAGGCTTGGACAAGGATTTAAACTCAGCGCTGTCCCCTTTATAAGAGTCAGGGCTGTTTATTAAGTGAGGTCTTCCACGTGGGAATGAACAGACAGAAATCGGGGTGAAGTGGGAGTGCTGAGCGTTCCCGAGGACTGGCTGGAAAGCACCGCTCTGCTGAGCCCACGAGGGCCAGGCTGGCCCCTGCTCCTGGTGTTCACAGCCGTGCCTGCTCGGAGGCCCTGGTCCTGCCTCACTGCCAACATCTGCTTCCCAACTCCTCTCCGCTCATTCATCGCTGCTAAAGGTTCTAATGGCAAAAACACCCAAGGAGTCAGGCCTCACTTTTCTCGCCTGGCTTCCTCCCTCCCCCGTGCCCTTGTTCCACTTTTGCTTCCTCTTTCTCTCTCCCTCCATCCTTCCCTCCCTCCCTCTGCCTTCCTGTTTTCCCTGGGCTCTGCCTCCTTCCTGTTTCTCTGGCCTCCCTTTTTCTGGCCCTTCCTCCTCCCCTCCCTCTCTCCCTTCCCTCCTTCTTCCCCTCCTTTTTTGGTGATGCATCCATAATTCTTTGTGCAATGCCGCGAGAGGGCCTGTGCGGACTTGCGGGGAGGTGAGCCCTGAGCGTAAAGTTGGAGAGGACCCCCCCACACACAACTGCACATCATGCTGGAGGACAAGCAGTGTGTGGGCCCCAGACCCTGATGAAACCGGGCCTGGGGCACAGCACAGAGGAGCTTGGGCTTTGTGTCAGAGCCCAGGGGGAGCCATGCATTTCTCCAGTTTTAACGTGGACCCCACGGCCTGACTCCGGCGAGAGGAGCCAGGGTGTTTAACCATGTTACCAAAGGTGATGTGCAGGTGCACAGAGACAGGGGCTCTCTAGCGTGTGGCTACGCGGCTGTCAAGGGGCCTTAGGTACAGCACAACACTTACAGGCTTGAAGGGACACACTTCCTGATGGAGAGGACCTTTCAGATGCGTCCTTTTGTGCTCAAAATCAGCCTCACCCTCTGCAGTGAGGACAGCAGGGGAGCCCGCAGGAGTGAAGCCGTCCCACAACCTCCCTTTTGCCCACCAACTTGGGCTCTTCCTGCCAGTGCATCTTTTTGTCCCTTCAAAACAATGAAGACTCTTCCAGTCAGGTAACGTCCCCACCATCCGTTTTATTCCTAAGATTAAAAAAATCCTTAGCATATTAGAGTCATTTGAAATTTTGTTGGATTTCACGCTCTTAGCTTTCTCTGTAGCATTTAAATTCATTTATTTGAGGTACTATTTGTTTGCGCTTCTATTTAAGTAAATTTTATGGTTCAGGGCTTTTGACAATGCCAAAAATATGTAATTAAAATCACACTGGTCACAGGAGGAGACCTTGGCAGAAGCATATTTTATTCCCTTACTAAGAAAACACATCCATGAGGTTGACGGCCATAAACTGCCCACCCCCTGCCCACTTGCAGGGTCTGAGTACACCCATACAAGATGGACTGGGTCCGAGGAAAGGTGAGTGCACCGCTCGCCCATTCCCCAGCCTCCCGATCCCAGAGACAATCAGACGCAGCAGGGAGCCAAGTCTAGCAAGGACTCATTTATTCCATGCATAACAGAACTTTTTATAGCACAAAACTGCAGAGTCATTGGGGCAGGGCTAAGGACCAACCAATCACTTAAAAGATCACTTTACGGGGGCATTTCTATAGGACTAGCCATATGTCTATACACTTGTTACTAGTCTTGTTACCTCCCCTGATGTTGCGCTTAGCTTTTGAGTTCCGCCCATCTTACTTCCTCTGGGCGCCATCTTTTTTGCCCCTTCTTGGTGCCACCCAGTCCGTGGGCCATGTGCGTGCGCGCTGGGTCCCTCCCTGTGCTGCCATCCCCAGGACACCCACCAGCTGGCTCTGCGGGCTCAGCTCCACATGGCTCCATTCCGCGCAGCTCGGGCGGGGGCACCCGGGGCCAGCTGCACATGAGGAGCCCCTGGGCCTGGCCTGGCCGCGCCATGGCTGCGCTCATGCCCTGCAGCCACCTGCCCACCCACGGGGCACCAGAGTCCTCTTCTTGCAGCTCTTAGGCAGCTTCAGGTCTTCTCTGGGGAAAGCAGCTGAGGTAGACCCCACGGCCTGACTCCGGTGAGAGGAGCCAGGGTGTTTTACCGAACGTCTCTTCTCCAAGTGGAGTCTCAGGAGCCTCCAGGCAGAGCCTAGGGCACATAGCAGTGGCTGCTCACGTGGGTTAAGTGGAGCCAGAGGCTACTGTCTTACAGGATGGCTGAGCTGGGCCTCGTGGGAGAGACAGCAGGGCCAGTGTGGCTGTTCCCTTCATGAGGCCCATGGCAGAGGACGCTGTGGCCACTTTATGCCCACTTTGCCTCAGGAGAGGATGAGTCAGGAAAGCCTGACCTCAAAGCACTCACAGAGCAACCGCCAACTTCACCCAAAAAGCCAAAGAACCACTGGGAAGTATGCTTGGTTGCCCTTATGGGAATTTCTACAAATCAAGGAAAATGGGTCATTGGATATATGTGAGGATGTGAGAACTTCTCGCAAAATAACCATAAAGGCTGCCTGAAGATTCATAAATAATTAGTTTTTGAAAATGAAGGAAGAAGGAAGGTAGAAAGAGAGAGAGGGAGCGAGGGAGGGAGCGAGGGAGAGAGGGAGGGAGGGAGGGAGGAAGGGAGGGAGAAGAGAAGGGAGATGGGAAGGGAGATGGGAAGGAACAGGCCAGTCCATGAGGTGCAAGGGCGCCACTGTAGGACTCAGGAGTTCTTGGTCTCACCCTCGATGGCTGGTGAACCTGAAATAGTCAATTTACCTCTCTGGTTCTCAAGTTCTTTCTATAATTTAGATTTATTTGAGAGGCACGGAGACAGGCACACACACACACACACACACACACACACACTCAGAGAGAGAGAGAGAGAGACAGAGAGAGACAGAGAGAGAGAGAGATTTCAACGTCTCCTTTATTTCTCAAGGGCCCACAATGGCAATGGCGCAAAGACAGTATCTAACTCCAGGAGCTAGGGACTCAATGCATGTCCCCACCTAAGGGACACAGTCCCAACTACTTGAGCCATGATCAAGGCCTCCCAGGGTGTGCATTAGCAAGAAGCTGGAGATGAGACTTGAGCCCAGGTACTCTGATGTGGGATGAGGGAGTCTTAACTACTAGATCAAATGCCTACTCCATGATTTTTTATCAGAATAGATTACAGAATTGGAGTGGATAATGTTTTAAAGGTTTATTTACTTATAAGGCAGAGTTACAGACAGATAGAGGAGAAGAGAGAGAGAGAGAGAGAGAGAGAGAGAGAGATCCTGCATTAGCTTGTTCAGTCCCCATTTGACCATAATGGCTGGAGCTGGGTTGATCCAAAACCAGGAGCCAGGAACTTCTTCCAGGTCTACCATGTGGGTGCTGGAGTCCAAGCACTTGGGCCGTTTTCTACTTCTTTCCCAGGCCATTAGCTGAAAGCTGGATGGGAAGTGGAACAGCGGGAACTCAGACCCGGGCCTATTTTGATGCCTGCACTGCAAATAGAGGATTAACCTACTACACCACAGTGCTGGCACCTGGACTGGATAATTCTTAAAGTGTATTTTTCTCTCTGAAGCTTTGCGCTCTCTCTCTCTCTTTCTCTCTCTCCCTCCCTCTCTCTGGGCATGTGTATGTGTGTATGTGTATTTGTGTATGTGTGTGTGTATTTGAAATCACCCCTAGAACCTCACAGCAGAAGAATTTCTGAGTGTGACAAGACTACTGACTTTTGTCATTTACAACCACCAACTGTGGCCTGGAAATAGTAAACGGCAAATTCCAGAAATAAACAAGTCATAATTCTTACGTTGTGCACCATTCTGAGTTGCAGCGACACTGCGCACCCTCCCACTTTGTCCCACCTGAGATGTGAATCATGCCTGGCGCAGCGTGTCCTCACCTAGCAGAGTCTTGGTTATCAGATTGACGGTGTAGAATTCTAGTGCTCACGTTCAGGTCTCCCTCGTTCCACCAACAACGTCCCCAGAGTGCAGGAATAGTGACAAGGACTATCCAGATGTGACCAGGACAAGCCACGAAGTCTCCTTTAGGTGGAACAGACAAACCTCTCAGCGTGAGGAAAGGAAATGCAAGGGAAAGTGAAGCTGAGGTTGCTAAGTTATGATAGGAGAAAATCTTCTATCCATAGAACTATGAAGGAAAAACAAGCCCCGCTTATTTTGCTGTCGTGTCAAACTGCAAATCTGTGGCCACAGCTGTGATAAGTACTCAGGATGGGGAAGGCATCAATTGACAGTGCTGAGGTCACCGCAGCAGGCACCCCAGGGTCCTCACCCACAATGTTCTGGGTGTCCCTCTTCCTTGGGATTCTACTTGGAAGAGCAAACCGTTGGTTAAGAGGAAAGTTGGCTGGCGCCGTGGCTCCATAGGCTAATCCTCCGCCTTGCGGCGCCTGCACACCGGGTTCCAGTCCCAGTCAGGGCACCGGGTTCTGTCCCTGTTGCCCTCCTTCCAGGCCAGATCTCTGCTGTAACCTCGGAGTGCAGTGGAGGATGGCCCAAGTGCTTGGGCCCTGCACCCCATGGGAGACCAGGAGAAGCACCTGGCTCCTGCCTTCGGATCAGTGTGGTGCGCCGGCCACAGCACGCCGGCCGTGGCGGCCACTGGAGGGTGAACCAACGGCAAAGGAAGACCTTTCTCTCTCTCTCTCTCTCTCTCTCTCTCTCTCTCTCTCTCACTGTCCACTCTGCCTGTCAAAAAAAAAAAAAAGTTGTGTCCTTCCTCCAAGGGGGAGTCAGCTTCCTGTAACGTCCTTGGAACGTTCACGTGGACTGCAGTTTCAGCCGACGGGCTTACATGCCTCCTGAAGAAGTGTGTGAACACCTTGTGGTTTGTGACCGTTTATGTGGTTGCACTCACACCTGGCCACAGAGGAAGGGGAAGTGCATCCTCAGTTCTCAGCCTGGGCCCTGAGGTTCTGGCTTGGGAATGTCCTCATGCCGTTGCCCAGTGCAGTTCTGCACACACACGGCCACGCCTCACTCTGGGTGGTTATGTTCTTCAAGAAGTGGAACGACAGGGGCATCTCAGCCCTGCTTAGCACCAGCCGCCCCCTCAGCTTGACACTCAAGGCTGTTATGTCCCTCCCCACAACTGCCCTTCTAACTCTCCTCCTAAACACATACACACGAATACACACGCATACACACCTACACACAAATACACACACATGCACACAATATGCACACATACACACATGCATACAAATACATACATATACACACATGCATGCTAATGCAC
Organism: Sylvilagus floridanus; assembly: GCA_949820135.1. Taxonomy (NCBI): domain Eukaryota; kingdom Metazoa; phylum Chordata; class Mammalia; order Lagomorpha; family Leporidae; genus Sylvilagus; species Sylvilagus floridanus. Next base: position 41,155,601 of record OX463246.1, read on the forward strand.
ACACATACACGCTAATGCACACAATACACACACATGCACACAAATACACAAATAAATATACACACTTACACACATACATGTAAATACACATATACACTAATGCACACACAAAAACACACACATACACACTAATGCACACCAATACACACATACACACCAATATACACACATATATTCCAATATACACACATACATGCAAATACATACACACCAATGCACACACATACACACACACACTCCGTTTCTTCCCAGAAAAATACTTTCTGTGGTTTCTTTGCCTGGGGCTACTCTATCTCATCCTGTTTAAATGACCAGACTTGGAGTCTCAGCTGAGCCTCCTCTTTCTGGAAGTTTCTGGTCCTTTCTCTGCCTCAGTAGTGCCCAGCAACCTATATCATCTACCTGTCAGCACACATAGGACTGAGAGCTCCTTAGAGCAGAACATGTGTTTCTTTTCTCCATATCCCTTGTCTTGAGGCCCGAGAAGGTGTCCCATAAACATTATTAATTTGGAAGTCTAAGGAGTCTCTTCAAGACTGGCAGAAGGTGAACAAAATTGAAGTTGGTGAAGAAGCAGTCCATGGCTCCCTCCCTGCACTGCTCCACCAGTGTGGCACAGTGGCTGAATGGAGGGCTCTGTCGTTGTCTTCTGGAGGTTGACATTGTCATCCCCAGCCCAGCGCAGGGACACTGCATGTCTGAGAAAGAACTGCACACTCTCCCTTCATCGGGTTTTTAGGAGAGACTTTAGCTCGAAGGGTTAACACTGCCTTCCTTCCTGAGTTACTCATGGGGAGTAACTTACAGGCATCCCGTAAAGACAGGCTAACGTCTTGGGTCACAAGTGGAGGGCTATGTTAAGTAAGGAAGAATTGGAATGGGACATAAATTAACGAGGTTATGACCTAGTAAAAGCTTTCCCACAGTGAAAGCTCTTTCAAATTGCATTTTACCTTACTACGTATTTTTGAAAATCAATAAAAATTAATACTAATGCTTGAGGAATGAGTAAGGGAGGAGGCAGCCCTGTCATTCCTCAGCATCCTGCTGAGTGTGCATTTGGCAGAATGGCCGAGGCCTGGCCCATGGTGGAAAGGCACTGGTACACTCCTGGTTCCACTTGGCAAGGACCACCCTCTCAGGCCTGCCTCCCACTGTGTCAGGGCTGACCACACGGTCTCTAACCCTGACTCTCCTTTCAGGCCAGGTTGAGGTTCAGACAGAGACTCATCTCAGCCCTATGCTACGTAAGCAGCAGTTAACACATTGAGGAAATGCTGTGTAAGTTACATTTTTGAAAGAGGAAGTTAGTAGAGGATGCTTTCCGAGCTGCCCTACAGTGAGGAAGCCAGGGGCTGCTTGCTGGTAGCCCCCGTGAGAACGTTTCTTCTCTGTACCCCGCAGTGCATGGCCAAAGCCATCCTGAGAAAAAGGGGGAAATGAGGGTGGACCAGGCTGTCTCCTGCAGAACAGAGAGAGAGAGAGAGAGAGAGAGAGAGAGAGAGAGATGTGCTGCCACTCTGGCTCCCACCCACACCCCTGCAGCACCACTGTGCTCTGCGAACACCATCTCCGTGATCTCAAGGTCCCTGGCCTTCCCTGTGGGACCTCCAAGGTCAAGTCCCAGGCCTCCCTTTAGGGTCAAGCAGGCCCACCGGCTCCCCCAGCTTTGCTTCTCTTTGCTGTAGACTCTTCACGACCAGGCCACCCCCACCTGACCTCTCCAACAGGAGCCTCTGGTCTGCAGTGTCGGAGCCTTTGACGGCTGCAGAGTAACCAAGCTGGGTCACACCTCAGCATGAAAGGGCTCTGACTTGTGCACGGAGTTCTATTTATCTGTTTGTTTGCTTTTCTGAACAAATGTGGGCCTTGCAGGGCTGGAGATTCTGATCAAAAATTCCTAAGTGACGAGAATGGCCCCAGGTGTGCAGCTTCTGCACGGGACTCCCCTCTGGCTCCTGGATGAAGACTGAGCAGGAACTCTTGCACACGTTAACACCCATTGCAAAGTGAAGTTCCAAAAAGCAGTAAGTGCCAGCATGGCTTTGTCACTACTGAGAGAAACATCAGCCTCCCTGGAAAAGTCAGCATTAACCTTTCAATAGAAGAGGTAAGACCGGAAACTCCGTTAATAATTTTAATTTGCTATGAATGTTTCATACACAAAATGATACATAGATGCACATGCATATCACTTAAGTGTGTGCATATGTGAATGGCTTGAAAAATTATAATACATTGTTAAAATAGAGATGATAAATATTAAAATTAAATAAAAATTTAAAATAAAATTGATAAATGTACAAAAATTTATCAAATTCAAATTTAGAGTTTCAGAATATTGCCTTTGTGTCTGAATCCCCATTGCACCCCTTCCTTAATGTATCTGACTTTTTTCCACCAGAAGCAACCAACAATGTGTATGTTTATGGATGTCCCATGTATTGCATATACATCAGTTTACACAGAAATAAAGAATGCGTGTTTTAAAATGCATGCAGCCAGGCTGTGCTCTTCAGCGACACAGTTTTCTGTGAATGTTAATGTTTTGAGGATCATCTAAGCCTATCTGTCAGCTCCAATTGATTCTTTTTTTTCACTATTGCAAAGTAAAATTACACAAATATCCCTAGATACATTAACCCAGGTATTTGTAGCAAGCTTAGCTGGTTCCTGGTTCTGTCACAAAATGCAAGTTTATACCCAGAAGCCCATGGAAAGAGCCTCTTCAGACTCCACGTTTAAGAGTAGAAGAGAGGGACCAGCACTGTCGTGAGCGGTTTAAGGCATGGCCTGCAGCTCTGGCATCCTGTATGGGCGCAGGTTTGAGTCCAACCTACTCCACTTCCAGTCCAGCTTCCAGCTATTGCTCCTGGGAAGGCAGTGAAGGATGGCACTTCCCCTGCACCCTCACAGGAGACCCAGAAGAAGCTCCTGGCTCCTGGACCCTGGATCCTGGCTCAGCCTCAGTAGTTGTGGCCATCTGGGGAGTGAACCAGAGGATGGAAGGCCTCTCTCTCTCTCTCTCTCTCTCTGTGTCTATCCTTCTCTCTCTCTGTAACTCTGCCTCTCAAATAATAATAAATAAATAATACGCATTACATATCGTATACATTACATTTTTGTACTCTATTAGTTACCAGAGGTCAGGGGAATCACAAGGTATTTGTCATTGGGGAATGGCTTATTTCACTAAGTATGGTGCTTTCCAATTGCATCCAGGATCTCATTCTTTTCTTTTCTTTCTTTCTTTTTTTTTTGACAGGCAGAGTGGACAGTGAGAGAGAGAGACAGAGAGAAAGGTCTTCCTTTTCCATTGGTTCACTCCTCAAATGGCTGCTGCAGCCGGCACGCTGTGCCGATCCGAAGCCAGAAAACAAACTGAAAGTATGCCATCATAAAAATTATAAGGAAAAATAAGAAAGGATGGAGAATGGGAGGGAGGAGTGTGGGCAGGAGGGAAGGTAGGGTGGGAAGATCACTATGCTCTTGGTCTCCCATGCGGTTACAGGGCCCAAGCACTTGGGCCATCCTCCACTGCACTCCCAGGCCACAACAGAGAGCTGGACTGGAAGAGGAGCAACCAGGACAGAATCCAGCGCCCCGACCGGGACTAGAACCCAGTGTGCTGGCACCGCAGGTGGAGGATTAACCAAGTGAGCCGTGGCGCCGGCCATCATTCTTTTCTTATTGGCTGAGTAAGATGACATAGTGTTTCTATACCACATTTTCTTTATCCAGTCATCAGTTAGTGGACATCTGGGTTGATTCCACATCTTAGCTATTGCGATTTGAACTGCAATAAACGCAGGGGTACAGATTACTCCTTCATATGCTGATTTCATTTCCCTTGGGTAAATTTCGAAGAGTAGGATGGCTGGGACACTTGGTAGGTCTATATTCAGACTTCTGAGAAATCTCCATACTGCTTTTTCACAATGGCTGTACTAGTTTGCATTCCCACATGGAAATAGGGACTTTTCCCCCAATCCTTGCAGCATTTATTGTTCTTTTTTTAAGTTTCTGGTTGAGAGCCATTCTGATTGCAGTGAGCTGAAAACTCACTGTGGTTTTGGTTTGCATTTCCCTGATGGCTAGTGATCCTGAGCATTTTTTCATGCATCTGTTGGCCAGTTGAATTTCACTTTTTGAAATGTGTCTCTCAAGTCCTTTGCCCACTTCCTAACTGGATTATTTGTTTCGTTGTTGTTGAGTTTCTTGAGCTCTTTATATTTTCTCCCATTCTGTCGGTTGTTTCCTTTGCAATTCAGAAACTTCTTAACTTGATGTACTCTCATCTGTCTATTTTTGCTTTGAGCGCCAGTGCTCCTTGGGGTCTTTTCCAAGAAGTCATTGACTATGCTGATATCTTGCAGAGTTTCCCAAATGTTCTCTTGTATCTAGCAATTTGGTGGTATCAGGTCATAGATTGAGATCCACTTTTTAGTTGATTTTTGTATAAAGTGTAAAGTAGGGGTCTTATTTCATACTTCCACATGTGAAGATTCAATTTTCCCAGCACCATTTGTTGAGGAGACTGTTATTTTTTAAGGAATTGATTTTAGCTCCTTTGTCAAAGATTTGGTTACAGATGCGTGGATTGATTTCTGCAGTTTCTATTCTGTTCCATTGGGCTACATGTATATTTTTGAGCCAGTAACAGGCTGTTTTGATTATAACTGCCTTGTAGGGTGTCTTGAAATCTGGTGTTGTGATGCTTCTGGTTGTTGTTTGTTTGTTTAAGATTGCTTTGTATATGAGCAACATTGAGATTTTGAAAAATGACTATTGTTTATAGCCCCTGTCTCTACTGATGAGGAGCAATGTTTTTTTTTTTTTCTTCTTACTATTTGTTGAATTCTTTATTTAATGAAGAGTTAATCTTATGATTAGAAAACAAACTGAAAGTATGCCATCATAAAAATTATAAGGAAAAATAAGAAAGGATGGAGAATGGGAGGGAGGAGTGTGGGCAGGAGGGAAGGTAGGGTGGGAAGATCACTATGCTTCTAAATCTGTACATATGAAATACATGAAATTTTTTCACCTTAAATAAGTAAAAAACAGAGTAAAATAAAGTCAGAAAAAAAGATATAACCAGAGGCCACATAAATGTAAAAAAGTGAAGATAAACTTTGGAAAAATTACAGATTGTATAATCAAATTACTTTGAGGATATGGGAACCAATCATAGCACATTTATAATAAAGACTAGAAAAACTGGGAGAACTCCATGGCCCAATATTAAAGATTAGTAGATGAATGCATGTTTCTTTATGCCAGAGTAAAATCAAATGTTTAAGTGAGAAAAAATAATACATAAAAATGTAAAGGACCTTTCAAAAAGCTCATGAATATGTTTATTATGAACAAACTGTGCATGGATTTCAAAATGTTTTTGTGCCAAAATAAAGTAATCTGCTAATTTCACTTTTCCATTAACTTTTGGAAATGCTCTCACATGTAACATATATATTTTATATGCATACATTTCTTAGTGATGCACAATACATGCATATATCATGCATGTATTATATTTATAATATGTATTTTTATCATTGCCTTCAATGAAAAAATCCAAAATAGTAGACTTATTAAAAAATGGATAAATCTTTAGAAAGGAGTACATGAGGGTACTTTAAAGCTTTTGAAAATATGGAATTAAAAATGTTTTGTTTTGGTACAAAAAAATTTTAGGTCCATGCATATGTCTCATAATATGCATTTTCCATGAACTTTTTTCAGATCATTGTATATTTTTCCTATGTTCACTAATATTTGACTTCAACAAACTCCAAAATTTTAGCCAATGTGAAGTAAAATGTAATCTTGTTGTATTTTGAATAACTTTTATTATTACTTGCATATTATAAATTAGGGAATATAGAAAAATAATAATTATGAATATAACATTCCCATCACCAGAGAGTAACATTATTAATATTTTAGGACCTAAAATTCTAAATATTTTTAATCAAATTAAATCATAATGTGGTCAATGTTTTATGTTCAACAATCTTGAGCTTTTGATTTAGACATGTTTATTTATCTTATAAATCCTATATATTTTTCAATTTCCAGAAACAAACTCATCTATTCTTAACGCTGCCTGGTTGAGTCAGTCTCCTATCCCGCTGTGCACAGGTTCTGGCCTCAGTTCTGGACGCTGTCTCGTTCTGGTCAGCTGTGGTTTGTGGCTCTGGCTCACATGAGGCACCTGCTCACATGAGGCACCTGCTCACATGGATTCCACCTTGTAAACTTATGTGGTTGCCTCCGCGTGATAGCGATTTGCCTCCCAACTAATTATTAGAAATTAAGATTGTGGAAAGATGTAATGGATTCAAGTTCAGTATTTTCTTGGCTAGCGTACTTTATAAGCATACTTCATTTCACATGGCATCAAAGGGGCAAGATATTTGGCTGAAACACAGCCAGAAGAAGAGTGGTCATCACAATGGAATGAAACTACTGGACCTTTTGAATGAATAGCTATGGATTTCCAGGAAATAATTGATGTGTTGTCTTTTTAGGCATCAGTGATGCAACCAGTGATTTGAGTGTCTATTTTATTGAAGTAATTTCACTACGCCATTAATTTCACTACTCATTCTCCTGCTTACAAAAGGGCTCAATCAACTTTAATCCTTGGGTACGTGGTTTTCTTGTCCTATAAAATACTTATTTACTGCCATTTTGTTAATATTTCTATCGGGCTACTTGTATTTCTTACTTGACTTGTAAGCATTCTTTAGACATTTTTGATGCTAATCATCTGCCATTCATATATGCCATGGAATGCTTTCTGAGACCGACAATTTACATTCCAAGCTTGACGATGCTCTGGAATTCAAGTAATTAATTCTAATTTTAATATAATCAATTTAAGGAACTTTACTTAGTCATTCTCTGTGTATGATTTACAGGAGGTCTTCTCTCCACGTTTACAAAGATGTGTTTTCTGTCTTATTCACTTTTAATTTTTTCCTTTCATATTAAGCCTGCATGTCATGTGTAATTCACTTCTGTATGTGGTATAGGAATGGGATCTCATTTAATGTTTGTGTTGATTTTCAGTTTTCTCTGGAAGATCTATTAAATGACCTATCCGTTCTCATCCAGCTACAACACTGGTTTGCCATGCCATGAGCATCCTGAAGATCCTGGCTCTAATTCTGAATTTTTGGTTACTTTACTATATGTCACTTTTGCCCCCCCCTTCTGTCCGTTTATTCTGTTTTCATTATTATATTTTTTAAATACTTGTTTCTGGCAAGGTGATTTTCCCCATTGGGTTTCTGTATGGAGAGTCTTGGCTGTTATTAGACTTTTGTTTGTCTTCATCTGTTTTGTAACCATGTTTCTCAAGTTCTAGGAAAGCTCTTGTACAGTGCTGCTTCGAGTTCCACGTTCTCCTACTTAGCATAATCCCAACAGATCATTCAACAAATGACAATAATCTGAGATAGATTTTCATCAATCTTTTGGATTGCTTATTTTTGCCCCTTCCAATTGTTTCCTTCTAAAATATTATTAATTCTGTCCATTTTAATCACAGTCCTGGAAATTTTTCTATATGTATTTCATTTCATAACATCTGCATATTTACTGTCTTCTCCAACAATGTGTTGCGATGGCGTGCATTCATTTTGATTGTCCTACACTCAATTCATATGTGTTTTTTATAAGGTGTTTTATTTCAATTCTGTGCTTTTGTGTCACCAATTTATAATTATTTTGTATTGTAAATATTGCTTCTCTCTCTTGCACATCTTGACTGTCTTATTTTTAATGCATTTCTTAGTCAATATATCTTAACTCTGGGATCAGTTCTGTTCCTAAATCCCACCCTTTATATATATCTTCCAAACAATTTTATTTGTACTAAATATTTTCAGTTTTGCTTAACTAAAAATATCTTTATTTGCACTAATTCCTAAAAGATAGACTAACCTTTATTTTGCTAGCATTTCCCACTTTAATAATCCTAATTTTTAAAATCTTTATGCAAAGCAGTCTGGATAATATATCAACACATTCTGAAATTTCACATTTTACATAGAAGCTTTATCGTACACCACCACGCCCCAAGCAGCCTTGCCCCTCTCAGCACTGCCTCCCCTGCAGGCACCACACACTGCCAGGCCTTCTCAGGACACAGCACTGTGCCCAGTGATAGTATGCAGATACCCTCGTGTCACCACTGCTCTTTATGGTTGGACATTACCAGTTCTGCTGGGCAGGAAGAGCAGGAATCCACAGACGTGGACCATCCATGGCAGGAGCCCAGCAGGTCCTGGGGTGTGAGCATCTTAATTGATGCCATAAACCGAATACCTGACACAAAACACAGATGTGTTTCCCACAGCTGTGCAGAATGGGAGGCCCGAGATCAAGGTGGCGGCAAATTCTGTGTCGGATGGGAACCTCCTTTCTAGGTGGTACCTGTGGGTCCTCTCACTGTGGCAGGGATGGCGGGGGAGCCGGCGGTGATGCTGGTTAGGAGGGCTCGAATCCCACTTCTCAGGACTCCACCCTCAGAGAACCATCAGCACCCACAGAGACTACCTCCCAATGCCGTCCCTTGGGGGCTCAATTTGAATCCGGTGGAACTCTACCATGCAGGCCTTTGTGGTAAGCTGATGAACCGGAGGCCTAACCACTGGATTTCACTCCTCCCATCTGCTTCCTTGCCCAAGCTGAAGCCTATCAACCCACTTGCAGAGGAAGAAAAAGACCGTGTCCTCCAGGTTCTCTGACCCATGCCCGTGCATCGTGTGAGCTCAGGCTCCTCCTCTGTGGGTGAAGCCAGGTGCAACACAGAGCTAAGGGCTAGCCAGGCTCTGTGTTCTCTCACCCCTGGCCGAGCAGGTGAAGCCACCCTTGCTGCAGGTCGGTTTTCACCCAGGACTGCAGGGATTTCCTACTCAGCCGTAGTGACTGCGCAACTTCAGGGCCATCCTGGAATGAGACCAAACATCGTTGGCAGAACGGCTGTGGCCCCGTGGGAGGAGACACTGGTGAGGGTGGGTTTTCAGAAGTCTCTTCTGGAAGTGACTTTGCTGTGAGATGGAGCTCGGAGGAGAGCTAGATGGCACGCTCCTTACCTGCATGGATAAGATGTGTGACAGGAGGAATGCTGGTGGGTCCAGCCTCTTCTGTGTTTGCTCATTGGCTGCTTCCAGGGCCAAGGATGGAGTGCGGGGGTGAATCCTCCCAGCTTTTAAGCTCAGCCAAGCTGTCTGCTCCTTTCTCTGTCAGCTATGTGACATGCCCAGCCCTGTATTTTTATGGTGAAGAATGATCACTTGCAAAAGCCGGTGTTCCTCACGCTGATCCTCGGTCGATGGACTTGATAAAGACACTAAAAGCTCTGGGAGTTTTATATGCAGGAGGCTGCCTTTAGGTGACATGGACTTTACAAGTTAGTTTACGAAGTGAGAGCCTGAAGTGAGGAGAGGTGACCCAAGGCCACAGGGAGATGCTGGCCACACAGAGGCCAGAACCCAGACTGCACCCCTGCCAGCTCTGAGTTTTCTGTTTTCCCATTTTGTCTTTGTCTGCCCTGGCTTCCTGCCTCTCATCGCGTTGTCTTGGGTAAGTGGCGTGTGGAGAAGTCTTTGCAAGACATTTTACAGGGAAGTTCACTGTCGAGCTTGGTAATGGGAAATCTTCCTGACATGACTCCAGCTTTGGGGTGACAGAAAGCGTGCATGCCCACATGGCACCTCGGTTCTGGATTCGGGCTCCCAGCAGCACCATCAAAACCCTGGCTTTCCCTCCTCAAAGTTTCCTAGAACCTAGAACTTGTCTGATTAATTCTGAGGCAACATTCTCAGTAAAGAAACTGATGAGGGAGAAAAACCAAGCGTTTTCAAGGCTGCTCACTGTGTTGCTGCATTGTCACGAGGCAAGCGCAGATGAAAGGTTTTCGGACGCTCCGGCATTTATGTTACGCCACACCCATGCCTGCGCTGGGTGTTTTATCACAGCTTTTAATCTTTGGCATGAATTGGTGTTTTTGAGATCTTTTTGACGCATGTTCTAGATACAAACGTTGCTCCAATTTGTGGTTTGCAAATGTGTTCTCAGAGTTTGCAACGTCTTTCCATCATTTTCATGTCATCTTTTGCAGAAAAATATTTTTAACTTTGATGAGATTCAATTTATCACAATTTATCAACATTTCCTCTTGTGAATTGTATGTTTATTGTTAAGTCTCAGAGCGCTTTGCCTAATTTAGACTGAATTTGGAGAATTCTAAAGATTTTTCTCCTATTTTCTTCTAAAATTCTGTTATTTTTCCATTAATCCTATAACCTGTGTTGGGTCAATTTTGTATAAGATATGAGGCTTAGGTCAAGATTCATATTTTTGCCTTTAGGTAGCCAGTTGCTCAATAACTGATTTTTAAACACATATTTTGCGAAGAGTCACATTGTTTAATGATTTGTTGAACCAAAAGCTCTTTAATTAGTTTATTTATATTTTTCCATCTGTTTTACTTATATTATACAGTCTATTTTCATTATCTCCTAATCATTAAACTTTCAGCTTCTATTATGTGATAGTATATTGCTCTTTAAAATTGTCAAGTGTTTGCAGTCAGTTTTAAAATGTTATTGGTATTTTTGTTTTATGCAGTACAGTAATGTGACCTATCCCAGTTCCTGGAATTTACATTATTTGATCTAACACTGGAGCATTTAAAAATATTCATAATTATATGAAACAAAAATTGTGGGGAACTACAGGCTGGCCACCTGTGCGAACCTCCTCATTGCAAACATTTTACCTGCTTCATCCTGCTGAGCAAGACAAGTCAGGGAAGTGCTGACCACAAGACTTCCTCAAACAACAGGATGGAACAAGATACATTTTCCAGCTGAAGTTAAACGTGCCCTTTAATGTGATTGGACTGATGGCTATGGACTGCTTGCTCTAGGGGGCTGGGGATATATAAGGGACTGGGAGAGGGGCTGCGGGGCTTTTTCTACTGCTTTTGCTGTTTGCTGTTTCTGCTGTTTCTTCTTCTTCTTTGCTTTCTACTGTCGCTCTAAATAAAAGTTCCTTGAGAACCGATCAACAGCGGTCGTGTCGTGACTCCGTTGGACCCTTGCTGGCGAGGGTTCGACAAAAAATTATACATACACTAGTTGTATGCTATAGATTATATTATATATGTGTTAAATCAACCTAATAAATAAAATGACTTGGATTCCTTTATGGGCAGGGAACATGAGGCAGTGAGTGTATACTGGGAGTGGAGAGTATTGCTTTATCTTAGGTCAACTAAATGGAAGTTGGTCAGGGGCCAGCGCTGTGGTGCAGTGGGTTAAAGCCCTGGCCTGAAGCGCAGGCATCCCATGTGGGCGCCAGTTCTAGTCCCGGCTGCTCCTCTTCAGATCCAGCTCTCTGCTATGGCCTGGGAAGGCATTGGAGTGGAAGATGGCCCAAGTCCTTGGGCCCCTGCACCCGTGTGGGAGACCCGGAAGAGGCTCCTGGCTCCTGGCTTCGGGTTGGTGCAGCTCCGACCATTGCGGCCTTCTGGGGAGTGAACCAATGGATGGAAGACCTCTCTCTCACACTCTCTGTCTCTCCTCTCTCTGTGTAACTCAGACTTTCAAATAAATAAATAAATAAATATTTTTAAAAAATGGAAGTTGGTCAAGAGAGTATATTCTATAAAAATATACTTGCAGAAAATAGTAACAGAGTGAATATATCTCTCTTGCATCTGATATATCAATTAGACCCCTCTTCCGCCAGCACTTGTTCTTCATCCCAGTCTGAACATAGGTCCAAAGCCCATGCTGCAGGGAGTATTGGTGGCCAGCAGACTCCTCCTTGCGGGGCTCACACACATCTGCCCTTCACTAGAGGTGCACAGGGACCAGGGTCAGCTGTGTTCATTCTCACTGCTGCTGGCTGTCAACATATAGGTGCATTACCCATCATACCTATTTATGACCTGTGATCATGAAACGAAACCTTTTATAGAGATGAATTAACTCGGACACACTGAGCAAAGTTGTAACAAAACAATTGAGTTAAGAAGCGGTGCAGTGATGGCCAAAGCCTGTGAATGTCATGGAATTCCGGAAGTATATTCATCCAAATCGCCTCACTAGGATGCTAAAATCTTGCTTCTGTTGAAGAAAACCCAATGGAAAACTACAAAAGCTCATGATATCAGGGTATGCGCAGAAAGATAATGATGCTTCTTGATATGTTCGGACTCTTGTACCTCTCGATTTTAGTTGTATTACTAGTGCAGTTAATTGTAATTTTATATGGCATAATTTCAAGAGTTCCAGTCTCATCCATCCATCTATTTAATCACAAGAGCAACAGAGAGTTCTCCATGTTAACATTCATGTTACGGATTCTCAGTGCGTGTGAGTTGTAGATTTGTGACCTCATCTCTTGAATGCTGTGCATGATTTAAGCATGCGTACAGGTTTCACCTTCCACATCTCAGATGGAGCAGTGGAGAAGTGTAGACCCCTCCTCAGTCTTCAGGGAGAGCAAAGGGTGCACTGCCCAGAAGAATGGCTGTGGCAGCACCAAGCCACCATCAGGACACCCAGCTTCACGATTCTCCAGTGCATCGGCCCAGCACGGGACAGAAGTGTGCCTTCTGTCCACACTGCCTTCCTGTCCAGCCTCTGGCTTCTGAATCTCATCACACACACACACAGGCCCCCTGTGCACAACCAGAGCCCAGCCAGGCCCTAGGACTGCTTGCCCAACCAAAGGTTTCCTTCTTAAATAGGATAAGATGACAAAGGAAAATAAAGTGTATTTACATAATAATGTCAGAACTTTCTCTTAATGTGACCTGTGAGGTTAAAAGCCTCCTCATCGGAAAACAGCTCAAAGTTATTTGAAATGGAGATCTACAGCCCAGAGGGAATTGAGGGGAAAAAGAGACACTAGACAAGGGATGAGAAATAACAAGGAGAGAGAAGAAGAAGCAGAGAGTAAAGAACAGAGGGAGTCTCAAGATGTTTGCGTTTCCTCCGGGGTCAGGCTGTGCTGGAGGGCGGGGAAGAGGAATGGTGCTGAGTGGGGCCTGTGTGTGCTGGTGCTGATCTGCTCCGGAACCTGCGACAGCTCTGTGCCCACCTCACACTGCACGCTGATGGTGTTGCTGGAGGACTTGGGACCTCCGATTGGGGTCTAGTGGGGCCAGTATTCACATCGGAGGGCCCTGTGTAGATCCATAGATAGAAAAGTGGGGGGAGGCAGCCTGAATCCTGCATCCCCTGCAGCGTCCCATGTGATCCAGATTCCCTCTTCTTCGATCTTATGTCGGCTAACCCTAAAGGCTTCCATAGCCTCGGCAACTCATGACCAGAGCCTAGGGAGATTACTGACGCCATAAACAAGAGTGTCAAATTGTTAAATCAACATCAGGAGTCACTGTGTACTTGCGTCTCATGGGGGATCTGTCCTTAGAGTGTTATCCAATGTGAAGTGATGCTATTACTAGTACTGAAACAGTATTTTTACACTTTGTGTTTCTGTGTGGGTGCAAACTGATGAAATCCTTACATAGTATATATTGAATCGATCTTCTTTATATAAAGATAATTGCAAATGAAAAAAAAAAATCTTGGTGTTAAACTGGAAATTGCATAGACAATTAATCAATTTTTTAAAAAAAAAATCATGTAGGATCTCTGTCCTTAATGTGCTGTACATTGTGAATTAATACTATAACTAGTACTCCAACAGTATTATCATTTTGTGTCTCTATGCGAGGGCAAACCGTTGAAATCTTTACGTAATACGTACTAAATTGATCTCCTGTGTATAAAAAGAATTGAAAATGAATCTTGATGTGAATGGAAGGGGAGAGGGAGCGGGAAAAGGGGAGGGTGGGGGGAGGGAGGGAAGTTGTGTGTGGGGGGAGCCATTGTGGTCCATGAGCTGTTCTTTGGAAATTTATATTCTTTAAATAAAAGCTTTATAAAAAAAAAAAATTAAAACATAAAAATAAAAAAGAAGAAATCAAAAAAAAAAAAAAAAAAAAAAAAGAAGAAATCAGATTCCCTCTTCTCTTGGTCAGCACTGCTGGGAAAGTCCCATTGAGTCCTAGGCTTAACATCCACAAACCTTAAGGCTAGGAGGCCTAACCTTCTAGACAAACCTCTGCCTGTCTCTAACACACCGCAACACGTGTTTCACGGACTCTACAGATGCCTCTGCATCTTTTTTATTCCAAATCCCATTTGTTGATGATGCAAAACGTGAAAAAGTATAAGGACTGCGCTCCTTGCCCTCAGGAGAAGTTAGCGGATGCATTGAGGGAACAAAGGAAGGATGAGAGGCCTGGCACTGTGCCATAGCGGGTAAAGCCACCACCTGCAGTGCCGGCATCCCATATGGGCACCAGTTCTAATCCTGCTGCTCCATTTCCAATCCAGCTCCCTGCTAATGTGCATGGGAAAGCAGCAGAAGATGGCCCAAGTCCTTTAGTCCCTGTACCTACCTGGGAGACTGGGAAGAAGCTCTTGGCTCCTGGCTTCTGATTGGCTTAGCTCTGGACGTTGTGGCCATTTTGGGAGCGAACCAGCAGATGGAAGACCTTTCTCTGTCTCACCGACTCTGCCTCTTTGTACAACTGTCTTTCAAATCAATAAATAAACTTTTTAAAAAAAGAAAAGGAAAGGAGAGAGTGAGCAAATGAATGGATTAATTGTCACCTAGTGTTTTAAACCCACATCTGCTGCCTACACATGAATATCATCTATGATTAGTCAGGAGGCCCCAGATAGGAGGGTCTTTATCTACCTTGCTTTATTTCCAATGGCCCTTGTCTAATGAAAAATTGATAATCTCATCCCAGAGTTGGTAATAATTCTGATTTTGTGTTTCCCTAAATGTATGGATCTTTAACCTGGAGATCATAAACTCAGGGTATGAACAAAAGAAAGAATCTTTAAAGCATAAGTTTGGGTTTTTATCAGTCTAATGAGGAAGAAAAACAGGAAATCTCTAGCTCAAAGGAGGAAAATGTTGTTAAGTTCCTGCCCCTCTTCTTGGGTTTAATGCAGTGGGGGACAGTGTGTACCCATTATGGAATCTGAGAATCTGGGTTTCCCACACCCTGCAAAGAGCAGGCGTTAATATATAGAGCAGGTGGCAGGAACGTGTCCCAAGATGTTCTGGTGAGGGGCCAGAGCTCCTTCTGTCAGGCCTACCTGATGTTAGGCACATCATTGTGGTGTAATGGGCTAAGCCACCACCTGCTGCACCAACATTCCTTACAGGCAGTCCCAGCTGTTCCACTTCTGACCCAGCTCCATGCGAATGCGCCTGGGCAGGCAGCAGAAGATGGCCAAAGTGCTTGGGCCCCTGTACTCATGTGGGAAACATGGAAGAAGATCCTGGCTCCTGGCTCCTGGCTCCTGGCTCCTGGCTCCTGGCTCCTGGCACCTGGCGCCTGGCTTTGGCCTGGCCAGCACCAGCCGTTGCAGCCATCTGGGGAGTGAGCCAACAGTTGGAAGACCTCTCTCTCTCTTAGGTCTCTTCCTCTCTCTCCCTGGAACTTTACCTTTCAAATAAACAAAATAAATCCTTTAAAACGATCATGACTTTAAATCCTTTAAAAAGATCATGACTGGAGACTTACATGTCACTGGAAGTCCTTTGAAGTCTCACTGTACAAAGTCACTGCTGTTCTTGTATTTTACTTTACTTTTTTTGAGATTTTTTGAAGCAAGATCCAGTAGTCAGAGACCCCCAGCCAGAGTGGCATGGAGGGGGCTCCAAGGAATGAAAAACCTAAAGAGGCTTGTGGTGCTGGGGTTTTCAAGCACAATTTTGGGGAAGAAAAAAACTTCAGCTTGACACTCAGTTACAACACTGGAACAAAACCCATCAAAAGACCTGATTTGCAATCTTTTGTCTCACCTGGCTTGCTCAGGATAAAGCAAAGAGCCATCAGGAGGGTGGGATAGGTTGACAGTAAACTGTGAGCTCAGAAGGATGGAATCCCCACTCCCTTGCTATTCTTGTGGTGAAACTGGAAGCCTTCAAGGAGTGGGCATGCAGGCACTTTTTGACCTTTCTAAAGATAACCTGTTTTGGGGGAGGAAGCATCTTGCAACCCCAATTTTCTACCAGGGGGCCACCAGACTGCCTATTAACGCATCTGACTTCTCACCTCCCCCCATGGAGAATCCCCTAGCTTCTGTTAGGGGAGCTGGGCAATGATCCCTCTGGCTGCTTCATGCTGCAAAGGGGAGTCACTGGGAATGGGAGTCAGGACAGGCTTCCAGCTTCTTGAGGGGGTGCAGTGCCAGCTTACAGAAACTGCCTCCATCTGAGGTTGCATGTGCACGGCCATCCAGAGTTTCACTGTTTCAAGTCTGGAGAAAACAAATCTAGCAAGCAGATTGAAATCACAGGATCTCAAACAAAGGACGGAGTCACTATTAGAGACCTAAGAAAGTGCTGTCTAAGCCACGAGCAAGTTTTCCCATTGAGAGGCAAATAGAAACTTCTAGGAGGGACCTGATAGCAACCAGGTGGGCCAAGGCCTGGCCAGATATATGCAGGAAGTCCACACCTATCCCTTCACTGGGAGAGGCATCATAAGGGAGGTGTGGACCTCCTTAGGGAAGGCAGCCTGTTGGCTCCCATTACCTGGCTGGCCTGGGAGGAGAGCTGGCCGGCAGAAGGCAGGTGGAATCTCTAACAGGAGATTTACAGTGCTGCCTGCAATGTTACTGACCCTGCTGGCCATCCCCTCAACAGCAGGCGAGGTCCCCTCTCTGCTTTTCAAAGCTGTGCCAGGTGAAGGGCCTTTCAGCTTAGAGCCAACAAGATTGGACACTCTGACCCGGGAGTCCTTTGACTTCAGGCTAGTTCTGTTTCTAGTCACCCAGTTCTTGACTGGAAGAGCTGCCAGGGTTCTTTTTTTAAAAAGATTTATTTATTTATTTATTTATTTATTTATTTGAAAATAACACAGAGAGCAAAGGAGAGGCCAAGAGAGAGAGAAGTCTTCCATACATTGGTTCACTCCAATTGGCCACAATGGCTGGAGCTGGGCCAATCCGAAGCCAGGAGCCAGGAGCTTCTTCCAGGTCTCCCATGCAGGTGCAAAGGCAAAAGGACTCTGGCCATCTTTTACTGCTTTCACAGGCCATAACAGAGAGCTGGATGGGAAGTGGAGCAGCCGGGACTTGAACCAGTGCCCATATGGGATGCTGGCACTGCAGGCAGTGGCTTCACCCACTACAACACAGCCCCGGCCCCAGGCTCTTTATAAGCTGACTTCTGCCGAAGCCCTGGCTTTCCACACTGAAAACCACTGCAGTGGACTGGCCTGTGGGTCTCCTTGATGGCAGATCACTGTACAGAGCAGCTGTTAACTGGGCTGCCACCTATCTTTACATTGCCTCTGCTGCCTGGCTTCATCTACCTCCTGGTTTCTGTTAAGCAGACCAGAGGAAACCTTCATGAGAATGCAGTAAAGGGGGTGTCTGGTTCCATCTCTAATCTTCGGTTAGATTAATCTATAGTTACAGGTGTGTGGGCTAACCCGTTCCCCCATTCCTCTATTCTCTTCAAGTTGGGAAACTGACTATACTGAAGGGCTCTCCAGGATGTACAGTTTGGTCTTTAGACCTTATAAAAGTAATGACTAACATTTTTCTGTGATAAATTTGGCATAGCCAAAGTGAGAGCTTAAGTTATGATTTCACAGCTAGATTGACTTTGCCCAGGCCACAGTAAACAGGTAAAACCTCCCTTGACAAACCTACCAAAGGGAAAGTAAGTTTTAAAGTGAGGACATAGATTTCCTCATGGGCATTTTCTGCCTCACAGAAAAGCCACTATCAGAACGTGCCTGTTCTTGTATTTTAATCACTGTCTTTCTGTTCGTGTTCAAGTTGCTGCCTTCTAAGTAATTCTTGACACAGGAGCCTACTTTTAGTTGACAATCTAGGGGCTTTGACAAACGTGGGGAACAGTCCTGAGCAGATATTTCCAAACATGAGCTATGTGTGAATCAACTGGGAGGCTCTTAAAATAAACAGAGTGCATTTCTACTCTGACCTTTGAATCACAGTGTATAGGAGAGCAGCCTGGAGAACCAACACCTTCAAACACCCTCCCTTGATTATCATGTTGTCTGAGGATTGGGAACACACTGGCCACCAGCTCTGCTCCTGAGAGGGGTGTCCACAGAAGACTATTACTGTCGTCTTGGGGAAGCTCATGGGACTCACCTCACACCTACAGCTCAGAATCTGATTTTACATCACTCTTCATTGATTCCACTGTGCATTTGTGTTGAAGGTAGAAAGGATGAATCCTTACCAAGCAGCATACACAAAGACATTTCTCACCCAAGAGGAACCCCTGAGTCCCCTACCAACATGTTAGCAACAGCAACAAAATAGATATTTGCTGAATGGATGGATGGATGTGATACACAAAGAATGGAGAAGATTTCTGGAGAGAAAACGTGACACCATGTGTCACCATCTGTGCAGAGATGGTGAGTGGCAAAAGCCCAGGATGGGGTGCAGATGGCTTACTTACTCAAAGTGCCCATCTCAATGTAGCTCCCCATGTCCAGTTTCCTAAAGCATAGACGATCTGGAAGAAACACTACTGTTTCTGGAGTCGTCATTAAGAGAAAAGCCAAACTGTTGACTTGGGCTGCTGGTTTATTCAGCTTTTGCTTTTGCACACCAATTCTGGCTGCAGAATTCCCTGTGCTCTATACATGTGTGATCCCAACTTTGTGGGGTCCTCTAGCCCCTCTCTGTTCCTCTGTGGGTTTAGTTGTCTCTCCCTCTGTGTACATTTGTGTTCCCAAAGTCACTCAGCCCCCGTGTGCTACTAACTGCTCCCCTTCTGCTTCTGCCCTAACAGATAGCCCCCCAGCCCACCAACCATAGCCACTGCCCCCAACCCCCACTAAAATGGATAAATATTTGACAAATTCCAGTTGTGGCTCTTCTTCCGTTTGTCAACTACAAGATCAACTTGGTAATAAAGTATTGTCTTCCTTGCCTGTGCAGAAAGGAAACTAAAGGACAGATTTATTTTGGTACAAAATAATTTTGAAATTTATATAACCACCCAAAGGTCTTCAAAAAGTTCATGAGAAATACTTGTTATGAAAAAACTTCATGGAGTTCAGAATGTGTTGCACCAAAGTAAGTATCTTTTAATGTCATTTGAAATGAGCTTTTTTCAATATTTATTTTTATTTATTTGAAAGGCAGAGTTTCAGAGAAGGGGACATACACACACACACACACACACACACACACACAAAGAGAGAGAGAGAGAGAGAGAGAGAGAGAGAGAGAGGGATATCTTCCAATCTTCTGCTGGTTCACTCCTCAAACAACTGCCAATGGCAATGGCCAGGCCTGGACCAGGCTCAAGCCGGAGTCTGGAACTCTATCCAGGTCTCCCACATGGGTGGCAGGAGCCCAAGCACTTGAGCCATCATCTGAGGCAAATTGGCTCCCATTTAAGGTTTTCATAGGAATCTTTCCTAGGAAGATTAGCAGGGAACTGGATTGTAAGTGGAGCTGCTGGAACACAGAACGGCGCTCATAAATGATGCTGACATAGCAGATAGGTTATTAATCCATTGTATCACAATGCCAGCTCCTTAATGAGCTTTCTTTTTTTTTTAATAACACTTTTATTTAAAGAATATAAATTTCCAAAATACAGCTTATAGATTACAATGGCTTCCCCCCCATAACTTCCCTCCCACCCGCAACCCTCCCCTTTCCAACTCCTTCTCCCCTTCCGTTCACATCAAGATTCATTTTCAATTCTCTTTATATACAGAAGGTCAGTTTAGTATATATTAAGTAAAGATTTCAACAATTTGCCCTCACATAGCAACACAAAGTGAAAAATACTGTTGGAGTACCAGTTATAGTATTAATTCACAATGTAAAGCACGTTAAGGACAGAGATCCTACATGATATATATATTTTTAAATTGATTAATTTTCTATGCAATTTCCAATTTAACACCAAGATTTTTTAATCATTTGCAATTATCTTTATATACAGAAGATCGATTCAATATATACTATGTAAAGATTTCATCAGTTTGCACCCACAAAGAAACACAAGTGTAAAAATACTGTTTCAGTACTAGTAATAGCATTATTTCACATTGGATAACACATTAAGGACAGATCCCTCATGAGATGTAAGTACACAGTGACTCCTGAAGTTGATTTAACAATTTGACACTCTTGTTTTATGGCGTCAGTAATCTCCCTAGGCTCTAGTCATAAGTTGCCGAGGCTATGGCAGTCTTTAGGGTTCGCCGACTTCGATCTTATTCCAACAGGGTCATAGACAAAGTGGAAGTTCTCTCCTCCCTTCAGAGAAAGGTACCTCCTTCTTTGATGGCCCCGTTCTTTCCACTGGGATCTCACTCGCAGAGATCTTTCATTTAGGTCTTCTTTTTTGTTTGTTTTTCAGAGTGTCTTAGCTTTCCATGCCTAAAATATTCTCATGGGGTCTTGAGCCAGATCTGAATGCCTTAAGGGCTGATTCTGAGGCCAGAGTGCTCTTTAGGACATCTACCATTCTATGAGTCTGCTGTGTATCCCACTTCCCATGTTGGATCATTCTCTCACTTTTTGATTCTATCAGTTAGTATTAGCAGACACTAGTCTTGTTTGTGTGATCCCTTTGACTCTTAGACCTATCAGTGTGATCAATTGTGAGCTGAAATTGATCACTTGGACTAGTGAGATGGCCTTGGTACATGCCACCTTGATGGGATTGTATTGGAATCCCCTGGCACAATTCTAACTCCATCATTTGGGGAAGTTCCGATTGAGCATGTCCCAAATTGTACATCTCCTCCCTCTCTTATTCCCACTCTTATATTTCACAGGGATCACTTTTCAGTTAAATTTAAACGCCTAAGAATAATTGTGTGTTAATTACAGAGTTCAACCACTAGTACTAGGATAAAAAAAATACTACAATGGATAAAGTATTACATTGTACAACAACAGTCAGCACAAGAGCTGATCAAGTCACTGTTTCTCATAGTGTCCATTTCACTTCAACAGGTTTCCCCTTTGGTGCTCAGTTAGTCGTCGCCAATCAAGGGAAACAAATGATATTTGTCTCTTTGGGACTGACTTAATTCACTCAGCATGATGTTTTCCAGATTCCTCCTTTTTGTTGCAAATGACCAGATTTCATTGTTTTTGACTGCTGTATAGTATTCTGTAGAGTACATGTCCCATAATTTCCTAATCCAGTCTACTGTTGATGGGCATTTGCGTTGGTTCCAAGTCTTAGCTATTGTGAATTGAGCTGCAATAAACATTAGTGTGCAGACGGCTTTTTTGTATGCCAATTTAATTTCCTTTGGGTAAATTCCAAGGAGTAGGATGGCTGGGTTGAATGGTAGGGTTATATTCAGGTTTCTGAGGAATCTCCAGACTGACTTCCATAGTGGTTTGACCAGTTTGCATTCCCACCAACAGTGGATTAGTGTCCCTTTTTCCCCACATCCTCGCCAGCATCTATTGTTGGTGGATTTCTGAATGTGAGCCATTCTCACCGGGGTGAGGTGAAACCTCATTGTGGTTTTGATTTGCATTTCCCTGATTGCTAGGGATCTTGAACATTTTTTCATGTGTCTGTTGGCCATTTCGATTTCTTCTTTTGAAAAATGTCTATTGAGGTCCTTGGCCCATCTCTTAAGTGGGTTGTTTGTTTTGATGTTGTGGAGTTTCTTAATTTCTTTGTAGATTCTGGTTATCAACCCTTTATCTGTTGCATAGTTGGCAAATATATTTTCCCATTCTGTCGGTTTCCTATTCACTTTCCTGACTGTTTCTTTTGCAGTACAGAGACTTTTCAATTTGATGCAATCCCAGTAGTTAATTTTGGCTTTGACTGCCTGTGCTTCTGGGGTATTTTCCAAGAAGTCTTTGCCAGTACCTATGTCTTGCAGGGTTTCTCCTATGCTCTCTAATAATTTGATGGTGTCGGGTCATAGGTTTAAATTTTTAATCCATGTTGAATGAATTTTTGTGTAAGGTGAAAGGTAGGGATCTTGCTTCATGATTCTGCATGTGGAAATCCAGTTTTCCCAGCACCATTTATTAAACAGACTGTCCTTACTCCAGGGATTGGTTTTGGATCCTTGATCAAATAAGGCTCCTTCCTGAAGCCTGGCACGGTTCCAGTGAAGGAAAATGCATAACAAGAATAGTTGTATGAGCTATAGGCCAAGCTGTCTTATGATTACATCTTAGGTTCAAATCTGATAAGTCCTAAGCAGATACACTGACAGACAGGAAGCCAGAGTATGACAAGGAGTGGCTTATCCTATAGAAGCCAGGGACTTCTGGGGGTCCCGGATGGAGGGAGGAAGGGTGGTATGTGAGCAAGTGTTGGCCCACCTGCCCATAGATCTGCATCTTCAGTCACAGATACAAAATTAGTCTGCATATCCTAACAAGGGAGGAGGGCGCAACACAATGGTTAGCAATGGTCAGCCCAAGGTTTTGGAATAAATACACTTTCAAACGTGTCATTTTTGAGGTTGCACTTGAAGTTTTCTGTGTTAAGCACACTTCCCACAAACCAGCTGATGAATGTGTTCTCCACAATGTCAGTTGATGCTTCCACAGCATCTGCCACATGCCATGCATCATACACAACTCCTACCACATCTTCCCAAGTCCCGGCCTCGCCCAGGGGTGTGCGCTGCCCTCCTGTGAACTGCTACCCAGTCATCTCTTCAATCACAGGGAGAAACCACAATCTATGTGCTAGTTTCTGATTGCTGTTGTACAAAATGCCACGAGCATTTGCCCACACTGTGAGAGGTGCCTGATAGAGTGTACAAAATTAAGGGTCTGGCACTGCAGAGAACCTGACCACAGGAATCAGACCAATCCTGACCATTCCCAAATCGCAATGTAATAATCAGGAATCACATAATCCTATACTTCCCTTGAAGTTTTAGGACATGACTTTCAGTGGTGTCTAAAACGAGAGAAAAATAAAAGTGAGCAAAACTACAGAAATGTTGTGCGTGTTCCCACCTTCTCCACAAAAAAAGAAGTTAGATGTGGACAAATGCACATGGGACAGCGTGTATGCAGGAACCAGCACACCAGGACCACAAGATGCAGGAAATAAGCCATTGCCTCAGGGTACTCTTTTCTCATATCTTAAAGTTCAAATTGATAGCCCCAAAACGCAATACAGAATTTATAACAAAACCACGTGTGGGAGAATCATTAACTTGCATTCCAACTACAATTGGTACAATTATAGAATAACAAATATGTGTTAACAAAAAGGCAGCATGTCACAAAGCTGTGTAGTGATACACAACCTTTTGCTGCCATCTATATTAATAGTTGCATGACAAGAAACAATGGTGTATGCATTTTACACCTTACCATGATAGTTGCATACTGCATTTTACAACTTCAGTAATATTTAAGCAACTGGGTTGGAAGCTTAAGCAAAATATTGAGTCATAATATTCTATTAAAATTATGAATGAGGCAAATTGGCTCCCATTTAAGGTTTTCATAGGAACAGAGCTGTAACTTTATGGTGGAAATGGATACATGTGGATTAATTTTTAGTGGTCATTTACTGTTTTCCCATCAGACATCCAATATCTCTTCTTCTCTTCCTCTTCCTCAAAATGTTTGGGACTCACCATTCCTTCCAGAGACTCCAGGGTCTTGGAGCTATCCCATCATGCTCTTCTCAATAAGTGTCCTAGAAGTGTTTTAAAGAGTGCTCGAGATTTATGGGATAGTATCAAACAGCCCAATATACAGATCTTAGGGGTTCCTATTCTTTGTTGTGTATTTCCTTTGTACTGTTACTGTTACACACAGAAACACAGAAAGATAGTTATCATTATGAACAAATATAAAGGTGGAAAATCTCCTATAACAGTACACAGGAAACCCACAGTGAACAATAGGAGTATCTATGGAAATGGCAGGACCAAGTCATTACTTGTCAATAGTAACCTGGAATGTAAATGGCCTAAATTCTCCAACTTAAAGATTCAGACTGGCTGAATGCATTAAAATATTATTCAGTTTTATACTACTCTGCTGTAAAAAAAGAATGAAATCATGTCTTTCACAACAAATTGGATGCAGCCAGAAATTATTAGATTTAGTGAAATAAGCCAGACCCAAAAAGACAAGACAAATCCTTATGTTTTTCCTCATCTATGGAGTACAAATAGAGTGCAAAAAATGTATTGTATTTGCACTGAAATCTGTATAAAATTATTCCTGAGTATAAACTGTTAAGAGGAAATGGCTTAATATCTAAATGAACTTAATCATTATGTTATAACCACACAGGAGATATTTAGATGTTATATTGTCATTGGTTCTATTTCACTGAAAGAAATTATGAATTGCTAATTGACCAATAATACTGTATTTAAGTGAAATGGTCATTTTTCTATACAGTTATTGTTAATAGCCATTGTATATATTCCCACTACACTAGGGTCTTTTTGCTTTTTACTTGTTAAACTTCTTAATCAGTGAAACATTAAGCCTTTTCACTGTAATATAAATTTAAAATATGTTACCTCAAAAACTAAAACAAAAAAGGAAAAAAGAAAGGAAGAAGGAAGGGGAATAGGTAGGACAGAGTAGGAAATACCAGTATGTTCTTAGACTTCAACGTATGAATCATATGAATCTGTTAAAAATTAATTAAAATAAAAAGTGAAAATAAATAAAACTCTTTTAAAGTGTCTGGAAAGCCAAAGTGCCCTGGTTTCAGAATCAGAGAGGCCCTTGCATCACCATGGCACTACTTTTAAATTCTCTTTCATACATGAAAAACCCACATGCATACCCCAGTCCTCATTAAATGAATGGCTATGTACACACAGCCACACACACATGCACCTTGCTCAACACACAAACCTATAAATACACACAAGCAAATTGGACAATATGACCAGAGTCTATGTTTTATTTATGGGTGGAAATTTCCCAGTGAATTATAGATTTTTGGCCTTACAGCTTGCTTGACAGTATAACTGATGGTATTCATCTGGAATGGCAGTATGACCTTTGATTCTGGTGTTTGGAAGAGGTATTAGACGTACTCTGTTGCCTTGTGGATTTGTTCAATGTGGTTGCCTTGTGTGGAATGTAATTTGCCCTTTAGTATGGAAGCGAACTTGCATTTTATTATTCTGTGTTCTAATGGCTTTTCACAGTGTTTATTTGTTAAACGCTCTATGTTACTGCACTTGTGTTCACCCTAAAGTATTTTACCTGGCTTCTTCTTAGAGTGTGATCATTCACTTATCTTTTCAACAAATATTTGTCAGATACCAGGGGCAAGGCAAAATGCTGTAGTTTAGACTTATCAAACTTAACAGAGAGTAGTCTCTATTTTCAGGAAATTGAGCAAACAAAGCATGGCGTTACCAGGTAAAAGGTGAGTAGGAGAGGAACAGCACCATTCTGTGGCACTGTGGAAATCAAACCCGTCACTGAGAGGTAACACTGTGGAAGGCTTCCCCTGGGAGAACTGGGTTGGGTGTGCAGGACTGAGGATGCTCAGAGAGAGCAGTCTTGGCAGTAGAGCTGGAAAGAACCTTTTGTCGTTCTCATTAGCTTGCTTTCCACCAGGGCATGATTTATGTCCTGAAGCAGACTACTCCTCTGACAGGCCGTCTAACCCAGGGTTAAGCCGTCATGTGATAGTTACAGACAGAACTGCCTGAAACCCCTCCCTCTTCCCTGAGTGGATGGTCTTTGGATGAATGAGCCAGGTTGTTGGATTGTCTTTATGTGGACAATCTTCTTGGATGAGAAAGTTCTGTGGACTTTTTGTGTCTTGGTTTCCCTCATGCTGAAAATACTATTTACTTTATACGGCAATTGTGAGCACACAGTACTAATAGTTTTAAAGAAATTGGAGCAGTTCTTTGTCCATATTAAGCCAATAAAAGTTCTGCTCTCTTTGCAAGAGTAAAGCAGAGTTTTAAACATTCCGGTTGAACAGGGTCTTTACTCCTATTTCCTTTAGATTGAACACATATTTTTTTACCTTCTACCAAAGTGCTAGGTTGTGCTACAGGACTTGGGGACTCATGGATGATATCCTGCATTCTGGCAGGAGATACTACTCTGCACAATGAGAAATGGTGATGTGATAAGAACACATGATGCAAAGGAACCGGTAGAGAAGGAAGAAAGAGAAAGACTTCATTGGGGCAGCAGGTGATGAGTAAAAGTAGGAACTTAGTGGACAAATAGGTGCAGAGAATTTCTAGACTAGGGGAAAACAGGATTCAACTTCTTTTCACTGTAAATGTAGCTCATACTGTTGCTTCTTCCTTATCTCCTACAGATCACAAATGAAGACTCAGTAGAAAGATATTTGGATTGACACAACCCAAAGAACAGACATGTGGAATTACGTGACAGCCGTAATACACATACGTGGCAACTCAGAAAATCAGAAGAGCTTCCTATGTATTATCACTTTCTGATAATTTCCTTTCTAAAAAATGTAAAAATGAATGCTATAAAATATATCTTTTTAAATACAAATTACAGATCACTCAAAGGTTTCAGGGCACTTTCTATTGTGTGGAGATTCCATGTATCTGTGATTTCCTAAGATATTTAGTGTATCCATTGCTTTGTGTGATGCTGTAAAGCTTCAATTTGGTTATTAATGCATGCTTATACGATTGTTGTATGTTCCACGTCCAAGACCTCAATTTGGTGGATAATGAATATTTACATGTATGTTGTGTGTCCCACGTTCATGGCCACCTTGACACTAAGACACTGACTTCTTGATGCTGAAAAAGCTGGGGTTCTGAAAGGATTAAGAGTACCCTGAGGAAGGCCAGCACCACGGCTCACTAGGCTAATCCTCCGCCTTGTGGCACCGGCACACCGGGTTCTAGTCCAGGTCAGGGCGCTGGATTCTATCCTGGTTGCCCCTCTTCCAGGCCAGCCCTCTGCTGTGGCCCAGGAGTGCAGTGGAGGATGGCCCAAGTCCTTGGGCCCTGCACCCCATGGGAGACCAGGAGAAGCACCTGGCTCCTGCCATCGGATCAGCGCAGTGCGCCGGCCGCCGTGCGCCAGCCGCGGCAGCCATTGGAGGGTGAACCAATGGCAAAAGGAAGACCTTTCTCTCTGTCTCTCACTGTCCACTCTG